>JAQOOI010000021.1:1391326-2782652 GCA_028554645.1 Omphalotus guepiniiformis
TCACCGCATATAATGACCACCGGATTGAGCAGAATGGCCTCCATGATTGGTTGTTCTTCTGCTACAACTGGTAAAAGTAGTCGCGCTTCCTGAACTTCAAGCGGCCGTGTTATCGACACAAATTTGGTCTTGACTCCTGACGATCCACCTGGCTTCGATTGTAAGTGCTGTGAGAATGACGTTGAAGGCAATTTCAGATCTTCTCCTAGAGGTCCTCGTATTTCGGGTGGTTTGGAGGTGTCAATTTTCCGTTTCTTGGTAGGCGGAGGTTGAGATGCAGTAGACTCTGATGGTGTCAAAGTTTCTGTCGCTGTCGTTGTATTCTCGTGTCCTTTGGCGATACTGAGTTGTTTGACTGCCCAATCCTTGAAACCAAGGCTCTTTTTGGGTTTCGAGGGAAGGTCGGACTCTCCAGAGTCCTCATCGTCGTCGTCGTCTTCCTCCTCACCCCCATCTTCGCTCGCGGTATTCTCCCCTTCATCGGGCACTCCAAAGCCATTAGGAGGCTCCTCCTCCTCCTCCTCTTCTTCTTCTTTCTCCTCCGCCTCATCTTCAGAAGAATCGTAAGCCGAATCTGAGCTATTAAACGACGACTCTGATTGTCCTGAGACTGCCGGGACTGTTTTAGCCTTCCAACTTGGAAAGGCGGTCTAATTATCGGCGTAAGATCCACCAGGTCATCACAAGACGAAATTTTCCGGCTTACCTTTTTATTTTGCGACTTCGTGCGTATCTTTGGGGCTACGACACTCCCATCCTGATTACGCTTGAGTGCACTACCGACAGTGAATTGATCAGGAGAAGTTGGCGTCCCCTGCACCTTCTTTGGGTCTTTCTCGTCTGTGTCCGAACCTAAACCGGCGTCTTCATCGTCGTCTATTTCAATAACGTCGTAAAGCGTATCATGTCGCTTGCGCTTCCCAGAGAAGCCATCTAGAGCCCGACGCACTTCCTTATCTTCAAGTTTGTCCAAGAAATCCTGATGGGTAGTAGATTTTCCTGTTCCAAGAGTAGACGAGGACTGAAGATGCACGGTCGAGGGTAGTTGAGCCTGGCTCTGGCTGGAGAGGATAAGCGTATATTCCAAGCTATATGAATGGTTGCGTACGAAAGTTTCTCAAGAATGTGGACACGCTCCTCCTTTTTGAGCTTTTTGTCTATGAAGGTGAATGAGTGCCAGTGAAATAGTGAAATAGGTGCAGCTGAATGGTATTCACGCACGATGTACTTCTCGAGCCTCTTTTTCTTCTTGTGTGTCCACTTCGATTCCGATTGAGAGATGAGCTTATAGCATGTTTCAACGCTTCATGATTGTGTGCAGAAAAAACGAATAAACACCTCTTGCTTTAGTTTTTCTTTTCTATCCCGATCCTTCTCCTCTTTTGTTTTGGGTTCGTAAAAAAGCGCGTTTGAATCGACAGCCCCTTCTGCAGGCGACAAGTCCTTTCTTACTTTTCCTTTTTTCTTTCCACCAGCCGTGGACTGACATGCTTTGGCATTATGTCTCTCTCGCGGAAGAGGACCCATAGAGTAAGAAATAAAGAGCACTACTACTCATGACTTCGGGCCGGCCTCCGCCGGATACCTAGGGGACTCCTATGTTACATATGTTACTGTACACTACTGACGACTAGACGATCTCTACAAGTCATCGTAAAATAAGCATGCCAGTAGGTAAGAATACAAGGTAGTAACCATGGTAATACAATGCAAGCCGTGTACATTCTTCAAACACCCTCAACCCATCCAAATCCTCATCTTAGTTTGCTCTTGAGATATTTGAGCATATATTCGGATTGGATTGGATCACCGGACGATGGTAGTCCATGCAGGTAATCGGAGTGATACGACTCCAGGCGAGGCGTCGAGACGCCCTTATACAATGCAATTACATCGCGCCTTCGAAGGATAGCGGCGACACCGGAAGCAGCAAGGGCGAAGAGACCGACTCCAAGGATACTAAGGACGTCTATGAGTGGCATGAAACCCACTCTTCGATGAAGTATAGATTGGGTGCCATATCCAGATTTACATGGTGTTGAGGAAGAATAGGTGTCGGGGATGTGGTCCGCATGAGGAAAAGAGCGTGCTTTGAATGCTTATTAGTAGACTGTTCTGGAAAGACTGTACACAGCAAATCATACCTTGAGCGACACTGAATGTTTTTCTAGCCATTTCAGGTGATAAAACATCTAGACTGAATGCCTGTTAGTTTGAAATGAAATGAACATGTAGAGTTGGTGAGGTGCTTACTTCTCCTCATCGAACACAAATTTTGAGTCATCTGGGGGGAGGGTACTACATCGATAGGGGGTCTCCTGGACATATGAAGGCAAAGATATTTCTCCTTCCCATCCTTGAGCAACTTTCCAGTCAGAATGATCCAAGATAGAGGCGCTGAACACCGGACATATGAGACATAGAGCCAGTGTGAATGTGAGATAGAGCAATCTCATAATGAGAGCCTGAAATCTAGATGCTCCTGACGAAGGATGGTTATATCAACGAGAAAGCGTTAGGGGACGATAGATGCGCCAATGACGGAAGAATGATGCAGTCGAAGGAGAGAGGATCAACCACCAAGACTCCAACAGATATCTAGTCGCCCCTAGCGCGGAGAGGGTGAGTGATTATTCGGGTCTTACTGAATGGGTCGGGGCGTTATAAAGGGTTACGTGGCACTGTGAAGCCTTTTGTCTTGACTACTCGCTGCCTAGCGGCCGAGACGAAGTGACTGATATTTGATCCATCACTTAATTGAACCACCGTAAAAAGGTTACCATGTACATTTTTGCTTCCGGATCTTGCATGTGTTCAGGGAATGAGTAATCGGTAAATACTTTGCAATGAGGCAGGCCCAGGACGATGAACATTGAACAGAACTAAAACGGAGACTCTACTACGATTTTGGAGCAGGAGATTCCTGCAAAAGTTGGCAAGACTGGGCAGACAAATGAGTACATATGTTTCGGACTGATTATTCAAGCGGTTTGAGCGGACAACTGATAGACACTGACTTATTCATTACTGCCTTGTTCATCTGATATAGAGGACTGCCATAAAGAGTACTGAACATGGAAAGTGTCAAGAACGTCTGCGACTCGGCCAATTCGGCGAATGTCTTCTTCGGAAGTCTAGATCTCAAACTAAGATACAATAATCAAATAATATTGGCTGACTATATACTTACGCTTATGGAAAGGTAACGTTACTACCGGCCCGCTATTTCGGAGCTTGAATAGTGGCTGATGCCGACGTTGACTCCGCCCCGATACTTAGTGATTAGAACCCCTTTCTCCCGCAACAACAACTCTCTTCAATGGCTCTCTTCAATTATGTTGACGCACCAAATCCGAATCTGGTAGCGTTATTACAAGGATAATCTCTCAGCTTGGCTGACAATTTTCGTATGTAGGTGTGTTGCATATGTAGGTATGTAAGTAAATGAAATATTCCCGCTTTGCCTCTAAATTTGTGTCTAGGATGCCGTTCATGGCGCCGTACACGACTCGAAATTGCTCTCATACGTTCTGTCGAGATTGCATCTTAAAGTCCCTCGAGCATTCGGCGCAGTGCCCTATTGACAGAACTTCGCTCAAGGCAGAGGAGTTGAATCCTGCGGACCCCATTATCAGATCGGTCTGTGTTGTAAACAGTGATACAGCGTCCCTCTGGCTGATTTCACTCCCAGCTTGTAGATGAATTGTCAGTGGACTGCAGCAACCGAGCTCTGGGTTGCGCGCATATATGTCAACGACAGCTTTTCGCCGTTCACCTGAAGACTTGCCCTTATGGACAGGTCCCTTGTCCAGATGGGAAATGTGCTCAGTTCGTTTTTCGAAAAGATATCGGGGATCATAAATGTACTCATGATATGGCGAGTTGCGATGCCTGTGGGAATGAGGTCAATGTATCGGATCTGGAGGTGAGATATGCGAAATACTTGGTGCCAGTCAAACTGATAGCTCTCATAGTCTCATCGCAACGAATGTTACGCAAAGACATTCGAATGCAAAGACTGCACGTTGGAATTACCATACTCGTTGAAGCCCTCACACTCCGCCTCTTGTCCTGAAGCCGCAATACACTGTACACAGGATATGAATGGGTGTACCTGGGAAGGAAGACGCGCGTCACTGACTTCTCACCTCACCACATGTCCTTATGAGGCCATCAAAGGTTTCTTTTCACTTCACGAAGAGCGGAACGCCGCTCTTGCCGACGAGAACATGATCCTCAAGCAACGTATCAGCTCATTTGAGAACGGCATACACGACATTACAGCAGAACTACGAAATATCATACTCGCGCTCGGACCCTGGTATCATTCCCAGTCTTTTAACTTCCGAGAGGTTTCCTCTCAATTACCTTCCGCTCTTCAACCTCTAAGTGCATCTTCTTCTGAACTTTCCCATTCGGATAACTCGTCGACCCCTCCCACGCACGTCTCAGCTTCCGCACACGCTCTTCCATCTTCACCAATCGAGCAATCTCACGACTATTTCGCATCGTTCTTCCCAGCGGAGCAATACTCATCTGTGTCAAGCCCTAGTCAAAATTCATCTTATCGTTCCGATATGTCCCCAAGGCCTGAAATTCAAGATACAAGGCGTATGCGTGCCTTGTCAAATCTTAGTGGTCAAGGATGGGAAACATTCAACTACTTGAATTACCCTCGCGTCGCAGCTCAAAACATCGTCGCGCCTCTGAACCTGAACACTTCACTAGAAGGCACTCTACAGGGACTACGAGAATCTGTCGTCAGTCTCTCGACCTCCTTAGACTCCCTTGGCCGGCGAAACGATGTCGCTCTAACTAATGAGACGCTTCGACTCAATGAGGAACTTATGTCACTCAGAGCAAACATGCAAGGGTTACGCATGCAGGTACGATGAAAACTGCTTGTCCATGATTACATGCTGATTTCTTGTCCCTGACAGGTGCATACCATTATGATGGATCGCAATGCCCAAGTGACTGGGCGAGGGCCTGAGTTGTTACCTGGAGATACTCCTTGGGTAGCTGCCGGTCGCTTGCATCCCCCACAGACCCAGTCTTCTATGTCAATAACGAAATTGTAACCGTTCATAGTATCCTTCACACTATGCATTCCCATGACATTTAAATCTGTAGCTCATTTGGTAACCAAGGTATGCATACACTGTCTGAAAATACACTTCCTGAAGATTTGGGTGTTAAAAAATGTCAAATATTGCAAGCACCCTTTGATCAGATATGACAGTCAGAAAGCATCACGCTTCTTCCACCCAGGATTATTTAGGGAAGGAGTTCCTACACCTCCAGCAAAGATTGAGTCGACCTTGAGCTCCAAAGACTGGACTGAGGCGCCGCCCTTAGACGTTGCCCAGAGCGCGATTGCGACCGTGCTATTGTGAAAAGTGCATGTAAATACCAAGTAACGTGTAATTGGACCAGACATACTTAGCACCAGTGTAGTCAAGTAGGACCCCGGAATGCCCACCAAAATGATGGTTTGTGTTTCGGACAAATTGTCGAGAAATTTTCGAAAAATACGTTTGACTTTCGGACAAAATAGGCCTTCGAGAGCGAAAAAGTAGATTGCTACGCTCGGACAAATTTGCTATGAACTGGGCAGGTCAGCGATGATGAACGTACCGGTTGGGCGTCTGTCCTGACCTCTGACCGCTCGATGTTTCACGCAGTGGTCCAAAAATGACCACTATGTACTGTAAGTGGTCCTCGAGGCTCGAGACATGTCGTTAGAACTTTGCCAAAGCAAATTCTACCTATCCTCGCACGGAAACATACTTCCCGGCATCTCCCGGCATCTCCCGGCATCTTGGGGGCCACTTGAGTTTCGGACATTTTTGGCAAATTTCTGAAAATTTCGGTTAGGACATTTCGGTGGCGCCAGAAAACATCCTTTTGGTGGGCATTCCGGGGTCCTAGTCAAGTATACCTTGATGGACAATAAAGCGACTCTGAGGCTATTCATAAAGTAATTAGGCTAATGTGTATCATCGAATGTAACTGAAGCAGTACCCCGAGATTAGCGACATAACGACCCATATTCCAGCTATGTTGAACCCCATCAGAAAGTCTCCTTGGCAAGCAACGGTAGGCCACGGTCGAAAAAAGCCTTACCCGTTAACATAAAGAAACGCTCGATAAGTTCCGGATCCATACGGCGGAAAATTGAACGATAGAATAACATCGTATCCGGAGGGTACGTTGAGGTTGAAAGTTGTCCGGAAGAAGCCCACTCCCGCCCTATCAAGTCCTTCGGAAAGTGATTTGCTAGTCCAATCCTTGTCATCGAATCCGGGGAGATGCCATCCCTGACGTTCACCGAAAAACCCTCCTTCGTTCATGATACCTCTGTAGCGGTCAGGAAACCTTTACTGCCATGAGCAAGGAGCAGAAGATGGCAAAGTCAGAGATGACGCGTACTCAGAAAACCCTCCGAGCTTTCCCTGAACTTTCCATAACGGCTGTGTAGATCCTCCTATCAGATAGTATCCTTGAACCCCCCGCGGGCTCTGCAGTCTGATAGTCAGCTTTAGTAGAGCCTTCAAAAGTGATCTAACTGTACCTTGAGCCATTCTGTGTATTCTGTTCTCTTCCAAGGTTAAGTGACAGGAAAAGAGACACATAGAAAGCAGATAGGCACGGTTAGCATTAGCTTCGTCCATTCCCATATTATCTAGAATTCAACATTTGGTTATATTACATAGTTCCAAGGAACATCCCAGCAGGAAGGGCATACCATGCAAAACAGTAATGACATTGGACCCGTGGTGCAGCGCGCCATCCGGAAATTCGTAAGTTTCGTTGGTAGTTTGAACAATGATAGAATTATCATTGTTGCTTGAATTACCGTATGTACTGGACGAATATTTCAGTGTGTGCGATAGCTGAAGGGACAAAAAGGAGGACCTTCCTAGGAACACATCATTAAGCCATACACTTCCGGCAAAGGCTAGAGGGTTGTCAGAGCTTCGAAGGTACAAATAGGTTCGGATAAACAGACCTCTACCACCACTAATACTAAGATTTACAGCTGTTTCGCTTCCACTGCTGTTGAAGTGTCCCCTCCAAAGCACCGGTCCTTCGCAGCTGAAAGAATGAATGTCAAACAGGACGTTTATTCCAAGAAAGTACCGGGACAGACAATCCGTATTCGCAAGCATAGAGATAGTACTGTAGGGATGAAAGATTTGAGAATTTGCAACAGTGTTCAAAGTATGGAGACGGACGTCACCGTAATATTTAAAGAACGGATTTGTGCTGTTCAAATGGTCAGCATCCGTCCAGCGGGAATCATTGTAACCATCTTGTATCTCAGGTAGACTATCTGCGTACTTCCAGTCACTCAATTTGGGGAGCACTAGTTCAGGCATCATCACTTCCTGTGTAAAGGCTAATATCCCAGGCGACAACGTTCTGACATTGACACTGCGACCATTCCAGGTTAGGTGTTTTACCGAGTCGGGAGCATAAGTCGTCACGGTGCTGGTGAAATTCAAATCGCCCCATATGTCCAGCGTGTCTTTGGAAACGGTAGCATTGCGGACAAGCAATGGTCCTTGAACAAGAATTGTTTCGTTGGTGGTCGTGCCAAAGAAGACGGAGCCGTCGGAAGCGGGCAGAATAGGAGAATGCAGGATGGTCATTGCAGACGAATCTCCTAGGATAATCAACGCAGAGCTTGTCACAGATATGCTCATTTGATTGACGTCCGGAGTAAACGTGAGGAGAGTATAATTTCCGATTGTCGAGGCTGCATGAACGATGAAGTCACCACTAAACGTCCTATTCATGCCGGGAGTCTTGATCGCTATCTCAAATGACTGTCCGGCTGGTCCATGAAAGACGAAGACATCCCGAGTACCAATGACGCCAGAGTAGAACAAGCTTGCAGTACTATACAAGACGGCTGATTGGCCAACGGCATGGTCAACTACAAATAGGCGAGACTGCCGTCCGTCCAATGTTATTGAGACATCTTCGGTTTGAGGTATTGTTATTGTACCAAGGGAGGTCGTTATATTGACCTTGGACTCTGTCTTATTCCTGTTCTTTTTCGTCAGAAGGCTCCCCTGTAATGACAAGAGTAAACGTACAAGGAATTTGTCTCCACATGTCTTACGATGTAACTGGCAGCCCCATTTTCTGGATTCCGCAACTCAGTGACAAAGACCTCGGGATCACCAGTGTAATCCGCAGAGCTATTGCCAATAATGCGCGAGTTTGCTATGTCCGACTCAATACTACGGAGAAGCATGGCTATGTTCTTGAGTTCAAACCATTTCCCTGTCAGTGTCCTGTCTTCTGCGATAGCGGCCCCGTAGTCATCTACGACGTGCGACGAGTTAGAGCCTCTAAAAATCTCTGATACTGTTTCACGTACAACTCGTATACACTCCAGGAAAGGGAAACTTTGCATGAATTATTTTAGTCGATGCAGTTTAAGGATCGGGAAGCTTATACGTACAAAGCCCCAAGACGTCCCACCATAAGTCATCTAATTTTCCGATCTCTCTGATTATAGCAAATCCAAGGGGGAAAAAATCGACCTACATATACATTGTTGAGCTTGACTCCGGTCGCGAACTGATTCAGGTAGTACGTCTGTTCAAATTCAACACCGGTAAGGACATTGCAATCTTTGTAGTCCTGTTATAAGCTGCAGATGAGATCGCCTTGAAAATCAGTCAAAACGCACGGGAGATCCAGGGCCCCATCCCAACTTTTGTAAGTATAGTGAATCTTATCATCTAGGAGTGGCAAAAGGAGTAATCTCAAAAATGAACCACCTTGGAATTCGGGTATCATCCAAGGATTTTGAGGATTGACTGATTCGTGGTAATTCCAGTAATCCACAGGGAAGGTGCTCCATGTGAAGGGCGTGGCACAACTGCCCTGGGCTAGAACAAAATACAATGAGAAGAAAGGCAAGTGGAACTGAAAGAGACTTACGATAGCTGTCCAAGCCATAGATGTCAACCGCGCCTACCCCAGAGCCAGGAGCAAAATTTCTTCCCTCGTAACTGTCATTGCTAGCTAAAAGCGCATCAGAACATCCTGGATGTGTGAGTGGCTCAGAATCACTCACTCAGCGGTAGGACAATTCCAACTGCTCGAAGCAAGTCTTCAACAGCTTGCATATACTCGTTCTTCGTAACCGGATTGGGTGTAGCAAAGTTCGTGTTGTTCGTATACCTAATGAATGACATGAGTGCACGTAGCAAAATATACGAAAACGGGAGCACTCGTTTTCTGCTTGTACAAGAATTATTGGCCCTCCTTCGTTGATTTGGTATCTCTGAATAATTTTGGCAGCGCTGCGAAGGTATTCTTGCCAGCTGTTGTAGTAGTCCGTGTCGTTAGAGCGTAGAAATCCGGCGATATTGGTGACTCGACCGGGAATTCCACCCGCAGATGTTTCCCCGTTGATGTACGGTCTATGTTCTTCAAATTAGTTGACGACACTGATGAATAGTGAGATACACACCCGGGACGCGCAATAACCCAAAGACCGACTTGTTGGGCGATCTGCAAGAACAATTCGAAGTCGCGATATCCCTCCCACTCAACGCGTCCTTCGGTGGGGTTCGTAGCACCCCAGTGGATGTAGCACGATACCTATGTGGTGGATGTTAGATCATTTGCCAGTGCATTCTTTCCCAGTACTCACTGTATTGAATCCTGCAGCTTTGAGCTTCTGAAGAACATCCCTCCACAAGTCTGGTACCTTTGTAGATGTTAGCACATACTGCGATCGCGAATGTTGATAGTGGTACCGGAAGGCGCCAGAAATGGAACTCGGCAGACCACACGAAAACTCTACGCCCTTGTATGATGAGGGAAGTACTGTCCCACTCAACTTCCGTTGTTCCCGAGTTGTGAGGGTTGTCTTCTGCCATAACATCGGTACTATGAGTGGAATACTCCAATGAGGAGGTACGTCCGCAGGGCAAGAAAGTCAGATAGAGGAGACCAAGAAAAACTATGAGGAAATGCATGGTCGATATCAAGCCAGACAATTGGAGATTTCTTGTTTGCGCAATGTGTGATAAACTAGGAGCATTCTTTGAGATTTGTCACTTTTGGTACCAGCGTAGAATTCAGAAGCATGGACTGTTCTGTTCGAACGGAGCATGTGGAGATACATAAACCGAAGAGATATTGAATCTCGTCATCTGACCGAAGAGATATAGTACAGGCGACATGTAGGACAGGCGAAAGTGGAATTAGCGTAGCGCACGGCCCGCTCAACTTCAAGGTTGAAAGATCTGTCGCATGACAGCAATATAGAAAACCTGTCGCATGTCTTGACCAGCCTTCAAGGTTCCAGTGATTCGAGAGACTGATTGTTGTCCAATGCCGAATTCCGTAGTCCATTGGAAGTAATGTAGTAGTATCAGAAAGACAGGATATTTAGCCACGTGCTCTGTGCGCGCCTTCGCGTCCAGACTCCAACTAGACAGTGCATTATATTCAAGCATTCTCGGACAGTATCAATTACTATTACTGTAGAGTGCAGTCTTTCCGGAGTTCTACGATTATGATTACTCGTTAGATCAAATATTTGCGTGGTTTCCGAGCCGTGAACAGTACATGTGTATCGAGTTTATAAATGCTGATACTGAGAAGGAATAATACCTATTCATAAACTCTCTTGTCAGTCTTTCCATCCCCGTCGCGGCCATTGTACTCCATAAAGAGCCAGGAAGGAAACTCCACGCCCATAACTGTCTCTAATCTTCCAAACAGCGACCTTCGTGCGGAAAATTGCGCTTGAATGAAGAATTTGACGCTCAGGCTTGCAATCCAGATGAACAGCCGTAAAACCAAGAGCACAACCAGAACTCCCGATACAAGTATCACCGCGGTGTACACCAATGAGTCTATCTGTCCGAGTCCAGAGGTAGCGCCAGTCTCTGAAGTACTACCAATCGAATAACGGGGAAACATGGCGATGAAGGCTATGACAGTGATAAAGACCGCTATCGGGGCACAATGACGGAAGGCTTTGCTTTGAGATAGTTCTGGGTCTGCGAGCATGCGGTATGCGACTCTTTGAGCATATTGTAGACGAAGGTTGAGCTTGCGAGGCCAAGGGGTGGGAGTGTGCATTCCGAGAGTATCGCCAGTGTGATAGGGTAAAACAACCGATTTCAGGCTTGAGCTTGAGTTACCAGGGCGAGCGCGGACAGACAGCGACAAAGTAGACGGACGATGATGTGGTTGTAGTACCAGCTTAGTATGGCGAGTTGTAGACATGTTGTAGGATGTGGAAGTGGTGAATATAGTTGTGACGCTGGAAAACCATGATTACCACCCTGTCGTTGTCATCTTTGCCCTAGTTTGTGTTTTAAATTTATGGAGCATGCACTGAAGTGCCAAATATCATACATTCAACGCATTACAACATCTATATTACAATCCGAGATTAGATGAAGTTTAACCAACATGCCTACTACGCCTGGACTTGCTCAACGTGCTGGATCGTTCCAAAGCCGCTTTCAAAGACTTGATAGTTTGAACAATTTCACCTGCGACTCGGACAATCAGCATTATAGACACAAGAAATGAGCAGAAAACTCACCAGCTAGCTTGGGGTTCTCAGCTTCAAAGTAGTATCTCTTGTCTGCACCTGAGCGATTGAGCACTAGTTTGAAGTTGTAAGGCGAGTTCGAGGACTGTTGCACGTCCGCTATGCTCTTGATATGGTAAGACGTTGTACGTCCACTTTCGAAGACTGCTTTCGCAGCTTTGTTTGAAGGCATAATCTGGCAGAATGTTGTTGGAAGTAAAGACCTAGAAGAGGTAGACCACTTACATGGACGTATCCACCATCAATAGCAAGTGTTTTTTCTTGGCGGGCGACAAGCATGGGAAGTTTACGATATATCGTGTATTTCTGAGAGCATACTTCAATGAAATAGTCCACAAGTCAATCAAATTTACGAACCTTATACGCAGCGGTATAATCAAAAGTGGAAGATAGTTTCACCTCTGGTGCATCTGACATGCGCTTGAAGATGGACGCTAAAACATGTAGTAGTGAGTCGCATGGATTGAAGAAATATTTCACGACACGTACCATTCGGATCCGTGGTCCTTCCCGCTTTCATCACATCCACGCCCATCGACGGCAACATACTCTTCTTAACCAGCAGCAGTTCGCGCTTACCCTGCAAACTTGCTACTGTCCGATCTAAAGGAATGAATATTCGCATGTCGGCCAGTAGTAATGCAAAATCGTCAGGATTGGCTAATTTGCGCTTCCTACAAACAGCTTCAAGGGCTTCTTGCATGTACATTCCAGCAGAACTAGAAGAGATACAAGGTGAATACTAAGAAGTCCCACATTGATGGAAGGAACTGACACGGGTATCGTGGTTGAAACATGTACTGCATCTGCAGTATCCGCAATCCTAATCCTCAAAAACATTTGCGGTCCATGGCTCGTGCTTGGTCCCAAGCTCGTCGACAACGGAGCAGACCCTGCCAAAGCTGAGGAACTAAAGATCGCACTGGAGCTGGGAGCCGCAGCGAGGGCTGGCGCCAGCAGTGCAGGTTTAGTAGCTTCAGGTTTCCGTGCGCCACCGGTACGAGTGATTTTGCTTTCCTGAATCTGGTTTTGGGCCACTTCAGGGAATGTCAAAAACTATGATATTGAAAGGTAACGCGACCTCACCTTGTGCAGGAGTGGCTTCGATGACAGCAAATCCGTCGGCATTGAACTTGACAATCTTTCCAGTCCGGTCAGGTGCTGGCATGCTCAAGTTTGAACGACTAGACAACAAGAGAAAACTGATGGCCTACGAGGGAAATCATCGTCCACTTCTCCATCGTCTTCCGTAATCCTCATGATCCACCCTACCGCAGAAAGCCTAACGTTCCGGACTTCGTCTCCTTCCTCACCCTGAGGTATACCCTCATCGAGTTTGGGGAGCCATCCTTCCTCCCAGTAGTTCCACAGCGCGAAACCAATCACTTCTTCTATTGTAGCGTCTTTCCTGACTTTCAGCTCCATCGCCTTGCCTCTAGGTTCGCGGGAATGAGGGAAGAATACCGAAATATTCGTCCCGCCTGTCTCTCCTCTACCGGAGATAGCAGCATAAAGTTCAGCGAAGGGATTTGAGGAGCTGCTAGAGGACGCAAGCATGGCAGTGAGTGCAGAGGTGAGAGGTTTGAGGGGAGCCACACGTTTGCGAGTAAACGACATCTGCTGCGAGCTGGAGGAGCCGGAAACATTGGAGGCAAAGGAGGTTGTTGGTTGACTGGTGTTGCGGGAGACAGGATTGATATTAGGCCTGCGCGGAGGATTCGCAGAGGTACTCTTTTGAGAAGATGGAATCTCAGACTCAGAATCTGTAGCAGTAGAACGAGGTGGAGCTTCAGAAACAGGACTGAGGCGGGGTCGCGAGTTGTTTGGATAATTAACGAAGGGTGCAGAGGAGTTGGCTACAGACGGAAGGGAATTGGAAATGTCCGAAGCGATATCAGACGCGCTGTCTGAATTGATCCCCGGTGTACGAGTAGCTGCAAATTCACTGTAAGGGCATATTCAGCGAGGGTGAGAGCAGGAAAGCCTTGGAAACACACGGGTCAAATTCATCCCCATCGTCCATGCTTCCATCATCTCCATTCGCTTCGTCGAAGTCGGAATCAGAAGAGGATTGAGTATTTTGAACGATATCCTCATCAGACGAAGACGAATCGTCAAGTGTGGGGTCGGGTCGTAGAGGCTGGACGGGAGCAGGAGCACCACCTCTGAGTCCCCTTCTCGCTGCCATTCCAGCCATTCGTATTCTGCGCCTAGCTTCCATCTCTTCTGCACCTTTGAATTTCGGTATGAATTGCACTGCCTTTTGCACCGGTGCTTCGACTTGTGCCGTTGGTTCCACGACATTCACATGGACAGAAGTTGAATGAGAGGAACTTGCTTCCTCGTTTAAGGACTTGCCGCCGACACTTGAAGCAACTGCATGTAAGGTCGCCGTTGTTACGGGCGCGCTAGAGGTCGTTGTGAGTGCCGACTCCTTCAACACTGGGGCGTTCTCAGAGATGAAGTTTTGAACCTCGACTTCACCTTCTGGCTTGGGGGTACCGGACATGCTCATTCTTTTCGAAGTGGATGCTCGTTTCCCGTTGACTCTTAATCCTAGTCCTCCTGACCTACGGCCCATGATGGTCTGCGTGTGCTTCAGACGCGCGCCAGGAAATCCAAGAGGACGTTCAGCTTCATCTTCGCTGATGGTCGGACTAGAAGGAATATCTACTTCGGGCCATCTATTAGGATCATCGAGACCAGCAGTGTGAATGTACGGATTGGACGGGTAGGCATTATCGAGGGTGATGATTCGAGAGCCGTAAGGATCGTCCACGTCGCGCAAATAGCCCAGCCGAAGACTGTGGATGAGGAAGCTAGATGAATTGAAGCTATTAGATATGATAAAGTGCATATAGCAGACACTTACGATGTGTCACTAATCAAAGACATTGCAACATGGATGACAACAGACGAAAGGA
Source organism: Omphalotus guepiniiformis (assembly GCA_028554645.1). NCBI lineage: Eukaryota > Fungi > Basidiomycota > Agaricomycetes > Agaricales > Omphalotaceae > Omphalotus > Omphalotus guepiniiformis. The sequence continues at coordinate 1,405,853 of JAQOOI010000021.1, forward strand.
ATTGACAGCTTTGACGGCTCACGCGCACTTACTTGGTCACCAAAAAGATCTCATTATTTGAATCTAGGAGATTCTCTGGAGATTCTCAAATGCTTGCGCATTTACCTCAAATTTAGTAGGCACATACGCCTGGCCAAAGTCAGGGTTTGCTAGCAGTATTATTTGGGCAGTCTGGAATGCGGCCCTCTGTAATCTCAGCTAGACTTAGCACTCTGGAAGAGAGAACCTCCGCACTTGAAGCTTGAAGCTTTGAAGTCACAGAATTGATCAATAGACTTGATACAATCGTATGAGCATTCGTACTATCTAACAGGATAATAAGAATGGACTCGATGAATATGCTGGATTGTATTACGATTGAGTAATTACTAATATTACATAACTTCTAAGTTCACGTTATCGAGACGCGTTGTTTATACTTGCTTGTATTCATCTTCAATAAAGAGTCCATTGTACTTGATGGCCATTGTATTTTCGACTTCATAAAGAACTCTCGATGTAAGTTTTTGCTTTGATACTACTTCTCTCAGCTGGTGCTGCTACGCTCCGTCTTTTCTCTTCTCTTTTGGCTGTGCCTTACGACGTTCACGCTCATTCAATCATGCAGATCTTCAATCTTTCTCTTCTGACGCTCATTGCTTGTGCTCATGCACTTCCGACCCCTCACAGACGTTCCATACTACAGAATGAATCAGATAACGCTCACTCGAGATCTCTACTTACATCCAGACAAATGGTAGTGAGAGCATCAGCTCTTCCGGCGACATCATCTGCTAGCTCTCCCGCACCCTCCAGCTCTGCTTCCTCCGGGGGATCCAGAAATAAACTTGTGGTTGCCCACCACATGGTGGGAAATACTTTTCCATACACCAGCCAGGACTGGTTAGAGGATATTCAGTTGGCGCATGCCTCCGGGATAGATGGGTTCGCATTGAACATGGGAAGTGATGACTGGCAACCCGCACGAGTTGCTGATGCATACGTTAGGCTTTCTTCACTTATGAAGTATAGTAGACTCACCCTTGCTTCAACTCATAGATACGACGCGGCGAACCAATCCGGCCTCAATTTCAAGATGTTCTTGTCTTTCGATATGTCGTAGGTACCCTATCACATAGTCTGTAAATGTTCTTAACCGTCTCTCTAGCTCCTTACCTTGCTCAACCGCTGCGGATGCCGCCGCGTTACGCAGCCTGGTTTCTAATTACTCGGCCCACCCTAGTCAGCTTCTTTACTCTCGGGACGCCGCCAATCCTCTACCATTGGTCTCTACATTTTCTGGCGAGACATGCACGTTCGGGCAGGGCTCAGTCGCAGCAGGATGGAGCTCACAGTTTAGTCAGCATCCAGATCTGCAAGGCAAGATGACCTTTGTACCTTCTTTCTTCATCGATCCATCCCAATTTTCGCAATTCAATGCAGTCATGGACGGTGACTTCAACGTCAGTATCTTGTTATTTGATTATTATTATTTTGTTGAAGTTTTTTTCCGCTGATCGCCTTTATAGTGGAATGGGGGCTGGCCTGTGGCATTGACTACCGCTTCCACGGGATCTTCATCAACAACGCTTTCTTCTTCTTTGAAAAATTTGCTTGGTCTAGGCTCAGCCTCGAATGCCATCGCCAACCTTTCCACCTTGCTTTCGGAGACTCCGGTACCAAACAGTCAAACTCAAACCTCAGCCACCACCACTTTGGAGACCGCGTTAAGCAATTTTATTGGCTCGACGGAGTCTGACCAACAACATCTCAACGCACTGTCTTCTATTTCTACACTCAATAAGCGACAAGACAATTCCACTACCGACAAAGTGTACATCGCGGCAGTGTCACCCTGGTTCTTTACTCATTTTGGCAAGGACACGTTCAATAAGAATGTAATTCATTGTTTTCTGGAATCGATTGACACTGGTCGTGGCTAATCAGCTTCTCCCCTTTGCAGTTCATGTATTTGGCTGATCAGCATCTTTACGCCAAACGCTGGGAGACTCTTATTGCAGCCCAAAAGCTGTTGTCTGGAGATGATACTGATCCGACTACTGTTAATGGAACCTCTTCACAATCTCAAATAGCTGATGATGTTGACATCGTCGAAATCATTTCGTGGAATGATTATGGTGAATCACACTATGTAGGACCCATCAAAGGCGCTTTACCTCAAGGAAGCGAACAGTGGACCAATGGAATGAATCACTCTGGTTCGCCCTTTTTTTCAAGGACTGGTAAAGATGCAGTGATTGATTGTCTTGTCTTCTGATCTGCATGGCTTTCGTTAACCTCGTATTACGCCGCTGCGTTCAAGACAGGGTCTTTTCCATCCATAGCCGAAAACGAAGAAACTCTTCTGATGTGGTCCCGAACGCATCCTGCAGATGCAACAGCGACCTCCGATAGTGTTGGCACGGTGCCAGGTGGCGAGCTGGTACGTATTTACTTCATTTCACTTTCTTGGCCTGTTTGGTTGAACCTGGAACATATTCCGTAGGCGCAAGATTCCGTTTGGGCTGTCGCTCTTCTTTCGGCACCAGCAAATATCACGCTTGAGATATATCCCTTTGCGGGCAATGGTTCTTCAAACGTGAATACTTCACGTACAGCGATCGCTTCGCAGACTTTCTCTGTCCCTGCAGGGCTTAACAAACTTTCTATACCGATTTCGGTTCCTAATTCCGCTGACAGCGTCAGCATGAGAGGGACCGTTCAAAGAGGTGATGACTCGGTGATCAACCTCGATGCGGGAGACGAAGGTTTCTTGTTCGTCAAAAAACCTCAGAAATTCAATTTCAACGCATGGGTCGGGTGTGCTGGAGCATGCGTCGACCAAACTTCAAGCTGAATGAATTTCGATGGTATTCTCGTTCTTTTCAGAGGTCCATTTCACCGTCATTCTGCCATTCATTTATTTTTATACTGTATCCATAGCATATGGTCTATAGATGTATTTTGTACTTGTGTAACTCTAGTGTTGTATTTCTAGATCTGGCTGAATCATTGAGGGGAATTATACTTGCAGATTTTGCATCTGGCGGAGTTCATGTGAGGTTGAGGCGTCTATATCTCCTTTGACACGAACAAATGATCAACCCTTCAAACCCCTCGTCTCTATGTTTCGGAATGTTCTCTCAGGTTCTCTCCTAACTCGTGTGTACAATTGATGCTTCTTCACTTCTTTTCCCTATTTGCCCCAGCAATTGTCCAGACTGTATCCTTTTGAGCAAAGTCTCATGATGTCACACTGATACTGGGTCACCTTGGCGTTATTCTGATAGGCACCTGCAATGTTTGCTGCATATATAACCCAAGTTTGAGAGATATGTTGGACTCTGCGTCTCTCACGATTTCCTTCTTTCCTCGAGGCAGACAGCCACCTTTCTGACTAGAGAGGGTCGAGTATGGCGCAGAACATCACCTACATAGTCGATGACCAAGATGGATCCATTGATTATCTGTGTCCAGTAACTCAACAGACAGTCGCTGATTCCTTCTTTCGAAACACTTGGACCTCCATCCGAAATCTGTCTTGCGGGGGTGCTTGGTTTCAATATCGATTCAACGGTAAGCCCCACAATGTCTTGTAATCGCAATGTAGACCTTGGAGGTTGACCGAAATTGATAGGGACAAGTGTACATATATCAACTCGTTTCTCCCAGGTCAATTCTGCATATGCTGTTCAAGTCGACGACAGTCCCCTTCTCGTTCAGTCGGGTCAAGGGTTGTACGATTCTCCCACCCTGAGCGATGGAGAGCACAGCGTAGTCTACGCATCTGGAAATCAATCTCTCTTCCCTGCCTTTGACTTTCTTACGGTGACTGCCGGCTTGTCTACCAGTCTAAGAGGTCGTTCGATCATTGTTGACGATGCAGACTCCACGCTGGTGTATTCCGGTCATTGGCTTACTGAGCCTGTCTCTGCCCTCGCACTGAGCTACGATACCTCGACGTACCTAGATACTACCCACTGGAGTACGGCGGTGGGAGACTCAGTCTCCTTCGAATTCACAGGTGAGTTTCTTTTGTGCTGCTTCTAATTAATCAAGCATCTCGTTCTGATTCGTTCCTTTTTTTGTTCTCCTAGGCACTTCGGTTTCAGTATATGGAGTCATACCGTTCTCAAATGGGAATGTCGGTAATGCCGCAGCAGAGTACGCTATCGATGGAGGGAAGCCGACGGCGATCTCATTTCCTATGGGAAGTAATCAATCACGCACCATACCAATGGCGGAACTCTTCTCTGTGGATTCTCTGGAGGCAGGGAGACATTCTGTTGTTCTAAATGTAACAGATATACCTGCTGTCGCCAATTTCGGCGCATTCGGACTCGACTTTGTGGTCTATAATGCCTCCTTTGACAGCATTACTGATGCTAGTTCCGGCGTTGTACCATCTTCCCCGTCAGACGCTGGTGCTCTTGAGGGGGCGCATCCTAATACAGGCGCTATAATCGGAGGCGTTATTGGAGGCGTTGTTTTTCTACTCACCCTAGCGCGTTTGGTATTGTTCTTGTTGCGGAGACGGAGGATTAGAAAATCTGCTCGGGTGTTCAATGTTGCAATGGTATCTGCGCCTCGCAAAGAGAGCTTTGACTCCTGGCTTGGTATGTTTCGCCCTCCCTCATGTTCAGAGCACCTGCTAACTTTCTGCCTTTCTTCTTTTACAGAGGGTAGAACAACGAAGCACGAGTCTCTCACCCCGCCTGAACTGCGGCTATGATAGTTTGCTTAGTGCTATCGCTTTCTTGTATCTCGTTATTACTTGTACTCGTATCTCTCATGTACTACAACTTTTTAGCAACATACGTCCAGAACTCACTCGAAATGCAGCGAGCCTGATTAAAAATCATGATACGTACACGCACATGAAAAATTTATATAGTCCAACTAGAAAATGGGTATGAAATCCTGTATCCTGTCCCTGGCATCCTGAGCGATACACTCTGCAATCCAAGTCAAATTCCTAATTTCCTGCTCCTTCAATTTCATGTACGCATAGAATACACCATACTGGAACTGCTGGAGGAAGGCCTGCTTGTTCAAGTGTACTTCCGTTTGGAAGAAGCGGTCCTCCAACTGTGACACTATACCAAGATCGTCTCCTGCGCCATTCCCATTTGCCGTTGAACCTGAATCTGCAAAGAATACGCGATACTCGCCCACGTTCTCGCAGACCTGGCGGACTTGGTCTATTTCGTCGGCCTTGGCAAGCTGATTGTTGCCTTCGGGGAATAACCGACCGATTGCAGGGAAAAGTCTTGCACGCTGCTCTTTGGAAAGTTCGGTATTGAAAGAGTTGATGGTGATATTCACGGTTCGGCGGTCAGCCTCAAAGGAGAGGATACGCTGCATGACGTCTGCGGTGGAACCACCCAGTGTCGCGCAATAACTATAGAAGTCCTCCAGGTAGGCCTTATAAACCGTATTACGAATGATTTCGATATTGAGATCATCGAGGTCAGAGGCAGAAAGACAATCACGGAAGTAAGGTGCTTGTGGAGCTAGTCAGCAGATGTATGTACCGGTACTAACCCAACGACATACCTAACGGTGTTTCCACTAGTACGCTCTGAAACAGTTCTTCCACATTTGACGCAACACAGAGAGCTGGCATTGTTTCAAATACTCCCAGAGGATGGCATCGTTCGATTAGTTCGTGAGTATCACGTTCGTGCAGTGTTCCAGTAATAAGAAGTATAACGTTGTCGATCATGTATGCGTAACTGCACACTAGAAGTGTTAGAGACCATGTAAGGAGCAGTCGACACAAAGACATACGTGATATAGTCCAAGAATTTGCTGAGAGGTTCCACCGCGTTATTCCTGAGATACTTGAACTGGTCGACAAGAATTTGAGTAGCCTTCTCAGAAATAGTTGCTGTTGAAATAGGTAACGGTTCATTTGCAAGAAAATTCCCGTAATCTGTTGACGACAACTGTGTCCGGAAATCTGTAGGATGAGAGCATCAATCACAAATGCTGCATCTCCAGAGAAGCGTACTCGCCTTCCAGGGTCTCGCACTGCGTCAGATTGGCATAATGGCTTTGGGTGAGTATGCCAGCTTTGTATCCTCTCACTGTACCCTCAAGAAAGCCAGAATCGACCTAGAGGTGATGATTCAGTATCATAGATAAAGAGCTCACAACTTGAAAACATTACATTGAATAATAGGGCCTCCATGGTGAATAGACGTTGAGCAAAGCCGACAGCATTGTGCGGCAGACCATATTTGGGCGACTTTCCCACAACCTCAGGAGGCTATAGGCCAGGGGCCTGCCGCCTTGCACCAGTCGCAGCCTTCCTTAAAATGAAAAGAATTCTACGTTGTGTCTATTGCCCTCCACGATTGCCAAATAGTCGCCCTTTCTGTGAGGCGAGCTTTGACAATGGCGCCAGAGACGACACTGTCTCAGTATGTACTTACTAAAGAGTATATTATCTAAAACTACATGGGTACAGTATTAATTTGATAATAAGTAGGTAGAATGAAGTGAGGCTTGCAAACTGTTCGTGAATGGGTTGTGTAATGCAGTCAATTGCCATATGAAAACTAGCAAGTTCCTAACCATGAATGTTTAATGCAATGAAAGAAAAGCGGTAAAAGGTCCTAAGCTGAAGCTCGTGTTTTTCTCTTCTTGGGTCGTGAAGTCCGATAAATGTATTCGTCGTCGTCACCGTCTGTGTTTTCCTCACCATCAAACTCATGGAAGAAAGCTCGTCTATCTTGTGCGGATTTTCGTAGCGAGCGAAGGCTGGTAGACAACGATTTGAGGAATTCGTTCTGCAATCGGATCTATATTAGTATTCTTTCGACGTAGACATTTAAAGATGAGACGGACCTTCTCCACATGCACCTTCGAGCCGGGCTCGGCGCTCATTTCGAGCTTCTTCTTGAGTTCCCGAAGCTGTAATGATTTGTGTAAACCAGTGGTATGCCGTATCATAGTATGTAATCACCTTTGCCTGTTCCACTTTCTGAAGGTCTCCCAGGTGTTTAATCCAAGTCTGCAAGTGATTAACCTCTTTCTTTCTCTTCTGGTCGACCATTTTCTCTTCAACTGTGTAGTTTTGTTCGGCATCCAGGGACTCGTCGTCGGAATCTGGTTCCACGTAAGAAGAGATTGCCGCCGCGCTCCTACGAGGACGTTTCCTCCCTCGACAAGGGGAATTAGAAGAGAGCAGAGTGCTGGGATGCTCAACGACTACAGAGACTTGAGGAAACGATATGCTCCCCCTTGACCCCTTAGATTTGGTTTTTATCCGGCTGGAAGTCTTCGACAGATCCCCCTTCACGATATAGTCATCTTCGCTGCGAAAGAACTCTGCACCTGTTTGGATTGCCACAAAAAGCGTGTAATTCTAGTGGAAAGATGTTCAATGCTGAGGCTATCATTGATCTCGAAAAGCGCTCACCACTTCCCGACCGAGATGTGCGAGAAGTTGAAAATGTTTGAAAGTGATCGGGACAGGAGAAGATGCACTGTCATGCAGATAATATCGAAGCACCTGTTGGGTACATATTCAGTTTTCGTCAACGAAAGCAAGCAAGGTGACTGACCGAACTATTGTCGTTTACCACGGCATGGGTCATAAACACAGAGGTAACACCGCTGCGTGCTCCAAATACGTTTTTAATCCATTTACTGACTTGGACCGAATCTTGAAGCAAATTGTTGTCAGCAGGCGAGTAGGCGCTTGATACTGCCAAACACTCACCCTGAGGAACGTGAGATAGATGCAGTTCAGAAGAATAGAGATAAGGTAGGTAAATTCTTCTCCGACTTCTTGCGGGAAGGAGTTCGTCTTGACGTATCATTGAAGTCAATGACTCCTGGCCAATGTCGCCCTGCTTGTATGTTAGCCAAACAAGCACAACTAGACAATGTTATAAAACTCACTAAGTCGGAGCTAACCAGCTTCTTACCCTCACCAGATATGACATCCATCGAGTCCGAGTCCTCGGGGCCTGTTTCTGACCCAAAGCTCGAAGCGTTGCGAGGAAGCCCATCCCAAAAGTACATATCTACTGATGGTTTTAACCCCATTTCTCGACATAGCTTGGCTCGATAACCCGCGCAAGCTTTAGCGTCTTCAGAATCTGGCAGGTCATCTACTCCTAGCTGATAATTGTCCATCACAGTGCGTACGACGGTGTCACGGACGCTAGGATGCATGTCATGTAATTTCTTCAGCATCTTACCCTGCCGGAGGACGCCACTTCGTTCAAATCAAGAAAGGACATGACGATGATTTCTTGACGAACCTTGCAATCTATCTCTAGTAACCTTGTCGCAACATCTTCAACGACAGCCCTCACTTCCTTCATGTTTAAACCCTTCCGACCTTCATCCGACGATTCAAATTCTGCGCGCATATAGTCGAAAACAGCGTTAAATCTTTCCATGAACGGATGTATCAATAAGTTATACATGTCCGTGCGCGTCAAGGGTCCGAGTGGCAGAGGTTCCAACTTTGCTTTAATCGAGGGTACAGGAGTATGCGCATTATCAGAAGATAAGAAAACAGTCACAATAATGACCAGTCGGACGACGGGATCGGAAGACGGAAAATCGGTATATAGATGTCGAAGGGTTCCTTGCGTATTAGCGGACGTGATCGAACGGGTCATCAGGAAAAGCTACAAAGACGATAGAAGTTTCAGTGTCGGCGCTGATAAGCAGGCTGTGATGGGCAAAGGATACCTTGATCAATTCTTCAACAAGAGACCTATAGATGTTTTATGAGTCCACGCTTGTTCTGATGACCTGTACAAACTTACGATAAATCGAACAGCAGGTCGCCAGACTTGTCGAGCACTTTCAGAGCGTTGTATCCAGTCTCGTTGAGTTTGGCTTCCATACATATTTCCGCTGCGACGGTACGGCTTAGAAACATCCTACAATGGCAATCTGAGTGTAAAGTCAATGAGAGGCGATTAAGGACGCACGTGGGATCAAGGCGACAAAGCTCCCGAACATTCTGTACGATGTCTTCTACGGTCCGGTCGTTTGCTGCCGGAATACTCTCGAACATCTTGCGGAAGACAAAGTCGCGATACTGCCAAAAAAAAAATCAGAAATATATTTCGGTACTGGGGGATACTACACACTTTGCTGTCCATGTAGAACCCATTGGTGACGGCGTACGGAAGAAGCCGTGGCTCGATAGCCAACACCAGCGGGAACTGTGCCATTAAGGGATCCTTTCGAAGATCCAATTCAGAATTATGACTTCAACTATTGCTCGAATACTGATACCTTGACAGAAAAGGGGATGAACTGAAACAAGATATGAGGATGTAAGATGATAGTGACAGGACCACAACGCACGTTATACTTCTCCAAAAGTTCGCGGATGGTCTCCCAACTGGTTTGCCTAAGACTTGGAGGATACCGACTCTCCTTGAGGAATGAGGAGAAAATGGATCCATCGTCCAGTCCCTGTGAAACCATGAACAAATGGTCTTGATCCAGTTACAATAAATTTACTGTACCCACCTTTTCACGAGGAATTTCGCCATAACGCTCTGACGCAAGTTGCAGGAAATATATGAAAACTGGAAGGGGAACACTGCGGACCCATTTTGTCTTGATGAAATGAGACTGCGTGAAGAAGTAATGATGCATTGCAACTTGAATGAGGTATCTAGAGAGATGTGCTCCGCTGGACATCAAAATCTGCCGATGTCAATCACGTAGTGCAGGAGGAGTATGATGGGAGGGGAAACATATGAAAATTGAGCAAATGTTTCATGGCGACAGACACTCAGGAATATCACGTACGTCAAGCACTCTTTCATTAACAATCTTTCCACGTCCTAGAGCCTCAAAGACAGCATGTGCAGGGCCATAGCGTGTCAAGAAATAGCGGGCACGAGTGTAGGAATCTTGCGAGAAATAATAGAAACGCTTTGAAAGGAGGATAAAAGAGCTTGGATCATGCAGTTCATATAATATTAGCTGAAGAATTTCGTCTGCCATTCAGTACATAGTTTTGAGCATACACGACACTGTGATGTAGTGGCATGGCGTACCACAAAGACGGTCCATGACACCTGCACGGCTAGGGATCAAGAATGAAGACGAACGACTCGAAAACAACGCCCCGCCGTGGCCTACTACGACGAGAGCAAAAAAAAAAAAGCGGTGTAGGTGGTGGTCAAGAAGAAAGGCGTAAAATGCGATCGGAGTTATGCTGCCGTATCAGGCACTGCTAAATCAGGATTCAGGACCACCTTGCTACTTCGCGAGTGACTTAAATAATTCAATTCGCGGGAGAGGCATGTTCACATAGAAAAAAGTTTAAGTTTAATCCAGATTAGATGCATCTACAAGCTCAAAACATCCTTCGATAGTAACCCTTCCAGATCCTCCATGGTAGCTTCCAGTCCCTCATCTGTAGGCGTGGGTTGAACGCATCAAAGTTAACCTCCTCCAACTTCGTGAGAATGCTGCACACTGGAACCTTGAGTCAATGAAAAGGAAATATTCAATATCCACCAATGTATCAGCATTGCCCGACAAGATCGAAAGCCACCCTATCACTCACCCCTGCCAGAAATACAGGCATAGCCTGTTGTGGCACTTTGCCTTCGTATCCCCCTTCTTCAAACATATGTCGGGCGGTCATTACATGATCGTTGGCCAATGTTGCAAATTCAAACACCGCATCTTCGATACCTTGGGCGTCCGAGCCTTTACGAAAAACTTCCTCTTGTACTACTCCGTGTTTTGCGGTAATCTCAGCAGGAATCACCATCCGTCCATTTCTCGCGTGAAACGGAACCGCACGAAGGAGGGTAGTAAAAGTCTGAGCTACTCCAAGATGTGATGCTGTATGTGACAGCGTGGATGACGGAAGCGAAAGCAAGGAAAGCAACAAATATAGCAGGGACGAAGAGGTCGATTCGGCATGAGATGTCAGGGATTCGACAGTAAGGTGGACCGGCATTTGGAGCTCAGCATCCTTCGGATCTTTTAAGTCATCCAGAACAAGAATAACTCAGAAAAGGAGCTCAGCATCGCGGGCGTCGATGATGCGTTTAAAATGATAAGCTGGTAAATTGGCTGTGAGGGATGCGCTGTGCAGCGCTAACGCAATGGGATGCTGTGGGGGGTTTCCCTACGAATAAAGTCAGTTAGTATATTGTAGCAGCGGATCTACAATCACGCACAGTAGAAATACTCTTCACAGCATCCCTCCAGAATTGCATTCTCATCATGCCAATACTAGAATTTGAAACATTATCTTGGATCATGGCTAGTTCTGTCTGTGAGCCATTAGATTCAGTACAGAATCTATTGAGAACATTGATTGACGCACAGAGAACGCTTTTAGTGCAAAGTACCCACCTTGAAGCTCCTTTGGAAAGAACTGTGCAATTAGATAGGATTCATAGTCATGTTTTCGAACGAAATCCCTGCAATAATGAAAAGGTTCGGCGTTTCCACCTTGCGTCGAGTAATGCTTTAAGAAGCTCCTTTTGCAAACTAGCCGGGAAGCATTATACCGCTGCAGTCGCCACGCTAAAAGCATTCAGAGATTTGACTGGCAGACTGAGAGAAGGAAGAATAGTCACAAATGTGACAAGATGTGACGTTTACTTCTTCAACGCGCTCCACGATGAGCGAGACGCGTCAATTCGGCGACCTCGCCACTCAGCTCGTCATGGAATCGCGTCGATCTACTCAGACAGATACTCTCCTCAAATATAACGATTTCCTAGTCCGTTCTCTCATTCGGGAGCAGCGCGATCTCGAACGGGCGGCCGAATCGCTCGAAGCAGCCGTAGAAGAGACTGGCGGACCTCCTCCTGCTCTCTTGATCATACAAACTGCAATCTCTCGGAATAAACGATGTCTCCTAGCTTATCACTCTCATCGTATAGACCGTCTAAGGGACTTGTACTGGGCTATCGGCGGCGCTCTTCCTCATATCCTGTCAAATCAAGATATCAGGAGCAAGCTTTCACCTCATGAGGTTGATTACCTCCGACAGTACAATGGTTCAGTGATGGAACTTCGCTCAGAGTTCTCGCACGAGTTAGATATTACTGCCAGCATCACGAATCCACCAAAAGACTTACATGTTCTTGTACACGTAGTCAAGGATTGTGGAGTGATCCAGACCGAGCTGGGCACTATCGATTTTCAAAAAGGACAAAGGTTCATGGTCCGGCGTGCAGATATTGAACATCTTATTGTGCAAGGATTTCTCGAAGAAGTATCATAGGTCGGTTCTCGCTCTAAGTTGTGTCACATGGAGGTTCACTATGGTTAAATTTTAGCATTTTCCTGTACTATTACCGGTTTGCTCTGGTGTTTCTTACATGGTAAGAGCGCCAAGTCCCTGGTGGGTGTATTCAGGATAAGCATATCTCGTCCAGCCATCTTACACAATCTGCATAGGTGCTGCAATGTCCAATGGGCCCACTCGCGAGTCCAAACCTGGTCATCTACAGTAGGTGTAGATGGAACATGACCTTTACCGACGTCGTTGTTGAGCTGTTCCATTCTTTTCCAATCATAGCTCGTGGTGGAAGGAACGCTATAAGGCAGCTCGGGATTACCTCTTTCGACTCTTGCCGGTCAGGAGCTTGACGATATAGAGGGCTGCAGAGAGTAGCTTGCTAGATCCGATGGTGTCAAGGAGACTCTCGCTCTAGGAGATGACCGAAGCCTGCGGAAGGAATTCTGTAAACTCAACTTTACAAATTAATTTTTGGTTCACAAACGGACGATGTAATAAGTACTGCATATACATAAACTGCTTTCTGTCGGGCAGTGCCGTATATCGTGTTCAACCTGAACAGCCTGAACGTTATTTAAAGTATGTAAATTATAATAACTTGAACCTTGCGAGGTTTCACACCGACCGTACGACCGCGGGTCCACGTGCCGCTGGCTTTTCACTTTCTATGTCATCTCTGCGGAGGTCCGGACTGCAGAGAGAGGTTTTAAGTCTCTATAGACGGTTAGAATTTCCCTTTTAAGTATCCTTCTTCGCGTTGAACATCAAGCTTTAGAGCGCTTCGCATGGTCAGCACCAAACCGCTGTCCGCTCGGGACAAATTCACGCTCTACATCAGATACACATTCCGGACAAACGCGTCGAGCGTGTCACCCAGAGACGTCAGTGCTATTGAGCATCTCATGAGGAAAGGCAGAAGGCAATTGGAGATGTACGAAGATCCGTCTGTGAAGGATTGCTGGGTTTCAGAGGATATGAAACGCTGGGCAGAGTCTCATCCTTACCGAACAGTACTTCGACATTCGGAATAGTGTTTTCGGCGACATAGTGCAACAATTATCGCTTCGCATTAATGAGATATGTGTGTACCATTAAGTATCTAGACTAGAATGCTACCTTCGACGTCTGCCTCTTGTCGAACTACCGACGTCTCCGAACAAACCAGCTGTCGCCACTTCTGAAGCACTTTCTGGGGTCTGGCGCTTTCGCGCAACAGGTTGAGGCGCTGATTCGCTTCCCTCTGTCTCGAGTTTAACGGGTGCAGCTGCAGGGCCTTCTACCTGTACGTCCTCTTCTGGAACGAACTCCTCCGCTACAACCTCTGCCTTGGTGTGCTTTTCATCTTTAGTCGCAACGACGTCGGACGCTGTTTCAACTTGGCGACTATTCTGCAGCTCCTGATGCTTCATTCTCCTCGATTCCTTGATCGCCCTTCGCCTTTCCAAGTATTTCTGCCTTTTTTCGAACAGCGCACGCTCTTTCTTGTGCTCGGCAATTTGGTAGTCGAGGACCATTTGGTCTATATGATCCTCTTTCTCTTTTTCTGCAAGTTGAAGGGCACCTTCATATGCAAGACGCCGCTCGTTCAGTACATATTTAATGCGAGCCATAGATTTTCGGCACTGTTAGAAAGAGTAACGTTAGTGGTGTGCATGCATCGAGTACAAGCATATTACTGACCTGCCTGACTCGAGCATTGAAAGTAACTAGAAGTTTCATGACTCCAAGACGTCTAACTTCTTCTTTTTGAGTTGCAAGTAAGTTCCTTTCTCTCAGGAGAATGTACCACAGAGTGTGCAGGTCTTGAAAACTTTTGAGACGTAGCTCTGCGGCCTTCCACGACCGTCCTACAGCTCAGTCATATGGGGAGTGTCATAATAGAACAGTCAAGTATAACATACCACTTGGAGAACGCTCCATTATCCTACTGCCCCCGACAGTTTCGTATTGCGCCTCCCCCTCATACGTTTTGCCGTCCTTTCCCTGTTCCCTCTTACGGAAAAACGCGTAAAGGCCATGATCAGGCCTCACGGGCACACGGTTCCCCAGCCTGACAGCCGTGACCGTTTCAAGTGAAGAAGTCGAAGTCGGTGTCTGGGCAGCATCGGAAGCTGGAATAGCACCCGGAGGAGGTTGGCTGATCGCTGAGGGTGCATTATGCGATGCATTTGTGGAAACAACTTCAGCGAAATTTCGGGTGAGACGTAGCGGTCGACATTTTGAAGAGTGCCGAAGAATGCTCAGCATCACTTTGCTTTAGTCTGAAGCAGGTCTGAAGTGAAAGCAGATTACTATTACAGCCGACAAGTAGGCGAAACTCAGTATGTACTTGACAAGCCAATGCCAAACAAGAGCAGCGCCCACGGCCTCATGTGGCACTTAACACTATCCAACACACAACGTGGAGCCGTGTATTACTACTACTACTACTACTACTACTACTACTACTACTACTACTACTACTACTATCCTTATTTAGTCACTTCATAACGCTCGATAGGTAGGAACTAGAAAGATTTGTAGAGGGACAGGAGTCATTCATATTGGTTCATGAGACGGAAATTACTTGTAGATCTTCCTCGAGGAAACCAAGATACTATGACCGGCTCGTCATTCTGCAATGTAGTAATATAGTATATAGTCAAAATTAGAGCGTCGACGATCAAATACTAAACTCACTGGCCATGTCGCTGGTGAGTCAAGCAGTAATTTTGCACCCTTTGAGTTGCATATGTCTCGTAGAACAAGGTATCCTGGATCGAGAGCAAAGCTATGATCACAGATCATAAGCTTCAACTTTGGCAAAGATTGGATGACAGGTTCTAAGGAGGATAGACCTGCACCGTCAGAAGCCCGGCGAATCAAGCTGAGGTGCAGCAGCGTAGGGGGGAGCTCCCGCAATGGTGTAACCGATGAAAGGACTAAAAGTATTAATTCCTGCAGGTTGTCGCATGACCGCACTATGTCTGCCGAGACCTTGTTGAAATGCATCAAACGCAGTGACTGAAGCTGGTGACGATGCTTCTGCAACGCATCTCGGATACCAGTGCTTGGAAGATCGCGCAATTCTATGACACTGAGGGTGTCCTCCGAGTTCGCTATGAGCCAGCGGAAAATAGCTGTGGAGATGCTACGGTACAAGACCAGTTCGTACAGTTTGAAGCCAGGAAAGTTCGGAGGAAGCCTAGCAGCAACCTCGATACCAACTGTCAAGAATTGGACTGATGGGAAGAATGAGAGTAGCTCATACAAAATCGGGGATTGAATACTGCAGTTCCCAATAAGAAGTGCGCGCACTTGCGTAGGATAAGAAGTATCGGCTGGCATGAGAGATGCCAGGGAAAATATCCCAAAGGCATGAACTTGAAGTTCGTACAACCTCGTACAGCAAGTCAGGAACCATCTGAAGTCATCAATTTCGCAAAATTGATGCGGTTCCAATGGCGCGACCATAAAGGAATCGTTCCTCAACCGCAGTTCCAGAATTCTGACATAACCACACAAGGTCTGCCAGCGCAAGGCTGATTCATCGAGAGACAGAGAATAGTATTTCGTTTTGCGCGCAAAACGAGAAGCAGCGTTAATCGTGACATGATTGAAGAGCAGGCTCTGAGATGGTGTACGCCACGTTGAATTGATTAGAGAGCATGATGCCAAAGTCTGGTAGTCCGGCGTTCTGTCTGGCCTAAAGTTTCCTATAGTCTTGTTCTTATAGTATAATTGATCTAGGACACATAAGATGAGCTCGACAGGTAAGTCACTATGCATGGGGTGTACGAAGCTGAACGTTGATGGTCGTTCAAGTTGACGCCGGGGTAGGTGTGACAAATATGTACGAGGTCACAAGAGGTAACAGGTCTGTAACAGGCTGTAACAGGCGCGTCACTGGCGCGTCCTTTGTGACATTTCGCGTCAGCTTGCCACTCACAACATAACTTCAAAACAACTGATTTTCTCAATTTCCCTTATAATCCTTGGATATCCATATATCTGTATTACTCTTTATTTGAGTAAACCACCTCACCAAGTTCAACGCCATGTCTTCGTTGAACAAGCTAGCGATTCGCGGTATACGTTCTTTCGATGACAAGCAAATCTCTGTTATCGAGTTCTTCTCACCTGTTACTGTCATTGTTGGACATAATGGAAGCGGTAAAACGACCATTATCGAGTGCTTGAAGTATGCTACTACCGGAGACCAGCCCCCTAATACTCGTGGTGGCGCATTCGTCCATGACCCGAAAATGGCCAATGAGAAGGAGGTCAAAGCGCAAGTCAAACTTCGCTTTCATGCTGCGAATGGGACAAGGATGCTTGCCGTCAGAAACTTGAGCGTTACGGCAAAGAAGACTGCAGGACTGACTATGAAGACGTTGGAAGGTATCTTAGCATTGTCTGATACAAACGTGGAGAAAGGTGGCAAGGTGTGTCTTATGAGAGATTTCCTTGATACACAGCAACTTATTCCACGTAGAGGGGTGTCATTTCTACTAAATGTGCGGAGATGGACACCGAAATTCCGCAACTATTAGGCGTCTCGAAGTCTGTGCTTGAAAATGTGATATTCTGTCATCAAGAAGACTCCTACTGGCCTCTTGCCGAACCATCCATCCTCAAGAAAAAGTTTGATGATATCTTTGAAGCAACTCGGTAGGCAATCGTTATTCATCTTCACAAGGCGCTAACGCTGCTACTCGTCTGCCAGATATACTAAGGCGCTCGATAATATTAAAGCTCTCCGCAAAGATCGGGTAGCTGAACTTAAGGCTGAAAACGAACGTCTCGAGGGTCTTGCTCGGGAGAAGTCACATGCTGATAAATTACGAGCACGGATTTCTGATCTCTCGTCGACCATCGCGTCGAAGGAGATTGAATACGATGAGGCCAAAAGGGAATATGAAGCTGTTGTTGAAGCTAATCAGAAATACTACGAGTATGCCACCCGGTTTCGTGAAATTTATACGAAGGTAGAGTCACTGGAGGAGAAGAAAACCAGCCATCAAAACGATTATGAGGATGCAAGGATGAATCTGCAGGAGGTAGTAGGTATGTGTCACACGATCTGTGTTCACGGGCTTTATTCTTACATCCCTTGTTAGGCACTGATGAGGAACTGCAGCAGCGCCTTGACCGCTTTTCTGAACACATCAATACTCAGAAGCAAGCACGGAAAGTAGAGGAAGACCGCAAGCAAGATCTCGATGATGACTTGGCCCAGGCGCGTAAAACGCAACTGGCGCTTGTGAGTGAACGGTCTGAGCATGCTGCCATGGCTAGGGTAAGTTCGATGGTGTGCATGTTACTCCATTCTGACGTATGCACTCTCTCACAGCAACAAGAGCAACGCATCAAAGAACGTGAGCAGCTAATCAAAGAAATTAGTGAGAAGTTTGGGATCAAAGGCTTCAGTCATGAGCATCTAGAAGCCTCCAAAGTTGTTGAGTTCATCTCGAGGCTGGAGGACTTTAGGCGCTCACAAAACAACGAATTGGAGAGGTATCAGGTGTGTCCTGTCTTTGCTCTGACTAGTTTCTATATACTCATAACAATGCTCTAGGGAGAAAGGAAGGCTTCGCAGGAGGAGTACAATGCTCAGTCGAGACAACTGGCAGCAGAACTTGAGAAGCACAAAGCGAGTCGAGCTACTCTCCGCCAGCAAATCGTGAGCATACCTTCTAATTTCACTCTCTGTTCGGTCTCGACTCATTTTTATCAATCTGCAGCAAGAACGCAATTCATCCATATCCACGGCTGAACGTGCACTGGATAACTGTCAGGAGCTTTCTTCGGAGTTGAATATTGTATTGGGTGATATGGAGGAGAAGAACAGACGGTTGGAAAAGCTGAAATCTGAGATGAAGGCTGCGAAATACGATGAAAAACTCTCTGACAATGCGGAGAAACGAAGAGTCGCTGACAGTCGCCGAGACGCTCTCAATTCCGAGTTTGTATCCTTGAACATGCAAGCTGAATCACGCGCAAATCTCAATCTGAAACGCAAGGACTTGAAGATGAAGAAGAGCGAAATAGATCAAATGTAAGTGCGTTCAGCTGTTCAGTCATCGTCTGCGAGTAATACGTTTCGTAGTGTCGAGCTTGCCAATAAGAAGTTCCATGACCTGGTGGGCAGGGACGTTGATGCTAACTCCATAGAAGAAGAGGTGGAACGTATTTCGCAGTAAGGTGCTATAATCAACGAATCCTCACATTCGCTGATCCCGCTATGGCTTAGAGAGAAGGATGAACAAGTCTCTGAACTCGAAAGCAGACTCAATACCGCCAACGCGGCAATGCAGAAAGCACAAGCAGTGTTGTCCGATAAGAAGAACCTTTTCAAGGTCCGGAGTGAGGAACTGAAAGGTAGATTGCATCTACAGCTTCTGCCACATGATTGATCCTTTATGTAGTTGCGATCAGTCAGTTGAAAGGTGACTATGGGCAGTGGGACACCTTCGATGAAGCTCTCAAGGACGCCGTAGAACAAACTGAGCATCTCCGTATGTCAGTGTCACATTCATATGTATGCAGGACTGCATATTGATGCATGCTGGATCCAGTGTTGTCAATAATGCAACGGAAAACAAGCAAGTCTTCAAGAAACTGCTTAGAGAGGGTAAGGCTGCCAAGAAGTGTACTGTATGTACTCGCCACCTCAACGAGAAGGAAATGTCTGTCTTTGAGGCATATGTATGTCATGATGTTGATATTGGTCACTATTTCCGATGACAAACTCTCTTTCAGCTAAATGAGGAGATCAAGAAAGCTTCACCAGAAAAACTCCAGACTGACAAACAAGAGCTAAAGGACTGGGAGGAAGAATTGGAGCGTCTGCAAGAACTTCGACCCAAAGAGGTGGCAAAAAATACTTTACAGGGAAAGGAACTGCCAGAGTTAGAGGCTCAGATCACTGAGAACGAAAAGCTGGTGGAGTCATCCAGTCGGGAAGCAGAAGACGTGAGCCTTGAAGTATTTGTTCTTTTCCCCTTAGCCCTGATGTCTATGCCTCTTTCGCAAGTTGTCGAGCCAACTCACAACCCTCAAACGGGAATACCGAGACATTCAGGCGCTTAAAGAGCACGGCAAGACTGTTTCGAGGCTTCAAAAGGATGTCACACGCCTGCGACAGGAAGTGCAGAACATTGAGAACGAGCTTGCATCTTCGGGTTCAACAAAGACTGCGGAGGATGTGCAACGTGAGATCGAGGCACTAGGCTCAGAACTGTATGTGAGCGTCTCAAGTAGTACGGTGCAAACTTTTCAATTTGACCTTCCAGCCGCGCATTGGAAAAAGAAAACGTTTCCCTTACTAAAGACCGCGACCGTCAACTCACGATCATCCGCAACATTGAAGGTGACATTCACCAAATGCAGCTTCAGGAGAGCGAGTTGAACAGCAAGATCAAGGAGAAGGACAACTACGAGGGGCAGATTGAGCAGTGGAAAAGGGATATCAGCGATATGAACAACCGTATCAAGGTTCTGACAGCCGTAAAATTGCTGGACGCCGCTGAACTTGCCTCATTTACAGATAGCTGAAAAACATGTCGCTGAAGCTCAAGGACCTATCGATGCCTTGGATTCGCAGTATCGAGATCAACAGAAAGACTTGGATGAGAAAATCTCGAATCTCTCAAGTCTCGCGCAGCAGCTGAACCGTAGCGTCGACAAGCTCCATGATACTCAAAAACAGGTAGAAAGATACAACATCTCATTCCTGCGAGCAAACAAAAGCTTGACCGCGGTTTCAATCCTAGATACGTCCAACAGAAAAGGGCTCAGCTTCAACAACAATGCGAGGAGAAGCTCGAAGAATCGAAAGCACAAGTGAAGGATCTTGAGAGCCGGATGGAACAGGCTCGAGAAAAGCTTGCAAAGATCGACAAAGAGGTCAATGAAAGTGGATCGACAGTCGCAAATTTGCGAGATAATATCCGTGTCCGCAAGTTACTGCAACAGATCAAAGATATCCAGGCTGAGATCGAGACTTACGACATGGAGGAAGCTGCAAAGGCCCGCCGTACTTTCAGTGAAAAGTGGACTGTCGCAAAACGGAAAGAAGATGATCTCCAGACCCGCGTAAGTCATGCTGATGTTTTCGCTCATGCTGGAATTCACTGTCATTTACGCACAGTATTCGCACATTGGTGGGGAGCTCAGTTCCTACAGAGTTCAACTTGAAACCTGGGAGAGCGATCTTAGGAAAGATTTCAAAAACATCAATAAGCGTTACACTGATCAACTCATTAAAGTCAAGGTAGTTCTGGTTCCAGTATTAGGAAGGACGAGATGATGACTTATTCTTCCGTCAGATGTCTGATATGGCAAACAATGATCTCGAGAAGTACGCGAAAGCACTCGATAAGTAAGTAGGACTATAGACTTCTTCACGGCGTATCTCACAGGATGTTTCTTCAGCGCGATCATGAAATATCATGGACTCAAGATGGAGGAAGTCAATGACACGATGAGACATTTGTGGAATAAGACCTATCAAGGCACGGGTAAGCATGACTTGCCAGTATTCTATATTTCAGGTCTTGATGTTCCTTCTTCTAGACATCGATGGAATCAAGATTCGGTCCGACGTTGAAGGTGGTGCAAATAAACGAACGTACAACTATCGAGTCAGTCCCAATTATTTACACAAAAGCGTACTTCCTAACACCGGTCTGCGTCCAGGTGGTAATGACGAAAGACCAGGTGGAGATGGACATGCGAGGGCGGTGCTCAGCGGGTCAGAAAATGTTAGCTTCCATCATCATTCGGCTTGCGTTGTCAGATTCATTTGGCCAAAATTGCGGTATCCTCGCACTGGATGAACCCACAAATGCACTTGACACTGAAAATATAGATGCTCTTGCATCTAGCCTCGTGGAGTAAAACGGTAGCTTTGTCGGAAGATTGTAATGATACTGATTCACTCTTTTGTCTAGCATAATCAATGAACGGAAAAACCACTCAAACTTCCAGCTCATCATCATCACACATGACGAGAATTTCCTTCGGAAGCTGGGCCAGAGCGATGTTATGGAGTATTACTGGTACAGTGTTTCACGGATGTGCCTACTCCTTGGTCTAATGACTTGTTCCCCTGCAGGCGTGTTTCGAGAGATGCAAGGCAGAAATCAGTAATAGAACGTCAGCGGTTCCGGTAGACTGTGAGGGTTCTACTTCCATCGTCTTTCGCCGTAGGGTGGTCTGTTCTACTTCTGATGTATTGTTATCCCGGTGACTGTCATTTCTATTGCATCTTCATAAACTATCTCTTGGCTTTGAGCAACTGCAAAAGCTTCCGAATTGACAGGAGGGTACAATGAGGTACGTGCCAGCAGTTATCCAAATCGTTCTCGGCCCTACAGTCGAATTATCCTGCTAAAGCAAACATGTCTGTGCCCCTCTTCATCTAACAGCGTAACGCAGCTGAGTAACGGCCCGTTTTATGTTCAAGACCATATCTATTTGAGATGATATTACTAGCCATGGATGCAACACATGCAGCAACTCTAGGGAAGGGCGTACCAGGTTGTTTTCTTTCACAGATTTCTATGTCGGCGCACGGTCACTGTTTGCGATATATCGCTATAGCCAAGCCATCCAAGATACAATGCAAAGCTGTCTTCGCAAGCAAATGTACTGTACAGGGTCAGACAGAACGGTCAGGCATTGCGCGATCATCTGATGATTTCCTGTTTGCTTCGTTTCCTTACTGTGGCGCGATGTTTTGGAGTCTTCATAGTCCTCCACGAGTATTTGACAGCTAAGCGGCAAGAAATCATCCGAGAAGGGGTATAGAGAATGAAGCTATCACATAGACTATTCAGTGCAGTAGGATTACGAACTTGAGGGGGCCACGTCGAGTAGGGAGGTACTTAGGCAGCCGAGATTTCCGAACACGGAAAGTATGGATATTGCACAAGCACGTCGCACGTGGTTTGGTGGGAGGTACACTACCATCCAAGGTATCTTCACGAGTTTGCCTCCGTCGAGCGTGGTTGCAAATTATCTGCTTTTGCTCTCGTCGGCACTATGTGTAGCTCGGAAATGCCGACAAAAATCCATTGCCATAATAATCAACATGCTGTTACACCTTGTTCATCGGTTACGTCTGTCGAGCCAAATGTGACATACTCTTTTGTGCTTCGATGCGCATGATACTTGGTGTCTTCATAGTAATGGCTTTGCTTGTGGTCAGGACGAGTTTCACGGCATTTCGTCGGTACACCACCTTCTTAGACCTCTCAACGTAACTGTTTAAAACCTCAAATTTTCAAGTTCAGGATGTGATCGTAACCCGCTGCTATGGAGTCTCTGGGCCCCTTGGATTGTCTTTCTGCCGTTGACCAAAAGACTTTTCAAGACTTCGGTTTCGGAGAATCTGTTCAATCTCCCTTTCAATGTGTTCACCATGCCTTTGAATCGCATGCTGCTCGCAATCCTGGCAGTATTGCCGTGGTTAATTTTGGCGAAACGATCACCTATGCTGATCTCGACCGCCAATCTAACTGCCTTGCGATACGTCTACGTGCTCTTGGGATTGGACGCCAGTCTCGCGTGTGCCTTCTCGTCGAACGATCCATCCACATGGTCGTCGGAATCGTGGCTGTACTCAAAGCTGGCGCAGCCTACGTTCCTCTAGACGGGAATGTCGTTTCAGATTCGACTATCGCGCACGTTCTACACGACTCAAACGCGGCAGCAGTCCTCATCCTTCGTAAATTCTTGGACCGTGTTAGCAACGAAAATGCACCCATCATACATCTCGACACTGCTGCTTGTAGCTCAGATTGCGCCTGCGAAAGAGTTGGGGTCGATTCTTCGCCTGATGATAGCGCATACATTATCTATACTAGTGGTAAGAACATATCAAGCAACTTCTTATCTAGGCTACTGACACTCAGGTCGCAGGCACTACTGGTGTACCTAAAGGCGTCAATGTGAAGCATGGGAACGTAACAAATTGTAAATAGTCCCTTCATTCTATCACTCATGCTACTGCTGATACTTGGTAGTGTTATGCCTCGCACCTGGGAATCTTAAGATGGCGCCAGGCACTCGTGTTTCGCAACTGATGAACATTGGCTTCGATATGGCTGCCTGGGTGTGTTGAATTTATCCTAGAGGTTCATTTCGCTGATCTGTACTTATAGGAGATATTGGGTGCCCTTACTAACGGTGCAACTTTATGCCTTCGAGGGAAGACATCCACAGAATGGCGAGCCGTCATGAAGACCGTCGATGTAGTTATCGCCACTCCATCAATGCTTGGTCCTCATGAACCTTCTGATTATCCGAATATCAAGGCAGTGGCTGTTGCGGGAGAGGCTTGTCCTCAAGGTACAGAACGTTCGAGTTCTTTGATGGAACCTTGAAATTCTAACTTCGAATGTAGCACTTGCCGACAAGTGGGCCAAATGCGCCGAGTTTTATAATTGTTGTGGGCCTACCGAGGTGAGAATAAGATCCGGTGCCGAGGCTACAGGTCCCAGGCATCCGAAATCAGCCTACGAAGAGCCCTTGTCCATGTTTTGCTTGTGGGTGAGTGAGGCCATGACCTCTTCGACTAGGGTATCGATGAATGATTTCGGATGCCGGGACTTGGGTGGCTAAGAGTCATATGTATTCCCTCAAGATGCAAAAGAACTTACTAAATCTATTAAGATCACAATCGTTAACACCATGCAGCTACATGTTGCAGGAACAAGTTTGAGCATAGGCCGCCCGACACCCAATAACAACGTATATGTCCTCGACGATGATCTACAACCCCTTCCAATTGGTCACACAGGCCTCATGTGGGCTGGAGGTGCTGGGGTAACTGAGGGGTATCTTAATCTCCCCGAGAAGACAAATGAACGCTACAAACCGGACCCATTCACGGGCAATAGGTCAGTCCTTTCTGTCTACTTGTTGCTTTGATTAAAGCATTCGTTGATGTCACAGATCAATCATGTTTAACACCGGAGATTTAGGGTAAGCGTCCCTCACCGCTCCGTAATCTCACTCATGTTGCCTAAATCAGTCGCTGGCGCCCTGACGGAACGCTGGAGCATCTTGGACGAATTGATGACCAGGTCAAGATCAAGGTCAGTGAGCCATTTGGATGTCCGAACCACGTGAACTGAGGGGGAAATTTAGGGTTTCCGAGTTGAGCTGGATGGTGTGGCTGCTGCCATGGAGGTTAGTATCTCACTTATGATTTCAACCATTGACTCATTGATGATTTTGCAGAAATCTCCTGGTGTTAAAGTGGCTGTTGCTCTTCTCATTGACTCTACTCTCTGGGGTTTCGTCACACCAGCATCGGTTGATCCCACCACTGTAATGACAAATGCGGCGAAAATACAACCGTACTATGCTGTTCCCACTCGTATTTTGTCCCTTGAGGAATTCCCTAAAACCTCGTTAGCTTTATCTAATTCAAACTGCGTTTGCAGAGCTGACGATACGTGTAGGAATACAAAGACAGACAAGAGGGCTCTCCGACAGCTTGCGCTTAATGAAATGGCTAAGGAATTACTTTCGAAAGAAAAGCTTCTCCCTATACCACAACAGCCGCTGCTTATCAACGAGAAGGGCATATGGCTCGAGCTACCTACAAATCCACCTCCAGTATATCAGCGAAACGAAGGATCTTCCAGCAGCGACATAGTGCAATTGAAGACCGAACGCTCTATCCAGGAGAAAAGCGTTACGAATACAGCCCTGTCGTGCATTGAAGGGTACGAGAATGATGTCATCCCAGACAAAACCCAGGGTCGGAAAGTTCGAAACCTTCGGCACCAGATCTTCACACTGTATCGTCGTTTGTTCGGGGTTGTTTTCATCACAAACATGGCTATCTTCATCGCAACTCTTGTGAAGAGTGCCAGCGTTGTGAAGATCGGGGAGATCACAGTAGCCAATCTGTGCTGTGCCATTCTCATGCGACAAGATTATGTCATCAATGCGTTCTTCACAGTTTTCTGCTCTGTGCCTACATCGTGAGTGGGATCCTTGCTACTTCAGTGTACTTGATGATGAACATATAGATATCCCCTAGTTGGCCTCTAGCTATTCGCCGAATATGCGCGAGAGTATATCATATTGGGGGACTGCACTCTGGCTGTGCCACATCGGGAGTTGTCTGGCTTGTCTATTTCACGGGGAAGGCTACAAAAGAACTAGTTGATGGCGGTCGGGTAAGCGCGCGCGGTACATATTTCAATGTCAACATTCTAACGTCTCATAGGTTTCTGCCGCTACTCTTGCAGTAACATATTGGATACTGATGTTTCTATTGGGTATCGTTATATTTGCGTACCCATCATTACGGATCAAACGTCATGACACCTTTGAGTGAGTAGCTCGAAGACATTTGACTCACAACGATGCACGACGCTCACAATCGGTCTTGACAGACGAGTCCATCGTTTCTTGGGATGGACTGCTACGGCTCTCGTTTGGTGTCAGGTTCGTAAATGTATCCTCACCCTGAAGCTTCTAAAGACTCGTGCGTAGGTTACCCTCCTGGTCAACGACTATAGGGCGTTTGGTCAGTCGCTCGGTCAGGCTCTGGTCCGATCCGCTGCTTTTTGGCTTACGGTAGTCATGACTGGTGAGCTATTCGCCACAAGATGTTCTTCTATGCTCAATATCTGCACTGGGTCCATAATATTGCCTTGGATAAGATTGCGAAAGGTCCCGGTACGCAGTGTGGTGCTTTCAAACCACGCTGTCAGGCTATATTTCGACTATGGCAAGTTCACCAGTCTAACCACTGAATGCTATAGTATTTTGACGCATTATGACAGTGACCCCTGAACCTGGAAGCTTCACTCGTATAAGTGAAAGCCCTTTGATGGAATGGCATGGGTTTGCTACAATCAAAGAGCCTGGGAAGACGGGGTATTCTTTAGTTGTGTCAAAGGCTGGGGACTGGACGACGAAACAGATCACAGAACCGCCCACTCATCTCTGGGTTCGAGGTGTACCCACCTATGGTGTTTTGCGAATCGCCCCCTTATTCAAGCGGATCGTTCTGGTAGCAACTGGTAGCGGTATTGGACCGTGCGCGCCTGTTGTTCTCGCAAAGCGAGTACCACATCGTCTTCTCTGGACATCGCCAGATGTACGAAAGACATTCGGTGACCACTTAGTAGATTCCATCCTCGAAGCTTCTCCCGACGCTGTGATTTATGGTGCGAAAACATTTATTGTGAATTCTTGACCATCTTGACTAATGCTTACTTCAGATACTCGCAAGAATGGAAAACCTGACATGGTCAAGATGACTCTGCGCCTGGTCAGAGAATCGAACGCGGAAGCCGTTTGTGTCATATCGAACCAAAAACTAACCAGGAAGGTGGTGTATGGTATGATGAGCAGAGGTATCCCTGCTTTTGGAGCTATCTGGGATTCGTGAAGTGGTGTAAAGGGTACCATTAATGGCGTACTTATATTAAATAATGTAGAATGTCTTCACATATGAGTCTAATTCAAGTATGTGTATATAAGTCCCTGTAAACGAATGTTTTTAGTCTAACTTCAAGGAGGCAAGGTTACAGACGCTTAGTCATCGTTGTCCTTTTGCTCTGCAAATGCCTTCCGAATTTTCAGCCTCGAGACTTGGCCCTAATCTACGTCTAGAATCTCACCCTGAAGCAAGAGATAAATGTGTAGCAGGAACTTCGTTCGCTGCTGGCGCCATCATAGTATCAGTCTCAGCACTCGCCGATGTTCTTCTGCCATCGGAGAAATCCCATCGCTGTGATGCCTGTCACTCGCTTGCTTCGCCAGGGTCTGTCGCACTCAGCAGACTAAGGAGATGTACCGGGTGTGCGTCTTTCTGGTATTGCAACACATCTTGTACGACTTCTAAAAGAGTGTTTGCAAATAGCCTCTTATTATTCGGGTCTTAGGCCAGAGCATGCATTGGAAGAACGGACATCGGAAAGTATGCAAACACTACAATGCATATATCTCGTCCAATCGGTTTCAAGGCTTAGAAGATCATAAGAAGATGGATGCTCTCCTTCTTTCAAACTTGGTTGCCTGTATCTCGTGCACGGAATCGTCTACGCAGGATGAGTCGTCCTCCGTTTCCACGTTTCTCTCCCTTCTCTCTGGAACCAGAAGTGACCCTGCGCCACCGATTTGCACCAAGTCTGCCATGTCTGAGGCTACTGTTGATGCCCTCTACTCACGTTTCGATAATAACAATTTCTCGATGCATTCGCACTTCAACACGTATGGACACGGTGTTTTTCCGCTGGCAAGCCGACTGTTTAATCATTCGTGTGTCCCAAACGCAGCCGTAAAATATATTATCTGTAGCTCAAAGCCGGTGACATTGGAAGTCGTAGCCCTTCGTGCTATATCCCAGAGGGAGGAGGTAGGCAGATCCGATGACTTACTGGACTTACATTGCTTACCTAGATGCTACTCTAGATATGCATACCCTATCTCGATCCTGCTCTTCTGCAGACACGCGCTACAATTCTTGAACTGACATACGGATTTACGTGTCAGTGTCAATCATGTACTTTCCTTCGTGCTCTTGGGAAAGTCCCTGAGCCTCCGGAAGATGAATCAGAGCTCAAGAAGACTTGCAAATTGATACAAGACTATGTGGAGAGCATCGGGGAATCCAGTCCTCTCATAGGAGGCGATAGCGCACAGTTTCCTCAGGCGCTACTTTGCACGCTCAATGAGTCGTTTATAGGGACTGTAGCAGAGAAATTTAGTGCAGCCTCTCATGGTGGATCGTATGACGCTGCATTGGACATGGGCCGCACCCTCACAGCCCTCTATCGCCTCATATATCCTTTAAATTATCCTCAAATAGGTCACTCGCCCTCAATCTTCATCATGAAATTCCTATTCTGATCTTTAATGCACAGGTCTTCATCTACTCGAGCGAACCAAGACTGCCTGGAATTGCCTTGCTCGCGCCGATGTAGTAGACGGACCCATAGCACAGGAATTTCGCCAATGTTTGGCTTCCGCTGGAGATATCTTACACACGCTCGGAGCCGAGGGCGATTTGAATACCGGCCCTCTGACGGAGCTTCGGAAGTTGATGGAATTAGAAAGAACTCTGTAGAGAGCTGTATTTTGATTCCAATCACCTGCCCCGCTTTGTCGAGGACACTTCCCCAGGTCATGTTCAGAACGCGCTACAGCCCTGCAAGCGTTCTCGAATACGTATTATGTGCAAGCATACATACAAGCGAAATGCGTGGAGTAATGCAGTGGAGTTAAAGCGGGGGAAAGCCTAAAGTATGTAATGATGATGTACAGACACTTCGATTTCGGAATATTGACATACAACTCTGGCGTTCTGTTAGTGTCATACAAAAATACGCGTTTATTCAGCTTACAGAGATCCAAATGGGAAAATCAGAATTGGGTCTTTCCCATCCACTGTGAATGTCCATGTATCCAGTCGACCCCCTAAGTAGGACCTGGGATATTGTCTGTCTGCCCAGTAAATCCACACGTCTACCCCTTATTCAGGCACTCATTTACGAAGAATATACACCTTTGAGTTCATCTGATCTCAATCCGTAGGAAACTTTGCCCTTGCTCGGATGAGCCCCCCAAGCGGCGGTCTCAAGCCAGGAAGTCGATTAACAATCCAGACGTCAATTCGATTGACATTGGCCCCAAGCGCCATATCACACGTAGAAGCTCAATTGATCGGCACCACATTAGGCTGTACGCCAGGGAGTATAACAGGGGACTGCTTCGCTTTTTTCGACCTGTCTATGTCCTATGCTCTCCATCTGTGAGGGCTGGCAAGATACATTTTGAAGATGTCGTTCCTTCGCGTTCCCTCCCTCCCAATGCTTAAAGCTCAACACTCATTTAACAGACTCCGGTCGTTCCACCTTGTGGCGGGACAAGGTATCGTGCTGCCGGGGTTAACAGAGGAACGCAGAGTCCTCGAACTCACTCCACAAGCTAATGTCGGAGGCACAATTTCCGACAGTCCTTGCCATGACCAAGAGCCTGCGAAGATCGCTAGGAAGGTAACACCATTGAGACCACGCACTGTCAATGGCGTTGTGCCAATACCCAAAGTGTTTTACTTCGGTCTTGCCATTCTCATGTCGGTCCTCTTTGTGTTGATTATCCCTGGCACTTTTCGTGGCATTGATGCTGGCAAGCCCTTCTTTAAACATATCCTCGATGATGTCGCGCAGACAAGCCCAGGGGTACGTAATGCACTGGCAAACTGTTGTATCACTATAGCGTCAGTACTAAGGATCTATCATGATTATAGATTGTCCTTCTGGGCGAGAATGTCGACATCGATGTCGACGAGCCTTCCATCACCATCCGGTGGTCAATTCTAGCATGCGGTCAAGACCATATCCTGGACGGCTCTGCAGGAACGCACGGATGCAAACTATGTGGTTTACCAAATGCTCCGCTCCTCATTTACGTCGATGGGGATAGCGAACCAACCGCTAATTATGACCCTTCGAGTATACCTTTCGACGGCGAAACGGGAGAGCGACGAAGGTAAGTCGTCTTGAGTAGCTTTTTGACTTCGGGACTGACGCCCGTTAAACAATGACAGCATACAAAACCTAGTCCAATTCGACAGTGATCATACTTTAGACGTGCATAATGACCGTCTTTATCCTTTCGACACGTACTTTCTATCGAGCACTCTCCGGGTCACGTCGCCATTGAATATTTCAATACCGATAAGCAAACTTGCAACCATCGAGCTCACTTCCAGTTTCGTAGTCGAGACTGTCGACATACAGAGTTATGGCTCGAGATCAAACGACACGCACATCCCTTCCCGAGATATTGATATGCGCGTGAGACGACCAACAGAAGCGCGAGTGATAACGCTTCTATTATTTGCGGTCAGCTGGTTCCTCACGCATCTCTGTATTGGGCATGTCGTGTTGGCGAGGCAGATCGCGGCTGTAACACCCATTCTCAAGCTTCTCATATCCAATGGGGTCATTTTATTTGGTCTACCACAAATCAGAAATAGCATGCCTGATGCACCCGGACTTGACGGTAAGTGTCATTTTCGGTCTGATCGGAAACGAGTTTTATGCGAGTAATTTTTACACCAGGGGTTCTAATTGGTATGTAGAATATACGATGGTCTCCAGATTTCACCCCGGCTAAAACAGCGCCTTAGACGCTATTGGATTCTTTCCACAGATGATTATCTCTGGCTTCTGTTTCGTGGTCTTGCTACTCGTAGTGGTAGCAAGGGAGCTTGAACTAAGCGAAACCCACGTCAGCCTTGGCCAGAAACCCGGCTCTTCAATCGTGTTAGCAGCCAACTCCTTGGATAGACGCTCTTTATCCCGCCGAGTACTCAGCCGTACTTTCCGGCCTCCCCCGATTCCTTCCGTGCAATCAACTTCCAAGGATGTTGCTCAATACGATCTTCATCGAATTACCAAACACCTGAAGGGACAATATGTTTTCCCACCACTGAAGAGCAGTCTTGCTCTCTCGGAAGAAGGCCGCTCGCCCACTCCACCTTCCTCACCTACACACAGAAGATTCAATACTACCGGTGTAACGATGGGAAGAATTAAAGAGGAGGATGCGACATCGTAACGACCTCAATTGCCTTTCTTCCCTCCCTCTCTTTGTAAGCTCCGATGCTGATTTGCATCTTTTTCCTCTTGTTTCTGCCTTACGGCTCGGGCGAAGAATATATACACTAAGTATGATGATGACCACCAAAGCTGTGTATGTATTCCTACGTAACTATGTAGTACTGTAACCCGACTCTTTGACAATCCAAGGACTTGATATATTATATAAAACATTCTGCCTAAGCTACAGGAACTCTAAGATGAAGATGCCCACAAACGTCATACAACTACGATCGTACACCTTCCCCTGCATCTGTACCAGAAGCATTGAAGCTCATCGCTCGAGTTCTTTCACTTCTATAGATCGCCGTAGATGAACTTGTTGCATATGCCTGTGTTGAAGACCTCTTTGTGCGCCTGCCCTGTGCATAGCCCAGGCTAACTGCTCTTGCACCAGCCGAGCGACCTATACCCTCTCTGGCTGAACTCGACCAGGAAGTCTCGCCAGCAGCCTCGCTGATCGCGGATGCTACCCTTTCTCGAGGAGGTCGCACGTCGAGGCTCGAAGACGATTGCCCTGAACCAGATAGCCCGCTGATAGCCCAACTGACTTGCACACAGCACACGATACTCCATACCCATATGCAAACAAATACAGGAGTACTGATCAGAACGTTCAATACGGGGAAGAGGTCTGGGTACCTTTCCGGCGGTGTAATGATGATCTCGAGGAGGTGCAAGCCTGCTATAGCCGCATACACGCCCTGAATCTTTAGTCAGGTACAGTCGCTCAAAGTCAGATTAAACAATTAACATACAGTAGAGAATAGTTGTGTGAATGATCTGATTGGAATTTTCGGGAAGAGCGATTTGAAGGGGTTATGTCCAATCAAGCGATTCCACATCATCATCAAAGCAATATATTGCAAGCCAAGGTTATCTTTTTTCAATAACGGCCACATGCTACCCAGTGAGAAGTTATAAGTGAGCTGGAAAATACTCAAATTCAGTGAGAATGATGTACCCACCTAAACACCGCAACGTTGCTCCCTATTGCGCCCCACGCGAATGCGGCAGAGTCATGCGCGGCCCCGCACAAGAGAAGAGTAAGTGGCATGAGAGGCAATAAAATTGTTTTCTCATGAACTTGAAAGGAAAAGAGAAAGAATGACATAGATGAATTGAGAAGTGCATATGGAAGGAGTGGAAGGATCGATATAGTTGTGTTGGAAGAATCTGTCTCGGTCGGCGGAGCGGCTGATTCATTCACTGATTGTTTCGAAGACTGGGAGAGCTGGCCCCACGTCCTCAGACCCCACCCCGTCCTTCCCAAGGCCACAACTCCAGGCAAGAATCCAAGTAAAGTCAGCGCAGCAGATGCCCGAACAAGGATGACCTGCGTGACCCACTTCTTCCATTTCATGACTACATTCGACGCGCACCAGAAGTTGGCGACTTTGTCTTCGAAGAGCCCCCGTGAGAAGGGAAATATTCGAGTGATGGGCTGCATTATCGCTAGGCGAACATCGGGCACTGAGTCTGATGTAGAGGATAGAGGCGTTACTGAGGGGGAGACGGAAGCAAATGGAGGAAGCCAAGGCAGGAATAGTAGAACGAACGCAGCAATCGTTGTTAATCCCAGACGAACGAGGTGTTTTGTTCCGTCTTTTGGTCCCAACAAAACACATTTAGCAAGCAGGTACGAGCCTATAGCTGGCGCGTAGTATAAAGCCATCTGTTTGAATCCAAGGCTAAGAACGAAAGAAACGGCGCCTAAAAGATCGTGACCAGTAGCAAATAAGTTGAGAGCCATGATAGTGAAACCGAGCAAACATATAATTGGACTTTGTACCAGATACCAAGATAACAAGACGTACCGAGCATGACAGAATTGTACTGGAAGTGCCCAAAATCAATGAGCAGAAGCGCGGGATGAAGCAGGAGGAAGAGAAGTGCTACGTTCTGTGTCCTCTTGGACCTCGAACTAAGCCAAGTTCTTGTGAACATGAATATGGCAGGCACATATATTAACGCGTCCAATATGATAACGGATGAGCGCATGAAGAGCTTGCTTCCTGGAGTCTCGATACCGCGCGAGGAATCAAGGGCAACCCAAGAAGGATTTATCTGGTGAGAGCTGGGATGAATGGAATGCATAAGCACAGGTTAAGGCGTGAAGATGTCAAGACGCACACAATTCCACATAACCACGAGACATATGCGGTCAAAGGGGGGTAGTCCAGTCCCCAGTACTGTAGATCATAGGTGTACCACCGGCTCGTTGGTAGGTGGATGGTAAGTTCCATCCAATGCCGTTGTGCTTCATAATCTCCGTACATTGGTGGAGTATTCTCTCCTACAGATGGTTTCAGCATATGCAGCAGGGAAGGAAGATTGCAGACGCGCACCCGAATACGACCCAAGACCGATGCAGAATTTAATCAGCACACTCGTCAAGAATGCCGTCCCCGCCACCCAATCCTTCAGCCCATGTTTATGTGTCCATCGAACCCAACGTCGCCCCATCCCACTCTCTGAGATTGATCTCGCATCATCCTCTTTGACTGCGCCCAATGTCCTCGAAGTTCTTTTTTGTTCCAGAAGAGAACTGAAACTCTGCTGAGA
Source organism: Omphalotus guepiniiformis (assembly GCA_028554645.1). Lineage (NCBI taxonomy): Eukaryota > Fungi > Basidiomycota > Agaricomycetes > Agaricales > Omphalotaceae > Omphalotus > Omphalotus guepiniiformis. The sequence continues at coordinate 1,439,279 of JAQOOI010000021.1, forward strand.
TAATAGAACGCGCGCTGTGGGTGAACGGCTAAGAGCCCTGGTTGAAGTCGGAGATACAGGACGAGATGACGCGGGGGAATAGGGAGGAGTATTCAGCCATGACTGACTAGCAGTACTTTCAAGGAGATCCCGACGAGGCGTCGGAGCAACTATTTCAGGTGACAGAGAAGATTGTCTATAACGAAGCAAAATTGAATTTGCGCGCTTTTCTCTCAAAATCACGAACTCGAAGGACAACTGCTTACCTTCGATGATTGGGGCCATTGTGAATCAGAATGCTGCTGGTCCTGTTGCCACGCGTAGAAGAGGAAGAAGGACGAGGAAAAGGATATGATTGAGTTGTAATGTTACTAATTTGCGATGAAGAAGGAGAGGATGGTTCAGGAAAGTCGGCCATACCACAAGATTCGAGGACGTTCAAGGATAAATTTCAAGAATTGAGGAGAGTCACACGGCCACATAAACCACTCTATATATTACTTGAGAAGCTGAAACGTGCCTCTGTCTAGCACATATGTGTTCTGAAAATATCATGAGGGAGGAAGAATATCGATATATGGCATATTGCTGGCATATTGCAAGTGACATTGAGCAAGAAAAGTTGAATTCACACAATAGCTCAAACCAGAGCCAATACTGAAGATGCCACTAGCGAGAAGAGAAAGATACATCGAGCTCATTCCTTGAAGAAATCAAAAACACAGCACAACCTGGGTAGACACACACATTTTTGTGTCGACGAATGACATGACTGCCAACGAACGACATAAACAAGCCCTTGGTAAGCCTCAGCAGCCATTGATCGGTGTACTGACAATCAGCCTAGGTTGATTTTCTATCCAATTCAATGGACCATCTTGCTTCCTAGATGTTTCAATCTGTCGGATTCCTGGACCTCTGTGTTCAACCATGGAGAACACGTGGTCATCATCTTCTTGTGGTATGCAAAGGACAGCTTTGACCTCATACTTACTTAAACACAGTATTCAGAGAATCTTTGATAGTTCACGTCATTATTTTATTTTCAACGAAATCTTGGGGATGCGATATTCTCAAGATGAAATGCCTTGGTCACAATTTAGCTGGTGATATTTCAAAAGTGATACGAGGTGTTACTGGGTCAGGTAGATTATGCCTTGTACGGTCGGAAGACCGATATATATATATATATATGTATGTAGCCCAATCTTGGTGCATTGGACACGAGCTACCGCGGGGCCAGAAGGCTGCTCCAGGAGACTACCACAAGTTCTGGTAGGTGGTTAAATGATGTGCAACACCGTCACGTGACTCAGCATTTCCAGAGCAACAAGTACAAGCAATCGCGTCTCCCCATGCTTCGAATTCGTCCCAGGTGCCAGTCGACTTCCTGGGGTCATGGAACGCCCCATCTCTCTGCCACTTTACAACTGCTGTAGATCCGAAATAGAAGAAAGCTTCAAGAGATCTCGACGCGCGCCTTCGGACCACCAACAATCTGACCTATTGAAATCTATCAACAGCGCGCTTCGTGGCTCCGGTGCTGACCCTTCTTCATCTGTTCACTCTACGCGTTTCTTGACCAATGAAGACCCCTTGGAAGAGGAGGAAGTTACCTGGGATGACGATGTGGTTGTGTTGAGCTCTGCAGGTGTCGTGAAAAAGAAGTGGAGCTTCGAGTTGGAAGGACAGCCTGTCCAGTGGGCATGTATCGGCTGGATGGAGCAGAATGGTGTATATCCCTCAACACATTTCGCAGAAACATCAGATATGGGCTCAAAATCGTCGTCCGAGCGATCTACGTTTGGTCCTTTCTTTTGCGCCAATCGTAATCCAATCTCACCCGGGGAAGAACAAGAAACGACTATTGTATCTGCTGTCTTCGTGTTCTTACGGAGTATTGGAAAAATTTATCTCCGCTCTGGCTTTGAGTACACATTCTCTTTACCCTTTATTGTGCGAAGGGCCTGGCCTATCACCCCACACGGCGTCCTCATACAACGTGCGCTCGAGCCCACTGAAGTTGTCGAGGCGGAAATTTCGGGTGAAGCTGTCTTACCGACTATCTTCTGTCTATATAGCCCATTCTCGGAGGCGTCACCCGTGGGCTTTACGACTGGTATAATTGGTGGCAAGGGGGTCGACAACACTGGGCAGGCGACACTGAAGGACGCAGACGAGAATCTGACAAAACCACTCAAATCCATTTCTCCTGATGAGGTAGTGGTTTGGGCATCTCATGGCGGTCCCAACTCACCCAACGAGATTGTTGTCACGCTCGACATCAATAAACGGCGATTAACAATTTGGAGATATGCCTATGTCAAACCGAAGGACACTCCTGTACCACTTGGTCTCAATCGCACGAAAACACTTGCACATCAGAAGCGTCAGAGCATGTCAGGAGTCAGAAGCCGTCGTTCGTCAATCATATTTCCCGATTTGTTAGATAAATTGCATCCGCCTTCTCGTCCATCGTCTCCTACTGGTGCGGTATTCCCAGAATTCCCAGAACTCCCACCTCTTTCCGCCCTTCCCGGAATGCCGCCATCTCTATCCACTACAACGACTATGGCTTCTTTGGCTTCTGGCTCGGGCTTTGGAAGCTCGTCTCAGTCAAAATCCCAAACCCAAACCCAAACCGAGCAGCAATGGGTTGCAACTGCACCTGCGAAAGGAAGACGGAATTCACTCACTAGGAATGACCTTAGCGTGACAATGAATAGGATGGCACTGGGTTCTCGCGGTGTAGATATTGACGCGTTGACGCCAATAGAGCACGGGAGAATGAAGACCGCGCTTTGGATGGACAAGGTGTATGAGACAGAATTGGTTCAAGCTGAGTTCGTGCGGACGTTTTTGTTTTTCTTTCATGCCCTTATCTTGTGTATCTGTAGTGTTAATTCGTACCACTCCATTTCCGTGTCTTTATTCGATCATCGTAATGACCACAAGTCTCAACGCTCTCTTCTGGGCATATGTCTTCCATCGAAACAAAGTTTGATGTTATTCGTCCTATCGCCGGATGCAGAACGCAGACTACAGGTGACACCACTTCCCGAGGTTCCAGCAATCTCCATTGCTGCAGTCCGTGCCACTCGTGCTAATGTTTGGGATTTGTTGGTCCTCAAGCCCAACAAAAGTCTGTGCATCATGACCCATGGCACGTACGAAATCCCTGTTTCTTTTGCATCGCCTCCTGCCTCGGCGAGGAGAACTTCTTTTGCGTCAGACAAGATGGATGTTGAGCAACCCCACATATCCCCTTCATCGACTGGCATCGCATCGATAGCGTGCATCCTAACGCATTCCTGCTCCTCCGCTTTAACGACCTTTTCACTTGACGATGGGTCCATAGCTCAGGCCTCTATCAGTCTCTTCCCCCATGATTCGTTGACGACTCAGGCCCTACAAATTCTAGCGCTGGCTCTACCTTCTGACCTTTGTTTTGCTCTTCACCATTTCTTCTTGGTAGCATGGTCACAGCAAGGCTTCTCTGACTCATCCGGTGTAGAGTTTGAGTGTTTTGTCAAAGCTCTGTACTTTATATTTGGTTTGGATAACGGTGTCCCTGCTCTTTCGACTAGTGCCGGACGTGGTACTGATCCATGGCAAGAATTGCACAACTCACCCTCGCACACTCGATTTCGTAATGACCCCGTTATGCAGCTTTTGAAGCCTCCTGTTGAGAGGAGTCTCCAACCTCCACCCCTGGTACACGTCTTCTCTACCATGCAGAAAGGCACAGACACGTACAATCAAATCGTACTCGTTTTATACACCCTACACACACTGGCAGAAGAGTTACGGTTGTTTGTGGATCGGTATACTGACCTATTGCGGTTGGCCCCAATCATTTGTAGGATTGCGATGTATATTCGACCAGAGTGGGCTGATTACTGGAGACGAATATGTCCTGATGCGACAGCGAAACTACCTTGGCCGTCACCCGCTTATGCTGGTACGTGTCACTGTATTTCATGTCACAATTGTGGATCCTAAATTCTTGATCTTAACTTTAGCCGTGCAGAATCTCGATGATAGTATTCCCGTGTGGCCTCCAGATATATCTGCTATCCTCTATGGTCGTTTAAGCAATCCAGAATGGAAGGTGCCATGGTTTGATGCTTATGAACTTGCTACCAGATTCCATATCCGCCCCTCTTTTGCTTATGGTACAGTTGATCCCCTCGACCCGATGAAGCGCCTCACACTTGCCTATGCCAAGCTTGCGGATTCTGAAGTTACGAGATCCATTCATCGCGCCCAGAACGCCGTCAAGTTGATGGTCGACAGCGACATGGGAGAGGACTTCATTGGAAGACTCCCGTTAGGTATTGCCGCGCCGTTGAGAGAGGCGATCCGGACATGCCAACTCGCACCTCCGCCAGATTGGCCCCTCAAGGCTTATAAAGCCATCGCGAGGGATGATGTTGCAGCCTCAGCGAATCCTGCACCTGACATGATGTTGAAGACCGGCTATCTTACCATGAAAGACTTCCTGGTGCGTCAAAGACATACACGCTTAAGTACATTTTTCTGATCATCAGATCTGCTAGACATCCTCGAGCTCTCGACAAACGATAAGCCAGATAGCCGCGGATGCTAAGGCTGCTAATGCCGGCGAGGCCGAACCCTCTTCCGGGGTCGAACTTGACCTAGATGAATTCACGAGTATTCGGTTTGGCCAAGATCGTCGTTTGGAGGAAATTGGACGAATGTTATGCTCATCCATTATCACTACGGTACGGTCCCTTGAACGTCCAGACGCCAAGTACGCAGCCTTTTTCCTTGTCTTGATTTTATCTCATCTTCTGTGTCTAGCGAGCATGATCAAGCGAAGGACCACCAGATGCAAGTAATTAGGATCGCGGAAAGGACTTTGGCCTTACCGTACGGCAGGGCAATGTTCACATTTGGGTCCATTTCTTCTATTGCCCGCGAGGCGTTCAACATTCCAAAGTTTGAGTTCAGCGTTAAGCTGCACCCTTTGAACGTTACTGTCGCACCGGATCCTGGCAAGATAATTCCGGAATCCTTGCATTGGGGAGAATTCCATAACGGAGTTGCAGCGGCTCTGCGTATATCGTCGTCTTCCGCGAGTGTCGATAGTTCGTGGATAGCGTTCAATAAGCCTGCAGAACTTACTCCAGAACATGCGGGATTTTTGTATGGTCTTGGTCTTACCGGGCATCTGAAAGAGATGCTAACATGGCATACTTTCGGATATCTAACTCCCAAACATGACCTAACCTCTATAGGTGTTCTGCTTGGGCTTTCTGCAGCCAACCTTGGCAATGGAAATCAGCATGTCACGAAGCTACTAGCGGTTCACACCCCAGCATTGCTCCCCACACCTACAGTAGATCTCAACGTTCCTCTTCAGACTCAGGCCGCTGGACTGACTGGTGTTGGCCTTCTGTACATGGGAACGAAAAATCGACGCATGGCTGAGGTCTGTTTGAACCAGATGAGCCGGAAAGATCTTGTTCAGCCTGATCTCAGCAATGAGTATCGGGAAGCGTATACATATTGTGCAGCTACGGCCTTCGGGATGGTCATGTTGGGGAAAGGGACAATGATTCCAGCCGACGTCGCATTCCTTGAGCGGCTGAACATTCTTATTCATGGTGATGCTGACTTTGCGCCTTCAGACAAGCGACAGCCTTTCGATGTCAATCTTACTTCGCCTGCTGCCAGTATCGCCCTGGGCCTTATGTATATGAAGACGGAGCGCCAGGACATTGCAGACATGCTTGCGATTCCGGATACTATACTTGCTCTGCATAGAATTCAGCCCAGCTTTCTTCTTCTTCGTACTTTGGCGAGGGCGCTGATAATGTGGAGCAAGATTGCTCCCACAAATGAATGGATAGCAAATCAAATTCCACGAGCTATTCGTCAAGGTATAGAAAACAGGAGCAAGGCGAACCACACGGTCTCGGATGCATGGGAGTTGGCATACTACAATATCATCGCTGGGTGCTGTTTTGCCATTGGATTGAAATACGCTGGCACAGCACGCCAAGAAGCTTACAAAATGATCATCCGATACAATGACCTTTTTACAAGAATGGTGTATTCCAACAGTTCGTACCAATCCAGTGTTCTGCCTTCATTGTTATGCTGACCGTTCACGTCCAGCTCCTTCTTTTGACTGGCGAATCAAGCGTTCAGCTGTCCGTGATGGCCTTAACTTGATCACTATTTCTCTCAGCATGGTCATGGCTGGTACAGGAGAAATCACTTGCCTGAAAAGACTCCGATACGCTTATGGGATGTATGCAAACACCATGTATCATCCCTCATTCAAGTACGGAATCCATGTCGCCACACACCAAGCGTTGGGCCTATTATTCTTGGGAGGCGGTAGATTTACTTTAGGCACCTCTGACGCAGCAATTGCTTGTATGGTGACTGCGTTCTTCCCACGAACACACAATGTGTCTTATGACAACAAGAGTTATCTACAAGCTCTGCGACATCTATGGGTTCTTGCTGTTGAACCACGATGTCTAGTTGCTCGGGATGTCGAGACCAAAGAAGTCGTTTACCTTCCTCTCAAGATTACTATGAGGGAAGGTAATGAAGTCGGAACCACCCAACTTATCTCACCCACCCTCATTCCAGACCTCGACAAACTAATATCCGTACGGGTGGATACTCCAAGGTATTGGCCATTTCATCTTGATACGGAAAAAATTTCTCGTCATCGAGAGAGCCTTCTGCGCAGTCAAACACTGTATGTAAAGCGGCGCACAGCATTCCTGAGCTACACCGAGGATCCTCGTGGAAGCCGCAGTCTTTTCGTCCGCTCACGCTCGTCTGCGGGTGACGCTGCCACCCTAGACTATCCTCGACTGACAGACACCGAAACACACCCGGCGGGAGACCTATGGGAATTCATAACTTCCTTCTCCAACGACCCGCTATTCCTTGCTTTTGCCGATTACTTCTGCTATAGTACCGGCGAGACAGACAAAGAACGACTGCTCCACACTTACTGCCACGCCACCCTATTTGACTCTATCCTGCAGGGGAAGCCTCAAACTGTTCAATCGCATCTAACCCTATTCCGTTACCGGACCATGTCACCTACATCTCGATATTTCCACCTGCAATTGCAAGATCTTCGATTCCTTGCGGACTTCTACGGCAGAGTCTTTGATCGACGATTCAGTGGCCGTTCCGAGAACAACTATCGCACCCCTCTCATAAGGGATAGTACAGTCTGGGGTACCATGCATGACCTCGACCAACAGTTAGACGTTATTCGTGCAAGACCCGAGTTCCTGCAGGTACTGGGCAAGTACGCGGCGGGTACTTTGGGGATCTTGGAACCACAGGTCTCGAGTAATCTTGCATGGTATCTGTTGCGAAATGCCGTACCGGTGTCAACGCTGCTTGTTATCTTGAAGGGAATCGCTGCGGATGCTCATACTCAATGCCTGGGAGTCGCCTCTCCGGCAGGTACGGGTGACGCAGCAAGCTTGGAATTGGGAATTCGCGAGGTATTGCATGCAACCGGTACCAGAATGACTACGGCTCTGGGTGCTGGATGGTCGGTTCGATCCCTCGACGAAATCATCGAATCGTGGAGATTGTAGCATATCAAACATTTTCTTGTTCTCATTTGTTTCATTTTTTTCGCAACATGTTGTATCATATACTCAATCAAATCAGAAACCAAATAACAAAACGACAAAAAACTAGTGATAGTCTTTGCTGTACTATTTTGTTCTCAAGACGGACTTCGCGGAAAACATGGGTGGCGCAGATCCCGCCGAACGTACATTAAGATTGCCTCACCTGGGGATATACTGCGCCACCCAAGTTCCCACTTGGAGTTGAATGTTTCAGGAGAACGCGCTTGTACGCCTCTGATATTGGCCGTGCTCTAGTTGGGTATAACCAAGTACGTAGGTCACCGTGATCAACAGCTCCGCGGAGAATTGAAACAAGTTAGCATGTTAACCTTTCTGTGATTCAGCTTGTACCTGAAATTCGTGAATGTCAGTCACTGCTGTACGCCTCAACGTTCAGTGTTAGCACATTGAAACTTACTTCAGTCTCAGAGGCGATGGGGTACAACTTGAGAAGAGAATATTGAGCAGCCTTGGCATGCATACAAGTCGATGATCGATATGTAGTATAGGTATAGGGGAGCTAAGGTTATCGATGGGTGGTAATGCATAATGAGCCGGCTTGTGCGATAATCGTGCTCAATGGATAGACGTGAGTAAGCTAACCGTTTGACACTTGCATTTGATTTAGAAAGGAGATGTAACAAATGCATGCTTGAAAATCATAGGTCGCTAAGAAGCACTCCGTGAGAGACAGTAGCCAGAGTAGTATGGTATCAATTTTAAGCATCATGTCAAGAACAATTTCTGTATTCAAACACTGAAGCGGTACTTGCTGCAGAACGTGGGGACGTGATAGACCGCCATAAGAATGCATATGTATAAGCAGTGCGCACTTATGAGTAAGAACTTATAATCAGTCACGCCAAAGCACGGGACGTTCCATCAGCAAGTTTCTGACTGCTTGGGCCCCCAAACCATTGGAACGTACCGTGTTTCGGCCCATATTGTACCACAATACATCCACTGTAAGCTTGGCGCAAGCTTGGTGAATAAATGCGTTCTCACCGTCTGCATTCTTGTACTGGGTTACATGCATTTGACAAGCATAATAGAAGCATCTGCGCCGACTGCGCCTTGTGGGTGCTCCATTTCGAGGATCCACACCAGAAAAACCAAGTAGTCTTGCTAGAGAAAGATGACAAACTATCAGCCTTATCTTCATATGGGCTCAAAGATACTGCAGGCATCGGCTCTGTCAAGAGTGAAAGGAATTGACGTGCTTTATCAAGTTACCATCTGTCTGGGGTATGGCTTCACACAGCTTTTCACACACGCCCGAAGTGATACGGAATTAACACTTGTGTGCGCCTCCTCGGAAGTAGGCCAAGTCCTTAATCCTTTTGGTATATAATTGTGTGCGACCCAGGAAATGGCCCACCTTAACCAGTGGTATCTCCACGCCCTCGAGTCCTACTGCAGGTATGTATCAGTACTGCATCCAATGCGCTGCGAGCACAGAATACTTACTGACGGCTTGGGTAACTCAGCTAGCGATGACGACCTTCCGTCCACTCATTCCCTCCCCGCTGAGTGGCGCCGATTATCCGAGATTACCGACTAAGAGCGCTACTACGAAGGTCCGTTCGAGATTCCCCTCCTCGCGCGAATACCAGCCGTACCCGAGTATCAGCGCCGTGATTGGAAACTGGAAGGGAGTGTCGGACTCGAAGCAGAAGCCGGTGAAGCTCATCGAGGCGCCGGCTGATCAGCCCTATGTGTTTGTGCTGAATCTGACGCAGGCGGAGTTCAGCAGGCAGGTTTGAAGATGTGACCTTGTTCTAGGATGGCGCCGCTAGATGATCCAGAGCGCATGGCTTGGCTGGAGTAGGTTGTTACTTATCACGTCTTTGACTCTCGCGGAAAACGTTCAATATGACCTTGAAGTGTATCTCGTCTTTATCTCCGATTCTCTTTGTATCAATCTGTACAATACAATATGTATGAGTGTGGCTGCATGCCAGTTCTGAATTGCGCGATATGATCTCACCTCAAAGATAATCGGAACCAAAGTTATGCACACCATGGTACTTTGTTTCAAGATAGAAAGGTCAGTCTGGAAGTGCGTTTCACCGGGAAAATCGTAAAGGAGTCTCCCGCGCGAAACCGTAGTTCAAAGTTCAAATAAGAATCCGAGCGTCTGTACTTACATACGTAGATCGTATACCACCCTTGCAGTGGCTTATCACAGTGCACTCTTCAAACCCCTAGGTACCTGCCATGCAGCAGGTCCTGCCAAATACGGTTGACCCCGTTGCCAACGTCGTCGTGAAGGAGAGAGGACCCCGTAGATGCCGGTCTTCGTCCGGGAGCGAAAAAGAAGTTTTATTCGGGGTAAGAACAGATATTGATGTTCAAAGAGGTGGAAATAAAGAGAACTATGTCTTCAGACAAAGAGATGTTACAGTTCGCTGTACAGATTTGAAGGCAGTCAGTGGATGGTGAGGTGTCCGAGGTCCAGCGTCCAGCCACGGGAAATTCTGAAAAAACAAATCCTTCATTCTATTCTTACACTGACACTGACAGGTTACAGCTTGCCATTTTCTCTTCTCCTTCATTCTCTATTTCTTGCTGTGCTATACTATTCTTTCAAAGCTAGAAGTGCTTGAATCTCTTTTCTTTGCCTACGGATGGCCACTCCGCCCCTATCTCCCGACGTTCCTTATCAAACCGAACTACAAGCAGAACAGCATGACACATCAGCTACACCTGCACCTTCTACACCTCAACCACAGTCTAAGATTACTAGAACTGTTGCCATTATCAAGAACCATGCCCTTGCTCACAGATTCGATATCGAGCCGAGGATTCAAGAGGCCAGCTTCGAGGTGCGCTTTCCAGACAATTCTCTTTCCTGGCGTGTCTCTGAGAGATATGTGGACAGATTGTGAAAGAAAGACAGATGGAGTTCGATGTGGAGTCGGACCCGGAGACGCTGTTTGAATTATTCGGGGAGGATGCGGATTCATTGGCCGAGTATGTGCTTCTTCATTTACGTTAGATACACTCACTAAATATGGCGGATCACGTAGAGGGCCAGTATGGGTGTACGTTCTGGAAAGACGCCGCGCAGTTGAAGTTTGGAATACTCTCATGGGCGACGTAGATCCTGAAGTTGCTCGCAAGGAGGCTCCCAACTCTTTGCGCGCGCTGTACGGTATTTCCCTCCAACAGAACGCACTTATGGGTTCTCCAGACGCTGAAATGGCCGAAATTCAGATTTCTTCCCTTTTCGCTTCCTCCCCGCCTTTCCCTACGTCCGACCTGCCTCCAGAGGATGGGCGCTTCGCTTCTATGCGCTCCGTGTCTTCTTCAGTCTTATCTGCACTCCGCGGGGCAACTAGCGATGAAGGATACGCGCCGTCTAGCGCGACTAAATCGTCGACTAATGGGAGTGGGAGCAAATTAGCGCCAAACGGACAACCTCTCTTCCGCGCGCGAGGTCTTCCCAAAACTCATGATAAGCCTGACATTGTCCCACGTATAACTCGCGCTGCGGCGCTACGTGCTGGTATAGCACCCGAGAAGACTATTAGCCCTCGCAAGACTTTAACTAAAGAGCAAATGGCGCAGACGTTCCAAAATGTGCCTGGTCACAAACGCAGCGAGACTATCACTGTTGCATCGACAGCTGCGCCTACCATCGCTCCCAGGATGACAAAGGCGGCGGCGTTGAGGTTAGGACAGGCTCCGCCACCGCCTATGATTAGACAGAAATCGAGCACAAGTTTCGATGGGGTGCCTGGACACAAGAGGAGAGAAACAATCTCTGTCGCCTCTGTGGCTGCGCCGACGGTTGCGCCGAGAATAAACAAGAGCGCTTCCTTGCGAGCAACAAAGGACAACGCGCCTCCGACTTCGTATATGTGTAAGTGCACCATCCGATTTTGTACAACCTCATCTCATAATTTGGTGTAGTCAAGGGCCCGACAGAGCAAAAAGTGCCAGGACTGTCACGAAGCAGTTCTCGCACTTCTCTTAGTGACAACAAGAGCAGTACAGGCCGACCTGGCTCATCGGTATCTATTCAAAGGCCTGCAAGCCGTCCACTTACGGGACGTAGCTCAACCACTCCAGCCATCACCCAACGACAACCGTCACGTCCGGCCTCTGCTTTGAAGGTGAATGGAAATGGCACGATTGGCACCAAAGCCAACGGAAGTCGCACGTCCTCTGTATCGCCATCGCGTGCGTCTCCGGCAAAGCCCACTCTCAAACCTCGTCCGAGCAGTATCTCGCTTCCGCCTTCGATTGCGCCGCGCACAAATAAGAGCGCCGCATTGCGGGCGGCGAAGAAAGAACAAGAAGCTGCTGCTGCTGCTGCCCTGGCGGCTCGCAACAAACCCAAGCCTCGTGCAGCGAGGCCACCACCTTCCAGCATGCCGAAAGGGTTGGCTGTGTGAGTAACTCAGAGCAAGTAAAGAAAGTAAACGATGACTTGTCTATTTCAATTCATTTTTTTCGTATCTTGCGGGTTATATTACTGGTAAATAATTGACACGAGAATATTTTTTTCTCTGACGATCTATATTTGGCTACGCACGCTTATACTGATAGTGCATTACGCCGGACGCTTTCGCACTTTTGGAGGTAAAGGTCTCGTATTATATGTACATATGCTGTATTTCTTCTACATGTTTTGTTCACTGTTTACAATTTTACGGGATTCATTGGATGATTATCAACTCGTTACAACTCGGGTAGCCTTGAAATGATCATGTGATTGGGCCATAACTCTAACCTCTACTTCAATAAGCATGCACTCCATAGCCCGTCGTTCACAGAAACTATCCAAGCCTTGTTACATCCTCCTTCGCTCCTTCGCTACTGAGTCTATTCCTCCATCTTCTTCTCAAGATACTCACCATTATCCCCCACCGAAACACCCTACTTCGTCCCAGTCAAACGATCAGCTTCAATCTCGTCGTCTCTATCCTCATCCTCGTCCGGCTTCTCCTAGCCAACGTCATCTTCTCACAGAATTACCCCCGACGTTTGGCCGTAATCAGTTCTTACCCGTCTCCAATTCTACCCGTGCTCTCCTAGAGTCCATCGTTGCCCAGTTCAATGCACCTATTCGGTACGCCTTTGCCTATGGATCGGGAGTTTTCGAGCAGGATGGGTATGGTGCTAGTGCTACCACTTCTCCGACTACGGGCATCACTAGCGTGCAGGATGTTAATGATCCAAATGCGCCCATGCTTGATTTTCTCTTTGCAGTGACCCATCCCGATCATTTTCATTCCATCAATCTGCACCAGCATGCAAGCCATTACCCGCTTCATGCCAGGTTGCTTGGATCGGACTATATCTCAAAGGTCCAGGCCCTTGGTCCTGGTGTATGGTTCAACGCCTATGTGCCCATGAATGGCGTTGTAAGTGCAAATAACCTGTCTTCTGTCTCCTGTCTAGACTGAACAAATGATGCATTATAGACCATTAAGTATGGTGTGACCACAGTTGACAATCTGTGCTCCGATCTGCTCAATTGGAACTCTCTTTATCTCGCCGGTCGCATGCACAAGCCCCTCCGGATTATCAAAGACGACGCTCGTGTGCGTTTGACCCAACAAGTTAACCTCACCTCAGCCGTCCGCGCAGCCCTCCTGACGCTCCCAGAAAAGTTCTCCGAAGTAGAACTCTTTGAGCGTATCGCAGGTATCTCGTACACTGGCGATCCTCGCATGCTTCTCCCCGCAGAGAACAGGGGAAAAGTTGGAAACATCGTGAGGAGGCAGCAGCCGCAGTTCAAGGAGTTATACCATCGGCTGGTGGTTGGACTTCCAGGAGTTTACTGGCCGGCACATTTAGACAGCGTCAGCCAGGACACAAGCCCGCAGGCGCGGTCGGCGCATTTGCGTAAGCTTCCGAAGAACCTCTTAGATCATGTCAAGCGACACTATGGTGAACAGACGACGGAGGATATCAACTCGTACTGGGTGAAGCTGGCGGGTGATGAAAAGTTGCCGGGGGTGTTGAAACAGGGTCAGTGTTCTTCTTTTTCTTTCAATGTCTGTTTTGCTGATCTCGCCACCAGAGATGAGCACGATTGTACGGCGGCCCGCGACGATCCAGTCGCTCAAGGGCATCGTTACCGCTGGTATCACCAAGAGTGTTCGGTACAGCGCTTCAAAGATGGGTAAGTGGTGGAAAGGCGCAGGCACAGGCTCAGCTACCAAAGGTGGCGAGTTATAGACGTGCAGTGTGTCATTGAGTTTCCACTTCTTTCCGAGGCTGAAAATATCAGTGGAAATAGACTCTAAGCATTAGTATTAGCATACAGTATACATAGCATGACATGGAAGTCCAGGTATATATTACTCCAGTACTTATTGTATTTAATAATCATGTATGAGCCCTATAAAAATTCGCTGGATAGAGGCCAGCACCCATATACAGAAACTCGAGACAGTACCCAGGGAAGAGTGTCTGCTGGTGATGTCATGCAATTACTCCTGGATGAACTGAAAAGGGGTTCGACTGGCTGCCTATTCTGCAAAGGGGAGTTCTCGAAGGCTGCAATAACGAAAATGAGAATAACACGATCCGAGTCCTCCTACATACTTAATGCATTAGGTCGCACAAGATTAACACATCGGACTAGATAGTCTGCTCCGCAATCGCGTACGTGCAGTCGATGGAATCAGCTTATCTAGTACAGTAGATGAAAAATACCACGTATACGTGGCATATACTCTCGTCTTGATTTGAACGTTCCAAAAACATTATATTCCTACAACAAATAAGTTAAGATCTACGTCACGATCACTGGTCCCCGAACAGGCGTTTTCTAAAGACAAGGAAGCTTTAGCAAGAACAAACTCGTCTCGACAAACACACTTACAGCCCAACAGGTGCTTCACTGAACACACTGACACCCCCGAGCATCTCCCTTGCCCACACATCCCTCAAGAACCAACCAATATGCCCTACTAAACACCCAGCCAAATCACCAGCGGCTGCTTTCCACGTCCCGTTCAAGACCCAGGAGAATGCTACTAGTGCAACTGGAAGGTAGGGAGCGGTGATGGTGAATAGACCAAACAAGGATATCGGGGTATCGGGGTGACGCCTGGACCACATGTAGATAGGAACGAACGCGAGTGATGATGAAAGGAACGGAAGGTTGAAGAGTGGACTAAGAGCCTACGGGTCAAAAGTACTGAGCATTTGGAACAAACAAGACAAGGTAAGAAGATGAATAGACGGACCAGGAGCATCGCAGATGAAAGGAATAGCAGCCAGAAATAGTCTGCTCTCTTGTTAGCGAATGAAGATTCCTCCAGCATTCGACTGTATCTCATACTATACATAAGACGCATTCATAAAAGGCTCGCAGGTGGTAAGCGTGGATTTACTCACAAGAAGAAAAGATGAAACACAAAATCGAGGGATATCGATCCAAAATAGAAGAACGTCGTGAAAGCACGCCAGGGCTAAGGTATATGATTGTCAGCTCTATCCCCTCGGCATGGAAGTCATATCCAACCTGAGCATTCACGAAAGCTTTCGGGCTAAAGTAGAGCTGTAACGGGGTGACCAACTGACATTGCTATATCTCTGTCAGTGACGGCGCGACAAATAGGAATAGGAATGTGAACTTACTACAGCCAAACTAGTCAGTACAGAGAGAGCTAACCAGCCCCTTGTTATAGGTGGAATCTGAGTTATCCATGTCTCAATCCCGGGCATAGCGAGATGTAAGTATCAAACAGTGGCTCATTGTCATTGCTCTTAGTAATCACGTGCTTTAGGACACGTAGCAATGTCAGTCAGCGGCCCGGGTCACCCGGACATTTTCAGTAATGCTAACTTTCGCAAAACATTGACAGTAAAAATAAAGAATAGTAATTTCTCTATTCTAAATCACCGTAAACCAGAGGCATTCGCGCCGTCAGTGTTCAAGATCTTCCCCTTCTACCACCTGTTCTCCGTCTTCTGAAAGCTTGACATTTTTCTGCGCAACTTCAGGAATGAGATGCATAGAGTATAACAACGAAGACATACCGGGTGATGGGAAGATTTACCAACGTACTTCGTATGATCTGGGGAAGAGACGATCAATAACCTGCAACGACTTCGCAATAGACATCACAGACATCCATAAGCAACTAGCTCTCCGGCGGGATTTGTGAAGTCTATGCGGGTATAAGCAAGAGATTTGCCTAAATCATCATACACACACGTCAGTTCTGAATTGACCCGTACTTGTCATGCTTAGACATACCCAGACCAGTAAGAACGGCTCTGGCATGGAGGACGTCTCCTGGACGACCTGCGGGGCGAACGAAGGAAGTCCCGATGTCTGTTGACACTCCGGTCATCCAGAAACCTTTGGAAGCAACAGCTAACGAGCCAAGAGTATCTGTCAGCGACAAAACGAGGCCTCCGTGTACTAATAGGAATGGTTAGAAACAAACGGTTAATTTCGGTAAATGGATTCACCAGTCTAATCAATGGTCCGTTCATTGAGTCTCAGAAGATGCTCAGGACATTCGAGCAGCACTTACCCCAACTCTATTGACTGTGATTATACCTCGTCGTCAACACACAAATCACCAACATCGAACAGGAGGCGTACTATTGTAACTCTCGATCTTCAACGAAACGTGCACTTCCCCAGGTACAGCACGATTGACGACAAGCTAGATTGACTTGTGATGAGTATGATGCGTGAATCCCGACAGTTGCAGTACATACATTTGGGAAGCACTGGGCATCATGTCCTATCTGCATGAATTAGCTGACTTGCAGTGAAGGTTCACCAATCAGAAAGTACCTTTATTCGTAACAAACGATTGCCAAACCTGACAGACCTCGGATTAGATTCGCAGCAGACAGTTTATTGAACGTACTCGACGAGTGAATCGCAAACAAGCAGCCATCGACGTTCTCGAATGCTGACGGTTTGTGGTATGTATTCAAGATGCGAACTCGGTCCGAATTTGCCACGAGTCGGAGGATATTGGCCGAAACGCGGTCAGATGTTCTGTGTGACCTTCGAGCACTGACTCTCATGAAGACATCAATTTGGAGAATTTTTCGGTGAAAGTGAGCTTTATCTTATCATCTAGGTGGTTCCCTATAGTTAAAATGTCCCCAGGGAGTGTTGCTAGTTCACAGTATGACTATTTTCTCAATCTCCAAACCCAAGCTTGAGCACTTGAGTCTTTAAAGGGAAAGCTTCATGTTCTAAGTTCCTGCGCATCATCGGCTCCCGGCATTCTTCTGGCCCGAGCATCAACCTTATATACTCAATTTTCAACGACATAGTAACTCCACCGATTGTGGGGCCGTCTATCATCTTCAGAATTGACAACTATGCGTATCGAAGAAGGTTTCAAAATAGTAAGTCCTGTGTCAATGGGCGCTCAAAATACATAACAAAGGAGCAGATACCCTATACCGAAGATAATCCCTACACCTCGGATCCTGTGCTTCCTTCACTTTTAAGGAGAACCCTTCCTTCCAGGTTTGTGCAATGCGCTACTGTGTTTACGGAGTACGGTCTTAAAGTGTTATCCAATCCAGGATATTTCACGAAGTGGAACCAGATCTAAAGCACTTTGGAGAGAAGGTCACGACTAGTGTGTATTCGTTTGACAAGTTCACTGGTTTTGGCAATCTCTTGACACGACGTGTTAAGCAATACGCGCTCTTAGTGCTGGGACCCGCATCTCTGCCCCTTCTCTTGTTCAATACGACCAATGGGGAAACAGAGTCGACTATCTTCATACCAGTGAAGGCTGGAGAGCCCTCAAGGCCGCTGCTCAGGAAGAAGGTTTACCGGCAATATTTTACGAACGCAAATACAAGGAGCATAGCCGTTCCTATGGGTTCGCCAAAGTGTTGTTGATGAGCGGAGACTCGCATGAGGTTAATAATTCTTCGGATATGCCAAAATTTGCGTTAACGAACCCAAGGTTTTTTGCCCTCTAAGCATGACCGATGGTGCTGCCAGGGTAATTGAACTAGCGGGTACAACAGAAATGAAAAAGGATATTTTCACGAGGTTGACAAGGTTACGAGAATCATTGTGAGCATTACCACTCGCGTTGACGAGAAACTGCAGTCGGGACCCTTCATTTGCATTCACTTCTGGACAATGGATGACAGAGGTAAATTAAAGCTTCAAGTCCAATGATTAGATTACTGATTCTCAGAACCAGCGACCAGGAGGATCTGATGTCTCTCAGACTGAAACAACTGCTCGACTGTCGGGAAAACCCGACCTAATGGGTTCTCATTATCTCTTGGATGGCTTCAAGTGGTTTTCAAGTGCCACAGACAGCGACGTTGCTGTCACTCTCGCTCGGACAGGTACACTCGATGAAGGTTCTAGAGGGCTCTCTTTGTTTCTAGTTCCCCTTCGGCTCCCACTTCTTCGAAATTCTTCAGATCCTGTCCCTTCATCGACAAGCAATGGTATCACTGTGCATCGTCTCAAGAATAAGATAGGGACACATGCATTACCTACAGCAGAGCTCTCCTTAGAACGCGTCAACGCTTATCTGATTGGACCTTTAAACCAGGGTGTCAAAAGCATAACTCCGGTGCTCAACATCACACGGGTCTGGTCCGCCGCAACTTCAGTCGGAGGTCTCCGAAGATGCCTTGCGATTGCCACCGCCTACGCAAATGTACGCAAAATTGAAGGAGGCAAGCGACTGCTGAGAGACGCACCCCTACACGTTGCACAATTGGCTTCCATCAACTTGGTATATCGAGCTTTGACACACCTGACGTTCGGAGTTATCAGACTCCTCGGCAAAGTCGAATGCAACGTCGCTTCTGCAGAGGAGCAAAATCGTTTAAGGATGTTAACACCGATTGTCAAGGCATTTGCAGCTGAGAAGGCTTGTGCAGCCATGGAAGAAGCTATGACAGCCCTTGGTGGAGCGGGTTATATGGAGGAAAACGAAATCGGAAGACTGATCAGAGATTGTCTCGTAGAAAAGCGAGTTCACATGCTCATTTAGCACACGGACCTTCATACTAACTTTCTCATCTAGAATATGGGAAGGTACCACGACAGTTCTTGCATTAGACCTCATGCGGTCAACTAGAAACCCTATAATACTGAAAGAATTCAACTCGGTACGTATCTGCGCTCCTCAGTCAATTAAATCCAGTGTGATGAGTTCCTTGATCCGTAGTGGGCATACTCCGTAGTCGCTCAGTGTCCACCAACGTTAGTGAAGCGTATTCAAGAACAGCTTCAAATTCTGCAGTCGAGAATGGATGATCTCTCATCCGCACTTTTACACCCAGTATCACCTCTCGTGGCACGTCCCCTGTTGTTGTTGACGGGCTACGTTGCTTCGAGTGTATTCTTGCTGGAACAAGCTCTCTGGTCCTTCACAAGAGGCGAGGAAGAGATGGAAGTGGACATTGAGGTATTTAAACGATGGGTAGAAGATGGAGGATTCAGATCCGCGAATGAAGAGGTACTCAAGGCTAGAGAAAGCCCCCAGCGGAGCGTGATGATGAGCTCGAATATAGTGTTTGGCACGAAGATGAATGCCAAAATGTAGTGTTACAGAATATTTTGACTTTTTGTACTTATATACAGTTGTTAATACTTATTTTTCCACAAACTAGGTCATGGCGCAGAATACGGAACGACATGGCATCTATTCCGGTGGTTAAAGCTGAATAATTAGGTACAGGGAAGAAAACGCCACTCACCCCAGCATCCCGCGACCACCCCACCCTTTTCGAGGGGTGAGAGTGAGGAAGGTTATCTTTCCCTGCCGAAGTACCCTGATTCCTACAGGCCGCTGTAAAGGAAGCGCTCTGTGAAATCACTCAGGACACCAAGGTACAAACGAGTACGAACGTCTTCATTTGCCGCTACTACCTCGGCTATTGGCTGCAGCGATCCTGATGTGAAGGACGTATGCACCAGTTGCCCGAATTTTAACACCAAGTCATCTTTTTGTAAGCCCTATATCCAAGTGATCAGTCTTGATGCTTAATTGAGCTGGTGAGAGCGTACAGCATCGGCGGCGGGGCTTCCTGGTGCCACACCATCCACCCGGGCAAAAGGTTTTGGGGCTTCCGAAGCACTACTTTCTGATGCCCCTGCATTAGCAGCAGCTCGACTTGGGTCATACACAGTTTGTAACGCTTTCGCAAGAGCATCCGTGGTCGCCTCAAGGTCGTTCCGAAGCTCTATTATTCGCACACGAGCTCCACGGACTGCATATATATCGACATCTGCTCGAGGAAAGCCGTCTGGATCCACGAGGGGAGACTTCATGGTCGAGTCATTAGCTTTTAGTGTCGATATGTGAACCTCAATCTCAGCTTCAATGTTCTGTTTCTGTAACATAAGTTCGCGAGCTTGTTCCATAGGACTGTCAGGGGATGGAAGGATAAAGCCCATGACAGTGAGAGAGACTAGAAAGCGCCGTGACGCGATTATCAATGATTTCAGCGAAGAAAGCCAGCCGGCTGCAGCGGCCCGGTTTGCCCACTTCGAATCTCACATCGACTGCTCTCAAAGACTCAACGTTTACTCGACACTAAACCGCGTCTGTGGCACTTGCAATCATGTACATGTAGCGGCTGGTCTGAGTCTACCAAACACAATCCTTTATCACATACAAGTTATACAGTTAGTTATACAGTTGGCCCTAGATACCATAAGACCGTGACACCGTGTCTCATGCAACGATCTTTCCATCTACGACCTTGACAGATTCGAGAACGCGGAGAGTCTCATGAGCAGCCTTAATACCACTGCCAATCATTCCACCAAATGTCGGACCCATTCTGTTTTTCCCATCGTGTTCCGAGAGTTCCATGCCTTTGATTGACACACGATGAGGTTTAGTAGCACGTTCGTGATGAAGTTACACTACTCACCAGTCATGATCAATCCCGGTGCAACTTGGCGAGTGTTGTTGACAATCGCAGGCTCGGAGCGGTTCATATCGAGGCCCCGCATGTTACCCAATTCTTTCAAAAGACCAGCACTAACAAGTCGTTTGGCAGAAAAGGCACCCATTGGTCCATCATGCCCGGTGGCAGATACTACAATGGGTGCAGTAATGGTGTTAGGATCCATGCACGATTGAGTGTCATGGTTGAGTGCAACAAGTGTCCAGTTTGTAACGACACCGCAGACTCGCTGTTGACCTTGATGGTCCTCGTGAATGATGAGATCCTCGACAGCCGTAGCATTCATCATGACGACATTCGGCATGGCGAGAACACGGGAAAGAAGAGTCGACGTGAAGAGAGCTGCGTGCTTGACCACGACATACGGACCTTCATCTTCGTATGGCACACCAATTTCCTTCAGAAAACGGTCAGCAGGCTTGCGGATTACCTATATAACGACATATTAGAGACTTGCAAAGAAAAAAATGCACCTATACCAAAGCCTACCATTGGCGTCATAAGTTGGCCTCCAAGCCAAGCACCACCTCCCGGCGCAACGTTAGCTTCAATAATGGTAATCTTCAGGTCAGGTCTCTTAGAACCCAGCTGATAAGCACAAGTAAGACCGGAGCTACCC
Organism: Omphalotus guepiniiformis; assembly: GCA_028554645.1. Classification (NCBI taxonomy): domain Eukaryota; kingdom Fungi; phylum Basidiomycota; class Agaricomycetes; order Agaricales; family Omphalotaceae; genus Omphalotus; species Omphalotus guepiniiformis. The sequence continues at coordinate 1,460,426 of JAQOOI010000021.1, forward strand.
GCTCCAACGATTACGACGTCGGAGACAGCCCTTTCGTACATCGTCTCGAAGTATCTATAGTGAAATGCACTATCAGTAAAAACAGTGACTCTTCACGGCACATACACACCGCTTGATCATTGCTCGGGATACTTGAGCCTCTTGGATCGGCGCGAAGCGATAACGACCCTCATAGTTCTCTTCAACATCGTAGTTCTCGGTTCTGCTATGGCCGTTGGACTTCTGATTAGCGACAGCATTGTTTTGAACGAAGGCATCGAATGTCTGAACAGGCGACATGATTGTCACTGCAAAAGATCACTGCGAGAGAATTGCGGAATCCACTTTTCCACTCCTTGCTATAAATATGGTAAATTGGAGTCGGACATATCATCCCCTAAGAAACTTCACACAGTACTATTTGAGGGCGTAGAGATTCGGATAGGGGGGTCCACAAGCCAATAGCGAGCCATGACATCGTCCATGAGCGTATATCGATGTCAATATTGAGTAATATGGTTGAAGAAAGGAACGGCCTGTTCCGCAAGTGGTCCAGGTAGTAGGGTTCTTGACTAAGTAGCAGACTGGACCAACCTCAAGCGAACTGGAAACGCGAGGTCGTGAATGTGGTTTTCAAGGTCTTGAGAGGAGGCGAGTCCCGCGATTTGAAGTAGGGCCAACCTAAGAAAGAAGCCGCATCAGTTCATCGACATCACTTGTGATAGGCGTTGTCAGAATATGAAGCCTAGGCTTACATGAAGGCATGTCATTTTATGCCAGCGTAAGCCTTGCATTCAAGTTTATTGCGCGCGCAATAACTTCAATCGCTATGGAGAAACGTCTCGGAGTCTGTTCAACTAGACACAATCCGAAATAAGGATAGCGTTAGTGTTACGAAGAATCCGTGGGCAAAAAAACTCAGGACTTACTCAGGACATCTCGGAGAAGTTATAAAGGTGCTCGGTCCAAAGACGTACTAGTTCAGTTCAACGTAGTAGAGTTAAGGTTTGTGCTGGGTTGGTTAGAGACAACCAGCATACTGACACGTTTCTTCCCCTCTGACAGTATTCAACTAGAAGAAATATCATGCAGTCCCAGAATTTTATGGTTGGAGACCCACTCTCTTTGGATCGAATAAGATCTGTTCTTGTACGACTAGAGGATACCATCATTTTTGGTCTGATTGAACGAGCTCAATTTGCTCACAATCCACGAATGTACCAGCGGGGCGGGTTCAAGGAGCTACAAGATCTGGGTTTCTCAGGAAGCTGGCTAGAATGGTTTTTGAAGGAGACAGAGACTTTCCATGGTGAGTTCATTCAGAACACATCTTGCGTACGTTGTCTCATGCAGCGTGTAGCTAAAGCGCGACGTTACACAAGGTATATGAACTTTAATATACAACGTACACTCGCAGATAACTCACTAGGTGTATTATATCTAGTCCAGACGAGTACCCTTTCACCAGTGACCTTCCGGAACCACTCCTTCCACCCCTGTCTTTACCCAAAATTCTCCATCCCAATAAGATCAACGCAAACCCGTCTATTCTGTCCTTCTATATCCGTTCCATTGTACCTCGCATTACACGTCGCGCAACACTTTCCTTAGCGGCTTCCAAACGCGCGAAGGGTATAGTAGGAGATGACGAATATGAAGACGATGGAAACTACGGAAGTACTGCGACAATCGATGTTGAAGTTTTACAGCATATGAGTAAACGAGTGCATTACGGTATGTAGTCCCGTATTTAACTAATCTATCCTCGCTTAACCACACCTCTGACTAGGCAAATTTGTATCCGAGTCTAAATTCCAAGAGAATCCTTCAGCTTTCGTTCCTCATATCCTCAAGCCCAACCCTAAAGTGCTTGAGGATCTCATAACGAAACCGGAAGTCGAGCGTAAACTTTTGCAACGTCTGCAAAAGAAAGCCGCGACCTACGCCCAAGATTTTGCTCCTGATGGTTCGCCGAATGGAGTGAATGGGAACTCTGCAAAGATAGATGTTGAGGGCGTCGTAGATCTCTACGAGAGTTATATCATTCCGTTGACTAAAGAAGTCGAAGTAAGTCCTTACACTTTGAAGGTATCATCCTAAATCTTGACCATTATAACGTCAGGTCGATTATCTACTTCACCGATTAGATGGACTCTCTGAGGAAGAAATACAGGAGCTTGCCAAGAGAGGCAGCAAGCAGTAAGATCATCGGGGATCCACTTGTAATCACTTTCAATGTTGTTATGATAGACTGAGTACTGCGCGCAAGGTAAAAAATACTTGAATTGTTGGACTATGACATAGGGATGCGCAGAACACAAACCCGTCTTACAAACGTGTTGATCCAAAAACCGTATGAATGTGTGAATACTAAGAAGCCCGTGGATATACCAATCCGTCCAGCAGCTGTTACGAATACAAATAAATCAAGCAAGTGATAATCTTAAGTAAATGCAAGATGAAAACAAATGAGCGTCAAACCAGTGAAACCGGCAGTAAATCAAAAACAACCGCGAGCAATGCGGTACATAGTATGGATGAAAGGTTGGTGTACGAAAGGATAGGGTATTCGTGGCATGGTATGTGGCGCAGGACGTGGTCAATCACAGGCCCAGATCTACACAAGGGCGGTTATTCCAATCAATCTCTAAAAGAACGGGACGCAGCAATGGCTAACCTTGGAGCAAGCGCTCTCTCTCTTCATCGGTAATCTGACTCGTTGCTCGCCTCGCAAGAAGTTTTTCGGTTCTGTATTTCTCATACAAAACCTCCTTCGTATGAGTCTTCAAGACCTGAAAATGATATAGACGTGATCAACCATCAAAGAAGTTGCACAATATATGAAGGGGCAAATTACACGCACTTTCATATGTGTAGACAATACAGCTGTTCTCAAAGCAGCGAAATCACAGTGTTTCGGGTCCAGCACGTCAATGGTCCCCCACCGGAACTTTCGTACAAATTGACCCTTCAGATCGTCTGGAGGGCCTTGCAGATACGACTGAGTACGAATCGATCCACCAGGAGTCTGGGGTATAGTATCTAAGAAAGGGGTATGGCCATCCTCGGACTGCTGTACCGGGGAAGAAGGCGCTGTCCGTAGAATCTGATCGTCGTTCGAGGCATACCTACGTGAGTTTTTAGTTGCCTCGGGACAGATGATCGCAAACGGCATGAGAGCAATGAGATCTGGCTTGGCGACAATGTGAGCTGAAAAACGGACGTTCGCGATGCTCTCTTTGTCATTCACATCCGGCGTGACTGGACGACGCTCGTCCACTGCGGCTTGCGAGAGGTCGCGACGAGATCGCGAGCGTGACAAATTGCGTCCAAGACGCGGCGTGCGAAGTTTAATCACAGGGCGTGAACGTCTCTCTTCTTCCTCTTCTTCCTCGCCATCGGTCTCCTCTTGTTCAACATCATGTCCGCTTGCATAGCTGTTACTCGACTCGCTAGAAGCAAGACGAATTTGTCTCGGAGGGTTCTTGGGCGGTTCCTTGTTATTTGGTCCGAAAACGCCGAAGTTAAGCCCTGCTTCTGCTAGGGAGACTCGGACGGACTCCCTGACCGCGATAAGCTTTTCATCTGTTAAGGAATCTGCCCTAGCTATCACAGGAAGAATGTTGCATCGGGAAGAAAGTCGACGAATGACTCGAATCTCAGCGGGGGACATCGTAAGAGGAGTCTCATCTTCTTCGTCAGAATCGTCGCCAGAGGAAGTGTCCGGAATGAGATCTGGGGGGTTTCGATACGACACGGTTGTCTCCGAGCGCGTTTTCGAAGGTAGTGTAGACTGAGCCCTCCGTGCAGACGCGGTCATGATTGTTGAAGGGTCGATCAGGTAAATACATAAATGAATTGATGAAGCAGCTTGAAAACCATACAAACCAACGAAAACGCACAAATGAATATGTTGGTCTCCTTTGCTCTTTCTGACCACCTTCGATTCCTGCAAAGAAAAACGGGGGGGTCAGAAATAGGTGCTCAAGAAATAGAATATACGCATGACACACCTCATTCATAGTATCTGCGTACTGTGCATCCACATACTTCATTATACTGCTGACCTGACGTTCCAACTTCAGCTCCCGACCTTCAATGAAATCTAGCCCAGGGGTATCAATGACAGAGAAAAGCACTCGGTCAAATCGAGATTCGCATATCTCAACACAGGCAGTCTGGATAGAAGATGTTGCCTTTGGCGAACCGCGTAAAAAGCGATCCACGGCAGCGCGCTGGTCAACCGTGGCACCGGGTGAGAGGTCCGCGGTTTCGAGTAAGAGTCGGAGAAGGGAAGTCTTGCCAGTACCTTGACCACCGACGACCTTTGAGATTAGATACGTAAATTGTCCACAAAGAATGATAAAAGCTTCGCAAACAGACCATAAGATTGAAGGTCGGTGGCGTCCTCGCTCTTCGCATGCTATATCTGCTGCTTGCAGACGGCGGTGGGTTCGTCTTCCAGTTGTCAAAAGCCGAAGGTGGGTTTGACATGTAGAGAGAAGATATAGGGGGACCTTCGCCATTACCTGAAGGCCGAAAAGGTCGATGGAAAGGAATGCGGGCACTGTCGGTCCCTTGAAAAGAGGTAGGGGCCGCACCTTTGGGAATGTTAAGAGAAGGTGGCTGGTCTTGTCGTATGCTGGATATATCGACTAGGCTTTCTGGCCATGGTATCCCAAGACTGTTCAGCTCTGGAAGCGAAGGCGATACACGTATTCCAGTGGGTTCTGGCGCTGCTTTAGATTTTCGTCGGAGAGAAAACATGGTGAATGTGGTAGAAAATAAGAAAGTAAATAGAAAATAAAAGAACAATGAAGAGTTACTAAAATCCTTTCACCTTCACAGTGAGAAAGGCGCTTCTCAGGTAATGTTTTTTGGAATTCTGTTCAGGGCCTCGACTGCTGGAAGATATCACGTCACATGTTTTTACACCTAAGTATATATGTTTACCCATACAGGGGTCCACTATGAGTATTCAACAACGTTCGAGCCTTTTCAAACAAGTACAATTACAATCCCATGCCATCCAAGGTTAATAGCACCCAGATCCCCAATGAATATAAACCAAGTTAGAAAGCAAGTGCACGAACCAACCCAAAAACACGTAGACGTGAAAACGCATGGGAGAAATCAATAATCTACACAGATAAACGGGTGACGATGATCAACAACACGCAAAGCCTAGCGACCTAGGGTATATCAGCAATAGATGGAGAATTTTCCACCCGCATCTTCTTGGGCGGGCGTGAGGCCTCCATATTTTCCGAAGACCGTTTTAAGTCAGCATCGAAGGAGTCAACCACGACGATGTCCCGACGCTCGTATAGATCACCAGCAGCACTAGCGGGTGTAGGAACCATACGAGATGATGGAGGTGAAGGAAGGTAGTCCGCTGGAGGATGAGCCAGTTGCTGGGATGGAGGTTTGTTAGGTGTCGCAGAAGTTCGTCTAACGCCTCTCTTCATCCCATCGTCACCTCCTCCTGCACCTTCTCGGCGATTACGATCATTTACATAATTACAAGGCAACGACCGGCGTGCACAGCTTGAACATGCCGGATGAGCACCATCGCATTTCGTTTTACGAGCGCGACAGAAATTGCAAGCTACAACCTTCGGACCCGAATGTGAGGTTTGGCGCGTGGTCTTCCCGGGAACAGTCGCTGCTCGTTTCCGCTGCGCAGCTTGCTGCTCAGAGGCCGGTCTCAGCGGAGGAAGAGATGGGGCAGACATCGGTGCAGGGGTGGAAGGTGATGGGTCAGGTAACGAAAGCGTTGCGATGTGCGGTAATTCGGTTTCGTACATGAGAGGGCCAGCTGCTCTTGACCGAGAGGACGAAGACGGAAGATCACTAGACATTCCTGTTATCGGCGGCAAGGCAGACGAACCATAGTCGCTCTGTTTGTCCAGCACCGAACTCCGGCGAGACAGAGGTTGCGAAGACGTTTGCGGCGAAAGAGAGGGGTCACGCATGTCGGAACGCTCTTCGCCGGTTTCGCTCTCGCTCTCGTCGTCCTTACCTCGTCTGACTGCGCCGCGTCGTTTATTTTGAGGCATATAGTCACAAGGATTTGATCGTTTAACACATTGGCCACAGGCAGGCCTTCCACCGTCACATTTTAGCTTTCGAGCTACGCCCCCGAAAAAGTGATCATCAGCTGGCGACAAAGAGAACAAGATGATACAATCACTTACACCGACAGAAATTACACGCCACAGTTATTTTCTTAGTCCGTTGCTTGGATCCTGTGATGTAGAATGGAATCAATTAAATGAAAAAGACTGCATCAGTGGGAAACTTACTGGAGCTGTTGCTTTTCACAGAGACGCTGTCGGAAACATTGCGGGATATAGGCGCTGACCGAACATCTCTTCCAACAGACATTGCACGCGGCAGATTTAAAGACGGCTGTCGGTTCATCGTAGGGTGTGGGGAAGCGGTATCTATGGCCAATATGGGCCGAGTGGAATGAATGACATGGCTTAGATGGCTGCGTTGCGGGTGAGTCAATGAGTGGCGAGTAGGAGGTTGTTGAGGTGTCAGTTGATAATCAGTTTTGAACTTTTCAAATAGATATTCTCTAGTGTACTTCTGTAGCGTCTGTGAAATTGAATAGTTTGATATATGTGAGCGGCAGTAATTGAACGCAAAAGTCGTGGCTGTGGACCCTTACCTCCATGTGATGAAATATTGCAGCACGGAGATGGACGAAATCGCAGTGATTTGAATCTAGGACGTCAAGACTTCCCCACCGATAGTTCCGAGTAAATTTTCCTCTTGCAAGTTTGGAAGGAGTGTGGCTATAATGCGAAGGAGTGTATGTTTGAATTAAATCGGACCTCGAGGGAGTCATCCTAGGTATGCCGTCACTGTGTGAATAGATATCGGGAGAAATGAGCGCGTAAGGCAATCGCAGCAAGGACGGGCCAGTGGGCGACGTGGGAGGTGAATTATTGACGGACGAGATGGATCCATTTGGTTGGGCACCGTAACCATTGGAAGGCTCACCAGGCTTGGATAAAGGCAGGTCATCTGGATGTTGATAAGGGGCATCGATGTCAAATATACCAAACCCTATACCAGCATCAGCCAGGTCATGCCGGACCGCCATTTTGATAGCAGAAATGCGGTCGTTGGACAGAACGTCGGCGCGAGCAATGACAGGCAGGACATTTACGCGAGCCGACAAACGCCGTATAGTTGTGATGTCTTGGGCGGGTAGAGTAGGTTTGTACAGAAGCGGATTATTAGTCACCGGTGGTTCCAGGATGACCGGCTCTTGGTCGGGCTGCGAGAAACTGTTGGTACGAGTCCGAGGTACGACAGGAGCCGGGGGTGCGGGTATCGAGAGTGGAACAATTTGATCGGGGTCTAAGAAATATACGCATCTGTTGAGGATCCGGTCAAAAGAGAAGAGAAGAATTAGGGAGATGGCTACGAACAGGTGCACAAAGTGGTCTGGGTGCTGCCCCCAATCCTACAGAGCAAGAAAGACGAATGAGTGAAGGTGCAACGGCGAACAAGCGAGCGCTTACTGCATCGACGCCCTCATTAAATCTGCCCTCCACATATCTGACGGTCTCTGACATGACCCTCTCGGAAGTAGCATCGTCGTTGATGTCCAAAGAAGGGGTATCGACAAGAGTGAGTTCCAGAGGACGGTTGGGGTCCTGGTCATGTTGTATGTCAATGGATGTAGTCCTAATGTGTGTCGTATGGCTGCTACATCCTTGGACAAACTTTGCGACAGAAGCCAACTGTTCCTTGGAGGCCCTTTGAGAGATGGTGCATGTATCAAGAAGGAGACGAAGAAAGGACGTTTTGCCTGTACCGACGGGTAAGTAAGAGGGGTATGTACTGAAAGCTGAGAGACGACATGCCTCCTCGACAACCCGCGACGAGCAGAGTGAATTCTAGACGAAAAGAGATGGAATGAAACGGGAAACAAAGCGCGACAATTGAACACATACCGGAGGAATCGCGGGAGACAGAGAGATGAGTACTGCTAGAGAGATTAGCAGAAGATGGGCGGTGGTCGTCCCTGTCGTCGCGAATGCGAAGGTCAGCGATGTTCATAACTCTGACGGCGAACGCCAGGACGGAGGCAGAAGAGGGTCTGACCCGCAACCGCCAGACGAAGCGCGGTGATTTTGAAAACACTGATCCAAGAACCGACTACATGCTAATTCCCACCGAACCAATCGGAAGAAACTGAGGTCCTGATCCTCAAAAGGTGCTTTCCTATTAAACTTTTCTCATTTATCCCGGCCTACAGTATGCTATTACAGTAGATCAATACTATATCAATATACGAGCCTATCTCTGCCAAAAGAAAGGAGAAAACTAGTACACAAAACTACATCTGTCTTTAAGTTTCACCGTGAATTCCTTCAAAACTGTCTATCGGAGTGGTAAAAAAAATTCTCGTGGGAGTGGTAGGCATGCGCCGGAAATGCGCACGTAAGGCCCCAAGAAAAGAGTGGATAGCAACAGGATACGTAACCGAGGCTGGGGATCTGTCACTCTCCCTGGTGAGTACTTGATATGAATGTGGGGAAGTGTCTGGAAGGCCCTCTTTGTCAATTCTGTCCGACATTTCGTGTCTTGTTGTCTCATTTACGGTGCGGGATAACGTTGTCCTCCGAGTCGGACTCGCGGTCTGTTGTACTCCGATGTTCTCTTCGACGGGGACTGATCCTCGAGTACTCGTCGTCATCAGGTGGTATAGTATAGGGCGCCCCCGCTAAGCCCGGGTCAAGGTGAGCGTGAGGGAGTGGCATCATAGCAGGCGCCTGTGGGCCTAATCCTGGTCCAATTCTCTCCATGTCAAAGGTCATGTCTGGAATTTCCTGTTGCCGAAAGTCAGAAAACGGGATCAACAGCTCGGAGGTCCTTGTTTTCTCCGCAGCTGCTTTTCTTTTTGCTCTTGCCCCTTTAGATGCCTTTCCAGGGCCTCGTCGTCTAGGATATGGCTGATACACACATACTTGATTTTCACGGGACTTGCAATTGAAACACGAGGGCCGCGTGCCGTCACATCGAAGTTTCCGTCCTGTGGGTAAAGTACACATTCAGCTTTGACGGCTTTCTGATATCAAGCTGCCAGGGAATACAACTCACCTCTGCAGAAATCGCACGCTATCAATGTTTTTTTTCCCGCTTTCGCCCTCCCGCCCTCCTGCGTAATGCTCGACTGCCTGCGTTTCCTCTCCTTCTGGGGAGTGTAATCTGGATCGCTGTCATCAGGATCAGCGGACGATCCTCTGGGAGGCGTGATAGGCGGCAATGGATAGCCTGACGAATAGTCGCTGACACTGCTACTTGACGCCTCTCCTATAGCCCACATCCGTTGAGAAGACCCGTTGCTGCTACTGAGGGGTGGTAGCGATGGTAGTGTATATTGATCTTGATCTACTCGAGGATTACCGCCATAATTCAGGTCAGGAACTCGTCGTGTAAGTTGGAGGGGTGACAAAAGAGAATCCAGGCCTTGTGGCTGGCCTAAGGAGTACAGTAGGTAGCGACCGGGTGAGAGTTAGCTTCAATGCCATACAGTTGCAAGAATACGAGACAGACAAACAGTGGCGCACCTTGATTATATGCGCTGTATCCGGTCTGACTTTCCATGTCATCCCTCATCATTGGGTGCCTTGAAAGGTCCTGCCGATATTCACTAGGTCTCTCAGTGTACCGAAAAGGGCCAGGGCGAGGAGTTCTCAATGGGTACCCTGGATCCCTCCTTAGACCTCTGTGATCGGTGTAATGGAATGGGGACGCCATGGACGACGGCCCTGCTTCTCCTTCTCTCCACATCGAACTCGGCGGCATATATGGCAGCTGGCTGGGCAAATCCACCGGCGGAGGGATATAATCCGACTGCTGAGGACCTTGAGCTTGTCTTGCGATTGAGGCGTGATAAGCGGGGTCACTTCGAATAGGGGGACCTTGCGGAACGGCTATTGGAGGACCAACTGAGTGCCGACGAAGATCACCAGACGGCGGCGGACCTGCGGATTCTCGCAGCGATGAAGGGTCCTCGTACAGTAAATTTCTAGCGGGATATCGCCGCGACGATATGGAACTAGAGGGTGTCGGCGCAAGATCCACTAGAATTGGACGAAGCAGAAAGGACGGCTGTCTGAAAAAAGCTTGCTCCTGCGAGCTCGCCTCGCCTTCCTCCCTGTCTTCGTGTTCAGGTAAAGTTGTTCTCGTTGAACTGTCCCTTGAAGTTTGCGGGGCGTTATATAGATGAGGAATAAGACTGCTGGGAAGAGAGCTCCGTTGAGAGCCGTCGTTGTCCCGCCTTTCCATCACGGCGAGACGGTAGAAATAACGGAGGAGAATAAAGTAGCTGATGAGGCGAGAGATGGTGGATAAAGGAGAGGCAGGAACAAGGCAAAAAAGAGGAGACAAGTCAAGAGCGAACGAAGTGGCCATCCAACCGTTGAAACGTCTCAAAAATCGCGACGCCGTATGCTGACCTGAAGAAACGGGAACAGATTGAAAAGTCGAAATTTACGGAGGAAACTGTAAGAGCGAAGCTTTGTTCCATCAAGTATGCTTCCGCCTTTTGCTGGCGGGTTCAAACCTGAAAGGCACGGAAGGAACAGCGCAGGAGGCTACTGAAATGCCAATTCCACCTGAAACACACGACTACAAACTGAGTCCGTGACCTGCAAATTGCTCGTGGTAATTCAGATATGTCTTCCGTGACGCTGCCTCTCAAAGCAAATCGGATCCTGCACAGAGCCAGTCAGCACAACGCGTACAATGTAATCTTGAGGTTTGATTTTATTGGCCTTCAGGGCTCTCTGAAACACGATCGGGTTCGTTTGCCAATCTATGAAATTCCTCCAAGCATATCACCCCGTTTTGGTAGTTTCAAACCCAGGAATCGGTTCTCCCAATTGAAACTCTAAAGTCTACGATCTTGGAACAAGAAATCTTATGTCGCTTTTCCGTCATTGCTAGCACTTACAACACAAAGTGGCTGTTGTGAGTCCCGATTCTAAGATGTGTCTAGGGGTTTCCTTTGCAGCCAAATTGGGCCTGTATCAATACCCAAAAAGGCAAGTCTCAATTCGGGACCGGGGACAGCCTGAAGGCTGAAGGTGATCCGGCTGAAGCGCGCCGAGCCCACGTGGTACGTCGGGGCTGTCGGGCCCGACATAGTCCCACGGAGCGAATGAGAAGACCTCCAATTGCAATTCAAGCTCCGCTAATCCGCCGCCGGCTTGCCAGTCGCGATGCTCAAAACACGTTCGCCAAAAACGACTTTCAAGCTCTCTGCCCGCAGGACTATCTGGAGTAGCGCAAAATGTGAAGAAAAGGTTGTAATGAATCGTTACAGCAGGGTTGTAACCCAACCAAAAGACCAAGGCGCGAGTCAGGTAAGTCATCACTGTTCTCTGTCTTGCACTTGACGCGCTATGAACAATCTCGTAGGCCATGTTGTATGCAACAGACGGTGTCAAAACCCAGGATGACTTTAATAAGGCTATGGTTGGTGTCGGCAGTGTATGGTGCGACTTTCCGGTTTTCCTACTAAATTTACTATGTGACTCATATGTTCATAGGTATGAGGGCAATCCGTAAGAACCTATGCAATTGAACTTTCTCCCGCCTCATATCTACAACCCAGATGCAATAAACATCTACTTGGTCTCGGCCAGGAGATAAAAGCCTCCTTGCAGAACTCGGATCTCATTGCGTACCAATTCGGTACGGTCGGAGTCAGCGATGGGATTAGTATGGGCACTCGTGGAATGTCGTATTCTTTACAATCACGCGATCTTATAGCCGACCAGGTTGAGACGGCTGGTGGAGGACATCATCTGGACGGTATGGTCGTAGTGCCGGGATGTGACAAGAATATGCCAGGTGTATTAATGGCTCGTTAGTTCCATAGAGTTTCGCTTCTGCCGTTCCGCGCTGATCACAGTGTCCTAGTGGGTCGTCTCAACCGACCTGGTATAATGGTCTATGGAGGCACTATCCGTGCTGGATCTTGCGAGGGCGCCCCGCAGTTGGACATTGTGTCAGCTTTCCAAGCGTTCGGAAAGTACCTACAGGACGGTCAGACACCGTCTGCTGAGCGTGAACGTTTCAATACTATTCGTCACGCGTGTCCCGGTCCTGGTGCTTGTGGTGGCGTAAGTATTTTCGTAAATGAATGTCAGTGAAACCTTTCGAAGCTTACCTTACCTCTGTTCTTCCTTTTGTAGATGTACACTGCCAACACAATGGCCAGTGCCATCGAGACTTTGGGAATGACTCTACCTGGTTCATCATCTTTCCCTGCAGAGTCTCAGGAGAAACACGATGAATGTGCCTCTCTTGGGCCCGCAATGTATAAACTATTATCTAAAAACATTCTGCCCCGTCAGATTATGACCCGATCGGCATTTGAGAATGCCATGGTATGTCCCTGTATTCTCTTCTTTCTCCGCGTTTGGAGCCTTCATCAGAAGGTGATAGATTTTCACTGTGCTAACACGCGCTTCCTCCCCTTATCAGGTTTTGACTATGATTCTAGGGGGCTCGACTAATGCCGTTCTCCATCTCATTGCCATTGCTCGTTCTGTTGGTATCACCCTTACCATTGATGATTTCCAGAATGTTTCCGACAGAGTACCTTTCTTGGCCGACATTAAACCTAGTGGCAAGTACGTGATGGAGGATGTATACAAGATCGGAGGTATTCCAAGTAAGTCTCCAATTCTGACCCTTTGCTCTCACCAGAGACTTCCGTAGCCAGTATTCCGCGTATATTTTCTGCGAAACACGGAGGCTTTGGGTTATCGTTCCGATCGAACGTCAAAAATGCTAACGATACCATAACACGCAGAAATTTTACACTTCCTTATGAAGAACAATTTGATTGACGGAGATAACATGACGGTCACTGGACGCACCCTCGGAGAGAATCTTGAGCGATGGGTCCATCAATACGGGGAACTTGACCCAAGGCAAGACGTTATTCGTCCCTTAAGCAACCCGATCAAGTCGACAGGACACATTAGGTACGCCAAAAGCTCTGATTCATATGTTCTTCGCAGATGTTTCTACATCTGGTCCGCATTCACCTTTCCCTGCGCCTTCTTTGAAAGTTTTCCTGTGCCTAACATGTGGCTCATTTTCCGTGTGACTTTCTCAGAATTTTGAAAGGCAATCTTGCTCCTGGAGGTGCCGTCGCAAAAATTACTGGGAAAGAGGGACTTAATTTCACTGGCAAGGCGAGAGCGTTTGACAGCGAGGATGATTTTGTCAAAGCTGTTGAGAGTGGCTCAATCAAAAAGGGCGAAAAGACCGTAGCTATCCTGCGGTACCTTGGTCCTAAAGGAGGACCCGGTCAGTACATGTTTCTTTCCTTTTTCTCTTTCTTTTTTCCCATTTTCCTTTCTCCGTGTTCTGTTTTTCATTTCCCCCATTTGTTGGTAGTCAGGCAGGTTGTTCATCTACCCTTTTTAGGCATGCCGGAAATGCTCAAACCAACAAGTCTGATTATGGGTGCGGGTCTGGGTCATGATGTGGCGTGTTTGACCGATGGTCGATTCAGCGGAGGGTGAGTCAAGATCCGAAGGGTTTGCAGTCGCCTTATCTCAATACATTCAAGGTCGCACGGTTTCTGCATCGGACACGTCGTTCCAGAGGCACAAGTGGGCGGACCTATCGCGTTTGTACAGGATGGCGATGTTATTTCTGTGGATGCGGTCAAAAACTCCATCGAACTTCACGTCTCTCCAGAAGAATTGGAGGAGAGAAAGAAAGGCTGGGTTGCACCTCCTTTAAAAGCTACTCAGGGTACACTGTACAAGTATATCAAAACCGTGACCGATGCTAGCCATGGTTGCGTTACGGATGCATGATGTGGACCAGTAGTTGTCAATAAACCCTATCTACAATACTACTTTACTCGTGCCGAACGCGCATTTCATGGACCCAGTGCTGAAGTCTAAGTCTGATTGCTCTAACCCCCCTTCGTCTTTTTCATAATTCTCTTTTTCTCGCCTTTTGGCATCTTGTTTTTCCTCTTTTCTCTCGCTTCTGCCTTGACAGCTTTCTTCCTCTCCTAAAAATATTCATCAGTGATCGTACACGGGACCTCCGAGGGACTAACTTTTTTTGTTTCTCGGTCTTCATGTCGATGTCCCCGAGGTCTCTGTTCCCCGAATCCGTTTGCGGGAGAATCATCAGCAGCGCCGTCAACCTCTTCCTCTTCTGCATCTGATCCTGAGCCAACTTCTGAGGTATCGTCGGCGATCGTATTGACATCCGTAGCTTCGTCACTAAACCGGACCTTCGTGTCGTCCGCAAATGATATCTGTTTGTGCTTATCATCTGTCAGAAGACTTTGCGAAGGTGGCTCGACAATCCCTATCGTATCGGCATAAATCAGTTTCTTGCCCTCCCCGCGCTTCAGCACTGCTACGTCTCTCTCTGGGTCGTATACCTCGTTTAGATTGCGAGGGATGTACGATTGAAGAAAAATGGAATCTTCATGGGCAGAGGTAGCAAACCTCTCTCGACCATTTGGTATGTCTTCATCAGCTGAAGCGTTTTGAGTTTCTTCCTCCTCTAGCCACCTCCTGAGCACATTTTCATCGGTGGCGTCTTCCGAATCTTCGAATTTGACTCTAGTGACAAATTCAAACGCTCGCCTGAGCCCCAGAGGTTTCACGCCCAGCCGACCGAAAAACTCCTCAACATTGTTTAAATCCTTCCGCAGAAAATCGAACGCGGAGGGGTGATCATGCTCAACGCTCTGAGACACGTCAATAATCCATAAGTGACCATCGTGATATAGGATGTTGTACTCGGACAAATCGGCGTGGACCAGCTTGCATTGATGATACATAGTGCGAACGGCTAGAACCAGCTCGGCATAAAGATCAGTTAGTTGATCGGGCGAAAGCTGAGCATCCTTAAGACGAGGAGACGCCCTGAAATTTGTACTTTAGCGGATGAGTTAATAATCTACATGGTCGACATACCATCCTTCTTTATCACCTAGAAAACCCATAACCAGAACGTTTTCTCGGACTTCAAGTGGGTCTGGACATCGGATGCCAGCCGCAACAAGTCTTTTCAGGTTACGCATTTCCTTCTCTGCCCATAGTCGTACCATTTTCCGAGGGTTCTTACGACTGTATCCTCTTCGGAATCGGTATTCTCCAGTAACATATTTATCCCTGTCCTTGAACACGAGGATAGATGTCTTGTAAATTTTGAGCGCTAGATGATGCGATTCTGGAGTCAATGCATGATAAACATTGGCCTAAGAGTAGTCAGCGGTGGTGTATAACGAAGTATAGCATAGTGACTGACCTCCTTGCCAGTACTGACACAACCATTCACTTCGTGAATGACGCCACGTCCGATCATCTTAAAAAGAATGAGGCGTGTACGAGGGTCTAGGACCTGTTCATTTGTAGCTCTATCTGACTTGTCCTTCATATTGGCATATGAACTCGGCCCTTTACGGTTGACTCCAACGCCCATAGCGTATGGAACATCTAGTTTTGCTAATCGAGAGGAGTATTTTGAAAGGGCTGCCAGCTGATCAGACGTCTTGCCCTTAGATGGAGGACCATGTGTAGATGTTGCAATAGATGATCGTGGATGGTTGATCGCAGGAAGGGCCGCAACTGTACTTGACTTGTTTATTGCAGAGATCGTTCCTTGAGCATTTCCTGTACGTACTGCGACATGCTGCCGCAGACGATTATACTGTTTCGTGAAGTCTATCAATAGTATTATAGTGAATATTTACTTGGTATGGTCGGATGATACATACAAACCTCGCTCAGCTATTTCCCAGTCCTCGTCCTCGACTCTATCATCATCATACGCTTCATCTATCTCATCTCCGTCCTGTTCTTGGTAAAAAATGTCGGGATCAGATGAATTGCTTTCTTCAGAATCACTTGACCCGTCAATATAAGAGTAACCTGCTCGGGGGTTACCCTCTTCTAGGGCATCGTCGAATTGGCCCTCGATGGTCGACATAAAAAAGAAAGGGGAAATATTTAATCGCCGGAGGGAAGGCGTAGTATTTGGTCCAGAAGAAAGAACCAAACACAAATCTTCCAGGACCAAGTCCCAAGTTTCCAACCAACACCGAATTCACGACATGTCAGAATCGGAATCCGATCCCACTGTGCTGGGAAAGCGTGCTCGCGACGGCAAAGAACACAATAATAATGTTGAAATAGTCCCTCAAAATTCCGACGTCGACGTTGATGATGATGACGACCTTGGGCCTATGCCCGTAGCAGAGGCTGGTGAAGATGGTGTTTTGAAAAAGAAGAGAAAAGGTATGGACGCTATCGTATATAATCATTCTGGGCCCTCAAAAGACATAGCATCTCTTTTCTAGTTCTTCCCCATGAACGTCTATACCTTGAACATTTACCAAACACGGAACAGTACTACAAAAGTTTCATGCACCGCGACGTGATCAATTTCAGTGTTGTTACGAAGTAGGTATCCCGTATAACTGGAAGTATTTACTGCTCATGCCTCCTTAAAGAACTGACTTTTTGATCACGACCTCTGTCGACGGCCATCTTAAACTGTGGAAGAAACAAGACACAGGCATAGAATTTGTCAAACACTACCGCGCCCACCTTTCGCCAGTTACAGGAGTTTCTGCAAGTGCCGATGGACAACTTTTTGCTAGCATATCTGAAGATGGTACCGCCAAAGTTTTCGATGTAGTCAACTTTGGTGAGTATATGATGCGCACTCATGCAGTCTCTTGCCTCTTATATATTGCAAACTAATTAGACATGATCAACATCATCAAGTTAGGCTTCATTCCACATACTTGTTGCTGGGTACATCGTCGTGGTCAAGCGCAAGGTCTTCTAGCTGTGTAGGCTGTGCTTACCCAACCTTCACTCTACGATCATTGACCAATATTAGTTCAGACGCGGTTTCTGGGACCATTCGCTTGTTTGACGCTCGTGGCGGTGACAGTCCTCTTGAGACAATCGAAACATTACACAAATTCCCGGTACACATCATGGCTGTAAGTGTGTCTCCTCGTTAGCTGTACCTTGCTAGCTAATTCTATTCTTTCTCAGTACAGTGACCGCTTCGGAACTGTCGTGTCAGCGGATGAAGGCGGATTCATTGAGTATTGGCAGCCTACGGAACCGTTTACCTTGCCCAGAAATATACCTGGGATGTGGTCTTTCAAGAGTGAGACAGACCTGTATGAGTTCAAGAAGGTGCGTGCTGCAAAGCTGATCTATCCCACTTTACATCTTACGTATCCCTCACAGTCAAAGTCCACCCCAACATGTATAACATTATCGCCAGACTCGTCGTCCTTTGTGACATACTCCTTCCCTGACCGACAAATACGGATCTTCTCTTTCCTCACCGGGAAACTAACACGGAAGTATGATGAGTCGCTAGCGGCTATTCAGGAGATGCAGCAGGCTGGTACTGCCGTTTACAAAGTCGAAGACATGGAGTTCGGTCGACGGCTGGCTGCAGAAAGGGAGCTTGAGCTTCCAGGTCCTGACGGTCGAGTCCCTGGTCGATGGAGTAATGTTATTTGGGATGAGAGTGGTGCATTCATCATCTACGGTTCTCTTCTTGGCATTAAAGGTAGGATTCATGTAGGCTTCTCGCTGAGGATACTCGCTGACTGCAGGTCGACATGTAGTTGTCAATACTGTCACCAATCGCGTAGCTCGTCTTCTGGGCAAGGATGAGGTCGTTCGATTTTTGAATTTAAGTATGTACCAGGGTGCACCGTCCAAACGAAGTGTCACCACGATGGTATGTTTTCCTTGAATTGTTTACGAATTAGTTCTTTAATGGCTTCTTTAGGCGATGGCTGCATCCGCCAACCCCATTCTTGCTGACAGAGGAGCAAGAGATCCGACATTGTTCTGCACAGGCTTCAAACGGCAGCGATTCTACATGTTTACACGGTCGGAGCCTGAGTAAGTTGCATCTTTCTCACACGAAGCCCTCATTTACCCAAACCAAACCATGGTAGAGACAACAAGTCTGGGGACAGAGACGTTTTCAACGAACGGCCTACCCGAGAAGAACAGAGTATTGCTGCAGCTGCACCTGCCACAGGAAAAAGTGGACCCTCACCTATCGCCCACGCAGCCACAATACATACCACACTGGGCGACATTCATTTACGTTTGTTCCCTGCCCAAGCTCCGAAAGCTGTAGAGAATTTTGTCGGTCACGCCCGTAGCAGCTACTTTGAAGGTGTTATCTTCCATCGAGTCATACCAAAATTCATGATTCAGACTGGCGATCCCTTGGGAGATGGCACTGGGGGTACTTCGATTTGGGGCAGAGAATTTGAAGATGAATTTTCGGATGAGTTGAAACACGATCGGTAATTCTTGTCTTTCTCCGGTTCGCGAAGGTAACTGATGTGTGTCGTTGAATTTAGGCCTTACACGGTCAGTATGGCTAACGCGGGCCCGGGGACGAATGGATCACAGTTCTTCATTACAACCACGGCGACACCTTGGTTGGATAAAAAGCACACCATCTTTGGGCGTGTATTATCAGGGCTCGAGGTCGTTCATGCGATTGAAAATGTGAAGACCAACAAAGTAGACAAGCCCTACGAAGACATTAAGATTATAAACGTTGATGTAGAATAAACCCGACCTACGGCCAAATGTCATTTACTCATGTTGTCGATTCCAGATTTTGTCACAGAGCTACCCTATCCAACGTTTGGGTGGTATGGTGAATGCTCAGTGTTGGGATGATCATTGAATCTGATCTGATATTCTTTAGACGTGCTTCGAAACGTGATCGGATTTTCAACATCAGCAACGCAGGTGCCAATATTTGCGGCTGAGCTATTCCTAGCTCTGCGGGGCATGAGAACTTGAGGAATGAATGCTGCTGGTTCGTGTTGAACTTGGGATTGATACTCTCCATTTCCAAGATACAATCGTAGACGTCGAGTGTTACGCGACTAAGGAATGCGCCACGTTCTTGAAAGTCGGGAGAAGGACAGTATGCGACCGGGTATTCAAGGAGGAATGCTGCAAGAGGTACGGTAGTATCTGGAGACAATCCCTGCGGAAGGGAAATGGTCGTAGGCAACTCTGTTCCATTGCTCACGCGTAGCTGAGCAGCTGTGTCCCGCAGTAGGGTGACAACCTGATCCGGAGGTAGGTGCAGCTAATGCGTCCCTCGATGAGTGCAAAAAGAGTATACATAACAACGGGACTTACGATCTCAGATGCATCACTTTGTAAAGCACCCACAAATGTCGTCTCATGAAGATCACCACTCGGAGAAAGACATGACGGTGAATTATCATCTCGGGCTGGATGCACCAGAGTTTCAACTGCTCCGAAAGCTCTGGGGCATCTCGCAAGCAACAAAGGGACGGCAACAAAGATCGACTGCTCTGACGTGGGCTCATATATATGGACTACGTCTTGGAAAAAAGATACCCTCTGTAGGAGTTACATCAAGCCCGACGATTAAGAGTGATATGAACAGTATGCATACATTACGAAGGCTATGCAATAGGGATGAAAAAACCTCACATGGGTCTTGCACGGCGAAGGTGTCGACAAGATAACCTGTCCTTTGCCTAGTATCAGCACAATGCAAGCTCATGAATCCTGACCGCATGTCACGGTGCAGCTGTCGTACTGCGACACATCCAGGAAGGATGCTATTCAGTCCGATCAATGGCAGGGGTTGACTTACCGGACGGAAAGACCGATCAGAGCAAGGTCTGTAGCGAACAATCTCAATCGCGAAGGGGATATCTTGCCTATCGACGACCGACGACCGATCGTTTCCTCTACAATTGCTTGAACGACATTATGGAATCTCCATGGATCATTCTTTGAGGATTAAATTCGAAGATCAGACCCACGATCAGTTGAAGATCAGAGTGATGAGAACGTTATGAGAGAATCTTCTACCATTAACGAGAAAACGTACCATTCAATAAACGAATTCTTTAGTACAACGTTGTATCCCACTAAACAAGTGAAATGGTCTCGTAAACCGTTGTGAATGTCAAAGCTGCGAAAATGGAAAAGAATGGGACAGTGATCACGTGGAGATGATGAGAGTTACTGTTAGACCACTGCCTCGTAACCTGGAAGGAGTCGAGGGGAATCAATATGATGGACGACTGCCTAGTTGATACCGGATTCCCCCACCTGTCCTCGTTGTCTCTCGGCAATCTTCAAGTCGTCTTACAACCCCTCTTATAACGCTCTTTTTCGTCTCTCTGCCGGTCAGATCTTTTTCTTATTCCTGCAGGCCAGTCGTTCTTTTCGTTCTCAGTCCTTCGTCGAAATGCCTCAGGCATTCTCGTCATCCCTTGCCGAGAGTGAGTTACTTTGGGGCCTACTTTGGAGCATCAGCTGAACGGTTTAGCGCCCTAGGAGCTACTCAAAAGGACATGGGCAAAGATGCTGTAGCTTTTCTCAACGTCTGGATCTACTTCAACCTCATCGGGAACACCATCTTTCTGCCATTACTTGTCGGAACTTTCTTGTTCTCAAAAAGAGTCAAGAGACATCCAACTCTCATTAACGTTTGCGTGACTTGGATATTGTCTGGCATCTTTTCTTTACTTTTGTACGTGTGTTTTCCTTTCTTATTACTTGCGACAAACATTCATCATCACTCCGTAGATTTTATGCGGACAGAGCAATGCCCTGGGATCCCAATCCTAGCTCTGCACTTTGCATAGCACAGACGTCTCTCTTGTATGGGATCACTCCGATGTTAGTAGGCCACGAACTGCACCATTGAAAACTAAAGCTTGTTTTACAGGTGGTCTGTAGCCGTTGTCGTATTCTTTTACTACATTGTCGGTGTCGTCAGCGGAACCTGGAGAGATGCAGACGTCGGAAGAACAAGGCTGCTGGTCGTACGTTTTATCCGTCTCATTTCGTGAACTTGCTGTTCAAAGCTTCTCAGATGCTAGGGGCGCCATACTTTGTTCAAATCTCTTTCACCATAGTCACACTTGTGGTGCGTATCCTGACTTACTTCAACAAATCGCAGCTGTACTTACAATACTGATCAAGATATCTGTATCTCAACCTAACCGAGTAACCCGACAGCATCGATTTTTCTATTGTGCACTCAAGTTCTTCCCCCTCTCCAATGCGATGGGGATATTCACATTCATCGTATGCTTAGGGATAATCATGCTTCAAGGTGAGTTGTTCAACATGAAACACAATAGCACTCTTTGAGGAATGCCCAGTTCAACTCGTTACTACGATGTATCGAACTTGGCGTGGATTAAGGAGTGCTGGGCACCATACCGGTGTCCAAATTCTATTGCGAGCCGTTGTGTTCGGAATATATATCGTGTTTGGGATGGTGTAGGTGCCACAACTGATAGTTTTGCCTTTCTTCGCTCAATTTATTATTTACAGGGTAAATGTCATTTCCATGTTCGACGAACACAATATCGCGCCGGATATGTATGCTGCAACCGGTGGGCCTTACCAATTCTGCTTGCCTAGTACAAGACTCACAGCCTTTCTAGTCGGCACAGTTGTTTTCCTCGTGTTTGGTACCCAACCTGTGCGCAGCTTTCGATGCATGCTCGTGCTCGTGCTCGTTATACTGATTTATGGTGTTTCTTGACTTGATGCAGGACGTCTTTCGCGCTTGGTGTTTCTGGCGGGCATTTCCACAACACGTCACTCAACAGCCTAGCCAGGATTGCTTAGATCTTCTGAAGTCGTCTTCACCAAAGAGATTAGGACAAACTTTCGTCGACCTGATGAATGCTACACCGGTATCTCCCCCTTCCGCCGCGCAGATTGCTGACCATGTGCATGGTCTGCACAATCAGACGCGACGTCAACTCTAGCGACTAGCGTATGTGTATGATGCGGTGTTTTTGTATCGCACGACACAGCGATTAAAGTTCACCCTGTTCCTATGTATTAAATTGCTTTAATTTAACTGGTCGTCGCCATCTCATCATCCAGAAGTTGCAGACACTCATTGGTGCCTTCTCGGACTCTTTCCTCGACTAACAGTCATCTCTCTGTACTACCTATCATGTTTCGCTACACATTATATAGATTATTGTATCAACTTGCCACTATGCATGTGGTCTACCAATCAGCCACAGCTGCACACCAGCGGTACAGTAGCAGATCCGAAATACTAGGTTCAATACTGAACACCGAGACCGTCATAAGTAACATCCTAGTCTGCCTGACGGAGCTGTTCGCAAAGACATTTGGGTGAAAACAACGTGTCTTTCCCGCGTTCTAATCAAGTTTCCAATCCGCCATTCGAAGTGACGGCTGCTGGGCTTGAAAAGGTTGCTACATCAACAAGACGGGATATACATAATAGGACACCTTCCGTTTGAAGTGTCCAGATGAAACCACTGGGTTAATCAAGCACCTGGCGCCGTGTATTTCATGGCCTCGAGAGCAGAAATGCTCTCTTCCCCGTGTTGTATCGATTCCTGTACGGTTTGCACGGCAAATATGATGACAGCGGTGATAGACCACCATGCGATCGTCAACCAAGAACGACCGAGAATGAAGGAGATAGTAGGTGCCACTAAGGCCAGCGCGTAGGAGAATGTAAAGGGAAGGGGTTGCATGTAGAAGCACATAGAGTCCTCGAGGTGTATATGAAGGAGAAGAGTGCGCATCGGATTGGGATCTAGGACGAGGAGCATGTTGAGATGAAGGAACAGAGATACGAGTGTGAATTGTCTAGGAAGTGGTATTGGAAGATCCAAGTCCATGGATGTACTGGGAAAGAGCACCGATAGCGGCTCATCTGCGGGATTGAGCAGGTAACTCAAGTAACTGAGAACATTTTGAAAAATGTCAGGAGGGGCTTGGATTGCATACGAGTAAACTAGAACGAACAGTGTGAAAGACAGAGATACGAGAAGTTGCATGAGTAGTATATACAGTTTATTTGATTTCATGTTCTCGTCTTTGAGCTTCTGAATGACTTCATCTTGCTCTGAAAGGATTCATGAGTTGGTGGCGTTACGATATATTGACAGTTGGGCCTGTTCACCTTGTTCATCTAGTATTGTGTTATCTTCATCGACTTCTGCATCCTCTGAGACGAATTTGAATGGCCTTCGTCGATGAATATCCATGAAGTTAAAGAATTCGAGAGCAAGAGGACAACGTTTCTTTTTCTTTTCGAGTCTTTTCGTTTTATTGCTTGACAATGGTCTGTTGCTGACGTCAATGCGGCCGCGCGCCGGCACCGCAACCCGCATTTGCGCTGGAACACCGGCAGGCACATGATTCAAGAGCACATCTCAGCTTCATTCTTTGGCTTTGGCAGATTTTTTTGATATGGCTAGTTATCTCGAGGTTCAGAAGGTGGCCTGGCAAGACAAAGAGTTTACAACTTTTGATGCTTTGTTGTTGGCTTGGTGGAAGAGCGGAAATCACAAGACTGGAGTGAGCCGGTCTGTTGGTTTCTTCATGTAAAGTAAAGGAAATTTGTATCACAAAGGCCAGCGAGTCACCATCATTTGAACCAACATCAAATATTGAACGTAACATTTGAACATATACTTAGACTAATAGTGAAGTTTCAGGCTGAGGACAGCAAGCTCAGGCTGCAATTTTTATTTGAATCAGGTATGCAATATCGACATCACGTGCTGTGAGCCAACTTCCTAATGAGGGAGACGTGTATATTCTCAGAATATTGCCAATATTCTTGGTCGCCTACCTCAAACTTCTGCTTAGACTCGACTGTCCTGAGATACTTAGAGCTCAAGAGCACTCCTATGCCCACACCCCATGGTCTCTAAATGCTCAAAACCAGCAAACGACTTAGAAATCCTAGTCTGTCTCGGTGGTTTCGCTCTTCTGCAGCCCGCGAAAGCCAGACTTTTAGAGAGGCAGTCAAAGTCGCACCTAGACCTCCAGCCACCTTCAAGTATAGAGAAGAGAATAAAACTACCAAGGAGTCAAAACAAGACGCGCAAAGACCGAGACATGGTTGGTTTCCCTCCTGTGATGGATGGAACCCTCTACTGACATACATTTTTAGCGAAAAGGAACCCGCTCGGTGTACAGTTGCTGTCCAGGTCCTTGCACGAGCAAATCTTCAAAAACTGCTCTTTCCCAGTCTCCCCGAAAGCCTATACCAACATCTCACTCGAGCACCTTGCTACGCATGGGCTCGACCCTTCCCAATCATCTACATTACCGTCCACTGAATTCACACTACCTCCTTTGCAAGGGAAGAATCTGCTTGAACACTTTCATCGAATTGGTGCCCATTCCTCCGAGCCTTACATCACGCTTGCTCAGCAGTTTGCTGAGGCAGACGTACCTCCTGTACCTGAAAATTGGGACATTCAAGCTGGATGGACTAAATACTACCATAGGTCGGACGGTTCCGACTATACGGAACATGTCCCATACCCTATGCACGGCGGCCAACCAGAGCAGCTTATTTCATTCGACGTCGAAACTATGCCCAAGTACCATCCCTATGCCATACTAGCGTGTGCTGTTACGCCTAATGCGTGGTATGTTTGGATATCACCTTGGATCCTTGACCCTTCGACTGCCTCTCCTGAACAGCTCATATCCCTTGGGCCTCCTGATGTGCCCCGCGTCGTAGTTGGACATAATGTCTCGTATGATCGAGCGAGAATTCTGGAGGAATACCACTTGAGTGGTACCAAGACTCGCTTCATAGATACGATGTCCCTTCACGTTGCTATCAAGGGTATCTCATCACACCAACGACCGACGTGGATGAAATATCGGAAGAAGAAGCAGGAAGAGCAGGATAAAAGAGACGAGGCTGTAGAGGCCATTTATCTACTGCTTCAAGACGTGAAGAAGCAGTTGCAAGGTCTTCGACAGGCTATCAATTCAGGTCTCGTAGCTGATGAGGGTCAAGAACAGAAGCTCTTGGACCTGCAGATGAATCTGGAAGAGTCTTTTCCCGTGTTGAACGGTACACAAATTCCTCCGGAGGACGACTTATCCGAGTTGTCAGCGCTTGATGAAGACGCCTTGGTAGAGACCGTTAAAAAGCGCTGGGAGGATCTGTCCTCTGCTAATGGTCTTCTCGATGTCGCCAAGTTACATTGTGACATCGACATATCGAAGGAAGTCCGGTCAGATTTCATGACCTCTACACCGGCCGAGATTCTGGAAGGTATCGCTGACTATATTGCGTACTGCGCGTCAGATGTAAAGGTGACGCATCAGGTGTTCAAGAAGGTGTTACCTGGCTTCTTGGCAGCCTGTCCGCATCCAGTTAGTTTTGCAGGAGTTATTAACATGGGCAGTGGATTTTTGCCTGTGAATGAGCAATGGGATGTTTACTTGGAGAAGGCGGAAGCGGTTTGGAATAAGCTCGAGAGAAAGGTGCGATCTGGGCTGGAGGGCTTGGCCAGGGCAGCTCTAGAGTCGTACAAAGTCATTTCTCCAGAAGAAGTTCAGGGGACGTGGAAAGATGATGTGTGGTTAAGCCAGTTGGATTGGAGTCCCAAAGTGGCAGGGAAAACTCGAGGAATTTTTCCAGCCGATGTAGCAGACCAGGTGTGTCTTTCAATACTACAAGAATTAGGCTTTCGTTAATCTCAACCTTAGGAGGATGGTACAACATCTGAAACACCTGCTGATTCGAACGTCGAAAGTGCTAGTGCCGCTCTACCACTATGGTATGCCACCGTAATTGCAGATCCTCTATCAAAAAAATGCATGGAACGGATACTACCGCTTCTTTTGCGACTGTCATTTGACTCCCATCCCATGCGTTTCACACCCAAGGAGAAATGGCACTATCTTCCTTCTTCTGATAGTGACGATGTAGCTCGTCTTCCTACCTCCAAGAAAGGTCTTAAAACCTCTGCAGTATTGAGCAAACTTCACGCTTTACCACTCCTGCAAGACGGGCGTCTAACTTCAAGCGACGTAGATCTTGCACAAAGGATCAGTCGTGGTGACGCAGAAGAAGACGTTAAGCAAGCGGTCTTAAAGCTGGCGGAGGCTGCACTCGAGCAAGACGCCTCGACCAGGCAGAGTGACCCATGGCTTAGCCAATTGAATTGGGCTGAAGCAGAGTCGGGTGACGAGGAATCCGACGGTACAACGAAACGCAAGGCTTCGAAGAAGGCGAAGCCAAAAGCCGAGAAGCCCCCGCCCGTCTATTGGCCCAAATGGTACTGGGATCTTACCAAGCCCAAGAAAGGCATGCCTCCTGGCTCGTTGGATCTCACTATTAGGAATAGGTATTCTCCTCTTCTGCTCAAAATGTCCTGGCACGGTTATCCTTTGTTCCATTCCCGCGAACACGGGTGGATATTTCGCGTTCCCTTTTCCACGGAGGACGCTACAGGAACAGGAGCTGCGGCACAGGAGAGTTTCAAGCGCTTGACCCCACTCTGTTTTTATGATCCTGAGGACGAGAAGCTCGCTGACGCATCACTTCATGGAGGCTACGTCTTTTACAAATTACCTCACAAGGACGGCGAAAAAGCTAACGTAGGGAATCCACTTGCTAAAGCATTCATGAAGTTTGCGCAGGATGGCGTCCTAAAGAGTAGCGCCGGTGATGAGTTGAAGGAGTTGGTTGACGTGGGTGCGAAGTGTAGCTATTGGATCAGTGCGAGGGACCGGATTTTGAATCAGCTAGTGGGTTGGGAAGATAAGGCTGGTAAAGGCTGGGATATGGGCTTTCCTAAACCTCCCACTGAGGCTACCAACGATAAAATCAACGCGGACGATCTATCGGTGGAAGTTTCTGGATGCAATTCGGTGGCAGAAGAGCCAACGCCAAAGAAATGGGGAATGATCCTTCCTCAGGTCATCACCATGGGCACTGTTACCCGCCGAGCCATCGAGAAAACTTGGCTCACAGCTAGCAATGCAAAGAAGAATCGTGTCGGTTCGGAATTGAAGGCCATGGTCCGGGCGCCTCCTGGATACGCTATTGTCGGCGCTGATGTCGACTCGGAGGAATTGTGGATATCCAGCTGTATGGGTGATGCGCAATTTGGAATGCACGGTGCTACAGCTATCGGTTGGATGACCTTGGAGGGGACAAAGTCAGCTGGGACAGATTTACATTCCAAAACAGCCGGTATTCTCGGAATCACGAGAGACCAAGCAAAGGTTTTCAATTACTCTCGGATTTACGGTGCTGGTATGCGCCATGCAATCCTACTGCTTCAGCAAGGCAACTCGAAGATGACGCCCGAAGAGGCTCACAAACTTGCGGGAGACCTTTATGCGTCGACCAAGGGCAAGAATACTCATCGGACAGACATCTTCGAGAGAAAGTTTTGGTTCGGTGGAACAGAAAGTTTCCTCTTCAATAAACTTGAGGAGATAGCTTTGTCAGAGAAGCCTCAGACTCCTGCATTGAACTGTGGGATCACCCACGCATTGTCGAAAGAATTCCTTTCAACGGAGTTTGGCTCTGATTACATGCCATCTAGGATCAATTGGGTGGTGCAGTCATCTGGTGTCGATTACCTCCATCTCTTAATCGTCTCGATGGACTATCTCATCAATAAGTACGACATTGGGGCAAGATATTTAATCTCAGTGCACGACGAACTCAGATATCTCGTCAAGGAGGAAGACAAATATCGGACTGCATTGGCTTTGCAAATTGCCAATTTGTGGACTCGATGTATGTTCGCCTATAAACTAGGAATGGATGATCTTCCCGAAGGAGTCGCAT
This sequence comes from Omphalotus guepiniiformis, assembly GCA_028554645.1. NCBI lineage: Eukaryota > Fungi > Basidiomycota > Agaricomycetes > Agaricales > Omphalotaceae > Omphalotus > Omphalotus guepiniiformis. The sequence goes on from JAQOOI010000021.1 coordinate 1,488,116, forward strand.
TCTTCTCCGCTGTCGATATCGACCATGTCTTACGCAAAGAAGTTGACATGCCGTGTATCACCCCCTCTCAACTAATACCCATTCCTCCTGGTGAGAGTCTCGGTATCAGGGATGTGCTATCCCGAACCAACAACGGCTCCCTTTGGAAAGACGGACACAAAATGGAAACATTCAATCCACCGAGGAACTGGGTGGGTTCTTTCAAAGGATACGTCGAACGAGATTGCCTCGTCCATCGTGCGGCGAATGCTGCCTTCCTTCGCGCTCAAGCTACGAAGGATTTCGGTGAAATAAAACATTTAGCAAAAAAGGTCTACGGTCGTAAGATTGAAGGAGATCTGGGTGATGCTAAACCCAAGGGAGGGAAGAAGCGTGCCCCTGTTGGGACGGGAGAGGGCGTAGACTGGACCGAAACTGTTGAGCGACTCCTGCAGTCCGGAAGGGAGTTGATACAATGAAGAAGAAAGTAACTTATATGTATCTAATTATTCTGATCTTATCTCGATGTCTAATCCTACTTGCTCTGTCGTTTACCCACCACAAACATCATGTATCTCGATGTCTAATCCCACCTGCTTTGTCGTTACTCACCACAAACGTATCATCAACCTGAAGTCGAGCAAAACAGCTGTGGCTATCGGCTTCTCCAGCGAATCTCTTTGTTCGGACAACTTGTGTCGCTGTGTGCACATGAGTCCTTTCTCAAGTGCGTGAAGGCAAGAATGGTCGACGACCGGGAGAAACGCCTAGGATGAAGTTGGAACTGTGCAGCCGAAGGAATTGCCAGTAGAAGGCATTCTTGAAAGCAATGACAGAGAATGTCTGATTAGCAATGTACTACGGAGTAGTCCTTCCACATAATAAATAAATAGATCTGGATACAGAATCGCAAGAGGGTAACAGGATCCAACAAACAAGCTACATGAGCACGCAGTCTCCCTTCTTCTCAGACTCCTTCGCCCATTCCGCCTCTTCCGCGGCGAACCTGGCTTTCTCTTCTTCACTAAGTAGACCCTTCTTTGCACGCTCCTGCAGGGCTCGACGTCTGCTCTCCCGCTCCGCCTTTGCGCGGCTGAAAATTATAACGATACATGGGGTGCAATAAAAGATACAATGGAGTAGTGTGATTATGCAGTAGCAAATATAGGTGGGGGAATGAATGATTTATGACAAAAAGCGGGTTCCGTAGGTTTCGGCGCGGGAGAGGTCGTAGTGGTGGCATCATTTGAAACATCAGAGGAGAGTAAAGGCGAACTGATGCGTTATGAGTGGATACTGAGGACAGAGCAAAAGGGATAAACATACCGGTCAGTCTTGGAGAAAAGGTTTGGCATGGCGGTGCTTTGTTTCGTGGAAGAGGAGGAGGATGTGGAGGGTGCAAAGGATGGTGTTGAGGATATGGACTTCTTGATCGCGCCAACAGCGGCATTAGCAGCATTAGTAGCTGAAGATTTAGTGTTCTGTGCAAGTAAGCGGCTGGCAGCAGGGACGCCGCCTGGTCGCCTTGCAGCTGCAGGTGTAGATGTAGAAACGCAAGAGTGATCGGAAGGGAAACGATGGGATGGACAAAACTCCTTCCGGCATTTCTTGAAAAAACAATCGCATAAGAGATGATACAAGCATTGAAAATGAGGGATATACACACATCACATTTGATAGGTGCAAATAGAAGTTTACCGCATCTCTCTCGGGCACAAGTAGGTGCTGATTTCTTCGTAGTCTTGCCTGTCATGACCGAACATTCCTTCTGAAAGTGCTGTTCCATACGGTCGTTCGGGTCCTGACCAGGTTTAACGGCAACTGGCTCATTGCATAGAGGACCTAGAAAGCAAGATATTGAGTTAATATGTCAACAGGTCAAGTAACGAGTGAGCAACATACAACTTGGAGCGACTCTATTATGCTTGCTTGCGTCGAAATTTGGACACGAATGAGCGTCAACTAGGAAATGTTCTTGACAAAAAGCTTCCTGACAGTGGTGGCATTTGAAAGGAAGAAAATCGACTAGAGTGCAAGACGAGTGGGAGCACTGTTTCCCGATGAAAAGTAGCTGTTCATCTCTATCTTGGTTGGCGGAAGCAGGGGTCGAAGACATGTTCTATAATGATATTTGAAGAGATTGAAAGAGAGAAAGCTGAAATATATAAGATAGCAAAGGTAGATTACGCGTCCTTGGAGGACGCGCGTTTCAGAGTTGGGGTGACTCAGGACACAGCGAGAGCTCAAGAATGTTCTCGAACCAAATCTGGCAAGTCTGCTCAGTCTGCCCTTTTCGTCTTCTTCTGATTCACCAGTTCCAAATAGTAGTCATGGCCACAATTACTTTCGTGAGTTAGCCTGTCATTTGGCTACTTTTCGACTATAACAACAGCAACAAGTAGATTAGACATGGAGAGTCCACTGATAATGTGGTAGGCATTTCTTGCTACAACGTGTCCTACGATGTATCAATTTAACAAGTAACGGTGCAGAAGAGGGTCTGGGCCGGATGGAAGGATGCACCATTGTCGAAACACGGTAAATTCTCAAATATCAAAGATGTTCGCTCGATGTAAATGATTTGCAGGAATGAAAGTGAGACACTGAACTTTTCGTAATTCAAACGACCAATCCCAATCCTCGAGTCTGACAGCAAGCGAACGCACTTGGTACCTGGTTTGTTAGCAACAAGACGCATTTCGACACGATATTCTCTTCCACTCTCTCTCGTGCTGATGCTACTGCACAAGCGATCCAAGATCTTCAATCTGAACCCAAGCCGCCTCACATCAAGTCTCCTCTCCTGCGCGAACAGAATTTTGGTATCGCGGAAGGAAAGTCGTACAAGAAGGTCAAAGACCCAAACCTGTCACTTTCCGAGCACTACGCACAGGGAATCTTTCCCAGCCTTCGACTCAGAAGTGATAAATTTCCGGAAGGAGAGAGTAAGGATGACTTGGCAGCTAGGGCGGAACGGGTGATCAACGAACTGTTACTCCCATATCTATTGGAATCTCGGGCAGCAGGCAAACATACTATCCTCCATATTGCTGTCGTCAGTCACGGGCTCTTCATCAGGGAACTGGTCGATGCTTTGGTCAAGCGGAATGTGGGGAGCATGCGAACCTTGAACATTCATAAAGGCCTACACAATACGGCTTGGACAAGAGTCACCATAGGTCTCCAAGTACGTAGGCAACTTTTCGGTGAAGACGTACCGTAGTGACCTATAGCATCACAGCATCCGCCAGTAGACTCCGGTCATTCGCCGTATGCGCCCACTCTAATTGTGCAAGTGACGGACGTGAATCGCCATGAGCATCTCGAATCACTCGTTTGTCCCGAAACACACTCAGTAGGATGTCCTGGCTTACATGACCTTTATAGGCGCGACAGAGGGGCGGAATAGGCAGTATGGCACACGATCCCAAACAGAAAGATATCCGTGGATTCTTCGCAGGTCCTTCAAGGTAATCGTGAGGCGTTCTTTGCACACGCATCTGAGATGAGATATTAGACGTAGTATACAGTACAGGACCTCTAGATATCTGGGTGCACGAAGTCAGCTCAAGTGTCGAATTTTGTTAATGGATAGCACACCAGATAATCAACTCGTGCCATACGGAAGTAATAATTTCTTCAGCTTATGAGACTGGGCTGGTGTGGAGTAGGCAGTCTGTGCCAGCCTGTCTTTTCGCGCTGGCGCCTTGTGTACATTCAAATGACTATGTCCGGCTTTCCCCTGCATACTGACGAATTAATCAAGTTTTCCTAGGGTCAATGAAACGGGACCGACTCGTTTGAAGGAGCTTCCGGAAGCCAGAGATCTCCAGCGCTTTTTCGCGCCAGAATGAGACTTCATCTTATAGCCAGCTTCAACAATGGATGAGGCGGAAAACGTCCGGAACGTCCATGGCTGCGGTGAAGCGATATTTGACCTCACTATTGAGGTCAGCCTGAAGAACATGAGGAAATGGAAGAATTCGAGGAATAAGCTTGAAATTTCGCGGCAGTTCAAAGCACGTGCAGCTAGCAATTGCACACCACTTTACCTGAGCCTTTACCTCTGTCTGTTTTGAAGTTTCTTTCTTTATCACCACCATGTCTGATGCACCAAGTAATCAAAAGACTCCTCAGGATGATGCTGAGCGTGTAAGATGTGCTCTTTTGAACTTGCTTCGCCTTGGAATCTCATTCGATTGAACCAGATCCGCCTCAAGAGATTGGCGAAACTGCAAAGTTCAACGCCTAGTACCCCTCCTGGAGCATCTTCACCTCCTACCAATGTATCTGTGTCATCAACACCTAAACCTTCTCCAACTCCGAGACTACCTGCCGTGTCGCCTCTGCCAAAGACGCATGCTGTTGAGCCACCGACCGTTCCTTCTCCGGTGCCCCCTAGGAAGAAAGCAATTGCTAAATTCAATTCGGAGAGCTGGGAGCATGACATGATAACGAACGTTCTCAAGGTCACCTTAGATGTATGCATCCACACACCTTTCAAATGGAATCAGATTAACGTCTTCACCCTTAGATAAAGTGGAAGCAGAGTCAAGTGGCTATGACATTGTATGGCTTAAATCACTGGCAGACGAGATTAAATCTGAGCAGTCTGGTGTGCATATTTCTTCTTTCCCCTTCTCCGTTTATAATGATATCTGGTTCTTAGGTAAACCACTCCCTCGACTGAATTCCGATTTGTTGGATAGAGTGCTCATAGCTCGACTTGAGATAGACCCGCAAACTATGACGTGCGTCTTCCTGCAGTTAGCTTCTTGCCTTTGTATACTGAACTGAGGTAGTGACGATCTGGAATATTTACCGGTCCTGGCATCTTTGCCTTCTCAACAAACAATATTTGAGTATCTTGTCGGCTGTTGGAAGAGATCGAATTCGGCAAGGACCACTCTGATCAAGAAGGTAACATTATTGTTGAGTGCATTACACGTCTCATTTCTGACATCACGCGGTAGGGATATACACCGGTCGATACTCAGAATGCCCTCAATAAGCTGGACAAACTACGTGAGCTTGTGATCAGCTACGCAGGTTTAACTCTTCAGGAGCCGGAGATGTTTCCCCAACCATCTGGGTAATATAAAGTTACCGCTAGTTTATTCAATCGCGTGCTAATCCTCTCCCAGGCGGTCTGTTGGTCCTCCAGAGCTTGTTGCACCGCTCCTGTCTTTATCCGCTCTTTCAGCCCCCCTGTTATCCTCACCGAGTACATCTCCCAATGCACTCTCCCCTTCGGATATCGAGCAATTTTTGCAAGATCTGGCCCGCCGATTCGAGCCCGACAACGAAATAGACGAAGTTCTTGGTCCTGTAGTTCGTCAAGTATTGTTTCATCCATCCCTCTTCCGTCCCGAAGGCCTCGGCGGTGGTGATGCAAGCTGGCGTGGCGTAGTCAATGGGCTTGAAGCCTTGGTTTCTGTCAAAAGCATTGCTGCTATGATCACTCGGATGGAAGATTGGAACCCACCGAGCGCTACGGCTGTTAATTTCGAGACTATTTCCTTGATGGGACCATTATGTCGGCTTGGCGTCTTTTCGAGGGAATGGGTGCGTTTGCTTTAGTCTACCCAGACCGCCGCTGGTATGCTTAAAGCTGTTGCAGCCAGGTATATCTCAAACTTACTTTTCGGACCCCGAGAAGCGCTCCCGAGATGACGTTGAATCATCGTATGCCAGTCTTCGAGGAACGTTAAAAAGCTTACAGGTGCTACTTTTCAAATCACTGCCCGTGTCTATCGCTGAATGTGGATATTTAGAACTCGCTGTTCCAGATCTTCAACACGCTGGTCAGGGTCTCCGCAGATTCAAGGGAAGCGGTACTTCAGTATTTCAGTAGAGCTGTTGCGTTGAATATTAAGAGAGCTGGTTTGCAGGTAACAGTCTACGCTTGCTCTTCTGTTTGGTTTTGTACTAACCTAAAAACTCCAGGTTGATCCAGCTACAGTCTCAAGCGACAGCTTCATGGTCAATCTGCAAACCGTTCTTTATCGATTTGCGGAGCCGTTCATGGATGCTAACTATAGCAAGGTATGTGTTGTACCTTGTTTCATGTCCCTGATCTTTCTCATTCCTGGAATGTAGATTGACCGAATCGATCCTTTATATTTCGCTCACTCCAACCGTATCGATGTACATGACGAGACGAGAATTAAGGCTACTAGTGACGAGGCGTCCCAATGGGTTGATGAAAATCGTAGCTCTGGAGGTAAAATAATACTTCTAGCTGCAAGTAACTTGAACTTATGGCCTCCAGGACCTCCTAATTTCATCTCCGACATCTTCTATCTTACGATTGCTATGAGCCATTATGGATATCAAAAGACTATCCAGAGCTTCAATGATTTAGCCAAGCATTTAGATGATCTTCAACGGCATCTAGACTTTCTCAATGGCGATGGTTCATGGATGGGGGTAAGTTTGACTTTTGTAACGCTTGACATCTGGCTCACCTCTGAACACTTTCAGAGCCCCTTACAAGCTCGCATGGAGGCAGCCATAAACAACGCAAAGGTATGCTAGTAAACGACTTTGCTCATCGAATGTGATCCTCAGAAATGATCCAATAGAATGAGCAAGCTAAAATAAAGGCTGCGCAAATGGCTTACGAAGCACAGCTGCTTGATCCCGAGCTAGTATTTCGGTCCATCGGCTTCACGAATTTCTTGTCGGTGTGGTTGATTCGACAGGTTGACCCTAGAAAAGCTCATCCCAGTCCCTCAGCAGAGTAAGTTGCACTACCCTGCCTCGTAGCCATCGAAGCTGATGCATTCTAGGCTTCCTTTACCAGGCGAAGTGCCAATGTCATTCAGAGTATTACCGGAGTACATTCTTGAAGATATTGTGGATTATTACCACTTTGCTACCCAGTAGGTCGATTCGTCATTGTTCGTGAGCTCAACTGATTTTACTGGCAGGTCCTCTCCGGACAAATTCGAGCTTTCTGGAAAGAATGAACTTTTGACTTTCATACTGACCTTCCTCACTTCGACGTGGTATATCAAGAATCCATTCTTGAAATCTAAAATCAATGACGTACGTCGGTTTCAAGTTTCCGTAACATTTTTGCCTCACTTTTATACAGGCTTTGTTCATGAGTATCTGGGGGTACGGCCGTGAACGCAATGGAATTCTTGGAGGCTTGTTGCACAGTCACCCGCTGGCTTTGAAACATCTAATGCCAGCTCTGATGCATTTCTACATTGGTATGAAAACTGTCTCTTTGTACAGGGTGGGTGCTTACAATCAAAACAGAAGTGGAGCAAACTGGGGCTAGCTCTCAGTTCTACGACAAGTTCAGTAAGTGAATTTAGTAGCCGCCCACACCGTCTTTGTTACTGATTTCTGAACCCACAGATGCACGGTCAGTAGATTCTTCTCCTGTTGATTCCTGGCTTTTCTGAAGATCTTTCAAGGCGGAATATAGCCTATGTGCTAAAGGCTGTTTGGAACAACCCGACGCATAGGGAGGCACTCAACCGTGAAGCAAAGTGTGTATCCCAGCTTGACCTTACGAGCATGTACTCAATTCAATGCAGGAACGTCGACGAATTCGTACGATTCATCAACTTGATGATCAACGATGTCACCTACCTCATGGACGAGTCTTTGAGCGAACTAATGCAGATTCACAATATCCAGACTGAAATGGACGACAAAGCAACCTGGGAGTCTCAACCTCTCGACCACCGGCGCGAACGAGAGGGGACGCTTCGTCAACTTGAAAGGCATGCTTCCAGCTATATTACGTTAGGCCGGTCCACAGTCGAACTCCTCAAGCTCTTCACTGCTGAAACAAAGGCACCTTTCATGAGTCCCGAGATCGTCGATCGTCTCGCCGCGATGCTTGATTACAATCTAGTCGCTCTCGCTGGACCCAAGTATCAAGAGCTGAGAGTCAGAGAGCCGGAGAAACTCAGATTCGACCCAAGGGCTTTACTGAGTGACTTGCTACAAGTATTTTTGAACCTTAGTGACCAGCCGGAATTCGTCAAAGCTGTGGCGGGTGATGGTCGCAGTTATAGCAAGGCTTTGTTCGAGACTGCGGAGAAGATTGCCATAAGGAGGGGTTTAAAGACTGATTCAGAGCTTGAGAAGTGGCGTTTGTTAATAGTACATGTCGAAGAGGCCAAACTCACGCTGGAAGCAGAAGAAGATCTAGGAGAGGTTCCCGATGAATTCCTAGGTAAGTTTTCCTGTTGTATTGAGATGGTAGCACGGTTGACATCTTTTTCTTCAGATCCATTGATGTTTACGGTGATGAAGGAACCAGTCATTCTTCCGACCTCACGAACAACGGTTGACTTGTCTACCATCAAGTCACACTTGTTGAGTGACACGAAAGATCCATTCAATCGTGCTCCTTTGTCACTAGAACAAGTCATTCCAGGTGCGTGCATATAATGAGCACTTACGATATGAACTTGATTTTGTTGTTGCCAGATAATGAACTTAAACAACGCATTAACACATTCTTGGTTGAACGAAGGCAGCAAGCGAAAGCTTCACGGACTGCCGCCACGGATTCTGATATGGACGTGAGCTCGTAATCTTGTGTATACATCTAGGAACTTGTATTTTTATGTAGATTATAGAGACAACCTTAAATGTGTAGAAGGGTAGTCGTTTTGGCGTTAAACCCGTGGGAATTCAATTCTTTCCATATTGAGACCAGATATCTCTCTTTGCCCGCAATGCGGACGCTCACTAATGATTTCCTACCTTTTTCCTCCGTGTTCGAATTCTGACCCGTGAATACACGAAACAAATAGGAATATGTATACAAGGAATACAGGTATTCTGCGAACGATGTGGGTATGATCCGAAGTATCCAAAATGCAGGGCTCTCGTCACCTAATATTAGCAAGGGAGTCTGACAACATATCATCTCTTTCTTTTCTTCGTTGGCCTTCCAGAACTGGACACGGCAGCACCCCGAGCGCGGGAGGCCAGGGCTTTCTTCGTAGACTTTCGTGCTCGACCTGTCTTCGTCGTTGTCGGATCTGGCCACCGCGAAAACTATAAGAAGTAGCAAGAATATGATAAGGAAAGAACGTACCAGGTACGGGGTCCTGCATTTCCGTATCCTCGTCTTCGCCATCCAACGTCTCGCCGTCCGTGACGGTACTAGGTGCAAAGCCTTCTTCTCCACTATCCGTCAAATCACTACTATCGCTCTCTCCACCCACTAGTCCAGCCATACTCGCCTTACTCTTTCCATTTCGTTTCCTGAAACGCGTAGCCTTTGATTTTGACGCGGGAGAAGCCGGCTCTGGTGAGGAAGGGGGGGATGGGACGTGGCTCATTCTGCGCGCCGATAGGATAGCTTCAAAGGAAGGATCCCAAGGAAGAGTGAATTCTTCACGAAAGTAGGGGTGTTTCATGAGATTCTCTGTTGGTGAAGGTGACTTTATGGAGACTGGCGTCGATTTACTTGAGCGTGGCGATTCATAACCTTCAGCTTCGACATCCTATGAGATTGGTTGTTAGAAATACTTCTTTGATCTAATTAGAGTCCTCACAATTGCATCTAAAGCATCTATGTCGTAGCATCCTCTTAGTTTTTCCCAAATGTCTTCCACAGGGACCCAATGGCCTGTGTCTTTGTGTATTGCAGTTCTCATGGCGAGGACATGGAACTGGCGGTGCATTCCAATAGGCCTTGCACGCATAATAGAGCGAAAGAACGAGATTTCACCCTCTATGGTCTCAAGGAAAGCTGGAGACTCTGAGGACGATCCTGCTGCCATCGAGGAAGATGATGAAGTTAGGACTTTGGTCAAAGCTAGCGTGAACGTGGCAAGGCGCGGCGGGCCGGTGAGATTCTTCACTTGTTCTTCACCAAGTTCTTCTTCGCTACCAAGTAGGTGGGAGAAAAATTACGGAACAAGTATACTATCATGGAGAGAACATGCCAGAAGAACTTCGAAAAGGTCTGCAGTCCTCAAAGTAATTCATTCCTTCAAGATGCATCTCCGAAAAGGCCGAGCTGGGAGACAAGGCCGATCAACTTCAACATATCATTTGTTCACCAAGCTTGAACTTCAAGCTAAGCCTCAGTATTCATACTTTCTACAATGTACGTACGGTAACATGGAGGCACCTCTGACGAGTCGTATCTTCTCACCGATTAACAGAATCCTTACGTAGGAAACGGACTCCGCATCTTCATCTTCAAGCGCCCGAAGTGTAGAGGAGGTGACATGAACAGCGCCTACCAAGTTTCTTTTCTCTTCGGAATCTTTGAATGGAAGTTTTTATCTGAAACAGTGCACTTCCCTGTCATGGAAACATGGCTAATGATCACTAGTGCACTCATTGCGCGTCCAAGTCGTGCACGGATCGCACAGTCGTCACGTCGCGTTCACTGAAAACGTTGTTGCATACAACATACTCCCTGAAAATCTATGCATAGTTCCCCCCTGATATCTTGGCGTGGAAATAACCTCCGAGTCAGCTCTTCTATCAGGCTTCCCTCTCCGCCATCGATGTGAAATGTCGAGGATGCTGAGCCCTGACCAACGGACACGGGGCTGAATGTTGATTGCGGGGCGTGTTCGTGAAATCGGGGAGCGAATGATTCAACTCAAACTAGGTCATTCTATCACTATTTGTTCTAACAGATCACCGAATGTACCCAGTCTGCCCGTGGCTCAAACCAGTGCGGGTGTATGACTCATTGTAGCTGCAAGCCCATTACTATGTACGTACCTCCATTGGTTTTCTTCAGCTGGGGTCGTTTGTGTGTATACGTACTGACAAGTTGATGATCAGAGTGTTCTTATGTCCAGGTGACCTGAACTATGGCGCACACACTGTCGACTAGTGTACCGTTGTACGTTGAGAGCCTAGGCCTCAACATTCAACACTATCCCCAGCACGTTGCGCACGAGTAAGTTTCGGACGTTCTTCTTCAGTTGCCATCAATCACTCTGTTTAATAGTGCGCGCTGGCCACTCACGGGTCGATCAGCTTCGTCCCTCGGGATGGGCTGTTCCCCTTGAGACGTGAGAACTTTCGCTAGCCTTTGGAATTGTGTAGTCTCTTCCTTCCGACAGGCTGAACCGGGGCACCCGGTGGAATGGTAATACGTCCTTTTCAGAACCAGTCGAAGCGGACAGCTCGGGGAGTCTCACATATTCTATTGAAACCTATAAAACCTGGTAGCTCTCTTCGATGTAAAGTCATCACTCGCATTTCGTTCTTTCTCTTCAATACCCTCACTTTTCTTTGAGTTCTTGGCCAGGTTGCCCTGTCACATCTTTTCGTTCATTCATTTAATCCCCAGTGGACCTTACATTCTCTGTCAATAGGTATACGACGTTCCTTTGATCGCCACCCCGCAGGAGCTAACAGAATATTAGACTTTGACCACAGACCTCTAACTGATAATCATGTTCGCTAAAATCGCCCTTCCTTTGCTCTCCGTTTCCGCCTTGCTCAGCGGAGTCCTGGCGGCGCCGTTCAAACCCACGACTCAAAGCCCGGGTATGGACTCTTTTTATATTTAAATCGCGGTATTTAAATGTTCATATTTCTTTTACAGCTCGCCGCACCGACATCTCCTTCAACAACTGGGGCGGCTTCTCCTCCTTGTCCAATTTCGATAACTTCTACGGCCTTGACAACTTCGATGGCTCCCTCAGCGAGCAAATTATAATTCAAGAGGAAGATGTTGTCGTGTGCGAATCTGAAAGCATCGAGATTGTTCAACAGCGTCTCGTCGTTTTGGAAGAAATGGCGAAAAGGTTAGTATTTACAATCTGAACTTCTGCCAGACACTGACATACTCTTGTCAGGATCATCCTCGAGCAGATCTGTGATGTCGAGACTCAGACCATCGGTGAATATTTTTCTGTTTTCTTTATATCTCAAGCTAAGTATGGGTCGTAGTTTTCGAGCAATTTATTGCTTCCTCCAGTCTCTTCAGCTCAGACTTGTCACGTTCGTCCGGTTTCCTCCCCGGTTATGACTCCTCGATTGTCAGCAACTTCGGGAACTTGGTCAACTCCGATGGATCTCTCTCCACAGTGAGTTCTCACTCTTGCGTTATATAACCAAATATCCTAACGAAAGTCCCGTATTAGTCTGACCTCGGTAAGAAATATTGACAGGGATCCCCAAACAAAACTAAAAACACTGACGAATATGCACCATTTCCAGGCTTTTCTGGATCTGACGTAGGAAAGAACACAATTGTGCCCAGCGGATCCAACTGGAACGATGTAACCTCTCCCGCTTCAGTTCAGAATGCCCTGAACGCAGCAAAGAGTGCCGCTGGATTGAACTAGGTTAGCTGATCATTCGATGAGTCGAAAAGAGAAAGAGCTCATGACAGCCCTATCTTTATTACAGATTCGGAGGCCGTTTGCCCTTGGAGGGTACGACTAACGTGAAACTGTTATGTTACGACGTCTGAAAAGTTTTTTGCGGGTTGATCATATACATACTACATCGGACATTGGACATTGAACATCGGACATGCTCGCTCAAACTCCAGTCTACTTCCTGTAATTATTGGGTTTGGGGGTTCAAAATTCAATAAACATCACTACGAGATGTTTGTTTATACCCTACGTGTCGTTCGAATTCTTCCTCCAGACTGCAATCAAACTGATAAGACCGACCCCTCAAGAATTTGAATAATAACTTGTATATATAAATACTATTAGTACTCAGAGGCTGTTCCATGCTCGAGATGAAACCCATATATCCAGTTGACTGGCCGAACCCGAGCCAACTGAGCGAATGATAGTGTTATATGGAGAGCTTGGAAGATTTGAGCTGGATGATTCCGCATTCCCATCGACATTCTCAAAAAAATTCCAGACCACGTTAAATTACCGTGTAATGTGCAAAGTTTATACAACACGGATTGTACAAGTAAAGATATTTAGAAAACAAAATGGGGCAGGACAGCATTATGACAGCGCGATATAGATGGTAGTTGTATGGAGTTTACTCCTGTCCGAAACCTTCCGTTTCCCTGAATTACAGTTAGTCAGAAGAGGTGGGCCTGCTATACACCGAAGAGATAGACTTACTCAATAGCGTAAATTAACTTTGTTTCTAAGCTTTCGTAGTCCTGATACGGCGGCAAGTCTAACCGATTGAAGCAGGTATGACTTCTTGGTAGACCTTGCGGGTCTCCCGACTTCTCAATGGTGAACCGACGCGGACCGTCCGAGCCTTGAAGATCCTTGAAGCCATTCACCGGAACACGTGAAGTTCCTGTGGTGAACTGTAATAGACGTGACTTGCGTTCCGCTGGCCACGAGCGAATGCATTGCCAAAACCATTCAATGACCTGGTCAGTCTTCTCATATCCACGGTAGTCCGTGAATTTAGTCCAATCATCCCTAAAGGTCACGGTTAAAATCTCTCTTGCACACATGAAGCCAAAACATGCGCACATGTCAATCTCAGACATTCCTCCAATCAAGAGCTCTAGCTCACGCTCGTCGAACACTCCGATAAGGTCTGCAGGGATGAGCTCTAGCAACCCTACCATGAATGCATCAAATTGCTCTTTGACACGCTTCGAAATCCGATACTCTACGACAGCATCAACGTATTCCTTCTTGTTATCCTCTGTTACAGGAATGTCGGCGCCACCTGGTCTGAGATCGATTGTAACATGTTCGCCAAACCGATCTTCCGTCGCCGTGAACGTTTCGTCGAGCACGTCAGTGATATCATTCTCCCTATACTCACATGAATAGAGTGAGAGTCGCATGAAAGGAAAGAACTCCAGCATCCACAACAGCGATCGATGAAGATCTGCATCTACGCTTTCTAGGTCAGCAAGAGTGACATGCTTGCCGAGCATCATCTTATAGAAACTCGGTACAAAGTAAGCGTCAAGGAACCGCCGGTGGAAGATAGCAAGACCTAAGCATCGACCTATGAACTTGAAATAGCTTAGATGGTCCGGATTGATACCGGATGCTGGGTTAATTTGGAGTGTGTAGTTGTCGTGGGCAGAATATTCAAACAATCCATAGCTTGGATTGAAGATCTCATGTGAGAGGAGGAAGAACCATTCCCTGTATCAACCAATGAGTCTCGAACAGTCAAAGTGGGACGTTGAATTAAGCACCTAGAGACACCGCCGTAATCCAGCCCATCTTCTCCCTCAAAGCTCACCATCAGTCGACGTTTCAGGTCTTCTCCAGTATGAGCCATGATCGCAGTGAAGCTATCCTCGAGCACTCGCGTACGCCTGACCTTGATGTCACACTTCCCCGCAGATACTCGCATTTTCGGCTGACTCCTGAAATACACGACCTTTCGTCGGTAATCCCGTTTATACTGGGGTGCATTGTCGTCAACGTTTGTCGGTAGCCTAGGGTCATCCCAGGTGGTTGTACGAGTGTTATGGTCAACAAAGTACACGCGCCCAGTTGACGTCAAACGCATCTCCCAGCCCGAAGGTAATGGTCCAAGGTTGCTGTTGTTCAAGTTAGGCGAAGGTACAACGGCTGGCTGGTTCATATTACGCCGAGGATCGACCCAAGTGGTGGTCCTCGTCGTGTGATCTACAAAATACGGCCTGCCTTCGGGTGTCCGACGTTCTTCCCATCCTAATGGAAGAGGTATATCAGCATGACCCGAAGAACTTGAAGGACTTGTTGTAGAGGATACAGCGCTGGCCGTTCGCGCGGGAAGCTGTTGTTGTTGTACGGCTCTGCTCTGACCAGAGGGTTGCGGACGATGCCAAGTTGTTGTTCTATTGTTATGGTCGACATAATATGTCCTGCCCTGTGGGTCCACTCTACGCTCCCAACCCTCAGGTAGAGGATTGCCAGTATCATCATCAGTCATACGTGGTGTAGATTGTGCTGTGTTTGTTATGTTAGCTGCGGACAGCGGGCGACCGGCAACTTCTGCCTGCGGAAATCGAGGAGTTACGTTGAGATTAGCGTTGCTGGGTGACACTCGAAGGGTGGTGGAAGAGAGTGGTTGACGGGCACTTCTGCCAACGTCCTCATCTTCTAGACGCTGTGGGATCGCGTTGGCGGACCGCACTCGGTCTAGAGTGGGAGCGTTACCAGATGGATGATTCGGCGAAAGGTGGGCGGTGTCAGCGGGTGAGATTTGGAAGGAATTCGTATCTGCTAGATGCGGGGTTGGTGGGGGTGGCCTTGATGTTAAAGAGAAGCCAAACAACAACTTTCCATACACAGGAAGGTTGTTGCTAGACATGGTCAGATCCCGGGTGACTATTTCTGATTGTATATGTCAGCAAAAAGCGCCGATGAGGTTTACAAAGACTGACCATGGTTGTTGAATGCAAGTGAGATAGCTTCAGTAGCAGGGATGTTGATTACACCAAGGAAACCTGCAACATGATCAATTTTGAGCGAAGAAAAGGTGTATAGACTACGCGCCTTGATCACGCTTTTTGAACTTGCGATGGTCGAAAACCTGAATAGCTATCATCGACGATTGGCGTATAGTGCTGAAGAGAAACGATGAAGACATTTAACAACGGCATGAATGGTGTCGACCTCACACATCAAAATGCTTATTCCATGTTGGGCTCAGAGACTTCCTGGTCACAGGCGTAGAGCTTGTTTGATCTCCATCCACGGTTAGGACAGCAAATGGATCTGGTAAGCTGAGTAGATCGCGCTTCACCAGGCCCATAGCGCCATGAACTGATACCAAAGAAATGTGAGCGGGCTGTGTGAAGCCAGCCATCACAACAGCTAAAAAGAATCGACATACGGGTGACTCGGATGGACTGCTCGGGATCATTAACCCTTCGGAAAGGAGATGAGCGAGATTGGCATTGTAGATGAAATAGAACAGTACCTGCTTGACGCTGCTAGGGCCATGGTTGAGCGGGAAGAAGAACGACGGGAAACAGAAGCAGCGCTGGAGAGAGAGAGAGAAGGAAGTACTCAGTCACCTGCCCCTTAGCACAGCTTTCCGTCGCCGTCGGTCTTGCTGCAAGACACCGACCGATAGCCGCCAATCTTTCACCAATATGGCAGTAAGTCTTCTTTCTAATAAGATATCTCCTACTGGCTCATGATCAATAATTACTTTCTATTTCGTTCGTGGAATTTACTTGCTGTTGAAACGTCATCTTTCACTCGAACTTGTCTTCTCCTAGGCGATCGTGTATCAGATCTTGATATTGTGACCACTCGACGTACCAACAACAATACTTACTAGCGCACGAAAGATGCTTGAAGACCGAGCGTGCTTCTGTCCAAGGCTCGTGCGTGCTCAACAATTACGACAAACAGCTCGGAGAATGAGACCCATCGGCAAATATAATTCACACTCGAACTCAGAAGGTCAGTAACTTCAAGTTCTAGATCTCATGATTTCCTTGATTTCTTGTATGCCCACTGCCAGTGGCCTCAGCTAAAGTATTTTCAACAGACTCTTGTGTGAGGTGGCTTTCGCCCACATTGACCAGCATTGACCCCTCTTATGGCTATTACGCTTTAATCGACCACAATGGCCACAAGCAGCCACTCGAAGTGGCAGGGGTGATAATAATACCACGGATGGTGGTTGAGTTTCATATCCAGTCTGATACTGACCTCCATGCCTTCGTACGGTGTCCAGACTTCGCGCAGCTCAGGAGCCCTGAAACGTTCTCGCGTGGATCCAGCAGGTAATGGAACATGCTCTGGCGCCTCAAATAAATCGGCCAAGAGGGTCAAGATCGGGAGAAAATTTGGTTCAACTGCACGCTCTGAGAGTGTTCATAGTGACACCCCCACGATATCTTCTGGCGGCCATAGTCCTTCTGCACACCCCTGCAAGTTCGACCTTCAAAACGCCTACCCGTCGATCGCCTCGTGCGACAAACGCCTCCGCGCTTTGAAAGGTTCCGGCGATGTTGATGCCATGCGCGCTCTCGCACAGGTTTTCCTTAGTTGCTTGCATACTGTGCTGCATACGGTCGACCGCTTACCTGAAGAGGTTTGCCAGCAGAAGTCTTATCAGAGTGCCCGTGCAGCGGTCATGTTTATCGGTGAATTGTTCTCAACACAAGCCGTGAAGCCCAGCACGGACCGTTCTGAAGCGGGGAAGATCGAGACAGTCGAAATGGCAGTACAGCTCATGACTATGACTGTTTCAACTCTAGTCAAGTTCCTGCAAACGGCGGAGGCCATTTACTTAAGCTTCAAACCGCCAACGCTTCCTGTTCACGAGAGCAATGGACCGGAAGTACCGATCATTGTTGTCACCGAAGACCCAGCTAGTCCTCGTCCTTCGATTGGTTCACAGTCTCGTTTGGATGAACCCGCTCTCAGACGTAAGTCGCTGGCCATGCTTGCCTCAGAGGTTCTGCATGAGGAGTCCCTCTTGGGGTGTTCTTCGACCTCTCCCTCTCCCGAATTTCTCACTCCTCCTCCTTCAACGGATCGCTCATCCCTTCAATCTGCGCATTCTTCAAAGACCTTTGTTCAGAAGGGACAGCTTATCCAGCTAATTCTTCAAAAGGCTCGTAATTCCTCTCTGTTGTCATTCACGGGCAGTGCTACCACGTGCCTCGACGAGGAGACGCAAATCTTCTTGGATAACTTGCACACTTCTGGCGAGACTCTCAACCATGGAGATACAGAACAGCCTTACGCGCCACGCCATTCTGCCCTCTATTTCCCTGTCGACCCTCTGAACCCTGACATAGATGTTGAACTGCCACCACTCTCTGAGGATGCTATGGCTGTACGGCTAGATTCTCAAGGGAAGTACAAAGCTGCCTCCCTTACAGCCCTCATCCGACTACTCACATCAAAGGATGTGGTCACAGACCGCCATTTGTGCGAAATGTTTTTCTTTGGTTTTCGCTTCTATATCTCCCCCCGGGAAGTTGTGCAGAAGCTCATTGAGCGGTATGATGAGCGGATGCCTATGGGCACCCCTAGGCAACTGGACGTTTGGGCTACTAATCAGGCGAACATTGTCCGACCCCGAGTCCTCAGTTTGATACACAAATGGTTGTATCAATATTGGCTTCCGGACATTGACAACATCACGGTCCTTGAGCTCCTTCAGACCTTTCTCCTAAGAGAACTTCCAGCGGGGAAGATCCCGCAAGAGACGGGGGCTTCACTCCTCCAGGGCCTTCATAGTGTCCAGACTGGGGAGCTCAGTCGCCAGATATTTCTCAGGCGACGCCTTACGCAGATTGCTTCTGGTTCTATGATCAAGATTCCAGAACCTACCGGGTTTAAGGCGAAGCTCACTGGGACTAACATCCAGCAATTCCTACAGTTCGACTCGAGCGCCGGCCGCGAGGAGCTCGCCCGGCAACTAACCGTAAAAGCTTCAGAGTTGTTCGGAACTCTTGACCCAGAAGGCGTCGTCCGGTTCTGGTTGCGAGATGAGAAGGCTCAGAAAGCAACCAGAGCAGAGGAGGAGTTATTGGTTGAAACCGCGGCCAGCATAGAAAGACAAATTGACAGGATTGTGGGGGGGTCGCATGATCGAATAGAGAAGTATTCAAGTGGACAGAAAGCCCGTTTGGTTATAGAAAGGGACGAGGTCTTGCAGCGACTTATAGAACTTCGGGTGGTCGCAGAAGCCCATCGGAACGCCGTGCGAGAGGCTGAGAGCAGGTGTGTTGCCATCGTGCATTGGGAGCGCTCCCTGCACATGTTTGTAATTCACACCATCCTGCATTTCGGGAACACTCCGTGCCAAAGGATTGCCTTGATTAAGTTTTGGTGGCGCGTGTGTGCTGTATGTCCTCCTTCTGCTACTTGTCTTCCCTTACTGATACGCGTTCATCCAGATTTGTCTTCGTATGAATAACTTCAGTTGCGCGATCACTATTTTCGTCGCGACCACCAATTCCTGCATCAGTCGTCTACGGAATACATTACCTGCAAGTATCTCTCCTTTTTTCAATGTGTTCGTTTCGTTTATCAGTCGTTATTTTAGTTGATGGACGGCGACACCAGGGCCCTCTACGCGACTCTCAATCCTTTCTTTGCGGACCGTAAACTGTATAGCGATAGGATGTTCAGCATTCTGGACAAAGGGGTGGAGCCTGTAGTACCTTCTCTCCGTCTGTCATTTTTTTCTCATCTCTTTCAAGTGCTCATGGGTTCATGATACAGCGTCCTTGAAACGTGGCATCGACATTTTGACCGATGCTATTCCCTCAACGTTAGCGATCAAGGCTGGCGGTAAGACGAGGGGACTGAACTTATACGCGTTCCGCAGTATCGGAGAGTGTGTGTCTGGTACGTTCTCGTTCGAAATGTCTGGCGCAATCTCCATACTAATTTGTCGCGTCGACCCTTCTTAAGCTATGGAGCAGGCCCAGTTGCCTTATAAACTGTCCAGCAATCCAGTGATTCAGGATTTGCTCGACAGTCAACTGGCTTCGTTCGACCCTCTTCGAGAGGATGAGATCATGCGTGATTTCGATCGCCGCAGGTGAGTGTCCCGTGTTCGTCTGTTTGACCTTGCCCAATGCATGCTCTTTTCCAAGTGACGAGGTCGAACCGAGAGCGTCCGTCCCTCCTGTGGTGCGCAAAATCCGGCACGACCCATGGGTGCAATGTGTCCGAAAGGTTCGCGTCAAGGGTAACATCGAGTTCCGGCTTTATTGCCTGAACGATCCCAAGATTCCTCCCCCGATACCCTATGCACCTGAAGATTTCACTTCATGCCTCCAATCGGCTTCGGCTGCTGAGAAGCCTGCTTCCGGCATCCACCAGACTGACAAGGAAAACATCTATCCTTCCACTAAGGGGTTTCTGCCTAGCTCACAGACTTCTTCTGCCTCCCCATCTCACAAGCGTGCCAGAGCACCATCGCTGGTACAGCGCATTATGAAACACTGAAACTATAAACAAGCTGCCTACTTACTCTGGCATAACATCACCCATACTGCATTATCCGCACTATCTTCTAGAGACACACTCCTTCATACCTCGTTCCGACACATTCTTTTCTAGTTTCCCTCTCTCTTCCATTATTCTTTTCCTCAAGTGGGAATTCATTGACACTCGTTGACACTCCCTTCTCTGTAGCTTCAATATACTGTATCGATAGGTAACCACAATGCATGTAGCAACAATGATTTCATGATATGGCTGAGACTGAAAATAGTTGCAGTTGCTGAATTTAGTATGACTTGGATCACTGACAGTCACAGCGTACGCGTCCAAGTGAAAAAATATGCATGCAAGGGCGCATAGAATATTCGTGTACATGTGGGTTGAACATAGGCATCGCATACTACACCGAAACCAGCGCTGTCTGCACTAGACAAATCTATGCCCGAGCCGCCTCAATCCGCTTGCGTGCTACCTGCCGTCTGTTGAGGCCGACCAGCAAAGAACCCTTGTCATTACTCTTCTCAACTTCCTCCTCAGAAGCGGAAAGAATGATCTCAACGTGACACGGGTGACCCTGGTAAGGGTTGATACGACCGTGTGCACGGTATGTGCGGCGGCGAGTTTTCTGAAGAACAAGTAATCAGGCTAGCGACTTAATGTAGAGAGGGAGGTGACGCACGGGGGCCTGCTGAACAACAATGTTTTTTATGTAAAGATCTTCGACGTCGATATTCTTGGCGTCAGCATTTGATTCTGCGTTCTTTAGCAGACGAACGATGAATTTGACGGATTTTTCGGGCCAACGACCTGGTATTTGCCCGATCTGAGAACAGTAAGCAATTGTGCATGAAATCGCCACGTACCTTGAGTTGTGCCAAACTGCTTTGCCTGGCTCGCACGTCCAACTCCGCCAGCGAACCGTCTGAAGGGAATGACCTGTTTGTGGTCCGTGACATCACTGAGGTACTTGTATGCCTTGGTGAGTTTTAGTCCTAAAGAATCCAAACAATTAGATCTTCTCAGCCATCTAGCTTGTGTTGTGAGTGCTCTTCACCATTCAGTGCAGCCGCAACCTCCCGCATGTTCTTGAAGTGGGTGCGGAGGTATTCACCCCGGGCACGGGAAGCTGGAAAGGTCAGAGGTTTGTTAAGTTTGCAACTTGGGCCAGAGGTCGAGCATCCACGAACTTTTTTCAGGGTTAGTAGCGAGGGCGGCGGCAGCGTAACGGACTGAGATGAATGAGTATCATCGAGAGAATGAAGGAGCAGCATGCAGCACTCACCCATCTTGATGTCTTGAAGTTATCGTACACGACTAGCAGATAATATTCAGTGAGTAGGGCCGACGGTGGCTTGAACCTTAATCGTACAGTTTCTCGGCAGTTGCCGTGAGAGGACTGAATGACTCATCCACCGTGACCCTAAATTCAGCTTGGACTACCGTAAATCAGACCATAACTCTACTGAAACTTGAGTGTAGATGCGTTTTCCCTGGGCCCATAGTACGATCATCGATAACTCTTGTTCCATCTGGCTAGCTTGACCATTCGTCCTGGCGGGGCACCAATCTACCCACCTTCTACCCACCTTCCTGATCTTTCCCTGCTTATACATCTTTTCTGTGTATTAGCCAGGTACTAGCCGTTGTGTGTATCTGGTTTGTATGTATAATCCTTCTAATCGGATGGCTTCCGGATGATCAACTGATCTGCATGGGAATCTCGTATTGTATGTACAGTCAGTTGTAGTGCGATTTCAATAAAACGTCATGCAACCGAACCTCTTATAAAGGCGGGACTTTCGTGGCATTCAGGTATCTCTCTACTTTGAAGATGTCCTCCTCACTGCCTGTGCAAAAGAGCTCGCTCAATGTCGTCATGGTGTGTAACACTCTGTCTAGCCTTTATTATTCACGAATAGGAGCTCGAATATAGGGAACAATGACATTTGGTGCGGAAGGAAAGGCAGGTATTCGCGTGCACGACGTGAAAGAAGTCGAAAAGATACTAGATGTCTTCAGAGCTCATGGGCATACGGAGGTTTGTTGTGTGCCATACAAGCCGAGTATCGATTTCATAGCAAGTCCTTCTCTAGCTTGACTCTTCTCGCTACTATGGCGCCGGCACTACCGAGGAAATATTGGGTAAGATTGACTGGAAGTCCAAAGGCCTCATAATGGAAACCAAGCTCCCTGCCATTCATGTGAGTTCGAACTGCAGGCCTGGGTCCTGTTGACAGCCACTGATATCTGCAGATGACCCCGGACCCAAATCGAGCCTATATACCTAGCTTCAAAGTCGACGACATAACCCATAACTACGAGGTTTGTCAATTCACTGACTTCATACCATATCATATAAGAATTTGTGTTTCACAGGATATGAAGAAGCACATCCTTCTCTCTCTGAAAGCTCTGAACACCGAGTGCGTATCACTTCCGAGTAGAACCGTGCATATTTGTTTTAACTTCCATGCAGCTGCTTAGACATGTGGTGAGTGACAGATCGCAAACCATCAACACACCAACCTATGTCTTCAATATTTCTTTTAGGTATCTGCATACCCCTGATAGGACGATCTCTTACGAGATTACCTTAAAGGCTGTAAATGACCTGCACAAAGAGGGCTATTTCAAGAAATTTGCTATTAGTAACTTCATGGCGTATGTTAGGCATTCCATGTCTTCCGGCAACCAACCTTAACTGTCTTTGTCTAGGTGGGAAGTTGCCGAGATAGTCGGTATCTGCAAGGCAAATGGTTATATCATACCTTGCGCATATCAGGGTATCTACAACGCAATACAACGTTCTGCCGAAGCGGAACTGTTTCCCTGCTTGCGCAAGTTTGGACTTAGTTTCTACGAGTTCAACCCATGTACGTGGTCTCTTCAGATGCTCAGTCCGTCATTACTGACTGCTGATGTACTTAGTGGGCGGTGGATTTTTCACTGGTCGATACACTTCGATGGATGACGCGGTGGAGCCTGGTTCTCGCTTTGATCCAAACGTAGCACAGGGCCAGGTAAGATAGGTTTATTTATCCCACTTGTGTTGAAAGTAATGGCTTTGATGTCATCAGAATTACAGAAAAAGGTAGGTTACTTTGACCACTTCGCTTTCTCCTGCAAGCCAACTTTCGTCGAGGTACTGGAACGAGCACTACTTCAAAGCAATGGCCTCTGTAAAAGCCGTCGCCGATGCGTACAATTTGACGATGGCTGAAGTCGCGCTGCGATGGCTTTCCCACCACAGTCTTATGAAACGTGAGTACGGTGACTCCGTGCTCATCGGAGCTTCGAGCGTGAAGCACGTTGAAGAGGTACGAACGCAATCCTAGAACTTTACAAGAAACTTACTGACTTACCACCTCTTGCACAGAATCTGATCGACTTAGAGAAAGGGCCCTTGCGTGAGTTGTGGTTGTTCTGCGTGTCTCCTCATCTTCTGACGTATCTTTCGTAGCGGAGCCGGTGGTGAAAGCACTTGACGAAGCTTGGGAGATGGTTAAACCGTATGCCGCGAAGTATCACCATTGAATTTGACTTGTAGTTGCACCTTTCGAATAAACATATTACCTGTTCGGATTTGACTTTGTATTGCACATCTGAGTGTCTGCTTTATGGTGAATAGAATCTGCGATCCTTGTATTGAGGTTTTTACGAGGTGTTGATACAAGGTTTTTATAAATTAGCCCCTGAGTCGTACTTGTAGAAAGCGTGTGAACCTTCTTGCAAGGCTCGCGGTTGCGGCACTTCTTGACGCTTATGACCGTCGTCACCGACTGCAAAGAACAGAAAACGAGGAACATATTTATCGGGCAGTATGCCTACACATCTCGCGACTCCTTCCTCGGCCAGTATCACTATCTCTTCTCCAACATCGTCCGCGATCACCCTTGTGAATGGCCATTCAGCAGATGCTAGTGATTCGTTCTCCTTCGCGGACCTAGAAGGCAAGGATTATAATGAACAGGTGCATGCTTAACCATCAGCAATACACAGTTCAAAGTTTGACTCAAAACACCGGCTTTTCTGTCAGCTCGAGGTGCTAGATAACCGGCTAGTCAAGGAGAAGCGTATCAAGGTTGGAGCGGAGAATTTACTACACATGCCGCTGGCGGTCAGTTGTTAGATTTTCACTCTGTATATGAGGCTAATATCTCGCAATAAAGGATGATCTGCGGGAACAGGTCGTATCCGAACTGCGGACAGCGGAAAGTAGGATAGAAACTATCATGGACAAGAAGCTGAACATTGGCGCGTGACATTACACTCAACGGGCTACCCAACTAGACTAATTATTTTCTCTAGAGTTCGCGCTGAAGGGTCGGAATAAAAAGAAGGACGATCATGAGCACGACCAGGATGAGAGAGGTGTTTATATCTTCTACATTCTATACCCACAGTTCTTGATGATTGCGCCCAGGAGAAGACTTTCGGACCACCCTCCGTAATGCTAAGGAGTGTCTATCTGCTCTTATACTTCTCAAGACAGCAAGTTCACCTCTTCCTTCCGATTCGACATCTTCCGCGACAGTTCAGCAACCCAAAGTGGATCATCCTTGGATAGAGACCATGTCAAACCTTGTTGGCATCTTTCAGAAACATATGCGCGTCAGATACGAGTTGAAAGTGGCGGAAGTTGTTCAAGCAGTCATCCCCGCGCTTGCCGACAAACGTAGCAAACAGTGCCGTGCAGTAGCCTATCGCGTCATCCGGCACGCTCTGGTGGACTCCGAGTCGGTAAAAGTGTTACAGGATCAAAATATCGATTGGTATCTAGTGCGTTCACTACATCGGGACAACAAATTCGCCGTCGAAAAGGAACAAGTCATCAAGCTGATTCGGACTATCGTCGACGTAGGTACCGTGTCTCAAGAGGGTCGGAATGATCCCAGAGTCGTACCACTGTCTGAACCGGTCATGCGCGCTCTCGTTGCCGTCGCGGAACACGCGGAAGACCCGTTCAGACTCATTTGCATACAGACTTTGGCTGAGCTTGGTACGAATATGTTGTTCTTTCCCGTAGTACTGACATGTAAACTTTGCTTGTTGTTATTGACACGGATCTGGTTGCAAGAACAGGAGGTGTTCGATTTTTGTTACACGCAGTTGGGGAGGGACCAGTGGAAATTACCCCAATATTGGCTTTCACGTTTTTGCATCTCGTTGATTCGCCAAGGACGCGTGCCTACTTCAATGTGGGCACTGACCTGGAGGTTAGTTGAAATTTTGTGCTATTTGTCCCTCGTCTTGAATGCACCCTTGCTCTGGATAGATAGCCTTATCAGCCGTCACAGATGCCTACGGGAAGGGTCCTGACCATGCTGACAGGATGAAGAGCTGTACTAAAGTAATACAACTTATGCTGCGGACATGGAGTGGGCTCATGTATTTCTGCATGGATGGCATGCTGGCCATTCGATCCCTCGTCGATACATTACGAATTCCATCGCTGGAAACTAGAGTGAGTTCATAACCATTTGGTGTAAATGTTTTGCTGACACGGCTGATTGCAGGATGTCGTGCTAAATATGTTTTTTGAAGTTTTGAATATAAAGACGCCAGAGTGGTACCAGACCTTTATATCCGGGCGGAGATTGACCAGTGCGTACGTTAGTTCATATTGGGCTCTCAGATCTTATCTGTTCACGGTTGTTCAGCTTATCATAAAAATGGCATTCCGAGAACGGACCTAGAACCTGCCGAACGCAGTGTACAGACGTTGAAGCTCACAGATCAATACATCGCACTCCTTGTTCTTGTGTTCACCAATGCCGGCCTGTTCGATGTACGTGCAGTTGTTGCTAGTTCACATGACAATTCTTCCTGAATTCTGTAGGCCCTTACTTCCATGTTGGAAGAATCTGAAACAGGTTCGAGTTTAACCCGGAAAGCCATACTCCTCATGAGCGAGATACTCCAAATATCAAACAGGGTACTACCGCTATCTTTGGCAGCTCGTATTCAGGTTTGATCTTACTTGATGGGCATGTTACATGACTCTTAGCGGTCTGTTGGCAGGCTATACCAGCAATATTCTCAATGGCTTCCGATTACAATGACGGAGAACACCGAATCATTGGTACTTCTGCGTTGTCCGCCATCGATAGCTTCAACCGGAACAGGACACGGCTGGAGCCAGGAGCAGTGAAGAACTCGCCTCGGATTCGGTAGGATTTGGAAATCATGTTTCTGTGGCTTTCGTTAAACTTCCTTTTTCAGTGCTAACTCTGTCGATGACGCCGTTCGGCGAGGTCAACGACAAGTCGAGCAGGTGAAGTTGAAGATGGGCATGCAAATGGATGACAAAACATTTCAAAATTCGCTGCTTGAGACGCAAGTCATGCTCACCAAGGATCATGCAAAATGGAACTTCGACACCCTTCAAGAACTTATTGAAGGGCCTTTGTTAAATCCGAAGCGCATGGAAGAGGCAATCAAGGGTGCAAGGTTCATTCGTCGATTAATGACCTTTTTCCACCCTTTCAGCCATAGATTTTCAGACATGCATCGCATCAAGGTGGGTAATCGAATTTCCTTCTCATTCCAACTAAAATAAGGGCGAACAAATCCAGGTTAACCTCCGATGGGTACGGCTGGGATGTTCCCTATTGACGACTCTGATGGCCAGTCAAGATGGGATTCGTTATCTCTCCTCGGAGGATCCATTCATGGGCCAGCTAGTAAAATGCTTTGCCCAGCTTGATCCCGTAGGTCCATTTGCTTCGAGAACTTTTGACTGAGAGCTAACAAACTTCTCTCACATAAAGTTCAACAGCCAAGCAACTCCTGACTCGGACCCCATGTTTTCGAAGCGGCGAATTACAGAAACGCTGACATATGGGTATCTAGAAATGCTTGGCACGCTCAGCAAGCACAAAGAAGGCATCGAGTAAGGTGACTTTAGTGGGCCAGCTTGCTGTCGCTGAATGGTTTTTAAGGATCATGGAGAAGTATAGAATATTCACCGCGTTTTATCACTTAAGCGACCTGAAAAGTCGGGAAGATTTAATCATGGGTATCATAGAGAATTTGGATTACAGCACGGATGGCCATCCACGAATTGTATTATCAAAAGCTTTGACATCGAGTCATAAGGTCAATTCAAACAACGCCTTAATCTTCTTTTTCTAAAGTTTTGGTTCAGCGCATCCAAGTCTATGCTACCCGGCATCTCGGCGAACTCATCCATAACTCCCCAGTGGCTAATGCGTGGACATTACGATTACTCTTGACACAGTTGTATGATCCTTCTTCTGAAGTGCGCAAGTTGGCTGTACATTATCTTGAGGAGGCATGCGAATCGAAGGATGTCCTCGAACTTGTAGTGGAGATGCGCCCCACGATGGATCATCTAGGTCAAATTGGGAACGCCTTATTGCTTAAGTGAGCAGACTTCGTGTTTTTCGTGGAAAATACTCATCACAGCGTAGATTTATGTCGACCCCTACCGGGTTTCGATATCTGTATGACGCTGGATATATCGATCGAGAAATGGATAGATGGTTCAATGTACGCGGTCCTACTTTCCGACGCAATCAACAATTGACAATGTTCTGCAGGAACACAATCTTGATTATGTTGTGCAAGTCGAGGTATTCCTTGCTCAAGTCTTTACCAGTTCCAACAGTGCTGAAGATGAAGAAATACCCCCCATGTATGTCCTAGATTTTTATCTATGAATGGCTATTAATCAGCCTGGATAGGACATTTGACGGAACAGTTCCGCCTCATTTCTACGGCGAGATGTCGAAAACGGATTTCGGCTGCCACGTTCTTTCGGAAAAGGGTCATTTTGCAGACTTTGCTCACTTCATTCGACAGCATGGCCATGAAAGTGAAGATATGGAACTGATCATGAAGTTGAAAAGTATTCTTTGGGCCGTGGTGCGTTGATGATTATTTCAAATCGGCTTCATCTCAATAGCAGACAGGGAAACATCGGAGCCACTGAAGGTGGTCTTCCTTTCCTTGAAGAGGAGGAGATCATCCCCATAGTTCTAGACATCGCAAACCAATCTCTCATACCTTCTGTCCGAGGGTATGCTTCCCACAGGTATCAGATGCTTCCCCATCGACTGAAATATCTTGTACAGGACTTGTTTCTTCGTGTTAGGATTGATATCTTCAACTTTCCAAGGCGCTGAGATCCTTGATGACTTCCAATGGGAGGCTACTCTTACTCCTATGGGAACTCCTACCGGTCTTTGCATACCCATTGACTTGGATAAGTTCATTTCAGTGAGCATTCAGTCCTTGTTTACAAGTTGATAGCTCAGTTTCAACTTGGTGCAGCTACCTCCTTGGCGCCAGCATATACCCGAACAAGGTGATATGCACTTGATACCCCCTACTAATGAAACGGAATTGGAGGCCATGGCAGCCATACAAAACCTAGCAAATACTGTGATCGCCAATGCTGCCTCCCGATCCTTAGCGAAGTGCGTTATATTCTCTGATCCATAACATTACCTGACATCCCAAGAAGAATGAAAATGCGTTCAGAATACCGAACAGTGTTCACGTCACCAAGTATGCTTTACAGGGCTCTTCACACCATATCAACGTCAAGATATCGTCTCCCTGTCCGTCGCTACATCGTGGATCTCTTCAATATCGAATGGGACGCCGATGTTGTTACCGCTCTGGTGGGCTACGCGAAAACTCTCAAAGCGCACCCTTCACAACCTCCTCCCGATCCCGACATCGATCGTCGTCTCAGCGTGTTTGGTCGTTTGAGAAGACCGCGACGAACATCTGAAAGCGACGAGGATGAAGATGATGAAGTGGGTGCCTCTGAACCACCTGAACCCGTCAGAGAGCTGCCAGTCATTAGTCTGCGTCCTGTCAGCAGAGTAATCGGATTTGCCTATTAATTTCGGATAAATGTTGGTTTATTACATGGACTTTACTGCTTTGCTCTTTATTTTTCGGATCATATCATATGTATCTTTACTGTGTATCTTAACTTCTGTGTATAGTACGTGCAATATTTCGTTTTTGATACCGATTGAAAAGTGTGGTGTTGGTCCAAAGCTCACGACGGTGTGTTGCTTCTTCTCTCTCAGGCTAGAGATTTCTGATTCCAGCCGTCCCGGATCTCTTCTGCTACCAGTATGTATGTATAGTACTGAATTCGAATTGGGAGGGGCTTCCTGAAAGTTCTAAACCTCTGGTCCATGATCCGTGAGTTCTTGTGCGATGCTAGGCAGAGATTTGGCTACGAAAGAACATTCCTGGCATTCATAGAGTATTCCCTACTACGCTCGTTCATCGAGTAGCCTCATTTATCTGGTGAGTCGGATATTAGGCCTTTAGGACTGCAAGGTTCGAGAGGATATTAGGCCTTTAGGACCGCAAGGCTCGAGAGGTTCGCACTTAGCCCAGGAAGCATCGCCAAAACCGGGCCAAAAACCAAGTTTCTTACATAGCCACTCAGCCATCAAGGCATCTACATTCTATGAGTATGTTACCCAAGAAAGTCGCGTTTGACCCAAAGTCAACCACTTTCTTTCCGTTTCAAAGACTGCGAATTCACTGGATGTCGCCCTATCATTCATAGTTTAAACTCGGTTGTTCTCGTCATTACCGACCAGCTTACGATAAATCGCGTCAGCCTGGCAGTCACTGGAATCAACAGTCTTTCGTCCTTCTGCGAACTCTGAACTGAAGGAGTCTTGTTTTTTAGTGAACACATTCCCTCACTCAGACAAAGAGCTGTTGAACCTGTACATCCGGACGGTCCCAAGGAGGAGTGGCATGCGACAGCGCAAAGGATAGTGTTCAATGTTCATCGCCTTTCAATCCATAACACAAGGTTCGTCTGCGTCTGAACTTGGATCTGTCCGTGGTCTCAGTCCTGATCTTTATCCATCACAGCACCAGCACGTCCGAACGTCCTACTGGGAGTTCACCGCAAAACGGAAGGCCCAACGGAAGGAGCAAATTGTCCAGCTTTGACCGGTTCGATGATTTCAGATGATTCAGTACCGTCACGGACTCCGTGTCTGTACCTAGAATTATGCACTGCTATCTCTATCCGCCATCTTCAACGTGGCATTAACATTTGACCGCAATGTCTCGCGGATAAAGGTCATACTGCCTGCCGCTGCATACTCATTCAGTCGATCGTATTTGCCAATTTCACGAAGGCGGAGGTGCAAAAGTACAGCAATCGACACTTTCCGCGCATCCTCCAATAACGAGCAGTGTGGACTCAGTACAGCGTTTTTGTCTTATGCCACTGGTTCTAGAGAGCGAAGCAGCCTTCGATGAACACTGAATATGTCCGTGAAAGTGGCGAGGTATAAAAGCAAAGACTTCTCTCGGTAAGTCATCTTCACCAACACATCTCATTCAAAGGCTTGTTTACATCCACACCATCGACTCTCAGATACATCTTCGACTTATCATGATGTTCACATCTACTTCAGCAGTCTTCATCGCAGCTCTGCTCACAAGCTCATCCACTGTCACCGCATCTCCCACTAGCGCTCGCTCCCCACAACAAGCTCGACGGGCACTCAGCGCCCGCACATCAGAGGAATATAACAATGCTTGTTACCCCAATTTCTTCGGCGAAGGTGTTTCTATCACCAATTACGGTGACAAGCCACTCGAGTGGGGCGTCACTCCCGCTGCGACGAAGGGTGCTGTTCTCGGAAGCTCGAGCTTCCGTGGATTCGGAAAACCTGATTGGCATGTACAGCAGGATGGGAAGTATCCAACGCACTATATCATCAAGTGAGTTCCATCTTTTGCCGGACGTGATTCTTGCCATACTGATCTACCCATCCGATATTCGCAGGGATGTTGACAACAACAACCTTGCTGTCGAGTTCGAGAGTTCATGGACTGAACTCGAGCTTAGTACCTCTTCCGACAGTGGAAATGATATGTGAGTGTTTACTCGGCCTCTGTATTGACCATGTCTAATGCGAAACGGTCTCTAGCGACCAACTATTCGAGATTGCCTGCTTGGATTGTTACCAGCAGGGACAGACCGGTAGTGTCATTGCTGACTACTGCCTCATCTCTCCGCTCAGCACGAATGCTACTGGCTGCGTTGAGATGACTCCTGGAAATCCATTGAGCGTCGGGTCTTGCGAAAGTATCAACGAATTCCAGATTTTTAAGTTTGTTTCGTAACAGTAGCATCGTGATCGATGGAGGCTTGGGGTTTCTTCAGAATTATACGGAGGTTGCGATTACAGACCATAGTGTAAAAATGGACTTGATGCATTACTATTAGTTTAAAACAGTTGACAGAATAGATGAGCTTGCTATGTGAGTGTGGACATTTATCATGACTGACGTTTGCTTGGGGGACTCAATTAAAGTATCGTTTACTCGTCCGACATCTCAACTTGAAGGTCATTCACAATTCGAGCATATGTCGTGGGATCCGGAGCGGGCCCGCTATTGGACCTGTGCACAGTCCCGTCTGCAAAAATTCTACGACTCCTTCACACCAACGGAATGGGCCTAACTTGAGGACAACTCTGGTGGTGGGTAATATCTCATGAGGCCGACTTTGAATACCGCAGACATTGTGTAAATTCAAGAATGGTCACTGTGAATGAATCCTCCGCCGAGCGTCTGACATGGAGCCTCTCCTGGCTGATATTCAAGCTATACACTCATGATAATGGAACGGTGGAAAGATGGTAATTCACTGGAGGTGATGACGAAAATGTTGAAACAGTGCATTCTCGAATTTGATTAATGAACCAGATGTAAACTTGCGAATCCAACCCTGATGTTGAGCAGTCTGCAACAAGCTGGAGGAATTTGGAAGTTTATGGTCTGCTGATACACCAGGAAAGTATAAGATGACAATGGTTGGATTCTAGAGAGTCGTGTAGCACGATCTATTTCTATTTCGTCTTCTTGATGCGAAGTGTATTGGGACGGTAGAGATAGTTCTCGGCGTAATTCTTGGGGGGAATCCTCTTCACAGTTGATTGTTGCCTGAATGTTGTTATGAATATCCTATACAAGTGAGCTTCAAACAAAAGATACGCACACATAGTAGTCCCAGCCTAACCATTTATTAGCATTTCAAGTCCTCAACACGGATG
Source organism: Omphalotus guepiniiformis (assembly GCA_028554645.1). Taxonomy (NCBI): domain Eukaryota; kingdom Fungi; phylum Basidiomycota; class Agaricomycetes; order Agaricales; family Omphalotaceae; genus Omphalotus; species Omphalotus guepiniiformis. Next base: position 1,520,010 of record JAQOOI010000021.1, read on the forward strand.
AATCACGAAGAGAGCGTACCTTGCTTCTCAGCGAAGTGAATGGCGTCCTCCTTTGACCGGAAAGATATCCGGGTTCCCTGCATGTAGTCGGCACTGTTGCGTATCCTTAATATGTGCGTAACCACCATAAATCTGGCTCCACTCACGAGCTAGCCCAACCCATCAAAGGGTTCTCCCAGCGGCCACCTCCCTGAAGAATGTCGAAATCAATTCTCCACTTCTCAGATTTAGCCCCGCCGCTCTGCATGGTGTTTCGAGTAGGTTGAAAGATGCGCACCGCGCGGTGTCGCAGTTCCGCTAACGATTGTTGAATTCATCTCAAGCTTCAGGTAAAAGTATATAGCTGACATACCAGGTGCACCACTAACAACGTCTGCAGTCATGACATCCCGAGCGGGTGGAGGTGCGACGATATCTGAAGGTTCCTGTTCGGAAGACTGAATAGATTTCGAATCTGTAGCCAGGCCTCTAGATGCTAAAGACTGGAGATAATTTCTACGGCATGGCACCGCAGCCTGTTTACAAGTACGAAGCAGAGACATGGCTTCTTCAGCATTCTCGGAACTTGCAGAAACGGAGTTTGTTTATACATGTCTTATTGTAAGGCTATTGCCATACTATTTCATACTTATGACTCATCGCAACTATAGAGTACTTTATCTCAAGTTTCAAAAAGAATCTTTTAAAACTTCATTTCCAGTGAGGTTTCGACAAATATGTGCTCTGTAAATAACATATTTTGTGCTAGATACTTGGACATGATCACATATTACGCTAGCCCTCGCCGCTTTCAACTTACTGGCACTGTAAGACAGACGGTGCTTTCAGTAAATAGCACCAGATTCCATCTTGTCAGCAACGTACCTGGGAGTAATACGGGGGACTGACTGCCACACATGTATACGGGCTCTGGCAAGTCGTTGGACCACTCCAACCAACACCTTGAGCAATGACCACAAATGATGAGATCCCAATGCTAGAATTACACCGGAATTTCTCACCTCCACACTGGCCCCATTGCGGAGCAACGGCTCCGGAACTTGAGGTCGTAGCTGGTGCGGACGAAGTAGCGCTGGTGCTAGCGGGGGCACTTGTGCTACTGGGAGCGGAACTTCCACTACTGCTCCCACTGCTGCCGCTGGTCCCGTTGCCAATGGAAGTCGTAATAGGACCGCTCTCGATATAAACGCCCGAAATGAACCAGTTCTCCGGCGCAGGAGTGTTGACGATACGAAGGACACCGACGTGGAAGTCTTCGGAGTTGGTGGAAGTTGAAGCAGCGACGTTATTGGCAACTTTTGTCAAAGGATCGCCATTTGTTGAGAACCAGAGGCCGACTGTTTGTCCGGAGAACTAAAGACAAGGGGTCAATCAAGATTAAAAGAAATAGAGGTGCTTTCTCACATCGATGTCGTAGGCGAAATTGTACCAGGTTCCGGCGACGAGAGGTGTGCCCCATTGGAACTGGCTTGATACCATCCACTGCAGGTCAGTTGGATTGGGCGCCACACCATATTTGATCTAAAAAGGCTGAATGTCAGCTCCGAATGTGCAAGAACTTACTGAAGGAAATCTGAGGGCAATCAACTCACTTCTGTAAAGTGGCTTTCGAAGAACAAAATCTGAGACGCAGGTTACAAGGTATGGGTGCAAAATAGTACCGACAGAATACAGCTTGCTCACTTGGTGTTCCAAAGTAGACTATTTTCCAAAGCGTCGCGTGAGATAGCGGCAAGAGAAATCGTGACGAGTATACGTACATCGGGCACATTCGTGTCTGAGGTGCTCAAAGAGAAATGATAAAAAAGATTGCCTGTTCCCAGATTCTGCGTGGTCTGAGGAATGAGTTCGGTTCTTTCCATATTCGAGTTCCATGTCGCTGTCGAATCGATTGTCACCATGAGACCGTGAACCTCAGCAGTATCAGCGGGGTTCTTGTAGTTCGGCGAAAGAGCAAGGTAGTCCGAAGTGGGTCCAGAGCCATGAATGTACTGGTTATCGACAGTGAGTCAAGTGCTAGTAAACTGCAGTCGGGTCCATACCCATTGATATGTGCCAACTTCGTCTGACCACGACCCTGACCAGAACCAACGAGTTAGACAGGATCGATGTATTTATATGCTTCAGACCGTACATTGATCGAAGTCGCTCACGTTGTTGAAAGGATTGAAACTACCGCTCCATATCGTTGTTCCGGCATAGGCGACACCAATGAAACCTGAAAGCACGCTGGTTAGAGCAATCATTTTGTGAGTCGGATGGAACAGATATACGACTTATTCTTAAATACTGTCTTGAGGAACATCGGGGAACTGTCGCTATAGTGAGCTTAAATGGGGGATCATTGTCGGCTCGGAAAAACAATGGACTCCGAGCCAAGTGGGGGGGAATATTGAGGGTGGACCGAAAGTAAAAGGAATTTATCCGTACATTCACTCGAATTAATCCGTTTACTATATGTTATATGCCGGGTATTCACTAATTGTAACAACGCAATGCTGGGTATATAGAATCAGATACTTACTTACAAACACATTTACTCCGACGTTTTGAATATCCATGACGTCAACCAAGATTTCTGTTTCTTCTTGTCCGCTTCTGTCTGCTCTTCCTCAAGACGATCCACAATAGCTTGCTTTTCTTCAGCAAGCACCTCGTGATAAATGGCTTCATGAGCCGAAATGTTTGCAGCTCGTTTAAGTGGAGGAGGCTCTAGAGACAAGTGCGAAGCTGTTGCACGAGACACTACATTTTCAGTCTCAGCATGAGCATCAGACCGAAGACCATCAGAAGGCGAGAGTGGCAGTCTTGCGGAAGCGGCACTAGGGCATCTGTTGGATCGACCGCTAAAGCTGCTTGCGCCGGTCCGTTCTCGGAACGTCGAAGGTCGTCTATTACGCGTCGTGCGCTCAACATCGTCATTCTGCTGTGCTCGCAGAGTAAGTATTTCGGGCAAGTCTATATCTTCAGTTCCATCCACTTCTTTTGGTTCGGTTGTTAATGTCGGGCTAAAGAGAGCGGTACCGGGCTCGCTGGGCATGCTAGTCAGCGAAGTTCCCGAGCGAACCAAAGGATAAGGTGATAGTATCGGTGATTCGTGCGTTGAGCCAGTCCCAGCAGGAATGCCAATCCATGTACCAATTCGACCGACAGCTGGGTCGAACGAGATCGCAACTTGAAGATCAACGGTATCATCGAGGTCCAATGTACCGCAAGGATCTCGGGGTAGCCATAACACATTATTGATAGCTCTAGTGTAATAAGGATTGTCGTAAGGAAGATCTCGGGTAGTTTGGTCATCCCAACTGACGGGTGGAGGGTGGACCGACACAGGACGCGCACATGTATGAGTTTGTGCCGCAGGCGAAGCACACGATTGGGCTGTACTGAGATCCGACGCGACCCCATCTTTTTCGGATGAACCAGCCGCGGTTGTAGGCAAAGAGTTCAGACGTGAGAACGTGGGTGAACCATGAGGAAAAGGAATGGGAATGTGATGTTGGATGTCGCGAGGACGATGACGAATTGTAGCGTAAGAGAACGAGACCCACTCTGGCATACGCAACATAGACATGGAGGGCTGGGATGAGTCGGGTGCAAGGAGCCTCTCTGAATGCTCTTGACTATCCCGCGCGCGCGCGTCCGTATCGTCAGAAGTCCCGGGGGTTGCACTATTTGAGTCTTCAGCTGAGCCACCGCAAACTATGCGAGCCTCTGTCATGTCATCGTGCTCAAATCGGGCACGGCACATCCGGGTCATGCTGCAGATGACTTGTCAAGGCCGTGCACTATGAGCCATTTGTATAGACTCACAAAAGTTTCACGAACGTGGTGAACACGATGAGGAATGCTGCTAAACCAACGTTCACAGATTTCTTGAGCACAACCATATACGCCAAGAAGACAGCCTAACTCCTGTGAACTCCAAATCAAATGTGCAACGGGAAAAGAGTACCTGCGCCAATATGAGCCCTGAACATAAATTAGACTAAAATCACGGCATTGAGGGATGGAGGCACACACCATCTAGTGAATACCGAATGACCCTGATTAAGATGAGCTGACCATTTCCCTCGTAGTTCTTCGCATACACGTGTATCAGCTGCATATTATTCTATCGGTATCAGTGCTGAGTATATAATAAAAAAGGCGGACCTGATTCTTGACAACCCCTGTTCTATGTTCAGCAACCTGGTCAGTTTCAAAGGCTTGAAGTTACTGACCTGACTCGATAAAGAAATAGATTGCGCCAAACGGAATCACGAAGGGATTAAGCACCGAGAACAGCAACAGGACGTGAATTACCAGTAAATGAGTCGGCAACCAATCTAAAATCGGGTTGCTTCTCAAAATCAGATTTAAGGGAACAAGGAGAAATCGCACAATAGTAGTTGAAGGTTCGCGGCCGGATGCCAACAGCTCGTTTACGCCTGAATGAATAAAAGTAAGCCGAAATTACATCGCAGACTAGACGATCACACTTACGGCGTGACTTGGCGTCTGGTAGTAGGATACATGATAAGAGGAAGCTAAAGTAACTTGGTTACTATTCATTGTCACGTCAAGGTCGATGATACTTACCCCCACTGCGTAAATGCTGTCAATCGCCGTTTAAAAACATAGTAGAAAGCCACGTACACAAAGCAATCTCGAACGCTCCATGGATGGCGAGGGTGAAGATGACTACAGACAAAAACAGTCAAAATGCATTTCGAGGTCAGAACGACAAGTGAACTTACGCCAACCAACGTAGAACGGCCCGGCAGAGGGAAAACTAGTCGCTACGATATTCAGCACATTTGGTCTCGTGGAAGCTCCAAAGGAATTTAGCACGGACTGCAACGCCGCTGTTCCAACGCAAAAGAACACAAGGACGTTAACAATCAGGAATTTGTAATATCTAGTCATGATTATGTCGTGAAGGGCCGAGAGCGTCGTGATAGTATGTGCTTTTTTCGCGATAAGCAGTAGGATGAGGGGGATAAGAAGAGCGAGAAGAGCGACCAAGAGAGTGGGTAAGAAAGACTGGATTACTTCTTCTTCCCAAGCATGTTTATCAAGATAGGCTTTCTAAAGATAATGTCAATAGGTGGCAGGAATGCTGCAATCCGTTCAGGACATACCAACGCAGGCCAGAAAGTAGAGATGTTCTGAATAGATACCAGACCGACCAACAGCGACACCGGAAACAACCAAAAAATAGTGAAGGCCCACACGCCCAAACCTACTACCCAATCTTTCACGATCTATGAAAATATTAGAATTTCTCAACTGAGAAACTGCCAGTCAGACTTACGTCCGCTTTGAGCGAGGATTTCATGACTCTGTGCCAATCCAAGTCCTGATATTGTGGAGCCATTGTAACCAAGCAGGCTAGTGGATTATTTGGGTGCACTGTCAGATACTTGCACGCCCTTCTCGCATCCTCTGGATCCACGAAAGTGACAAACGCTGTTGACACAGGATCGTACTTGTGCACTGGTTTTGCACGATTCTCCGTAATCAATGCTGTCAAGAGATTGAGTTTCGTGGTATAGTAGTCGATGGAAGGTACACTTTTGTCACGAAAGAGATAGGACAAACGGACGAGAGGTTGATATGGATCGAGACTACTTCTAGGCAAGCTCAGAAGTGCATCCCAGACTGTCCAGCTTTGCTGAGGGCGTCGTCCCTTCGGAGAGGCAGGAGGGTATGCAGGAGAGGTTGGATTATCGTTGTCGATATCGGAACCTTGAGAGCTGTCTTCACGCAGCCTCTTGAAAGTATACTTTCCAGACAGGCCAAAGGCTTTTTTGATGTGTGAGGGTGGCGACCGCAACCCAAACTCCTCTACAAACGGTCCTAGCACATTTATCAACTGATCCATCCGCTCCTCTTCACTCAGGTCCCCTCCGGCTGTAGTTGTACCTTCTTCTGGATCCGCTGGTTTCCTATGCTTCCCAAGCAGCGTCGCACGCGAGTTCCTACGCGAGACAGGCTTGCTCTTGCTAGCGTTCTTTTGGTCCATGGCCTCCTTGACAGCGTTTAAGACCTTCTTTGCAAGCTTTATGTGCGCCGTCTCTAGGAGACGCAAAATTTCCTCCCGTCTCTCCAATAAGGAAGCCAGCTCTGTCATTTTTCGAGCGATCACTACTCGCTCTATGACTGGCTTCTCTTCCGTATTGGGTACACTGTCTGATGGCGGGATAGCGGACTGCTTGTCGTCCAGACGGTACGTTGGCAAACGAGCAGGGATCTTCTTAGCTCGGTTGAACAAAAATGCGAAGCCTTTATTGAAGAACCCAGGTTGAGTGGTGGAATTTACCCCTAAAGCAGGTTTTTCGAGTTTCCGAGACATGTAGTATTCAAAATATTCCTTCAGCTCCTTCTCATCCCTGAGTTGAGGCGGAACATTCGAAACCATGATTGTACGGAGACGTAGTCCTGCTGTAGGAATACCATTCTCTAGAGACGGGACGTCGGCGAAGTTGTATTGGGGATGAGGATGCGGATGGTACTCATGGCTTTTGAAGTCATTAGAGGTCATGTCCTTGGTGAGCGCAGCAATGTTTTCGGCCCGCATCCTGAATGCGCCGTGTGAAATCCAAAACAAGGTGGCCATCCAGGAAAGCGTGATCCAGAAAAGCAGGCATATGTGGATCCATAGTAAAGATAGTCCTTGAGCGGTACTGACTAGTGATGAAATAGAAGCTCGGGTCATTGACTTGGGAGATATCGTGTTTTCGGAGAATTCGAGATGAATAGGGAAGAGAATCGGGAATGTCGTGAAAGTATGAAGCAGAGTAAACCAGACTGCAAGAAAGCATAAACGATAGCGGAAAATGGGGTATTGCAAACACGTACAGGAACCACGCAGAAAACGTATGTATAATGCGGCGTCGATTCCACGGAGCCGATTCAGTTTTGCTTCAGGAAAGCGGATCACTTGAGGAACCCAAGCAAGTGGCCAGCCCGCGGGGGACGGTGGGGATGGATATCTAGTCGTTTTATGAGTCCAGATAAGTAAAACGAAAGAGGCGGACCCACCTGGCCCATGATCTTCCTTGGTACAGACTAAAAGAACCAGAAGAATATCACATAGAACAGTCAGTGCCGTAGAAGACAAAAGGAAGACGCCATTACTGACTAGCCAAACTCCCAAGATTCTCGACTTCCCAGCCCCTCGCCTTCAGGGCGCGGAGTCAACTTTCCCTTGCCCCGTCTCGCTCTCTTCATTAGCTCTTGGCCAGTGACACATAACACAGTGATTCCAATGGCAATGACAGACTGATTTATGAGACCACTAGAGGGAGACGAAACAAATTGAACCAAAATCTGAAACGCAGATCGTACGACCAAGAAATACCTGTAGTTTTTTGAGAAAGGCCTGGTCTGAATATCACCCATTGAGAATTACAGGATAGTGGGATAGCGTCGAGGTTGTAGTAAGAAGACAGTGGAAGTCAGCGGAGGCAGAAGAACATGAGAGGACCAAAGAAGCCGAAAACATTCCGGATACCTTCCTGCTAAATCCATGCCATGTATATGAGGCACGTGGAGATTTTCACTTACATATGTAACGTACGTAACGGTACATACATACTTTCTATTCTGAAATCATTCATCCTCATTCATTTTTGGTGCATCGTGACAGCTCTCAACAATGACAAAAACTTTAAATTGGCTTTAGCAAACTCTCAGGGAACAGCCAAAAGTCCTATCCCCGAACCTCACGATGATGCAAAGAGAATAAATCATGAGTCTATCAAGTAATTTCCTTCCTGCTCACGGTGTACAAGACTTAGACTCATCGTCAGGGAAAATGGCGGCGCATCATCCGGACGTCGATTAGAATCATTTCCAGTATCAATGGTGGGGAGAAGAAGGTCTGGACGATACTCTCGCAACTCAGTTCGAAGGCAAGATCCTTCGGGTCGAACAACAGAATCTTTCACAGGAACTCCAGCTACTTCTGCTGTGCTTCTCCACCAGGAGATGCTCGACTTCTATGGGCATCTCAAAACTGCGTGTAGTCTCTGGAGTCGTGGTGACTGGCCAGCTTCCCGTATCTCTGACCAACTTTTGTGTCCTGGTGTCTGGCAGTTCTCACCCCTCCTCCGTAGATGTCAGGATTGAAGGGCAATTTGAGCCGGCATGGTCTCTCATTGATGCTGATGAAGCAGAAAGGCCACGCCCTCTACCCGCCGTTTTGAACTTACGACAAATAGCGAGGACAACGGGCATAGATCCCTCGTCAGAATGTTGGTTGTTGGCTTGGGGCTATGTAGATGAGTTGGTTGCCTTGTAGCAGTTCTTTATTCCATCATAACCATTGAGAAGGTCTCATCTAGGGACCGTACCGTAATACACTTACTCCCTTCCTTCCTTCCTTCTCATCACCGCAGCGAGAACACAAAGTGGCTGGGTGATGTGTTCGTGCAATATTTTGACATCGAGGCTATCCAATTACTTGAAGTCTGAATAGATGAAACTGCGTTGAACTTAACTCAAATAGATTGACAGTAGCTATTGTGCGTATTGTACTGAAAGGAATGACTGAATGAACGATCTGTGGTGTTTGAGGATTAATAGCATTTGATATGTGTATTCGAGTTCAATACAGTCCGAAAGTCCACAAGCAGCGATATGAAGGCTTTCCTTGCGCGTTTCACTCTACAAATCAGTGTGAGCACGGAAATACATCAATGATACCTGGGCAGACGACTACACACCGTCATTGGCAAAGCTGGATCCGCTGGGTCTTGGGCGAAACGAGTGAGTCCTGATGTAGCAGTATCTACCTGTTTCTCCGAAGCTATGTACTCACCTGAATCAAGACCTTCAAGAGCATAAGAAGCTAGCTAGGGCTTCGGTGCAGCCCGAGTTACATGGATCAAGGTTGCTTTGATCGATGCTATCTATGCTCTTGCCGCTTTCCAATTGTTTCCTTGACACCTACGTAGCTGTGGTTCACAGCCAGCCAAAAAAGCAGAGGCTTCCTATAAATTGGAAAGAATGGCGTGTATGAACCCCAACAGCTGCGCTGCCATACATATTCCTTGGTCTCTGGTAGACTCGAATTATTTCCTCCATGCAACTAATCAACACTTTTATCGTGACCACCTCAATCGCTTCGTTCACCGGAGTTTCATGGGTCTCCGCTGCACCTTTCCACAGCCAGGGGACGTCCCTCATGCGTAGAAGTAATCCTACGTGTGGGATGGATGATGCTGGAGATGCAAAGTTAGTTTCAATCCAAGATCCGAGTAAAATGACTATAACTTACTATTATGAAACAGGGCGAGCGACTGCCAAAGCATGATTGACGGGCAGTGGAATAACCTGCAGTGGACTGGCGACGACCACACCTGTGGGGCTGCAGACAAACCGAGATGGAAACCAGTCTGCGTTGGTAGTTGTAAGAACTTGTAACATCAAGCCTCACACGGATACGGCTGACTTTCCTCGTTGCGCAAGGTTGTCTCTACACTTCCAAGTCGGGCGTGGATGTCGGCACGCTAAAAAGCGCGGCCACCAATATAATGTCCTGTGCGGACAAGCAGAAGGATAAAGTGAATGGCAACTTCCAAGACGATAAGAACAACCAATATTGTCTTGCTGACAAGAACAGTTGCAGTCACTGCTTTTTCTACGATCCCGTAGAGACTTGAGCATTTACCGGGGTGTAGTTATAAACCACGTTTTGGACTAGAGACCAGTCGAGTGTAGTTGTGACTTTGCTGTATTATAATTGTCCGAAACGCTGAGACCGCCTGCTCCATATAGTGATTCGAGTTGTGAGAAAGAAGACTGTCAAAGTGCACTGGCCAGTATTTTTTTAAAAAGCTATAGACGTGTAAGTAGTAACACGAAGGGGGCCTCATGAGGGCAATGAGATTCATGCAGCATATATAGACGGACGTAGTGGAAGGTTTCATCATACCACGTGGCGAGCAGACATATTTCAGTCCCCTCCACGCACCTCCCTTCGCTATTCTCCTTCTCCAAAATGTCTGTATATCTAAATCCTACCAATTCTCTTGGGTTCAATCGTATGTATGCTCTCAATTCGACACGACCAGTTGTTGCTCACGTCTTTCCTCAGGCCCTTTGACTGCTCTGGTTAAACGGGCGCTGACGATATCAAATCCCCATGCCCAACCAGTCGCCTTCAAGGTCAAGACGACTGCCCCAAAGGTGCCTTGTGTGTTTCTACCTGTTGCTGTGGTCATACTGATGGCACACCTCTAGTTGTACTGCGTACGACCCAATTCCGGGAGAATAGAACCTGGACAGAGTGTCGAGGTTGCTGGTGCGTGCAAGTGTTCTATTTGAGGGCTGGGCAAAAGCTGACGCATATGTCATTCTCCTTACAGTTATGCTACAGGCGTTGAAGGAAGAACCGCCACTGAATGCGAAATGCAAAGACAAATTCCTTATTCAAAGTACTTTGATCACTCCGGAAAAGGAACAGAAACCTCTACAGGAGATAGTGCGTCGAAAACGCTTATCCACACTTTCTCAGCCTTCTAACTACTTTTCTTGATCAGTGGGTTGTTCCCGAGGGCAACACTGACGAAGCAAACAAGGTTCACCAGCAGAAACTGAAGGTCGTGTATCTACCTCCCGAGGGACAGACTTTGGAAGAGGAAGACGAAAATGCTGGTAACCAAAACGACAGCATTGGCAACCAGAGCTCAATGATGACGGGCGCCGTACGCAATCTTATTTTTGCTAATGTCTCGCTTTGGTCGCTGACGTCAGATTCGTGCAGCAATTTGATACCGTTCGCCAACATCCGTCAGGCAATGGGCATGCTGCTGGTTTACCTGAATTCCAGCAGCAAGATGCTTCTAGTTCGAACATTCAGCACGAAGAGGAGGAAACACATGACGCACCTGAAGTACCGCCCCCAGTTTCTGTATTTGTTCAACCGCCTCCCGAACCAACATTTGAACCCATTGAGCCAGTTCCTGCGCCAGCTGCAGCTGCAGCTGTGCCACCACCTGTCGCACCGGATCACAGTGATAAACTGAAGGAGGAACTACAGGACGCTCGGGTAGAGATTGAGAGGCTCAGATCATTGCTCGCTGCTGCTGCACCTCCCCCTGAACTACGACAGCGAACGAGACGTCTGTCCGATGACATGACTGTGGCAGGGAGCGACGTAGGTACGATGATAGATGAGTCACCGATGCCACAGGAAGGTGTTCCTCTGCAAGTGGTGGTGATCATCGCTCTGGGGGTATTTATAACGACTTACCTCTTTTTCTAAATTTTATATGATTCTTCTTGCGACTGGGTCCATTTGCATATCGCTCACTTTCGTTTATCTACCTTACGTTCTCCTTTCTCTATATGTTCCTTATGTGCCAAAGGCCCCATACCACATAGTCCTGGGTACACGAACATCCTTTCCCGTCCTCTCCTATTCTTCCTTTACATGTGTGGGTTGTACATGTTAATTTTATTGTTCGATCCGACACGATGTTCATGACTTAACCATTGCTCCGAACGGGATTGCACGAATTATTGTCCTGTTTCCTTCGTACATACGTCGAATTATTATCCCTGTAGACGAAAGCTTAAAGTGTGAAAGTTTGCATCAGGAAGCTGTAGCTTAAGTTCAACTGCGCAAGCCCACAATCGATGCAAAATACAAGACAACGAGGTGACGGCGACCGACTAATTTGGATCGTTCGTGAAGTTCGAGTGTCCTTTCCAAGGTTGATTAACTCGATATGTATGTTCTTTGAGCATCGCGGCACTTGTTGCAGTACCGAACATGCGTGAATTGCAGGCATCAGGAGGTGCAGTGTTGAGGCGGGCTTCATCAAATGTAAGGACACGGATAAGTGGAATCTTCTCTGGAACGTCAGGGAAGATACCACGGCTTTGAACCTAAGGCGTCGTATAGTGGCATTCTCAGATGACTGCGAAGGAGCGTATACATAGTTGCTCGTACTCCCATCTCAACTTCACGGTCTGCGGAACGAATGACCTCGCCCCGATCCGGACCGCTAACACCTACATGGATCGCTCGTTGAGCACCTTACACCTATTGGTTTCCCACTGCCGTCAAGTCGTACTCTGTATCATCCTGATTTGCCACGATAAGGCAGCGCGAGATAAGAGGCTGAATGCGTATTGTTTGACTTCGTAGATCCTGACTATATGCACATAGAGTACTTGAGCACATCATCTACACCGACAATGCGTTCAGTTTTGCTTCAATCGCATCAGCTAACAAGCGATGGACCCGCTCAGTAGGGTGACCCGTATCTGTATCTGGCATTAAAGCTAGTGCATACACAAAACTTTGCTTAATTAGACGTACTGAACCAGAAAAATCCCTCGGGATCCGGGCAGGTACAAAAGCTACCAGAAGAATTTGAGCCTTAGGTCTGACTGTTCATATTTAGATGCAATGCTGAGCTCACCCTGTAATGTTCGTGAATCCGAACTCAGCTGAATTGTCCAGGAGGAAGTTGAAGAACGCGTTCGAATCAAATGCAATGACGGTTGAATCTGGTAGAGAATCAGGCGGCGCGACACCTAGCGATGATTGTGACGCTCACCTGGGTTGCGTGAAGCGAAATTTGCAGTGTGCTTTGCAAGAGCAGCGTTAAACGATGCGATGTGGTCCTTCATTTTGGCAGCATTTGCCACATTCCCTACCGTGTTAGGATTACGGTCTTCAGGAGGCACATTGATGAAAAGATGAGTCGTAAGTCCATTATCAAACGCCATTTGCTAGATAGGAAGAATCGCAGTCAACTCTGGCGTAAACTTTGTCACTATCAGATAGCATACCACGGCATTGAAGTAGGATGTCATCTCCAATTCCCAGAAAGCGGTAAAGTCTGTAATCTAGAGACATATCAGATCGGTCCCATGGAAAATTCTGCGGTAGTCTTACAGTCGCATTGTTCAACGTATCACCTGTGTCGTTAATACCAATCCACCAGGTCGTCATCGTCTCTCCGGAGGGATGAGGGATAATCGAAGACGCATAGGTAGCCCACTGATTCACCTGTTCTACTAATGCCACGGTGAATGGATGATGTCGAGGGAGGCTATAATACAACAGGAATGAAACTGACACGACATGATCCGCGAAGAACAACTCACAGCGATGCATCGATATCGGATCCCGCAAAAGCAAAATTCCACAACTGCCGTTTACATTTTGTGGGTGAACCCTCAAAACACCCTGTCAGAAACTCTAGCTTTAGGCCTTTAATTTAGTGATGGAACCAGACAGAGCTTCGAGAAACTAGGACGTACCCAGTTAGCACCCTCTGAGCTGGTCTAAGAGAAGTGTCCTTCAGTACAACCAGTCTAACCTTTGAATAGAGCACCACACTTGCATTTCTCAGAATGATCTCATCAGTCAAGACCTGTTGCCGAGTGAATGGAAGGCTGAATTCATCTCCAATGAAGCTAGAGCAATCTTCAGACTTGGAATGTTGGAATACTGGAAAATCTTACCTGAAATTAGGATAACCTAGAGTGCCCTGCACGAAAGAGTACGAATCTCCAAAAGCATACACGTATTTGATAGCATCCCACTTGAAAGCCGTCACGGTGCTCAAGAGCACCGCAAGATTGAGTGCGAAGAGCACAACCCGGAGTTGACGTGACATCGAATATCCCGCATTCACGAGCATGAAAATATACCTGCACAATTTATGATGCTTCTCAGGGCTCGTGACCACCTGGCTTTATAGAGTCGGACCGTCGGGTCGAGAGACTGCCGTAGTCGATCCTTGCTAAGGGGAATTTATCTCTCCAGTTAAAGAACGCGTGGGTGGAATGAACTAACGACGAAAACGGTGAGTAACAGATTGAATACATAACCAATATAGCTCTTCGTCTCGACTCAAACCTCCAGCTATGAATGAACGATAACCAGTCCAAGAGCTGGGCATAATACCTCCATCGTTGCAGTCTTGTCCATCATCCATCAGCATGGCGTGAGGTTCAACGAAACGCGGATAAAATCCTGCAGTTGACTGCGCGGAGTCCGGCACGAACTCCGCCAGTTCCAGCGGAGCGAAGCCTCTCTGCTTGTCTTTCGTTCTTCATCGGCGGCTACACTGGCCACAGCAGTCTCATCGCAGGAGAATGTCAAACACTACATTTCCGCTCGTTCATCGATACACCAGAGCGATCCATCCTTGGCCAATAACACATTAGATGCGTTCAGATCTCCATGCGTAAATACTGGAATCCAGTCGCCCTCGCATGTAGAAGGTGGATACGGCTTCCCGTGTGGTCGCCGATGATAGCGTTGCAAAGCCAGTGTTGTCCAGTCAGCATACGCGCCGAATTCGCACAAAACAGCGAAATTGATGCGCGGACTGGAATGTACCCAAGTGTTCGTGACAGAAAGCGACAACGTCAACAGCCCGTCTAACAAGGAGCCTACCCTGTGCTGCTCAAGGAACGCGTCGCTTTGACATAGAGACGAAGAGTGCACGCCACACGAATTTTCATGATTTGGCTTAGATTGTTCCAAAATTCGAATAGCACCTGACCCTCGATGACATTCATGACCAGCCAGTTCAATCGGGGGCAGTAGGTGCGAGAACCGGGATCGAAGTGTTTTGACGAATATATTCCATGCTCAGCCTCTCAGACGGCGTAGAGTTTTTGACACCGAGAGAGGGGCTGATACGGTGTGCGGGAACCCCTTGAGAAATTTCCACTCTGGCACGTCTCTCGAGTTCGTCGTCCCAATCTTTAGTAGTCTGGGTAGAAAGGAGCTGGTTCAACGTCATCATCAGACTGAGGAAGGTCTGCAATCGAAAGCTTTATTGATTCAACGATTCAGCCAGTAGTGCTGGCATCAAAAGAGTGTACTGTACCTCAGGGCCCGAGTTCTCTAGAGTCGGAAGAGTAAACAGAGTTACAATGAAATTCAGCACACTTTATGCGCTCAACCATTGCACTGATGCAGAAGAAATATTGCCGCTCTATAACTGGCAAAAGAACGCCGGCTGAATTGTATTCAGTAATGATCAACATATAATGTATTGGATCAGTGGTTGAATGCCTTCACTGGTCGTCCCGTTGACAGGAGAATACTTGGAAATTGGAATTGCACATGAGCGCGAAATAGGAGGGGTACCCGCGTACCTCCGCACATCTCGTGGAGTATGATCTTGAGGAATAAGGTCCGCCTTGGTTCCGACTACACAGGCAGGTGCTTGTTCAAACTTGCGAGGCATCGTAGAATCATCAGTAACGTCGAACGCTTGAATGGCGGAAAACATAAAATCAATTGCATGGCCGATGAGAAACAGAAAGAAACACCATCATGTCGGGTGTATATTAGACCATTTTAATAGTGTGGATTCAGTCGCGTCGTTCTGAGGGTACGCATACAGAAGTGCATTGACCGAATTATACTAATAGAAAGTTTGAGCTCCCAAATACGGGTAAACACAATACTTGTTCTCCTACTCCCGCCACTTGAAGATTGGCCCATCGAGACCACGACTTGAAGGAGAAAAAATGATTGAATTACAGTCAAATATTATCTCAGAAAGACTCTCTGTGTTGGATAGCTCAGTGGTCGAGGAATTCGAATAGCTCTAAAGGAGTCGAAGCATATCATCATCGCAGATTGATTGCAGATGCAGGTTTCTCCGCAGCGTCAGGTTGTTCCCTTCAGTTTCTGTCTTACACTGCTAGGTTGAACTCAGTTGCGATGACAGGTATACCTACTATCCGAGATGGTGGGGGAATGTGAAATACACTCAATGTCACTGCACTCGCCACCACAGAAGCCTTTCCCAAGAACCCTTCCTTGGTTTAGCAATTTTATCACTACAGAAGGACCAAGTGCGCTCTCCTTTTTCAGATCCTAACCAAATTTCAATGACTCATGAAGGGCTCTGGATGCAAAGCCAAATGTGGCGCATGAGATCACACAAAACGTAGATCGTCTGTCCTCGTCGGCTTTGCATGATATGTGTTCCAAAACACATGTTCCGTCTTCTCCTGACCCCCAGCGCTCGACATGGGAAATGCATGGACGTCTCTTCGACGTAAGGTGTACTCGATGTGACCACTGAAGAGAATCGCTCAAATCCACTGTGCCCTTCTCTAGGTGCTGCGGACAAATCCTTTCAGAATTACCAGGACTACCTGAGAACGAATTGCCTCGTTCTTCCTCTTGTGGTGCACTAGCTCGCCCAGGTGTATGTAGTATGGTCCGAGGAAAATTTCATTTGGATGAGATCAATAGCTTGGTTGGTGTACAAGGCTGATTTCTGCCCTGTCATCGGTACATCTTTCACGGTGAGTGCCCTCTCGGCTTACGATAGTTGTATGCAGAATGACCTCACGCGTGCTATACTATTTTATGGGCTATACAGGTTCGTCCAGCTTCCGCGTATTCGTATCGCGTCCAAAGACTGCAATGGAATAGTTGCCGTGGCAGATTGAACCCTAGCGAAAAGGATGTCCGCGCGGACTTCCTGTTTCGTGAAGGGTATGAAACCATGTTGGCCCGCATTAATCAGCAAGTCACGCGTAGCAGCCCCTTCTCCCTGTCGCACCACTTAAATTTATATGATTCCAACGAGCCATTGAACAGCCGTCCCAACCATGATTCCGCAGCAGATATAAAAGAACCCTATAAGCCAGAGCATCTGCGCCGCATGCACCTTCAACAAAATGGCTTGCGTGTAATCCCAGCGGAATCGCCGAGTCTGACGAAGGGATCCAGAAATACACCAATCTACCCAGATGGTTTACCTGCGCAAAGTTCATAGCAAAGTAGCTTGTGAATCGTTTGATCTTAGCATGACAAATCCTAAAGTGTAAAGGCTAACGGTCCGAATACTTTTTCTAGGTTTTGAAGCGTATGGCGTCCATGAATGGCGTATGAACTTCGAATAAATGAGTGTGCTACGTGTGTGGTCCACAACTAATATATACAATCTAAACAATGTATATTATGATTATCCTATAAAATCACCCAATAACGAGAAAACGTAAAGACACCGAATAAGAGTAGTTGCGTCAAATGAGTTGTGGTTTGAATAATGTAAGTCTGGGCATGTCGTACATTTACAACGTGGAGGATATCTAAGTGCTGCTCAGGGCCGGGGTATGTATGTACACGGTGTCAAGTCCAACCAAACGAAAGACAGCGAACAGGAGATTACTCTCGTCTGCTGAGGGCTTGTAGTTGTACAAACTCATAGTAATCCCCTTTTATGTTGAGCAGTTGATCGTGCGTTCCTGATTCGCTTACGCGGCCATCCTTAATAAAGTAGATGCAAAATGAAAATAATCCAATCAGGATTGGGCTGGCAGGACAAGCGCGCGGCGACGTAGATGCAGTCAGCATTTTGGATACTTGATAAACGATGTGCGATAGCAATCGTCGTTCGGCCTTTGGAAGCTTGGTCAAGAGCCTCTTGCACGACCTTCTCAGAGTTGGAATCAAGTGCCGAAGTTGCTTCGTCCAAAAGCAGAACTTTCGGATTCCGTAGAAGAGCACGGGCGATAGCGATACGTTCTGCGTGCACTCAGGTCAATAACATCAAAGTGAGCCAGGAGCGCAAAAAATGACATACGTTTCTGTCCACCAGAGAGTTGAGAGCCCTTGCCTCCGACCTCGGTGTCAAAACCACTGTTGAATATGTTCGTCAAGGGAATGTATTTCATACTGAAACGAAAAGTACTTACTCCGGAAGGGATTGAATGAAGTCGAGGATGTTTGCTTTACGACATGCTTCCTCTATTTCCGCTTGCGTGACTTCATTCGCAGGCTTGATGGCTCCAAGCAAGATATTGAAGCGGACCGTTCCAGCGTATAGAGTGGGTTCCTGTGAAACAAGAGCCATGGCCTTTCGATAGTCAGACACATTGAGCTCGTTGATAGGTTCCCCGTCCAACTGCGAAATACATATCAGATCACAATCGACATGAAAGAATGATAGACGTACATATATTTGACCAGCAAGAGGATCATAGAATCGTTCGATCAACTGAATGACAGTGCTCTTTCCAGAACCACTTTGACCAACTAGGGCAACATAGGTCCCCGGTTCAATCTTCAGGGAAAGTTCACGAAGAACACGTACACCCGGTCGAGTGGGATACCTAAAGTGTATGTTCTCGAACCGAATTTGACCGCGCACTTGAGTAGGATCCACTGCTTTGCCTTCAGTAGAATCGGCATCGATCTCCGGGACGGAGTCGAGTAGCTTGACAATATCGGAGGCTGCACCTTTCGCGGAGGACATGTCAGGTACGAACGAGAACACATTCCCAGCCTGGATGGCACCGAATGTAGTAGACTGCACATAAGAAGTTAGTACCCTTGGCCGAATCGCGGACTGTTTGTACTTGCCATCAAGCCAACAAAGAACCTAAATGTGCTGTATTCCAAGCCGGACACCAATCTTGAACCATACCAAAACACGAGAGAAATGACGAAGAACATCATGGATTGAGAAAGTGCGTATAAACCATTGCTCCAAAACGCGGTCCTATTGGACTTGCGCAGAGGCTCCTCTAAACTCTTACTGTATAGGTCAAGGCAGTCGTCTTCACGAGTTAAAGAAGCGACTGTGCGAATCGCTCCTGCAGCTTCACAAGCTAATTGAGCGGAGCCAGCATGTATTTTCTTGTTGGCTTGATCTTTCAACACGACAACACGCTGAGGATGAACATAGTCAGTACATGTGGAGACTTCAATAAAAACCCATACTAGGCGAATATATCCGGCGGTCACCAGCAAAGGGGTACATGCTAGTGATGAATAAGATATCAGTAATGCGACCACATGTTCATTGGCTATAGCCTTACCTATTCCGACTAGGCCAAGCTTCCATGCGAAAATAAGACCAACTATAGCTCCACCAACCATAGTAGATGCACTTTGCACAAGTCTATTCACCACAACAGGTTCAGTTTTTCGTCGGAATGTAACTCCAAAAATAGACGTACGCTCCGAGGGTGATACCGGCCAGACCATTCACTTTTTGGGGATTATCACTGAGATCAGATGTCAATCCACCAGTGCTATTCTCTTCCTTATCAAAGAACTCGACTGGACAGACGATCAGCAAGAATTTCCGTGTAACTTTGTTCGAAACTCGATATCTTGTCTCAGGATGGCACGGAAGCTGAGCGACCTTAATTTAGACGTAAGGCTTGCGGCCGAGGATGCAAAGGAATAATTCTGGAGTCCAATAGCGAAAGTAGACACAATGGCAATCAAGAAGAACCTATAATATGTGAGTCATGAACGAGCGGACAGACGGAAACGATCTCCTACCAGAGAGCATTACGATCACCAGCAACTCTCATAGCATGACCTTGTTCAGAGAAGCCACTAATTCCTTTCGCTACAAACGAAGGAGACAATGAGCAATGAATATCATCACATCGCCCTCAAATCACTTACCATACACAATACCAAATGCAGGGTACACCAAGCCCGTTATGATCGCAAATGACGCGCCCACTAAATACCTTGACCACGCGTCCTTGTTAATAATCCCCATTCTCTTGAAGAGATATGGTAGACTGTAATCGTTTTCTCTTACAACCTTAGCGTCCTTGGTCTTTTGCTCAATTATCTCGCTAGCAAGTGATCGTCCCGTGTTCTTGCGGCCAAGAGGGATTTCCTCTCTTGCAGCTTTCTCCATATCAGCGGCATCGGCATCAACCTCCCCAGTACTATCGTCCACAGCAGCTTCGCGAAGTTTTTGCGACTGGACCAAACGGGAATAGGCACCCTCCTTGCTTAGAAGTTCATTGTGTGTGCCCTGCTCTATTATGACACCGTCACCCATTACGAATATCACATCAGCATCCTTAATGGTTGACAGACGATGCGCAATTGTAATGGTTGTTCGACCTATCATACCATCGTCAGATCAGAGTTCTAGGCAAAAGCTACCTCCACTTACCGGCAGCAGCCTTGTCCAACGCATCTTGCACGATACCCTCGCTCTGTGTATCTAGTGCACTGGTAGCCTCGTCAAGCAAAAGAATGCGCGGATCCGAAACGATAGCCCGTGCAATCGCAACACGTTGCTTCTGACCGCCACTAAGCAAAAATCCTCTCTCACCGACCAAAGTATCGTAACCCAAAGGTAGCTTGGAAATGAACCCATCCGCATTGGCCTTGATACACGCTTCCTTAATTAATGAGAATTTCTCCTCTTCGCTGGCATGTTCATGCGGAGTTCCGATGAGACCATGAGCAACATTGCCTTTGATCGTGGTGGCGAAAAGAGTAGGCTCTTGGGAAACCAATCCAATCTGAGTGCGCAGCCACTTAAGGTTCAAAGTCTTGATATCACGTCCGTCCAGTTTAACCACCCCCGAGAGAGGATCGTAGAAACGTTCAACTAGTGAGATCACAGTAGACTTTCCAGATCCCGATGCTCCGACAAGAGCAGCAGTTTTACCAGCCCGGAATTTCAGGGAGAGATTTTTGACGACAGCTACACCAGGACGTGATGGATAGCTGAACTTGACATCCTCAAGTGTAATTTCTCCCTCCACGGTCTCGGGCTTCAATCCAGAAGGATCTGCAGAATCGATATCTGGCACACGATCAATAGTGGCATAAAGTTTTGCAGCGGCACCGCGACCGTGTGTAATAGCTATTCGTTGTAGATATCTGAGTATACGTAAAACCGTCCGGATGAGGTACGTACCTTGCATTTCAGGAGCCAACAGCGCCAGTGAAAACGAACCAATTAAGATGGACATGAAAACGTTAATTACTTGGCCAGCATTCGCTGGTTAAAGAAATTGTCGATTTGAGCGCGGGAAACGCAATAAACATATAAATACATACCATGACCCTGGAGAATGAGAGTGGTGCCAAAATCGAAAGCTAGCGGGCGTATGATTAGCATGTCGGTTCACAAGGAAACTAAAGCAAGCTATTGAGACGAAGCTAGGGCATAGGACGAATAGATGACAAAGAAGAAGACAGCAAGACCAGCACCATGCCAAACAGCAGCCTGAGAATCGACGGTACGTGATTTATCGATGTGTTCATCGTAAAGGGCAGAAAGAATCTTCTGCGTCCCAAAGGCCTGCGCAGTACGAACAGTGGAGATAACTTCCTCTGCAAGATTACCGCCGTCGGCAACGTGCTTGAGAGACAGCCTGAAAAGGAATCCTGAATATTTAGTCAATGGACCAAAACCGAGACTTACTGCATGTACTTGGAGACGAATATATTCATAACACTTCCAGTGATACCGATGCAGGGCAATATGGAGGACATCGCCAGTGCAAGACGCCATTCTCGAGCGTACGCCAAAATGAATCCGGTGAAGAAAGCTGACGAAAAATGGACGACGAGGGCGACCTTTTCTGATATACCTTGCTGAACCAGGTCTAGTACACAATGTCAATTTATGACGCTTTTTTTGATAGTACGACTTTGCCTTACGCGTATCAGTCTGGATCCGGGTTGCCACTTCACCTGCTCCAACTTTGTCAAAGAATTGGATATCTTGACGAAGAACGGCCTGCAGATACCGTTCACGAATGCGTTTAGCGTTCACTTCGCCGGTGTAAACCCAAGTGTACATGTAAATGTAGGTACAAACGAAAATTCCAATGCCTAGAGGTAGATTACAGAAAGCTTGTCAGCCTGGTGACTACGGGCAATATGGTCAAGCTCACCGATGATGGTAAGATACAGAGCATCAAGGGAAGCCTGATGACGAAAGTCGGCGACAGTCTGCGGAAATTCCTCTGCCGCAGTTGGGTCACCGTTTTGCTTGTCATTCAACTTGGTCTGAAAGTCCACGAAGGCGGCTGTCAATCTACCGAACAGCAGGGTCATTAGGGGTTGCGCAGCGCCAGCGGCGGCAGCAGCTATAAGACCAATCAAGTCCATCAACAACTCCAGCCTGGTTGAGAACCTGTTTACTTCGGTCACCAAGAGTCGTAACAATGATTGCAGCGCTGTAAACATACCTGAATAATTGTACTATCGAGACAGGCTGGAGCTCAGGCTCGACTGGTTTTGCCAGAACGGCATCAACCTCAGGATCCTGCTCAGATTTCTCCACATCCTTCCCTGTATCCTCTGTAATTTTCCTCGACCACCTTCTTGAGAAAAACCCCTTCTTCTCGTCCAGAGACACCTTCTCGTCCACACTACTAGGATGCGAGTCCGACATTGAGGACACGGACTAGATTGCAAGTGGAAGGAAAGAGACAAGGTAGTCTGACAGGCGGCTAAGCACGAGTGGGTATATGTACCAAGGCTTTCGGCAAAAGTTTCGTAATACGGATTACACATTGTTGCCGGAGATCCCTCGGTTCTGCCTGCCGTTACTCTACGTGTACAAGCAAATTGCGTATATTATGATAATTTCAATCATGATTAAAATCTCCATACGTTGCAAGGTGCTGCCCTGTGCTGCCGCGCTATTCAAAAGCTGAGCGATGCGAAACCCTCGGCAAGTCATGACGAGTCAGACTGGTCTCAAGAGTCAAGACCAGGTCAAGACTATTGAACCGTTGAATGGGACGGAACCGCAACTCGAGTCAAACGTTGCATCCAAACAATGTCACAGCATCGGCATCGGCGCATTTTGCTATCATTAGTGAGTGCCATAGTGCATGGAAGCTACTTTTCACGATAAGTATTATATATATGTATGTTATGTACTTGAAATTAATGATGGAGTTGCTGGCTCCCAGTGGGAGGCCTTCGCTCAAACGTGAGATAACTCTTTCAGGCATTCTCAGCAGTTTTTCTACTTACCTCTGCGGGGACGGTATGAAATTTTCACCTTATGTACCGAGGTACTTAGTGGTGCAGCGTGCGGTGCCTGAACCTGAACCTTTACCGAGTCCGATAAGTAAGGTCCGATAACGTTCCATATGTACTCCCAACTGTTGAATTCTCGGAGTTAATATGGTTCGATATAATAAAACGAGATATATGTGGTATATAGTTCCGGCCAAAGAGCGAGTGTTGAATTCATGTAACGAGTATCAATAATAAAGAAATCCAATATATAGTAACGAACGGAATCGTAGGAAAGGATGCAATTAAAGGAGAAATCTTATATGAACAAGCCAAAAGGAATGCCAAGCGGTTGAAATACTAGATTACACTAAACCAGACAGATGGGTGATTGAGCAAAGCAGACAAACAGCAAAGTGATAAACATGTGTGAGAATTAGATGGCCGAGTACTAACGATGCCGCCGGGTTATTAGAGCAATAGACCTACATATAATCTGTCCAAGTCAGAGTTAGCACACACTAGCACACAGATCCCACCAGGCCAGCCAGCAGATACATTCTCACCTAACGACGTTTGTCCGCCTTAGACAGGACTGACAGGAATATTGGTGCCGTTGTATGAGAATCCTATAGGCGACACTCAGCGCAAGACGAGGTATGAGTATGGGAGGAAAGACATACCAGAGAACTGAGCCTGAACTGTCTGACTCAGTTCAGAGCCCTCTACAAAGCTATCTACGGGGGCTTCGGTAGTGAATACGGTGTCAAAGTTTGACACGTCTACAGGGCTAGCCACACTTGGTTTGAAGGGTGGGTGTATTTTCTTCTGCGCAAGCTTCTTGAAATCGATATGATTATCGAAGAATGGGTGCTTCTTGATTTCTTCAGCGCCGTTGACACCCAGCCTACGAGTAGGGTCACGGGTCAGAAGCCCTGTGAGAATGCTTTGAGCCTCTGGACTAATTTCGGGGCCAAAAACGAGAGGGTCGTTCAAAATCTTTTGATACATGTTATCAGTGACCTCTAAATCATGAAACGTCAGGTCATATAGAAGATGAGTAGAAGATACGACGAACCATCGTAGAATGGAGGAAGCCCAGACAACATTTCGTATAACAGAACCCCGAGCGTCCACCAGTCTATGGTTTTGTCTGGGGCGAGATAAATCATTTAGCACTTCAAAATCATTACAGGTCGCAGTAGACATACTGTAGCCGTGCCCGCATAGAATTTCAGGTGCAAGATATTCAGGTGTGCCACAGAACGTATTCGTTTTATCGTTCGCCTTCATGTTCAACTTGCACAATCCAAAGTCACACAGGGCAATGTGTCCGGTAAAATCTAATAAGATGTTCTCTGGTTTCAAATCGCTGGCACCTAATGTCAGCATCCTTCGGAAATGAGAAACCGACAAGCGACATACCGATAGACCACATCTAATTCATGCAGATGTTCAAGGGCCAGGAGTAATTCAGCACTGTAGAATCGGGCACGCTCCTCGTTGAACCTCTGTTCTCTCTGCAGATGATGGAATAGCTCTCCGCCGTTCACGAACCTGAGCAGAATGAGGAGTTGACTTCAGTGAAGGTCAATTACATAGGAAAACCCGTCAAGGAAAATATGCAAACGAAACAGAAGCCTGAGAGAAAGTAAAGCTTACGCGAGGACCAAATACAATTTCTGTTCCGATTGGAAACTGAACTTAAGAGGCACGATGAAAGGGCTGTTGACCTGCGCTAGGACCAGTCGTTCCGCCAACGTATGCGTGATCTCATTCCGATGCACGATATGAGCTTTCCGAATAGTCTTGAGAGCGTAAATTCGCGAGGTATCACGTTTTCGAACTTGCATCACCTATATGGCAGATAAAAACGGTAAATGATGCAAATGGAAGCTGACGTGGGTTCATTTCTCACCTTACCGAACGATCCCTTTCCAATGACGGTGATGAGCTCGAAGTCATCAATCGTAAGCGAGCCACCATAGCTGGGCTGATAGGAGACACCAATTTGAATCTTGCCCGAACCACCTACTATATCATACCACTGGTCCTGGGTGCCCATGTTCTCAAAATCAGGCACGAACTTAATGCCACCTAAGAAGATATCATTCCCCAAATCATCCGCTAGGCCGTCTCCACCACGATTGGGCTCGTCAGCGCGCAAATAGCACTGGAGGGAAAGTTCCGAGTTCCGGGAAACATCACTTGAGAGTTGATACATCAGGAAAACGTAGTGATGTAAAAGATGAACATTCCAACGCACAAATGGGCCTGATACATGTACAAAGGTTTCTCGAGTTCCCCTCCGAGAGGTGTAATGAGAACCTGGTTGACTTCATACTCCATTACAATATATGGGAGCCACCAACATTGTGTCCGCTGAATACTGTCCCTGAACATAAATGTAAGTAGAGTGTTATGAGCATCAGTTCGCTCTACGTAGCTACCTGTTTCCTTTCGATCTGGCAAGTCGATGTTGTTGTACGCTAGATGGCGAGACGGAAGCAGCCACCTTTGCTTGCTGGGATGCAAGGGCGTTCTGGACTGCAGGAGGAACCGCAGAACCAGCAGGAAGACTAAGACCTTCCGCCCACAGCACGCGAATGGCCAGCAGTCCTGACCTAGGACTGGGCTTGCCGTCTGGGTTTCCAGGCGTTGGGGTGGTCGAGCGACCAGACATGTCCTCGGAGCGAAGGTTGGTGACAGAAGATTTTTTGCTCCGGCCGAGTTTCCAAGACATAGTGAGATATTAACGAAGACGGAGATAATGAGTGTACTTGAGAAAGCCTGCTTTCTGTTGTGGATGGATGTGAGTGGCAAGATTGAAAGAGAAGGAGCAACGGAATTAGTTATGGTGAATGTGTGACACCGTTACTACTTCCCGATCAGGGTATGTGACAATGATCTTCGGATGATCACTTCTTACGTAACCACGTAGCTACGCGAAGGCGACTGGCTGCTAGTAGTCTAGTCTAGTACTTTCGCTTCTCAGCGGTAGTAAAGGGTCACTTGAGGGTTACGGGCGTTGCAGGTCTCAGTACTATGTTTCTATGTACAGTAACACTGAAGGAATTCCAAAAATCAGACTCCATGTTCCAGACGTGCAAGCGGCCTTCGCTGGGCCGACGGACGATCGTTACGATACTAAAATAAATACATAGTTTGTCCTTACTCTCATTGACTCGTGGTATCGTATCCAGGCCTTGTACGAATCACAACCGCGACCCTCTAAACGTTGACAGGTCCTCCTGACCTGAAATTACTTACGTATTGGGCTATTAGCTTAAGAGCATCGAACTGCATAGATATTGGGAGGTTGGAGAATCCTCAGTTACTGCACTGCGACATGACAAACAATGGCAAGGAAGTGGTAATGCTTATGTAGGCTCAACATGTACACAAAAGACTTGGTCGCAAGTGTGTTGCATAACCTGCGAGTTTTCAACATTGATGATAGCCGTAAGAACCATGAATAAAGAATGTTATGGAATAACAGCCTTGAGATACTTTGATCCTAGTCGTATGGTTTGCCGAGCACTTTTGCAAGCCTTCTCTTGACGTCTTCACGGTCTTGTTCGAAATCCCAAGCAAGAAACCGGCGACACACGGATTCGGCTTCTTGTAGTTCCATCGTTTCGCTTTCAGACATTTCCTCGTCTAGTAACCGGCCAGTTTCGTGAGCAGACAACAGTTGACTGTTCCAGAAATCAGCGGACCACCGCGAGCTAGGACGAAACAATTTCAGGACCTAACATATTGAGCCCTTTGAACTATCCGACTGGGTATACCGAAAATTTCCGCGCATTTAGCTGCCTGCGAGTCAAGGGAGAGCCCCTCCGTTGCTCTACAAGTCGACATCTCAACTTAATCACAGAATTCATGTAAGCGAACTGCGCGAACTCACCGGTAGAGATACGTTATTTCTTCTCTATGTCGTACGCTTTCCTCGTTGAGAATTGGACGCGTGGGTCTTGTTGATGTTGATGACGTGGGGGTTCCGTTTGCCGCGGTATTTGGGCTTGTGCAATCTAGTAGCATTCTGTCGTTTGTGATGAACATGATTTGCATGTGTAGGAACGAGATTGGCAGAGACTCTGGATCGAGGATACCCTCTCCGAAAACATCATGAAAATGAGTGGCAACAAGAACTTTTGGACAATTCGGGCCTCGATTGAGAAGATGCTTGACTACGCCACAAAGTAGACCCGCGCCGTCTGCAGTCAAATGCCAGGTCATGCCGCAAAAAGATAGACGGGGTCCGCAAGCGTTCCGGAAAGCAGCAGATAGTAAGATTTAGACCCAAACAAGCGAATGAAAAGATAAAACACCAGCCTGTTGAGAGCGTTCCTTTGCCGAATTCGTCGAGAAGAATCAAAGAACGAGAGGTGCAATTACGAAGAGCTAGAGAAACTTGCCCGAGGTCGATCATGAACGCAGATTGAACCTAGAAGCGGTTAGTGTTGTTGAAGTCCTCGAGGCACGCAGAAAACCTCTATTTACTTTTGAGACAGATTCTCTTGTAGATATGCGCGTGAAAACTGGATGTCATCAATCAATTCATACTCAGAGTATCCGAGAGCAAGAACCATACTTTTATCAACAATGCCGAGGGTGGCGGATTCAGCAGGTACGAAGCTGGCAGGTATACGTCAGTATGAAGGGCGGGGTTAGTAGAAGTCAGAGAATATCAACCATCCGATCTAGTGGAACCGTTAGGAACACGCGCAGTGACAGGTGGAGCACACAAACCTGAGCCATATATTGTATAAGTGCAATCTTGATGATTATCAATGTCTCTTTCCAAGATTGAAAGTATGGGTGAAAACAAACTTGTTTCAAGTATACACTCTGGGTCGAAACGTGAGGAACAGCACAGGAGCAGTGTGGCAAGACATACCTTTCCGCAAGCATTAGCACCAGTGCATAAGAGAACGCTATTCCAATGCCTGGTCTCTCCATCTTCAAGGCTGCAGTCTGAATCCGAGGCTAGACCAAACCCATGACCGCCAATGAGATGAGCATCATTGGGAACAAACGCGTCGACGACCATCTCCTGTAATGGATGCCTGCCACTTCGTCAGGATGTGATTCGTTCACAATCTGAAACTGTAATTATACCTTCCTTGAATGATGTCAATTATATTGTCATCCACCATGACAGGTCGGTGGTAGCCATATGCACGTGAAGCATCTGCGAAGACGAAGAGACAATCCAACTCGGCGCATGCATCACACGCCTCAGACATAGCCTGATCATGAACCAAAACTTCTTCTAGCAAGGACTGAACGATCTCAATTTCACGATCTACAATAAGAGAGTGAAGATCTCCGATATGCGCATCCATATCTAGAGGGGCGTCAGTGCCGCACAGAAGGCAGTCTCGTATAGACCTACCGTGCATATCTTGAGAATTGAAATAAACATGGGACCTAGAAGCGGAGTTATTAAGAAGTAGACGGCGCAAACATGACGCTGTTACTCGGAAGAAAACTGATTTCGAACCATGAGTCTGAGAAAGCTTCATGTGTAGGGTCACGAACTCACTTGAAAACTCCAGCCATC
The DNA here is from genome assembly GCA_028554645.1 of Omphalotus guepiniiformis. Lineage (NCBI taxonomy): Eukaryota > Fungi > Basidiomycota > Agaricomycetes > Agaricales > Omphalotaceae > Omphalotus > Omphalotus guepiniiformis. The sequence goes on from JAQOOI010000021.1 coordinate 1,548,314, forward strand.
CATAACCTGGACTCCTGCTTCACTTCGCCACTGTACTTGCATTGGGACACAAATGAGGAATCCTTGTGCGTAGTCAACATGAAAAGTCGTGCATCAAGAAATGGGCCGACAAACCAAGCTGTGGAAAGTAAACTACGTTGAGAGAAGGCGCATAATCCCGAGGTACCGTTTGACAGATCCTTTCGGCTACCTTGGACTGGCACACAGGACGTTTCAACAGTGAAGAGGAACGGAATATCGTAACCTACTAGTACAGAGTCAATACCATGATATACGTACTTTCTGTTGTCCAACTCTTCATCGATATGTGGGCGTACGCAAACTCTTCTCGCTTGGGCAGATTCTTCCCAGTCAATCTGAAATATTAGACGACAGAGTCGGAACTGAGTCGAATACCACAATGTCACTGATACGCACGACGTCATTGATCTTTGTCCCGATATCTCTAAAAGTGGCGATATCCAATGCTGTAATGACCTATAAGAGTGCGCTAATGTTATATTTCATAGGGTGGAAAGAGTCAACGACGTACCTTGTTGACTATTTCGACGTTCCTCGCTTCATGAAGTTCTGCTAAGGCTTCTTTGAGCATTGCACACAAAACTGTGAACTATAGAATTCTCAATAGAGCTGACGACAAAAGTCAAAAACGATCACCTTCACAAGACCCTGCCACTCCGCGACTTTCGCTTTTCCGATTCTTAAGATACCTAGCATTCGAGGCACGTTTTTGATTCCCTTGAGGTAAGAATGCATGGCATTGATAGTGTTCAGGTTCTCCGGGAGAAGGAAACACGCCACGGCATCGTGGCGCGCATTGATCACTGCGAGAGAAAGGGATGGCCGTAATAGCCACGTTCGCATTAATGCACGTCCCAGGCTAGTATTTGTGGTATTTAGCATCCCTGTCGTATATTCATGAGAAATTCTCATGATTAACCAAACGAGATGATTTACCGGCAAGTGACAGCCCTTCCTTCAATTTGTCTGAGTGCACGGACGCATGGCTCTCGCTTTCAAAGACTTGAAGAGAACTGCAAGCAAATAGTGTAATGACCCAGGTGTTTTTATTCATTTATTAGTTACTCACAACAAAGCGTCTGCGTTGATCTGCATCACCTCGTTCCTACGTGTATGTCAGCAGTGCCCAATATGGGATAGAAACTTGAACTCACAAAGCAAGAAATTCAATACCTCGAACCTCTAAACCATGAATGCCCTCATCATCCAAGTCATCCACCGCGCGCTGGCGAACCAGATGATCCAGTAAAGCTCCAACCGATGCTATCTGATGGAATAATCACCACCGGAAACGCACTTCCAACAGAGTAGTTCCACGTACGCAAAGAGGTGAAGCTTCTACAGAGGCAAAGTTCGACAACCTAATTAGCGCATTCCATCGTTTTGCAGTAGGATCCTTGATTGATTGTCTTCTTCTTGACATGAATTCGTACGCATTTCGCGTTACTTCAGATGGTACGTCGTCTGAACTGGATGCACGGGTCGAGCATTCTTGTGGAAGATCGGAGAGTAGGGGAAGCGACAAAAGTCGTTCTCGCCCTTTTGCAGGCGAAAATTCCTTGTGAGGCCTGACTTGGAAAATACCATTAGACGTTTCCACTGTTGCTGGATATGAGTATAGGCGCATGTTTTAAGAGTTCATGAGACTCACTGAAGTCTCTGACCGTGTCCATGAATGCATCGTCTGCTCTCGAGCTAGTAAATACGATGTCCGGATTGACTTGCTCCAAGACTGCCCAGAATTGCAACCTCAATGTGATATCCGGGGAGCCTGGATAGTTGAAACTAACTCATTCTCGTCAGATCATGCTGGGCAGTTTCTTCTGTATCTTCAAGGACATAAATCATGCATCGGATGGGGTCGTAGTATGCCACCCCGACGCGACAACTGAGAATCAACTTGTTTAGCACGATTCCTTCTGCTCTGCAGATTCTCCTACTTCCGACACCAAGCCGCTAGGCCTATCTGAATGATTATCAGCTTTGCATGAAAGACCGTGAGGACTTCTCTACCTTCTCGGGTATAGTTGATTCAGTGGCCTCAGTATCCGCGAGCTCAACAGTGCCTTCCGTTTCTTCACTTTCGTCATCTCTTTCCCATCTGACCTTCTTTCTGGACGACGGTGAATCTTCATTGTCGGAGCCTGGGGCGATTTCGCGATCTACATGGTCCAGCTTTGAGGCCTGGTGGTCGCGCTTCCCTCTTCCCCTAGATCCGTGCTTCGGCTCACCATCTCTGCGAGGGTTAGGCATTCCACTGAAGGGGAATCTGAACAGGAGAGGAATTACTACAGTCACGCGTCCTTGACTCAACAGTACATATATAGTAGTTGTGACAAGTGTCACGTACTGCAAGGAGCTGCAAGGTCCAAGGTCCTTGCAAGTACTTTGCAAGTCTGCAAGTTATATTTTCACGGCTAGGAACTACCTACTGGAGAATATCTATTTCTTCTTGTCTTTTACTTCATCACCTGCAACTAAGATGAAGCAGATGTCGTTAGTATAGTATATGAGCAGCCGCCCATGTTCTTTACTTACCATTGAGTAACAAGCTCTGCGCGTCAAGCATTACTTTGTTCCCTGATGTCGCGAGCATATTCGCAATATCCCTTGCAGCTTCAAGACGACGTAGCTCCAAGAAGCCCTTGTTTTGACGCAGAGACTCTCCGATGAGTTCCGCGCTTTTAGCTTCACCTTGCGCTCGGACAATGATGGACTAATGGGTTGTACCGTCCTCATTCAACAAAACAGCATTATATCATTTCGAAGAAACCTACCTGTTTCTCTTGAACAGCTTGATCTACCAGGAAGGCAGCTCGAAAAGCAGTTTGTTGTGCGACCTAGGTTGATATTAGTAAGTGCGACCATGGAAATTCCCCAGTCATTACCTGTTTGGCTTCTACTGCATGAGTGAACTCCGGGGAAAAGGCGACGTGCGTTATGGAAACATCATCAAGAACGAGATTGAACTTCAATGCTCGTCTCGTCAAATTATCACGGACAAGACGAGAAACCTAAGAGCGGCAAGTAAGGAATGAAGGGCGAGTGGGACAGTGAAGCAAACACACATTCTCTCGTTGAGTAATTAGTTGACTTGCATTGAACTGTGCGACGACACTCTTCAAGACTTCGTTGACAATAGAAGGAAGAACCCTCTCGTCATAGTCCTGGCCAAGCTCACGGTATATTGTAGGCAAGGCATTTATTGACGGCCGTGACAGTACACGGCAAGTGATATTCACCATCTGCAAATCTGCAACTACCGTTTAGCCTAGGTCACAAATGTATCTTAGGGCGCGCTTACCTTTGGTGCCAGTTAAACTAGCAATGTTTCGGGGCTTGGCACGAATATCAAAGAGAATGGCTCTTTCTAACCAGGGAATCTGAGATGCACAGTTGAGCTTGTAAACCAGCGAGACGTAATTAGCATACCACAAAATGGGTGCCTTCAGGATATATGTCGTTCTTAACACCATTTAACCTTCGGTCAGGTTAAGAAATATTTCAGACCCGAGCGACTACAAGCTCACCGAGTGTATTTGATTGCACGGTGACCACCATCAACTGAAGTTTTCAGTGCTTAGCTACGAAGGAATCTCAGAAGAGGCGCTATAGCACACCGTTGAACAAGCTCGCATTCAAAGCAAAACCACCAGCAACAAGAGCGACAAGCAACCCGCTTCCGGCGAAGAAAGACCTGCCTGGTCCCCCACCCCTTCCACCCGAGTTTCTTATTTGCTCAGCAAAGCGCCGGAAGGATTCTGGGTCCATTTTGGAGAGTGCGTTGAATGACGAAGGTCAGCGTAAGAGTTAGAACCGACGCGTTTGAGAGCGGCGGCGAGCGGCATCCGTGACCGCGTGACATCATGTTTCTTGTCTCCTCATCACCGATTAGAATTTTAATCGCTGCCTCTGACACCTTCCGGACACCTACAAAATCATTCTGGAATTTATGATGGGGGATCTGTCGATGGTGACTACTACAGCTACAAACGATTCACTTAGCAGTATTGTGGGTTCACACTCGGGTTATGTTCATATGGCCGGCGTGCTCACTACTTGAGACGGGTTTAGTTAGGCTGGGTATCTATTGCATGCTGGTGCGTTTAATCATGTCACATTCAACGACTTTAATAAATATTCATCCTACAGGATTGTCGTCTATTCTCCTCAAATATACGAGAATTATGTTCAGCAGTCTGGAGAAGGGTTGAGTATCACATTCATTCTCATATGGCTGCTCGGCGATCTCTGCAATTTGTCGGGTGCAATATTCGCTGATCTTCTGCCCACTGTGATCATTCTTGGGGTGTACGTGAGTACTTGAGTCCTCACCTGATGTCATTCACTTCAAAAGTTATATATCAATCATCTTCTCAGTATTCTCTGTGCGACACTACTCTGTTGGTTCAAGTATACTACTATCGCTGGAAAGCTTCCAAATCTCAGGTATCCTCGTTCCACGAACACGATGAAGAGTCTCCCCTGTTGCAAAACGGAGATACCCGTGTGCAAGATAAAATCGTTCCCGCCGGGTTACTTTTCCTGCGTTATTGCGGGGCCTTGTTCTTTGTCATTGTCACCGGTGTTATTGCGTGGTGGATAAGCAGTAAAGTTGAACTGGAAGAGAAACCTTCTAGACATCACAGCAGGAGTATTACTTGGGTGATACAAATTCTGGGTTGGTCGAGTGCTGTCTTATTCGTGAGCATCCTTTCATGAATCGTCGTATCTTTCACGTTATTCATTTCGGGTATTGTAGCTAGGTGCACGGATACCACAGATCAGTGAGCCCACCATGTTTGCCAATGAGTTTCGTAAAAAGTTGATATCTGGCCGGGTAGTCAAAAACTCTGCGACAAAATGCGAGGGCCTCGCACCCGCACTGTTCTTCTTTTCCATCCTGGGCAACACCACCTACGCCTTATCCATATGCGCGAAGAGTATGGATAAGGCGTATCTGATTACAAATGCCAGCTGGCTCGCAGGTCAGCATCTTAAGGATCTTGCCCACGAGTTATACAATGTAACAACTTCTGACGCTCATGCATCCTCTTCTCTTCAGGAAGCGGCCTGACGGTTTTTCTGGATCTAATCGTGAGTACAGTTTCTCACTCCATTCGTGATGCTGATGTTTCGTTCTATAGGTACTGTTCCAGTTCTACTACTATCGCCGGCGTAGCCAAGAGCAATAAAAACAGCTTTCAGTGTTCGTCACGCAGCACGTCAAAGATGGCAACCTGGCCAATGTTTGAGGAGGACAAGATAGATGCAGCGAGGGACGGGCGGATGTAGCCTTGAAACGGAGTGTTAAATGGTTTGGCCAAATGGACATGTCGTACAGACGTTATCAAATTTATAGAAGATATACATTGTTATGGTGTAGCCGGCCCAATGTAGTGGCGTGAAACTGAAAACAAAACGTGAAAAGTAGAATGAGCTGCCTCGTTGTGACCCTCGTGTTTGAGATGTCCATCCCTCGTCCCACGATGCAGGGTCGGCCATCAGGCATTGGGACCTCTAAAGACACTGGGCATTCGGCCTCGTGTTGAAACAGAACGCAAGCAAGACAAGTTTATCTACATGCAATCGCTAATTCCTTTATAACTCCTGTGTTGAGTCCATTCCTTCTCAATCGGACCACGGGTTTTGACAAGGTGTGTGCCCATTCCCCCCCGAGACAATCGATCCGACCCTCATGCATAATTTCAGTCGCCTCGAGGCGCTGCCTCGTCGCATAATTTCCGCATCGTGTTCCCGCTCATTAGCGATATAAAAGGGCGGTCTGTGCAGGACGATCCGAGCATCGTCCTTCCTGTCTTTGCTGAGCATATGTCAGTTTACCATCGCGTGCCTGCATCCGCCTTCGTGCATCGTAGCAGGGTCTCCCATGCTCGAGATCACCCTGTTTGGTCACCACCTACGGCGCAGCAGAAGACACCGATCGTAGAAGGAGATGCAGCTCGACGTCATGTAAATGTGTCAATTCCCCGGTTACGAGAGGCGATTCATTCTTTGGACTCCAAGATGGCTACTCTGATGAGCCAGCGTCATGAGTTGGAATCGCATTTGGAGCAAGCAGTACGCTTGCAGTCTCCCGTGCATCGTTTGCCTAGCGAGCTACTGGCGGGAATTTTTGTTATTGGCGTGCTTGGTATGGGGGATGAGAATCCAGTGATGGTAGCCACGCTAATGCTCGTTTGGTCAGTGGTATGCCACCTTTTCTTCATCGAGTCTCTAAATGGAATTCAATCAGTCGTTTTTGGGCAGAGGTCGCTCTGGATACCCCGGTTCTGTGGTCCAAGATTTCTATAAGCCCGCATGACTCGCTTGATAAAGCGAAGCGCAAGTTGTCGCGGTCCAAATCCTGCCCGCTTGAGATATCTATCAACTTTGGGCCGCGCATGGAGTATACGAGCAGCGTGACCGAGCAAGTCGTGCATGCTATGGACATGATTCGCCCGGCTTTGTGGCGTACAAGGTCTTTTAGCCTCAGTGTTCCTAATCGACCGCAGGCCCATGCGGCCCTCTCACGTTGTCAAGAGGACGCACCTCTCCTTGAGACTCTTGTTATTCAAATCTATCATTCCATGCAGGATGATCATTACTCAAATCCTATTCTTCCCCTCTTCAGAGGACGCACGCCTCGCCTTGTATCGTGCTCTCTCACTTCGTTCAATTTTGGATGGGATTTACGACTTGTTTCTCAACTCCGGGTACTCAAACTGGGCGGCTATTTCAACGGGTTTGCTCCGTCGGCTAGTACACTAGTAGATATACTCCGCCAGTGTCCAGAGCTGGAGGAGCTTGCTCTCCGCAACATATCAGATGTCGACTCAGATCCGTGCTATTTACCCCCCTCTGAAGAGTTCACCTCCTCAACTAACAAGGTCGCGCGGCTTCCACGACTGTCCAAGGTGTCATTCTATTACTCTGGAATCGCGTTCACGCGTCAGATCATGAGTCAAATCACGTTTCCGAATTTGGAGTCACTCGAAATGTGTTATTTGGAGAATATCACCCCTATCCTCCAGCTCTTGTACGCTCAAGCTTTAACGCGGCTACCACTGCAGTATCTGCGCATCGAGTCATGCCTGTTCAACGAGCTCAAGCTCCTCAATCTCCTGCGTCGCCTTTCTTCTCTGGTCAAATTAGATCTAGTGGATACCGAGGACGCTTCCTCGAGCTTACTGAAGGTAAATCAATTGGCTTCATCTACTCGTTGGTCTATTCTCAACCATTTTGAAGGGCCTGTCTACCTCTCAGCCTTGGGTGTGTCCAAAGTTGGAATTTGTTACTCTGGACGGTTGTACCTCTCTTGACTGGGATTCCCTTCGTACCTTTGTGGAATCTCGCCTTCCCGCGAACTCTTACCCCCGCTATCAAGATGCCCGTGCCTTTCGATCTGCCCAATTGGTCAACATATCAGTGTCTGCTTCTTCTGCTGCTGCTGCAGGTCATATCCGTTCCACCAAGTCTAGGCCTGCTCAACATCTCCATGCAGCCACACTTGGACCGCACCGTCTGTTTTCAATAGACGTTACGAGATGTAATCAGATCAGCAAAGAAATGGTGCAATGGTTGAGAATGTATGTTCCAGAAGTTAAGTGTGAACCTGCGAAAGGAATCTGGGGAGAGCCCATGATGCCGTGAAACGTTAACGAAACCACAACCTTTGACGATCACTTCCTTCTCTTTCATCTTCTTCGCACTTTCTGATGTTTATATATATATACCTTGCATTTGCTTTCGCTATACATACAATACAATTTTTTATCACTGTAATTTTATGACATTTATATTTAGGATTACAAAGTGTATTTCTAGTAGAGCAATGGATACTGGTACAGTCGAGGGCAATAATCATGTGTTCAGATAGGCCAACATGTTCCTTCTTCGGTCCTGTTCCTCTTTATCTCGCCGGATAAATCCTTTGCGACCACGTCCCCACTGCTTCCGACGTTGTCTTGCCTCCTCTGCCCGCTGTTGATGAGCGGCCAATGCAGCAGCACTATGTGTCACACGCTTCAAGGAAGCCTTATGAGGCCCAAATGTTTTAGCCTTCAGCCCAATACCCAGACGGTCGGACTTCAGAACGGTTGCAATGGGTGTCAGGAGAGCTTTACGGCCTGAGTCGTCCACCAAGCTAGTATTCGAGGGGTTGCCATTGTTGGGTATTAGTGACTCTGAAGGTGTATCTTCTATGCTCCATATTTGACTTGCTTCATCGTCTCCATCGTCGTCAGAATCAGAGAGAGTGAGATCTATAACAGAGCGAATCTCCTTTATTTCGCCATCACCGACGTCTAACTCAACTGCTTCCTGTTTGAAAGAATGTGTGCCCTTCTCCGTTCTTCTCCGCGATGTCCGAACCATTGTTTGAGATGCATCGGAAAGCCTGCGACGCCGTATGACATCAGGTCCAAGAGGCTCTCCTTCACTCCAACCACTGTTCTGAAGCATAGCAAAGCCTTTATTTGATGGTCCAATGGCAAGCCATACTGGAGGTCGATACTTGGTTTCAGAGGGTAATGGAGGAGGATCTCGAGAGAGAATATCAGCCAGAGAAGACGCAGGAGTGGTGGTGGTAGTAGTCGAAATTTCCTCGGCTTTGAGCACATTCTGGATGAACCAATTGCCCTTGTTGTGACTCTGCTGATTTCGATTGCTTTCTCTTGTCGCAGTGGATGCCTTTGAAGGCTCAGCGGGAGCGATATCACCTCTCATCGGAGGGGTGTTTGAAGAGCGTTTGCTCGTCATCGACAGATACCACCCAGATATACCATCGGAGTGAGTAGAAGGCAATGTAGATTTCGATGAGCTTGCACCAAATGTACCCCATTCATTGTACTGAGAGGTAGCAGGCACAAATCGAGGTGGAGGTGGTAGTTTGCGCTTGAAAGCGGCAGTCGCCTCGACGTCCCAAGCATCAACGACATCTTCCGTGCTCCCTATTATCTGACCCGTTTCTATTTCTAGCTGCTCGCGCTGCTCGGGGTCGTAATCTGAATGAATTGTATACGCTGTCGTGGCCATGAGTGAAGGGTTGACTGGCGCTTAAATTTGACTCATCGCCGGCCCGACCGGACCACGTTGAGTTTACAAGTCGCGTCGAGAACTATTCTTTACACCATTACTACGACATCTGAAATCTCATGGAATGGAAAGAAGATTTTACCAAAGCTGTCTCATGCTTTAGACGCGCGAAATATGACGAGTCGTTGAAGCTATTGAACCAGGTTAGAATTCTAAACGCTTCACTCTCTGAAGAAACAAAGTAACCTCGTCACTCAATTTCAGGCTCTTAAACGCGGCGGCGATCAACAGTATGTCGTGTACGACTCCAGAGCCGCAGTGTACGAGAAACTAGGGAAATTCCGCGACGCGCTTCTTGATGTCAAAAAGGCAATACAACTTGCTCCGAATCGCTGGCAGTGTTACTCTCGCGCAGCGCGACTGTTTCTTCAAATTCGCAAATACGAAGAGGCTTTAAAGATGGTCGAGTTGTCTCTTCAGAAACTCGGTCCGAAGGACTCTGAGAACCGTGAAGAGCTCAAGATTCTTCGCGATAGCGTGCTCGAGTCCAGGAAACGACGCTCGTATCATATGGGCATGCTCCCTGTTGAACTTTTGACGGAGATTTTCGAGCTGCTGGTGCTTGAAGATCCTACGGATGTTATTCTTATATCGAGTGTATGTGGGCATTGGAGGAGAGTGGCGATGAGCAAGCCTTCACTTTGGGACACCCTCGTGCTCACAAACAAGGACCCAATCCGGAAAACTGCCTGGTGGCTTCAGCGCTCAAACGGCAGAATACGTCGTCTCTGTCTTAACAGGTCCTTGACCGACAACTTGGACTGGTCGATGGAGAAACTGGATGACCTTAAATGGGATCATCTGCGAGTGTGTCATTTCGAAGATACTGATATAGTAAAGTATCTTCAGCAAAAGTCCATGGAGCATATCCTTTCTCATCTCGAGGAAGTTTCGGTCAAAGATGAGTACTCCGTCACAAGAGATACACTACTCCAGTATCTTGGTGACAATCTCCGAAGCTTGACCATTCATGGAGTGATTGCCGATCTACAATTTTTGCGGACGCATTCGCTAGTATCTTTGAAGATTCAGGGGACAACTCCTCAATCTCCCAATCACTTCATCGACATTCTCTCTGCCAATCCAGATCTTGAAACCCTAATTGTCGACGCTCAATTTTCGAGAATTCCACCTCCTCCCGAGTCAGAGCTCATTCTTTCTCGGCTCACCACCCTCGAATTCAGTTACATGCCACTATCCTGGGTCTCATCCCTTGCTTTACCATCTCTAAAGAACCTGTTTTTACGCTATTGTCAGAGGGCCGACCTCATGATGCGGAGCATGATAGAATCAAAATATTCGGGTCTTGAGAGCGTTACTATCATCTCCTGCAACTTTGCTCGGAATTTGGACCTGATCGAGCTACTCTCAATGAGCCCCAACCTCACAAATCTTGTCCTTAATCGCCTCTCCAGAACCGCAAAACCCGTGCTGGAAGCTCTATGCTCACCGCTCGTGTGTCCGGTCTTGACACATTTGGACCTATCAGAGTGCCCGGACGTCACTGCAGCGTATTTGATGGACGTTGTTAAAGCTCGTTTGAAGGCGAGCGATAGCGACGATACCGCTGATACACCACAAGGGAGGGAACAACTGGTTTCCTTGACGGTCAATGGATGCCCTCATATCGCCACTGATTATCTTCCTTGGTTCCGCGAGAGGGTACAGTCCTTCAATTGTGTATACCTGACAAAACGAGCAGCAGGTTGGAAAAGGTGAACTCTAGAGCTACGAATTCATTCCCGTCAAACTATACTTTGTCAAATCAGAATGCGTCATGGTCACTGTTGAAAATCGCAATATATCGTTGATTATCGCCTTGTATTCCTCCCCGGCGACTGTTTCAAAATGCGCCTACATAGACCCTCCATTAGCAGGGTATCAAGGCCACTTGTTTCGAGACACTCACCGCCCTTGAATCCCACCCAACAAACATCATAAACATCCCTGGCTGATCTATACTCTCTTCACATATCACAGGACCGTACGTCCTTTCATCTTCATCCAAAGCCTCACACATCTTTGTTAAACAACCAATCAACTGTTCTTTTGAACACCCGTCTTTTAATGTTATCATTGCGAATTCGGTGGTACGCGACGATAGACATGGTTCTGGGTTTTTCGAGGAGGGTATGGGTATGTGATGCTTGGATAGAGAAGCGACGTATTTGGAGCTAGTTATTAGGTTGTACGATTCCCATACTGGATATACCAGATTTAACGGAGTGAGTGCGGAAAGCAAGACTTTGTGGCGTACTAGATATCAAGTATCCGATGTTTGCGTTTTCATCTTTATCCTGTACGCCATAGAACGAGCTAAACGCTTATCAAGGGTTCGGTCGGATCGGGAGTTTCACGGCATACCTGATATGTCCCTCTGTAGCAGCTATATCCTTCAGAGTGTCTTTGAATGCTGTTGGGTTATTTGAAGGGAATGTGAGGTATTGTATGACTGGCATTGCAGGTAGTGGACGAAACTTTTGTGTTCCCATGATCCATCCATCACGGTAGTAATAAATGAAAGGATGATACAATTATAAGCATTGATTATAATACATATCGGAAGCGTGTTAGTTGAGTAAATACCGTGTGTATAGTGTGTGTAGAATTATATCAACTCGAGAGAATATACGACTGAACAAACCTGACGACAATAGGAAGGAAAAACTTGGCAGGACTGATGAACGGTGGTATGACCATTCCACCACCTAGGCCTCTTCGATGCCAAGAGTTGACTAGATACCTGATGAGCATGCAAAATAGACAAAGAACAGCTGTTACACTCACTCATCGGCTGAGCTAAAACAAACATAACAAAGTAGACCCAGAGCCTCCCAATCCAACCCCCAACTCTCCTCCCACTAATCTTCCTCCACACCCTCTCCAAAACCAACAACGGACCTTGAATCAAGAAGAAAAGGGGAACAACTGGATCCAACCCTCTTCCCATTGTATACATCGCACATTCATGATACAACCCCGAAGCAACAAACGTCCCAAATACCGCACCCCATTTCCCTGCAATACAATACCCTGGTATTCCACCATATACGACAAAAGTACGTTTAAGCAATTGATGCCAACGTTTAGACCAAAACTCGTGCATCGAACCTGCAGTCCATGGGTGATCCATTACTGGAGGCCACGAAGAAGGATTATCGTTGAACAAGTACACGGCTATGAATGTACATAGGTCGTATACCATTTGAAAACCGGCGAGTAAAGCGCTACCGGTTAACATATGGATTAAAGTCGATATAAAATATCGTTGGAATGGTGGTAAACTGGGATAAAACATCGTTCCTCCTAGTGGAGTACCGACACCAGGGAATAATTTGATGGTTGATTCGAGGAGATCGAGTAGTAGAAAGTTTTTGATAAAGGATATTAGGGTGGAAGTGATGAAGGGTGTACGTTCTAATGAACGTGTTGGGGGAGGTATGTGGGTTCCTTTACTAAATTCCCAACCTATCCCGCGCATTGTGTGGGCTAGTTTGATCGCTTCGGAGAACCAAGGAGCAATGTATGATGGTGTTACAACACCGTTTGCATTTCCGTTTCCGTTTAAAGCATGACCATTAACGAAAGTTTTCTTCTTCGTCTCTTTACCCTTTCCTTTCAACACGTTTGGTTCGGATTCTCCGACTTTGAGCATTCCTCTAGGTGTCAACCCATATTCTAGCGCTTTCGCAATTGCAACTCCTGCAAATAAACCTTTTTTTGCTGTTTTTAAAAATTATTAACTTCAGCAAGAGAAAGCACTTACTTTGGCCCCAATTATACACATTGAGTGATGGAATAGTCCAGTAATATCGATAGGCCATAGCAATCATAGCAATGATAACTGTGGGAAGCAATAAGAGTCGTATGAGGTATGTATTAGGCTTTCTAGCAAGATAAGCCAGAAAGACAAAAGGAAGATATGATATAAAAGCAAAAGGAACGATGCTTGGTGTGAGAGGCAAGCGATTCTGTGGTTCTGGCACTATGAGGCGGAAGAATTGAAAAGTGCCAGCGATGAACCTTGGTTAAAATTTGAATGAGTCGAGTATGAGATAGTAGAGTGTACGCACTCTTCTTTGAATGACATTTTCTAAAGCAAGTAGAGGAAAAGAAATGGAATTTGTGAGCCGCTTTTATGCGGCTGGACAAAGTGAGGTGAAGAGCGTCATGGTCATGATGGTTTCGTAAGCTAAAATGACTGAGCGGCTTACAGTGTTTTGGAGCACTCGGACTCTGATAAGATTTGAATCCGCTGCCCAGCTGACTGGGAGGTTTACTCGCCAAGTGTCCGACGGAGTACATAAGCTTCAGAAACGTTTCTTGAACTTGAACTTGAACTTGCACGAGGCACAATGACTGAAACCCTTGACCTATCGCCTTCATGTCGAATTCTTACTGTCTCATCATCTAAAGACCGAGCAGTATCTTTCGTTCAACGTCTGTCTTTCCTAACCAAGGGAAATTACAAAAGCAACTGACTGAAGGAGTTGTAGAGATCCGGAGGTTGTGTGGGCAAGCTGACGAGTCACATGAAGAAACGGAATGGATTCCGTGGAGAATTACAAACAAGTATTATTCTGCTAATGTGCACTTTGCTGCACGGACCGTGAAGGGGTTGGCGCCGTACGAGATCAAGAGTGTGCCTGCTGTGATATTTGTATGGGAGAAAGGAGAGGTGAGGATGAAAAGATTTGTTAAATTGTTTGAAACTCTGACGTTGTTGTGTATAGGCCTACAAACATCATATTGTACGACTGGCCCAAGACCTTGAAGGAACGGATGTGTCACTGGCAGTCAGAGTGCCTCGTGGTTCAACTGAATTAGAGGATTCAGAAGAAGAATCTGAAGAGTCTGGAGAGATTGATGAATTTCTTTCATCGAATGGATTTGAATTTGTGGATGTGACTGAGAATGAAGAAGATGAGAGGTCTAATGGTATGTTTTCATTGTTGGTATTTGAATGATAATGATAATGATCAAGTTATTGAACAGATATTCCCTCTCTTCCTCGAGTAGTGGATGCACTGAGCACGATTATGTGGCCTTCGATGAACAAGGGTGAAGACGAAGACGAAGATGAACTAGTGCATTGGTTGGAAGAAGACGAGAACGATCCTTGGATTTCATCTGGAAATCTAACCATGAAATTCTCGGACGGATTCGAAGACGATTTCACTGATTTCGTTCAAGGAGAAGCTCAAGAAATAAAACATTTTGAAGAAACAGAGACAATAAACGACATGGACCATTTCCCAAATCAGGCTAAATTCGGAGACAGTTTGTTTGATTCTTTCACTTATCATTCACTCGGAAGTCAGTCTGATTTAGGTGATGACGATGGTCTTCCGACAGAAGAGGAAATAAGAGAGAGTGCAGAGCGGATCTTCGGAGCGGATGAGGACGGAAGGTCCGAGCCATTTGATCTGTCAAATGTGTTGAGTGCATTGCAAGGGATGAAAGAGGAAATTGCAGGCATGACAGATGAAGACGAGAGAAGGAGAGCAGCAGCCAAAGTAGCACTCGGTATCGTCTATGGAATATGACTTGTATTTCTAATCTAGACCGAGGCATAATATGGGACTGACAGCAGTCATCTTGAACATGTCCTAGAGAATTAGTGGTATACAACAATCTGGTTACCCTTCACGCTATTATGTCGCACAAGAACTTACAATCTCCTCCTGACCCGAACAGGAGCCAATGTAGTCCGAGTCCTTGGCCTTTTCTCCATCAAGAAATCCCTCAAGTCCCTACGCGAGTCGCCAATGGGCCACGGGGACTAATACATAAATAGCTATATAGCATTTGGGGATGCCTTTGGTCGTGCTTCGGGTGACCAAACCATCACCCAACCCTTGCGCCCCTTTGCGCCCCTGGATCTCCACAATAAATCGGTGAAGGCTCGACATGATTACGCCACGCTTCAAGCCATTTTATTCGGCACAGAATCCAGATTGATTTAGTAGAGACTACATCGATTACTCACTTAATGAAACAGAGCAATTTGATCTTGGCAGCAAATTCATTAACATGAACAATTCAAGATGTCGTTCGGCAGTACATGCTTTGACCACGTATCACTCTGCGTCCTTCGATCTCGTGTATACATTGAACCAATGAACCAGCATATGCGTTTGCACTGCGTGCCGTATATAATACATATAATACGTTCGGGAACGTTCGCAGATGAAAAAAAGAAAAGCTAGCACTACTGACAGAGAGAAAGAGTGCATACGTACAGAAAGAAACATCACAAGTATGATCAAGAAAGCCTACACGACGAGTGCCAAAGAATGATGAGGGGGCGTGAACGTAAAAAATTACATCGGTTATTCGTGATAGTCGAGCGAGGGTAGCTGGCAGTAGTACTAGCAGAGATAGAAACACAGAGCGCGGTAAGAGGTAATACAAGATTCTGTAATCACTTTTGATCATTCGACGAGTAAGCAAGAGGGTGGAAACACAAGAACCATCGGGAGGAATTTGAAAACATGACATCAAAAAAGAAAAAAGAAAAAAAAAAAAAGAAAAGCATATCATCAAAACACTGAATACACCCTCACACCCCAGACAGCGTCCGTCCCGAACTTTTACCTATATTAAAAATGTGTACACCATTAAGCGTACAACCGCACCCATTATCTCCGTGTATAATGTCCACCCTGACCCGTGACTTGTTGAGGTGGTTGCTGCTGAGCAGTACCCCAGTGCCCATGCTGAGCAGCAGCAGCAGCGAGACCACCCAGCTGCTGACCACCAGGTCCAGTAGCTTGACTACCAGGCCCATAAGAATAACTGTTGGGAGGCATCATGTGGGCTGGCGCATTACCGTACATCGACCCGTCCCCACCTTGCTGATGGGAAGGGTGTTGTTGTGCAGGATGATGGGAATGAGGATGCGCATGAGCGTACGATGGCGAGTATTGTGCCGGTGAAGTACCGGGGACAGCTGCATGTCCTTGCTGAGGCGATGTTGGTGAGGCACCCATTGACAGTTGCGGTTGGGGTGGACCCGAAGAAGGATGTGCAGAAGCGGGTGTCGACTGAGCAGTGTTTGAACCAGGTGGGATAGACAGCGGTGGAGGCGGGATGGTGCTATTGGGTGAGTGAGGAGAGGTGGGACCTGCGCCACGAGGATTGGATTGTGCTGAAGATGGTGGGCCAGCGTTCGACGAAGCACGTCGACGACGTTTGTCACCAGCACTCGCTCGGCCACCGCGAACAGCTTCGTCATCGTCACCTCCATCGTCGTCTTCTTTGACACCAGGCGCACCAGCCCCGATGGACAAACCACCTGGCATGTTATTCGCTGGTGGGCCAGACGGTGGACCTATGTTGCTGGATCGACCGAGAGGAGCACCAACAGGCATGGAAGAGGGCAAAGAACCATGGGGAGCATTGAGACAAGC
The DNA here is from genome assembly GCA_028554645.1 of Omphalotus guepiniiformis. Lineage (NCBI taxonomy): Eukaryota > Fungi > Basidiomycota > Agaricomycetes > Agaricales > Omphalotaceae > Omphalotus > Omphalotus guepiniiformis. Next base: position 1,564,843 of record JAQOOI010000021.1, read on the forward strand.
TTGAATGAGATTTTTGCCTTCGGGTTGGGTGACGAGAGGCTGAAGTTTAGCGGTAGTAAAGGTGTAGACAAGGCCAGTCTCAGATACAACAAGTAGAAGTACTTGAGTACCAGTAAGAGTGGAGAGTTCGTAGGCCTTTTGACAAAAAAAAGTCAGACAGAAGATGAAGATAAAAGAGGAATAAAAATTGCCTTTTTCATTATGCCTGAAAACGGAATGTGAGAAGGGGAGAACTTGGGAGAACCATTAGGAGTGAATTGTGGACATGCCAGCTTTCCTTTTGGAGAAGGTTATGTGACGTCTCGACTTGTCTTGGATGAACTCGATCTTGATCTTCCGTCTTCCAGCCTTCTTGTCCGTCTTTGGTTTGTCGTCGTCGTCGTCGTCCTCAGCGCCACTGTCGACTGCATCACGGTCATTAATGAACGCGTCATCGCCTACACCTGGCTGGCCAGGCTGAGGATGCTGAGGGTCTGCTGGGCCTGGATTTCCTGCCGACATGTCCATTCTCTGACGCTTTTGCATAGAAAGTTGGGTGGTAGTTGAATAGCTATCGAGCAAGAGAAAGGGAGCACTGAGCAGATAGAAACTAGATAAAAAGGAGAATAAGAAAGAGACGCGAAAGGGGGGAAGGGACAAAAGGAATTACTGAAGACGGGAGGAACAGCGATGGCTGCTTGGAGTAGTACAGGATGGCCGAAAAGGGAATGGGTGGGAGGGCGAAAAGGGAAAGTTGATCACAACCCTTTTCAACCTCATCTCTGCTGACAAAGCAAACATTGCCACACAAACGCCACATCTTATCGGCCCCTCACAGCCTTACTTTCCAAATATAGAAGTCTCCTCGACGCCGTGGGAGGATGCGGGGGCAGAGAGGGTCGAATTATTACCTTTTTCGGAACTTGTACGAAAGCGTTTCCATGCAACACGACGCCACGTTCCTATCAATTTCTCTGTTCTTCAGCAGTTATATGCCCTTGAATGTATTCCTTGAATCTTCTTGAATCTTCTCTTCACATGCAGCCGTATAGTATCTAGTAGGTTCTTCGAATCTCCGTGCCTCACGCATCACAACTGCGTTTGGACTTGTGCTTTTGTCAGCTGATGTGCAGATCAGAGATCGAGGGAACATCAGAATAAATTCGTCTGAACCGCAGCTTCGTTCGAAAACAAAGAAAAAAGAAATTAAGCAAGGGGGAACAATGTGCAAAATGAAGCCGTTGTAGCCGTTGTCACCAAGTTGGGTCAGGAAACATTACTAACAGAACATCCGCATTTGTCCGCATGATAAATTTACTGCCACGGAACCAGTCGACATCTCTTCAATCAGAATACACCATCTCCACATCTCCCAGGACACGGTCACGGTCCACGCGTCGCGCTCGGATCATCTCCTCAAAGAGTTTCATCATTCAGAGCGCCCCGACTCTGAGAGTCCGAGCAGACGTTGTCGCCAGACATTCTCCTCAGAAGGACAAGCAATAAGAAACCGCCGAGCCAAGTTACCTGATTCACAACCGATGTATACGGCTCGGTCCATTTTCACCGAGACGAGACCCCGTTTTCGGTGAAACACTATGCCAGTGTATTTAGTAGTTGTGGCCTGCCTCCCGAGCGCCCGCAGCCAAGAGGTTGGAGAGATCTATGCAAAAGCAGCTAATAACATCCCATCTAGGCGACAGACAACTCTATAAGCACGAAGCACTGCGACGGCCTTCTCGGCAACCATCACTCGTATGTACATACATACATCGAGGCCCGATCTTTCAATGAATGTCGAAAAAGTCCAAGGATAACCGCCTCGTGTACTTTCGTGAACCGGCCGGCCACCCTTCCAGCTGAATAGGTAAAAGATCTGCCACGCTTGGAAGCCTGGCCTGTACATGCATCTCCTTCACACCTTCATGCTCAGAACACTTGTTACAGGGAAAAGTCCGGAACGGGTAAATGCGCCGGATGACTACACACCCACAGGTTGATATCAGCCCCCCGTCTGCTGATTTGGACCCGGGCTATGCAGCCGTAAACTTCTTGACGCCTTAACGTTAGCAAGGGAGGGGATTTAGCACAGCGATACCCGTGGTGACGCTTTCAGCTCCGATAGTTGGAGTATGCAGGAGGGGCTCAGATATTTACCAGCGGATTCAGCGGATTTCTCAGCCGCCTTTTTCTGCGGAAGCGAATCGGAAAAGTGGCGACGACTCACAAAAACGCTAGAACTTCACAGGGGCGCCCTGCTGATGTGCTTGGTGAAGACAGTCGGTGTAGAGGTGATCATAGATAACCGCACATAGTATGAAACCCCTGGCCTAAGAACGAGTCGGAGCATATGTATCCAAAAGATGCAAGGATTCGCTCCTCGGAAGGCCGGTCTGCAGGCAGCCTCCTAATTGCATGGTTCTTCGATTCTGAAAATGATACAGATACGATCTCTTTCACCAGACTCATCAACAAATGACTTTTGCGTTAAAGGGCCTCGAAGACCGATTGCATTTACTGCCTGCTCCTGAAAAATCGCTCATCTGACCCAGACGTCAAACTAACGATTTGTATTTTCACGGGACAATAGAATGATTCTCACCAACAAAGTCCAAAGCCATTACAGCTTCCGTGCGTTGACATGTCCATGTCATTGGACAGTTGGGCGAAATTCTATATCTGAAAAGAGTTAGCGAAGCAGATCACTGGTCTATAAACGCGCATTCGAGCGAAAGAAGTGGCATCTGTCAAAGGGATGTCGTTAGACAAGCCCTGCTAGGATTGCAAAACAGCCAGAACGGAAGTCGAGTATAGACCGACGGCATGATAACAAACAAGCAAGGGACAGGGAATCTCTTCATCGATTTCGATTTCCTTTGTGACAGTATCCGATTGTATCACTGAAATACCCGCATCCGAGTCCAAGAACCTGGCGCAAGACGGAGACCGAGACGACCTTGAGGTTTCTACGCTCAAGCGGTCGTCGGATTCGTCGAGAGCTTTATGGAGACTTTTTAATGAATCCCTCAGGGTCTGTGAGGGTCGGTTTCACAGCCGACACATTGAGCTCATTACTACTTTCGTAACCCAGAGCATTGTACGTCCATTCAGAACCATCGTGGCTGCTACCGGCAGCCAACGAAGCATTCATCGTCGCGCTTCACCTTCTCTCAAGGCGTTCGAGCTGCCCACTAACCACCGCAACAGAACGCACATGTTCGAAAGCAGTAATTAACCGTTCGACATATGCGCATCGCGTTCTATGGCCTATAAATATATGGGGAAAGCGAGAACGACTGAGCCTTGAAAGGACTTGAATGTGAATCGGTACGTACGGTAACAGGTTGCGGCCATTATGATCGGTCATTCAACGCAGAATGCTAGAATGACATATCCTACTGCTTCGAACAACGAGTTAAAAAATGAGTCCATTGGAGGGATGCCCTTACGTAGCACTAGACTATTCGGTGGCTTCCGAATTCGCGTGAAAGGAGGTGAAAGGCTGTGAATGGTATTCAGGGCTATAGAACTCTTGTACCATAATGGGGAAACGACAAATTACAACACTCAAAGTAGCTCAAAGTCCGAGTCATGCGCTCGGTTCTGTCGAATTGCTGCGCCACCCAGATCCGAAGCGTAGATATCTGGAAAACTCAGTCAGTGTTAGGTCTCGAGATTAAGGTGCTAGATACTCACCCGCTTCGATGATACTTCAAGAGACGAGAACTGCATGAGAACATAAAAGAAACTCTATACTGAAACCGAAGGCAACGCCGCAGCTTCAATTGGATTTGTGTATCTACCACGAAGCCGTCGGAAAATGTTGACATCGTTTTATAGCCAAGGCCTGCTACTGCCTTCAAACAGGGTTGTAGCAGACTGTAGCGTCTTATCTCAGGGCCTGAGAAGCTCGGTGTCGGAGCCGCCTGAACTTTCTCGAAGTACATAGGCACTTGACATGTATCATGGCTGTGCGGTATGACAACCTTTTCCATTTTGATAGAGGCCGCCCTCCGCCGGGAGGTTTGTAGGCCTATTGAAGAAAGTACATTATATGCATGCGTCTCAAACGACAGAGGTACAGCATTAATGAAGCAACTGGAATACAAAAGACTAGAAGCATTGAGTGCTGGCACTTGGCGAAGATATGCATATAACTTACAGCTCTTGTTCTCTCCAGTTCATCAGACGGGGAGACAGGTGCATAGGTCATAATATATATCTCCTCACAACACCATCGTCAGCAGCCGTCCATACTTCAGCCCTATTCGAGCCATTTGCACGGGAAACAGAAACGAACCGAACCGCATCGACGTCGCCACCTGCCAACTCTGCATATACAGAAATTTTTTCTGTCGTTGCCTCTGTCGGAGAAGACGGGATGTTCAAGCATGCGATCCAAGGAAGTCCGTCTCCTGTCGCGATTACAAGACCAAGCTTCTTCACCGTTTCCGATTCTGAGGGTAAGATCAGGAAGGCCATGTCTTCGATACTTGCGTCGCTCCGTTTGAAACAGGCTATGGTCGAACAGGAGGCATCGTATACGGTGATAATTCCCTTTGCAGTACCTGTAGCAAAGTATGTCGGCTCCCCAGTATCGGAGTCCACAGCAAGGGCTGTAAGTGTTCCCGAGGGGGATCGATCAGAACGGAAAGAACGTACGAGTTCTTGATTTTCGCTGAGATCGAAAAGCTCAAAGGACCCATCCTGAAGGGCAGCGTACAGTACACCGTCACCTGATGCAGCGCTGTCAGCCGTACTAGGTGGAGATTTGAGCTTTAATGCGATCTGATTTACTCCAACTGCGACTCCGGAGGCCGTATGAATAAGGGCATCCTCTTCACCTCGGCTGACGTTCCAAGTACGGATCGTGCCGTCAGCACTAGCAGACAGAATGCTACGGCCACGACCAATGATTGCAGTTGAGGTGACTGTACGAGAGTGGCCTATCAGAGTACGCACGGAGGGTACACGTGGGCTTGTTGGGGCTGGGACTGTTGTAAGAGGCAAGGAAGCAGCAGATATTGGGTCTGCAGGGTAAATTTGGAGAGCAAAGTCTGCACTAGAAGAGAGAAGAACGCGGCTGGATGGGAAGAAGCGCAAGGAGGTCACAGTGCTTTTGTGTGCTCTTAGGGGAGCAGTGGTGCCGCTTGCCATCGAGGAAGCTGAGACGAGGGCTTGTCGCCGAGCGACATATGTTGACTGCGGAGGAGCGTACATATCTGGTGTCAGATACTTCGTGTCCAGCGCATTCTTGCTTGGTAGCGGGATGATGGGGTAAAGAAAGATGGATCCATCGAGAAACCCAGTCGCAAATTGCGACTTGTCAGGTGCAACTGCGAATGCAGTTATTCTGTGCGGTTTCTGCGGATTTGCACGTTCAGGATCAGCATAGACATGCACTGGGACCAGGATCTTGGTCGGAGGTATATGCATAGAGCGTGAGGACACATTGTAGACATTGCTGAATCTGACGGCTTTATCGTCGTGTTCTGTTTCTGACATCCGCACATCCCCTTCTCTAGTCTCCAGATTAACCTTTTCTCTGTCCACTTCATCTAATACCACTCGTAATTTGGCGTGTAACGATTCAGAGGTAGTTTCCCGATCTGATGATGAGTGATCATAGCACGATATCCAGATATCCTCGAAAGGAATTACACCACTGTATACTTCATTAATTACAGCAGGGAACGTAGCTTGTACTGCGACTATAGGCAGAGTCTGTACAGTTGCTGGGCTAGTAGAATCTGAAGTCGACATCGGTAGTCAGAGCAAAGCTGAATATGCTCTTCGACGCGTCATCCCGGACACCTCATTTCCTCTTACATCTAACAGATACTGTGATAAACATTTCCAAGCAATCATAACGATTTCCATAAACCATAACCAAAATACATAGATGCGTAGCAAGCAAGTGTGCACGTAGGACAAAGAATGTCTCCCCACTAACGATACAAGGAGAAATGACAGTCCACGCAATAATATATCGCTCGAGTTGACAGAATCAACTCGAGTGGCGCTCTTAGCGCTCTTTATGATCTTTTGGACAATATACCTCCATTTTGATGTTTTTAAATATAATACAGCGAATGCATGTCTTCTTCACTCAGTGCAGGGCACATTGCGCACTCGCGGCGCAAGGGCACGGCGCTTTCCTCTGGATGGTTCGAACATTGCCGCAGCTTGTCGTGCTCTTGAGTCTTGTACGTCTTCACGAGTGACAAAGTAACAAGGTGGCCAAGTTCGTCTGCTACAGCTGCAGAATTGTTGTGCTGCGAAACGTCCATTTATCGCTGCAAGTTGCTATTCGATCAACAGGCGATCCATAGACAAGGCTTAAGTTGCGGGTGGGAGCATTTCAAAGACAGCCAATGCCCGGGCTGCCCGTTCCTCGAGGTCCATTGTGGGATTTTTGAGTCGAATGTCTTCAAGCAAAGAGATAATGCGAGCCCCAAACGAGTTCCCATAGGCTGAAACCCAATGTTCGGGAAGAGCAGCGGACAAAAACATCGCAACATCTTGATCTGGAATAAAGGAAGACGGCACCAAAGCAAAACGTACCGATGAGCGAAAAACGGAACATTGGATCTTACTTTACTCACCGTTTGGTTGTGTCATCGGCAATGGCACACCCGATGGATCCCCGGCTGCCGGCCTACTCAAATGCACATCCTCGCACCCATTGTCCCGACACACTCCCCAGCCGGGAACCTCGTACTGACAGACCCGTTTAGACGGGGGAAGCAATCGGCTGATAGTAGTTAATCTAAGGGGACGCAGGTTGGGCAAGGAAGAAACGGTAAGTTGAGAATGAACTGAAGAAGAAAAATTGTGAAAAGAGGGAATCGAAGATGTAGTAGATGGTATAGGATGTGGAAATGAAGAAGAAGCGAGTAAATTAGAAGTATCAGGGGAAGGAAAGTTTGGCTGCTTAGTCGATTTCGATGCGAGGCCTTGCGGTATTATTGGCCGAGGACGAGACCGAAGCTGCGGGTATGAGTCGAAAAGCGAGACATAGGTCTGGTATAGGCTATGCATTTCTTGCAGCTGGTCCAGATTTCCTTCGGGCCTTCGGTGGTGCTGAGACGTTTTCAGGTTTGCCTGAAAAACCAGTCAAGTCAGTATCGTATTCACAGCACTGCGGACAGAAAGAAATATATATCCGCATGCAATGAAACAAACGAACTCATAGGACGCACCTGTGCCGACGAGGACGAGGCAGTGTCGACGTCGACTAATCCTTCCGTTATGAACCCTTGGGGTTCCATGATGGGAGCTATTGAAGGACTAGTTACCTGTGGGTGTCGAGGATGCAGCGTTGAAACCGAACAGGAAGATAAAAGTGCGAACAAACGCAGTAAAGTCAGAAGTGTTGGCAATTGGGCGACGAGTGAAGACTGACCACTTTTACACTATCTGCAATAGGAGCTGGCAAGCCAAAAGACAAACAGTGAGTGAAAAGAACGAAGAATGAAGACACACGGTAAGAAAAACAATTATGAGAGTCACTGAGATCAATACCGGCTTTAGACAAAAAAAAAATGTTATGACATACCTTGATCCTGCGCCGTCAAAGTCACGCTGTTGAGGTTACTTTCGCTCCTGATGATGTTACCTACAAATTAACGAAAAGGATTGGGGGAAAAAGAAACAGGGTTCATATCATATTAGTCGGGGTCGGGGTGGCGAGTAACCGAGAGACTAGAGAACCGATGGAAGGCGTTGTGGATGCATCGGCATCGGCATCCTTCGGGATGCTATCTGCTCCTAAAGATGGATTTACTCGGCTTCTTGTAGAAATGGCTAGGGAGAACTCACCTGTAGAGTCAAGGGGAGGTTCGATGTCGGGAGTGGAGGCAGATGTGCTCGACTTGATAGTAGTACTAAGGGACATGCCCGACTCCTCTTCTTCTTGTTTGATGGCTATTGAAACATCCGGAAGAAGTCCGTCGTCGGTACTTGGTTTTGCGTCGAGTTTCTGGCCACGCATAATAACATTGAACGACTGAAGGCGAATAAAATGGCGGTTCAACTGACCTTGAACTTCTTGAATCGACCCATCTCTCGTTCGGCGATCATTTGCCTCATCTTTTGTATCTCCAGTTCTTTCTCAGCCAAGGCAGCTGGAGACATGGTCCGATGTGATAACACAGAGCCTCCTGACAGAGAAGAGTACGATGTCGAATAGCTGCCGTTCCCAGCACTAACAGGCGCAGAAGTTCTAACTGCCTTTGGCGAAGATTGGATGTGCCAAGCACCAACTTCGCGAGCACTGTCTACTTCATCTTCACTGTCGCTAAGATCGATCACGCATCGTCGCATGGTGCTGATGCCAGCAAAACTGCCGCCTGATCTTCGCTTCAACAGCTGGGGTTGCGCCGCATTATGAGTGCTGCGATGGTCACGATTACGAGGAGTAACGTCAAAGTCCACGAAATCGGCAGCCACTGGACGTTTGCCATTTTTTCTAGAAAAACCGTTCTGGCTCGTGACTTCTTCGCTAGACGAGGATCTACGCGAGGCTTGATCAAGTGCAGAGGGATTTGAAACACCAGAATTAGGTGCAATTCCTTGGACTGACACAGTCGTTTGTGGTGGTGAATTAATAGCGGAATCTGATATTCCAACCTGATACTGGGAGCCAGAAGCGACTGGTGTAGAAGCTACTGGCGATCGTGGCGAAGGCATTCTAAGCCCAGGTATATCATCAACATCCATTTCATTTCCAGCATTCGATGGAGTCTTTTCGTTGTCATCTGCCGACACAGGCCCAATGCTCTTCAAAAAATCATCGACAGTTTCAGAAGGTACTAACGATGTCATCTCAGCATCCACGTCATCCGAAGCGGCAGGTAACGTAGATGGAGAGGTTGAACGAGCGCCCCTTCTTCTAGAGGCCTGCACGGCTTTTCGAGCGAGTAACTCCTGCCGTCGCTGGCGTTCCATATCGTGAAGAGCCGTGTTGGCATTAGAAGAAGATGCTGTTGAGGTGCCCGAGGAAGTGGGGGTGGTAAGGGGAGGGGGAGACGGTATACTGGCGGCAGATCGCTGCTCGACTCCAGGCGAACGAAGGTCCTGACCTGGGGCAACTGATTTCGAAGGAAGACTTGAGCGTCCATTCGGACGCTGGCCAGTCACTTCAGCGGGTAATTGCCCCCGTATCAAAGCGGGTGCGGTTGAAGGTAAATACGGAACAAGTCCTGATACGTCCAAGTTGTCAGGCAGACGAAGGTTGAGCTCGCTAAAAACATAGAACACAATTTCTCGACTAAGGCCACATTCAAGCAGATACCCTGGAGGAACGCCCCAGCCCAGAAGATCCAAAACGATGTCTTTAACAGCGTCATACTGTGCTTGATTCACTAGAAGCAAAACATTCAGATGGCAATGAAGGATATCAAATTATCAAAACGAACATTCTAATCCAGGCCTTACATGATCACTGTCAACAAAGTATATGGAGTGATCCGCCATTGGAGTTTCCAACGTCTTCGAGTGGCCATTGAGACCAGGAGAACCAGCAGATAGGTCGGTCATTCTACCAAGCAGATTATGGGATGGTGACTCGATCTTGAGAGACATTGCCGACCGTGGTGGGGTCTGGCGAAGACGCACGGAATGAGCTTCCAGAGTACCAGTTTGAGACGAGCGCCCAGGGAAACCAGTGGATGGGGGAGGTGTGACTAATTTCGGTTGATTAGTTGCCTTTGTTGTTACTTCTGACATATCCTCCGAGTCGCTGATTTCTCCCTCTTCACGTATCTGGCCATCTTCCATGTCCATTGGTGACTTTGATAGTTGGGATTGTAGGGCAGATTCTTCAGGTACTGAAGAGAAAACATCCTCCTGACCATAATCCAACTGGATAGAATTGTCAACAATGATTGGCCGAATAGGCAGGCCAGATGACATCGAGTGATCACCAGCAGGCTTCCGCCTTTTATTAAGTTTGAGAGTCAAAAGGGCTGCGGCTCGTAGAGATGAAGCAGGATCCGACGTGGCTGCGTCAGCCGACGAATTTGACAATACGGAATTGTGAGAAGAGTCAACGTCCATGTTTTGCGAAGAAAGGGATTCGTTTGACATCCCTTGGGAAGAGGGGATACAAAAAGTAAGAGAGGGAAAGGTGTACAGATGGGAATGATGAATAAACGAAGCCCTTCAACGAAACCGGACGATAGGATTATTTCACCACGTGGACCCGCCGCACGGACCAGCTCATCCTCACATCAACTCTCAAGATTTCTTTGACCAATTTCTCAAGAACATATCACGCAGTCGCACACTACTTCTACATCCTTTGTTGAAGTCCGCGCAATACTTTATCAGCCCATAGTCAACTATACACAAATGGATCTCTTATTGTCCTCTTATCTTACGTATTAGCCAACGACCTCCATACCACGCTGCAACGAGAACTACGAAGCTGCCTACAATGGCAGCACCGATGTAACCAGAGTTGTCAGCAGCCTAAAAATCACACATGGCGTCAGGGTTCAATATACGAAAGAGGCGACAAGAGAGCCAACCTTGGCCCAACCCCTCCACCACCTTCCCGCGAGGCCACCCCCATCATTAGCATTAGCAGCGGCTTGGCATGGTGTGCAGTTTTCTCCAATCAAGCTCATTATCGTGATTAAAGATATGCTGAAGATAAGGGTAATTGTGAGTAATATCGCAAACTAAAGCAGGTTCTGTACCTGAAAGCGACCAAGATGCTCATAAGTGTAAGTATGATACTGAGCCCCGACATCATGTTCCTTTTCACTCTCATGTTTCTCGCAATATCTTCCTCAGCCTCTCTATCAACCTCGATTTCAAGAGGAAGCTTTGCCAGCGCCATCTCTCTTGCTTCAGTAGTAGGGGTGACAGGATTTTCGGGCCCTTGATGCGTCGCTCCCGCGCCCTGGCCAGAGTTTTGCAGCAAGTTTGCATCACCGTTCAACACGGATCCACTTGCGGAGACATCTCGGGGCAGCGGAAACTTGTTTTCAAAATGCCGTTTTTCAAAAATCTTGAGCGAATGCTCCGGGAATCCAGAGTAAGAGTAGAGCATCAGAATAGAATCAAGAGAATCAATAAGAGTCATTCCCGCAGTGAAGAGGAACTAGAAAGAGACATGAGTAATTTGAACAACTGAGTTGGTAGAATTGTCGTACTGGAAGTATGACTACATCGCGTGAGGGGATGGGATTCCCCTTGGAATCTTTCTTAGCCAGAGCCGACACAGCAAGCAAAGCAATCGAAGACGTAGTGTCAAATCCTAGATGTAGTCCCGTCACGACCGAACACGGTGCGTAGGATTGCGATGAACACTATACCAAGGCCAAACAGAACTCCGACAGGGTACATCTGTTGCATGTTCAGCTACTTATCCACCACGTTCACAGGGAGAGAACTCATTTTCCAAGGTTTATTCACGAATGTAATGAGAGGTCCAATTATCCTCATCATGATCATATGATCTTCTTTGGGATCGTACGGAGTATCTGGCGCCTCGACTCCAGCTTCCTGTATATTTTCAGCCTGTAACCTTCGAGCCTTTCGTCTCCTTAATATCTTGATGAGAATGATGGTATTAGCTAGAGCTACGATAAAGAGAAAAGATCCGCTGATAGCAGCGCCTGCTCATATCGTATCAATGTCGATTTGGGTAGTGTGAGGGGACAAGCACTCACCTATAATTCCTCCAACAGTTCCTACGCCATCAAGTCTGTTTGCAATGTCAGTCGAAATTGCTATAGCAATGTTCTGTAAAATGTAAAAACACATTAGCGACCAAGATCACAGGTCAAGCTCGCCGAGCGAGAACGTACAACGACAATGACAATCGTACTGTGACCCAGAGAGAAGTACAATCCACAAGTTACTGGCAGTTGCCCCAGTCCGATCAGGCCTCGCGTCGCATTGTCGATAGCACTGAAGAACAGCAATGTGAGAGGTCAGACAAGGATTTTGCTGAATGGAATTCACCTTATATGATCGGCATCTAGTGCTAGGGGACAATCAGGCATTTATCAAACACGAAATCGACCGCACGGGCTCACCATGACGCAGACCCAATGTCTGGTTCCCGAAACACGGGCTTTCAACAAGTTATTCCCTTCATGACCACGAAAACACGAACCCATGCTAGGAGTGCTAGACCAAGGATAGACTTGGTCTCGTCACTTCGACCAAACAAAATTCCTGCGATAATCCAGCAAACAGCATTCGCTGAGACTTCGCCGACCACGAGTAACAGAGAACGCCCGAAAAGTGTCAACGGAGGGATTGCGATACAATTCCTGAATGTGAGCATTGGTGCCAGTGCTCCAGTACCCGGCCCAGTTCAAAAGATCGATGTCTGGTGATTATCGGGCCAGTGCGAATCTCCCCGCATTTCACGCTGATAAGGGGTTTATGTGTAGATATACGCTTCCGATAAGGAGACGTGAATTACCATTATGAGCGGATGCTTGGGGTATAGACTACACGCGCAACTGTTCGCTGCCTAAGTGCCTCTGTGTATAACATTCACACGGCATCCAGAGTTACACATAGCAATGCAAAGAACTACAATATCGTACCTTGAAGTGTACGAATAGAATACATTATGATTTCATAAATGAGCACGACAAAACCAACAGACGCAACAGTGTTCTTACTAGAAATAGACCCACAGCTAGTACCACAACTACCGCCTCTAGTCTTTTGAAGCCTCCGCTTCAGCCAGGCCCTGCTTTGTAGGAAGACCTGCCTCTCGCCTCCCCTGATCAGTCTCATCCCTGATACCTCCTTCCGCAAAGCTCAGAATCCCTGCCAAGTCCAGGTTTTGGACGACGACTTCAGCTTCTGAAACGTCCATTTCGCCAAGTACTTTATTGACTTGTTCGAGAGAGCCCTCCTGCAAAGCTCCCTTGAGATCATCCGAGAAAGACTCGAAAACATCCCAACGGAACTGCAAGGCCTTTCTGACTTCCTCAATTTCCATATTCTCCGTCCCGGGACCCTCGAGCACAATGTTTTCCGGAGGGGGCCCAGTCGGAACGTTGAAAGAGATAGTTTGTTCGGGAGATTCAGGGACTAGTTGAATCTGTTCGTGTCCCCCTGCTGCTTCCTCTTCCTGCGCTACTTTGACGCGAGTGCAGAGATGATTGTACGTGTTTTCAACGTCGTCGACGAAAACCTTCTCTGCGCGCTTATCACCTGATATCATCCTGAAAAGAGAAAAGATGAGCTGTGACACTGACTCGAAGAGAAATGATATCATCTTGCGGAAGAAAACGCGCACACCATCCCCACCCAGCTTGTCGCAGTACTGGAGGAGCAAAGACTGATGGACACACTGTTTTGCGAGCTTCGATTTTCCGTCCGACTGAGCTCTGAACGCGGCGACCAATAGAGCATCAGAGGCTCCAGGTACTATAACGTCGCGGTGCTCTTGAATGAAGGCAAATGACTTTTCGTAAGCCCGTAGAGGTAGTTGTGAGAAAGCCAATAAAGAGGGTGTCAGCTCTGGTAAAGCATCATCGTCTTCATCGAGAGCGCTCGATTCGGGTAAAGTAGAGCTAGAAGACGCTTCGGGATTCAAGACTTCGAACTCGGTAGTAGTTTTCTTAGATTTCGGTTTGTCTATCTTGGTGACAGGAACAGGAGCGGGATTAGCTATTGGAGTAACATACTAACCAAAGAAAGCGTGAGCGATCTAATTATACAACAGAAGTGCAGGACATAGGAGCTTGAGAAACCTTCACGTATATCATCGCTCGTGATATGTTTCTTTTGTTCCTTCTCTTCTGCAGCTAGTTCAGCCTCATCCTTCCGAATGGTCTCTCCTAGATGCTCGACGTGAAATTTCATTTCGTTGGACAGCTCTTTGCCTAACTTCTCCTGCTTCTCATTTTCCAAGAGAGAGGAGTCCTTGACTTTCTCCCCGGCTTTCGAGCTGACCTGCCTGAGCAAATCGAGGAGCATCCCATCATAGGTGTGCTCTAGCTTGTTTGGGTCATTACCAGGAGGACAGTCTCGGGATGGATTCTTTTGAAGCTGTTCGAACAGTGATGTAAAGTAGGCAGAGGGAGATGTAGCATCGGGAGGAGATGAAAGATTGGTGTAGATTTCTTGAATACGAGGCAGCAAAACTTTGTTGCAATCGATTTGAGCTCGTAAATGCGCGATCTTTGCTTTCCGCGCCTCTCTCTTTTCGTGAATGTCACGCTGCTTCCAGCTAAGGGAGGAATACGTTCAGCGGTGCTAAATCTTCTATAATCAAGACACCAACCGAATGAGAGAGCGTTTGTCGACATTGGGGTGGCCTTCGATATCAGAATCATCAGAGAGCTAAGAATCAAAATTCATTAAGTGGTGTGTGTTGAGCGCTATATGGCGACATACTTCAAGCTGATCCCACTTGGAATAGTTTAAGGGCATAGTAGCTCGATAAGTGGGCTGGTAATGGTCAGTGGCCAAGAAGCAGTGAAGAACGATCAGAAAGACGCCGAGGACGGATTTAAGTCAGATTACGGCGCCTGAGTGTATCCACAGAACATTCTCGCAATATCACAGGTATGTTACTATATACGACTACACAGATGGTTTTAACATTATCTCAAGCTTGAAGCTTTGAAATTTGAAGACTTGCACTTCACACTATAGCCAGTTGGTACTCTCAATTATCCGGCCGGGCCCTGGGCGGCAAACGTTTTGATCATTGACTTGCTCCAAGATTGCGGTATGGGCTGGGAGCATCGATACCGCAATCTTTCTTGCGGCTTTTTCACATGAATACTAACAACTCATTTTTTCAAGACACCAACCATTGCCCTTTCCCTCTTGAGTGGATACCCTATGTATATGTGCAGTGGCATACGGTCTTACGACCACAAGGAAACAATCAAAGGTGATGATTCAGAAACCTGACCGTAATGTCGAGAATAATGCGAATGCAGTCTCATATCGCTCAAGGTGATAAATTCAGGTTGAGCCTGGGTTGAGCCGATCAAAGCAGCACATTGCATTGGATTCCCACGCCATCTCACTCGCTCTAGACTATAGTAAAGAGGCTATCCCTATCCGATCCCTATCTGCCCGCGATGCGACCGCCCGATAGTCCGTTAGATGACACATCATTTTTTTTCGGTTGGCTTTGTCCGATAGAAAATTTTTAAAAGGCCCTCCGCTCTGTACTGCTTTCATCTCAGTGGTAAGTATGTCTGTTTCCACCAAATCTCGTCCTTTCGTTGTTCCTCAATTCACTTCAAAGGATTACTCGTCCTTTTTTCTTGCTGGTTAGTTCATCTGAGTCGTTAATCATTGTCTGGTTATTTATCTACTTTTCTTAGGCGCACTATGTTGCACGTACGTTATCTCCAGAGTCGTCGTCGTCTTTCTAGCCAGCTCACATTCCGGTTAGGATAAGCCATGTCGCAATGACGCGTATGTTAATTATTTAGACCCTCTTGTACCGAACCACTCTCGCTGACCTTTTTTTTCGGTAGCTGTCGACGTCGTTAAGACTCGTATACAAATTGATCCAACATTCAACGGCTATGGCTTTGTATCCGGAACACGCCTTGTAATCGCGAAAGAAGGCGCATCTGCCTTACTGACTGGTTTTGGGCCAACAGCTGTAGGGTATCTTGCGCAGGGCGGAGCCAAATTCGCCGGGTACGAGTATTGGAAAAAGGCAATTGTCGTCACTGTTGGTGACCAGGAGACTGCGGTCAAGTATCGAACTGCTATCTATCTGGGAGCTGCAACTGTCGCCGAGTATGTGTAATTTGATCCTCAGCTCCTGCAAGTGCTCAGTAGAGTTGCCAGGTTTTTTGCGGATATCTTTCTCACACCACTGGAAGCCACTCGTATTCGTCTGGTCTCCCAGCGAGGTTATGCAACAGGTCTCGTTTCTGGATTCACGCGTTTAGCTCGAGAAGGGGGCATCTCACAGCTCTACGCTGGGTTCCTGCCTATAATATGCAAGTGGGTGCTAGTCTTCTTTCTTCGTCATCTCCTGTGAACCCCGGTGTCAACAGACAAATACCTTATGCTGTTGGACAATTCACGGTGAACGAATTCTGCCACGAACTCGCCTTTCGAAACATGACCGAAGAAACCAAGCGCGCGCTTTCCAATACGTCTAGATTCGGTATCGATCTGGGAAGCGGTATCATTGCTGGCTTTACAGCTGCTGTTCTTAGCCATGTCAGTGTTTTATTCACAAGCATAATTCTCTTCTCATCTTTCATTATAGCCTGCGGACACTCTTCTGAGTCAGATAAACAAAGGACATGGTCCATCTGGATCGATGATATACCGTTTGACAGCACTGGCTCGTGAAGCCGGTTTCAAGGGTCTTTTTGCTGGTCTAGGGCCAAGGATGATCATGACTGCAGGTTTGGTGTCTTCACAGTTCCTAATGTATGACGGAATAAAGCATGGTGAGTTTCACTTATTTTGTTTTCATCAAACCGGACTGAGTGAGTCGTCACTTGCAGCCCTTGGAGCACCAGCTGGTCTGGAAATTCATAAAGATTGATCAAGGGCAATATAGACACGCACTTAAATAATTAGATTTAGATGCTTAGATTTAAATGCCGACTAATAGACCAAAGACTCTTCGAGCTGTATTGTTATTGGCGGGTATCTTCAGATGCACAATAAGTAGATACAACTCTCCACCATGATTTCGTAGTAAAACCACCAGCCCTGCGAAAACGTGAAGCGATTGACTAGTTCTGAATCGACCTTGCAGAAATCTATCCGGAGCAAACATACAGATGCAATGTTCCCGTATTCATGCCAAACGCGTATCTAGTGTAGCCAACGATTCGTAGAGGTCCAATAAGAGTGAACTACAGGCGAGCTTCCTCCCAGTAGTTGTCTCCTGCTACACATCAGGAACGGCCCGCAAAACCTGGCGGTTCAAACAAGAACCTGACGGTTCCCTCGTTCCGCCCGATGACCTCCCGCCCTGAAGTGGCTGAGGACTCAGGATCCTGCCAGGCTTCCCTTGGTCGAGGATCGTGATCCGTCTCTCTCATGGCTATCTTCAGACGGATCAGCTGGTCGGGTTTGAAAGGTGAAGGAACAATCGCCTGGGTCGAAGATCCTGCGGCATTTCTTGGCATGGCGTGTGGTGATGGGGACGAGGGGGTACGAGGAGAAATGTTGGCGGATGAATTTTGAGCGCCCTGAATGAGGAGATCAACGGTAATGTGGGCAATAGCTGAAAAAAGAGTTTAGATGATGAAATGATTTAGGGAGAAGAATAGATACCTTCAAGGTCCTCAAGGTGTGACTGGAATTTCTCTTCCCATGATCCGTGTTGACCCAAGGTGGAAGCCAGCCGGAGACATTTCTGCTGTTCTGTGTCTTCTGGCTGCTCAAATGAGCTTAATATTGCGGCAACATAAAGGCAACCCAGAGCGACTGTGTGTGGTGGATATTCAAGTGGGACCACGGTGCGATGTCTGAAGGAGAATGAGTGTAAGACAGGAATATTGATGCACTGAGTTTGACATACACATCAATCGCCAAGCGCCAGGCAAGTTTGGATAATTTCTTTTCAGCTGTCACAGAAGTTGCGATGATTATCCATACTCGGTTGATGAGATGAGCACATTACCTCCAAGAGCACGGCCTATTTTGATCACATAAGGAAAGGCCATCCGTGAAGTGAAATTGAAACAAATTGTCTCAAGGATCAGCCGTTCAATAGCTAGCAGTCGTTGTCGGTCATGTTCTACCACCTAATGAGAACGATTAACACATGAATGACAACTAAGCACGGCCTTTACCTGCTGGTCCATTGTATCCAGATCAATCTCTCCTGCAGGATTCTTTGACTTTGCAACTAATTCTGGGAATCGTACGGCATAGGAAAACGCCAGTAACTCGCGTGGCTTTTTCAGGGTGTCATGCATCTTGGTTGAAACATACAGGGCTGCGAGAGCTACATCCTAATGGTGTCTATGATGAGAATGAGGATTTACTGCACGGCATGGGAGCGTACGAAGTAGTTGAAGTCCTTGCGGGGAAAGAAGAGATGAAAACGTTGATAGAGTGTCTGCCCCGTTCCGATAGTCCTTCTCGGGCTGTCGTGCAAGTCAAGCCTAAGCGACAACAGGGAATATGTCCACGCACAAGCCGATACGCGATCCCAGAGCTTCCAGGAAACCGCATGCGCTTTGACGAATCTTCTCTTCCTGAGTGATGGTCATTTTCCCCCGTTGTTTTTCTGACATTATCTCGACTTCATTTGGAGTGAAGTATGGATGGTGATACTTCATTGAGGAAGCAGGTAAATGAGAAGGAGATTGCGCTCGTGAAAAGGAAGAATCGACATTCATTCTGTACGTGGATAAGCACTGCAACGATTGGGAATTCCCAATATGCTTTGAATTCTACAAGCGCCCGGAGGCATCACCTGACGCGACGCGTCAATTTGGACATTTCTTCGCCTTCTGCATTTGCATTTTCACGACAGTCTTTCCTTTCTCTTCTTCTCCTGTATATCTCATATCTATCGTCTCTCATTCTGTTTACTTTTTCTCGGCATTTTGTCTTGAACGTCGGCTCATATATCCCAACAAGTCAATAAAGATCACGACGATAGAAAAGCTCTGGACTCTCGCATCCATCGATGGACCCAGTCGTTCCACAGGAAATAACCACAGAGCTGACGCAGATTCTCTCGAATCTCGTGCTAGGTGACAACGAGATTCGGTCCAAGTGCGTAGGGAACTTCAATTGATCGCGAAAAAGACTAAACTTGAATATTGATTCTATGATAACAGTGCTGAAAAAGCTGTGAATGAACGGCTGGCCCATACGCCAGATTTATATTTGCTGGCATTAGCGCAGTTTGCCATTGCTGCTGATACAGAGGTGGTGAGCGATCATTTTTTTCATCTTCTAACTTATTCGCTTTCGCTCCATGAGAGGCGCCCAGTGGCACTTAGTGATATTGCTTCGGTGGACATCTGGAGTTGGTCTCAAAGTGCTGGTTCTGCTGGCAGCAAAATCGAAGAAATTCGGCGATGCATCCAGCCACAACTTCTGTCTTTTGAGTATTTGGCTACCCAGTTCTTGTTCATCCGTTTTTCGGAGGTCCAGATACTAGCTCAATCTCATGATGTCCTGTGTTCAATCTGAAAATTGTGCTATTGGATTTACTTCTCCGGGTTTACTTCAATTCACCTATCCATTTTTGCTAATTCCAGCTTGGCTTTTCAGATGCGCACGTTCTCCTTGGTGCTGCTCCGTCGACTTCTGTTCCGAGCAGTGCCAACGCCGAATACTCTCAGTAGTTCAGCGTCAACTTCCACTCCAGCCCCCCAGCCGCCAGCATCTTTTCACTCGCTCTCTGCCCCTCGTCTCACTCTTTATGACCAATTATCCACTTCTTCCCTCACTAATCTCGAACGCCTCCTCCTGCACTCATTATCACATGAACCTGCCTCCTCTGTTCGTCGCAAGACTGTCGACACAATAGCAGATGTTGCTAATCAAGGGATGGCGAGAGGGAGGCCATGGCACGCACTTCAAGCTCAGGTGTTTTCAATGACGCAAGCACAAGGCGTCATGAACGGGGTCAGAGGGGATGGTCTGAGGGAAAGTGCATACAGAGTGTTTGCTGGATGCCCGAATTTGGTCATGGATCTGCAGACGGATGCAGTTCTCGGTGTGTTAGGGAAAGGCTTGAGGGATGAAGAGAGCATTGAGGTATTGTACTTGACCCTCTGGCCAATTTTCCATACTTACACACTTATTACACTTAAGGTGCGATATGCTGCGCTTCTCGCTTCAATAGCATATCTATCAGCTGCTGACCCACATCAACTTGCTCAATCGCTCTCTT
Organism: Omphalotus guepiniiformis; assembly: GCA_028554645.1. Taxonomy (NCBI): domain Eukaryota; kingdom Fungi; phylum Basidiomycota; class Agaricomycetes; order Agaricales; family Omphalotaceae; genus Omphalotus; species Omphalotus guepiniiformis. Next base: position 1,584,665 of record JAQOOI010000021.1, read on the forward strand.
TGATGTATCCCATTCTTGAAACTCTGCCGCCTTTAGCCCAAGCCCTCTCACAACCATCCTCGCACTCCAACATAGACGAAAATAAATCACCAGCTGCACATCTTCGATCCTTCCTTTCAGCATTGACGCCACTGTGCACCACACACCCCAATCTTTTCCAACCACACCTCAATGCCTTGTTGACTTTTCTGCCACCACTTGTTCTAACCTCCGCCGACCCAGGACCGACACCTACTGTGCGGGTACCGTTTCCTGCCGGATCTTCTAGCTTAGGCAGCGGCGATAATGGTCGGCAGGGAGCATTTGTGTTCCCTCCCACAGGATCCTCCGGTGGCTCGCCTTCAAAGTTCAACATGAATGGGCAGTCTCCGCCCTCGTCCGGAGCTTTTGGTTCACCAACATCGTCCAGGAACGAAGACGATGATAGCAAGGATATCGATGAAGAGGAAGAGGAGAGACAGACTCTACGACTAAGCGCGTTAGAGCTCATGATCACTTTATGTGAAGCTCGGCCCGGAATGTTCAGGAAAAGTACATGGCTTGATGTGAACATTGTGGCTGTATTGATCTAATGATATATGCTTTAGATTCGTCGCATTCTCAAACTTCCGCCACCGGAGTAGGTGTCGGAGAGGGCTGGATCGGCGTCGTTGTGCGTGCTTGTTTAGAAGGAATGGCAGAGATCGATGAGGACACTCCATATGGTCTTGAAGGAGGCCTAGCAAGGTGGTTAGCTGATGACGTGAGTTTTCAGCGTGCACTATCCAACTCACTAGCAATGCTGAGTCAATATAAATGTCGCTTAGCCCACAGCTGGTTCAAGTGCAACGGAAAATGATTCTCCGCCAGCGTTATACGAACAGAGCTTGGATCGTTTGGCTTGCGCTATGGGTGGCAAAAATGTCCTACCTCCTGCGTTTCAAGTATACTTCCTTTCTCTTATTTGCTGGACCTGCATCAATCGCGCGTTTTAGTATATACCTTCAATGATGGCAAGCTACGACTGGCGATCACGACACGCAGGGCTTATGGCAATTGCTGCGATCGCCGAGGGCACGGGCAAGGTTTGCTCCAATTTCGAATAACACGTGAGTTATCCTCACAAGGCTTCTTCGACAGGTGATGGTCAATGAACTTGGAAAAGTCGTTGAGTGAGCAACGTGCTTCTTTCAATTCGTTGTACGCGTTTTGACTGGTGAACAGTTTGGTCACCCCGATGTTCATGGACTCGCATCCAAGGGTGCGATATGCTGCTTGTCAATGTGTGTGAGTGCTCATCCTCTTTCTTTTGATTCTCGCTGCCCTCTTGCTGACAATTACACATTTGATAGCGGGCAGCTGTGTACAGATTTAGAAGTTTGTGGTTTTGAAATTTCTATGTTTTCAGTACTTATTCAGAATTGCCCGATAGGAAATAATTCAGGAGCAATTTCACAAGCAATTATTTGCCGTGCTCATACCCACTCTCGAAGACCCTGAACCTCGGTATGTACTATGTATTACCTATCACATAAAATGTGTTCTTCTAAAACCACGCTCCCTGCAGAGTGCATTCGCATGCAGCTGCTGCCCTCATCAACTTCTGCGAAGGCGTGGAGCGTGAAACACTCTTACCTTATCTCGATCCCATTGTCGAGCGCCTGCTCAAGCTGCTGAACCCGCATGCGGATTCATCTCAAGTCCGGAGGTATGTGCAGGAGCAGGTCATCACGACGTTGGCAATGGTAGCAGACGCCAGTGAGGTGACCTTTGCCAAGGTAAAGCCTTTACTCTTTTTTGTGCCCTTCGATTGAACTTACCTGTCTAAAATTATAGTATTATCAATCGATAATGCCTTTACTGTTGAATGTGCTTCGAAATGCCGATGGACCAGAATATCGAAGAATGAGAGTGAAAGCAATGGAATGCGCTGGTTTAATTGGTGATTTGGCCATTTCCATAAGAAGGAATAATGGCTGACTTCTACTGGTTCCTGCTACTCCAGCCATTGCGGTTGGTCGTGAGGTATTCAGGCCAGATTCAAATACGCTGGTCGAGCTGCTCATCCGGATTCAGAGTGAGTTCTAATCATTCACTCACTCGGTTTGATCGATTTATAGCAAACCCTTTTTTCACAGAAAAGCCCACCGGATCCTCAGGATACTCAGCTCAGTCACTATCTCATGGGTACTTGGGCGAAGATTTGTCAAGCCATGGGCCCCGAATTTGAGCCATATCTTCCGGTGGTCATGCCTGATCTACTCACGACGGCGAGCTCGAAAGCTGATGTGTCGGTGTATGGTATGTGCCTGTTATTACTAGGTCAAATCGTGTGTGACTGAGGATGATAAGATGATGACGATGGCAAAATTGAAGAGCGTGAGGGTTGGGAAACCGTCAACATGGATGGACAAACATTAGGCATAAGAACCTCAGCAATCGAAGAAAAGTGTCAGGCATTCGAGACGATGGTTATCTACGCCTCAACCTTGGGGTCGCGATATGCGCCATACCTTGCGCAGAGTTTAGAGGTGACCCTGCCGGCATTAAGGTTCTATTTCCATGATGGTGTGAGGGAGGCTTGTGCAATGTATGCTTTGGGAGTCTCTTTCGGTCATCAATTAACTCATGGTTTTGTGTAGGCTGCTGCCAATGCTTCTCATGTCCGGCCAGCAATCTGGTACACTGACGAACCAAATGGTTGCTGCAACTTTCCATCAGCTCATCAATGTCATTTCAGACGAACATGATTCGTCCTTCCTCGCCTCCCTTTTCAAGGCTTTCACGGACTGCACGAAACTCCTTGGGGGCCCTTCTGTGCTTACACCCGAGTTCATCGAGGGTATTGTTGAAGCTTCGAAACGACAGCTACATACTATCGCTCAAAAGCGGCGCGGGCGAGCAGCGCGTCCACTCAGTTCACTTGAAGACGATAGGGAGGATCTCGCTCTTTTGGAGGAGATGGAGGACTTTGCGCTGGAAGATATGGGAAAGATGCTGACGATGCTGGATGCCGGGCAGGATCTGCTTGTCGCGGTGTCGAGTGTGAAGGAGTTGGGATTGAATCAATGTCAAAGTAGTGACGAAGAGGAAGGCCAAGGATTGGCAGAATGAAGAACTTTAGAATTGTAATCTAAGCATGGTGCTTTATCTATATGCTTGTGTCTGTTGTTGGCCGCTAACCGCAAAATGTATTTATTATACTCATACCTCAGATTGCAATACATATATGTAGTACGAGACCACGCTAGCTCTTTGAAGCTCAACAGTTGGTCGTTGATACCGTACATGGTAAGTAGTTATGAATGATACTATACATACAATTTCATTATTCAATGATTGCTCTAGACACTTGGCCTGAGCCGAGCTGTAGCAATTGTCTCTCTACGCCACCATGATGAGGGTGATGAAGGTGGCGAGTGTTGCTTATCTTGTCTGCTTGTAATCCTGGAGAAGATGTGCGAAAGTTTGAAATCCGACACAACCTATTCAATTGAACAGTTCCCATACCTAATCCTCATCAGCCAATCTTGCTCTTTTCGTCGGCCTTCTGCCAGAAGAAGTGGTGGTTGCTACAGACTCTTCATCACTGATTGTTCCCGCACTCCTACGTGTACTGGCCCTCTTCCTACGTTGATATTCTTTATCCCTTGCTAGCTTGTTTTGCTGAGCGGTAGTCAGCCCTTCATTCCTAGGAGCCGGGGGTACAATGACGGTGGTGACACCGGGTGTAGTTTGCTTGGAGAAATCATCCTCTACTACGCCATTTTCTTCGGACATTAGTTCGAGAGACTTAAAAACCCGATTGAACATTTGACACCACGATGAATACGTGAAGCGCACGCACCTTAGAGTACGTCAGGCTGCTGTTTGAAAATATTCGGTCATGTTCAGCTGCTTCTGGGCGTCTTCGTCCCGTAGTCTGATTCTTCAGATAATTTTCAAAGCCTTGAATGAGGTTTCCGCCACTATGCGAGCCGGTTTCAGATAGGTATGTGCCTTCGAGAGTAAAAATCTGTGCCTCTACTTGGGCCTAAAGAAGACTGAGACACATAAGGTAAATTATAAGAGCTGACGGACGAGTTTCTTGTCTATAGCCCTCTTCTTAGGAATAGAAGTAGCAAGCTCCTTTCTGATAGCTTCATACCGAGCTTTGATATCGTCAGCGGTGTCGGTCATGGAAAGAGCAGATATGTTTGTCTGTGTATTGCTAGAGCTTCTGAATAAGGACGCGTCACGGTCAATTTAGCGTTCAGGGAATTCGCAACTCTCATCTCTGCCCTTCATGTCTTCTGCTCAGCCTCCTTCAGACCCTCCTTCAAATCCAGAGAAACAACCGGATTCCTCCCAACAATCATCGACAGATCCCCAGCAAGATGCAGCACCCATGGATACGACCCCCGACCAGCCTGCAGAGGAAACTTGGGATGACATTCCTGCAGATATCATGTCTTTAAGCACCGACGAGATTCTTACAAGAATACGGCTCATTGATAACGACATCAAGGCTCGTACAGGACTCGCTTTACACGTGTATTTGCGATATTCATTATTCCATTTAGGTTATGCGTTCAGAAACCGTTCGACTGCAACATGAGCAGAGTGTCATGAAAGAGAAAATACGTGACAACGGCGAGAAGATAAAACAGAATAAGGTTCTACCGTATCTTGTTGGAAATGTTGTTGAGGTGTGTATCTTGCTGCGTCATTTTAGTGCGCATTTATAACCGCTTGTTGAGATCCTCGATGTCGACCCAGAAGTAGAGGAGGATGGGGCAAACCAGGACCTTGACTCCATGCGTAAAGGGAAATGCGCCGTCATCAAGACCTCCACACGCCAGACGGTCTTTCTTCCTATGATTGGTCTCGTTCCGCCAGAGCAACTTAAGCCTGGCGATCTGGTTGGCGTCAACAAAGACTCGTACCTCGTTCTTGACTCTCTTCCAGCAGAATTTGACTCGCGGGTCAAGGCAATGGAAGTTGATGAACGACCAACAGAGACATATACCGACATCGGTGGTTTGGAGAAACAGATCGAGGAACTAGTAGAAGCCATTGTATTGCCCATGCAGGAGATGGAGAGGTTTAAGACGTTGGGAATCAAGCCGCCGAAGGGATGCTTGATGTACGGTCCTCCTGGGACAGGCAAGACTCTGCTTGCACGAGCTTGCGCTGCCCAAACTCAGGCGTGTTACTTAAAGTTGGCTGGTCCATCACTGGTGCAGATGTTTATTGGTGATGGTGCTAAACTTGTTCGAGATGCTTTTGCCCTTGCCAAGGAGAAAGCTCCCGCTATCATTTTCATCGACGAGTTGGACGCAATAGGAACCAAACGTTTTGACTCTGACAAGAGTGGAGATCGTGAGGTCCAGAGAACTATGTTGGAGCTACTCAATCAGTTGGATGGCTTTAGCAGTGATGAACGTATCAAGGTAGTCTTGGTCCTTTAACTTCTGTCAAATCGAGCTAAAGAGAAGTGACTCGTGGTTGCTTGCAAATCTTGATTACAGGTCATAGCTGCTACGAACCGAATTGACATTTTGGATCCCGCACTTCTTCGATCTGGGCGTCTAGACAGGAAGATAGAATTTCCTCTGCCCAATGAAACTGCACGTGCGCGGATTCTGGAGATTCACTCTCGGAAGATGACTTTATCGGACGACGTCAACTTTGAGGAACTAGCCAGGAGTACAGACGAGTTTAATGCAGCACAGTTGAAGGCTACGTGTGTGGAAGCTGGCATGATTGCATTGAGGGAAGGTGCATCGAAACTCAATCACGAGCACTTTTTGTCTGGTATCGCAGAGGGTGAGCCCTATGTCATGCCGACTAAACCGCCTATTGACACTTTGTTTTATCCAGTGCAAAGCAAGAAGAAGAATGACCTTATGTACTTTGCATAGTATTTGTGGTGTGTTACGTCCAGATAATCAACGCACCTTCTATATGCTCTCGTTGCAGAAATTTTTGACCTTTCAGGCAATGGTACGACTGCAGACTGAGATAGAGGGCAATTCTCACTGAGATTTTGTTTGTGTGCCTGTATGCAACGACCCTTGCGAGGATACGGAGAATCAAATGACATCTTCAGGTCCGTGAGATTCCTTTTGCTCTCCACTTACTGCTGCTATTGTCAATGGCAGTACGATCTTCGGCATAATGCGCGCTTCTTCAAGCTTCTTCAGGGTTCTACGTCCAGGCAAAGGAAGGCAAAGGAGGACTTTCAATTTCCATGAGTGACTTGTGGGGCTGTGCGCGCGTTCTGGAGCCAGAATCACACGTTCCCCAATGAGATTCGGCACGGCAATGGGCATAGAACGATGCTCATCGCTCGGATGGTGAAGAGAGCAAGTTTTAGATCTTATCGAAGGGGATGGTGTATGTGCACCACATGCAGAGTCATGCTCGAACATTCGTGCACGTTCATACCGACGGCATAGCGCTGGATTATCGGATGGAATTGACATATATGGTAACGGCGGTCTTACGCCGTCGTGGTTTTCGCGTCCGACTTGCTTCGATTCTGGTCCTCCAGTGTCCTTGAGTTGTCCTTCCAGCCCTTCCAGCCCTTGAATGTTTCTCGGAACTTAAATCCGTTTGCATCCTACCAATCAGAATTCAGGATCTATCAATCGTATGCAACACGCACAAATGAGAACACATGTCCAGTACTTCCGCATTCAAGGCGTAGGCGTTATATAAATAGGTGCAGGTTTCTTCAATGTTGCCCCAACGAACTCAGTTCACAAATTATCTACCCACCTCGACTCCCCCTTCTTACGATCTCTCATGCACTTCCTTCGATCCGCCCTCCTCCTTATCCTACCTCTGCTGGCTTCTGTTATAGCTGCACCTCTTGCACGTCAAGATTCCCGGGGAGTAATTGTTTCCCCTGCCAATGGGGCAATCATCAACCCCGGTGATACCTTTGACTTCTCGTACAGTGCCAGAGGGGACTATGGCATCACGAGCTTGAACTATACAGTCTTCTTGTTGACCACCATGCCTACTGATTTCGGACCCTCCAACGAGTTTGCCACTGGCCATTACTTTGGTCGTTTCGCCGAACCAAACTATCCAGGTATGTATCTGCTTGATCTACATACAGAAATGTCTGACCGAATGTTGACGACATCAGGCAACCCAAATCCTCCTAACCCAGCCCCAGCGCAACTTGTCATGCCTGACTTCTCCAAAGATCCTGGAGGTTTCGGTACTGGCATGTCCGACACTAATGGCAAATTTTATTTGACCGTTATGGAGGAATATGTTACTGGCCAGGTTAGTTTTTGCAACATTCAGACTCTTTTTACAGCTAGCTTACCAAGTGGTTCTAGGGTTCGGTTGGTTCGTTCATCAGTCTCGCCGTCAACGAGATCATGTATAATGTGACCTCGAATGACTCAACTTCTGCTGTTTGATGAAAATTACGGACTACTTTTCTGCTGCGGACTCTTTGTTACTGCACCTTGCAGCTTCTGACAATTGGACTGTCGCCCAACGAGGATTATCTCGTTACGGTGCTCGTGAACGATTGCACACCTTTACGAACCCTTTAGCTACCACTGTATGTACCCCTTAGCTTCTGACGGACGTGCACGGACTACAAGGCATTATACTTACTAGACTCGATGTTATAATTACTTTGCTTACTTTACAATTACTTAGAAAGGACATCTGCTAACCTTTCTACCCTGTTTTCCAAGGCGCTCACAAAAAGGCGCTCAATTTTCTTTTGTGTTGATGGTGTCGATACACAAAAGCTAGTTGTACATGTATGTACGTGAGCTCTACCATCGATGAGGGTAATTGGGCATATTATCTCCACTGGCAATGCACTTCTTGTACCATGTATTGCTTTTGTCTTGAATGGGATGCTGTTAGGTACACGAGTGTATGGATCATGTAGGAAGTCAACTCACATTGAAGGGAGTAGATAAAAAAATCCCTTCGCAATGATGCAGGTGAGATACAGTACAAGCCGTTGTGTCTAGACAGTCGGAGTCGATGATCGCAGGCCTAGGGTTACCAAGTCGCTCTGGACTTCATTCATGATTGTACTCAAACATTCATGACCATTTCTCGAGCAAAGCTTGAACACCCTTCTCGTCCGCACCAGCACCGTCAGGGTCCACCGCCTCTATAGCTTGTGTTACAGCAATTGTGTGCTTCAAATCTTTAGAATTTATCCACACTCGTCCATTCAATCCGACTGCGACTTCCAATGGAAATGCAGCACCGAGAAGGGGCAGAAGAAAGTGATTCGGGTCCAAAAGTCTGAGGCAACGATGGGCATACGCAAACTTTGAATGGGAAATAGAAACGTACTGTCGACACATCCTCAAACTACATCTCACAAGGAATCCGCCTTTTAGTTCGCCATAACCTTCTGCTTTGCGTGTTTGTGCATCAAAGCATTCTAATTCTGGCTCCATATCTTTGTGTGCCAGAGACACTCTTGCATAAACCAGGCTGCCAACCTGATAAATGCTGCATTTCAACGAGACATGAGACTACACCAAAATCAAAATACCTTCAAGTTTGGTTTGTTTCGCTTGCTAGCACCCTCGAACGCCAATCCATCCAAATTGGCAGAATGTGCGGATCCGATATCGAGACGAAACCCTTCTCCTTGCCTCTGTACCACGACGCCTATAACTGCTTCCTGCGGCGCTGGGACATACTAGATGTCTTGATGATTAGTGCCATGAGATAGTGAGAGAAACGGGTACTGACGCGCCTGGAATTGCTCTCCACCCACCATTTACTGCCATTCGCAGAATGATTTAGTGTACCTGCACGGGTGCACACAACCGACGGCGACGTCCGAGCAACACTAGCTGATACGTTGTTGGTCTGTATAAGACCTGGACCGAGCTTGAGATTTACGTGCTGAGCAGGCACCTGCTCGCCAGGAAGAACGATGGACATGTGGAAGTTGGTGATAAAGCCGACGCGACTCAGACTTTCACTAATACCATCCACTACAATAATGTCGTCCGACGTCGTAACACAGCTCACCATCGACTTTCCAGAACTCGCTCATTTATCGTATGTTATCATCATGATAACAAGAGATGATCCTTAACTTGTGTCGTTTTCAAATATAGTCGACAAGACTTGGAAGATGTGCTTTCGGACCACAATTACTTCCAGGCCATATTTCACTCCCTTCCCCGAGTCAAGGCCATGTACGATGGTCAAGCTGAACTTGGAATGGCGAATCAGTCTATTGCACGTCAGTGATACCGTGCATTGCTCGCTCTCAAGCCTGATCGTTGTTGCGTGAATCAGAGAACAATCTGACCTTACAAGAAAGACTGTATTCCCTAAGAGCGGAAACCCAGGAAGCTTTCGACGACGCGAAAGCGTTAGAAGCCAGGTGGAAGGAACTAGAGAAAGAACAGAGGGATGTATACCAGGTTCGTGACATTAACGTATCTCGTCGTACTCTCAATTGAAGCAGATACCAGCGCTTTACACCCCAGTTCCTACTCTTGAGATTGCGTCATAGTGCGACCGCTCAAGACGATGCGTCCGAGGCACTTGCTTCTGCATTCATCCAGCAGCAATCCCCAGGCCCTTCAGATGGGGGATCAGGCACTGCGACGCCAAGTGGGAAGGAGATCGATGACTTTATCAAGGAGTTCAAAGAATCAAGGAAAGTATATCATAAACGTGCTATGTGGTGTGACAAGTGGTCGAAAGGGCAAGTCGAATGGAGAGATGATTGAGAGCTAGACGGCTTGCAGGACCGGTAAGTTCTCAAAGAATTCTCATTATACTTTCATTACATTTAATTGCTTCTTTCAGAGCACACTTTTATGTCAGGATACCTCACATGGATGCCAACTATCATCATCCTACTCTCACTGACCTTTGAGCGGAATGAGCTCGGAGTGTTTTAGGCGTTTTAACAAATCATCTGAAGATCTGAACGATCGTTCCTATTCACGTTACTGCGCCTTTAAAGCACCGGCTCCAAATCCACCCCAGCTTTCGTTAGAAACTTCGGATAGTCCGCGGTTAAACTCACGCACAAATGCTCTCCGCCGAGTCTTGTGAATCACCCGGATACGCTATCTATTGAATCGCTTTCCTACGACGGAAGCATAGTAATTCTAGCACTGTGCTGTGTCTTGCATCCATCCGATGGTCTTTAAAACCGGAGGTAATACAAGGCCATAATGTCACTTACAAGCTATTCCTACGAATATCAAATTACCTCAGCCCTTCTGTCTGGTTCGTATAAAGGTGCTTAAGAAGTGATACTAGTCGTGCGTTCGTGCAACTCGAGATATGCTGCTTCTTAACGTTTTGACCCTGATTGGCAGCGTTGCTGCCCACAGCATCTTTCAAGTACACTCAGACACATCTTGCAGACCGTGTTGTACTGATGATTGATTTTAGGAGCTGTATGTCAACGGTGTCGATCAAGGCCACTTGACAGGTATTCGTGTACCGGACTACGACGGGGTAAGACGAAGACAGGAATCAACTTCTTGTGTTTTTCTGATATCGCCCTGTGGTAGCCCATAACCGATGTTACGTCCAACGATGTCATTTGTAACGGCGGTATCAACCCGTACCATCAACCACTGCCTACCACAATCATTCCAGTCGCTGCCGGCACTCAAGTCACTGCTGAATGGCATCACACTCTGAATGGCGCGGACCCTTCCGATCCTGCAGACCCAATAGACCCATCTCACAAGGGACCTGTAATGGCATACTTGTACGCCTCAACAGTTTCTAAACATGCTCCGCTTCGTGTTGATCTGGAATTGAAGGGCCCAAATTCCTGATGCTCTTCAGAGCGACGTGACAGGCCTGAAATGGTTCAAAATCTGGGAGGATGGGCTGCAAGTTTCGGATCAGTCTTGGGGAGTTGACAGACTTATTGCAAACAAGGGCAAGGTCTCCTTCGACATTCCTAGCTGCGTACCCGCTGGTCAATATCTGTTGCGAGTAGAACTCATTGGTACGGTTGGGTGAAAGAGCGATTCCTATTTCATACTGACTCGTTCATTTTCAGCATTACATGCTGCTTCCTCGTACCCGGGCGCCCAACTTTACGTGAGCAGGTGATGATTACTATACTCTTCATGAAGACTGACTTGCAGTCAAGATGGAGTGCGCTCAGCTGCAGATAACAGGTGGCAGCAGTGCATCACCTGCGACTGTCAGCTTCCCCGGTGCATATTCAGGCCAGTAGAATGTGCTCATTTCTGGTCTTCTGATAATCACCGAGATTCACGAAAACAGGCACTGATCCTGGTATCAAGATCAACATTTATCAAACATTGTCTAACTACACTATACCAGGCAAGCTTATCTCAGGTCAATCATCGCTGCTGGACTGATTTCTCTGCCTTCAGGACCTTCTGTCTTTTCTTGCGACGGCGCGCCCAGCAGCCCGACTACCGTGGCTTCTTCTACGTCTGCTTCGCAGACCGCCACCGTTGTGTCGAGCTCTGCGCCGTCAAGTTCTTCGACTTCCTCTGCGGGTACTGTTGCGCAATGGGGCCAATGCGGAGGTATCGGGTGAGTATCCTCGTAGCTTCAGTCCCCGTTATTGTCTATCTTCAGAACTGGATTCTGATACGTGCGATAGGTACACTGGTCCGACAGCCTGTCAATCGCCTTTCGTCTGCACAAAGTCCAGCGATTACGTGAGTAGTCCCCGGTTTGTCTTTTGGATATTTTCTTAATGAATCTTTTTCTGTGCATTCAGTACAGCCAATGTTTGTGAAGCACATGCATAAAACTCTACCTTTCGACTACTCAAACAAGATAAAATACAATTGCCGGTCTTATGTTTATGATCGCCTTTACACGAAAGCTCTGGTACTAAATGTGATATTTGAAACCGGGATTAGCCTAAACACGAGCGAAGGAAGGCTCATGTACTACTAGTTCAGAGCCCTTGTCTTTTGTAGGAAGAATGATCGCCCCAGCTTACGAAATATATAACCTTGACCAGTATATTTTCCGAGCACGGCTCAAAACGCGTTCTACTACTTCATGCCTGGTGTCTGTTGTTGAGAAGTAAGAATGATGAGTTGACGGATATGGGTAACGACCGACAGGAGTGCGCGCGTCGCGTAGACGAAGTGGCTCATGCCTGTCCGGAGGATGCGGGCTTCCTACTCTTTTATTTCAATTTCCTTTCCATACTTATTCAACGTTTCGATACTATCACCCTCAGTCATTTGCGTACCATTGACTGAGGGTGAGTCTATACCTTATCTCTTTCGTATTCACGCGTGTACTTATATTCTTGTAGCCTCTACTTACAGCGTCTACAGGTAATAGAGTCATTTGCGTACCATTGACTGAGGCCTCTACTTACAGCGTCTACAGATTCACAGTCAGATCGATATATTGCCCGTCTTGACACTGTCGTCACTAAAGGTCTCAATGAATAATCTCAATAATGTTGCCGTATTCCCGGAGGATCGTTGTCTCAAAGGGATTGAGAATTGGGTGGGATTCAAAGCATTCCTTTTCAGCTCTGCTCGCAGTAAAGGTCTCTTGGGGTATCTCGAAGGAACGATCCATCAACCGTCTGCTCCTGAGGAAGGAGAAGCGACAGCCCCTACTGCTCCCACATTCATTAGCTCTACTCGTCCTTCGTACGATGAATGGGTCTTTCGCGAAGGTCATGTGTCTGGACTGATTTACCAGAACATAGTGGATCCTGGATCTCTTGGGATTAACCCGGACATGACTGCTGCCAGCATGTGGACGAAGCTTAAGGCTAAGTTCGACATCACCACTCAAATTTATCAGGACATTGCGATGAAGCGGCTCGAGTAAAGAGATATAAAGCGCTTTGAGGGATCTGTAGAATAAACAGAGAAACTCAGAGCGCTGCGTAAGGAGCGTCTGAGGTGCCCGATGGTCCGAATCTACCCTATAAGCAAGGATATGTGTATGTACAAGTTTGTACATGAAACGGCGGAATAAAGAGAGAGCGTCGGCCGCAGGCCGACGATGTAATCAAAGCTATCGTACTTGGTCCATGTTTGTAGCTACTCATGCGTGTATCTAGAGTGTCCATTGCTAACTAAAGTGCCCATGGGTATATAAATATTCAACACTCCCCCTCAAACTGGACCAAGTCCGAGTTTAGAGGCGAAGTGCTTAGCCTTCGCGCTAGGTAGCGCCTTCGTAAGCGCATCCGCAACCATTTCCTCCGTAGGACAATAAATGAGAGTGATTTTCCCCTCCTCGATGACGTAGCGAATGAAATGATAACGAATGTCAATATGTTTCGTACGGCCATGGTATTGGTGGTCGCGAGAGATAGCGATGGCAGACTGGGAATCTGAGTTCAGCTTCGTACTCGTGGTGCCGATAATGACGAAAGTCGGTTCAAATGTCTGCGAGACAAGCGAACGAATCCAGATACCCTCCTTAGAAGCATCTGTGGCTGCGACGTATTCTGATTCGGCTGTAGAAAGCGAGACGAGAGTTTGGGAACGAGAAGACCAGCTAACGGCGCCTCCATCTATGATGAAAACGTAGCCAGTGATGGCACGGCGATCATCGTTCATGCTGCCGTCCGCGTCGACGAAGCCTGTAGGATCCTCATTACTCTCACCATAGGTGAGAGACCAATCCTTGGTACCACTGAGGTACCTGACCACTCGCAACGCCGCTTCAAAGTGAATACGACCGGGGTTTGACACAAATCGCGCCAACGTATGAACCGCATACGCTATATCGGGCCTAGTCCCTACGCATGCGTACATCAGCTTGCCAACTACCTCACGGTACGGCACATTTTTCATAGCTTCGTGTTCCTCCGGGGTCTGTGGAGACTGAGAGCTGGTGAGAAGGGAATGGGTAGCCATAGGAATGGATGATGGCTTTGCAGACTCCTGACGAAAGTCGCGTACGATCGACTCAATGTACGCTCGCTGCGAAAGAGAAATGATGCGACGATTACGGTCGCGTGTAACCTGTACGCCCAAGATCCAATGCAATTCGCCTAGATCTGTAATTGTGAATGCTTCTCGCAGCTTGGATTTGACCAGGTTGATGAGAGTAATACTAGAGGCAATGATGGTAAGATCATCAACAGAAGTAAGGATAATTATGAGCTCGCCGTCTCGCTGACGAAAGAAGACCGACTGGTCGACCTCGCAGCGATCCATCTCCAACAACTCCTTCAATGTTTTGCCAAACTTGATATACCAGTAACGGCCACTTTGCTTCAATCCATAGAGAGGTCGTTTAAGCTGAAGGACGGTGCGATGGGGATTTGGAGACATAGGGTAGCCTGGGGGATGTTTAAGGTAAATAGTTTCATTTTCAATGAGATCACCATTTAAGTAAGCTCCTTTCACATCCACTTGATGGATTTCGAGGTCGAAACGGGCAGCGAGAGCTAACGCGACGCGAATAGATGATAGTCGAGCAACGGGGGCATACGTTTCCGTAAAGTCGACACCGTATTGTTGCGTGAAGCCCTGGGCGACTAGACGTGCCTTGTATTTGTCGACTGCGCCGTGCTCGTTCTTCTTGACCTTAAAGACCCACTTGCTGCCTACGACGTTAGCATTTTCGGGCCTATCAACCACATTCCAGGTGCCATGTTCCATCAGGTTTTTCAGCTCGTCCTCGATAGCCTGTTCCCACTTCGACCAGTCCTTCGACCGCTTCGCTTCAGCTAGGCTTTTCGGCTCTATTCCCTCAGCTTCTGCCATAGCCGCCTCCATCACCAACCCTTCATCCGGCAAATCTTCGTTCTTGTCAGCTCCAGGTGCCGCACGATCGACGTCGACGTTCATCCCGCGAGGGAGAACAGTCTGAGTACGTCCTGTCCCGGTTTGCGTGCCTTCTCCATCCAAAAGACGACGCGCGTACGCTGAGGGCTTAATGTGGCGTTTAGGTCGAGTTTGTGTGGGGTCTGGGTCACCGGATACGGCCGGCAACGTTATAGCCGGCTCGTCCTCGGATGCGGCAGTGTTGTTTGAGGTTGTGGGTCCGTTGTTGTTGAGGTTGAAATCTTCGTTCTCTTCTACAACCTCTCTCTCCCCCTCACTGCCAGCATCCGCGTCTGCTTCAGTGAACCAAATGGAGCGCTCGACTGTGACGGTGCGTGTGTCTTGCCAGTAAATTCTATGGCCTTGGCTGACAACCGAATCTCCAGGATCATTGTTGAAACCCAACCAACGACCGACGCGTGCTCGCGGTAAGAGCTTCGGACCACCTGGAGAATGGACATATACAGTGGATCCCCAAACTGGTACGTTGGCCAAATTTGGTTTGATTCCGTATGCCACCTCATATGGAGTCTTGCCGTCTAGTGCCCTCGTCGACGTTCGATTCTTCAGCCAGACAGCGTGACGTAGTGCTTCAGCCCATAAGGATTTCGGTAGCTGACTCTCGTGGAGAATTGCACGGACGCGTTCGAGCAGTGTGCGATTAAGTCTTTCGGATATCCCATTCTCTTCGGGCGTGTCATGTACTGTGACGCGATGTACAGTGCCTTTTAACTTCAGGTGAGTAGCAAATTCTTCCCCCATGAACTCGCCTCCCCCATCAGTTGTAAAGATTTTGATGACAGCCTTTAGATGGTTTAATACCCAAGCCTCATACATCAAGAAGGACTCGTAGACTTCGCTTTTCAGCCGCAGGAGGTAGATATGAGTGAGGCGAGAGTAATCGTCCGTGAAGGTGACGAAGTAACGTTTTCCGCCTTTCGACTCTGTCGACGCTGGGCCCCAAACATCTGAGAAAACATTTTCACCAAATGACTTGGCACGTTCGCCTCGTCGTTGCTTCGGGACAGACTTGCGAATTGCCTTCGCGAACACGCACGTCTCGCATTGGGAGCTGTTGTCAGTGTCAGTGAGCTGAACCCCTTCTACAAAGCCATTCTCGACAAGTTTACGGGCTGCCGTGCGGGAGATATGACCCATCCTTCGATGGAATTCATCCAAGGTAATTCGCTCAACTGAATGTATACCACCTTCAGGAGGATTGACAAGCTTGTATAGGCCATTTGACTTGTAGATCGTGCCAACGACCTTTCCGGCTGGGTCAATAATGACAGCCTTTCCATCACCAAAGTTGATATGGTATCCAGCGTCGTCGAGACAGCCGACGGAGATGAGTGTGTTGGACAATTCGGGTACATAGAGTACATTGGGCAGGTCGAGGCGATGATTCTCGTTATTGAACATGATACATCCTTCGCCCTTACGCGTGGCGGTTAGGACGTCACGGTTAGCTGCTCGGAAGGATCGTGGAGAGCAGGATCGAGGTCTGTTGTCGAATAGAGTCATATCGGGTGTCATATGCTTTGAACACCCAGAATCGAGTACAACAGATGGTTTGGCACTGTTGCTGTCGCTGTCATCAGCAACGTGCGTCGCAGCCTCAGGCGCAAACAGGACCTCGTCAGACGTGATATAGAGGTCATATGCACCATGTCGTTGATATTCCCCTTCTTCCTCGCACTTCTCTTCACTTTCGTCACTGCGCAATGACTCGAGATAGTTCTCGTACCCGTGGTTGCTCTCGTTGAGCGCATAGCGATAGTCGGCAGGCCCAGCAACCACTTCTCTGAGGGGATGGAAATCGTGCTTCCATTGGGACAGTACGAGACACTTTCCAGCTGCGATGACTCCATTAGCATGCCATAGCTTGCGCAGTTCAACGTCACTGAGCGTCGACCCAAAGCTATCTATCTCGTTGAGCAGGTTGGCTTCCGCATCAAATACTTCCATGCCATCAGGCATAGCAGGATCTATGGCTTCGTTGTTGTCTACAGTAGACATGTACACTCTTATTGAGTCCATACGAGCGTCGATTTCCTCAGGAGAATTGAGGAGACCTTCAGGGATGTCTAGGTAATGCCTTTGACTGGGAGGAGCCTCGTCTTCATCGTCGCTTTCGCTTTCAGATTCGGAGTCAGTAATGGGCTGAAGGTCTGGGAGACCATCCAAGAAGTCAATATCATCATCTTCGAAGATGCTAGATGCTTCGGTTTCTCCATCGTCGGAGTCAGAGGATGAATCAGATTCAATAGACATAGCAAGATACGCAAAGTCTTCCTCTTCGACAGCATTTGCGCCTCCTCTCGACGACTTCGCCACATCCTTCTCTTTCTCCTTCCCTTTCCTCCCCTTTTCGCCATCACCCTCTCTTGACTTCTCCTTATCCCTTTTGGAGTCGCCATCAGGGCAATTACGACGAATATGGCCACGTTTACCACATCCGTAGCACACAGGGCCTTTGCCCTTTCCCTTTCCCTTATCCCTTCCTGAACCTGATCCTCTGCGCTCTTCGGCTGTGAGAGCCACATCCTTATCCTTCTCTTTGCTCTTTCCACTATGACCTTTCTCCTCGTCGATTAGGAAGTCGTAATGCCTTTTAATGGCGTCGATTAGATCTTCGGTAGCGACAGCTGCTCCAACAAGAGCAGCACCTTCGATCATAGTGTTGGCGAACTTTCGGTACTCTTTCGGTAGGATTTTTAGGATGTGAGATCGATGTTCAACGTTGCTGACTTCTCCTCCAGCGTTAAGGATATTGTCAACAATTAAGTCGTCTTCTTCCAAGAATTTACGTAGATCCACATTTGCTCCACAGGTACGAGCCTCCCATTTGGCTTTCATTTGGGAAACTTTAACCTCAGTTTTGACCTGTACCTCTCGCACTAGGTTCAGCCAAATGTCACGGACAGTATTAGCATTCCTAGTAACCTTCCGCATGAGATTATCATCGAGGCGATCACATAGCATGGAGCGGGCCTGGCTCTCGAGCTGGGTCCAATGATTGTGGATGGACAGTTTCGTGCTATAGTCGGCTGCAGCTGGGTTTTCGGGCCTCGTCGGGGGAACGAAGCTCATCAGGAATAGGTGGGAGATACCAGCAGCAGACGCAGCGATGTTCCAGCGCTCTCGAAATATGGTGAAGTTGGAACCATCTGGAATGACATTCGGAACTTTTGAGAAGTAATCGGCTCGATGCGAAAAGTGTGTTTGGTTGGTCAATGGCTCGGCAGGTGAGATGAAGGCTGAGGGAAGTGGGGCGACTTCTTCAGTCATGCGCTGGAGCCTTGCGGATGGGGTCGGTGTTGAAGTGCGGGGTTCAGCAGCTTCGCCACCAGCTTCAGAGACAGACGACATATTTGGGTAGGGGAATTTTTATTGAGACACAAATAAATTCTTTTCGGTTTAGCAGCGGGGCTCGGGGCCCATAACCTAAAGAGATATAAAGCGCTTTGAGGGATCTGTAGAATAAACAGAGAAACTCAGAGCGCTGCGTAAGGAGCGTCTGAGGTGCCCGATGGTCCGAATCTACCCTATAAGCAAGGATATGTGTATGTACAAGTTTGTACATGAAACGGCGGAATAAAGAGAGAGCGTCGGCCGCAGGCCGACGATGTAATCAAAGCTATCGTACTTGGTCCATGTTTGTAGCTACTCATGCGTGTATCTAGAGTGTCCATTGCTAACTAAAGTGCCCATGGGTATATAAATATTCAACATCGAGGGTGTTCAATTGGCGGAAGGAGGCGATTTCGAAACTCATTTACATAGCCTCGAAACTCTGCGTATCGCTGCAGCTAACGTTGGATGCACTATTACCGACACGAAGATGATTTCCGTTCTTTTCTCCTCCTTACCCCCTACCTGGTTTACTCTTGTCCAAGCTCACCAGACAAAGACGAAACTGGAGGACGTCACTGCTGCGCTGATGGAATACTGGGCATTTCTGAATAAGGATAAAGCGATCGTTACTACGGACCCCTCTGCGCTAGCTGTCACAGCTCCTAACAGTTCTGCCAAGTTCGTCTGCTCCAATTGCAATCGGTCTGGGCATTCAGACAAACGATGTTGGGCGGCCGGTGGAGGAATGGAAGGGAAAGGTCCGAAATGGTACAAGGCCCCTAAAGGAAAGGAGCCCGTCGTCACAGCTTCGAGTCCCCCAACAACTTCTAGTGCCTCTACTCCTACTGCCGCCGCTATCGTCGATCTGACTCCTATGAAAACCTTCGCACTGGGTGCCAATATGGGCGAGGGTACGTGTCATATGTCGTCTCCTAGCCCCCACACTCATTGGTCTAGCTTTTCCCCTAGACTGCGAAGGGAAGATGCTAGACTGGTGAACGAGGGCTTGGATGCAGACGTAGATACGATCACCATACCTCTCGCCTGTACCGTAGACGTAACGGGATCTTCCAATGCTACTGCTACTCCCACTTATCTTGACAGTGGTGCCACCGTACACTGCTTCGCTCACCGTGCATATTTCTCTTCGTATAAGGATGATCATATTGTCGGAAATACACCCAATCACGCGTTTGAAGTTGTTGGATCTGGAACTGTTCACTTAGATGTTCAACTTCGTGATGGGAAGATTCACCGGGTAGCTTTGCCAGCAGTGCATACTCCATCCTTCAGCATGAACCTCATATCATTGTCGGCACTAGACGTCTTGGGTTTTCGTGGAACATGGGGAGGGTCAGTCTTGACTGTAATACACCCGAAATCGCAGCAGATTATTCTGGAAGGGACGTTCTCTCATACTGAGGGTTCACAATCATTGTATGCAGTAAAAGTGGTGAATAATACTGTTGTCGCCGTTACTGGGAGTCGCTCACTGCACAAGCCCGTTGGGCTAGAGATCTGGCATGGTCGTTTTGGGCATGCTGATATTCGAACCATCATGAGACTGGCAGATAGCAACTTGATTGATGGTCTCTCCATTACGGACCGTACGGTCAATGGTCTTTGCGAAGACTGCGTCTTCGGCAAGATTTCTCGCTGCCCATTTGATGATGTTGTGTCCCATGAGTCTCAGCCTCTTGAACGCATTCATCTAGATCTGTGGGGGCGATCTCGAACAAGGAGTCGTGGGGGAGCTTGGTATATGATGCTGTGTGCCGATGGTGGCACCTCGATACGAATCCCTTACTTCTTAGACAGCAAGGATGCTGAGACTGTACTTGCCACTTTCTGAAAGTTCCATGTCATGGCTGAAAAGCAAACCGGGTGTCGCCTCAAAGTCGTTCGGTTCGATAAAGGTCGAGAATTTGACAATCATATCTTCCTTGCGTATCTCGACGAACATGGAATTCTGTATGAGCGTATCCCAAAAGCTTCATCTGCTGCTAATGGGCACGTCGAGCAAGCCAACCGTACAGTTATCGAAGGAGCACGTACTCAACTCGAAGATGCTCGCATGTCACATGAATGGTGGGCAGAATCGGCTGCGGCTCACTGTTACGTACGAGGCTTTCTTCCTTCTTCTCGTCATCCAAATATCGTTCCCTGGGCTAAATGGTTCCATTTGGAGCACAGACTTAATGTTTCTCACTTGCGACGGTGGGGAAGCGACGTGTGGGTCAAGGACCTGGACCGTGTGGGAGGAAGATTGGGTCGACAAGGGTGGAAAGGTGTAATGGTGGGATATATGGACCGGCGAGGTTATAGAGTATTCGACCCGTCGCGTGGAAGCGTTTTCGAGGTCAGAGATGTGGTGTTTGAAGAGGGCGCCACACACAGGACGCGTCCATCCAAATTTGATGTCGAGGACGACTTAGCTGATACCCCACGCGTGCCATCGCCTACCGAGGTCGATATCCCCGTTGACCATGAAAATGCTTCCGTCCCGGCTAATCCAAATGTTCCTGCCCCACATATGGCCGATGAGGTCGTTCCCAATGCTGTTCCATTGCGTCGTTCTGCTCGCTTGGCGCGTCCTTCCCCAGCAGAACTCAGACGGTTGGAATACTCTCAATGCGAGGAAACTGAACGGTCCGCTGGTGCAGAATGGGCTCAGGATAATGCTCATCCTGCGGCTAATCTTGTCGATATTGGCGACATTCCTCATCCCCTACTCCCTGACTATTCGACCTTCGATCCCCTTGCTCTTGCGAGTCTCGTGAAGGGAGGTGGTGAGATCCGTATACCACGCTCCTATGAGGAAGCAATGCGTAACTCCGAGCTTTGGTATCCTGCCATGAAGGCGGAAATGGACAGTCTGCTGCAAAAACATTGTTGGGATCTGGTGGACCTCCCAGAGGGCGCTCACTGCGTGGACGGTATGTGGGTATATGACGTGAAGGTCGATGGTCAGGGGAACATAGTGAAACCCAAGGCTCGGTACGTGGGTCGTGGTGACTCCCAGGTGCCGGGTGTGGACTTCGACAAAGGTTGGGCGATGGTGGCCCGGCTGGAGTCCGTCCGCATGTCTATGGCCTTGGCTGCGGTTCGTCGCCTGAAGGTGCGGCAGTTCGATTTTTCAGCTGCGTACTTGAATGGGGTGATGGATTGTCTGATGTATATGCGTCAACCGAAGGGGTTCATCAAGCAGGGGGAGGAGGATAAGGTGTGCCTGATGAAGCGACCGTTATATGGGTTTGTTCAGTCGGGTCATATTTGGTTCAAGACTTTACAACAGGGTTATGAGGACTTAGGTTTCTATTCTTCAAAAGCAGATCCCTGCGTACGCTCACGACAAAATCCTAATGGTTCGTTTTCTGTCACTACAACTCACACAGATGACGTCTTTAGTGTCTCCTCGTCCGATCTTGAAGCCGACAAGGTGGTGAAGGAATTTGCGGAAAAGTGGGACTTGAAGGAGGTGGATGTGCTGAATCTCTTGCTCGGTTTGACAGTGGAGAAATTCTCAAATGGGGACATTGCGATTTCACAAACGGCATACTTCGAAAAGGTTCTCCGTCACTTCGGGTTATGGGATCTACATCCTCTCGATACACCGTTACCTCCGCGTGTGCAGGTGATATCACGAACGGAGCCATTGTCTGCGGACGAGGCACTATTCATGAAGGATAAACCATTTCGTCCACTACTGGGATGTATGCTATGGGGGAGCTCAGGTACACGTCCTGACATTTCTTACACCTGCAGTGTTCTTGGTCAAGTACAATCTAATCCTGCGCCTGAGCATTGGGAACTGCTGGTTGGTCTTTGCAGATACATCAGAGGCACGTTGGACTATGGGTTGCGATATCGATTCTCGGAGAATACAGATGGGGGACAGGGTACGAAACCGGTGGGTTTTGTGGATGCGGATTGGGCGGGATGTACAGATACGTGCAGGTCGACATCGGGATATGTGTTCTTTATGGGAGGTTCTCCGGTCTCATGGTCTTCAAAACGACAACCTATTGTCGCTTTATCATCAACCGAAGCAGAATATATTTCTCTTGCTAGAGCGGCACAACAGGCGATGTGGATGAAGTCATGGTTGGATGAAATTGACCTTTCTGAAGATTTTCCCATCGAACTCTTTGGCGATAATTTAGGATCCATCAGTCTCACGGAAACTACCAAAGCTCATGGTCTTTCCAAACATCTCGACATTCGTTTTCACTATATTCGCGACCGTGTTCACGACAACCATATTAAGGTTACTCATGTATCCTCGCAGGATAATCTCGCCGACATCTTAACCAAGCCTCTTCCGAAATCTACTCACCGTGCGATCGTAGCGAAGTTGGGTCTGGATTGGAGAAGGCATGAGGCCAGGGGGAGTGTTGAGAAGTAAGAATGATGAGTTGACGGATATGGGTAACGACCGACAGGAGTGCGCGCGTCGCGTAGACGAAGTGGCTCATGCCTGTCCGGAGGATGCGGGCTTCCTACTCTTTTATTTCAATTTCCTTTCCATACTTATTCAACGTTTCGATACTATCACCCTCAGTCATTTGCGTACCATTGACTGAGGGTGAGTCTATACCTTATCTCTTTCGTATTCACGCGTGTACTTATATTCTTGTAGCCTCTACTTACAGCGTCTACAGGTAATAGAGTCATTTGCGTACCATTGACTGAGGCCTCTACTTACAGCGTCTACATGTAAAACAAAGCGCGCTGTTTTCATATGCACGTGACGTAACGCGTCGGAAAAACACGAGACAAAGTGGTAACGCCCAGGTAACGCCATCATCTATGCCTTCATCTTCATTCATCGAGCACTTCGTCGAGCCTCTTCATCAACATTTCCTCGTCGCTTCTTCATCAAACTTTGTTGAAACAAGAACTGAAAATGGTGGCCTGAAGAGTACCAAAGAGCGATTGCAGCTCTCGCTCGCCGTACTAGAAGGGTCTGCTTCTCATCAGAACATTGACGATGCTATTCAGCTTCTAATGGATTCCGCTGCAAAACAACAAGGAGTACAATCAACTGAACTGAATGATGCTGAACTCCGAGTGCTAGAAAAGAACGTTCTGAATAAAGTGGTGGTCGCACTCTATGCAGAGTCTATGGATCTATTGCTTGCCCAGTCTGTGGAGGCAGAGAAGGAGGCAGAGTGGTGGGCTGAAGTGGAACGTTCCAGGTTCAGTGTCATGTACCTGCTACTTCAAAGTAAGCATACCTCCTCCTTTCAAAGCCAGTGTGATTTACGAATACCTAGCACTTCCTTCGCGTGTTCTTAATTTGCTAAGTACAATCAAGGATGCTTTTGAAAGAAATGGCCTGCCTTTGCGATTATCACAGCTGTCGCCTAACTCGCTGAGACGTCTGCTTCCTGCAAGAGAAGCTTTACAGCCATCAGTCCTTGTCACTTCTCTCTTCCCACATCTACACCATAGCCCTCAACTATTTTCACTCGCATCACCTTCTTTGTTCTTCGGACAACAGTCTATTACAGACTCGAATATAAACAGGAACCTTCTCGATTCACTCTATCGCTTCGTGCAATCTGTGCGCTACCTGATGAACGTACCGATCCTCTATACCAGACAGGAGTGTCTCTTCAAACGGCGAGAGTTGGAACGCATCAGGAACGAAAAAGCACAAGGTTTGGGTGAACTGGCCCAACAGAGACACGAGCTGCAACTGGCTCTGAACGACCATGATCCGCCGAGCGCTGTCAATTCCCACCTTGAACACACTCTGAAGGCTTTAGAGGCTGCTATTCATGTGTCTGAAATAACGCAGACCCAGTCAGCCCTCGCTAGCATCCATGACTGCTTTCCCAGAATCGACAATTTCTTTCACATCGGCTTAGGTGCTTGTAAATCGCAGCATATATCTAAGATGCACCCACTTTCTCGACCTTCTCGCCTCACCCTCATATGGCCGCAGCTCCTCCTGGGGCCGCCCCTGGCGATTTATACTGCCAGCTCTTTGTATGCATCACGCACGAATTTACTTGAACTCGCACAAGAAACGGTGGACGTAGTCAAGGGGTTCGTCCTGAGCTGGTTGATTGAGCCGCTCAAAGATGTGATCAGTACTGTGCGGTCCAAGGACGCGAACGGTATCATCGTTAGCAAAGAAGGAGTGTCCGCTGACTTAGATGTAAGCAAATCACTTATTCTCTTCTCCTGCATTGCCAATCTGATTCATGTTTAGTCGTTAGAGCGCATGTCGCTATCCCTTGCGAGGGAACACTTGAATTACACTCCGGAGGAGCTTAAACACCTGTCGAGGCAGATCAGATTAGGAGATTTGACACCAGTATTGAAGCTGTACGAGGAAGACATACGTAGTCCATTGAAGTCGGCCATTACCGGGACACTTCTGCGCACAGTATTCATACAGGTCCAGAAAGCTAAAGTGAGATGCGATTTCAATGCTAGCGAACTCAGGGACCCTCATATTGTATTCTAGGTGGATATCGATCAGGCATTGGCTGGTATCGATCGACTTCTCAAGTCGCAAGGTAACATACAATTGATTATGTGTTTGATTTGTTGAGGTTGAGTTGAAACTGTTCACAGAACTTACATTTGCCTTTGTTGGTGTTGCACCTGCTCTTTCGATCGTGTATTTGGTGGGTGGGTACTTTAGGAACCTATGGCGAGGCGGGAGAGGTAGAGGTCGGTATGGCGGCAAGCGACGACGAGCACAGATCCTCTTCGTTATGAGGTCAGTCCCGCCTATCTCTTTTTCTTATTTCACGCGGCCTCACTTCTAGATAGACGAATCGAGCGACTGCTAGTTGCCGAGCAGCCCTTGTCTGGAGATAAACACGGACTCTCCGCTTTAACAACTGGCCTATTAATGCTTTCGGTTGCCCAATTACGGGATTACGCTGAGACTTATCTTCCTTTACGCTCGAAACTACGTGAAGGGTTTTTGGAGGATGTTGAGGACTTGCAGGATCCGGTACTCGATGGAAAGGAGAAAAGGATGATCATTGAACGTATGTGGCGAAGCTGGGGAACGGTATTGGGCTGGAACACAGTTGCTGGAGATGCCAGTCTGCAGTGACTGAAATCCCCTTCACGAGACGTCACATCACCTGACGCGTGACTGTTCCCGAAGTTCTCAGTTATAGCGCCCGTCTGCACATTCGACCTCTTATCATGTACGAATGTACGTATAATAACAACTTTCTTAATATGCCTTGACCATGCAAGACGTGGGCTTCTTTGATGGTTCATCCGGTGAGTATTATGCAATTAAGCTGTTGCTCTACTGCTTTTTCGTAGAAACTTCTTTCTGCGCACCAGCTTCCACATACTGCAATACTCAGTCATCTCAGCATCTTGTCGGACGTTCTAATGGAGAACGAGCAGCGTTTCACTTGGCTGCAACACCCAGAGGATGTGAATCTACCAATCCAAGGTCCAACGCGCAGGCATTGCTATTCACTTGATAACCTGTCTTTCACCAACTCTCAAGACAAGGGGGCACATCTTCGGTAAAATCAATATGAGGAACCTGTCCAGGTTGTGCTAAGCCCGCGACTGACAAAGTTCGACACGTCCTGATTCTACCCCTTTGCCCAGCCCCAAGTAAATTCGCAAAGCCTGAATTTTCGGCACGCTCACATGGCCAACGTACCTTCTATCTCGAGGGGATTAATAAACGAAACGGGGATGGCGTGGTATGTATCTGGCCTCGGTTTCTAGGTCTCGCATGCAATACTGTCAGATTAAACTCTTTATGTCTGTAGCCACGCCGTATCAGGCTCGACGAAATCATATATGGTGCCAACTGAAGACCACTGGCAGGCGAATGAAAGGTGCGTACTGCACTCACTTACGAGGTCAATAGCCATTTTAGCTGACATGCGTTGTACGTTTAGCTTCTTATTGGCTCTTCCGACCGAGTTTGCTATTATTAAGTAGTCAAAGTACTGCATAGCTCGGGTCTCGACTCTCGCTGCGTCGTCTGTCATTTGGCAAGTGTCGTGTTGGCACCGGATGATCTCCTCAGGTAGGTACCTGATTTGCTTGCGGGGACCGGTGTACTTTCCGCCGATTGCAATGGGAAGGTTCGCAAAGGAGAAGAAGTCTAGCTCATGTAATGAGAGTCTCTAGGTCAACTTCTAACTTTCAAGGCGCATTGCCGCGTCTGTCGCCGCTCAATGTCTCGATAGTTATAAAAGCCTCGCCCTCCAGCTACACTTTGTAGTCCTTACTCATCATGTATTGTGGCGCGTTTCATTGGTTTCAATTGTCCGCCATCTTGATCTTCCACCTTGCTGCGGTGTTCGGACAGCAAGACCTGCCCTCTCCGCTCATTCTACTTCCAGCTAATGGAACAAGTATCCAGCCAGGAGAAACCTTCCCTTTCAAATATCAATCAATTGCCACGCAAGACGGGATCAGCAGCTATCTATGCACCTGTTGGTACTTCACGGGAGCTGCTAAGGGCTTCGAGATCACGAACGACTTTGCTCGCGGTCATTTCATTGGAGCGTTCGTATTAAATCATTCGTGTATGTTTTGACCGTCTTCTTATTGTTGCGTATCGTCTAATTAACGAGTGGTAAACTATTGCTCATCTAGCCCCGAGCCTAAGCGACAGCGACAGCTATGACCTCTTACCTGATGAGTTGACTATGCCAGACTTTTCTAGTCTTTCCGTTGGATTTGGCACAGGCGAGTCTGCTCGCGACGCGGCAATTTTCATCGGCGTAATCGAGGAATATGGGCTTTGGGAGGTCAGTCTCGTCTCAGTCCCGCTCCTGACAATTGCAGAAACTTATGGTACATCTCGTCCAGCCTTCCTTTGGCTCTCGGATGAGTTTCACCTGGACTCAGGTCACATATAATAGTTCTAGCAACCGTTGAGAGGTGCATTTGAGGGATTGGAAATTTGGTTAAGCGGGTTGCACCCAAGCGTGGACGTCGTCTTTGTATGAGTATTACATTCCACCTTTTGGATGTCTAATATGAGTGTATATGAATGTATATGAAGGCCTGTGAAGGCTATAGTCTATATTCAACTGACTATCTAGAGACTAGAACTCAAGTAGTCTAGTTGCCAAGTAAGCGCACATTACTTAGTACAGTAAGTATCAGGTAAGTATCGCAACCACGTGCATCGCAATCTCAATCTGACAGAAAATTGGTCTCTTCCTTTCTTTTATCTTTCATTTCACTTTTCAATTTTTCTTTTCGAGCTACCTCGAGACTCGTCAGTACTCAGTTGGTTATTCAATGCATGGACTCAATATGCGTATAGGTCAACGATTCTGGGGTCGAAGCTCTTGCTTGGATCAAGGTTTATTATTCCGGCGTTCCAGGTAACCTTTGTACCTCTTTTTGTTTAATTTGTCTGTGTCTGACTGACGCTCGCAAAGGACGCATGCTATTTATCTGATATTTCTCTGCTATTTAACACTCGGACAATACCTATCGCACCACTAACTATAGCCAAAATACTGTCTTCGCCCTAACGAAGACACCATAGGACGATGTCGAACCCAAATGGTGGTGGCGTTTCTCAAACAGTCATAGACGCCAGTAGGCGACGAGGATCTGTAAAGAAAAATCCTTCTCCAACGGTCTTGTCGGAAAATCCCAGCTCTCCACCCAGACCATCACGATCGCCTATCTCAGAGCCGCAAACACCCCAACCATCGTCTAGCAAAGGCAAGAGGAAAGCCGATGAAGTAGAAGGAAACACGCCTCCTGATGTTAGGAAACAGAAGGCGACTTTCGCTGCCGACCCCAGGCGTAAGTTGCGTCTTCTGACTAGTTGCAGTTCATCTGGAAATGTTTTCTGGCAGCTCCTCGGGCGTCTGGTAGCACCCCTGCTTCCGCCCACGCACCTTCCTCTTATACCCGTAAACGCGCAAGATTGTCCACGGCTGCAAGTACATCTGCCGCAGGACTCGCTACTCTCATGGCTTCAGTTGCAGAGTCCAGTGAATTGAGGCCGCCCTCCCGCTCTAACAGTCACCACCAACAGACTTCCGGCACAACCGGCACATGGTCTTCGTCGCGAAGTAGAAGTGGAGGCAACAATACAACGCCCGTCCGCACTCAGTCTCGAACGTCGCATCGTAGTCAAAACTACTCTATACGCCCAGCTTCCAGAGGGCAAGCGGCGTCGTCAGTGCGGTCTACGCGCGCGCCATCGAGACGCGGAAGTCTTTCGCAAGCTTCCATACCAATTTCAGCTTTGGTATCTCCACATGCACCATCGATATCACAGCATCGGTCGACAGCCTTTCATATGAGAGACCCTCGAAAACCGCCCAAGACTTCGCCTACACCATGGACACTAACATTTCCTCAAGCTGGTCCAGAAGAACGAGGAGTTTTTGCCGGATGTTTTCACAGTATGATAGAGTCGGGGCAAGGTGTCAACACCAGGTTGATGAGGTTCGTGAAGACGAAGATAAACAAAGGGGAAAAGCAAGAGCACGCAGATGAGAGTGATCGGGAGTCTGGCATACACGGTAGCTTGGGGTGGACAGAGGGAGGAGGCAGTCCACCACACGCCTGGCTGTTCTTTCTCGGTTTCATCATCTTTCCAGTCTGGTGGATTGCAGGTCTCTTTGTGGGAATTCCTAGAACAAGGAGAATTGAAGGAGGCTCAGATGGGGAGAAGGCGGTGATTCTGGACGACCCACAAGTCGAACACGGTACGCATTCATGAAAAGCCATTCTGCATCTCACTCAACGGCTTGTGGTTTACGTAGATGCAAAATCATGGCGATTCAGATGTCGCGTAATGGCAGCTGTCTCGTTGTTTACATATATCCCGTTTATCGTTCTGGTCGCTGTGTTCGTTCCGCGAAATTGACACAGTCATGCATGCATTTCTTTGTCTTTCTTGGTATCTTGCATTATACCTCATAGACTGCATCCCAAGTTAACCTTACTGTATTCTGCCCTAATCTTGCTCACATGTATCATGATATAGTCTGCGTTCAACCTCCCCTACGGACTGTATCCCGTTCCAAGCATTTTAGTTCTTACCTCTCTTGTACAGAATTCTGTGGATGGTCGGCTACACGAATGGCGGTCTAATCCCGAATTTTATTCACACTCTTTCTAAAACTCGTTCTTTGCACCTTATTTGAAATAAATGACGATGTTGTATGTATCCATTGAGTCTTTGAAGTTCCTGTCCATGCGCACAGTACACGTTACATTCATGAGCGAAGCCACGGACAAACACAAGCATGCGAGTACTAATATAAAACCAGCAAACTAGTTGTGTCGAAAATAGTCCTATAAATTATTATTCTGGTGCTTCACGCATCTTTCTTTCCTACAAACTGATCAAACCATCTGAATACCTCAAAGTGCCATTTAAGGCTGATTCAGAAGTTCAGTTAGTCAAGCAAACATGCGGGTATCTAAGATCGTGGCACTTACCTATTACCATGATTTAAAACCCAGTGGTTCTCATCCGGGAAGATAACAAGTCGACTAGGAACACCGAGCCTGCGTGGAATAGTAAATATCAGTGTCATTCAATAATGGAGAGGAAGACTCACTGTTGCAGGGCATGGAATGCACCGATGCCCTCCGTTTCCGGAAGCCGATAATCCTTGCTTCCGTGAATTAACAGTTGAGGAGTACCCCACTTGTGTACATAGTTAGATGGGTTATATCTGAGACATAGTTCAGTCCGGTTGATAATTTGAAGCTATAGGAAACAACGTACTCTTGTAGTAGTTTGGCGGTGCTGTTGTCCCATGGTCTACAAGAACATAGTCAATACATAGATGGCTAGAGCATGGGCGCTGGCTTACCTCCCACGCCAGTCGTGGTTGAACTGTGGAACCAAGTTACTACGTACAGTCGGTCTCAACAAATTGAAAACTTGAAACTCACGAAAAATAGCTCTTCGGTCGAGAAACCGTTGTACCTAGAATCGAAAACCTAGCAAAGTGCTGTCAGGCTGAGTCACAGAGTCCAAGTCATAACACCTACACCATCGTGACAAACTAGTGCCTGAACCCATAATGAGAGTTTTTTATAGCTATGGAAGCAATGTTGGGCAGACCTTGAAGCCAAAACCGTATTCGGGATGACCCTGAATCCAACTGAACACTGGAGTTGAAGAATGCTCATGCGTGATAGATGGTCGGGGGACCTACTTTATAGCGTAACCTCCCCAGCTAGCACCAGCAGCAACTGCACGGTCAGGATCCACCTAACATAGAGGTCAGGATAGTGAGGATCACGTTTGAACTTGACGCAAGAAAGTAAGGCATACTTCGGGATAATTGTCCAAGATATATTTCCACCCCTTTTGCAGGTCAACGAAGGGCTTTCCTCCCCAATCCCCGGAAATACCATCAGTAAACTCTAAGCCACGCGAGAAATTCAGTGCCAGTATATGCATAGTACACATTGCCACCTACTTTGACCGAACGTGGTGCTTCCTGTTGGGTTTATGGCGACAGTGAAGTAGCCCTGCTGGGCAAACACTAGATAATAGATACTTTTGTGAGTTCTTGCCAGTACGGAATGATAGAGACAGCACAAACACATTAGGATTCCAACGAGTTGACCACTGATCCTCCCAAGCGCTCTGAGGACCTGTACAGAGTAAATCAGTCACCACGACCCAGGGAATATCGAACTAAACGACCTCCGTGAATGAGCAGAACAATTGGGTATTCCTTCTTCTCGCCTTCTTTCCACCCTCGCGGCTTCAAAATCCACCCTTGCACGTCAAGGTCGTTCGCGCCTTTGAACCAAAAGTTCTCTCCCTGGCTCAAAGTCTTGCCTTCAAGAGCCTGGGTAGTAAACTCCGTCACTTGCTCAATCTGGCCAGTGAATTTGGCAATGGAGTCGCTTTGTGTAATCTCAGCCTCTAGTGCATTAAGTCCGCTGATCAGGAATACGTCGTTCGGAGATGTGAACGACGACTTTGTTATCAACACCCGTCCATAGTATAAGGCCTGAATGCCAGATGCTGCACCTGTTTCGGTGATAGCTACTGGGGAAGTATATTTTGCGGATAGTGTCGGGTTAGTCGTCGACTTGATGGGCGTCTCAGGTATAGGCAGGACAAAGACCTTGACTTTAGCTTCGTCGCCAGCCGTGAAGTAGATGAATTCGCCCTCTTTCGAGAACTGAAATTTGCATGAATGTATCAGAGAACGAAATTTCACGAGCAGAGTAGATATCACTTACGGCCAGAGCATCAGGAGAACGATCCCAGTTCTGGGTAAGCGTATACCTCACATTCTTCTTGAGGTCGTAAATAACTATTTTAGCTCTGGTACGATATTAACGGGAGCGAACACGGGAGAATGCAGATTGGATATACCTGTCGCTTTCATACCCGTCTTCGTCCAGTTCAAGCCATGCGACTTTATCGCCTCTTTCATTAAACACAGGTCCATGAGTAGCACCCTGACTTCCGGAAGTAAGTTCACGAGGCTTGCTCCCTCCTGCGATGTCAACAATGTATACCTGAGGCGCTATTTTAGCTCAAGCATCGCGAGGAAAAGAGAGGTCTCTTACGTTCTGCTTCGTGTGCCAAGCCTCAGGCAGTTCTGGATCCTTTGAGGTGTAGATGACTGATTGCCTTGACACATCAAAGTCGTCTGTACCTCCAAAGGGTTCAACAGGAGACGCCTGCAGAACGCATCAGAATTGACATGGGACCGGAAAATTTCAGCATCCTTACATGACCAGTGTCTTTCAAAAGATTGACAAAATCAGGGCCAAAATGCCACGTATGATCAGGGTACTCCACAAGCCTGACACTGAACAGGGAGGGCGATTTAGGTCCTACCCAAGTATCCCAGTGCCGTTCATATGTGTTGTCGTAGACTAAAGCAGTGTTACCGCGATTCTCCCAAGCTTCATCTTGTTCCTTCACGGTGGAGAGATCTCCATCAGGATAAACGTAGTCGGAGAAAATCAATTGCCCTGCTTTCGAGTAGCGGAAGTTCGTTGCCGTAGTGCTGGGGAAAGAGCCGATATGGACTGGGGACTCAGCGTTTAGCGCACCTAGAGAGCCTTCCTCTGTAGGTTGATAAACGACGTTGATCGTGAAGATATCCAACGTCTTGTTCTCTCCCTTTACGACGTGCGCCAAAGTGCGACCATTAAGCCAAAATGCCTCGCCAGTTTCTGCAAGCTACAACGAGTTCGGAGCAGCATTATCAAGATTTAGCGATCACACTTACTGGTATCTGAAAGGGTTTCACTGTTGATTCCAAGGGCGCAATGAAGATAGTCTTCTTGTTTCTAAGGTGAAATCTGTCAAAAACATCCTGGTAGCACATCGTACGAACAAGCCTGACTTTTTCTCTTGAAACGAAAACTCGCTATAGGGTATCAGTACAAGATCTCCAGCAGCATTCGCAACTCCGGTTCCAGGTCGACCGAGCTCGACGAGATCCTTGGGAGTGAACACGTCGGGGCCATCGCTGAACTGAAACGAAGGTGTCGCCATTGTCGGCCGCTGACTTGTGGTGGGATTTTGTAAAGGTACTTGGGCTGCCAGACCCAACAATGATAGAGGGAACCTCATGGGTCCGTGAGTTTCAGTGGGTTGAACTTAGTCAACAATCAAATTACAGCGGAATTCTTAAAGCACGTCGCAAGGCGCAAGAATTATGTAACAAGTCCTCTACTGTTACAGTACAAGTTACTTTTGAAGAGCAAATCTCTGATATTACACGAACAAGAAACCATCCCAACCCAAGATCTAGTCGCTCATTGCTGTGTCCTCGTCCTCAGCGTCTTTTTCAGACACACCATTCGGTTGTAACCGTGGGCCATCTATTTGTGTTACCTCCCCAGTTGCAGCATCCCACCGGGAAATCAAACCCACTCGGAATACTACCATCTTCTCACCAATCAACTTCAGCAGCTGTGCCTGCTCTGCAGTCAGGATTTTGCCCTTGTCGCATAGTTTATGAGGATTCTGTAGTGTTGGCACGCCTCGGTTCATCGTCGTACTAAGGCCTAGTTTCCGCAATTGAGGTTCCTCATTGTGAGGGAAAGGTTCGGGAGGATCAGAATGGTGTCGCATGACGGGTCCTGCAGGGAGAATCACGGTCCGGCTCGCAGCGTTGCCTGCTCGTGCAAAATCTGGCTGGGAGAAATCAGCAAACCACTCAATGACCTCTTGTGGTTCAGTATCCGTAAACAGCAAGCCGACCTGGCCCTCTATTTGCTATGAGCATACGCCGAGATGAGCCTGTGATCGTGGAGAATGAGAATGCATGACACACCTTGGCAAGTTTATGGATACCCATGCGATGCTCCTCCTCCGGTGTTGTACCTAGAGCTTTTGCCAGCAGAGCTGCCCGACTGAAGAATATCCGTGCAGAACTTGAACCACACTATGTGAGCGTTGGACTGAGAGAAAGCCAGAGGATCGAACACACTCTTTCCACAAGTGTCGCACAGTCTTCAGGTGCGCATTGCGCATTGCACCCACTTCAAATAGCCAGCAGTATTTCCATTTATCCGCATTGTCTTTCACCTGGGATGTATTTCAATGAGCAGTAAAAGATGATCTAGGCGTGATCAAACATTTTGCATCATGGCCTGCTTGTGCTCTTTCGTTTTCTTGTCAACCTTGGTAAGAGATACTACGACATTCTTTGAGCAAAGGTTTTGATGAACGGTACTTTACAACTCACCAAGCTTCGCTCGCTTTGATCTTGGCATAGTGTCGAGGCTTTTTTTTGAGGAGGATGAGGAGTAAGGAGAGAAATCACAAATTAGCACAGCCACACCTTCAAATTTCTGTCTTAACCGAGATGGTCTCCGTTGCCGCTGCTCAGCTCGAAACTCTAGAAAGTACTCTGCTGAACACATCTGGAAGTGTTCCTCTACACGAAAGATATAGAGCGCTTTTTACATTGAAATCGCTCAAATCGGAGGAAGCTGTAGGGATCATCTCGAAAGGTTGACCGATTTTGTGCCCCAAAAGAAAGGCTCTAACGCGAAAATCAGGTTTCCAGGATTCGTCTGCTCTGCTAAAGCATGAATTCGCGTATTGTCTCGGTCAAATCAAAAAACCTATCGCGCTACCTGTGCTGGAATCTGTGTTGAAGGACAGATCCGAGGATCCTATGGTTAGGCATGAGGTGAATTGCTTTCTCCATTGCTTCGCTGTGAACAGTCGTGATAACTGCGGAAGACGATAGGCAGCCGAAGCCATGGGTGCAATATCCTCGTTGGAGTCTATTCCTGTCCTAAAGGAATATCTATCCGATCCCGACAGATCAGTACGAGAGACCTGCGAAATCGCAATCGCACGAATAGAGTGGGATAAGACTGAAGAAGGTAAAAAGCTCGAGGCTATATTGAAAGATGAGGAATACATACCGTCAGTCTCCATTTTGTCTCTCGCTACTGTTCTCACCGACATTCAGAACATACACGTCGATTGATCCGGCACCAGCAACGTCTGGGCTTCTGTCAGGAACACCCAAACCTGATGATGTGCAACAGGATCATATAGACCAACTTAGACAACAACTTCTCGATGCACAGAGACCTCTATTTGACCGGTACCGAGCCATGTTCGCCTTGCGAAATATTGGTTCACCCGCCGCTGTTGATGCTCTCGCTGCTGGATTCTCCGATCCCAGTGCTTTGTTCAAGTGAGGCATCAAATTCTATTGAACACACAGATCAATGATCATCTTCCTCAGGCATGAAATCGCGTTTGTTTTTGGGCAGCTGCTCTCACCATATTCTGTCCCTTGTTTGCTTAAAGTTCTACAAAACAACGGTGAGTCCGACATGGTACGCCACGAGGCAGCAGAAGCGCTAGGAGGTATTGCTACCCCTGAAGTACTCCCTCATCTCAAGGAATGGATGAGTCGAGATGATTCGCCTCGTGTTGTCAAGGAGAGCTGTCAAGTTGCAATAGATATGTGGGAGGTGAGTCGCGGCATACAGGTACTCAGCTCATAGAATCATTAATATCATCACTCTATGTAGTACGAGAATTCGGGAGAGTTCCAGTATGCTAACGGGCTTAGCTCTCCTGAGGCCGTTGCTGTTTAATAGATGGGCGGGGCTATACGGTGTTAGAAGTGTCTGGCTTTCCTCTTGCATGCCCTGCGTTTCCGACAGATTGCAATAGTGTGCTCTTTCCCTTGATTTTTCTTATCCCGTTAAACATATTTCTCCTTTGTCCATCTTTTTATATTTAAACTGCCGGACAAGTAGTAACACATGATGCATGATGGGCAACCTACATATAACTGTACAGTTTATATTCACAAATCAACAAAAATTTGGAATGGAGGTCCGAAATTCAGGCCATGTCAAAAATAGGCTTTCTCAGCAATGGCGACGTCGACTGATACCAGGGTTCTAGACTAGCTGAGTGCGCCATATCCGGGACGTCTCTCTCATTCGTTGGGTCGTCATCTAGAAAAATGGGAAGAGTTGTTGACCTGAACTTCATCACACTCGAGTGTAATATGTCGCCCTCTCGAAACCCTTCATGGTCACAATCACCATCGTCCATTCCCATCTTGTGCATCTCGACATGAGCTGTGTATTGCGGCCGTAACTTGACAGCCCTGCCAGAGAGGACAAAATTGGATGGATCGGATTCACATTCAGTGGGCTTGATGTAACTTGAAGGCCTGCTCGGAGTCCATCCACCCCGGCTGTTGAGGCTGCTCATGACCGAGTTCGTGTAGAGCTTGGAAAGCGGAAAATTGAATATCAAATGTCTGCATATATGTTCTGAAGTGAGAAGCGACAACGGCAGAGCTTGGAATTACGGACGTTCCACTGGGCTGAAATCATCGCCGTTCAACAGGGATCCATGTATTGCAAACCAATGAATCACGTACATCAGCCAGAAAGAGAACGAGGTCAACAGAGGCCCAGAGCGCGGTGAGTAATCCCGTTTGAACAGTAACTAAAGCTTGAAATGAGTTCATGCGCACATCGCAGAAGCGAAGAACATGCGACGAATTATACGATCCACGAGCTCATCTGACGTCCGAAATCCTGATTTATGACGCTTCTGTAGACAGTCAACAACGATAGCAGTAGACGCAGAAGATGATCACCCTGTACAAATGAACAAACTGAATGTATGAAAGTGAATAACGACCGTGCTTACAGATGCCAGACGAGGACGACAGTGGTTAGCATATCTCCAAAACACACGGTAGCCAACCACACTATGACAACCCACTGACACAGATGGTTAAGCTGTTAAGCACAGGAGCATATACAAACCAATCATGGACCCATTTGAAGTCCCTGAAGTCCACGAAGTAAGGAGTCACATGGATCTGAAAAGCGGTCGCAATTCCAGCGACTGTGCCCACCAAGGCAGCCACGATGAGTGTCGAAACGATCCACCAATTTTGAGTCATAACTTTCACCCGCCATGTATAGAATACTTGAACAAATCCGGCAATGATGGCCTATTGAGCGTGAGGGGGACGCTGTTCAGCGTTAGTAGACATTGAGTGTGCCATGGTTTACCGTTAAGGCGGGATCTGGGAGATTTTAGACAAATCGTTTGAGCGACACAATGTAATACAAACCAGTGGCAAAAACTAAGCAACTCCTCTCAGTGGTATACCCTTGAATAGAGATTGTAGCTCACCCCAATTAGCTTGGCTCAGGTATGAAACATCAGCTGTGTTCATCATGACTTCAGCCTTTCCTCACTTCAGTGCGAGGAGACATAGAGTCACACCGAAATGAATGATCAAGCAATCATATAAGTAGACTGCATCGAAAATACAGTTGACAGTGTCAGCTGCGAATAGTATAGTGACCTAGACGAAAAATGATCAGGGTGAGGAAGGGTGAGCGCGAGTCCCAAGCCCCTCACATAAATCTTCATCAACAGGTTGTCCCTAGCTCAGTTGAAATTCAGGACACTATTTTACGGTAACGGCGAGAACGCGGGATACTCACCTTTTGAAAGTACTGAAATACAGATACACTTGAGTGATCATGATGCCATAGAGTATTAAATTGAGGATGAAACCGATGAACATAGGACCGTGTCTTCAGGAGTGATGAAGTTCAGTTTGCCATTCAAATAAGGACTCTTCACCAAAGGCGTACGCGATTTCTGCGAGTCCCCGAGCCATTATGAATGTCAGACCGCCAGGGCCAGCACAGAAATTTGAGAGTAAGATAGCGATTGAAAGAGAGCTTCAGAATTGCCGGCCGGCCCAAGTTTTCTGCGTTGCCCAGCTTGAACCAACCAACCAACGCAGTCCGCCACAGTGACCACGCCGGGATGCCTCTAGATGGGCACTCTTTATTAGTATCTCAGGGCTGGTCGGGAAAGGGTACTGGTCTTCGACAAGGCGCTATAACTCGACCAATTGTTGTCACACAGAAAAAGACACTTTCTGGCCTTGGCAAAGATCGCGATGAAGCCTTTCCGTTCTGGGACCAGTGAGTCTCTTGCAAGATTCGATATCGACGCATATATTCGCTCATATCTCTAGTCTTTTCTCGGCAGCATCCAAGGCAATAAAGGTCAAAATAGACGACTCAGATACAGTGCGTCTTAGTAGTCATTATGGTCACTCAAATTATTCATCTTATTCTAGGACGAAAATACAACTACGAGCCCTCCCCCAGCTCTTAAGCGCACTACCACGGGTATCCTCTCAAATCGACGTCCCGTTGATGTGCCCTCAGCATCAACGTCGGGGTCCGTGACGCCTGACCCAAGCAATTCCAACGCTCCTCGATTGAGTTTGATTGCGCTCGCTAAACGGGAAGCTGCCAAACGGCACTTGTACTCCAAGTTCTATCGTGGTCTCATTATGGCTCCTGATGCCGAATTACCGAGCAAGCCTGTGGAGGATCCTGTTGAAGATCTAAAGCCAATACAAGCGGTGACAATTGCGTCCGTTGATATGTTCAAATCCGAATGTGAATTAGTCACGGACGTCAAGAGAACAGGGAAGAGAAAAGAGAAAAGCACGAGGAAGCGAAGTCATAGGGAAGAAGAGCAGGCAGAGAGCGATGAGCAAAGGCAAGAAAGAAAGCGGCGAAGGAAGGAGGAGAAGGAGAAGGAGAAAGTAGACAAGAAGGCTAGAAGAAAGGCAAAAAGGGAGGCAATGGAGACGGCTGCGTCATCGGAGAAGAAAACTAGCGCATCACTTAAGATGGACAAGGAAGAGAGACGCAGACGAAAGAGAGAGAAGAAAAGTCAGCGCTCAGAAACCTCGTCTCTGCTGCTGAAGGAGGTTGCTGATGGAGCTGGGCTAAGTTACACAGAAGAGGGTCTGTCATATCGAGCAGGAGAGCCGCCCATGGATGGAAAGAGAAGGAAAGTGGAAGAGAGTGTTACCTTGCCTAAAGTTAAAAAGAAGCGGAAAGCTGAAGCTTGATTGCCTTAGATGTAGTGGGTCCGGACCGTTGATGGTGTTCCAAGTTACGATCCACACGTCCCCAACATATTAGATTAAGTTCATCTATTGGTACAGACGGAGGACATCAAAAACAGCGAGTGCTAACTGGCAATGCATATGATGCTTGAAAATAAGAAACCAATGAAGTGCAATTTCTTTGCTACCTATGTCCGCATACTTTTGGGAAAACGGATCAGTGAAGCCCTCAAAGACTGTCCATTGATAGATGAGTGATGTAGATGTGCAGAAAATGAGGAGACATTTACCAAGTGGCGCAAGAGTTGGGCAGAATATCGTGAATTAGTTTGAGGTCTAGAATACTCAGGCTCTTGCGCTTCTCCAAGCACTCTGCATCGCAATTCGTTTGGCCTGGCGGAAGTATGGCATTAACCTGAAAGAGAAAAACGACATGCATAATTTGACTCACTTGCTCTAAAGAGATAGAGTCTTCCCGAAGTTCAATCTTCTGTCTGCCGTCATCTTCATCTTCATCTTCATCGTCATCGAAAGTTGTTCGACCCACACCAGATCTCATACCACCAAACGCAGCCTTCCCTCCCGCCAGCGAGAAAGGAGACGATGCGACAGCAGTCCCAAAGACACTCGCGTTCTTCGGTGCACCGAAGGCGGCAAAGTCGGTGACCACCTTGCGTGGCGGTGAGCCCGTTGCAAAGGCAGGTGACTTGGGGGACGACGGAGTTTTAGAGGTGGGCGGGGAACGAGGGGGAGTTGCAGGAGCATAAGAGGTCGAGTAACTGCTTCGAGACAATGCAGCCCGGGCTTGCAGGTACTTGTCCGTGAAACGTGTTCCTGGAACCTGCACCAAGTTTTCAACACTTTCTAATGAGTTCAACATAATTACACACTCTTTTCAGCAAAGGTCGTGCTTCAGCGAGAGAAGGAGCTTCGGTGAAGACGGCAACATTGTGTCGAGATTCTTCTGAGTCCTTATAGATGCTCTCGATGACCACCTTCTTTGTGCTCTCATTCCGCAGAAGGAGCTTCTCATGAAGTTCCTTAGCGACGTCATCCACGCTTTCGTTGTTGCCAAGGATCCGCTGCGCAACGGCTTCGCCGACCTCCCGAACCAGACGTTCCATATCTAAGTTCTCAAGTACGCTCCCGACAATAGCGTGTGTCAGGAGGTCAGCTGTGGTCAAAGGGAGCATTAAACCAGACGTGATACTGGTAATAGCTTTGTAAAAGTCGGTTGCGTACTGGAGCGATACCTGAGGATCAGTATAGTAGGGGTTTAGAATTGCTTACCTGGTAACCACTCAATGCTGGTTCACAAGCGACGAAAAACTATAAGGTTGGATGCCCAGTAAGGGATATGTTACAAGATTATGGAAGGGCACTCACTAGTGTTATTCCCTTGCTGGCCATCATCCGCGCAACTTGTAATGGGTCTTGTCCATCTGGTGACCCATCATCGAAGCCTGTTGAGCAGTGAGAAAGGTGGCACCCGACTGAGATGTGATACGGTGACAAACCATCTCCGTACTCTCCGATTCCGTGAGGTGGTGCATCGGCAATGAGCACTACCATCCTACTGGCATATTCTCTCCAATCCATGTTCAAAGCTTCTACCAAAGCCGCCGTGACAGCTTCTGGCCCATCTCCACCACCAGAAGCATACAAAGTGGAAAGATCTTTTTGTACCTTGCTGATGTCGGAAGAGAAACCAAAGTTCTTGACGATGTAGGTATGGTCCTGAGGTGGATGATCGCGAAATGCAACCAAACCAATGCGGAGATCTTCAGTCGCTTGCAGCTTCCCGGATTCAAATATATGTCCACAAATATTCTCGATGTTCTTAGTAGCGGATGAGATGTAGCTGCCTTGGCTGCCAGTACAATCTTGAACGAAAACCAGGTCGCTGGACATGAGTCAACCACATGTTTAGAGATCGCCCTTTGACAGTAAACCGGTCAGAACTCACAGCATTTTTCTCCCTGCATCTGGTCCAATTGGTGCGTATCCATTATATTGAGGCTGTTGAGGGGGTATAGGTTGAGAACCCTGAGCTGGGCCATCGAAATCCATGTCTTCATCCATCATGACTGTGATTGAAATTGGAATCGAACAATTGAAACCACTAGATTACTGAGTAAGAGCTAAAAAGATAGAATCAAGCTCAATGGTGCTGCTAGAAAACTGAGATGATGGTGGTAGGAATGAAAATAGAGATTTCGCTGTAGAAAACATGCAAAACACGACTTTTCGATGAATCAAATCGGATCTTGCGCCTCACATGACCTCATTTTTGCCTTCACTTTCTCTGAACCTTCCTCATTTTGCTATAATATCATTAAATGTAAATACTTGTAGTACCTGTAGGTGAACGCGCTATCTTCTACTACCTATTAACCATCTCGCCCAATTGGTGTTCCAAATAGGGAGCACACCACCACCCGGTTTTAGGAGTGTCCTGTACAACATGAACAACCCTGCTGTACATCCGCCCAGTAATGCAGTAAGTGTGAAGTACATCTTCAATCGTGCTGATGACGACAGAGCACGCTCAGCACCCCCTGGAATCGCAGATAGTCTGGGGGAACGATTAGAATAGAAGTACAGGCAGTCGTGCCATGAGATGCACACTTACGGGTTCATTGCAACACTACATATAGCATGGAAGACATCGGCTGTTTGATTAGTTTTGACGCTAACAGAGACAGGAACTTGAAGGCCCAGACGTCGGCAATATACATCGGGTTGGACTTCATGTCGCTGAAAAGACCTCGTTAGATGAGTGCAAATGTCTATCGTGAATCTCAGTACTGACCTGTTGAGCGAGATCGAGGTCAGACTTTGTGGCCACAAAGAGCGTCGGGATATGATCTAGGCTATATTGTTGCTTTTCAAGAAATCAGGCGCATTTCAGACATACTGGCCAAGGAACGTAGACTCGCCCGAAGATTGCTGATATAAGAAAACGAGTTGGTGTCACTGGAATCATGAACATATACAATAACATCTGCTAGATCCGTCTTCTTGGAATTTCGTAATGTTTCTGCTTCGTATTTAGACCCAAATTCTTGCAACTGAGAATAAATAGCTTGAGAACACGAGACAAGCGTCCAAGTTGTTGACCTACCACAAGGTATTTTTCCGAACCATCGATATCCACCGCGTTCACTACACTGATCATCTTACTGGTGGGTTCGTACGTTTCCAGGAAAGGCTTCTTCAAGAATGCTCGCAACAACGACGTCTTTCCAGAACCCGCAGCACCGCACACATAGCTCAAAAACACATTTCTCGACACCTTGCCCTTCCGGCGGTCAATCTTCCGACTTCGAGTTACTTGCAGCGCACTTGTTCTTGGCTCATCCGGATATCCAAGGTAAGCGAGGTAAGCCAATGTAGTTTTGTGATCTAGGAGAGTGGTCATACTCCATTGTGCTAGCCAACCTTGCAGCGTGACGGCACCAGTATCATCTGTGAGTGTAGTATCCGGAAATTTCTGAGAAGCCCAAGGATTGCCTGGTGCGGTTGCAAACACTTCGTCTAGCTCAGAGGGATTCAGTGCACCGTCTTGATCCTAAATGGGACAGCTCATATAAGGAACCATTTATGGAAAGAAATGACTAGCCTTGTCGAATGTCTCAAAAACGTCTGTAAAGAATTGATAGCCAGGAGGACTTAGTTCAACTGAACAGTCTGAAGCGACATCGAATCTAGCTAAAGGTGAGCGTCTATAATTCTGTGAAAGGAATGAGATTATACTTGGGTGATAAAAATGCTTCTGTCAGTCGTAAGTCCTCTGCATAGCCAAACTTCCGTAGAACGGTCCAGGTTGTTTCCAGTCGGCCTCGTTGGATGAAGATAGTATGTAGATAAAGAAAGCCTGCCTCCGTCAAGCCACCGTCGCGCACACCACCATCTGCGTGTTGGTTGACCATTTCCCTAATACCCTCCAATTCTTGTAGTTGAAGCGGGGCATCAAAGCATTTCCTCTGAAGCAAAAGCCTATAAATATGAACATGAAAGAGATCTCAGACCAGCGTACCTGAAACTCATTGAGCTCCGCAGGATCAAGAATGCCGTCCTTGTTCATGTCACAGAGTTTGAAGATTCGTTTCAATGCCCTCACACATGCAGGCTTCAATACCTAGAAGAGCGTCAAGAACACACAGTGCAAATAGATCTAAGGAACTAACATGATCCCGAGAGTCGTATAAGGGTGCTGTTGGATGAAGGACTGCCTTCTGTGCGAAGTAAAAAACCTCAGACACGTTCAAGGGCATCCTGGCTGAGCATTCGACACATGTCTCCACTTCCTATGCAGATATCATTTAACGGCGAACCAGTAAGCCCAGCAGACACGGACACACCTTGAACTCGTTCATGATGGGTACTATTTCATCCTCCAATGCTTCATTCGTTACTTCTCCGCCCCTTAAATCAATCTTGTTGCCCACCAGTATTACCGGGACATTGACACGTTGAATAGGGCCCATATCTTAGTCGATTCACTACGTACATTGACACCGAGCTGCCGAAAGTGTGGAAGCCAGTACGCAGGTATTCGGTCAAAAGAGTTGGGGTTGTCTATTGAATAGACAACACAAATGACATGAGCTTTGCGAATCTCGGACTCTAAATGTGCGCGATCCTGTGGGCCGGCTTTGAGACTGAGATTTAGATTCGACTATGGGAGGTAGAGTCCCACATGGCGTACCTCCTGAATCAACGATGTAGGTGGTTACATTCTCTGGCGTCACTTCTGGCGGAATTGTTACTTCGGGAACGATGTGCTGAACCTAGATTGTACACTCCCAGTCAACTTGAAGAGTAGATGACCCGAGTTCAAGAATTGCTAACGTTATGGACAAAAGACTCCTTAATAAGAGACGTGACTATCGTACTTTTCCCAACGCCCTCTGCAAAAATGGTATGATTTAAGTGCCAGAGAATTCCAAGAAATCAAGCTGACCGTCCCCGACGAGGAGGATGCGTACATCCCTTCGCATATCCAAGAATATCTCCTGAAAGCAGAGGAACGGGAGGAAAACGAAGAAGAATGGGTATCAGGCGACAGGCGCGAAGTAAATAAAATATTGACAATACGCAAACGCTGAAATCAAGCAAGTTCGGCCGGCACATACGAGGCAATAATGTCTCACGGTACACGTGCTCTGACGATCGCAAGCCAAATCAAAAACCTGACAGGAGGAGCCGAGTTCGACGCTGGTAAATATATATACTCATTCTGCGTTTTTTTCTCTCTTTCTTATTCTTCCATTCATGACTCTCTTAAGCTTACCCAGCGATATCCTTATCTTGGTGCTACAGAACCTTCTTGCTCCAGAACTAGGGGTGCTTTGTAGGACATGTCGATCATTCAATGTTCTAGTGCGTTCGTCCGATGCCCGGTCTTGCTATCATCCTTTGTTACTTAATGTTCATCCAGGTAAATACTTATGGATGGCCTCAATACATTCGCTTCAATCCTCGACCTTCGTATAGTCTGTCCAAGGCTCGGATGGCATGGCCGTCGAAAGTCCGTGTACAGTATGATGTTTTGAGTGATCAGTCTTGGGCTCGTTCTCGTTTTGTTGCGCGTCCTCTCTCACGTCCTTGGGCCAAAAAGCAACAACCCGTACTCGCCATCAGCAAGACTCGACTGGTTGTTGCTGCTGGTAATACAATCTATTCCTACAAATTCGGGAGCTACAATGCCGGTCTTTCAAACAGTCCAGTCATCCATTATGAAGGCTCTTACTCGCTCG
This sequence comes from Omphalotus guepiniiformis, assembly GCA_028554645.1. NCBI lineage: Eukaryota > Fungi > Basidiomycota > Agaricomycetes > Agaricales > Omphalotaceae > Omphalotus > Omphalotus guepiniiformis. The sequence goes on from JAQOOI010000021.1 coordinate 1,628,918, forward strand.
CTGAGCAGCGAGATAGCAGTCGGGACATTACTGCCATGACCTTCGTCGATGGTGGGCAAGAGGAAAGGACTCTGATGTGCGGATTCCGCAACGGAGAAATTTTCCGCGTTCGTCTATCTGCAAACCTTTCCTCTCACACTTTGCTGGCCAATATTGACCGGTTAAACGACCACCATCTCTATGCCAAGGATATTATAGAAAATCTATCCGCGGAGGACTCCCTTCTTTTGTCCCTCTCATCCAATGGAAGAGTAGCTTTGGCCAACGTTCAAAGTGTACACCCGTCATCTTCACCTTGTTTGGAGCTCGGTGCCCGAAGCTGGACTGCCTATCTTAACCTAAAAGGAACTTTGCCATATGCCGCATTCGGTGTATCATCACCAACATCACCTTTATCTATCTATTCCATCTGCACAGATGGTCTGTCTGCCAATCCAATCGCTCTGCTCGGCGGAAGGCGCAATGAAACCCTGTCTTCTCCAGCAGTTTATGGTATATGCTGTGCTCCTATCTCATCACCCTGGGGAAGCTCTCCTCAAATTATTGTGTCTGGCTGGTACGATGGCAGAGTGCGATGCTATGACCTTCGTTCGGCCGTTCGGGAATCTTCAACCGACTCTAATTCCGATCTACCTACACGCTTGACTCCGGTTATGACCTTGTCTGACCCATGGTCTTTCGATCCTATATACTCTGTTTCTTCTGGTGGCGGCGCTGCGAGTCACATTGCCGCGGGTTCCGCGCGTCATGGTGTAGTTTCATTCTGGGACATAAGGTCCCCGAAAGCTGGTTGGAGTGTGTATGCTCCGGGCAATGATCGTTCGCCAGTATACAGTGTACTGCTAGAGAGCTCTCGTGTGTTTGGAGCCACAGACAGTCGACCATTTGTGTATGACTTCGTGGGTCCCTTTTACTTCTGGATGATACTTAGACCTGAAGCAATTTGTAGGGACCTGGCGTCACTCAGGATACATATCCTTATCTCTTCCCTACCGAGGGGTTAAAACAACGTAAATCAAATCCTGCCAGTTTTTACGTGACTAGATATAGTCATGGGCATGGCTCTACCATTAATGATCACTGAGTACTGAGGCCTGAGGCCTGGGGATTCACGCGAAGGTTTGCTCAAGCTCACGTACCTTCGAAGATGTAACTCAGCCACGAGCTACCGACAAAAACACCCATGCCATGAATATGTGGTAGTGGACGGGACCAATGCGATGATTACAGATAGATGACGACAGTACAGCAATAAGTGTAGGTATGAATATAATGAGATATAGAAAACAGATAAGTAATTGCACAAAACGAACAAAATTCAGAACACAGCAATGGGAAGAAGCGATCAAGGGTGCATAGCAATGTACAAATCCGAAAAACACCCAGTCATTAGCATCAAAAGAACAAAGAAAGAAGAGTCTGTTTCGTAATGGCTATGTCGGAGGTACGAGTTGAGCTTGTGAACGTGACGCCCAATTGAAGAGCGGACGTATGTCTCCCGGTGGATTATCAGCAGGCTGTTTGGGTTCGACCAGCAAACTATAAGCGGAACAAAATTTAGCGAGGACAGAGAATCAACATCGAAAGCCACGAACAAACTTCGACGGTACAAATCTTGGAGGTCTCCCTTCTTCCGCGAATCTTGGAAAACGTGGCTCAGGTAATCCTGTACCTCTGGTATGGCCTTCAGATTATAAGGTACTTGGAATCGTTGCATATCTAGAATAAGATTAAATTCACACCAAGCACTAAACATCAAAAAGCATGCCTTGTACAATCCGCGCAAGTTTATGATACTTGTTGAAATTGAGGAGCTTCTTGTCGGCATTGAGAGGGGAAGCTCGATGCGACGGGTTACCTTCCCGACAAAAAGTAACATCGGTAAGATAAAGTCCTGCATTATTGTGTTAAACAGATACCATTCGATAAACACTCAAGAGAAGTAGAAATGCGAACCTAAGAATGGAACGGCGGGAGGTGCTGTGTTTCGAAGTTTTGAGCGATACTCGCGGTAGTTACGGCCATGATCCGCCAGTCTCCGAAGAGCTTCCAGTTTGACCTTGCTCTTTTGAGGCAGGGCCTGATATAGGGAAGCTCAATATACGCGCTGACATATATGCGTGACTACTCACCGCCCACGTCTGGTGAAGCCGCGATATTGTTGACGAATCTAGAGCCGCGAGCACAGAACGGAAAGTGCTATAATTGTGCAATATTACGCAACGCTAAAGAACAAAGAATCAGAGATATGGCGGCTACTCAAACACTCTGGACTTACGTCTGCGACCTTGATGAAAAACTTGACGAGATCAGTACGTTTCTTGATGTCCCGCTCATTAAGGATGCTCTCAGCTACCCAACCCGTTATCACGGTGCTTAAAGATGACACAGCCTTGACATTGACTGGTGGTTTGGCTCCTTCTTGTGCAGACTCCAAAATCTCCTCTGGCGTGATTGCACAATACAAGGTGCACTCCATGACAGTTAGCTGCCGAGCCAACTCGAGTTCATCGAAATCGGTGATAGCAATAGACTCAAAGTTCTTGCTCCTCAGGGCCGCAAGAAGTGTTTTCTTCATGATGGGTCGAGGAATTTCCGAGGTTAGAGTCATCGTAGACGGAGGATTCAAGGACATCCCCGGATCGCGCGTACGGTCGCCCTTTGGACTTAGACCCATATCCTTTCGTTCCTTCCTGCTCTGAATCATATCCATAATTCGCTCGGAGGTCGTTGAGAACATAGTAGCTAAGCCATCGCGGGTGAACCTTTCCAGCAGAGGTAAGGCGCCGTCGTCTACATTAGGTCTCCAGTATACGTCGAGCCATGATTTGATGACATTAGATACGCGAAGACGAACTGCAATCCCTTTGCGTTGTTGCCACAAGAGAATGTCTTCAGTTGATAGCCCAGGGGGAGGAACGAGGTTGTACCGTGCAATGAGGGTGTTGACGAATTCGATAGGTGTACAAAAAAGGCGGAACGTCATGAAAAACACGGCAGAAAACGCAGGTTCCACGATGCTGTCATGCGGCGTCAACTTTTCTACTAAGACCGCCAAAGTCGCACCGACTAAAACGCCTTCACTGTTGTACGCGATATCTTCGACTGGATAGTCATGTGAGAACATATATCCGGCCGGGTCACCAACAGTCTCGGGAATGGGAGCTAAAGGCTCCGGGGGCAAGGAAGGTAAATCACCGTTGATGATTTTATCTTCCAATGTTGCGGGATAATTCCGAGTACTACCCTCCCAAGTGGTACCATCATCCGTTCTGGCGTACGATGTAGGAGAGCTGAGCTCAGGCTCTACGACAGTGCGGGATATGATAAGCGGGGTGGGCACCTTCACATCGTCAGGCAAGGTGACATCAGTGTCTCCTGATCTGGACGACGATGATTTCGCAATACTACCCCCACTCTCGGAACCAGAAGAATGTTCAGTGGTGAGTTTGACGATGGCAATGCTCTGTGCCAGTATCGTCAGATCCTCATCGTTAGCGTCGTCAAGTAGTGTGTCATCTAATGCACTCATACTCGTCGATTTCGTTAATGAAGGCGACGAATATGAAGCAGCACGGAACGCTTCGGCAGAGCCTGGCTCTCCAAGGTGGGGTAAATTTATGATGAACGGCCTTTCACCCAATGATCGAGTCAAACAGAGCTTGACCGAAGAGGCAAGGTCAGATCCTGCCTTAAGAGCCGCGGTGGCAGATCGTAGCAACATTTGCTTTTCCTGCTCGTCGGAATGTACGGACGGTGTAGGAGCTGTGAGTAAACGCACAGACTCAGCGAGCTCACTAGTGACATTGTACAGCCCCTCCTTTGCAATCTTGAGACCTTCAAGTTTATTATTCGGTATATCGGGGTGCTGTAATACGGCTTCGACGATGGTGAGAAGCTTGCAAGACATTTCTACGATCTCTCGAACGAGATCGTACATACGTCCCGTGCTTGAGGGATGCGAGGCTCGCGAATGCGAATGAGCATGACCAACAAACGCAGCTACAGCAGATACGTAATGATCGTGGGTGGAGCGCAAGGCATCCATGACCTGTGCTACGGTGCACGGTCCATGAGGGAATGGAGGCGGGGTTGGCTTAGCTGAAGAGTCCAAAGACGAGAAGGATGACGACGAGGTTGTGCTGCTGACAGAGGTAGCTCCCGGTTTATGGTTCAAAGCCTTCTCCCGCGACTGTCCCTTTGAAGACTGCCCTTTAAAGAGGGGCGGGACTGCTGGTATGTCATCAGCGTCCTTGTTGGAAGATATTGCTCGATTGCGAAGATCGCCCATACTCCGTGCTCGAGTTACGGTCCGAGGTGTAGCTGGTCTCCCTTTCACGAAGGATTTGGTGGGTGTGCGACCAACAGTGGCGGAGGCAGAAGGTGGAACAATTTCGATTGCCTTGTCGTTGGGAACATCGGCGTTATTCCATGATGTCGACTGTCCAGAAGGAAACGTCGCACCGTCGATAGAGGCTAATATCTCGCGTCGTTCCGGTAACTCGATTCCGCACTGGACTGCAACGGTCAAGAACTTTCGTACAACTGCAAATACCTGCTGAGCAAGTCGGAGCATCGCTTCCACTTCAAGATCCAAGTTATCCCCATCTAATGAATCCTCCGACGCTCGCTTGGCTTGTGCAACGAGCGAGGCGAGAGTGGACAAGATCACCCGTCGCTCATGTGCAAGCGCAGGATATCTCTGTAGTATCGGAGCTTCACGCAGTAGTGTATTCGTTGCATTGAGTACAGAGCGAACACACGCAATGATACAGGCGGTGGAGGGCTGAAAGTGTGATATGCGACCTGCGCGCGCTGCGCCCTGTAATAACGATAGCCCATGCAGTAGCGGAACCACTAGTGGTGGAACATAGGACCCGAGATCTGAGCCCGCTGACGGTAGTCGTGCGTGATGGGGAGAATGCGTTTTTGGATAGCAACGTTCTGAGACAGTGGATTTCGAATAAGTGTGAGTGCGCCTCCGCTATGAAGTTGTCAGAATGATATATTTAATTAATTTAAGAAGACGTGATACTCACGGCAATGTTGGTCTCGGTGACATCCTCCTCCTCCTCCTGTACAAGGGGATTCACGTCCGCATTGACGTAATTACTAGGAAACCAGCCTCGCTTCCCCTCCAGCTCTCCATCCCACCACCCACTTGGATCGTGATTCAGTACATGGATGACTTGACCGGCACGAAAAGATAGACATGTTGAAGAGTTGTGTTGAGGTTCATAATCATGCATGGCCAACACGTATTCTGGCATAGTGTTTACAGTATCATCAACGTCGTCAGGACTGACGGGACTTGGTATGCGGGAGGAGGAGGGTCCAGGAATGAGGAGGGATGTTGTAGACGTATTGGTAGAGGAAGCAACGGGAGAGACAACAGAAAAGGAGGAGGCAGAGGAAGCATTGGATACGCTCCGCAACCTGTTCAAGTGGACTTGCTGTGATACGCCCAGCGAAGCTGCAGACGAAGCAGAAGAGAGCTGCTTGAGATTTCCTGAAGAGGGACCGGCAGATAGAGGCACGGTGGTGTCGATTCTGAGATGGGCCGGATACATAGTCATGAAATAAGAGTGTGATGAGGATTTTGAATGCTAAATGGGGCAATATGGGACGGAGACAAGAAATGAGTGCAAGACCTACGTTGGAGACAGAAGCTTACAATTACCGATAGTCGAAAATATATTGCACTGTTTCCAGCTGCAACACTAGAACGAGAAAAATTTGATGGCCCAGTGTTTCGATACCCAGGGAGTAAGAAATACAGTCGTAAAGTTGTGATGAGATATCCGGATTAAGAACACTCTAGTGTCCGGTAGATGGTCGAAAGATGTCGAATATAGTGTCCAAAGGATCGAAACAATTATTACTTGAACCAGAGATGGAGCAGCGGAACCTAAGATTGGAGAATAAGGCGAAGTTGAGGAAAGGGGAAGATGGCGGTATAAAAGAAAGAAGGAACCGACACTGGCGGTGTGGTTAGGGACCAGGGAGCCTGGTGGAAGTAGTAAGTTAGCACTTCTAATGGGTTCTGCATTAATTCTCGCTTCAACCGATTCAACTTGGCATAACACGAACAAACAACCGCTTCTGCGCGCCTGCTATATCAGTGATCACAGTTCAGTTCCTAATAAATACCATATATCATATGTCTGATTGTATGCTAACTAGGTTTAGATGTTGCTTTCTTGTGAGTCTCCTCCGTGGTCCGATCTTCAGGCAACGGTCAAGTATCAGTGAGCTTTTTGTTTCTTTCTCATTTCACTCCCGGCTTCTATTGATTTGTACCTCTTTTGCCTGCTGCAGATTTGTTCTTTCTATCGATGTGTGCAACTCTTCCCTTGAGTGTGACCACTCGTAGAATGGCAGGTCTCATTGAGGCTCCCGCCATCAGCTATCAGAACCTTCTACATATCCCTCGTCATTGAATTTTCACTTCCATACGCAGAAATTAGCCAGGCTTCGCTCGAAGTTGCGTTGGTTCAAGAAGCTCCCTTACCCATTGGGCAAGCGCTCTACCGGTTACGATACCCGTATCCACAATAAAAGGTTCCAAGAAGCTCTCCTAGCTTCCTGTTCTCCCGAATTGCAGACTCGACGCAGAGGAAAGCCGTAATCTGTAGTAAGTTCGTTGCAAACTTTCCCAAATCACTGCACAAAGCTTCTCCGACATAGCCGGGCGCCCCTCCTCCCCCGGACTCTTATGGATTATGTATAGGTAGTACGACTGAGGATGGAGCTCGTTGAACATAGTATCTCAACAGTGTAAGTCGATTCAATTTGAAGTTCGCTTGGGCACCGTCTCATCGCGGATAGTGATCTAGCCCAATGGCCGGTCCGACAGAAAATTTGTTCGGTCTTCCTATGTTCTGTCACCTCCTGTCACCAGACACGGCCCCCAGGTCTCTGGTCTCTCATCACCAGTACCCTCTCACCCCGTGATTCTGGCACTCTGCGAAAACAATTACTGGCAAGCAATTGTGGTTTTTCATCCGCTCGTCTCCGAGAATCATGCACGATGCGCACGACTATCCTCATCGTCATCCACTCCGCATTTTGTGTCGTATGCAACCACTTTCAATTGGTCTGCGCGTATGTCGTGAAGTGTCCCACGTCGTATTGAGCGCCGCTCTGCTGTACGGCATTCGCTGGATTCAGTTTGTGTGTTTGTGTTGTGTTTTGGCAGGAATGATGAAGGATGCCAGAGAGGTTCCGCAAAATTTGCTCTCTGGTTGTGGTCGTTGCGGACTAATGATAGCTCATGACTCGTCACTTACGCCGACCGAAATAGTGGCATTGCGCAAATAGTGAGGAATAGCGGCAATGCGATGATCAGTGCGTCCACCGTGTTATATCAGTGCACTTCGGTTTCCCCCTCTTTAGGTGTGATCTCTGTTCTACACATTCAGCCCCCGTGTCGAACGGCCACATGCAGGCAAAATCGACATGGAAAGTAGAACTGGATGCGAGGCTGGATCGATTCCACCAATCAAAGGTCCGGATTTGCTTTCATTGCGACAAGGTCGCTGCCTCGGACGCATTCTGACTGGAAATACGGGTTAGATTACAACAGTATAGGATATCCTCTCGGGATCTGCATTGCGAAAGAAATTGCGCATATCGGTGTCAGGTACATTGCGTAGCCGTGCTCAATATATCTACACCCTTTGAAGAGATTAAGGAAGCAAAGAACTTTCTGCCGGTTGTTGATGATTTATTCATTGAACGACTCAGACGCTCTTTACTCATACTAGCTTTGTCAAAGCTGACCCAATCTCATGTTCGAGGACTCGTAGTCCAGAGCACTTTTCATTGATCATTCGACTGCGACTGTCTATGCACTCCGATCTCATCTCGTGGAATCTCCGTCGACAAACGACCATCTCCGTTACTACGCAAGGAAGCGCAGTCACTGGTATCTATGTCTACGACTATCTTCCTTAAAGATATGACATGCTTCGATAGCCTTAGGTGCTGATATGGACACTCCACTCAATGAGAGTCGCGAATCCTACGGCAACGTGCACTACAACTGTGCGAGAACATAGAATTTGGACCACAAGGTCACATCAAGGTTCTTGCTACTTGGTGTTGGATTGTGTTTCGATTGTGCTGATTGTATGAGAGCTCTGGCTAGTTGATTGGTCTTGGGTATTTCCATTCACATCTATCACTGTGTTCTTTTGAAAATCGTGAATGCCGTGTCTTGAGGAAAGTAAGGCGGTGATCAAATTTATCCAGTTATACGAACACGCTTTATAGTGCTGAGAATTCATAGATAACGCAGGGAAAATTTGTATCCAGGAGTCCTGGTGGTCGTTCTACTTGACCATACCTACTCACTTCAGACTCAGATATCGCAATTGGACCCGTCTAGGTAGTAGGGAAAGCGGTCCGAGTGCGCCGCATGAAGCGTTTCAACGTGGCAATGATGTTAATGAATGCAATTGTTTTGCTCTTAACTCAAGACTAAGCTGACTCTAAAGGCTTGAAAACGACAGGGTGATAGTTTCCTGCATATGGTACGTGGTCAAGCTATTTCTATGTCTCCCTTACCAAAATATAAGCTTCAAGTTCAAGCGTTATCTCACTTTCCACCAAACCACGACACCATATGACCACATTTACAGAATCTCGTTCATCAGTCTTGAGATGGCCGTCTGACAAACTCTCACAGATCATATCATTGACCTATAGAGGGAACATGCCATTCTTATAGCTCAGGGCACACATGGATCTGTGGCATCTCGTTGTATTTATCGGGTTATATGATAGGGACATTGCCGCGAAGCTTGTTTCGAGCAGCGAAGATTCATTTACTTGCTTAAACTCTGTACCCAGCTAAACTCCGTCTTGAAGCGCTTTCCCGAAACCACTGTCTGCAGCCGCTGCTTGACGCATGTCGCAGTTATGACTACATCCTTAGAAGGTTTGATCATCTTGGGAGCTGATGCAGTCACGTCGTGAGTCCTGGCTCTTATTGTACGATGTCTACTGACAGATAGACTCTAGGACGCGCTATTGCAGTGTCGGTCCGTGTTTAACTATCAGGACATCTGGCTTTCATACTGATCATTCCCTTATTAGCTATGTACGCACTAATGGTCTATGACTGGTTGGTTTCCCTCAGTGACGAGGTTGAGTTGGTGAGTTGTACGACCTCATATTCACCGCGAGCTGCCCGTATCCGATTAACGCTGCAACATTTAGATTTGGCGGGCTCCTTGCAGCACAATCAAATCGGCCTACATGATATGTCGTTACGCGCCCGTGATCTTATTCCCTTTCTACCTCTGGGCATGGGTTGGAAACCACACCTTCACTCTCTGCGCAAACTTAGTGCATCCGCTATATGCGTTTCTTGTTCTCTTTGTGAGCTCTTCCGTGACATTCAACTAATGTAATATCTCATTTCTGCTTCTAGCATCTGTCCCCGAATGGTAGCTTGTTTCTACGTGTTGCTAGCGTGTCTGTTCGCTGATGCAGACAAAGTGGTGATCATAATGCGAACGTATGCATTTACCGGACGTAATAAGGTCGTTCTCGCTACCTTATGCACAAGTTTGGCCGCTGTGGCAGCAGCAGAGATATGGCTGTTTGGCATTCATTACACCGGTAATTTATTCCGTGTGCTCTTTTGTCTGAGCTATGTTCTGATTGAACAAATAGCTTTACCCAAGCTTTACGCTATCTATGGGAATTCAGGTTGTTTTGGAAATGTTGCTGAGGTTACCTCGTTAAGCGTCACAAACGCTCCTTCAGGCGGCGTGAGTCGAGATTTTGTATGAGCAAGTTCCTAGTGCTTAGCAATAAGCTTCCGAACCCATAGATCGTCTGGGTATGAACTCCAGTCTCTCTAAGTCGTTCGGCTTACCATAATTTACGTGCATGTCATTAGCTTGCAGCTTTTCTTATGGATTTGTTAATGATGTTGACTGTGCTTGTGGTGAGTTTGCTCTTCTACTCTCCCTTCCTCGAATATGACTCCTACTTCTGCGCAGCATTGTATGCGAATCAAAAGCACCCAGGGTGCTCTGGGGAGATACTTTCTCCTACAAGGTATGTTTCGGATTGACATTCGACGCAAGGCCTCATTTGAGACGGTCCGCTAGGCGTAGCCGTATTTGCCACCATGTCAACTCTCAACCTCTTGACATCAATCATATTCTTCAGGTATGCTTTCCGAAGATGTTACAGTTGAAGCTCTCCTTATTTTAGGCACAGCTGCAATCATCGGTACGACGGAATAACTCTCCCTCTTGTTGTATTGATTCCGAATGTGCTAGTGAGTCTACCCTTTGATGTTGCAAGTTGTTGCTTCATTCTCCTTCTCAAAATTTGTAGGTATGCCAGTTGTGAGTATTTCTCCCGTTACCCGTCTAATGCAATTGTCTCAGCTTCATAAATGCAGGATAATCACTCTCAGAAGAAGGTTATCTCCGACTGAAAGCGAGGTATCCAAAGAACAATCGCGGGTAGTCAGGCAGGCTCTGGAGCTAAGATCCTTCGATGACGCCGTGTCTGTCAGTGTCAGCGATTATCGTGATGTTCAGCCATGAGTTGAGCCTGGCCCTGGGGCCTGAATGTACTTTATATTTCATTATATCGCAATCTCACTGCGTGAGGACACATAGTACTTCCGTAGTGCTTCATGATACCGATTTGGACTTTGCTATAGCATTCTAAATACTTTTAGAGTTCACCAAACTCTCCACATTGACATTTGGTTGAACACTTGCTTGAAAGACAGGCGACGATCATGCTAGAACACTGACAGCCTGGTTCTTCAGAGAGTCGACGTCATATCTCAAGGCACCGGAAGAGAAAAAGTCTATCAACCATGCCATTGTGCTAATCAGGAAAAATATCCAACACCATCCACTTACTGAATCAGTTATATTATACCACTCAGCGGCAAAGACCGAGAATATAACATATCCGTCTGCAAGTGTTTAGGTACCAAACCGCCAGAACTTGCAAGCTTGAACGTTTATTTCCGAGTATGTACTGAGAATGTATTTTCAGTACCCAAGTCGTCTGCATGTGGAAGCAAGAATTCAGACTAACAAGGAACACCCCGCCACCTCGTCACCTTAGCGCCACATAGTAGGTCATCCACAGGTCCCGTCTACCTAAAGAACGAGCGTGATACCTTCGGTAACGAATGGACGTTGATTGACAATGAGCGTTATGAGAACTTCCGTCATTACCCTTCCAGGGCGAAATCAATGAGCTCCGGGCTCGCCTGATCAAACCTGGGAGATAGTCCAATGCCCGCCACATTACACGCCCAGTATTTTTCGAGCAATTGCATTCTGTGAGTGCGAAGACTTGGAGTTTTAAATAGCACTGAAGTAGAAATTGCCATGAGACGAAAAGATGATGCGCCAGTGAGCCGTAGGTTCTATAGGAATGTCTCTTGACACTGGTATCGATTGTCATGAAGGCAACCAAGAGGAGTAGGTATCGTGTCAAGTAATCACACGATTCCTGGCTACTACTTGCCTATTCGTATAATTGCTCCCGCGAGGTGGGAATGTAGCGCGGATCCTGGAATGACAATTAAATAGGGCCGCGGACGAATGCTGAATGTCACCGATGGCGAGCTCAGTCCCCAGTGCTCTGCAAATATCCAATGAGAAGGTGCTTTAAACCTCGCTTCCTCGCTTCTATAACGGGACGACAGACGACACGAATCTTCTTGCAAATATGTAGATGATTGTGGTCGTAAAAATGGCTCTCTCCCATGTGAACGCGGCCTACTGTACTGCAAATCTAAAAATCAGATTTTGCGGTCAAAGATGCGACCGCAACTCAGTTGTGAGCAAACCCATCTGTCGCTTGCATAGCACCGTTGGATGACGAGCCCTCGGGAAGGATTACGCTGGATTACGAAGCTTCCCAGCAATCGCGTCCCATGATGTCGAATGTCGACAATGTCAAATGTGAAGGCGGGATCAATACAGAAATGAGAGAAAGTTGTTGGATTTCCAATACCGAATACCGCTTAAAGGTCCCGGTTTACGCAAAGCGTGTCCAGTAGGGCTTGAGCTTGAGATTTCAATCATTGTGACCTCACGGAACAACTGACAGTGTCAATTACTGTCCAACTTGAAGTACTGAAAGGTCTTGTCATAGGTCACTTGCTTTCCCTTCGGCTACAGTACACAAGCTTGGGGGAAAGAATGGCAAGCACTATACTTGGGTACATTGAACCACCAAGGCAGGAATGAGACACTGATGAGAGTCGAGAGTGAGTTGGAGCGTTGAAGCGTTGAAGGGCCCGCCGCGGCCCGCAGACTGCCCGTCTGGTGGCTGATGTAAGCCCTGGTGCGCCTTCTTTCCAAAAACCATCTTTACAGCGCCAGGAACTCACGGACTCTGATCGATCCAAAGGCTCAAATATTCCTCAATCATAATGAAAATCGCCACGATTGCCCAGGGTCAGATTTGTTTGATACCATCTTTCGGTGGAAGTATACTCACTATCCTTCACTATCTCGGACACTTGCTCACACCAACACATCTCAACACATGCATCACTTGGAACCACGATACATACATGGGGCTCGCGAGATATCTCAGCAATCAGTATTGCTGTGTAGTTTGATCTGGAGACTAGCAAGTACATAAATGGACATAAGTACGTGTGGTTTGTTCACCAGGCAGAAATCAAGCACTTATCTACTTAGCCGATTTTTTTTGGAACTTAGCAGCGTCGGTGTATTAGCTTGTATTCCATTAACGAAAACGAAGACCTTCGCCAACTTATGATTAAACTTACTTTCTGCTGTATGAAAACCCGAGGTGTGCTAAAAGTAGCCCAGGAGGTGCGTACGCAATCTAGCTGTCCAACAGCTCCGAGGACCACACAACGATGTTGTGATACTGCGCGCATATCGTCGAAAAGAGAGAGGCTAAATACCGAAGAAGTTCTTCCTTTCCTTCAATGAAACCCCACTTGGTCAATGTTCTGGTCCGTCCCGCTAACTACGGAGCTGGGGGGGAAATACTGTCACTGTTACAATTGTGCGCAGACACTGAGTTTCTCCGTACGTTATCTTTTCATGAATCTTTTTGACGATGAAACCTCATCTCTATGCTGTAAGTTTACTTCAGCTAGTGAGCCGATAACCGATGATAACGTGTCAACACGCACCGCGGCGAGGTTAGTACGGTTGACATGCAGCTGAGATTTTCTGTGGCCACGTTTGATTTCATTTGACCCCAGGAGATATGAACATGTAACAGATTATATTCTGAGAAGACCAGGAGACAAGGAAGCGTAGCGACTTGAAAGGTTGCCGCCGGTTGGATCGACCCGACCTTGGTATGTCAATCAATGTCCGTACCGGTTATACGTGGTTCTTACCAGGCTCTTACTCCCACATACGCTCAAAAAAGCGCGGTTTCTGGTCACGCTAAGCTTTTCTTTTTATCACGTATCCGGAAATACGCCGATTCTCTTGTCTTACTAATTCTTGAACATGAAATGAATTCATATGTCAAAAGACATGATAGGAGCGCAAGGTTGAGATAATATTTCATGATATCGACACGTAAATTGAGCTTGAGGCCATATCTACGAGAACCGATGGGGCTGATGACCGAACAGATACCTGAGTTACGATATTCGCAAGTGGATTGAGTGTGGCGTACACACGGAGATGAGCTAGAGTCATCACGTTCGTTTCAACTTTCCATCTCTTCCCACCTGCGGAGACTACGGACATGAATCGGACTTGACCAGCTTTTGGCTTAGCTTTCAGAAGACGAGAGGAGTAAATGTCAAAAGTTAACTCCCACTTGCGAAATAAGGCTCTGATAAGTACCTGTCCAGGGATACTCCGAGGATATGTGCGTCATCCAATGAATGAACACGGATTCATCAGCAAAGCGTTTTAACCCATGGGTGGAGTCGACGGATAAGTTTCTTGAACAAGGTAAGCTAGGGTAAGCTTGTGTTGCTTGTCACTTACTCCATCTTGTAATCCGGAGGGCGGCCTGGCACTGATGAACATCCGAGATAAGTACATAACTAGCCTGGCTGAGATATTTGTTCCGGAATTAGGAAACGGACATCTTCCTGACCTACAAATATCTCAAGTGGACCTGCTTGGGAGGTCGCTACAAGTCACTTGAGCCCTGGTACGCACACATGGCATCCACACGAATTATCCTGGTCAGGGCCTTAGGCACAATCAAATTATCAGAGCCACGCACCACTACGTCTTAGCAGGCCTTTTTTAGCGGATTCCTATAGCGATGAATGAGTATGTAGAGGTTTTATCAAGGATCAATTAAAATAGATCAACTTAAGATCAATATGTCTTGTGGGTCCATGAGTGTGCACATACAACATTCGCTTGTGATAATGCATAGTCCCGGGACTATGCGCACATGGTATGCTACTTATGGTATGCAGACTCAGTAAAGAAAGGGTGAGGCCGGATAGCGGAGCATGTAGCCATCGTGTCCCCGCCGTCAGCATGAGTTTTCAAAAAATATCTGAAGACCTACCAAGGGCGGGGTAACCGTGGCGGTACCTACCGCAGACCTATGTATGTGTGCCCCGCGTAAGGTGTGAGAGCTCGGACGACAGAGGAGGCCACTGAGTTGTTAATGGGTGACCTCCCGTGGATTTAGAAAACCTAGATTATTTTCTAAATCCATCAAACGCGGACTTTGAAAAAAGATAGCTCTAGTTTAGAAAACCGTCGACCAGTCGTGGACCAAATGTTTGGTCTGGAATAATCCGGCTGAAAGCCTGAATGGGAAGTTATTCTTCCCACAAGCCACTAGGTAGGGCGAAGAAGATTGGGCTCACAGAGTTGTTTATTCTCTTTCAAAGTTCAATAAGTATGTACAGCTGACAATATATCATCCTTTTGAGACGAATACGGCCACTTGCAAGTGACCACTAAGGCTCCCTACGCAAAACTCTAGCTCTGACCCTCGGGGACGAATACAAAAAGGGAAGGTGTATCTCCGAGCGGAGCTTGAAATGTGTTTAGAAAGACGATTTTAGTCTGGAAGAGGGGGGGGTACCCTCCTTCCAGATTAAAATTTAGAAATGAGTAAAATTTCAAACTCCGCTGATGTGAGCTCGTTGGCGAGATTCGGAGACTCGGCTGAGCTCGCTTATATGAGTTTAGAATAGGATTTAGTTTAGAAATGCCCACGGGAGGTCATCCAATGTGGAGCAAGGGTTAAGCTTGCTGTGGGAGACTTGTCAGCGCTCGAGCTGCCGATTATCAGTAATTGGTAATTCGTGTGGTAGGATTTGCGTGCCGTCGGTGGGTCAAAGATAATCCCAGGCGGCTGAGGGCAGCTGCAGATGCTCAACGTCGACCCTTCCTTATGACCCTGCTTTGAGTACTTGACTGGGTTACAACAATTTTCGTGTACGTATGGGTACGTATGTATTGGTCCACCACGAGCCGCGGACGTGGGGGAAGGGGTTTGGGCCCGGGAGTTCAACACAGTTATGTACGCCCCACAGCAGGTACTAAGTACATATGTCATCAATATTTCTTTGAAGCTTGTGAAAATCAAATCAACTTAACGTGCGCCCGGCCGTGCCTGGTCGCAGCGTTCAAAGATCACATCATCGTGCAAAGAATCACGGGAATAGGATGTAGAAATGCGCATCTGGTGGTCTCTTGGAAACAGGCTTATTGTATATGTGCTCAGCCGATCCGCGAAAACGGAGGATGGGACAGAATACCCAACATTGATGAATGATACGATATCAGTGAAGATGGCAATACCGTGACGCTGAGATACAAACCTACATCTCTTGGAATCGGAAAGATCATTTAGTAACAGTAACAGAGGTACCAAGAAGCTAATACTAACCATTCAATGCTGATGTATTTGTTTCACTGGCCAATTAATGAAAAGATGGGGACGACTTCTTACGGACATAAGCCTGTATCAGCGGGTAGTACTCTGTCCAACCTTCTGTCACCTGGAGATTTAGACGGATACTAGATAGCGGGAAGGCTCGGGAAGGGCGGCCGTAGAATAACATAGGCAGGCAGAAGAACCATTCATTAACCGTATCGATCAATACTTGAGAGTGGGTCTGGGGTAGGTGATCAAAACATCTAACACATATCAAATCTTTGATCAGGTTTCCGTAGCGCTGCAACTGATAGATATACATACCTGACAAGCGAGATAAAGATAGAAATACAACTGATTGAAGCTACCGCAGAAGTGAGATCAAGAGGGGACGGGAGAAGAGATCACCTGAGCTCAGCGTATGTTTTCCGATTCAGTGTATGTTTTCCCGGAATCACAGGAAAAGCCAACGGAACCAGACGGAGGCGCGATGCCGTACTAAAGACAAATGTGGAGTGGGGTATTTTATTTGTCGGGGCGGGCGGGGAAAACCGGGGGACTGCTTCGGACAGTCTTCGGACCCCCGCTCAACATTGAACGGAAGCAAAATACCAACTGTGACGGGGTCACCGTGATGTCACCCTTGATGTCACTTTTACCCTGTGCATGTGACCGTACACGTTGAGCAGCGCTTGCCCTGCAACGTTCTAGGTGACTAGGAAGTCGCTAGGAGCTCTGCTCAGCTGCTCAGCACCTGACTGGGTCAGACGACGAGTAACGAGGACTCTGTCTAGGCCAGCGATCGAGACGTGGTCGCATTGAAACTGGCCAGAGTACAGTATACTTAATGTGAGCACTTAACGTCAATCTTCTCAACCTAACCGAATGTGGGGAAACTATACCAGTCGTCACATACATACAAGTCTCAATGCGTTGATAGGCGCTCTTCCCCGCTTTCTGGGGGAGCTGTGACCTCTGGGGGATCGGACTGTGCAATTCAGTGTTCACAGCAACTTCACAGCTCATAAACTTCGGTTCCCAGTCATTCAGATTCACCCAGTAACACAACTGTTCCTGCGCCGTTCGTCACCGGTGAAAGTGTTCGATACTCGGAGCTACAAACGATTTCTATGTATCTCTGCTTCAACGGGGGAGCCAATATGGATAGCAGTCTCTAAATTGGTTCTCAAGTCCCTATACCAAGATTAGCTTGATAGTCAAACCTCAGCGTTCCTCCTTGCTCGGCCTGACAGCTGATAGCTACTTAAAGATTCGCGCCCAATAGCTATAGGTACTTGCGTATTTCCGACTTTTGAATGTTGATCATTCACATACTAGTCCAGTGACCCCACCGAGCTTTGATCCCCGTGGTCAAACAAGTAAGTACTTATATGTACATTTGAGCCAGTTGTGCTGATATCTATCCTCGACCACTCAATTGAATGTAAACTGTACATACATCATTTGTTCGCACCTCGATGCCGTGGATATCGTTCCTCCGAGTTTGGCCCCCCCTAGTTACTCAGCCCTCCAGTCTGCTTGTTCTGGCTTGTCAACAACCCGGCGGTAACGTACTCAACTTGGTCCACCCAGGTCGGAAATCTGTCTCAACAACCATGATCCGATCGTGAGTCTGGGACTCGGACACCGAGGCTAGCAGCATGTAACAGCTGCTTCGTCCTCGACTTGTGTCGACAATTGCAGGCGCCCAGGATGCACATTGTATGTGATGTGTTTATTGTTATGCATGTCATGGGACAAAACTGTACACCTACGTAGCTGTTGGCATGTTATGAATGTATTGCAATGAAGTAATTCATAGACAAGCCGATGACAATATTGCATGCAAGACCGCAGTCGTCCTTGACCGTCACGGTGACGCTCGCGGGTTCCTAGCACAAGAACCAGTTGAGTTCGTTAACAGCAAGGGCTTAGCGAAAAAGGCCCACCCTACGTACGCAGCGTCAGTTGACCGTGACATATGCCCCGGCGTGGCAAGATCTTGGGGGATTCTGGGATTCCATTGCAGGAGGCAGCCCTCATTGAACAGGGCCCTTGGTTCTTTGAGCCACACGTTTTAAGTTTGACGCAACTGAATGGACCTCGGTCGAGCATGTGCAAAATGTGTTACACCTGCATGCATACATCAGTTCTAACGCCATCCTTGCTAGAGTGGGCCCCCGAGCCTGCGGTCCTGCTCGTTTCCAATGAATTACATACTAACCCAAGGGCCAACATTAATCAGACAGACCTTCAGGGCAAGGGGTGGCGCGAGCTCTGCTCTGATTCTCAGAGGGCGGCTGGAATCAGTTATCATATCAGTGTTATCATTTTCATCCATCCTGACACGGGATTATACATAGGACCACGAACAAAAGTTAAAAATTTGAGGGGCTTGAAGCTCGAAAACTCGGAAGACCTCGAAGCCTGGCCTTTGCCGGCGCCGCTCTTGCTGGAGTTTCCCCAAAGTAAAATTTGTGTTCAGGGGGGAAAAGAGGAACAGGTCTGACAGTTTACGGTGATTGAGTGAGTATTCGTGTATTCCTGGAGCATGGGTCTATGAATTTTGAGCATCAGTCTAGGAACGATTTGGATATCAGTTTTGCTCTCCTCCTATGTAACGCGGTCACAAAAACAGGAATGCCCGTTGTCGGTCAGACACCGCCGCCTAGGGCCAGCCAAGCTAATGTATTGTTCCAACCAAGTTCCAACTGAGTATATCCAGTATATCCAGCACCGATCAATGACATACCTCATCGACAATCACCATTTCTCCGTGTTCGTGAGGACGTCCGACGAATCGTGCGATGCACAGACCACACCGCATTTTCTACATGGGCGACAGTGGCCTGTGCTGTGGCCTTGACCAGTCTGCTCTGGCCAACAATATGCATCGCGTCGCAGAAGTGAGGTACGGTCCACGATGACCGTCGTCCAGTTGTTGGAGACAAGTATGAAACGAAACAACCAATTATATTTCTTCCCTCGTATCACTAAACAAGACAAGAACAAGACCTAACAGCGAATAAAGATAAGACCCGAGATGAAGCAAGAAAGGAAACACTATTCAAGACAATAGAATGGAAGCGAAAACAACAGATACATCGGTATAATTTGGATGTGCCCCCAAAAAATCACTACTACAATTGATTAGATTGCCACCACACTCAAGACCAGAAAAATTCGCGCTCTTCGAACAAGAGTAAATGAAAAAAACATTGAATCAAATTCGTTCAACGGGGCAATACGCCTATGTAGAAGAGGAAAGGAGGCCCTGCAGTCCCCTAACACTCTACGCAAAGCCCGAAATATGAGGAGCGTCAAGAAAGGTACATGACGAATGGTGGGGCAAAATTCGTAAGGCAGATTCGTAAGGTAGTCGATGGAGTAGGTTGAAAGGATATCGTAGCGGAAAGTAAACAGTACGTGGTTCATTGTGATAGATAGGGTAAGAGGGCTGGCGGCATATAGGAGGAATAAAAGTAGGGTCGTTAAAAGGTACATGATTGTGAAACCCCAAGCACAAAAAAAGAATTAATAAAAATGGTTTCTGCAACAATGTACAAGAGAATTTGGTATAAGGAGGCACACCATTAAAAGAGGAGAAATTGTCTGTGGTGTTTTCACAAGAACCCAGATCAACAGTAATAGTACAAGGAATTTGAGGACCAATATACACTTTAGAGGCGACTTTGCCTTTGCTTTGTTCGTTTGTGGAGACCAACCGAGAACCGAGAACCGACACGCGAGAACCCGAAAAGATGATTTTTTTTGAGGGGCGGAGAGGGCATGAGGAGATTAGGATAGTATGATGATGGGGTATGAGGGACAACGTAGTGGTATGATGAGGATGAGGGGATAATGCCGATGCGATTGTGATGCAATGATGTGGGGATGAATGTGGATGCAACATGACAATGATTCGAGATAAAGATACACCCGATAAAACCTGATGAGGATGATGAAACCCAGAAAGAATCGGAAAGAGGATGGGGGAGTAAAGATTCCTAGTCGGTGGGGAATAAAAACAACCTCTTTCCATCAGGGTTATAGCTCTGTCTCTTCTCCTGCGAAGCACCTCGCTGATAAGTGGGTTTGTGTTTGGACACTGTTTTGAAGTTGTCACAAGAATATGACCGAGCTAAAAGCAAAAGATGAGAGGCTGAAAAAGCAAACACTAACAAGAGCACTCACTTTCAAAAGTAGGCCTCTTTGGAGGGACGTACGTCCCACTTCTCAAGTCAAAGTGGCTGAGAGCGGGACTAGCCGGGATTGTATCATCAACAGCATCTTCAAACTCGTCTTCATCGTCCGAACCGTAACGACCAAGAGGACTGCGAATACCGGGTCGAGAAGAGCCTACAGAAGAGGCTACCGAGCCTGTGCGACTACGAGAGGAAAAAGCACTGCCTGCACTGCCTACCGAGGAAGAAGAACCTCTACGAGAGTTGGGGAGGGTGGTAGCTGAAGGGACGCGTACAAACATGGCAGGAGGAACAAGAAGCTTGCCCTCTGCGCCCTGAGCAAGAAGGGGACGTTCGCGCCTGGGAGGAGAAGCAGGGGTGGCGGTAGCAAGGGGTGACCAACTGCCGTTGGAAGAAGGGGAGAACAAAGACACACGAGACTCGGATCTGCGGGAGAACGAGAGGCTAAACTGAGACATAAGATCAGAAGTGTGGACAGCTTCTAAATCGACATCTCGAAGAGCTGAAGTATTTGGGAGAGAGGAGGGCGTGACCCTAGGTGACCGATGCCTCTGAGTGGTAGTAGTCGACGAAAGGAAGGACTTTGAACGTGGAGCAGCGACTGGGCGCGCGGGAACGAGATCGTCAAAGTACTCGCTCGTTGGAGAAGATTCATCGGCATCAGAAGATATCGACTCGACAGACGAAGACGAGGAGGAAGAGGAGTTGGCGTCCTTGTAGTAGAGGGGGTAGGTGGGAGCATGATTCTCGCTGTGCTCTTTATTCAGCACATCGTGGGCCTTGCACTCATCGGAGCAATAAAGAGGATACGGGCCCTGGTCGATAATGGTTCGAACGCGAGGAGCGGCTACTAGGTTGTTCTTTCTCCTTGCAAGGGCTAAAAGGAGGATATGAGCAAGAGATAACAGACAGCGAGGAAGATACTTACGAGAAGGCTTGTCATCGTGTGCAACGGGGACGAAAGTACGTTTTGGTATGATTTGCTTGTCGCAGACGGGACACCAGGCAGTATCGAAATCCATGGATGAGGGGAAAAGGCGTCAAAACAGGGAGTTGGGATCCGCTCGTTTATTATATCTCCCTCGCACCGGTATTCCGTTGTCACACGTCACACTACCAAATTTGGATATTCTTACCTCGGACCTTTCTTCCCTCTCCGCGGGCCAATCCTGAGACGATATGTTTTCCGTTCTCCTTTTTTGTTTTATAATTTCTATCTGTCTCTCCCAGTCTCGCTCGTGTGTCTTTCTCTTCTACTGTTTCTCCTTGACCTGTCTCTCTTTTTCTCTCTCCGAGACTCGCTTTTTTCGTACGGAAACTCTTTTTTCCACCGCGGCCCAATGGCCATCCGCATACTCCCCTCTGCGCATGCACTTTCGGCATCCCCCGTGCCCGATCTCCTCGTTCGTGTAGATCTGAGATCCCACTCCCATTCCGGCTACGGCCCGGCATGACCGACTCCCGCATTTCCCCATCCCTGTCCGGCGATATGAAAATAATTAGTTTATTATTTTATATTTTACTCTCAGACACGTGCCCTTATGTTCTGACCGAAGATTTGCCGGGTCCAATCATGCAGCCGGTATCATCGCAAGGGATATAGCACTGCGCACAGGAACAGCTGCTGCTGTTATTACAATCACCACAATCACTGCAATCTCTACACGTATTCTCTTCAATCTTTCATTTTATTTTCTTTTCTTCAACAGCAACTGAACACGACTTGTCTATTCGTAGCTGACGTACTACAGAGAAGCATTGACACGATGTATCCCATGAATGTAACGCTCCGAGCATGGCACGTTCAAGACGTCTCACTAACTTGAATTGTATCAGCTCAAGTGAGCGTAACCTCCAACTGTCCAGCATTCGACTTTAATCATTCTTCTTCGTTCTCGTGGCTCATCTCTCCTTCTAGGGTATTCTTTCAATCGATTTGAGTTCTTTGGGGCACTAATTGGCTC
The DNA here is from genome assembly GCA_028554645.1 of Omphalotus guepiniiformis. NCBI lineage: Eukaryota > Fungi > Basidiomycota > Agaricomycetes > Agaricales > Omphalotaceae > Omphalotus > Omphalotus guepiniiformis. The sequence continues at coordinate 1,650,945 of JAQOOI010000021.1, forward strand.
CTGCTGGCTCCTCGGATTCTTCTTCTAGTTTTGACTACTAGGGCTCATTGCATTTCATTTTTTTTCCTTTTTTTCAATTTCTCTCATTATGACCCCCGGGATCCCCGCCTCTAGCATTCCAACTAGTCTCATCCCTCGTCATATTCTTCCCACACAGCTAGTTTCGACGATTTGAACTCCTCATCGCGCCCTTCGTCCCTGCCACGCCTTTAATGGTCCCACTATCAAAACACCTAATTTCAGCTTCCGCGGTGCATCCAATCCCACCTATCAACTTCAAGAAACTACACCGATCACTTGCTTTTCTCCCTTTTCAGACATACATATCAACTGACGACTCGTGGCGTCGTATGCATACCTAACCCTGGTTTCCCAATCCAGTACTCATCGTGCGTGCGTGTAACAATTTGGTGTAATAAAAAACGTCTGAAATCCTCTTTACCCTTACTTACTTACTATCATACTCGTGAGATCAGGCACTCGCAACGAGCTAATCGTACTCGTTCGCGTAGGTATCATATCGTCACCGTCGACGGGAAGGTTTTGATTTGATTTGCTTGCGAGAGCATGCGTGTACCCCATCGTCAAGGGAAGACGAGGGAACGTGGTGAGATTCTCAGCTTCGTCGTAGCCAATTAGGATGCTTCCTGGCATCCTTCAGCTCATTTACGCGAGGCAGCGGAAAGTTGGTCAATTCGATGACTTGACAGTCTACAGAGTGTTGAGATTTAGAGAAAGCTGCGTATATGCGCTTGTAATGATGTACGACTGACTATATGACAGAGCACTCTCAAGTACTTCTCGCTGCCGACCCGCTGACGCTATAGAGAAGATTAACCCGATCAACGTAGCGTCTCCCTGTTTTCATTCAGAACCATGAAGGGATTGGATGGGGGACCCTTTTCTCGATTTGTACTGACTCGGATTCGCTCCCGGGTATTGGTTCTCGGGTTCAATAACTCACTAATTAACGCAGAGCGGATGATAAGGCGTCTCCCCGAGTGAGTAAGTTCCATGCTATTACGATGTGGTCAGCCATCTAATCAGTCCGATATTCTTCTTCTTCTGTCAATCGATGCAAGACTTTGCAAATCCTATCCCCTTCCCCACCGCCACCCTCACAGTAAGTACGTGCAAGTTTCACTTATTCGCTACTTAACGTGCCAACAAGTATGTCATTCAAACCAAAGCTAGCTCTGCCTTGTTCGGAAACTACGAGCCAAGACTTGTAGCTCTGACGTTTTGATATACACACCCCGCCCGCACTATCTTTCTGGCGCAGTACGGTACGGGAGACGATTCACACGTCGTTTTAGGCAGATAGTCTACAGCGAGGGAATAGTGCAGCGGCCTGGGAGGTTCGTTAGCAATTGGGTTAGCTCGGACACGTACTCCCAAGTCTAACGCGTACTGCTGCGAAGTTGCTCGGGTGCTAACAGTCTATGCACAAGTGTGACTTCAAATCTGATGCTATCCGTTCGGTCATGCAGGCTTATCGTTCCCTACAAGACCCGCAATGGCGCCCGGCATTACTGGTCTTAGTGGATGCCGGTTCGTGTTGCATGTGCTGCTAGTCCTAGTCATGGTTGGCTGCTCGGTCATGGTGCTAAATCGTGTAGGCTATGACAAAGTTGGATTTGCGCCATGTATGATCCTATTCAAGATCGGAAAGACACTGGTATTGTCCATACAATGCTTACTGCATAACTTGGTAATGTGTAGTATATTTCCCCACCTTTCCCCGCATTCAATGTCATACACGGCACATGTGCCAGCATTATGTCGGTCGCTTGGCGATGAGCGGTGAACTTTTGAATACATTTATATGTTAGTTTTGACGCCGCAGCGGCATTTACCAACTTTTCAGAAATTTCAGGATTATTGAGGATAAGGATGCTTATCTCTTACGTAGACTCGTAGGAACGAACATGTATACTTACGGGAAGCAGAGCAGAGCACAGCGTGACTACATTAAACTCAGTTGTGCAGTTACCGTGCAAGTCCTACTAACATGCATCGCTGAGAGTCGGTCTACCATCATGGAACAAAACATCATGATTAGTATCCCCAAATCTCTTCCTCGGTCGAAGCGGCCTCTCGCTATGTGTATAGAACCTAAGTAAAGTACATTCAGTTCTGAATCATGACTTCTACAGTGAACTCGTGAAAATCTACCGTTTCATCGCCCCGACCGACGCCGAACCTGATTTTCTGTTCAATTCCGTTGTCCCTCTCGTTTCTCCGCCGGCACCTTGAGCCACCCTGAGTGAAGAGAAGGGGGGCGATACTGAATACAACTTTCGGAGATGTGGTAAGCACTCATTCAACCCTTGGGAAGGAAGCATGCCAGTGCGTAAACCGTAAGCAGACCGTAAGCGTGCTCGAGTCCCCCGCCAATAGTAATGAGGCCGCGAATCCAAATACGGCGTGAATTACCATATCCCCGCAATGCCTGAGCCCGGTATGTTACCCCACCGTCTCATTTCTCAGACGCGGCTAGGTTGTCACTTGTTGTGTGTCTCGTCTACCCGGAAAGCGTCGGACATTCCGGTTGATAGACTGATTTATATAACTAGCATTCAAGCAGTTTCTTAAATATCGCTGATGGGTTGCTGGCGGAGTGTTTGGCTGTCTGAAGGAGATCGTAATAATCTGAGTGTTGAAATCAAAGTATTTGATGAAGCTCGGAAACTTCTTGTAACTGTAAGTGGGCACTGGGAGAGCTGACGCCTCAGATTCCTGTCAGGTACCGTGATTGATTCGAGTGAACAAAGCTGAAATCTTTCCGTTCTCCCTCGGGGGCTGAGCGCTGAGTGATCATGGATGCCGACCGTGACGCTGACAGATATCATACCATCCGTCCTGGGGCCTGGCACTAGTCCGACTTGATGTACACGAGCCCATTCAAGCATATCATGGAGTTGATATCAATACTAACGTGTGTTTCCGATGGGCGTGTTGGCCGAAGGCGCCGGCGTTTCAAATATTCCTTTCCCTTCCAAGTTCAAAGTCATCGTGGAGGAGATGAGGAGCATAATCTCCCTTTCTAGATTAGGACTTTCGTAAATTATCTGTACTTATCCGACTCGGAGAAATGACTTCAAGCACTTACGCCGAGGTTTATTAGTTATGGAAGTAATGGAACACTGGCACAACGATAATCTACTTACTGGAACAGTCTGGCTGACATACGAATTCTCTTCGCTTGTCTTACCTCCGTCTCCTTGCCCGCATTGTCACTACCGGCGCAGGCTTGATCTGACCTGAGATGCTATGTATAAGTAGAGCTGGGGTATCGATCGACAGTGCCTCCTCTGAAACCTTCGTGGCGCGACTGTTACAACAATCAGTAAGTACCGATGAAACAGATACTTTGATGAGGCATCCTCGCACTACCATGAGTCTAGTATCCATCCCACCCACCTTTTTATTCCCCGCATTACCTACGACATTGCTGGCATTCAGTCGTGGTGGCAGCCGCGCTAGCTGCTCTGCGGTGCTATGTATAGAGCTCAAACTCGCCTGGGATCAGTGTCTCGACATTCGGATTTGACGTACTCTGTTCAAGCCTTCAAAGTGCAAGCCCCTAGAGCATCTTCAACCCAAAATTCGATCAATCAACAGATTGGAATTCGAACCGAGGCCCACTTCGCTATATTCACCTTCAACTTGATGCATCGTGCCGATAAGAAGACAAGAAGACAGGAAGGGTTTTTCTTCTCCGATTTGATGGCACCTGTGCTGGTCTTCGTCACTTTGTCAGTTCTAGTCAAAGAAATGCGATCTTTACATACTTGTACCATTCCTGTACCATTCTGCTTTTACTCGTCCCAGATGTCAGTCCTTTCATGACGCGAAAAACAGCTCGTGGTGTGGATTCTTGGAAACCATTTCTCCGCTACGCAGCAGCCGGATCATCCAAGTCGCCGTTGCGTGGCCGCGTACACTACATAAAAGGCACGCAAGTGTTATCATGCTCACTTCCTTTACCATTGACGCAAGGTGGTGCATAATACAGGGAACACCGCGCTATCATTGCATGTAATAGATAAGTGGATTTGTGGGCTCAAGTTCAACAAGGCTACAGGCACTTACCTAAGATCTTCAGGCGATTACTCTTGTCCAAGGTTGTTTCGCTTCTGTTCTGTATTGTCGTGAGTAGCACAGATCAGTGAGAATATGAGCGGGTAGTAACCTATGCAAGTTATAATATAGATACTTGCCCAAAAACTTCAGGCGATTGCTACGTAGGACCCGCTTCCGCCTCAGGCTTGTTATTTCCGTCATTTCGCTTGTGGGATATCGTCAGTTTATCCGTAGGGACGTTTTCCTGCCCGTGTTTCAAGGAGCAAGAGGGAGCAAGGCTGATCGCAAATAGCGGCGACCGACGTCCTATAGCAGCCTATGTGTGGTAAGTGATGATGAAACCGCGAAAAAGCTCGTGGTTGTTTGTCGGCAAGGTTGTATCTTTAAAAAGGCTAAACCTCCCTTAGCCTCCTTAGCCGCAGTACCATTTCCAGCGATGCCGACAAAACTTATGTCGATATTTATCCTACGTAAGTACTTAAGTACAGTTCGAGGATGATCGATGAAGAATCGGAACCTTGTGCGGCAACACAGTCAGAGCTGCTGTTCATGTTTATTAGAGTATGTATACAGAAAGTCGTTTCGAATTCATTTTTTGAAGCCTTCACTGCGCCGAGAAGTTTCCGAATCACCGGTGATACGCCTTGTTGGCCTTTTGCAGCCTTTTGAGAGAAGGAAGGCGATTATTTCCCTTCTTTTCCCTTGAAGTTAAAAGACGCAGCTTGGCAGACCGACACACGGACCCGGTCCGAGCTTGTAGAAGGCACAATGCAGGGAAATTGGAAGTTTGGGCGCCACATCTGTGAACGTGAATTCTGCAATGAACACATGAGGCTCTTGCTGGAGGAACTATTAGCGGTCTGCGACAGGCTTGAGCGTCTTTCAATCCTGGACATGTCTAGTGTCTAAACGCAGGTGCGAAATGGGAAACGGACAATGTGTTCGGGCGTGCTGGATCGACCATTCCACACCGCCCGCATGTGCTGATGATAGCAGTGGCCCTGCATTATCGACCTTGATGTCCTGGCGTTGGGCGGCTGAGTAAATCGAAAATCACGGTCTTGAAGCTTGAAGACTACATATGTAGTAAATATGATTGCTCTACCCTGCTTTTGCACGCAGAGAGCATCGTCAGAGATCAGGCGCATCCCCAGTCAGTAACGGCGAACTCTCTTCCATTGAACGAATAATATTTCAGCCATTTCAGCCGTATTCAGGGAAGAGAGGAACAACTCTATCCCGAATTGCCAGTTGTGTATGTAAGCGGCAGTGCTATACAAGGATGTTGAACTAGACTCACTTTCGGGACTCAGATAGGTCGTAGTACTCGTACGGACTGTAGTATTGTGTAGGACTGCATTGATTTTTGTGCTTCGTAAGTTCATCGTCTAGCACCACGTACTCAAATATTCAAATGACAATCCTCTGCTTAGCTATAGACTGGGTGATCATAAGTAGTGAACTTTACATATGAAGATCGGACTGACTGTAATGCCCAAGAGGCGGCAGCGGTGTTTGACGGATTGAAGTCAGGTAGCGACCGAATAGCGATATACCTCTTTGGGAGCAAGGTTGCATATGTATACCGTCGAGGTGGTGTCCAGATAGATAATAGGCAGAGTCCTGAGCTGTGCGACAGTACCCCGCGCGTTTTCGGTGCACCAAGAATTCGAATGGGTCATAGCGGAAAAAGTGTGTAGACCCCACTGGCCTTACTAGTATGAACCCGAACAATACGATGAAAGCGCGTTTTCCTTCGTTCATACAAAGGCATTTCCAGAAAGTATTCGTTTGTGAATCTTCAAGTGTCAAGGGCTTGAAAAGAGCCGTCAATGATGATCTCGATGCAGTGCAAGAGCTAGCGCTAGACGGTTATCGTTCGGTTACATTGCAAGTGGCGAAACAGGATTTCGACTCTCTGTAAGTTTAACATCGAAAGTCAACGAGTCTTCCCAGTTGAAAGGGATACAGAGATGAAAAATAGAAGCGAATGTGAATATCTTTTGGGTGATAGCACGAGAACATAAATTCTCGAATCTCCGTTACAATGTAGAGGAAAAGGCGATTCCTTGAATTTTCTTCGGAGATGAAATGGAAAGATGTTGTTGAAGAATACACTCAATCTCGACGCGGATGTGTGAAAGAATGCCGAAGACTTCGAGGAAGACAAACTCTGCAGGTGTGCAATAACGTCTATCAGACCATCGTGCCTATATGCACAATGGACGTAGGAGAAAAGAATCAAAACGGACAATGCCGAGGCTTTTTCTTCTCTCGAATCTCGACTGTACTTTTAGTCTGAACTACTGTCCGCATTCATCTTTCAATAATCATTTCGATGCCGGCCCTTCCAGCAGATATTCAAGAATTCTTAGAAGGATATCCTGGAGGTTCAGATTCTCATTCTCTTACGGATAATTTGCAGTTCTACAGCAATCGACTTCGTTGTCGTCCTGATAATCTTCGAATCGACAGTATACATGACGAGTACGCTACCGTTGAGCAGCGGGATACGGACGTACTGAACCAATGTCTAGGTGGTTTGGAGATTATGACAAGTTAGAGTATAAGCATGGCTTCATTCAGTGGCTGTAAGTCCTACTTCCTTAGCTTCAGGAAGAGTTCTTCACGTTACGAGATCAGTTTTCCGATTCGAGAGTACGGAATGAATTATCAATCGCAACCCCTGCAAATCCACGAAATTGAATCCATGAAATCCGATCCTCAGATCATGAAACGCCTAATATCATCCTACGAACTAATGCTCGATTTCTATGGGATGCGACTGGTTTCCCTCGAGACCGGCGAGGTTGACCGGTCTATGCCTCCCCGTAATTATGCGTCGAGATATCGAAACCTTGTCCGTAAGTGATATTTACGGTTATGCAACCTCTATATCTGACAACCTGCTTTCCTTGCCCAAGGTTCCTCTCATAATTATCTTAGAATATCTCGTATCTTGAAATGTCTTTCCGAGTTCGGGCTGGAACGATTAAACTCTGGCTTTCTATTGCATGTTCTAAACGAGCAGAGCGAGTCTAATGAACTCAATTCAGGGGGGCTACGAACTAGCATGGACCGGTGGTGGGCGAACTGTATTCGAGACCCTGAGCAAAGGGCTTGGATAGGAATTACGATCGCAAAAGTTCGCGCGCGCGAGGAATTTGTCTTCACCAGAGAGAAATATACGAAGACACTCAAGAGACTTCTGGAGACAGGAAAGCTGAGTGGCGACGCGACAGTTGTCGCTACTTAGTCCCTGCGTTATGTCGATATAGGTGACTAGATTCTGTTCCGTGACTGTAACCATGTACATTGTGTTCGTAGAGCTCAAATGTATGCCGACTTATCGAGACCCGCTCCAATCAACCAGTATTACCTGAGAGCCTTTCCAGCGCCTTCAGCAGGATTTCATTCCTCCTTCGTGCATAGAGAGGACTGACGGATTGGAGCAGAGCTTCCAGTGTCTCGAAATGCCCATCTCCGGATTGTAGCTATCGAAAAACGCAATCAGATATCTATTCCACGTTAAATGACGAATACTCTTAGAGAATAACCTTCGTTTCTCAATGTAATAATGGTCGTTCGACCTTCAAGTAAGGTGACAGATGCGGTGGCACTTAAGGGCGCAGAGCCAGTGATGGAATAGGAACTGATTGCGGAAGACTGCTCGTCAAGTGCTCGTCGCAGCTCATCGGTATAGAACGAAGGGGTGCTCATAGGTGTATTGAGCAGCAAGAGTTAAAATAGTAGGAGATGTGTACGAGCCGGGTGTACTGTTTGCTAGACTCGTATAAAGAGTTGTTATAAAGGGAACACTCGACCTCAAAATTTTAACCACCCCATAAATCGCAGTCAGTCAGCAATGCAGATTTTCTGCGTCAGAATTTTTCGGCATATGATCCATTGTTTAGCATTTATCCGATAATCTTGGTGTATTGTGTCGGTTTTTTGCGCAGCAAGACGTTTACATTGAAGAAGAGGCTAAGAAGCCACGGAGGAAAGCTGAGCCTTGAGGTGACAGAACCTCGATTCATAATCGGTAAAAAATTGAACAAGTGGGGATGACATTGGATCGTTTTTCTAGCCCGTAAGTAGATTGGGCTCCGTCGATGTGCACGAAAGGTCAGAGGACCATCTTGCGTCAAGTACGCCTGCTAGAGTAAGAAACGAGATTGACGTCTCTTATCAGAATCAGAGGTCCTCTAGGATAGAGTTGATATACCCAATGGTGTGTCGGCCCACAGACACTTGATTAGATCCATTTGAGATCAATGATAGGGTAGTTCCGACAGTCTCGGTGGCACCCGTGAATAATGAGACGTTCTGTTGCAACATACCAAGTCATTGACCGCAGATTGATCAAAGCAAGTGATTCCAATTAAACGCGCGCCCCACTAGAACTCAACAGTGAGACTTCTCGAAGGGAAGTAGCTCTTGTAGAAATACGTGATCATGATGATCAAACTTGACACTTACGGAGGTCCGATATCGTGCCGGGCATCCGTTTCGGTACCTAGATTAGCTCACGTAGATACATATATATGTCTTAATGTGATCCAGGAACCCCCACGCGCTTGCTTCGGGTTCCCTGCTTATACTGGAATTCTGTCGCTTTTCTTACTCTCTAAGGCCGAAATCCAACACAAGCGCGTTAGCACAACCCATACCGGCCGTCACTCAGTGTTCGCTAACTGTCTGGGACTCTGTTTACTCACTCGCTGTTGCTGTTACCCCTATTTGATTCAACGACTGGGCTAGGCTCACTGTCCCGCTAGTGCTGGTGTTTATCATCTATTTCCTGTTCACCTACTCGATTCTATTGTTCTACTATCACTATGTCTGAGGATTCTGGACGAATTTCCTTCCCAAAACTCAATGACACCAACTATGGTACCTGGTCCCTTATGATGGAGGCTGAGCTTACTCGAAAGAGTCTCTTCCTGGACATTGTCGAGATCATTGTTGATTTTGTTGATGCCAAGGGGGCGGAACGGTCGCAGGAGGAGATGGCAGAGGAGATAGCGAAGAAGAAGAAGGCGAGGAAGGCTACGAAGATGGCTGAGGCTCGGGCGGAGATGATTCTTCGCGTGGAACCTAGTCAGTTGGCGCATATGCGTGACAAGGATCCGTTGGTGGTTTGGGAGGACTTGCGAGCTGTGCACCGTGCACGAGGCTTTGCAACGTCTGTTGCCCTTCGGAAGCGGTTCTTGTCGATGAAGATGAAGAAGGGTCAGTTGATGGTGAATTGGATTGGAGAGGTGAAGACGCAGGCATTCGAGATGCAGGCAGCTGGCATTTCCGTTTCTGACCACGATCAGATTCTTGCTCTCACCACTGGTCTTCCTCCTGCGTACAAGACGATCATCACAACGTTTGGCCAGCTTCATCCTTCCATGCTCACACTCGATTATGTTATTATTCAGTTGTTGAACGAGGAGGTTAACATCAATGCCGATAAATCCACCAATTCCTCTACAGCTACAGGCCACACTTCCAATGACGTTGCTCTTGCTGCTATATCCGTTAAGTCATTCAATCGCTGCTATGCTTGTGGCTCAGGTGATCATCTCAAGCGAGATTGTCCACTGATGAAGGAGTTTGAGGCTTGGAAGAAATCGAAGGTGGCTGCTGGGGAGGCAAATGCTGTTCTGGAAGACGAGGACACCATTGCGGAGGAAGATTTTGCTTATTGATTTTGTGCGTTCTTTAATTCTTTTGATATTCTTTTCATTCTGGGGGAGTACTTCCCATATACCTTTAGACTTCTTTCACTTTTCTCGTGTCCAAGTTTGTGGGGGAGTGTAGAAATACGTGATCATGATGATCAAACTTGACACTTACGGAGGTCCGATATCGTGCCGGGCATCCGTTTCGGTACCTAGATTAGCTCACGTAGATACATATATATGTCTTAATGTGATCCAGGAACCCCCACGCGCTTGCTTCGGGTTCCCTGCTTATACTGGAATTCTGTCGCTTTTCTTACTCTCTAAGGCCGAAATCCAACAGCTCTGCCCCGAGCGGAGCTGACCCGAGCACTCTTACGCGAACAAGTCAGCCGTAGACTCGGAATTGGTCGTGTGCTTTCTCAGTTCTGTAAGAAGCCCAGTAACGCTCATGCGGCGCACAGCTGTTTTCTGCGAATTGAAATGTGGCCCCAGAGGATTGTGGGCTGCACGGGGCTCGAAGACAGAAGGGTCCTGTGGGCATTAATTATTTCAACGCGGGCCCGAGACCAGAAGAACGGACAAGAATCGTTCGTAGATCGCTACTCGTGTAGCACATCTGGCTAGAATTCAGTATACAAAATAATGGCCTTTATGCCGAAGGTCATCCGACACGTACCATCAACCTGGCACATTTTCCCTGATTCCAAGTGGGAGGTAAGTCCATAGGGCGACTGATATGCCCCAAGTCCAGGCTTTAAACTTGCGCTTGGGCATTAGATTCTGAAGTTTGTCCCTATGACAGAGCGATCCTTTGTATCTTGTTCAAGGAACTACAGCATGAGTTTTGCGGCCAGACATATGGGTGAAGAGAAAAAGACCGACTAAAGCGCTGTATAGTATTCCGAGCACTGGTAAGTGGTTGCGAAAATTAGAGTCGCAGTATATTTACGTAATCGTTGCGTACGTGACTGCGTACCTGCTGCGCTACTAGTACTACGTTGCTTACCTTCCAGTCTCGAAACTGAGCGATACTCTGGCGATACTCTATTCAAGATGGATGTCATAAAAGCCGTAGAGACATATGTCACGAAGGTGGTCGCTGAGCCTTCGGCGATGAAGGTGTTATTGTTGGACGTCCATACCGTACGTCGGCCGCCATCTGGAAAGTAATTTTCGACGAAGCTCACAAACTCATAGACGCCAATCGTATCGTTAGCTTCCACACAATCTACCTTACTTTCACATCAAGTCTATCTCACAGACCGCATAGACAACCAGAAACGTGATAGGATGCCCCATATGAAATGCGTCTGTTTTCTGCGAAGCAGTGAGGACAGTCTTGATGCTCTGCAAGCTGAACTGAAAGAACCAAAATATGGAGAGTACTACCTCTGTCAGTCGGTGAATCATTAGCTGGTTCGTGGCGCTTGAGTGCAAAGGTACTGACAGTCTTACTCCTCAGATTTCAGTAATATCCTGAGCAAATCGATCATAGAACGTCTTGCTGAGGCGGACGAATACGAAGTAGTCCGGGAGGTTCAGGTATCTCAGCTAAGCTATGCTCATGTCTGTTCCCAACTCAAATTCAAGTCAAGGAATATTTTGCAGATTATGCGCCATTGCTTCCATCTTTGTTCTCACTCAATCATATACCGTCAAAGTCCAAGCCATTGTATGGAACATCCCCGAACTCTTGGAACCCTGACGCCCTTGAACGTTCCGTACAGGGCATCATTGCTGTTCTCCTTAGCTTAAAAAAAAAGCCAGTCATCCGCTACGAAAAGATGAGTGGTATGGCTAAGAAATTAGCCACAGAAGTTCAAGTATGTGTTCAGTTGAATATACAGCGCTGCCGGAAGCTCAATCTTGCTCAACACCGTATCCATTCAGAGTCGACCCTTTTCGACTTCCGATTAACCCAGGTCCCACCGTTATTGCTCATTCTAGATCGAAGGAATGATCCAGTCACACCCTTGTTATCTCAGTGGACATATCAAGCAATGGTTCATGAATTGCTAGGCATTCAGAATGGACGTGTAAGCCTCAGTCAGGTTCCTGATATTCGGCCGGAACTCTCAGTGAGTTAGTTTCTATGCGTCCGAATTCGTAATTCACAAAGTCCATTCTTCAGGAAATTACACTCACAACCACCACCGATCCTTTCTTCCAAGCACATTATTTAGCCACCTTTGGTGACCTCGGTTCATCGTTGAAGAACTACGTCCAGTCGTATCAGTCTCGATCTCTATCACAGTCACCTTCTTCAATCAATTCAATCTCAGATATGAAACGGTTTGTGGAAGAATATCCTGAGTTTAGGAAGCTTGGTGGCAATGTGAGCAAACACGTTGCCTTAGTGGGCGAGCTCAGTCGGCTTGTTGGGAAAGACAAACTTCTTGAAGCCGGGGAGGTGGAGCAAGGCTTAGCGACAAGTTCCGGGGCTGACTTTAAAGTAAAATCTCTTTCCATTTACAAGAGTCGAAGCACTCACACTTGCGGCAGGAAGTGCAAGATCTTATCAAGGATCCAGTTATCTCGCCAAGGCACAAGCTTCGTTTAGTGATTCTATATGCTCTTCGATACCAGAAAAGTCAGGCAGCTAATATCGCATCACTGATTAATCTCCTGCTCGCAAATGGAATATCTCGAGAAGATGCTCGCGTGAGTCAGTGTAGATCGTGTGACGGCGTATTTCCGCTCATCATTTCCTCTCAGCTGGTCTATGTGTTTTTGAACATTTCAGGCGCGGACCAGCGGCAAGATGATCTGTTTTCTACTGAATCTTTACTCGCCAAGGGAAGATCCGCCTTAAAGGGTCTCAAAGTGAGTGGCCGGACCTGTTCTTAAATGCGTAAACTAACAGCATACCCGTAGGGCGTAGAAAATGTGTATACACAGCACACGCCACATCTCTCACAAACTCTTGAGCATCTGTTTAAAGGACGACTGAGGGACATCAGCTATCCTTTCCTGGAAAGCCCTGGTCCAAATGCTTCGTTGCAAAGGTATGATCTTCGTGGTGACATCTATTGTGCTGCTGCTAAGCACTACGTCAAGGCCTCAGGATGTTATCATCTTCATGATAGGAGGTACTACATATGAGGAAGCCAGGACGGTCGCATTACTCAATCAGCAATCGACTCCCGCATTCGCTGGTGCAGCACCATCTAGCGCCGGCACCCGTCTACTATTGGGAGGGACCTGCATCCATAATTCCTCCTCGTAAGTTGTACTCATTGCCATTTACGCGTTGCTAACGCCTGCCGAAGTTACCTTGATATGGTCAATACTGCTGCGGAGGACTTCTCGTCGTCGGTATATGAGCCTCCCCCCGAATCTGCCTCAAATGCTCCTTCGCTAAATTTGAACCTTGGAGGCGTTAATGTTAGTCTTGGAGGAGCAGGAACAGGTGTTTATCGGTCTAGTGGAGAAGCTGTCGGCGTGCAAGCAGAAGGTATTCGTGATGGTGTGATGAATTTGATAGGGAAAGTCAAACAAGGTGTAGACCGTATCACTATACCTTAAGGACATTGAAATATTAAACTACGTATATATAATAATGAGACGGATCTGGTTCGAACTTCGTAGATTCCTAGGGTAAAATTCGGTGATCGAAAGTGAACTTGTAGGCGAAAATGCAGTGATTCTCTCTGACACGTCGACTATAAGTCACGGGATACATTTACTCTTCTCTCTACTTATATTATTCTTCTCTCTTTCTCTACACCTGTCTACTCCTTGGGCTTCTTGTTTCTGGTTTCCTATCTGTCGGTTAGGACATAATGGCGAAAGGATTTTTCGCGAATTTAAAAGGCGTTGACGCATTCGGGAAGGCACGTCAATCCCTTTTACACGGTTGCAAATTACTGAATACTACAACATCCAGACTACAGAAGATGTGAAGGTCAAGACCCGCACTGGCGCTTTTCGTATGTCTAAACATTTCCTATGCAATGGAAGGCCTAAAAAGTTGTCCAGTTACTCTTGTTTCCGCGGCAATCATCTTAACGTTCACCATGATGGAATTCATGGACTATCGGAGAGTATACATCGATACTTCGTTGGTTGTTGACAAGAGCAGAGGAGAGAAACTCACAGTTAATCTAAACGTCACCTTCCCGAGAGTACCTTGCTATCGTACGTATACCCTTATGCTAACCAGGCGTGTGTTGATTTAAGCCCGAGTTCAGTTCTCAGTCTGGACGTCATGGACATAAGCGGGGAAACACAGAGAGACATCTCCCATAACGTTTTGAAGACGCGCCTCGATCCTACTGGTACTTCCATTCCTGGCTCTCGCAGTGCCGACCTCAGGAACGATGTCGACAAAATGAACGACCAACAGGGAGAAGGCTATTGTGGTTCATGTTATGGTGGTCTAGAGCCTGCAAGTGGTTGCTGTAACACTTGTGAGGAAGTCCGAACCGCATATGTGAACCGAGGATGGAGTTTCTCGAACCCAGATGCTATTGAGCAGGTCGGTGTGACGCTGTCGTGTTAGATATCCTCAACTAATGTGCTCTCCATAGTGTAAAAGCGAAGGGTGGTCGGACAAATTGAAGGAACAAGCAAATGAGGGGTGCAATATCGCTGGTCGCATTCGTGTCAACAAGGTCATCGGGAACATTCACTTGTCTCCTGGTAGATCGTTCCAGAGCAGTGCTCGAAACATCTATGAGCTGGTGCCTTACCTTAGAGATGATGGCAATAAACATGACTTCTCTCACACAATACATCAGTTCGCGTTTGAAGGTAATGCTTTCTCAAAATTCGTGACTTATCGCTAAGTTCATTCGTTTGAAGGGGATGACGAGTACGATATATACAAAGCCAAAACTAGTCGGGAGATGAAGAAACGACTTGGGCTTGATGTCAATCCTTTGGACAACTCTTTACACCGGGTAAGTTCTGAACCTCTTGATCTTGTTGTTCAAGTGCCCCGCCTCATGCCCGACTTTTGGACCGGACCTCTAAAGCTAACTACATGTTCCAATATTTCATGAAAGTGGTATCAACACAGTTTAGAACAATTGACGGAAAAACCGTACGCTCTGCAGTCCCCGAGTATATGTACCTTGCTGATTCCAATACTGTTCACAGATCAATACTCACCAGTACAGTGTGACGCATTTCGAGCGTGACCTCACTGAAGGAGCAGCGGGTGATACTCCTCAAGGTGTTCACATACAACATGGTGTCAACGGTGTACCAGGTATGTAGGGCTTGCTGAATTCGCCATTCTTATTTCGAATTAAATGTCCCCCCATCTCAGGCGCTTTCTTCAATTTTGAAATCTCGCCCATTCTCGTCGTGCATTCAGATACACGACAGTCGTTTGCACACTTCGTCACATCGTAAGCACACTTCGAACTCTCTGATAATGTCTTTCTTATTCATTCCCCGAAGAACATGCGCTATCATTGGAGGAGTACTAACAGTGGCATCACTACTTGATAGTGCTCTATTCGCCACTAGCAAAGCATTGAAGAAGCAGGGTGGCCATAAGGCTAATGATCAAACCGCAGGCTATGGTGGTAAACTCATGTAATATACGCATTGATACTGTAATTGTTCCAATGGAGGGGTTACCACATCAGACTCGGACAGATGCTTTGGAATACAGGACAGTAAATAAATGACACAAGGCCAAGCTTCCTTCTTCTAGCTAAAGATACAGATATATAGCATAAAAACCCATAAGGATACACGGCAAATTCAACATCAAAACAGAGAATAGTCAATCTCGTGATGACCATACTCAAGGTTTCTTTCGCGAAGCGAATCTAGAAGCGGGGTTGGCTTTGCGCTTTTTCGACGGTGGAGCAGTCATATTCTGAGTTGTTGCACGCTTGTTTGTTAAGGGAACAACTTGAGAGTACTAGTAAAGGGTCAGAAAAGATCGACTTCGTCAACTAAGAACAAAGAACAGACCTGCGACGTGATCATGAGTTCGTCTTCATTTTCGTCTTCTTCTACCGCATCTTCCCCAAGCGCGGCAGCTTGCTCTTCGTCATCACTCGGTAGCTTCAGTCTGCCTCTCCCTATCTTCCTTGACCCACGCGGCTTACTGGAGTGAACTATACTGCTGGAGTCACTAGGATCAGCTTCGTCCGGATACACCAGGTCATTCTGTGCCAGCGAGCCTTCTTCAAAGACGTCTGAATCTGAGTCGTCTTCTTGCTTCACATCGAATACAGCTTGCACACGACGAATGACTCGTATTTGAGGTGCAGATTGAGGCGCGACCCTCTGAGGTGCGCGCGGTGAGGTCTGAGGTACAGACTTTCGAGGTCTGGCGTGTAGCTGATCGACTGTCTCTGGAAGGGATTGCTGTTTAATTGACTTCGCAGACGGCGCCGAGCGGGATATTGCTTTTGGAATTGGTGTCTTTCTCCTGGAAGGGCCAGGACGAGAGACGCGGTCTGATACGACAGGATGAGAAGGCGAATCATATTCAGGAGGGCTAAGGGGGTATTTCTCGGATGCAGACTCCTTCACTTGGTCGTGGTCCGTATATCGTGATATAGGAGTTAAAGGTGCCGTGTTGAAAGAGGACTGGTTCTGCACTACAGGTTAGCATAGTGGAAAATCTTGATGTATGGTCGCAATGCCATACCAAGAGTATTTGATTCAAATCCTCCACCTTTGTGGCCAGGGAACAACGCTCGCCTTCGACCCTAAGAAAATGCTCTTGCCAATTCCTAGACTGATCTTTCCATTGGGCGGACTCCCGCCGTATGAGGGATATTGCCTCAGTTTGATGGGTCACCTTCGAAGATATAGATATCGTAAGCATCAGGGAAAGCGACTTCAAATACACTAGATGCCCTACGGTAGATTCGGCCTGCCTCAGCTACTCCCAGTTTGAATAAGCCAGCGAAGCATATGAATTGAAAGTTTTGCGTACCGATGCTTTCAATAATTCAACTTCTTGCTTCCACTCTTGAGTCTCCATTTGTGCCTCGTGTAGCAATTTTATGGCGTTGTCTCGGTCATTCCTGGCTTCCAACGCGTCTGCGACAGCGCGGGCCACCTCCGCCTGGGACCTGCATTCAGCTTCGGCCAACTGCGCAAACATCGTAACTATGAGCAATTCGAGAACTTTATGCCATTGAACATACGATTTTGTAGATTGAGTGAGACAAAGTAGAGAGAGATTCCGCGATTTGTGTCGAAGGATGAGTGCTCTCCATTTCAGTTGGAAATAATTATGTAATCGACTTTCAGCCTGAACATACCCCCCTCACAAATCCACCCGTAGTCCACTTCGTTCCTTTTCATTGTTTCTCATCTTTTCGTTTGAAGGTTCTAATAAAGTTCTTCAATTCTTGGTGCTTCTCCTGCTTGCTTCGTTCAAGTTCTGTTCATTTCTTACTCAAACGTTCATCTGCAAGTTTCAAATGTCGACGTACCTTCCATCATTGCCGCAAGCTGTGACATCCGAGCTTTGCCACTCTGCTCGATCATGCTGAGCAGCACTTCCATGTCTGTTGAAAAAGGTATCAATGAATTATCTGGATTTGCTCATTATCGCTTACTGACCCTCATTAGAGTCTTGTTTCGCTCTTTCTTCTAAGATGTCCTCCCTCACCTTTTGAATGCCATGCAGCAGCGCTCGGATTTCGTCTCTCCGAACTTCTTTCTCAACGCGACTGGCTGCTTTTTCCTGTTCCAATTCTGATGATCGTGAAATGCACTCCCGACATCGGTCTAGCTGATTGTTCAATTTGTCTCGAACTTCGTTCAGTTGTTCCTCAACAGTGGGTTCACTCTGGCTAGTAATTACCCTAGCTCGATCGTCGAGGCTATCGCCATCGGAGTGCATGGTCGCCAGGGAAAGATCAAGAACTGAAGAATACAATCGGCCCGTGACCGACAACTCGGCGTCTCTGGCATCGTGAAATGCTCAATAGATGCATTGTGTAGCGCTCGTCATCGATCTCCTTCACAGGCAGGCAGACACGCAACACTTGTTCAATAAACCCGCACAAATTGCCCTGTTCTGAGGCCAACGTCCCCAGCATAATCATAGAAAGTCGTGGATCCTGCTAGCAGTAATATGTTATGCCTGACCTTAAGGTCTTCCTGCGAGGGGCCTTGCGCTGTACAACATTCCGCATCGATGAAGGAATATCGAGTACGGCGAGTACAAGCGAATCTACGGGCCAACTTTCGATTTGTTCCGACAGAGGATTTTATGCTACCTCACGCCTTATCGTCAAATCACACCAATCATCTATTCAATGAATCAGTGGGCTGTTGCATCAACTGCGATATGTCAACTATCAAACCATTCAAGTTAGCTGTCTAATGCGATTGCAGTGAGCTTTACTTAACATTACCTCCCGTCCTCGCTCGTTAACGCCTAAGCAAAATAGGAATGGTATCACTCTACACCCATCATTTAAGCGAACAGCTGAGGGACTTCAACATATTGTTCGCGGCCCGCCCGGACTATACACTTTCTCCAAGCTGCCTCCGAATTTATTCCCCCTCTTGTTTGCGGGATGATTCCAGATAAGCATGTAACAGTAAATCGTTCAGGGTACCTAAATGTAGTATAAGTGACCTTGAATGGGTGCTCAATCGAATCTTCCCAGTGAGTGGCGCAGTCAGCAATGACTGGTTCTTCATCCCAGCTATCTCCAGATAGAAATGATCGTTTGTTTTAACCGCCACGAGTGCTTGATTCTGAACGTGATAATCCGCGACAAGTAAATCATGTCCAACAGTATGCTATCATCCAGATTCGAAGAATTCGAAGTTCAATTGTCGGGGGTTGTGGGGATGGTTCATTGGGTTGCGATATATGAGGACTTTATCAACTTTACAGCAAATCTGAGTCTCCGCTAGAGGGCGTTAGCCGTTATTATGTACTCACCGATGTCGATCGATAACAGTTATGCGTGGTTCTCTGATGCTTTCGCGTCACCGAGTGCTGTTAGTACTGATACAAAACCAGATAACAGATACTCGACAAGTATAAGTATTTTCAAGTAATAACTTCATAACGGGCCACCGGTTGGTAAACAATTCACAGTGATCTGGCAGCAGCATGGTGGGCTATGTCCACTCATCAATATAGGCTCGCTTTCTGGACTCTTAAAACTGTTCTTCTGTATAGGGTGTGTCTGTTGAACGTGTGATTCCGGGGGACGGAAAGAACTACCCTCAGACGGGAGGCAAGTACTGATAGCGACAATGAACATCTCAGGCTACGCATGCTTACAGTTTCCCTATTGCAGACATAGTTAGTATCCATTATGTCGGGACACTGGAGGATGGGTCAATATTCGACTCAAGCTATGACAGGTGCGTGCGTTTCCCTCTGACCTGGAGTGAGCATCCGAATTGAAGACCGCCCAATATTGTTCAGGGGACGGCCATTCGTAGTTGAAATCGGAACCGGTCAAGCGATTCAAGGCTGGGATGAAGGTTTGTAAGATTGACTGAGACACAAACAAGCTGCCTAAACGATTCCTTTCTTAGGTGTACCATTACTCTCGAAAGGCGAAAAAGCTGTCCTTACAGCAACAGCTGATCTGGTGAGTGTCCAGTCATTGCTTATATTCTGTGAATGTTCCCGCTGAAATTGTAAGGCTTATGGCGATCGCGGAGTACCACCAATAATTCCACCAAATAGTACATTGAAGTTCGAGATGGAACTTCTGGACATTCTTAGGCCAAAGGCGACTCAGTAAATTTCTTGGATCAAAGGCTGTGACATTCTGGTATCAAGGTCTCTTTGTATTTGTGTTTTAAATTGAACTTCGTGGAGACAAACCGTACGCACCATGAGTGAGTTGCTAACTTAATGAGATGACACAAGGTTAGACGCGAGCTAGTGAGTAACGGGGGACACGAAAATGAAACGACAGCATAAGCGTAAGCATGCTGCTGATGCCGACGAAGGCTATCGTTCTGTGAAAAGGTCTCTGGCGGACCCAAAATCATATGTAGCGTTTAAGAGTCGTACATGCCATGCCCTTCACGTCCGAGCTAAGATTCCACGTCTAACACATGTGTCGTACCTTGCACGAAAAGCGGGGAAATCATACAGGAAGAGAATCGTGATGTGATTTCTGCCTCTAGCCTATTATCAATGCTTGCACTAAGCTGATCGTCAATTGCCTTTCAACGATTTGATTGCTCTATGGGACGGACACCTTCGACTTGGACTCTGCTGCGCTCTCTACTGGACGACCAGAAACTGCATTCATACCAATGGGCAGCGCACACTGCTTGACCAGGGGATACACACGGTCCCGTCACATCTTCACGTTACCACCGAAAATACACGCCTGAAGAGCTACGACTACGAATTTCCGGCCGAGGTAGGTGAATGATCAGGCAAAGTTTCCAGCCTTCTGTTCATAAGGAGCCCCAGATCGTGCACCTCACAAGAGTCCGAGAAACGAGGGCAATAGTGCCTTATGGATCACTTACAACTAGCGCAGCATTCTTGGAAACAAGAATCAGTCTGCAGATACACCACAGGCTTGATTCGCTTTGTTCGACTGCCGACGGACGGAAGCTTGGCGTATTGCAACGTTCGTAGTACTATTGGAACAGTTTTCGCCGAATTACTCGACAAAGGCTACGTTCATCTTCTGGTATTGCCCACGAGGGAGATTGATACGACACATACGCGTGTCAATTTCAATCTTTGGCGTACAGATAGTAGTTTGAGCCGCGCTGTAAACATCATCCGTGTGTACAGGTCAACCATTCCATGGGTGCCATGACACATCTAAATCTTTCTGTAAGTGATTGACATTTTAATTCGGAGGGTTTTCAAAGACTGACGTTAGCCACTGCCTCCTGTGCGAGTCCATATACAAGGATGTCGGCGGGCGGCATCATCAATCCTTTTTCATTTGCCGAGTCTCTTCCGACTCAAGTAGCTTTTGTTCCGCGGGGGAAAGGGTGAAAAAGGATGCTTTTTGCCTAGCAGCCCAGCGACGAATCTTGAGCATAGGGAATGGGCTAAGGTTTCAGGATGCAAGCAGTTCTTAACCACATACCGGTTGAAATACATGCTCTTCATCACCAAAGTCATAGAGGAATATTGAGTACAGGATAACACCTAGCCTCCTGTATGTTTAGAGATTGCCTCAGCCGTTCAAAGTAGAATAATGGTACCTGGGATCGCAAAATGGGTCGCTAGCCTGGAAAGGGTATACACCCACTGTGGGCGGAAGTCATTTGGATCACGATGCACTTGAGAGAAGGTTCTACCACTGATTGAAGGAACTGTACGGAAATGAAGACGCTGAGGTTTTAACCTGAACATCAAGAGTAGCACTTCAAGTAATTGGCGGAAAGCGAGGACCGGCAAAGTGTTTATGTAAGCGACAGTAAACCTCAGTAAACGCGATCAAGTCACATGGCTGTCACGCCGTCACTTACAAGTTACATGTTTCATCATCTTTCACTGGAAATACCGTGCTGAGACAGCAGAAGCCAATAAAAGGATGTTTATTCTCCATACTTCTTTCTTCGACCCATACACCGTCCGCAAGTCTTCAAGCTATCCAACATGGCCGATCTTCCCAATACATTCAGTTCTCCGAACAATTTGTTCTCTACTACTGATAATCCCCCCGAAACGACCCACGAAGGGGTAGATATTCTTATAGCTCCTCATCATGCACCATCAGTAGCAAAGGAGTTAATCTCAACTGCCCGTGCACTTGTCAATCCTCGTGGCAAAGGAATCTATGCTACCGATGAGTCTCCAGATGTGATAGAAGCAGCACTTTTAGCTGCTTCCGATGTCCAAGATCAAGTGTTCACCGATGATGAAAAGAAATCTAGGCGATTGAATTGGAGGAAAGATGCCTACGAGTCTCTTTCGAGCGGTTAGCCTATCTGTGCATCTTTACGACGCGCTCTCATATTGCGTTACAGAGTACCTGTCCGGAGTTATCTTATACCCTGAAACTCTACTTGACTTCAAACTTGGTCCAATTCTTTCAAGTAAAAACATCATTCTAGGCGTGCGCGCGAATGGTGAACTTGCGCCATTCCCAGCATCTCCTTTTGAGTTTATTGTGCAGGGCATTGACGATCTTCTCCCGAGGATGCAGGCTGCTCGTGCTGCAGGGGCTAGATTTTCGAAATACCGCACACCAGTTTCCTGTACTAGTCCTGCTTTGGACCTGCCATCTCAAGTTTCTCTTGAGGTACAGGCAGAGACTCTGGCTCTTTTTGCATCTATCAGTCAGCAGGCTGGTCTCGTCCCCGTTGTTGAGCCCGATGTAGAGTTTTATGCGGATGCGGACCTTCATCGAAGTGTGGAAATTCACATCAAGGTTATCAGAATGATATATGCTCGGTGTCTTGAGCATGGTGTTCTGTTAGAGGGTACGTATTTTTATCATCTCATTGGTTTCTGATAGACTATGATTCATCCGTCAATGCGTCACCACAGGAACTCTCATCAAACCCTCGTTTCCTCAGCCTGGTATGAAGCATCCTTCTCGAGAATCCATCACGTCGAAGGAAATTGCTCTTGCCGCGGCTACAGTAATTGCCAATTCCGTGCCTACTTCAGTTGCTGGCGTAGTATTTTTGTCAGGTCAGAGTTTCAATATATATATATTTTCTTTTCGAGTTCTGAATTTGATAAAAAAACTCGTAGGGGGCCTTCCTAGTTCTGTTGCAACGGCTCATCTCTCTGCGTTGAATGCGCTGGTGAATTCGTCTCCTCCGACGTCGCCATTCTCTCGCTTGCCTCCGCTTTCGTTCTCGTATGGACGCGCAGTGCAAGGACAGCCAATGAAGCATTGGGTGCGTGGAGAAATAGACCAGATGAGAGACGCCTTTGCTCAGTCATCCAGAGCATGCTGGAAGGCTGCACAAGGCCAAGTACTCTGAATGTGGTGGCTAGGCAACCATTTCATTCAGAGATTGAAGAAAGACAATAATTTTCAAATTGAACAGAAGCTTTCTGGAATGTAAATTAGTTGATGTATATTCTGATCCAACAAGCACTTTACGGTCATCATCTTCACACATAGCCATCTATGATGAGAATGTAAGTTTCCGGTAAATCCATGCACACACAAAGCGCTTCTACATTAGCAGAACGATTAAAGGGCTGAATGGTCGTAATCATCAGTACATAGGTCATCTTATTTGCGTATCCAGGGGTAGTACAGACCAATATCAAGGTGCCAGTCTTTCAATCTTCCAGCTGGGCTTTCCATCAGGAGAACCTTCGTCTCGAAGATAACGGACACGATCATGTAAACGGGATGGTTTGCCACACCAGAACTCGACTTCACTAAAGACCAGAGTATCAGCCTGAGATCGTTGTGAGTGGTAAGCTAAACAACTTTGGTATTACCCTCCAGCCGCCCCAGAAGTCAGGTAAGGGAACACTCCCAGACTCGTCCATGTGCGCCTTGAAACGATCCTCGTACTTCTTCAGCCGGGAGCTCAGTTCCCCCTCTGCTACCACAGTGCTCTGCTTACTTGCCCAGGCGCCGAGTTGGCTTCCTACTGGACGGGATTTAAAATAATCATCGCTTTCTTGACGACTGATCTTCTCGACCTTCCCGACAATCCGTACGGATTTGTGTATCTCCCTCCAGTAGAAAACAAGAGCGACATGTGGGTTCGCAAGAAGCTCCTGAGATTTACGAGAGGTGTAATTAGTGAAAAACACAAAACCGCGGGAATCGAGTTGCTTGAATAGAACTGTGCGAGCAGATGGAATGCCATTTGGAGTAGCAGTACAGACGGTCATCGCTTCAGGTTCGTGAACATTTCCGCCCTCTACAACTTCTTTGAACCAAGCATGGAATTGGTCTAAAGGAGACGGGCAAACAGACGAAGGAGAGAGAGCATCCGTCGTCCTGTATTGCTCGTGAGGGAGAACCTGAAGTTTCTCGGGGCTAGGCTCAGATATAATCACATCCATTGAGAGAAACCTTGAGCGCGTAGAACACAAACTCTGAGCGAGGAACTGAGTGCGCCGAGCAAAGTACGGTAGCAGGCTGGAGAGCATTGTAGTGATGTGCCGATCTTGGACCCATATCGATTGGTTATGTAAGCATTGCAATATGGACAGAAATTTTGACGTGCTTCTGTTTAAAATTATAATAATACTCAGTACTGTATACTGTACATATTGATAGTTTGAATTTTTGACTGTGGCAAAGGAAGTTCCAGTATGTATGTAACTCGTATGGTTATGTCATGAATTTTCTCCTGACAGTGATTGAAGTACACATGGAACATCCTATAATAAATGACCGGACCTGAGAGGCGCTTTTCAGATGGAACAAACAGACAACTCACACAGCCAATATGCAATATAGCACCTTCAATGCGCGGCGAAGATTGTCAGCTGCGCCGCCATGTAGCCTGAGGCTGGAGGACTTTTCTCTGCTATGTTTGGCGGCCAGCCGACTCGGATGATCAATATTTCCAACCCATGTATTTAACGTCCAGGGGAACCTGAGGGGAACCAGGATATTCCGGCAACACACGAGGGAAAGCGAAGATACATAGCACTATAGTCAAGCTGCAGGCTGCTGCCTGCTCAGTGCTGCTGCACATACAGCTGTGTGTTAGCCATGTGCTCAATCATATGGGCTGGCAGTAAAGTCGCGTAGATTAAGGACCTTCAATGACCTGCAAAAGTGTGTTGAGGATTCGACAAAAGGTTACATATTCCTGAGCCAGTGGTGAAAGTAAGATTAATATCGAAATACTATGTATGAGTTGTATAAGCGACAACTACATGGATCCGAGTCTGCTCTCAATACCGATTCCTATGAATACTCTCATAGAAAGATGATCAAAACATCATTGAGTTGAATCCGGCCCCGGAAGGGCTTCTATTACTAACCTCTTACATCTACCCCATAGACAGAGTTCTTGGTGTAGTACAGCCTGCAGCTCAGAATGCGCTCGCAGGTTGCTCACAAGAGTGACTTGATAAAACTACCCATTGATTTTGAACGCGGGGTTCGGATGGATTCGTCGAACTAGTACTAAAACTTGATCAGTTCCACTGTGGGCGCTTGAAAGAAATAAGAGATTAATATTATAATATATGAATGCATTTTTCGTATCCTCCAAGGCGTCAGAAATCAGATATTTCCTTTCATATTGCAGAATTCCTAGGTAGCCAAGGCGCAAGGGAAAAGCAGGTGAACTAAAGGAAAAATCCTATTCGGCGACTAAAAGGAGAAAGGCCAGATCTAAGATGTCATGGTCACAGTTACAGGGCTACTATGTATATCATCCCTTTTTTCCATCACCCCCATCCCTTCCTTCCATTAAACGGTCATATCTCCTACATAGTAGACGGTTTGCAGCACCAGAATGCTTCATTCCATCTACGACCTTACTACATCTTGTCGAAAGACAGCTGGCGATGTTCCCGCCAAACTTGTCGTATGTTTTCAGCTAGTCATTTAACACGAATTCGCCTGAATCTTCTGTTCTGTAGGGTGCTTCAACGACGGTGGTGGGGTCAAAGATGTATCTCTTTGTGAGTATCCCCGTATCCTCGCCTTGCAATGGTCTTAACTGACTTATCGGCATATTGGCGCTCAGGGGGGCCGTCTAGTAACGGAACGCAGGATGGTCTCCGATCTCTACGCCTTCGACCTCGAGACTTTTGTTTGGGAGAAGATCACGCCCTTCCCTGAAGATGACCTTCCTAAGCCGCGATATTTCCACAGTGCTGATGCTTGTGAGGATTCTATTGGTTTTTCACCGCTGCCATTCATAGCTGATATTTTATGCAGGGAATAATCAGTTGATCATATTTGGTGGAATGAGCAATCAGCCTAATTCTCCCAATGCTGACGAGCTTTGCGTTTTAAACGACGTGCGATTCTTTGACCTTGCTACGCGGCACTGGCTTCCTCAGTCGCAATTTCCCGCACCCGTCTCAGATACTTTCGTTCCACGCGCCCGCTACGCCCATCTGTCTTCTATAACAGCAGACCGTTTGTTCATCATTGGCGGCCAGGACTTCTATAACACATGGCTCGACGACGTTTGCGTATACGACTTACTAGGTAAAGCTTGGGTTCAACGACGCGACTATCCACGTCACTGCGGTACCTATCGTAGTGTCGCAGTGTCTTCGAATCTCTGTGTTCGCCTTCCTCAGATTGAGGCGCGCGCTTCGCAGGCCTCAGCAAACTTTGGTCCACCTGGTGCTCGTTTTCGCGAGGCTCATGATACACCTTCCTTGGACTTCACACCGTCAGAGACACTGGTTCACTTGCCGTACTCAGCTACCCCGACAGAAGAACATCCGTCTGACATCTATCTGTACAGCAACTACAATGTAATGTCATTCTTCTTTCCTACTCGATGATTGTTAACGATTGGCATATGATTTCGGCAGTTCACTGATGTAAAGCGCGAGCTTGAAGTCTTTTCTCCGCTTCCTGATACCGATTTTACCGTGCAAGACCGTTCCACGGCCATGAGTGGTCACACACTTCCTCCCGGTCTTCGGTTTCCCACAGGAGCGATTCTTGGCACCCACCTCATCATTGCTGGTACTTATCTCGCTCATAGTTACCAATCCTTTTCAATATGGGTGCTCGATCTTCTCACAATGACGTGGGCACGCATAGATCCTGGAAAGGCCGTGGAAACTGGCTCGTGGTTCCGTGGGTGTGTTTGGCCAGAGTCCAACAAATTCCTAATTTTCGGAAATCGGAATGGCAATCTCGTCGATGACTACAATCGTCGTTTGCTGAGCTGGGATCATGTAGCGGTTGTGGATCTGGAAGCTTTCGGAATATATCAGCCTCCTCCATTGAGACTGGATCTTCCAATGCAAGAGCTAGGACTAGCAGCTCTCGAGGAGAAAACCTTGGCAGATTTCGAGATCATCTGCGATGATGGTCGGCGAATCGCCTGTTCACGTAGGCTTCTTGAAGACCGATGGCCTTGGTTTAAAGAGCAGCGAAAAAAGCTCTTGGAGACTGCTTTGATGACGAGCGACCAATTGCCGACTTCTCCTATGCATGTGAAGCTTCCGGACCTTCCTGGTGCGATCCATGCAGATGAGCGACGCCCTGACCCACGACTAACGCCACGGGCGTTACATCTCTCTGAGCCATATCCAATTACACTGGCACTATTGCAATACTTTTATACGCTTGCACTCTTAACCCCTCTCCAACTTGCACCTGCGGTCCTCAGTCAATTACTCGTCTTGGCTACAAACTACCAAATACCCCATCTAGAATCCCTCGTGAAACACGCAATGCATCGTGCGTTGTGTAATTCAACTTCTGTCGGTGTTTACGAGGTAGCGACTCTTTGTGGCTGCCGAAGTTTGCAGATACGGTGAGCGCTTCATACAATGATTTTTTTCCGTACTAATTGTAGGTATTTGCAAACTTTACAGCGCACTAAAAACTGTTATGGTAAGGGTTCATCTATTCTCAAATGCATTTATCTCTTACTAATTCTGCGTGATAGTCTTACACTCAGAAGCGCCCACGGCGCGACAAAGAAACCGGTGGCGGTGGTGGTCGGCCACCAGATAGTGGAGCAGGAGGAGGAGGACCCGGACCGTCCAATGGTCATGATGACCCTTCAGGCGGTTCTCGAGGTGACAGATTTATCTCGAGGCCACGAGGTACTTCTGATGCGAAATGGCGAACCGCAACAGTCGAGAATGGCGCAGGTAATTACTCGCACAGTAAGCACAATCCGTTTCATCGCTTCACCGACGAAACTAGCATTAACATGTGTTATACTTAGACTACGCCAAGTTCCCTTTGCCGTCTCATCCGAACAATTATCGTTCTACTCACGACCGTCACACTAGTGCTGTCTCCGTTAGAACTGACGACGAGCTGCACGATGTAGCGGATTTGCTGGGTGCAGCTTTGCTTGAGCCGCGGAATAGCCCTCGACATGACCGTGCCAAGAGTGAAGATATGTATGAGGCTCTTGTAGATCCGTCTATCGCACATTCCGACTCCGAGAGTGTGGATGAGATCTCGAGACCGACAACGGCCGAATTTTCATCGGACGCCCGCTCCCACAGATCGTACATCGCGGAGTCCATAACATCGTTTTCGATCTCTGAGTACGAACTTTTGTCGGTGGATGGTAGTGTCGAGCGAGTGTATCTCCCCCCAGAACCCACATTTGCTTCATTCCATCTTCCTCTATCTCGGCTGGCACCTATCTACACTGGGAGCCACGATAATAGTGATACCCCTTCGTTAATCTCCCATAAATCCCGCAGCTCTCTTGGTAGCTCTACTAGTCACGTTTCTCCACTGACACCTGGCATCTATACCCCTTCGGAGTACTTGGATCCGGCACCTCTACCTGTCATTGTGGAGCGGCAGTTCGAGGACCAGGCATGGGAACGCTGGAGGCACGATCGTGACTCTGAAAGTGTGCAGGCTATGCAATTCTCTTCGAAAAGCGATTCCCCGGCAATAATACCAATGTCTCCTTCGGAAGTCACTTCAAGGCCTTGGCCGAAGCAGCCATCTACTTTGGAATGGAAAGTTCCAAAATCTGGACGGAGATCGTCAGAGGACGTGGAAGTATCCACCATCACTCCAGCCCATGATCCACCGCCGACGCCCAAGAAGACGGGTACCACGTCGTCGTTCTCGCGCTTGCTGAGAAAAGACAAGGAGACTAGAATGAGCAAGTACGAAACATCCCAACTGCCTCTTGATAGTAAGGCGCTGAAAGCCGAAGAAAAGAAGCGTAAAAAGGAGGAAGCAAAAGCAAAGACTGAGAGGCTTGCGAGGGAACTCAAAGCTAGCTCACAGGCCCGCGCGCGACAAGCTGCAGACAGTAATTCTTTAAACTCGCAGGAGCGAAAGAAGAAGGATCCAGGGGCCATGTTTGGTGGTATGGCTGGAATTGTCATGTAGAAAATATCTTCGTCTCTCTTTTTGATTTATCTATTTCATTTATTGCGGACTGCTCCGATTTACTCTCGTTCTATTTAGCACTATCTTTTTCAACTTTCTACTGTTGTATTCCCACATATGTAGTATCATTGACAGCGTGTGCCGTGTGTCGGCAAATGGACCGTATTTGCACCAAAGTGAATTGCAGGTTGCACATTACTTACCGAGACGACAACATCAAAGTGGGGGCGAACACAAGCGCACTATGGAAGATTCACTACTACTTACCTCTACTATGTGTTCAACTATGGTACCTGGTTTGTCAATCGGCGTTGGTTGCTGTGCACAGCGATGATGATCACAGGAAATTCGCGCCTCCCGTCTACGTCGTTCCTGAGTTCGACACTTTTTATATTCTTCGGCTTCAAGCTATAATCTTACGTACAGTGTGGATGACAGGACTCATGATCATCCTGATGTACTGCAGCATGGCTGAGTGCTATCAGCTTTTCTATTCCTCTCTGTGATTTCTGGTGCAGTGGCCTGCAAAGACTGTTCGAGCTTGATACGGCGACAGAAAAGATAGTCCGTATGTCTGGAGCTCAAGTAATCGATAGCGGTCAAGGGACTCGTGGCTTCACTTTCAAAAAGTTCGTGGACAACGGATTAGATGGCTGCCCCGAGATGTAATGTTCTCGTGCAACGTTTGCAGGGCTAATCCGTCAACCATCCAGCAAAAGTTCCTTGTTGGATACCAAGGCTGGTGAGGAACTATCCCATCAATCCTTTGTCGTGCGTTGAAGTATACTGCTGCAGGTTCACTTGTCCTGGGGATGGGAATCCTTTGAGTATGCCATTCATACTGTCCAAAGTTGCTCGCTATCTGATTTTGAAGATGAGCATGGTTGGTCACACTGGCTCAGTCGTCCCATTTCAGCTGGCGGGAGGCCTACGACCGACACCTGGCCTGATGTTTCCCAATACCCACCTTCTGAGCTCTTCCCTGTGTCAGGGTTCAGTCTCAAGTCCGGAGAGCAGACATTCGTATTCTCATCTCGTCACCCCAAAACCGTTCAAAGGTAAACATATCACTAGTATCTTAGGCTGAAAGTTCACCCAGTCCCAGGCATTTTAATTGGATGGCGCAATATGGCATAGACGGCGCATTTCTACAACGTTTTGTTGGTCAGTGTGATCCAAATGTCGACAATCAGAAAGTTCTACTTTGGCGTGATGAAATTGGGGATCACGTCAAGAACGCCGCAGAGGTGGAGGGTCGCGTCTTCGCCATCATGTAGGTGATTGGATTCGATGGATTGATATCAAGCTTATTGCGGCGGTTTTTCGAGGTACGACGTATGTGGTGTTGCACCTAGTCGTGTTCAGGAGATCTTGGAGAAAGACTGGATACACCTTATTCGTGATAAGTGTGTCCTGGATAGTCCGAACTATTTGAGGGAATGTGGCAGACCGGTTCTGTGCTTATGCGGTTTGTTCCCTCTTCGATACAGCATTCATACAGCCTTCCAAAGGCTTCTGATAATTTATGATTGTTGACAGGTTTTGGTTTCAGAAATAGTGCTGGTCATGATCCAGACACAGTACGGGCGATCACATCATATATACGGCGAGTCACACCAGGAGGGGCATATATTATTGCAGGTGTGACTGAATAACTCATGCGATTCACTCCTGGACTCAATGGCTTTTGCAGGTGTGCCGAGTCATTGGCGGACTGGGGATGGCGAAGCGGACCCTAATAAGAGATTTCTCGAAGTTTGGCTGAACGAATTTGATGCTATACTGCCTTGGAGTGTAGGACGTTATAAAGATGAAGAAGAGGCGGATTCCTTTGCAAGAAACATCATGAAGAAGGACATAGAGTTCCTCAGTTCCTATAATGCAGCTGGTCGCTGTCGTCTGATTGACTATATTCCTGTGGTGCTTCCCGGAGGCTTTTTTCCTGCATCAGTATAGAACCAGGAACAGCTGATAGAGACAATTCCAAGGGTTATAACATGTCCGAAGGCCGATGGGCTTTTAACAACATCAAACGACTGGGAGGGCGATTTTTGTGGAGGCAGGTGTTTAATGCATGTAACCTTGGTGCCAAAAGTATATACGGCGCAACCTGGGACGAGTAAGCCTTGAAATATATCACCTGGAAACAGTCTGATTTTCTCCCCAGATACGACGAAGGAACGGCTTTAATGCCAACAGTTGAGAGTAGACTGTCATTGCCTGTGTCTATGCGGCATCCTTTCATGGCATTGGACGAGGACGGGTACGATGTTCCTGCTGACTGGTAAGTGTTAAGAGACGTTTCTTCCCCGATTTCCCTTTTCAAGCGTTTCTTAGGTATATGCGCATTTGCGGATTGGCTGCCGAAATTTTGCGAGGCGACGTTCATCTAGACCATACCTTTCCGCTCCGAGCATTGCAAGGGTTTTGGTCAGGTCATCCTGGGCTTATAGGGAACACCGCCGAGCATGAACATTCCTCTCATGGAGAGCAGCCACCACCGCCCTACTTTGAAGGTAGCACTCCAACATCTGCTTCGGCATCACGACTGAGAGAAAAACACCCTGCTCTGTGTACGCGTCAGAGGATTGTTCCTGCAGGAGCCCGCCCTCTTCCTGCAATCCCTTCTAGCGCACAAAATACAAGAGTGTTAGAATCAAATACCGCGATCTTGATACCAAGTGCCAAGGTGGCTCTCGATCGTGACTCACTCCTTACAAGAAGAGCATCTACCGTGATGAACCTGGACACTTGGGACAGCACATCTCCGTCTTTGAGTTACAAATATGCGGACCCCGATCTGCCCAATACTGATGCAAGACCTCACACATTTTCTACATTGGCAGAAGGGGTGACAGAATCCAACTACCATATAGCCGTACAATCTAGAGCTGGGCCCATCTCATCGCCGACAGCGAGTAGTATTTCAGATTGCGACCTATATGAGTTCATGCCTGCTAGTTACTCAGGAGAGGATCACGCTCCTAGTAACATGCTCGCACATACTGTCTCTGTCACCCACCTTGATCCTCAAGCCCAAGGTCTACCCGAGTGGTCCAGCATGAAATCCGATGTATGATGAACCGATGTCAACTCAAGACAGGGTTCTAAGTGTGTCCTCTTTCCTTGCTCTGAAAATCTCGCAACTTACAAACAGCTATATCAGCTTAGAAATGACTGTGTCCCAGTCATGCCGTCTGCCATATTGACGACAGTTTCCGACTGTCAGAAATTCACCGCAACACTACTTACTTGACAGTGGAAAATGTGGTTCTCACTCATCTGCCTCCCTGCGCCACAATTCTTTCCGCAGCCCCAATTTCGCCCGTCAGCTTTTGATATCTTTAGCGTCCCTCCTCTCTCTGTTCTGTTGACATCGATGTCTCGGACTTGTTAATTGTATCAAAACAACTTCTCCGATCAGTATCCGAGCACTTGTCGAGAAAGAGAGTCAAATCATAAGTAGAAATGTATGTTTAGACTACTTATTATTTATACCAGCTTCTCATTGGACAAAGCTTTTTCGAAGCACAAGTCACGATGCTAGCTCCAGTGAGAGAGTTGAATGAAGCTGGCGCCGGAGCTTCTTTTAATGACAACTTTGTTTTTGACGGACTCTGTATACACGTAAATTAGCATAGGACGTCGGTCTTATTTGACGTTCAGAAAACAGTACATAGTATATATCGCACGTGTGTTGAAGAACTGATCCGTGTTCCAACATTGTGCATAATATCTTACACTCCTAGAATACGCTGTGAATCATACAAATTATACAAGGCCGATAGTAATATCAAGGAACGAGTTCCCCACTAAATTTCAAGAGTATGAGGACCTTCTGCTGCGGAGGCGACTGTCAAAGGAATCGACGTCTGCTCACTGGGCTCGGCAGGGGTCGTAGAGACAGCTAAAACTGTGTCGCGCCCCAAAATGTGATTGACTAGGGGAACAAAGTCAGTGCATGCACCTATCAAGAGAAAGGCTACCGACATTCCCTGGCATGGCCTGGCAATGTTAAACATCAACCTCATATATCTGCAGATAGATCAATGACCTACTCAAATCTTTCTGTCTAGTGCAGGTACCCCCCTCTGGACAGTCTTTGCGGTTCAGGATGCTTTCTTCCAGGAAGCCTTTCTGCCGTTCACGGATCCACCATTCCTTTAAACCCCATAGTAATACTTCACAGGCACACTGACGACAAATTTTACTTCGGGCGGCCAATGGGTCAGGGTCAATTCCGGCAGAAACCCCATGAATGTCAGCAAACAACTCCAGCTCGATTAGTGGCCTAAACTGCCGCGGCTGATCCTGAACATGAGCGACGATCTAATGCAGCGTGCATATCAGCCTCATCACTTCACGGTGGCTTTGCGAAGATAATTACTTCACGATAAATATGCCTAGGTGTAAGACTTTGATCGGTGAGATAGTCAAGCATAAAATCTACTTCCATTGTGTTGCTATTGAAGCACTCGTAAACGTCAGCAGACTGAATCAGATCACTGATGTCGTTCATGCCATGGGGCTGTTGTGCGAGCAGAGGTGCAGCACAGCAACGCCCTGGGACGCCTATGCCGCAGAAGGACACCTGACAGAAGTCGCACTTTGATGTAGAGGGTGCTTGAAGGGCGAGTATATTCTCACTAGATGGTATATAAGTACACGCACAAGGACGCCTGGCATATGAGACGTACCAATTTCCGCACTGTCCGTGGCCGGCCGGCAGTCCATCATCAAGAGGCCAGGCGTGTTCAAGATCGGTGCTTGGATCAGGAATGGGTTGAGGACAGCGCCACCCAAAGGGGTTATTTGGAGGACAATGAGGACAGGGCCGCGCATATTCTGCACTTATATTGATGTTGGGTTCTGGCGATGCTTCCCTCGGTGTTGGAAGCTAGGACATTTAGATCATGAGCAGGACAAAGAACGGTTATGGAAGATGATCCTCACGCGCATGCTTGTTCCAGCTTTATATATTTCATCAGCTTGCTGACGCTCTCTGTCTGTACGAGCTTTGTGGGGTGCATTACGCAGCAGTGAATCGAGTACAAGTTGCAGTGGACGAGACGGCGTGACGACAGTAGATACCCCGCGGCATGCAGGACAATTAGTCCCGCCGTTCTATTCAGAGACGACAATTAGCATCATCCTAGTCAGGACTCAAACTAATTGACGGGAAGGTAGATCGACGTTGCTTCCCGCACTTTGTACTTCAATGATAGGAAGTGGGATGACTGCAGCGGAAGGTATGGTGAACTCACACGAATCCAGAGTACACAGCAACTAAAAGAGTCAAATACGTGATGATCAATGTCAAACAGAGAAATTCTGTGAGAGATGAAAACGCAACTGCCACAAAAGAAATGCTGACAAGGAGAAACGATAACAGGTTTATATACCAGTTGGGTACAACATCCGCAAATTAGTTCCTCTGCTAGATCATCAGCGAGCTTGTTAGCGTTGTCCCCAACATGATTATCTCTCTGCGTTTCCGTTGACTCTTCGATTGTGGGTTCTTCCTTCAGTCTTTTGCGACTACTTTCGTCATGTCCTTCAAAGGAAACAGACGCTCGCCTCTTCAGAGTAAGCTCTGAAGACTGAGACCACGTTGCATCCATGGCTATGAATGAATGAGCTAGGAGATGCTAAGTTTTAGCTGTACAGCGCAAAGGTAAGGCTGGAGTCCAGAATTTACGAGAGGTCGCAGTGAGTGCCAGAGCCACAATACAATGCTTGTTATAGTAATCATGATCGATGTCCGTACTTTAGTCCTACGGCCCGTAGCTCCGTAAATAAATCCAATATAGCTATTCTTTTCTACTGTCCAGTACACTGGCAATACAGGTAACAAAATTCGATACAACTCAGTCCAACACAGAAAAGTCCAAGATGGAGACAAACGACTAAAACTACACTAGGGATTGTGGTGAGGATGGATCAGGAAGAGTGAAGTCGGGAGGCGGGGGAAGAGACACTCCTGCAGTGTAACATGCTGCGTTCAAGCGCTCGCGAAGGCGCTCGTACCGATGGCGTTGCGCTACAAAATAGTTCAGAATAGCGTTCACGTAACTAACAATTTCGCTTACCATGGCATGGCCATAGAGCACTTAGGCTAGGCAATACAGTCGTAATTAGAGGTTGTCGCCAACTGCATAAAGATAGAAAGCGCACTAGTTGATAGCTGGCAAGAACGCTTTGCAAACATCCAATGCAACGACAAGGCTGTTATCACTTTCATAAAGAGATATTGCACTTGGAGCCACCAATGAGCCTAAGCAAACATTGAAACTAAAAAACGCACCGAGCAACTTGAGACATGAACCAAAACACAAAGAAGGGCCGATGCGCCAATAGATTGTTCGAGTTGCCGGTAATTGTATGCAGACCATGCATGAATCGTTGAGCAACAGTAGCTTGATGTATCACTGCAAAGGATAAATGAGTTCGTATTAAGCCCAACAAGTCTAATGTGACGAACACCACTCCTCTGCCTTCCCGCGATGAAATAAGCTGTCACTAAACGGTTCGGTTAGATTTAGCGTAACGTCTAAACAGAGCTTGGTCTCACGATGATACTAGAGGTATATATCGCTGAAACTCGTAAGAAATACACATTCGAATGCTAAAGTTCAAAAGACGTCTCTTAGTTCCTCCATAATTCATGGTTCAGATGCACCTACTTAAATAGATATTCGCGACCCTGAAAAATATACGCCTTTTCGATAGCACAAGTGTGTTTGTTCAAAGCGGCTTCAATCGTATCAGCTTCGAGCCAAGCCTTGAGAGCGAACTGAGCCTTTTCGGTGTCAGAGGTAAACAGATTGTGGCGCATCTTCACGCAAATGTGCCAGAGTAGAAAGGCGCGGTCGTGCAGAGCCCAAATAGTGTCCTTGGACGAGTACAGGGATGGAGATCGAACAATAGATTCTCCAGAGAAAAGAAGCTGGAACTGCGATGCAAGGATCAATTAAATTGAGAAAAGATAGAAACACTTCACTCACATTCGCAGGGTCAGAAATGAAAAGCTCAGGTTCCTGAAAGCGATGGACAGCGTAGTACGAGAGACGGCCTGCAGACAAAGCCATCGTACTCCAGCATAAACGACGAATCGATTCCCTCCTAATCTCAGCTTCTGACCATGATGGGTTCCAGGTTGGAGTAGTAGCCCACATGGGAGTATGTTGCAAGGACGATGGCCAGTGTGCGCCAAGAGTCAGCGAATGACAATTGCAGGAATTTGAGCTTCCTGTCAACGATGTGTGCTGCGAAATCTTCGGCTCGACATGAAATGAGGGTACGGGCCATGCAGAGGACCATTGTTTTTGCGAACTACCTGAAACTGCCGGTACATCGCCGCTTGGAAACACAGAGGCCTGCGGATCATTGGCATCCACAATCGTAAGAGATAGAGAACGTATGATGTTGTCGAGCATGACCATGGATGAAAATGTGCGTTCCGTAGAGTGCTCTGGGTGAGCGCAGACTTCGAATAAGGCCAAAAGCTAGTGAAGGAGCGATCGAATTAGGAAGATTAGCCAAGTGGGGGCATCTTAGAAGTATCGCTCACCCATGCAGATTGCGCTAGAGTCTCGTCGATCCAGCCAGTATTAAGGCTAGCCTCCAAAGCACTCTGTGCTTCGTCTCGAAACCGGAGAGCGCGGTGTCTTCCATCCCTACCACGACCAACATCCGAGCTCTGCCAAAAAGTAGACAAAGCTAGTACAGATAGAACGAGACTTGGCTGCATCCGTTCGCGTTTGACAGGGTCAAAGTAACTGCCAAAGAAACTTGGGATGTGAAAGAAGGAAAACCAGTAGTTCGAAACTCTGAACAAGAACCGCAGATCCGATGTAATCACTTGAGACACTTGCTCCCGCTCATCGTTCGAAAGTTGCCGCAAGTGCTTGGAGTCGATAGAGACGTATAAAGAGCAAAGCGAGTCGTACCAGACCTTTTTCGTGAAACTCAAAGATGGCTGGCGAGTCACATCTCTGACTATTTCCGACTCCTGATAGTCGTCATCTACAGTCTCGATGTGAGCTTCAGGCACTACCCCCTCAACAAGCACAGTAGAAAGTGCATGCACAGGGTTGTACTGTCTTGGCATCTGTGTGCTATGTAAGCTGCATTTACATCTAATAAAGAATAAGATTACGCATAGCAGCCAACTCAGCCAAAGACTTGGCGGCAGAATAAGATGGGATGACGCTGCCGGGACACTGAGATAAGCCGTGACAAGGGCACT
Organism: Omphalotus guepiniiformis; assembly: GCA_028554645.1. Classification (NCBI taxonomy): domain Eukaryota; kingdom Fungi; phylum Basidiomycota; class Agaricomycetes; order Agaricales; family Omphalotaceae; genus Omphalotus; species Omphalotus guepiniiformis. Next base: position 1,687,847 of record JAQOOI010000021.1, read on the forward strand.
CGCCGCGAACTGGGGTAGCTACAGAACAAGGCAACGGACCTGACGGATGACGATACGTAGAGGGTGAATTAGTGAGGTCGCTGGAAGATACTGGAGAGAGCGACCCTGTCAAAGGCGACAGCAAAGAACGAGACCGGCTACGTCTGCCAGTAAGGTTGGAATTCACCCCGCGCGTGCGGTGAGATATGTCAAAGCTAGACGTATCACGACGTCTCCGACGCCTTCGAGATGAGGCAAGTGGATCATTGTCCAGCGCCTCTTTCAATTCTCGGGCCATGCGTTGCCTAGCACCGGGAACTCTATCTGGGCCTCTACGTCGCGGTACCGGGTCGTAATTGCATTCCTTACTTCCACTCCTACGACTGCAGTTGTGACACACCGGTTTTGCTCCATCACACCGAATCTTTCGATTGCGACTGGAGGAAAGTTGAAAATAGATGAGAAAAGAGACGAGGAAAATTAATCGAATGGCCCTCACCATTGCAAGCAAGCGACAAATACTCTCGCACGGGGTTTACCCTGCGTTGTAGGGGGTTGACCAGGTGCGAGGGCAATTTTAGGTTTCTCGCGTCTCGGCTTCCGCTTCGGATAATTAGTGGGTAAGACATCCTTTACAGCTGGTGGCCAGACATCAGAGGTGTATTCCGGGGAGGATGGGGTGATTGCTGAGGAACCTCTCGAGGAGGCACTAGGGAATGAAAAGGATGTGTTGAGCGGTGTTGGGTTGCCATATCGTGCGGATAACGAGGGCCCATTGACATCCGTTACGTCGTAGGTTCTAGAGTTATAGCCTTGGGCTAGATATGTTGCACTGTCGTGAACATGCGAGTACTGCGGCTGGGTTTGCTGCTGATAGGACACGGGAACAGCTTCATCAGGAAGGTTGGCGGATGAGTATTGTCGGGAATTGATGTATGATACTACGTCGTGAGTGTTACCCGTCTGTTCAGACGTATATTCTTCGATAGAATTGTTTTGACGGCACGAATCGCGATGAGTGGAAGGACCAGCAACAGGGGAGATGGAAAGATGTGATAGGGAACGGGGACCTGGCCCCTGCAATGTATATTGAGATTGAGGAGGCTTAGACCTAGAGATGGGGGAAGAATACATAATGCAATGAGGGAAAGGAGAAAAGGAGAGTACAACTGCTGAAGAAGCCTTGGGAACCACGAAGGAAAATCCTTCAGTATCACCATGTTTTCGTTCATATTCACGTTATAGCCAGTTGATAGTTGTTTACCTACCCGGTCACCAGGGTTGTAGTGAACCAATTATTGTATGTTCTGTCTGGCTTCTGTTCTCCCGAGTCCCGTCTGTGTTGCTTCTATCTATGAGTGTCAGAGTGGGCAGTGCTCTCTTATTCACTGCTAACCCAGTCGTTCCTAGTCGTTCTGGCTCACCATTGACTTTGAGAACCCTCGGCACCGTGACCGTATCTTCTTTCACGAGCCCCGCCGTCCGGCTGTTTCCCAGTTCAGAATACAACATAGAGATCCAGACAGATCTCCATTCATTCCATCAGGTCGTTTGGAGCCTTGATAAGCTTGTCCAGAAGGTCTACAGACGGATTCTAATTTCTCGTTCAGCTCAATAATTATGGCCTTCGAATTCCTCATCAATTTGTCCGTTTGACGACGAAAGAATTTGTATCATCGGCAGTTGAAATTATCAGATGACAGACCTGGTGAGCTATTGCCTAATACCTTCCAAAGGACTGGAGCTGTTAATTTGTGTCCAGCGTAAGTGTTGACCATGTATCACTTCTTACTGAAACTATTATTGCAAGCAGAATGCACACTATCCCGAATGGGATTCCAGCTAGCTCCTGCACGGTGTGAAAGAATGTAAATGCCCATAGTAAGCATGATTGTACTCTGCAACCCAGGCCCAACAGGCCCAATGTTTTTCTCTCTCAGACATTGCCACAGAAGCAACTGCAACATGGTCTAGCTTGGACAGAATCTCGGTAAATTCCAATTATAATACGGGATCATCTTGCAGAACTCCGAGGCTCGCACGGTAGCCCTGGCATCCTCTCGCTTTGGGTCCTCGATCATCAGCTCTCTTTTGATCCAGGTATGTATGTACGTAGTTTGCGCTCGATTTTTCGCAAAACATTCGATAATGGAACGTAGACACTGCTTCTATTTATCCATTTTTGAAAAGATAATCAGCTATTTTGTCTTGGTGGGATAAAATTCACACCAGTCCATGCTGTGTCAAAGTAATATCTAACAAATGGGGGTATCAAGAAGAGGGTGTGAACCAGAATTTGCTTCGTTTACACCTGCTCAGCAAAACATGTCTCTTGCAGCCGTAGAATGTCCCATCAGATTCCAACTGTTCATCGGTCACGAACTCCGGAATCGCGTAAGGACGTACGCGTTATTCTCAGTCATGTGATGAGAATGGCAAGGTGACTGAACCTAAGCAGCCACTCAAGCTCTATACTGCCACTTCTTAGTACGCCCAAATTCATCAAACGATTTCTACAGCCTCAGGTATTCCGCAGCTATGCCTCGCAACTCCATCTCACCATCTTTTCGTGAGACTTCTACCCAAAATGGTGGCAGGCGTGAAGACAGAGATGCGGCCAGAAATCGGAAGGATTATAGAAGTGACCGTAGGGGGTACGGTGACCATCGCTCAAGAGATCATGACAATGGGAGACCGAGGCGTGATGATGGTATCTTGTCCTACAGGCGTGAAGAAGACCGTTATGGCTATCGAGAGGAGGATCGTGAGCGAGAACGCAGACGGGACAGAGAACGTTACGACAGAGAATTGGACAGAGACAGCAGACGCAGTCACCGGGAAGGTTCATATAGGCGGTCAGCTTCGCCTCGGTCATCTCGACGGCGCTCAGTGTCAAAGTCTCGGTCACAGTCGCCTGTGAACACGAAACCGAACTTCAGTGCTTCTGGCCTGCTTGCTGCGGAAACCAATACCGTAAAGAGTGTGGACGGGAAAAACAGTGCCGTGCTGAAATACAACGAACCTCCTGAAGCCAGAAAACCGCCAATTGGATGGAGGCTATATGTATTTAAGGGCTCAGAACAAGTTGGTCAGTTTCATTTTTGAATTTTTAAATGTGAGAATATTGAACAGGTATAACAGAGTTACTACATATTCAGCGCCAAAGTGCATACCTGATTGGACGAGATCATCTGGTGGCCGACATAGCTGTGGACCATCCTTCCTGTTCCAAGCAGCATGCTGTCATCCAGTGTGAGTATGGTCTTAACAGGTCGCATGATTTGCAATTGATTACATCTAAAATGAAAAGACCGTCTTGTTCAGGAAAAAGATGATTTTGGTGGATCCAAAGGTGTCGTAAAGTCAGATTTTTCTCCATGATCGCCGTTCCTCCGCGTACTCAGCATTTTCCTCTCAGACCCTTCATCATTGACTTAGAGTCAACGAACGGCACTCACGTAAATGACGAGAGCATTCCAACTTCAAGATACTACGAGCTCAAAGCCGGTGACGGTAAGGTTTTTATCCTCGTTGTTCCACCCTCGCTCATCCACGCAGTCATCAAGTTTGGGCAGTCCACTCGGGAGTATGTGCTGCTTCATGACGAAGCATCTTAGCGACCATTGACCAAGCTACTCTTACGTCGAAACGTGATGTTGATGTTGAGCTCCATTCCTGATCATATCTAAGTACTTCATTCGCTTTACCCGTTGGATCTTTTAGTATGGAAGACGACTCCTGTTTCGGTTGTGCGTCTGTCATCAATGTTTTCAATGTACTCAGGCCTAAGCGTAACCACAGTTTGCCTCGTGTCACATCTTATACTTGGTCAAAGGATTGCAATATTGCCGGTTCGTATTTGTTGGTTTCAGTCAATTGTCAAGATTTTCCTCTTGCATTTGTCCGGGGTCAAAGGAATGCAGGCTCTAAATCTCTTTAGAGCAACATGATGCGGTCGAACCCTCCAAAGCCCCATTGTTGTTTTTTTGTCATGCTTTCAAGTGGCAACTGGTCAAAGCATCGGACGTTGCTTTGTCTGAGTTCTTAAAATTGCCAAATTGGGATGTCGTTCTGCAACCACGATGTGATAATAAAGAAGAGCGTGCCTAGCGGAGTTCAAGGTTTGAACAAACAGGCGCAGGATGCGATACTAAGAGAAGAAAGGGAGCGTTCAAGTATTTAACAAACCTTTCATGATGGGTCGGGGCCATCTACATCCCCGCTCTCTATCTCTGAAATGGCTCGCAGAGAATCCCTGGCCGAGTTGTACCGCAAGATGAAGACACAGTCCAATGACGACGGTGATGATTTTCACGATATGCTCCTGCAGCACATGGCAGAGCTAGGTGAAGATGAAAGGGACGTGAATAAATCCCAAGTCTACAATCCTTCTCCGAGTCCGCTTGTCGCCAGTCCTATCGACTTTTCCTCCGACAGCTCCTCATCTTCCTCAAACGACGAAGACCCTGATGATACTTTCGACAACTTTGACGAGTCTGACCGTGATTCCGACTCGGACGTCGAGCCTTTGGACCTGAATAATTTCGTACAAGAAGAGTACGAAATATCAGACGCGTCACCTGATGAAGCGTCCATTCTGTTGTGAGTCCTCGATTCTTCTAGCTGCAACAAAGTGCAAGTTAATCATGTCAATCCCGAACATAGAACCCCTAAACCAACCAACAATGAGACGCCTTACAATCCGCCTACCCTCCCCGAGCGAAGGATTACTTCGATGCCTTTGTTGGCGTCAGAAGTTATCGATATCTCGTCTGCACCTCTTGCTACACCTCCGAGTCCCCATCCGTCTCTTAGCTCTCCTCGGCCTCTCTCCTCCCCTCGAACGATCTCTGATTCGTTATCGTGGCTCCCTCCCAGTCCTCCACGTAGGAGACGGGGTGCTTCGAATCGTGTTCAAGTTGAGCTGTCCGAAGAGGAGAGCGATGGCCATGCCACGGACGACGAGTACGAGCCTTCACCGCATCTACAACCCCACAAACGAAGACGGGCTTCTTCCGCTCCTCGTCGTCATGATCAGAAAAACGCTTCTTCTGAATGTAAACGTCCCTCCAAAAAGCTGCGCTCTGCTCCGACCTCCCGCAATGAGCAAGCGTCTTCCGACGATCTTGTCATGACAGCCGCGACGTCTGCGCATGCTTTCGACTTCCAATGTCCAGTATGCAATTGGAAGCAAAAGAACAGGCGCATGCCGGATTATCAAAGGCATTTAAAGACACATACACGACCCAGCGACGACGATACGGAGAGAGGTTGGTGGTGCAAAGGTGTGCTGCTGGAAAAACGAGATCTTTATGGTGTTTCAGCGGATGAGGAACCGTTTATTTTCCGCGGTCAGCTGCGTGTCGGTGGGTGTCGTCGAACGTTCAGTCGCCGGGATGCCCTGAAGCGACATCTGGATAATCACAATGTCTCCTGCGTCGGTAAACCGTGCGCAGCGAGTGAAGATTAGGCGATAGACTTCCTTTGCCTTTGGTCAAAGGTTACAACAAATTAATATTGTAGCGAGTCCTTCCGGGGCGGAAGGCATACGGCTATCGGTCTCAAGTTAGAATACAGGTACTACACTACTACTAATTCGAAATCACCACCACTGTACCATTATAAGGATTGCTTTCGCTTCTAGTTTTCATTCTAATTCTCATGTATCATTAGCTATTTTTTATACCACTTTGGATGATTTTTCGACCAGACACAACGGTATGAATTGATTACGGCAGAAGAATATGATACAGATACGGCGAGTGCACCAGAGCTCATACTATGCTACGTGTGCTTCAGCCTCCGAGAGCGTATTCTCTTGCCATTTTGTACAGAGGGCCCCCATCTGTATTTGTCAAATTAGTCTCAAATGGAAAGAATACGAGAGCAGCAACTTACCCTCGTATAGTCTTCTTCGCCCTAGGTTCATGCACAAAGTCATCTAGAGCTTTCCCTTGTCGGTACTTTTCCATACACCACAAAAGGTATCTAGACGCGTTCCTTGCTCGTCAAAAAATACACTTCATGAAATAGGGTGGATTCAGCTCACCTGCGGTCCCTCACAGCCATACCTGCCTTCCGCAAATCAAGCCCAGAAGTTTTCCAGAACTCGTCCCAGTGTTCGACGGACATTTTCGTCCCCATTGAGCGACCTATTCGCTTCAGAAACTCATTAGGAGAGGTAATTGGTTCTGCTGAGAACAACACAATCAACCTCGAAAACACAGCGGGAAGAAAACGCGAAAGTGACCTCGTATTTCAGGAATAGGACGTTGAGCTGCTCTGTTGACAAAGGAGCGCGTAAAGGTCGGTAGTAGCTGCTTCGAGCAGGAACCAACTGCACTCAAACTGAACATCGCAGGAAGGAAGGCAGGCAGATGGAATAACCAGGTATTGTAGCGATGTGGCTGTGCTCACGGCTCGGGTTCCTTTTCATTAACCTAACAAAGTACATACTGCTAAGTTCTGCCTTCCAATCCGGTTTCATTATCTATAACATATGGAATAACTAAAGGACATGTGTGCATACGTCGATATACTAAAATACAGGGGCATCCCTCAAGAATAAACGAGCTTCATCCTTTTTCACCCATCTGGCCACCGCATTGGCTGCACCAACAGCAGCGCTTTTTGGTAGCAGGGGAGAAAGTGCTATATACATCTCGAAAAGCTGGGTAATCTGTATCGTGAGGTATGAGTAGAAGCAGATAACGCAAATGTATTGAGCTCACCCAGCCCATTACGCTCTCTTTCTCTGTCCGGATATATTGAAGCTTCAAAGTCTCCTCTTGTCCCGACTTTGCATGAATGGAATCATGTAGAATCTGATATAGTGTGATAAGTCTAAAGACAAGACGTTAGCCCATGAGTTACATATCAAAGGCTTGCGGTTGCACCTACCTCCGTTGCTCGTTGGGAGTATGATATGGATCCTCAAACGTAGGGAACGTTACCTGAACCTGTGCCCGAGATTTGTACACAAAGTGCCGCAAACCAGGTATACCAAGCTCAGAGATTGTATAATCTGCTCGACCAGAGTTAAGGTGGTCATACAATGCAGACAACGTTCCCTCAGACACTAATCTCTGTCGAAGGGCAATTATCCTCAGCCTCCCCTGCATCAGCACGCGAAAAGATACTGGCCTGTGTTGCCGAATCACACCAGCTTCGGATTGTCTCAAACTCGCCACCACCACTGATGCATATCAGTGCAAGCCCATTTTCTTCTTCTAGGACCATCGGACTCGTCGAAGAAGAGTCACTGTCGGTGCGTCCATCAGCACTTGGCACGGCATCTTCGTTGACGGAGGGGGAAGACGAAGGCAGTACGGTAACATTGATTTCTCGTTTCATGAACGAAATGTAAGCGTTGACAAACCCAGACGGATTGAACTTGGGTAAACATATTGGTATCCACAGAGCAGAGGCAGGAGAATTAGCAACAGAAGGGTTCTGAATGGTATTGAGGAGTATGTGGATATCTGCAAGAAAATAATAGAATAACCTGAGCATGTTGGGGGACGAGAACCGGGCATTACTCACCTGCAGGGTGGATTGAATGTTTTCTTGGTCGAATGAGGGTGATGACTTCACCTCGAGCGACGAGTATCACATAGAGCACGTCCTGGTCGAATAATCAGAGGTATTCAAAACGCTCAAGGTAAGATTCGTCCTTACCTTCATCTTGGAAGTCGGTACCAGTGCTTCTGCAGCGCGCTTCCGAAGACTGGCGTCTAGCTTCATGCAATGTAGCGATGATGTTGACATGGCCAGATTGAATTCTAGTCGTGTGAGCATTGAGGTTAGAAAGGTTTCGGCACCTAAATTTCGTGGGCATTCAGACTTTCGCATGTAAACACATATTCCATACCATTCAAGAGTCGCCGTAAGTCAAAATTGGTCCGCCGTTCAAATATTCTTCGTAGTTGCGCGGCGGAGACTATACTCAGAATTTGTAAGTGCATATATTCCAGATGAGACCGTGTCTTGCTTTACAAGGAAACGTTAACGCTCATCTCGCATAAATGATTCATAATCCCTTGCTTACCACGAACTCCGGCTCTCCCCAAGATGAGACGCAGACATAATACAAAGGCGAGCGTTGTAGGAATGTTATGCGTGTTTTCCCAGCGTTGATGCATTTCAGTTTATCGCCATCATCAATGAAAACAGAAATGAGAGCCTGCATGATACCGATAGTTGATGTCATATTATCCAGGTCTTCCCCTCCAGGTCGACTAAACCATATTTAATGGTTGAAAGCAGAACGAAGAGAGATGGACGGACCTGGTAAAGACAGGTTTGCCGGCATCTGTCAACACAAAGTATTCTCTAGGAGGGTATCGTGTCGCTGTATAAGGCTGGTAAGACAAATCAATATGTCGCTAAGGCGTATTCGTACCTGCGTCGAGATATAAGTCGTTGGAGTCTAGTTTCTTCTTTGATTTTGGACGAGAAGATAATCCATCTGATTGGCATCGTTCAGTAAAGAATATAGGTGCGGAAGAATAACAAACTACCCGGTCTCGATGCTTTATGACTCAAAGTCTTCCTCAGCTGTTCTCGCAGCAATTTCTTGGTTTCCTCGTCTACTGCCGGCTCATTCGATGGGGCAGAGATGTCCTCGTCCATTGTATCTACTTCCGCTTCTACATCCTGGACCAGTATCCCCTCATTCAAGTCCAAGTTTGCAACAGATGACGCAGAACTATCGAGATATTGGTTGACAGGAAGGGAAGGAACCGGGGGAACAGAAGCCAAAGTCGATGAGCCGGCGTTATGACTGTGAACCCTGAGATTCGATAATGAAGGAGAAGAACGTAGGGTAGGTGGAATAGAAAGACGAGAAGGCGAAGAGCGAGCGACAGCAGGATTCGGTGTACTGGCTCTCGAAGGTGTTCTTGATCTTGGCTGCGACATATAACCAAAACCGCCTTTGAATACTTATGAATTTAAGAGGGTAGTGTCCGTTCAGAAGCTTTTGCCAAACAACGCCAATCTAACGGCCTTTTTTTACGTAACTTGGGCATTGGCTACTCTCCACATCGTTCTGACCACCGTGACTGCTTCTTCATGCAACGCCCAGTTTCTCTGTCCATGAAACGAGGAGATGTAGGTGCTTCTTGATCCTATAATCTTGTCTAATATAACACGCTTTTACAGCCATGGTTCGACGATGGAAATATCATTCTCGTACCCCAAGAGTCGGAAGCCTCACCGCCCGTAGCCTTTCGAGTTCACAGAGGGGTTCTCTCCAGACACTCCGAAATCTTTCAAGGAATGTTTGAACTTCCCCAGCCCGATACCGTTTTTGACACTGTAGAAGGATGTCAAGTAATACCCATGTATGATATACCCGCTGAACTTTCCAATCTAGTGAAGGCTCTGTACGACGGTGCGTAAGTAATTAGTCTCTGTCGTTATTGAATGGATGCCCGGCTTATGTCGTCTTCCTTTAGCACTTTCTCTACACGCAGTGTGAACGATTTCTTTTACCTAGCTGGCATCCTTCGACTAGCGACAAAGTACTTTATCGCTCACCTCCGATTACAGGCAATACAGTTCTTGACACAAACATGGTCTTTCACACTGCAAGGTCATGATGAAATGATAGATCTGGCTGTTCGGACACCTATAATCAACCAACTAAGCTACCCTTACGTTCATCCAATCCACGTTCTGAATCTTGCTAGAGAAACGCATGTTCGCATCGTGGTTCCGTCTGCGCTCTATTTTCTTTCTCTCTATCCGTTGCATGACTTGTTACGCGGTGACCACGCAAAACTTCAGGTGGAACATCCTTCAAAGCCCTCCTCAAATATAGACCTTTCGGATATCAGAAGCTACACGCTGATGTTCCAACGCCGCTTAGATGTCATACTCGAATTCATCCGCAAAATCTGTGGAGAACGCGATCCCTCACCAGGTTGCGTCCAAAACAAGTCATGCCAACGTTCCTTCATTCGAGTGAGCTCACGACTCTCTAGTTCGTGGGTGATGCGAACAGGACCATTCAACTTCATGTTTCAAGTCTCGAACCAAGTCTTTCATGACGAGTCAATATGCATATCTTGTCGGGAGGCGTTCCGAGATGATGTGGAAAAATATCGTCAACAGATGTGGGACGAGCTACCAATCATATCGGGCCTCCCTGCTTGGGATGAGCTGATAAAGGAGGATCTCACACTCCCGTAGCTGAAAGGTCGGTGGAATAGTCTCAATAAGCGTGCTAGTTGACTCATCGAACGCTCAGAAGTGTGCGGCAAAAGAAATTCACAGGGAAAAGCCGAAGTCCGTTTCATAATTTCTCGAAGACCCTGCAATTGTTGTCAGTGTCACTTCGCTAACCGTGATGTACTGCCTCAATGAACGCTGAAAAGGCTTGCGCCTTGTACCCATACTCCTAGACGGTTCCTATCATCACCGATACACCACCACTTCTCAACCATATCCTCCGATAGAGTCCCCGTATCCCCGTTCTTAGAGACTTCTAATTCGAAGAAATCAAGAGCCCCTACTCCGTTTCCTGTATTTGGGTCAAATATCTGTACTGCAAAGAGTTGATAAATTCACGATTTGCTGGACGCTTTCGGGTGTCAATCAAAAATACTTACTATGCTGAGCATCAAAGGACATTCCGACCTGGAACGTGCCGCTCGATAGACTGAGCGCCTCTGCACCCCCGCGCGTAGCAAGAAACAAGGTTTCTTTCCAGTCGACAGCGAGACTTCGTCCTTCACCCTTATCCTCATTGCTCTTGGAGTTCTTTCTATCCCCTTCCCTCATTCTCGACACAATGACTGCTTGTCTCATAGCACTCATGATATCAAGGCTGTACCCCCCTGCGATATCAGTACCCAGTCCAACCTTGACCCCTTCATAGAGCGCTTCTCTTAGTCGGAAGGCTTTGGATGAGAAGTACGCGTTTGACAAGGGACAATGTGCTATTGCAGTCCCGCGGTGGTGAAGGTGGGAAAGGGAAGAAGTACTGAGGAAGGTACAGTGCGCTTGAATAGTTCGTGGTGTCAGTAGATTATTCTGCGACGAATCATATTTATGATGCACTGCGACTTTATTTGAAGGATTCTCACCCTATCAAAGACCTCAATGTCCTCCGCACCTCGCTCGTTTCTGACCCACTCAACTTGATCGTGAGCTTCTGCGAGGTGACTTTGAATCTTTATCGCCTCTAATTCCGACAATCGGCCTAGCCCACCCAGGAGCTCATCAGAGCAAGTAGGCACAAACCGAGGGGTGATGACAGGTTGGACGAGTTGACGGTGGTGAGGTAGATGCGATACCGAAGCTCTGACCTTCTCTGCGAATTGCTTGGCGGCACGCAAGGAGGCTTCTGCTGAAGGTTCCACATAAGAAGGACGAGAAGATATATCCATCGAAAGCTTTCCGATGAAGCTTCTGACCCCAGCGGCTTGCATTACATTTGAGAGAATTAAGCTACAAGGGGTAGAAAACCGAGCACGAGCAAATGATATTAGATTCTGCCTACGTAAATTCATGCAAGGGCGCGATGCTCACTTACTTGGTTTCTTCCTTGATAGTACCAAAGAACAGCACCGCGCCCACTCCAGTGTGAATCAATCGACTTGCTAGGCGAGTGTAAACTACTCTAGCCAAGTGAGGGTCTGCATCTAGCTTTTCTTCGGCTTTGAAGGCGTACTCGTCAAGCCATTGCATTAGGGGTAAATGTAGACCATTTCCCTGGTAGAGGAATTGTGGCGCATGAAGATGAAGATCGCAGAAAGTAGGTAGAATGAATTCGCCTTTCTTGAGTGCCAAGATCGAGTCAGGGTTTGCTGAAGAGAGGATTTCGCAGGACCTCTCGGATGTAGCGCTTTCGAAGTGGGTAATGAATCCATCCGAGTCGATCGCTATGTTGAATCTTTATTGGGAGACAGTGGATTGAGATCGTAGGCGTCAACTTGCCTAACAGATGGTCATTCAAGATTTCCAGTTCACCAAGTCGAGGACATTGTACAAAAGAGGCTGTTATCAACATGTCACGGTCAGGATTTAAGAGTATTCAGCCGCCCTCGCGATAGCTCGCAGATCAATTGATAACACTACAATTAACTTTCCTTGTTTGAAGTAATAACATGATTTGGTATACAGGGTACGATCCCATTAATATCTATCCATATGCACGATACAAATATCATAGTCAAAGCCTCCAAGAATCTAAGTATTTTTGTAGGGAAAGAAAACATACTATTTAGTAGGGAATCAATGCCATACCCACAACTACTGCAGCTGCTACTGTTACAATGTTCCACAATTGGTCTAAGAGGAAGAGTGGCGAAGCAGCATTCGGTAGGAAAGTAGGTACTTGACCGGCACCTACACTGACGGATGCCAAAGTTGGACCACCTTCATGCGCTCCGGAAGCAGTGTTGGTTGCTGGACCAGTTCTTACAATTGTGTTGGCTCCGATGTAACTCTGTCCTAAAGAGTTGAGGCTTCCATCCTCGTTCAAAAAATCTGCGAAACAGTGAGAATGGTGAGCAAGCACACCGCAAAAAGCGTACTATAGGCAGATTTATTGTCCGGTCTCTTTTTCGGACGTCAGCTCATGGTCGGAAAGGGGAAGGAAGGTAGACTGACGAAGTAACCAAACCAAGCGTATCGTTCAATCCAGTCCAGCGAATCCAGATATGTCACCGTCGAGTTGAGAAACGAGCTGACGTCTATGGAAGCGAGAACTAGAGCGTAAGCAAGGCCTTTAGCTATGATCGTAAACGATTAATGTACCTGAAGAGTTCAGGGAGGTATCCGCAAATTCAGTCACCCATAGTGTGCTGTTACCAAATTCCCCGTGTACCTGCCAGATATAATCATAGAAGCCTTGTGCTCCTTCGCCATACCTTGAAAAGTTACAGTCGGAACACGAGCTTAAGAATACATCTTCGGACTTGCCAATGTACGGGAATAAAATCGAAAGTGCAGTTTGAACAGGCAGCGAAGAACGAAGTCAACCACGGAATACCGGTTCCGCCGCTCGACACAGCGGGGGCGCCAATGCGCAAGCCAGAGCTTTTAAGAGGCTGGATGTACTGCTGCCATAATTTGGCAGCGTCGTTTGGGTCGATGTTGGACTGCTCATCAAAATCTGGTTCGTTGAATGTCTGGGGCGGCAATGGTTACCGACAACAATGAGAAGATACGTATCAAGAACGTACCAAAAGAACTTTGGCGTTCTGCGCCTTCACAGCCGTAGACAGATTTTGGATTCCTCCGGAACCCCATTGCATTGGTACGTATTCGATGCCAGAAGATGCGAGATTTGGCGGTGGCGAGATGCCCCAATCATACTGCCACGAAATGAGGCTTTTGGTTTGATTGACGTTCAAAATGTCCCCAGCATTATCTGTTGAGGGATATGAAATGCCCCGCTTGGCGTTCGTAGCAACGGCGGTCATGAAGAAGGAGGCAAAGCAGATAGCGACGAAAGAGATCATAATGCGTGTTGGGGAGAAAAATGGTGCAAAGAAAAGTGCGTCTAGGACGTGTCGTTATATATGTGTCGCCAAGATCCGCTGCCAAACAGAGTGCGAAGCTGATGAATTGATGAGCACATTGCCCCTCCGTCAAACCTCAGGTCTTCAGGGCAGAAAAGAATGTATTGTGTTTTTCTGCTGGTTCCTCGGACTGTACAACGCCAGAAACTTTTAGGATGCCCAGACACCATACCAAGTCCTAGCACGTAATGGTTGGCAGATACAAATGGTACATTTTCTAGCATTTCGTTGTTTCCGCGATCTTTAAGCCTACACCTGCGCTCGTCCACAATGCGCCCCTAGCTGATTGATCAGGAACCGAGGTACGATAGAGCCCATGCAAGTTGTCGAGACATGAGAAAATCTCGTCCGTCGACCAAGTTTGAAGCAGAACAGGTACTGTTCCTTAATTCAGGACGAGCTTCCAATATATCCACCAATGTCCAGCTGAGTAAAAGATAGAACAATGACATTGAGAAGCTGGGTGATTGTAAGGCCCAAGATTAAGCAGTGTTTGCGTAAGGACCTGGCAGTGGAAAGACTCCGGAATCGAAGTTCGATCACGTGTACGATTCTTCACAAGTTCACACCACTGGCAGGATTACATCCCCATGTCTTCTCCTTCTCTGTTCACTGCGACTTCATTCTTTTCTCTCGCTGGCGTCGTTCTCGTTGGCCTCACGGCGTATCTAGGGTCGAAAGTCCTCCTACCCAAGAATGCGAGCGCAAAGGATCGCTTCACATTCATATGGCTGGTGAGTCTAAATGGCATACTCTCAAGGAAGCCTTTGACATCTATTGGGCTACAGGCGTTCGATGCTATGATCCATTTCTCGTTTGAGGGATCATTTCTATGGCTTTCGACGTTTGGGAGACAAGTCAATACAAGTGTTGGGCCTTTTGCGGAGATGTGTACGTTCCTAATTCTGAGAAAAAGATGATAATTGACTCTCAACGACGTTTACCAGGGAGAGAATATGCTGCTGCAGACTTTCGATGGGGCGTCTCTGATCCTACAGTCGTATCTCTCGAGATCTTGACCGTTCTCGGAGCTGGGCCAATGTGTTGCTATATCTTGAAGCAACTAGTTAACGACGACCCTGCGAGGCACTACTGGATTGTAGTTTTGAGCACTGCTGAACTCTATGGAGGGTAGGCTATGGATAACGATTCATTGTCGATCACAACTCAAAGAACGTTGCTTCCTTATTGTTTAGGTGGATGACTTTCTGTCCAGAATGGCTTACTGGCAGCCCCAATTTGGATACCTCTAACTTGCTCTATTTATGGGTTTACCTCTTCGTAAGCTTTCACTGTCAAGTTAACTCATGCCGTGTGCGCTGGACTGATGAATTTTGCTTGTTACAGTTCATGAATGTAATGTATGTATGTGCACTTGTCTAATTATACTCTTCGCTAATGGTTCTTCCCATGTAGCTGGGTTGTCATACCTCTGTGGCTTATGGCAGATTCGTATCAGTATATTGCTAATTCGCTGCGAACAAATCTGGCCTCTGCCAAAAAGAAAACCTCCTAGGATACATGCTACTTGCAATGATACCCTATCTCGTCCTGGAAATACGTCTTGCGTGATATGTATAACACAATGTTCCTTGTGATCTGATGTTTGAAGTACTTGAATTAAATGGACAGGTTCAATTATGTGCGGGGTGACAAATGGTACATGCCAGGAACAAGAGTAAGAGTGCAATACGAATCAAGAGTAAAGTAGGTTTGTATGTCCATGACAGCAGGCTCGACAAAGCTAATTGAGTAACATATAAAGAGCTGTAATTAATAGTGAGTTTTAGAGTCCGCAATACTTGGTTGCAACAAATTGGAGGAAAGAGTACAGTGTGTCTGTTCGTAATGAAGCTGTCAAGCCGAAATTGTGAATAAACCGGATATGTTGCCCGAGTCTCCGAACACTGAAACGATATGGAATTAGCTTGAGCGTGAAGGGGAGGAAAAGCCAGTTACTTACAGCATACGATGTAGTCTTTCCGCGGCTCAGCTTCCGGCATCACGATGTCAACCTGTCCGTCGCGAAGTAGGAAGTTGGATGCAAGAGGATGCTCTGAGAAGCGGGGGAATACCAAGTGGTCGAAAGGTCGGTATTCAAAATAATCGTTTATATCGCCAGTTCAATCAACTCACCAGTGTCTAGGTTCTCGCTCTGATTCGTGTAATGGCCAAGAAGCAGTAGACCGGTGGCGTTAATCTTCTCAGCAGGAATATCAGATGTATCTGTGTGTACAAGGTGAGGATGCTAGACGACTCAAGCTAACAGGAAAACACTAGTACCCCAGGTGACCTGTTAAAAGAAGTAAACGTCAGTTGACTGGGCGAGTTGACGTGAGGCAGGATTTGTCATTTACAGTACGATTAGAGCCTGTGGTCCAAACGGCGTTTTCAGTGGGAGAGGTGATCTTTGGCGACCACACGAGGAGCTCGTTGGGGCGAGCTATTGTCGAGACTGGCGAGCAAGTGACGAATTGAACGATGGAGAGGATAACGAGAACGACAAAGGCGTTGATGGACATGATAGTGGATATTATCGAAAATAACACGAACGCAGGAGAAATAAGGGTGCCGTTGATGGAAGATGAGGGAGAAAGACAGATAAAAACTGCCCAACCAATCCACGGCCTCTTTTATATGACCTTTGTTTGGCTATAGCTGTCCAACGCGGATATGTACGTTCAACGCGACTCTTACATACTTTATCCGCTGCGATTCACGCCGGGAAGCTTTCATCCATATAACTTACGTCTTGAGCTGGTGAACCTGTGCTCGGACTATTGTTCCTCAGGAGAGTTAATGTGACCTTCAAGCTAGCTGGAGGTAAGTTCCGACCGTTTTAGAGGGGCCCGGTGAGTGGAACGACGTGTTTTCACTACCGCCGCATACGTGCTCACACTAGCTCTAGAAGCCAGGTATCTGCAGTTTTCTTCACTGCGACCTTGTTCGTAGCATCACGAAATTGCCTGTTATGGCAAATATTGTTCCTCATCTGGAAATTTACAGAGCCCCTATTCAGAGTTTTGGCGCTGGCAGTCGCCGCCGCAAGATACAACGCCGAGCGAAGGCACCTAGATAAGCGACAGCTCGTCCAGGTATGCGAACAGGCCTACGTGGTGGCAGTAACTGATGCTTCCTTTCTCGCAGTATTGTCCGGTGACTTCGTGATGATACGACGCAATCGTGATCGTACATGATCTGTGTCTAATGAACCTGCTCCTGTTATTTCCGCATCATATTGTAATATAACTGATCTCGAATTGTGGACTGCGATTACCTGAATCGCCGAATACTATGCAGAAGATCAGGGGAGCCCAACTGTAAGTGAACAGTGATACGACACTCACGGACAATGATGTAGTTCCCTCCGGGCTCAACATTGGGTACTTGTAAACTTGTGCTTCCTGAACTCAGATCGAAGCCTGACGCGAGAGGACGATCTAAGGTAGAATTCAGGAGATGAAATGCAGCTAGTCAGCTTGACCAATTATACAAATACACACCGGTATCGAGATGTTCGTTTCCATCGTCACCATTGCTGTATCCCAAGAATATTTCGCCCTTTGGGTTCGTAATATCTTTTGGCTTGTCGTGGGTGTCCCTGTGAGAAACGCGTTCAGAGAGCTAGGAAGTCGTTAGAAACGCGACAGCACGACACACCACGAGACGGTAACATTAGATCCTATCATCCATTTAGTCGTGTTATCGGGGCTCAGTATCTTGGGCGCCCAAACAGAGCGGCGAGAAAAGGGTGAGGTTATCTGAAGTTGCACAGATCGATCACTATAAGGTGCATCATTAGGAATATATAAGGCATTGACTATGAGCGTGAAGGAGAATAGACAAAGTGAGTGTAGTAAAAGGGGAGAGAATGTATGGAATAACATCGCCCAGCGAGGATTCCAATAGATGATGACGGAGTGAATTAGAAACGCGAGAATCCTGAAGATGCTGACATCATGCCGCCATTCTGACTCGCCTACAAGCAAGCATCTCTCTTCAAGTTCCCCAACGGCGCGTGAGATGTTCAACGTATGCAGAACATGTGTTGGTCGGCGATGCAAGCCTGAGATTGATGCCACATATCAATCAGCAGCCGGGCAGTGCAGGAGCCAGAGTGTATCGAAATAGTCTTTCTGAGGCTAAAGTCTTTGCGAAGTCCTGACTCGATGACAGTGACCTGCCTTTTTTGGAAAGTAACAGCTGTGACTCGGATTACACGCTTGTAACACGTGCATGTGACGTTTTGCGTATTGTGACAATTCAATTGTTGACAACTACTCCTTCACTTCATTTGGACTTCAGGCGGATCCGACCGCGACTCTATTTGTTCTGACTTGGTTTTGACGCCTTCAAAGTATATAAGAATTCCTGGTAAGCTGACTCTATTGTACTCCCCAGCTTGGTGAATAAATGGAACCTGTCGTGTTTTTGTCTCGTAACAGGACTTGAGCGGTCCCCGAGTTTGGAGTCCACTTCTGCCTGCCACATTCCTTGTTTATATCTTCAAGTTGTGCCGGATGATATTATCTGTCCTCAAGAACACTTCTCCTCAACTTTACTGTTCATACTTTGCCCCACCGATACCCTTACTCAACGATATCATTGGCTCATGAGCAACGGCTGGCAGCCTATAAAGCGCTGCAACAAGGAGAATATCTCTGTTTCTCCTCCTCACGAAGATAACGAACACAAGCAATTACGAACTCCCCCTCTAATCAGACAGTCGACGTCGACCGTTGATCTTCGAACGATCTCTATTTCAGCTCCTATGGCACTCTCTTCGACTTCAACGAGCGAAGCAGGTCCATATCCTCAGTGCTATCTATGGTCACCACTTGAAACGTTGACACAGTCTTTGGATGACCCCCTCGCAGAGCGCATTACGCTTCACGATCTCGTTGAAACTTATAATGTCATTTGCGCGAACCTAAAGCAATGCCTGCTTTTAGGGTCGGACAGCGAGCAGGTATTGCTCGCTGCCAACCACATCAAGCAACGTACGCCACAGTTAGTGAATGCACTGAGGCGTGATATGATGCGCGTTCTCGTGGACCCTTGTCTCTCTGAGCACGGGCTACAAGCATCCGATGGTGCCATTAACGAGGACGAAATGCAATATGCACGAGATGTGGCGATGGTATGCCATCAAGCTCTTCGACTGCTTTCCGACATAGTGTCCTTTCCTGCACTGGTTTCTGCCTTTTCACGTATGTCTTTACTACGTCTTGAAGGAATTCCAGACTCAAACTATTGTTTCTAGACCAGGAACTCACTTTTCTTCTAGAGAGCATTATGACCATACTTTCAAAGCCATCTCTGCCGACGCCACACTCCGGACGAACATACTCGCTCTTGCTGTGGATTCTTCGTGTGCAGAGGCTGCCTGCCGATGTGCTTTTACCTCGGAAAGAGACAATCGTCACGACTGTAAAGCGTGCCTTATCAGGGAAATTCATGAAAGAAAAGGCTGTCGGTGATAGTCTTAAGGTGCGCCTTCTACCCGTTGTACCCGCTATCATCTCAATTGTGGCGCTTCACAGATCATAGCGAACTTGCTAAGAGACCATGCCATCGACTTTATGGCTTCCTTTAGCGAGTTACTATCAAGCGTCTTGCCTTTCCTTGTGGCAGATTCTTTAGATATTCGTCTAGGAGCTGCTCATGCCCTAAGTGCATTTGCTTATGCAAAATTAGAACTCCCTCCACCTAAGGGGGATCATCGTCATTCTCAACTGTCTGACACTGTGCACCGCTTCTTGAGCGCTCAGTTCTTCGTCTCCGGTTCAAAGCTGTCGTTGCTGACTATACTGCGGAGTTCGATCAAGATGTCGAAGAAACCAGTACATCGGGGTACTGGGCCTCAATGGGCTGCTGTTGTAATTTCGTCATTCGTCATCCTTCTGGACTCCTGGGTGTTTGATTATGGACACGTCCTTCAGAAGGTTTTGAAGCTTCTCAGTGATTTCTCTGCACATCGTCGCAATTCAGTGCAGTTGCTCCTCGCACCGATCTGGAAATGCTTAGTTTGGGCGTTTTCGCGCATGCCACGGTATGCGGGATCGTCTAAGGAGGTGAATACCAAGTGGGGTAAAGCATTTGGCGTACTCAAGCAAGAGCTGGGTGGTGGTATTGGTGTCGCTTTATCGTCTGTGGCTCTGATGTCCGATGACGACAAGTCAGTTTCGGATGTCCTGGATATGATATCCATCATGCTTGATGGAAAGGAAAGCGAGCATGAAGCTGGACTTTTGCTGCTTGCTAGGCTCACTGAATCCATCGGAAACGCGAATTCTTCAGCATCTTCTATCGTCCAGCCTATCACTTTCTTGAACCGGGAATTGTTCAATGGCGAGCTTCTCGACACGAAACCCGAATTGCTTAAGTTCTCTGTTGAGCCAATGCACAGATTCAACACCGACATCGTTAGGCGGCTGACTGAAGAAGAAATCAGCACACATTGGGATAAAATGCTAGGTCTATGGGTTAACGTCGTGCGAGCGGCCTTGGGAAGACCTGAGCCTAAGTTTCCCGTAAGCCCTCTGACTATATGCCGGCGTATCTGATTACTCTTCAGTAGAAACCCTTATTTGATGTGTGGCAAGCCTTGCTACTTGTCGAATCCCAGCTGACTCAGAACAATGGCCATCTGACTGCTTCCACCGACTTTACGCTGAAAGTCGCCGGAATATGCGCAGAGTTTGCAGCTATACGAGTTGACCTTGAATTCCAAGTTCAACAACTTCACCTTCTTTGTAAGCTATGGCATACCGTCAAGGCTGTCTTTGTCAACGCTTGTTTTGAAGAGCCAGCAACGTTGCTTCTGAGCGCGATTGTTAGGCGTGATTTTGGGATCGCGGATTCGGCAATACACTCTGCATGGGCTTCTCTGTGTCAGGAAATCGTGTACAGCGACGTGAACTTACGTCCTGATGTGACAGCAGTGGATATGAAGACATGGGTAGCAGTCGCCAAGCTATGGACGAATCTCGAAGAAGAGCTCTGCAAGTCTAATTTGGTTGCGTTTCTAGAATCACCATTTCCGTATGTGTCTTCGTGCTATTACTGATGAGTATGTTGATCTGTCTTATGAACAGTGAGCATCTGGCCTCCGATGCAGAGCTTTCTCTGTGGGATACGCTTTTTCGCAAGACTCTTTCAGTATCGGGATCATCGCTTGAGAGCGAAATAACGGAAAGACCTTTATGGAAACGTTTTGTTCAACAGGACGAGGATCAGTGAATATTTCTTTATGTTATACAAGTAGCATCGGCTAATGGCTCCGTAGCTTGTCTTTGTTTCCCAAACAGCTATATGTGGTTATCACAGCAGTAGACATTCCCATTGGCACGACCCTCCCTAGCAAAATACTATCTTTGCTTCGAAAGACCCTTTGTGGGCTTTATCCACCTCGATCTGACCTGCTCGATACAGCACTCCATTATATCAACTTTGTTCGAGGCATGATGTCTAGTGTACCTCTTGAGCTGCTCGTTTCGTTCCTAGCCGTCTTACAGGACGGACTTTGTTGCTGGTTCAAAGATCACCTCAAGGTTATCCCGGACAAAGACTACAATAATACTGTATGCAGATTTCAATGTGTCTTTGTTGATTTGCACATTCACCCTGCTACCTTTCAGGTCGTTCCATTGTTTTGTTCTGCTCTCGACCGGCTTGTCATGATTGAACCCACGAAGGAAGCACTTTTAACGCTTTGGCGGTTCTTTGTATTCCCCCTCTTTCGTTGTCCAGCACCTGGCTTGGCTCCTCAGGCATTTGAGAAGTTTTGGCGTAGTACTTATCATAAGCACGAGGAGTTTCACTCTGCGTATCCTGAGGACCTTGTCGCCTCGCTTCTAGCATACGATCAAGTGTTCTGTGCGGGGCTTGCCACTGCGATCTCTCAGAGTGAGGATTCTCAAGGTGTACGTGAATATATATGATGATATTTTTCTCTTGGTTGACTGATTGCATCGTTCGTCTCCCTAGGCCTGTTCATACGTTCCTGAATCAATCTGCTCTCCACGACAACCACAAGAAGTGTGCAATATGACACAGCGCTTAGAGCCTATTCCAGAGAGAAGCACAGTTGACTTGGATGCTGACGAAGAACACACACCCGGTCACTCACCGTCAGGCCACCCGACTGCAGCTGATGTGCCTACTTCGGATGACCTCGGACGATCGCCTCCACGCCACTCTAATACGCATCAGGATTCGAGTCCCGTAAGCGCGCTCAACAGAGAATGGGCTCACGACATATCTGAGGTACAATGGACTGATTGTGCCTCCAATGAT
This sequence comes from Omphalotus guepiniiformis, assembly GCA_028554645.1. Taxonomy (NCBI): domain Eukaryota; kingdom Fungi; phylum Basidiomycota; class Agaricomycetes; order Agaricales; family Omphalotaceae; genus Omphalotus; species Omphalotus guepiniiformis. Next base: position 1,709,656 of record JAQOOI010000021.1, read on the forward strand.
GGTAGTGGGAGGAAGCGAAGGAGAAATACAGAAGAAGTAGCTGACGCGAAACCTTCTCCTTCGCAACATAAGGAGAACACCTCTACTGCATCTGCCCGCAGCTCTAAACGCAGAATTCTATTGGACTATGTAGAAGTACGACGGGCTGGCCTTTCGAAGCGGAGCCGAGAGAGTCAACTCATGACGCCTGAACCTTCACGATTTAGTTCAATGGGAGCTTCCAGCCCGGGCCCGATGTCACCTCAGGAAGACTATGGTAGCTGGGAGGAAGCCATTCATTCGAGCGGGACCAGACAGCTCACGTGTGAGCTTGGTCAGTGTAATTGCTTATAGAGTTCTGTTCCTCTGCTAATCATGTTTAATCGATGCCGCAGATGTGGATTCGCCGTCGGCAACAGGGATTAGGATGGCCGGTACGTTTTGCGTAGACATCATGCTAATTTTACCTCCGCTAATCAGCTTTCAACAGACTATTCTAAGGATATCTTGAATAGCCCTTCCTTACGCGTCACAGCCAAGAGACGGAAGACAGAATCTGAGCTTGATTCTCGTGAGGAGTCCAGGGCCCCGCCGCCTTTACGGAGGAATAAAACGACGTCTGCGACACTCGACGACCTTCAGCGTGCATTCAATGCTTACACGAATGATGGTGTCGACATCCCCATCGAAGAGCTGGTCATGGCTTCAAAGTTAGTCCACCAATTTGGAACTGCACTAAGCGATCAAATTGCTAGGAGGCTCTCGCCTTGTGAAACTGGATGAATGGCAGAAGTTTTCATAGTGTATTTGCATTATTTATCTATAATTATGCCCCAAGCTTTTTTCATTGTTAGAGCTTTTTCTCTTCCTTTCATCGGCATACATAGGACAATATTTCTCTACGCAATTTAATGTAACTTGTGACAAGTCCAATTTCATGAATCATGACATATTTTATTCGAACGTATTGCATCCGTACTCTTGACATCCTTCGCGAGTGAACGTGACTATATGGTCTATTGCAATGTTAGAATACTTTTTTGATTGAAGAGCATATCTGAAAAAGAAAATCCTACCTCCAAGCGTTCGCGTAGTGAATCCTACTTCGCAGTAGCAGCTGTATGGCATAGATTAGTATTACGCACGGAATGATACAGCAATAGATTCACTAGTAATCTGGCAGAGCAAAGAAAGTCAGAAGATAGTTTGTTGATGGACGAACGTCAAACGTACATATCCATTTCCTCCTGAACACTTCAATTTCAGCTTTACCTCTCGGTCCAGACATAATTTCTGGGTATTCTCGTTGTAGGGAAGGAACGACGACGCTTTCGAAACGGTCAATGAAGCGCCGGCGCCATTCCCTGAGTGTTCGCGCATAGTGGGGGCCAATGTTGGTAACGGAATCTATTGTGAGAGTTCCCTTGCTGCCTTCTTGGAGAGACTGAAGAAGCAGAGTGACAGTTGGCAGAAATCCGCCCGGGAAAACTGTGGCAATTGATATGAGTAAATGTAAGCAAACTTGAGTAGCTAACACGTACTCTGTAGCAGGTTATGATGTGTGATTGAATGAGTTTACACGAAGAACGCATAGAAATAAGTAGCACATACCCATTTTCGAATGAAATCTATTTCTCGTATATATCTCTCAAAACCTGTTCATTTGAACATTCCGTCAATATCTTTCGCGAAATTTACCCAGCAGGACGTACGAGCTTCGGGTATAGTGATTACTTGCACAACACCAATCCCACCCTTTTGTTTCAACGCCCAATTGACTTTCTGCCAATATGTTACCAGAAACTCTGCCCCCACAGCCTCGATCATCTCAATGCTAATGAATCGATCAAACGAGCCTTCCCACTCCGCTGGCATGTCTCTATAATCCATATAATGCACATTGATCCGGTCTTGTAGTCCGGCAGCCGCTATTCTTTCGCGTGCGAGGGTCTGCTGGTGAACGGAGAGCGTAAGTGTGTCGACAGTCGTGTCAGGCACGGTTTGCGCGATCAGAATAGCCATGGATCCCCATCCCGAACCAATCTCCAGAACACGGTTTCCAGGCTGAATGTTTGCCTTTTTGAGAATATGTTGTAATTTTCGTATCTGCGCTTCGTGTAATTCATCCTTGTCCAAATGTGCGAAACGTTCGACGCGTTCAAAGGCTTGGTTTACTGCCGACTGAGATTGACCTAATCGTTGAAGGCCTTGTCCACCGCTCCATTCCCCTCTATCAACACCGTCTTGGAGGTCACCATCGAGATCTTCAAATATAGCACAGGAGTAAGTCATGTCCTGAGACAAAAAACCTGAAAAGTACGCGTCGAATTTCCTTTCACAGGAGCAATATAGACGCGCGCACGGACCTGCAAACATTTCGTTGGATATATCATAATGAGCAGATATGTTCGATCGTGAATTTCCGATCGTGTTCAAGAAACGATATGACGTCAATTTTTGAGGGAGAGTAAAGAGATAGGATATTGTAGAGTCTAGATTGGATAAATTTCCTCGATTGTCTAGGAAAATCTACACAGAGGGCGATTAGAGCTGCGCGGGACGATAGTACGGGAGAGCGAATCTGAAACAGAGAAACCAAATCATCACACTCAACGTCGCCATACATGTAGGCTTCTGCGAAGCCGAGATCGCCCATTGCGCATAGTCGCACCCAGAAACTCTCGTTAACGACGCGTATTTCAGCCTTGCGCTTTAAAGGATCCGCGTTATTGGCAGCGGCATGACTTGGGAACGTATAGATATGAGAATATGTTAGAACACGAAGCTGGCCGGTCGACATATTGCGCATGAGCCTATAAGAAACTATTCAGCTACCCTGTCTGGCCGAACAAAAAGCGAAAACCTACGCAACGACGGCAGCTTCAGCAAGTCTTGTAATGGGAGTCCATCCTGTCTGTAATGCGGTCTCGAATATACGATTCCATGCTCTGTCGGCGAGGCCAGAGAAGGAGAGAGAATGCTTTGCGGGCGTGTCGAGGAGCTGCTTGGACATCAGACAGGCAGAAGGGACAGAAGAAAGAAAGGACAGGACAGGGCAACGCTAATAAAGCAGTATACCGAGCCATGGTGACGTTCATATCCATCAACTCAGCACGATCGTTTCCGTCTCACGCGAAGATCTCAAGAATTTACCGGGAAAGAAGGAAGCAGAAGGCAACTTCAATATCAATATCAGTTGTCAATGTTGCCAAGATCTTTCGTGAGATCTTTCAACTCCCGGCAACAAGTCAAGAGAGGTTGAGAGCCAAGTTGCAGGAGCTTGCAGGCCGTTGAGAAATGATTTGTCACCGCCAACACACCAAAATGATCACGGAATTCCATTATGATTGAGTGTAATTTGTCGCTTACGTCTGGTTGCGGATTGCAGGTGGTAAATGATACATTGAAAGTTGTTGGTAGTAGTAATACATAACGAAATAAGTACAGCAATGTCAATAACAGTATTGACATATACATATGTAGTAACGAGCATCGACGTTTGGACATGTTGCATCAACTCTTCAGTAGGTGCCTCAAGCTCGTCGCATGATAAAGCGTGTCGGCAGATCCGACTCTCTGGAGGCGACGTTTTAATACATCTTTTGATGGACTGGCCGGACCAGTCGAATCATCACTAGGAGGGTCTTCAAAATCCGGTGCACGCCGTAGGGCAGGCGATAACAGATGATGAGGCGTAACTTGACCAACATGGGGATCATCATCCGAGGAGAGCTGGGTAGGTGTCCTAGGGGATGAGTTGCTCGTTTGCCTCATTGAATCATCTGCGTACAATCATTAGTATCCTGGACGAAGAAGAGGAATCCGAAGCAATGGCGATACTAACCGCTACCAAGCTCTAGCATTTCGGGAATCTCGGGCGATGCTCCAACGTCGTTGTCCGTACACGTCAGTGCTCTGCGCAACAAAAGCCCGTCACCAGCGGAGTGGTCGACGACCTTCAATTTCTCGAAAGACCTATACGATGATCGACTATGCCGCATTACAGGAATCTCCACAGCGTCCATCAAAATGGCTTTACGTTTCTTGAACGGTCTCGAAGTCTTGGATGAACTAAAAATGTCATCTGAAGCACTTGAACCTTCACTGTCGCTGGAGCCATCGCTGTATGAAGCCTTCGAAGCTGTTGGTTCAATCACAAACGCAAGGTGACGGATGGGAGCTTCCACTCGAACTCTCTTCGCTGGCCTCTCCCTGCCAAACTCCCCACCATCTGACCACCTTCGTTTCGGGGAACGAGGAGCGAGGACTCTTGACAAGGAATGAGGTGATTCGACTAAAGGGTGAACAGCAGGTGACTGAGGTTGAGATCGAGGGGATTCATTTTCTTTGTTTTCCAGACGCCGTCTTTTGTTGATAGGACTAGAAGGCGAACAAGGCTTGAACAATGAAAGGGCCCTGGCTGCGGGCTGCTTCGAAGTCCCAGAAGGTGTTGTAGGTGAATACATGGGGGGATTGAAAGTGGGTGTTTTGTGTGGACGAGGCGGAGTTACGCTAGATGTGCAACGCCGGCCTTTAGGAGGTGTCGATAAAATCGTGGGAGGTGGAAGAAGAGGCGAAGATCGTGAACAGGGGGAGGCCAGAGCAGGTGCGATTACGAGAGTCGGCAATGATGTTATATTGCCAACTAAAATACTGGCATCGTCCGTTGATGTAAAAACATGGTCGAATGGTGTACCGGTCATGGTGGAGGCGGTTGTCGCGATTATAGGCTCATTTCCTTCCCTGCCATTGAAGTATTCCTGAACTTTCACTGGCCAAGCTTTGCATGGGACTATACGTGAATAAGATGTGTTCTTCCAGAAATCGTCGAAAGCATCTAACACGCTAGGCGGCTTAGATCGACCAAGGAATGCAGCTTCAAATAGACAGGAGAGCTTTTCAAGCGTGTCCTGACTTTCCGGAATGCTTCGAATGGCCAACAAGAGGTTTTCATAGAGAGTCACCACCTAATATCTTGCTGTCAGTTTAGAGTCAGCACATCAAGTAAGATACTCACGTCAAGTGTATACTGATCCTCAGACATCACAGAATATTCATCCAGAATCCACATAGCCAGGCCGTCCTGCAGCATGCCTAGGAAATGTAATAGCAGATCTACAGGGCACGCCTGAACAACCCTATTTAAGGTTCGAATCATCCAGAGCGAAGCTTGGAGGTTACGGGGCTCTGGTGGGTAACTGGCACGTAAAGTATCCGTGACGAATTCAACCAGGGATTCAGGAAGCTCTTGCAAGTTCTCCATCTCAATATTCGCCATGAGTATGTCGGCGACGCGCAATAATGAAGTAAATGTCGGATCATGTTTCTCCGTGACGACTTGCACTATGTGGTCTACCACTGTGAGCGCATCGTATCCAAAATCAAACGCTTTGTTGATTGTGAACTCGAAAAAGCTTTCCCATATTCCGAGGTCAGCATTGGTCATATCCCACGCATTCTCGCCACTATATAGACAGTTTAAGTTGAGATTGGAGAAAAGCTTGTGAACTGACTCACGAGAAAGGTAAAGTCAAAAGAAGAAGCATCCCCGTCCAGGTTCCCCGACTATCCTTCTGCCATGCATGAACGAATGCCGCCCAAACACTACTACGAATATCCGTAGACCAATTCCATGACCATGCAGGCGCATCAGGTACAAGTTGGTGACCCCAGAAAGTCTTGAGACCATGCTCGTCGCAAGCAAGGACTAGATCCGCGCAGAACAAGGACCATTCGACCCTAGACTGTCCTCCATTCTCGGTCATTTCCTCCTCGTTCTTCATTAGTTGAGCAAGGAGCTGCTCTTCGTATTCATCCAGTTGGTTGTGGCATATCAAGGACCGAGCGGTAACCCAAAGTTCATGAATAAACCTCAAGTTTTGCGCGTTGAATTTCGAAGGGTTGCTGCTATTAGGTTGTAAAATTTGACTAGAACCTTCCGGCGTTCGGTCGTAATTTATGCTAGCGCTGAGACTGTCGTTGATGATGTTAACGACAGTCTTGATTACACGAGCTTCGCCCTCGTCGCCTTCCTCTGAAGCGAATATAAGGGCAGATCGAGACTGGGAGTGGCAATCACATACCTTCTGCCAATGACAGTGCCGCTTTCAGTAGGGCGGACCAAGTGTCCATCAACAAGACCTTCAAATGCATAGATGAAGTAGCAGAAATGGACAAGTGCTGCATATACGGACCTCGCTGTCTTTGGATTCACCGTATGACAAGAAAGCTATTCGCCACAGCTTGAAGAAATTATCGAGCACTCCCTCCCGGGCCAGTTCTTCTTGCGTTAGCGACCGTGTGTCCTCTATGCTAGGAAGTTCTTCGAAAACAGCCCTGACTGCGTTTTGCAGCATCTTGAAGTCAGCTGTTAACAGGCCAGGACATGCAGAGAAAAGATTTTTTGGTAGTAATCGCTCCACGTCCCAAGACATGGGAGAAGGACTGGAGCTGACGAGCTGAGAGATCAAAACCATCGCATCTGCTCTCGTCTCGGCGTTCTTCCGGACCATAAGATTGAGAACATAAAATACACGCTTGAGATCATTGTCGTCGGTTTCATTCCCAACAAAGGCGCCTACAAGCGAGGCACCTACTCCCATAGTGAGCACCGATTGCATCAGCTTCCAGTGAGCTTGGCGAGTGACCAGTCTCTCTTTATCCTTGGAAAGTGACGAGTCTTCAGTCTCTGAATTATCTGGATCCGTTGGAAGCAAAGGTTGGAACCATGCCCATACTAGCGACCTCCACACAATACACGCTAGCGCGCGTACAGAACTCTTCTTGTGCCGCATAGTCAGGGACAGAAGATTAGATATTGTCCGGCTAACTCGGGCATCTGTATAGAGAGCGGAACCTAAGAGGACGATGAAGCTCGCAAGGACACTCAAAGCCCAGACAGGACCCTGAGCAACGTGCACAGGATCTGTGCTGTTCAGAGTGGTACGCAGCGTGCGGCAGATAGGTGACTCCTGCACGACTGGTACCGCGTTGGCTTCTTTCTTTGTCGGCGACTTCCGCGAAGAGACGGTGAGAAGGAATGTCGTGACGCACGATGACAAGCGCGTATGTGCAACAGAGAGAGGTACGGAGATCGATCCCAGCACAAGTCCTCCAAGAGCATGGCAAGCTTGAGCCCGAAGAGCAAGCGTAGGAGCGAGAAGATTGTTCAAAATTGACTCTGAAGGGATGACAAAGGCGGGGACAAAGGTCAGGGGCTGGTAGAGTGCAAGGTCGTGTATCGCCTAGGAAGAGCTCAGAATTCGGCAATTGAAATGCAACGCAATACGTACCTTTAGACCATCGCTTGCAGAGCCTTTCTTCCCCTCTTTACCAAGTTCTCCATCTATTCCCCGACACAAAGCGTGAGCTATCCGATTTCTTGCTGGCATTAAAACGGTAGAGGGTAAACGTTGCGTTTGCAAAACGCAAATTGACAGCGCACACGTCTTCCTCGCATTCGGCGTAGGTAGCTCTTTCGCAAGAGGAATAGAGAGCAATGCAGTCAAGATTTCACCCAGTTGTTTGTCTGGCAAATGAACATGTGCGATTAGACTCGTGCCGGCAATGCATATCGGAGGAGGAAGACTTACCGGTGAAGGTTCTGGAAACAAGGGGAAGAGTGAGAAAAAGTCCGAGAAACTTCAAAACCGATTGGCTAAGGGTGCACAGATCGCGGGCATACTTAGCCTGCTCCGCCGTCATGCCTCTTTTCTTCTTAGGACTCTTCATTGGTGAGGGGAGCTGAGCTGTCAATGACCTCTCTACCTCCTCTTCCTCTCCCACTGGATCTTCCAGAGCTCGTCCAATATGCTGAGTTATGCAGTAGCAAAGTTTATCGCGGTGATTGTTCAAAGGTTCGAATAGCGGACAGGAGCAGTCAGTGTATTCGGTAACGCGCGGCCTCATTCTCGCTGTGAGTATTGAATAAGCGGCGATGAGGTCTGTCATAGTCGAGTCCTTGGAGATAATTTTTAATACAGGCGTTTCCAGATATTTCGGATCGTGTAACGGATTCGAAGGTTCTGGGGTAGTTTCGCGTTCTTCCTCTATAAGTGGTAGCAAGGGTTGCGTCGGTTTCAGGATAGATTTTACTGGGCGCTCCATCATAGCGCTCTTGCAAGCTGGTCCCTTCGGAGAAGTCGACAAGCTGTGATATTGATTACACTCTGCCCAAACGACGCCACGAGACACATCGACGTGAGTGTAATTCTCTTTCTCTCTGTGAGAACTCTTTGGTGGAGTAGGGAGACTCATCGCGTGTCCCTTCCGCTGTTTCGTTAACGACAGCGAGAAAGTGAAGCAACGAGGTACGGGTGAGAGTAAGAGAAGAGATGGAGTACTGTTGAGAGGACGAACTACGCGAGCTGTCACAGTACAGTCACAGTTTTCAACGCGTTCTGTCACGGTCGCGTCCACATATTTACGCGTCGCGTTCAATGTTTGGTAATGAGCAGAAGTTTGATACCGCACAATTCATCTATTTTAGCTGGTTACCAAGAGTCAAAAACATCACTCGCGTATTGCACACTGCGGTAAATCTGCAAAGAGACTTGAACGCACACTGATTGATGCCAACTTTTACCTTCCGCAGTCAGCACCGAGTGGTTTGTCAAAGGAATGCCAACCAAAGAATTGCTCGTACTTACGACTGTTTCACACGAACCCGGACAGATCAAACCTATATGCCGCTCACAGATACAAAATTCATAGCGGACACGACTCCTTTCACAAGAAGTAACACAAAACGGATCAAACCCAATGACCGATAGCAGCGCAGGATAAACTCGATGTTAGAAGCACTCTGATAGTGACTTCACTAAAAGTAGACCCGGACAACATTGCAGCGGTGGTTGATCAATGATAATCATTAAATCATCAGAAATTCGGGCGTCCTGATTCTCGATTCTAAGTCTCGGAAGGGGACAGGAGAGAGGATCCACAAAGCAATCGGAATTTCCACACAGTGAACGTAGTTTCGTAGTCTTTGGTCATTTTGCTAGTACTTAGGAATTACGAAGGATCAGGTCAAGTTCCTAGTCGACCACCGGGATTGACGAGTGTATGTATGCATACACTATTGAGATACTGTAGCTCGACGATCAGAGTACGTCTTCGGTCCGAAGTTTGTGTGCAGTACAGATACGGTAATTTGAAGCTTATAAGCTCATCGCCGCCCATTTCGCACTGCGATGCAGGGACTTCATCCATCGTACCGAGAATAAGGGATCTGAGGAACGAAGCTTCCTGAGACTTGAATCCACGAGAGTAACGGAAAAGCGGTGAGAAGAGCCGCAACACAACGAACAAGAGCCAATGGCCCAACGGAACGGGTATCACGAAGGCTTGGTGGAGGCAGATGTGATGAGCGGCATTACGAAAATATTGCCTTTCCGTGCGTAGTCTTTACGAAAACACATACGCTTTTCCAAACCTCGAGCGGACACTCAAGTAACGGCGGCATATAAAAGACACGGTGTAGAGCTGTTGGTCGTTAAGTCGACAGTTTTCTGAGTCCGTCCAGTTGACACGCACTTCACCTTCATCGTCCCCATTGAGCTCTTACCATCAAGCGGCATCCTACAATGTCTTCTCCTGCCGTCTTCCTGCTCTTGTTGCTCTGCATTTTCACGCTCTTGACGTCTTCTGCGCCTCTCACTTCACGTGATGTCTATGTCCCTCCAGTCCTCTACCCACACAATGGTACTGTCTGGAACTGTGGAGAGCATCACAATGTTACGTGGTAGGTCCACAGTCCGTTGATCACAGCCAGAATACTCAACTAGCTTTAGGGATAATTCTAACCCGCCAGTAAGCGTTACGAACAGGTTTGGCATGGTGGTTCTTCGAAAAGCCGGACTCGAGGACATAGGTAAGTTTTGGCAGCTGATGCTGAGGGAAATTCTGAAATCCTCCTGAAATCCTCCCAGATCACCCGCTCGCTACCAACATTGATATGATTGAGTATTCACGTGTCGAAATTTTGGTACCGACAGTCTCAACGAGACAGGACTACCAGATAGTGGGTAAGTAACAGTGCGGACTCGTGTATGTTGGACACTCACTTCTTGGATAGTCTTTGGAGACTCTGGAAACTTCTCTCCGGAGTTCACCATCATATGTGATTGAAGGAATCGGGCTGTAGACGTGTGAACCCCTGAGGCCGGAGATGGAACATGAAACATGATGATATGATGTGAGGAAGCATGGACTTACTTTCAAGACCATATATTATAGTAGAATGTCGAGCAAATTATTCGCGTCAGCACAGAACTACAGATACTTCACAGGGAGACGTGTATAGGTTTCATGGGTGACAGTGGAAGAGATAAGGAACTCGGCTGACGCGGGTACATACATGGATTATGATTGTCATTTGACACTTTGATAGTCTACGCTTCTGATTTTACCACGCCTGCTGAATGAAAGATAAAAGCAAAACAAACCTCATGAGATCCTCTGACGACTCTTGCCTTGCTGTCTGCCTCTCACCTGGCTCGTCCACGTCTATTCTTCACAGAAGTCGAAAGACGTTTTACTCATGCTCACCTTCACGATTTTATGTTTTCTCTTGTCTTTTGTTCATGCAATTCCTCTAGTATCTCGAGATGTTGTCGACCCTCCGATTACGAGTCCTAATGCTTCTACTATATGGACAGTCGGCCAAACGGTCACTGTTACCTGGTACGATTGTTGTATCTATTTCCTTTGCTGTGTTCTGAATGTGTTGGGGCTCAGGGATACATCGAATGTACCTCCGGACTCTCAGCAAACGAACCCGGACGGACAAGTTGTGTTAGGCTTTATGGCGAATGAGACTGACACTGAACATTTAATGCTCGGTACGTGTCTTCAAGCACAAAAGCCTTGTTTTCATCATGAGGCTAAATCACTTCATGCATGATGTATAGATAGCCCACTGGCACAGAACTTCAAACTTAGTGCTGGACAAGTCAGCTTTAGAGTTCCGGCGGTTGTGACTAGGGACGACTATATCGTTGTTTGTGAGTTCATCCAGTGTCATTTCAACCTCGTTCACTCAAATGACTCGGACAAAGTGTTTGGCGATTCCGGTAACAGAAGCCCGATGTTCACTATACAAGGGTCTGCTTCCTCCTTGTCGACAGATAGTGTGGCGAGCCCTACCTCTAGCATGAGTATCGTCCCTCTTCCAGTGTCTGGCACGACCTCAGTAACGAGTGATCGATCAGCGACGGCCAGTCCTCCTATTGCCACCACTAGTACTTCTATCACATCAACTTTCACTGACATAGTGACTACGACGGCTATATCCCCTGTTTCATCTGCATCCTCGTTCTCAGGGTCCTCTTCTGCCCCTTCCTCCCTGGGTACCTCCTCGATTCCATCCGCCTCAGCTGTATCTGCATCTTCTGCAGCAGACTCGTCAAGCAACGGTGTCTGGAAGGCCCACAATGGGCATGCTTATGCTGCTGTTGTAGCGGGATTCCTGGTCTTCTTCCAGCTATGATTGTAAGCATCACTTCGAGCCCGTACTTCCATCTTAACACGATTGATAGTATATTTATCTACCATACGACGATTTGACGAACCTTTTATTGACGTTGTATCATTGCTCTTCGAGCTACCTTCATGTATCTACAAATTCTTGCAATACAATTCAGGATTTTGGCTAAATCTGTTTGAAGGAAGCGACGGTCTCGAAATGACTGGGTGAGCACTGAGTGTCGTTGAAGCAAGCCATTCAATTCTCTACAAAATCTACTCTATTTAGGTACAATAATTCATGAACGAGCTTGTAGACTAGGGATCATGAGAGTCATAACTCGTCAAGAGGATAGATACGCTGCCAGAGCAAGAATGCGCAAATAAGGTCTAGGAATAAATGTTACAGTTACAGACTTGTGGAACTTCTGAACTTTTATCTCATCACTTTGGAACACCCAAATAACCATGGAGAAAAAATAAAAGTGATCGATCGAGAAATCGGAGCGAGCTTAAGGAGACCAGCCCTTAGCCATGAAGTTCCATTGGATTTGAACAACGCCAACATCCAAGGACGCCAATTGCTCGAACAGTGAAGGAGACATGTCTATCGGGAGGACACAAATAATCGATTACTACTTCATCATAAGTTGTTAAGCAAGGCTCGTACCTAAGTCTCCGTCGGCACATGAAGGGCAACTGTCTTCCGTAATTCCGTAGGCAACGTTTCCGTTGGCTGTATTCGTGATTCGGACCCACTTCATAATTAAAATTAAAAATGAAACGAGAAATTAGCGGAATCACGAGAGCAAAGAACAATTACTCACTTGACCGCAATTGCCTCCGTTGGACGCGTCGTAACGCGACTTAGCAATGGCTACGACAGGGTCAGAGTTTATGTTCGTTCTGCCACAGTTCCCCAGGCCCACGTCGAACCAAGTGCCCTGCGGTACGTGTCAGACAAGCGCCAAATGTGACAAGTACAATACAAACCCTTCCAGAGTGCGTGATTCTTTTGTCGAGACTCTCGGCAGTGTTAGAAGGTATAGGGCTCGCTGAAGTAAGCATGAAAGAGGCGAAAATCATGAACAGAAGTAGCGCGACGCGAGACATTGTTGACATCAGGTAGAATGAACTCGAGGATACCACAGGTGAAAGGCAACGCTGGAGAGGAGTGGGGAAAATCGAGTAGGTGTCGACAAAGCTGTTCTCCAGGCCTTTTATACACCCACAGAATCCGGGGGATTACCTTAGATGAATATTAATCGCGTGCCTACCAGGTGTTGCTTTCAATTTAGTATGTTCTTCAATATTTGGCCTGCCGTCATAATCATAAACGTACATACTCGGGTCGAAATGACACTTACTTAGACATGAACAAAGAAAAGCGAAAAATAATAATAAAATCCGCATTTAGATTTTTGAGAACACATGTGAACCAAGACGGCAATAATGTTTCGACTTTGTTGTCAAATTGGAACCCTTTTTGCAAGGATGAGAAAGAGTCAGACCCATTGGCGACCAAAGTTTGTACACTAGCAAGCATCGATCATCCACTATGGCACGCACAGAACGGCCGCATACTTGAATGATCTGGTCGCAAGTGACATTGAGCACACATGAAGCCTTTCGCAGACACAAGCATTCGACAGAGTGAGTGAGTGACAGTCCTCAAGGAAACCCGAAAGTCCCGATGAGAGGAAACCGGAGGCAGTGTTTGTATGTATTTTGTCCCCCAAAAATTTTCTGATCGGAGCCGGAGTGTTGAGCGCTAGTGAGCCTGTATGTTGTCCTCGTTTGTTCCTCATGTTGCTCATCTCCAAGTTCCAACTCAAATTTTTTCTCATCATATGTTTATAACAAGTAATATAAACGTATTATGTTTCTTTGCGCCTTGTACAGCCTTCTCATGTGTATGTCATGAAGTGCCTCAGTCGTCTCTTTGCGGGCCGTCTTTCTGAATCTCAAGTTCTTCAAAACTTCGAATCTTGCACAGCTTGCAGTCTTTAACTCGTGTCTTCCAGCCTAGTCTCCAGCTGATCTTCAGATTTCAAGAGTTCATTAACTTCCCGTAGGGAAAACGCGCTTTTGTTATTGATATCAACGTGTTTCTCAGCAGGATGCTGCATATAAGCACTATCAGTTCCGTCTCATTGGACCTGCTCAGTGCCGTCAGGCTCAAATTCATTCAAGACTTGCTCAGTCAAAGAAACTACACGCACCTTGCTCATCGTACTACGTAGTCATCGAACCCAAACCTCTTTCTCATCATTGACTTTCTTTCCTTCCTTCCATTTAACTCCGTCTGTACCTCCCAACGTATCGTTCCCCATTCGCCGTCATCGACGCCTCATCCATATGACCTTGGAATAAGGTCCGAAAAGGTGTTGCATCTGTGTCATCCACCACCTGTCTTCTACAATTTGACGAAGTTCTTCTGTTTGTGACAAAGACGTGCGTTCTCAGCGGAGACAAGTGCTCAGCTAAAGAGGTGTAAAGAGTGCAAATGAAAAGTTTCTCCCCGGCTTTGCTGAACCTGCGTCTTCACTTGTAAAGGGAAATTTTGAAAATTGCATTCGCCGCTGGCGCTCCGATTTCAAACTTGTCTATGATGCAACGCATGTGTTTCATTGAAAATTCTTCAAACTAAAAAAAGTTCGACCTTTCCCCAACCTTACCTTACTGCTGTACCCACACCAAGATTCGCCCTTGGTTCCGCATGATCTTGCTCAGTCGAACTTGAATCCAATACTACTAGTAGACGGCTTTCTGCGATTAGAGCAACGTATCGTTGTCAACTGAGCGACCAAAGTACAAGGACGGCCGCACTATTGGCCTTGACCCTCCTTGACCACCACGTCAAGCGCATGAATATCAATCATGATTCTTCTGGTGATTAAGTCCATCGTTTGTTCCTGCGTCAGCATTCACCTGCACATCACCTTTCCACCAATTGCAATACAGTTCCACGATGTGAAGATTGGAATTTCAAACGTGTCGACCATGAAAAGAAATTAGGTGCGATGATTAGGTCTAATTAGACGGATCCGGACGATTGTCCGGAAAGGCCATGGAAAACTTTGCAAAGCTTGACGTGCAGGGGAGTGGGAGGGAGTAGGCCGACAACTGGCTACACCAACGTAATTAGTAGAACTAGTCACCGCGAGTTTCACTTACTAGCGTTAGTGCTTAGGTCACATTTGAATTCGGCGAGGATAGTAGTGTAATTGATCAGGTGAAGCTACTAGCCTATGAGCGTTGTTATTGTAAAAATGGGATACTTGCCGTACTCAGTAAACGTACAGACCTTTATGGGACGTCCAAAAATCATAATACAACTGGAACCATATTGTACACACAAGATTACTTGAAGGCCGGAATTTTTTGCAAACCTTGTTGTCCAGGTGAGAGAAGGAGAAAAGGACAAAGGGTATGATATCTTGTGGCGAAGCGTCGTTGCAGGGCGTGCCGGATAATAGCGGGCCGCGCCTACCGGCTGTCGTTCGTCACACCTACTATTACCTTCCACACCTTCATCTTGTCTGGCTCATTCTACACGATTGTTCTTCGCAACAATGGGATCAAGCGGGCAGTCATTCGGCCACGCACTTCCTGTAATGAATTTAATCAGATCGAGATGGCAAAGAACGCTCACATCACGAGGACTTGTAGGATCAAGTGGAGAGAATATCAGCCCTCCTGAATGCGCACATTGAGCTTATCAGCGATGTAAGGGCCTATTATCGCTTATGATGTGTCTTTACTGATCTATCAGGCGCGAGAATTGTACAAAGATCGAGCAGCGTTAGAGCGAGAATATGCCGCCAAGCTGCAGGCACTGGCCAAGAAAGCAGCAGAGAAGAAAAGCAAAATGGAGTGTAGCTTTGTAGTAGGGGAAGATTATAGCAAAGCTTTGGACCCGTCTACTCTAAAACAGAGGTAGTATTCAGCTGAGCTTCGTGTTGACCTCGTATCTAATCTTCCAAATAGCACACTCAACCTAGCGTACGAAGGGATTATCAACTCCATGGCTAGCACTGCTCAAGACCACCTCAATGTTGCCGATGTTATCACTAGTCAAATCATTGATGTTCTGAAGCTTCTGGAGCGAAAGAACGAAGATATGCTGAAGAAAGTACGTCGTGTTCCTCTGAACAGTGTAGTATCGCGGTCTAACATTAGGCAGGAATCACTATTTTACGACAAACTGCTCAGTGACCGAAACCGTGTGTACGCTGATCGATTGAAGGTGATCTACCTTTGACTGCAGATAGGAGAATTCGACTAACGAAGTAATGCCATGCAGAGTAAGCAGAAGGTGGGCACTTGAGCTTTCGCATGTCACGTTCTAATCTTTTGTATGGTAGTATGACGATGATTGCGCAGAGGTCGAAGCGAGTCGGCAGAAACAGGTCAGAAGCTTATAATTCATGTATGTCTTCTTTTAATCTTTAATTTAGGGTCGGGCAAGCGATGACCGACACGCGGAGCGGGTAGCGCGGCAGGCAGAACAACAAAAGAATGACATGTTGAACAGCAAAAAGTGCGATTCCACCTTTCAAACGCGGTCTGCCAATGAACAATGACATTATAAACAGCGCCTACCTTATTTCTACCGCTATCGCAAACAAGGTCAAGGATAGATTTTTCAACGTTGACCTGGTTGATTATGAAGATGTACGTTGCTGTCAATGATCCTCATTTTGAACAAGTTCACATCCCTTGTGCAGCAATTGCGTATGTTCCGATGCGTGCGCGTACTTTTTGTGTTTGACTACCCTTTGACTACGCTTTTCTAGAAACCATACAAACTAGACTCGTGAAGAAGTTCACCAATATACTTCTACACGCCCAAGCCTTGCAGATGAGTCACTTGGATGTATTGAAGAGTCGGCTTGCCGCCACGGAGGCTACTTTAAACCAGGTTTCTCCATCCCGAGATCAGGATCTCTTCGTGGATCATAATATTCGATCCTTCAGCGCACCAGATGATTGGAAATTTGAGCCCTGTCTCAATTTCTATGACACAGTTAGTCCGCTAGTGCTTATATGCGCCTCTCTGATCTTGTGGCTTACTTCATGGTTAGGATGTTATGAACACGGATCCAGCTCCCAAGGTCTTTTTACAAAACAAGTTGAGACGGAGTCGCGCCAAACTACAGGAGCTCGGTCCCGTGATTGACAACAAACGTAGGTGCACTCAGTGTCCATGGAGCTATCGGCTGACTGGGAACAAACAGAAGGAGTTCGATCAACTGGTTAAGCTTTATACAGCCTATGACGAGGACCGTTCGTTGGGTAATGTCGACGATATATCTGACGTACGGAAATATTTATGAACTTGTATAATATCTAACATTGATTTTCAGAACTATCTGGAGACCAATCATCAATTGGTGTACTTTAAAACATCCGAATGTATTCTCAACACAGAAATCGAGACTATAGTTGGTGCTATTGGAGGCAAGTCAGTCTTGACGGCAATACAATGAAGCTAAACAAGTTTTGTTGGAGATGATGTTGGTGCCCAACAGCCCCATTCCTTTAAGTCCTCCTCTTTTTCGATTCCGACCACATGCGGTTACTGCAAGGTATTCGGTTTACGATCAGCTGTCTGCAATGCTAACATCTTACAATAGACATCGATCTGGGGCCTCAGCAAACAAGGAAAGACGTGTAAGGCTTGCAATCTTTCCGTACATTCCAAATGTGAACTCAAAGTAAGTTCCGCGTCGTTGCCCTTCTTCATAATCATCTATCCCCAGTGGATAGGTTCCTGCCGATTGCCAGCGAGGAGGTGGGGTAAGCCGACATTCCTCAACAGCGTCTCGTCTATCTACGAGCAGCAATCGTAAGAGTGCACTTAGTGAGTATGACTCCGGTTTCCGTTGCACCTACTCCTGAAGCCTGGTCCAGCCCCATCCGCCATGGAAACTCCAACTCCTTCCTCCTTCGTCAAGCCAGTCCCTGAAGAAGAAATATCCTACCCTGTTGCCAGTGTGCTATTTGACTTCACCGCAACTTCTGAATTCGAGTTATCCGTCTCTGGTACGATCTTTTCTTTTGAACTGCCCCGTGTCAGTTTAGCCGCAACACAGTATGGCAGAGGGTTCTATCGTCAACATTCTCGAACCAGACGATGGTTCGGGGTGGGTCAAGGTCGCTGATGGCCGTTCAGATGGGCTCGTTCCTGCTTCGTATTTGGAACACAGAAATGAGCCATTGGATAAAGTTTTATCAACCAATGAGCAGGATTCTGGGCAGTATGGTATGTCGCACATTCGAGGTCTATTCTCCGAGTCGATCTTCACCAATGTGCTGCTATAGTCAGAGCAATCTATGCATATAAAGCTGGCGGCCCTGACGAGCTCGGACTTAAGGAAGGTGATCTGATTGAGCTGTCAAGCGGGCCATCAGGTGGGCAGCACTATGGTGAAGGATGGTGGGAAGGTAGATTGAAGTTCCCCGTTTCCACATGCTTGCAACACACTTACTTTTATGTCGACAAGGCATCAATTCGTCGGGACGGAAGGGGATATTCCCTAGTAATTATGTGTGTTGCGTATCTTTTCACGTATTGTTTTTGATCCTTTTAACACTCTCCAGGTTGAGATGGCTTAATATCTGAGTCTTACGACGAGTAGCATCACTAGTTTTCAAGTCGATAGGTGAATGTCGATTAAACGTATTCGTTAATTCAGTTGGTTCAATGGTTGTTTTGTAAGTTTGGCGAGCGGTAGATTAATCTCTAAGCTCAAGGCCAGGTCCAGGCCCGATCCCGGTCAAGTGCGCTGCACTTTCTAACAGCGTCAAGGCGGATTCATAGATGCCGGTGTGGCGGTTGCTGCGACTCTGGTGATAGTATTACTCTCATATGCTTCGAGGCACACGGCGCTCTGAATAGGTCTGGAAGATGAATGAAAACACAATCATTTCATTTTTCGTAGACAAGGAGCATATCTGCCGAAATTTATTGCGTGAATCTGGGAAATGTTGATCTATAGCGCTACTCAACCGTGACTGCGCCGTGCATTTACTCAATGTTGGGACAGAGTAAGGACTTGGAGTCTGAGCCACCAGGCTGGATGTCAAGCAATCAGTCATCAACGCGAATGGACAGTTTGCGAAACCACAGTCTTATTCTTGTATCATTTTTGGTAATCAGAAACGTCGCGGAGTCTCATTTCTGCCCTATTGAGAACCCAGAAGCGATGACGGAGAAGTTGCTATTGGTGCCATGGATTGAGGGCGTGTCATATCGGACCACTTACTGCATCGGACAGCACTCTACATCTTGAGAGATCTTAATAGCGCAAAATATGTGATGATCTTACCTTTTTGCCCACTTCGTGAGCAATGAACATGAAAATCTCAAATAGAATGATCATGTAGACAGATTAAATGGGCGAGAAATGAAAGCCGAGGAAAAAGGGCAATTGAATACTGTGAATGTATCAGACAATCTTGCGCAAACCGAGGAGGATTGCGTCGCAGGCTATATGCCAAAGATGAAAAAGATCTCTCTCTATGGTGAAGATAACCAACGGACAATCATTCTATCGGAGTTCCCTACCCATGCCAGAGTGCCCTCGATAGACGCGCTATTTTCGATACCCGTGTGTAGCGCTTTAAGGTGTCGACTGTGAGGTTGAAGGCTCTGAGTCTGAGAGCTTCATTCTTTCGAAGTTTTTCAAAGAAGCGGACTGCGGTACGCCCATAAATCGACACGAGGAGGAGGAATGTTAGCCGGAGGATCGGGTGAATAAAGCTGCAGAGAACTTTTGAAATGTGGTTTTTCTTTAGTTGCACCGAAGGGGTGCCTTCTTCTGACGCGCCACAGAAAGAACCGCAACTTGAAGAGAGGGTGGCAGGAGGGGTGCTGTTCTTTGCTCCAGCGAGATATCCTATAAGTAGGGCAGGGTTCGTATAGAACGGAGAAACAAGCTCCCTCCGACCTTGCCAAATAGGACTCCTATACGGGGGACGAGAAGCGGCTTCCCCCCCTCATGTTACATGTTACGGCTTCGGTTTATATGCATACTACTCGCAGCACAGCCGACTTGAAATATCCGTGGGCGGGCCTGTTCCATACGACATTGCACAGATATATGCACGTTCCATCTGAGGACGATGTCGTGAACGATTTGTGTGGGACGTCTGGATCCTATAGTGAATCGGATCTGCCAAGGTTCGCTCTTCTCTTCTTAGATTGTTTTGCTGATGGTGGCGGCTTTAAATTTGTGATCCAGGTGCACATCATACAAAGTTTCGACCTTGATAAGTGGCCTTTATATCCTTTGATATTTCTTAAACTCGGGACCGCTAGCGGTGTGTTCCAGTAAGCCGCGTAAATGAACAAGTGATTACTTACTGGGAGCATGGCCAATGGCGGGCCTGAGGAAAAGCGATACTCTTAATGTTTGTAGTCCTAATTCTGCATTAAGTATCTCCTTCGCAGTCGCTATCGCAAAGAGAACATCCGGACACTTGTGAGATATTTATCTCCTATATGACGGTTGCACTCTTGCGATAGATGACTGCGAAGGAGATTCCGAAGCAGAGAATGGGTACTTCGGGCATTACCGAGCGCGCATTTTTATCGAACATTTCTCAACTGGGGTTTCGCTGACGTTGTAAAAGAATATCTCCCAATCAACGCATTGAGGGGAATCAAGAACCAAGGGCTGAACGAGGGCAAATGAGAGATTAAGCTCAACCGCTTAGCCGAGAAGCCGAACGGCGCCGAAACCGTTTGAGCCTGGCGCGTCTGGGCAATTAGGCATCAGAAAGTATGAGCGGCATATATGCGGCGCCCACTATAACTTCTTGTATCTTCATATTTTCACCTTCAGGCAACTTTACTGGCCACTCTGTGAAAGACGTAGGTTCACCATTTCTCTTGAATGATAAAGAGGTGAAAACTGAAATGATATTCATAGGAAAATACGAAGTTGTTATCGATCTGCTCACCTCCGCTGTGCAAAGGCAGCAAGAACTTCGGTGTTGTCTCACTAGTGACCTCACCAGCTCTGCTTGCCCTTTGAATAAGTGGCGATTGGTTTCATAAAAGACATGCACGATCTATGTGAACGTTATGGGCTTCATACATGATGTCACGATTCAACCCTCAAGCTGCAATATATATAAGGGGACGCGATGAAGAGCCAACGCTATATGTCCCTTTCCTACGTCCTCTTACGCACTTCTTCCCCGTCTACTGCGTTTTCTTTTGCTCTCAAGCGTTCCGCCTGCGTTCACACATCGCCACGCCAATTTTTTAGAGCCATGTCTTCCAAACAACCTCTTACAGAAGCCATCAAAGAAGATCATCAAGAGGTTAGTCTGGATTTGTTGTAACGTTTCTTCATTCATCTGACGCATTGATCAAGATGTACGAATACTATGATTGCTATCAGAAAGCTGCAGGAGACGCCGATGTGCAAGCACGGTGGGCTCGTCAACTTACCTGGGAGATTGCTCGACACGCCGTAGGCGAGGAGATTGTCGTTTACCCGCTTATGGAAAAGCATCTGGGAGAAAATGGAGTGAAGTTGGCAGATAAGGATCGAGCGGACCATCAGGTAGCAATTTGTTATGTTGTGCCCTACACATTGACTCACGCTCTCTCATAGACTGTCAAGGAGCAACTTTATCAGTTGGAGTCTTTGACGGCTGGTAACGGTGATTACGATAAACTCATCAGTAGCATCATGGAACATCTTCGCGAGCACAATTCTTCTGAAGAGAATGATGATTTGCCTCAATTGGAGGCGAAGTTGGGCGTAGAGGGTAGTAACGAAGCTTGTGCCAGCTTCAAAAGAACCAAAAAGTTTGCACCGACTCGGTACATATGCTTTCTTTGTATCATGAAGCTGTATCTGAAACTTCTTTCAGTGCTCATCCTTCCGCACCTAACAAGCCACCTACTGAGACGCTCGCTGGGTTCCTTAGTCTGCCTTTGGACAAGATGAAAGATATGTTTGCCAAGTTTCCTACCGAGGAGATGAAAGCAAATGCCGGAAAATAAATATCTCAGCAAACGAAATAGCACACGTTGCTCGCAAGTGATCTTTTATAACATGTACAATAGTTTAGCGTCTAATCTGTAATCCAATGTATTATATAAAATCTTCGCGTTCAAACTTCGAAACTTCGATAGCATTATTCTCAGCGCGAAAATTCAGCAGAAAAGTATGAATAAATACCACAGTTTATACTATAAAGAAAACACAAACTACAAATCAATGCACATAACAAATCATACTCTTAGCGACTGCCGACTAATGACGTTCTCAAAAACGCTGGACCATTGGCACCCATAGGTCCATACGCAGTGGGTGCAATCTGTGAAGGTATGGCGGGTCCTCCTAATGTCATACCCATAGCTACAGATTGTGTCTGAGGTGCTGGCGTCTGCATTTCTCTCGATGGATTCCGGTCTTCCCTTTCTGCAATAGTCGCCGCAGTATTTCTACCAGAATCCGTCAGAGAGCCATTTGTGACGGTGAATGTCTGGCCAAGGCCATATAATTTCCCGTTATACTCTTTGTCGTCGAACCCATCTCGAAAATAAGTTTCGCACATTTTGAAGAACGCAGAAGAAGTGAGGAGAGAGTCGGAACCTGCCTGATGTGAGATACCCACTCGTTGAGCCTTATCTTGAGATGAGCAATCATAGCCGTTGAGATGTGTAAACGACGCACCCCAAGATCATCAGCTACGTCCTGTAGACCCCCTTTCACCACTTTACACGCACGTAGCATAAACTTGATGTCGTATACGGTCGGGAACCATGTCCTTAGAAGTTCAAAAAAGGAGTCTTCGGTTGTCGGTAGTGATTCTGCTGTTAGCAGCTTGACAAAGTACCCAAAGTCGTAACCACTGGAACAAACCGAACGACGAGTTAACAAGTAGTGGCACAGAATATATGAAGGCGTGGTAGCTGCGATGACGCGTACCTATGAAAGGATATCCACTTTGTTTCCGTCGTCAATACCAGTCCCGAAGTAATCAAGAGTTCCGCAAAATCATTAGGCGATATTCCAATTTCCTCGTGCCGCTGAAAGTCGATGCCCGACTTTTGCAACAGGTCTATTGAATCTGGAGCGTACATGTCTTCGCTACACAATGTTCAATGTCTAAACGATATCATTAGAGCCTAGCAAACGTACTTCGTGCTGAAACGAAAGTTGAACTGCCATGTCGATCCTTCAGGTGAATAGTTTCCATCTTCGTCTGAGAGTGTGATCCCAACTTGGATTATCTTGAGAAGGTCAACGTTACACCGCATTGTCTGATAATGGTAGTCCGACGAAGTCTTGAAGTTCCCTATCGGTCTCGCGACAACACCAGGAAACTCTGTGTCCTGATGTCTAGAATGAGTCACGAATTGAGAGCGGTGGGGCAGGAATGTTGCGAGTCGTCATACCATTGCGATGTAGGGGTGTGTTTCGATTACATCTCGAATGATGCGCAGTTCTTCCTGTAAGTTCGGTGCCCATACTTCTCGTATACGGGCCTGAGAGGCCTGAGCCTGCATCTTTCACGACGATGGTGGTTAACGAAGTGGCACGTCTTTGCAGGTTCAAGTTTAAACAAGAGATTGCTTACAAAGCTACTACACCGCGGGAATTATCACTCACGGGATCAATGGGAAAGCACAAACAGCAAACTGGCATTTACGCAATTATCCTTTCGCCAATTATCTGATGTATGTACAAATACAATAGAACGATTATGTGTATATACATACCACCTCCATAGATGGTCCAAGCAATATATGAACAAACTAGAAATACATCCTCGAGACAGTCACGAGATCCCAAAAACCCATGATTAGAACCATGCCATGTAACTTGTGTCTTCCAGCATGGTTTTGAGAGCGCCATGATCAAAATTCATCGACTCTTGCTCCCCTACTCGCGGAGAAGAAGGCACGAACGGCGTAGGTGGAGCAGATGCAAATTTATCCATGACATCGATACTTTTGAAGTGATAGATGTCAGGAAGCCAACCCTCGTATTCCGGGCTGAGGGCTCTCAGTTGTTGCATGCCAGAAGGCGGCACGGGCGCAGGAATTACCGGAACGACTGAAGAACATTTGATCCTTTCAAGACTTTGGGAGATCAAGTGGTGCACATTGACGAAGGGAGCTGGAACAGTGTAGGCTGATTGAAGCATAGTGTACCCATCAACTTGAGTGCACCACTGAAGGTAGATCCGACGAGACTTTTCCAACATCTTCTCTATAACGGGCTGAATGTGGGACAAATTAACATCCATCCTAACCTCGAATTGAAAATGGCTCACAAGAGTTTTTCCGCTGAATGGTAGTACCTTAGCTGCTCTCCTAAACAGGCCACAAACTCTTTCCAAATCTTGCAGTGCGCAGGGAGCTATCGGGCAAGACGGCGCCCTAGATACTAATAAAGAGAGGGTGACCTTTGAGAGAAAAGTGAGCACAAAACCTCTGCAACGGCGCAATTAAACTTACCGCCGCCGAAAATGCATTGAACCAGAAACATAAAAATCGCGCACTCAGTCGACCTTCTTGATCAAATAATGCATCCACAACCGAAATAAGAGATGAGGCACTCATATAAGTTGCTACAACGGACGGTGCATATCTGTGCTGGAAGTCGAAAGTCTCGGGACTGCTCATTGCCTCCGTGAAATGACGGCGATGCAATTGCAGGAGGGCTATGATCAAATTAGAAATATATTGAAAGAGTGATAGAACATAACCTACCGATATCGAGGCCCATAGAGACCAGAGCTCTTTGCATGATGAGGAAGCGAGAAGACGTGACGACGGTACTCTGGGTGTCCAATAGTTCTGGCACTCGAAAGTCTCGCACCTTTGCATCTAGTGCAATGAACGTATTGTACTCTGGAGGTTCTGCAGCGATGATTGCTTCTAGTATCGGAGACAAACACTGTATGAAGAAAGAATTCTTCCATTGGTGATATAGGAAGCATGTTAATGAATAGCCGTAGAGTACTTGGCAGCTGTCAACGTACATAGGATCTCTTCCGTGGGTACGTAGAGCCCTTGGCCAACATACGAAGGTGGCTTGACATTAACATGAGCTAGACAGATTGACGGTGGACGCCCCAACGAAAGGCTCTGTAAAATTTATTTGTGAGTGACTCCAGGATTTATCCCATTAAATAATAAATCGTTACCATGCGGCAGTCCATGTTGAGTAACTCCCAAAATATAAATCTTCGCTTCTCATGCTCCTCTGGAATTTCTTTCGCTCGCGACACCTCAGAATCTTCAGAATGACGTATAAGCATCGAATTCAAGGTGGCAAGGGTTTACGTACGCAGTCCGAGCTGATTGTAATATTAGACCATGAACGCGATGTTTCTCAAGAGTGAAGATTTGACTTACCCCTTGGGCGAGTTTCGCGACGAAACCCATCAAGTTCCATGCGTAACCAACAGCTTTCTTGTTATCTGAGAAGATGAGATGGTACCAAATCATGAAGAACTAAGAAGGACTTGTGAGGTACACCAGCCGAAAAGTCGAAGAGGACTACACGTACAAGGGCGTGCAGCGTATCGAAATCGGGCTCTTCCATGAGGGGAATTTCACAAACAGATGCCCGGGCCAGATGATGATACGCTTCACCATAGAGCGAACCCAACGGGCGATTCAAGTCAACGAGTGATCCTATTGACAGGATCATGAGTAATAACGCCAGTCGCCTTGGACTAACATCCTCGATCGGTAACGTATAGCAATGATGCAAGAGATTAGTTAAGAATGTTTTGGACGCATCGAGGTTGTATCTAAGTAATGCCAATGGCATTAGCCTGGAGGCATGCAAGACGAAGACGAACTCACTGCCACAAAGCGTTTTGACGGGCTTCTTCACACACAACGATGGCCTCCTCTTGAGCAGGTAGCGCATCTCGTATCCGAGCCCGGATTCTCAGATCCACCGACCACGGAA
This sequence comes from Omphalotus guepiniiformis, assembly GCA_028554645.1. Lineage (NCBI taxonomy): Eukaryota > Fungi > Basidiomycota > Agaricomycetes > Agaricales > Omphalotaceae > Omphalotus > Omphalotus guepiniiformis. Next base: position 1,735,059 of record JAQOOI010000021.1, read on the forward strand.
AAGGGAAAGTCGCGCTCAAGCGAAGAATATCCTGCGGTATCTCTGGCGGAGATGACTCCCTCGCTGCGCCATTGAGCTATCATCATGCGTTTAATCAGAAAGCAGAAGGGGTAAATTAGATCACCCACTCCATCAACCGGCTAAATACTAATAATCAGTAATGGAAAGAGAATATAATGGGCGAGGCCACCTACTTCTGGCCTTGTATTACGATTCGATGGTCCTTCCTCGCGTGTATTATTAAGAGAGAGTGTGCTGACGGACTCTCTAAGACTTTCTTCTCTATATGATCTAAGAGCATGCACGCGTTGGGAACTGTGCATGCTTTGAGGGATCCCATAGAACTCCTGCGTTGTCTTGATCTGAAGCAGCTCCGGTACAAGTAGGGGATGAGGTTCATTAGAGCGTGTGATCTGCATATCTCGTAGGCCATCTTCGAGTTGACGGACCCGGTCGCTAAGTACAGAGATCTTCGCGTGGAGCTGTTCCGTATTTGCGAGAATGAACCTTGAAGAACTTGCTCCATATGAGATGATCCATGAATATCAAAACTAGACCTACCGACTGCCCCTTCCCGAGGTCAGAACGCCTATGTCTGTATAAGGAAAGCTTCAGGACGGGATGAGACTCGAAGATTGACCTTCCGGGCATATATCACCACATCCTCTCTTTTTGCATGACTATGGACATGATTAGATTATGGACGGTCAATCGGAAGGGTCAACGAACTTGGCAGGGAAAAACACGATCACACTAGGGCGGTGGCGTGATCATCCAGGGTTTTGCTGGCAGGTCAAGGTCACATACCTTCAGCTTTAGCCTGAAGAGAGACGGTTTTAATGTAGAGTGATTGTTATACAAGTGTGCGACTCACCGACGACATTCTTTGCATGACAGAAGACGAATTTTCTCCTTCTCCTGTGGCCGCTGCGCAACTGTAAGGTCATGACGAACAGTTTTTGGCATCTCGGAGCTAGTGCTTGAGTCCACCGCTTGGAAGCCGAGGTTAGGATCCTGGTCAGACGGAGGCCAATTGCGAGCTCTTTTTGCAGGACGACAACCTTCGTCAACAAGAGGATAGGCAGGGTGGCCAGAGCCAGAATCAAAAGCAGAATGCAGCATCGACGGCGAAAGAGAGCAAGCTAAAGAATGGTGCCAAGCTGGGGCATACTAAGAAAGTTAACTTGAGAAGCCGATCCGTGACCTCGGGAACGTCAATAGTCCAAAGTCAAACAAGCTTCTCTCATTTTCAGACTGTTCTTCGCTCCTACAAACCCTTCTGTTGCAAATTTTTGAGGTTCGTTTCAGATGGCTTCCCTATGCAAACAGCCATGTAAACATCAGACGAACAGGAAAAATACAGAAGTGCATCATTTTACTTCAACGTTTGCCTTTTTTTTTCAAATCGCTGAGTACCCGTCTTCCTCGGATCGAAGTTACAATGTTATACTGTACTTACACTCGATACAGTTTGAGAAAGAAAAAAAGGTCGTAATACAAGTCCTCTCAAAACCATGCCATCCAACTCTGCGCAGTGTTCGGATGTAACGCTCCAAGCTCGAAATTGATTGTGTCCACACCAGTGAAATTGGTTGCGATGGGTGGATTTGGATCGGATGCCGTGTCGAACCCAAGCGGGTTGGCAATAGTGGGATAGAGATGCGGAAGAACCGGCGCAAACGGTTCCATGGGTGGTGGCGGAGCCCATGAATGTGAAGGCGGGCAAGCATTTATTAAGGAGCACTGGCAAGGCTTGCGCATTGGAAACATGATCTTGGCCCGGTCATGAGCTTCCGCTATGCACTGGCTGAGATGACTATGAGCGCCTGCAAATGCATCCCCTGAGGGTGGAGGAGTGGGTGGTGAATTATAAGGGAGCGTATCATAGTCGTCCGCAAATGGTTCGACATCAGTGTGTCGCAATACCATAGTGGGTACATCTTCGCCAGCGTACCATTTCCTGAAAATATCGTTTGTTTTCCCGATCATAGAATCAAGCATGGGCTGAAAACGGAAGTACGATTTCATTATTGTTCACGTCGTTTCAAACGTACAACGTACCATAACTTCACGTGCTTTAGGGCAGCTAGGACACACCGCCTTGAAGAGTAAACGTACTCGCTCCAATTCTTGAAGACCGGCAGGAGACCTGCCAATGCACACAATCAGTGTCATACCTCGACGTGAAACACGGAGCTATACGTACAGGCACGTGAATGGCGCACGACAAACCAGCAGCGAGATGGCAACCTGAACGCAACGTGCATAATGTCAGCTCAGATGTATTCCGTAGATTTGGAAATTGAAAGAAGTTTACAGCAGCTGAAAAGGTATTTGACCAATACCCCGTTATGCGCGTAGTCAACTGAGGTTCTCGGGCATATAAATCTTCAACTGTGGCTATCATACGTGAGGCACTCAGAATGACAGCCACAACAGAAGGGGCATAGCGGTTTCGGCGATTGAAAGGTTCTTCTGTGCCATTCAGAGCTCGCATGAGATAATTTCTGTGTAATTGCAATAACACTGGAGAGTAACTTTAATCTTGTAGTCTTGTATCAGGACGGTCGTAGACATACCTGTTTCCCGGGCCAATGCAATGGAAGCTTTCTGCATGAGCAGCGTGCGAGAGGGTGGGTTGTGCGAATGCAGTGGGGCCGGAACGGAGAAGTCGCGAACTCTTGCATCCAATGCAAGAACGGTGTCATATTCTAAGCCCGGTTGTGATAGAGCATCCAATACTGGAGCGAGACAATGTACATAGCATGTATGTTTCCATTCCTGATCTATCAAGGGTCGACTCAATCAGGAACAAATGCCCGCTCGGTCAGAAAGAATGCTCACAGTAATGTGTTGATTGTAGAGGGTCACAATTGGCGTCCGGTACGTACGTTGGGCGCTGACAATCCATATACTTGATTGATAACGAAGGCGGGCGACCCAGAGACAGAGAAAGCCGTGCGTCGAGGTATAGTAGCTCCCAGAATAAACTGTGTAAATATAGTAGATATAATGAGAGGGCGATAGAACCAGATAGTGGAGTGGAATACCTCCGACGTTTCTCGACTTCCTCCGGAATGACCTTAGACTTCACACCATTGCGATCTAAAGGCAAAAGTCAATACAGATATTATCATAGTTCACAGGAACCCGTACGCAGTCCAATCTGAATGAGAGCGTGAGTGCCAGAAGTCTCCACCGGGAAGGCCAGGACTTACACTTTGAGCGAGCTTCGTAGTAAGGCCCATGAGCCCCCATGCGTGGGCTGTTCCCTTCCTCTTGTCTGAAAACACTAGGAGAAACCAAATCTCGTAAAAGAGAGCTGTTATTGTTTCTACGGTTGTATCTTCCATGACGGACACTTCGGAAAGTGCTGCGCGTCCTAGGGTGTGGTAGTATTCAGCATCAGGCGATTCAGGACCTCGCTTCTGAAGGTCAACCAGGCACCCAACAGCCAAGATCATCAGCAGCAAAGCTAGGCGTCGAGGACTCAGATCTTCCGGAGCACTTGCATAGCAATGATGGGCAAGATTGGGGAAGAACGTCTCGTCGGGATGAGGGTTATATCTAGTAGAGGACATCAAATGCGAACATCGCGACTAGAGAAAATTGCTTACTGCCACAGTGCATTCTCCTTCGTCTGCTGCCATAAATATTCCGCTTCCTGACGTGGAGGTAGTCGGCTGCGGATGTGATCTCGTAAAGATACGTTAGGTTCCGGACTGCCTCGACTGTCGCCCATCGGGAAGCTGTGTCCCAAGCGCAGAATCTCAGCTTCCCGTCTATCGACGCTCTCATGCTTGACCTGAGTGGACTGAGCCGGATGAACGTTTGCTACGTATGGCAGACATACCCCAGAAGTACTGGCATTTCGACTCCATCTGCTCTCAGGGCCGTCAGAATTCTGTCGCATACTCTGTTCACCAGTTCGTTCTGAGGAGACCGGTAAGGAGATTCCGTCCTGCTTGGTTTGTGTCACACCGTATAGTTCCATTGTACTCTTGACATTGAGCATGTCCGGCTGTAAGAGGGGATGAGGGTTAGAAGAAGTACTCTCCAGGGCTTCCTCTAGCCGTCGGATGTGCTCGCTCATCTCCTGAATTTTGGCATGGAGCTGCTCGGTGTTCGCAAGAATAAACCTAAGTGGAGGTGAGCCATAAATATTGCACAAACTGTGCAAAGAGGTCACACCTAGTGCCTTTCCCGGACACAAGAACACCTATCAAGTACGATTCATATCAGACAGTGAAAATGGAAATATGTATAAGTGACTTTACCATCGGGACAAATGTCACTCACGCCCCTTTTCTTACATGAACCACTGAGGAATTTATGAGAGGCAAGACCACTTTGTATGAAGAAATCCCCTCACCAAGGAAAGGTGCGATCACACTTTCACAGCAAATGTGAGGATAAGGAATCGCAAGAATATGGGCTGTGCTCACTTTCAGTTTCAGCCTACGGCAAACTACAATAAGCATAAGGACTGTCGGGCATCACGAACGTACGCACCTCCTGCATTCACAACATGACAATGGAGCCTGAAATTGTAGTCAGAGGGCGTATGAATGGCCCGGAAAGCACACGATACTCACCTTTTTCCCTCCTTGCTTCTTTGATGCAAGAGTCTCTGAAATGAAGACATGATCCGTTTGGGAGGAGCTCGCGCCCGGAGTGAACTGTTCCTGCGTAGCTTCAGAACCCTTTCGAGGACGTTTTGAAGGACGAGTATCATCGGTGTGGTCCATGGCGGACTCGAAAGGCACCACAGAAGGGGACATCTGAAGTGGTGCGTACGATTCGGAGGGAGTTTAAGGAGGAAGGTTACGTGCGAGCGCTCAGGTGTATGAAAAGAACATAAAGGATGGGAAGAAGAGTGATATAAGAGGTTGCTTACCAACGTTATAACATATATATTGTCCTCCAGGGAGCCTCGGAAAACGGATAATAGGGACACTTGACGCAATGTCGGAGATTTCATCAATCTCATCAATCTTTTTTATTCCGCCGACGGCTTTGTAGAAGGAATTCGTCCCTCACTTCGAAATATGTTACATGGACTGTACCTCTAATTTCATTCTCTTTCATTCGTACACCGTGCGGCCTTCGTTCTAGTTCTTCGCAACGTGCAAGTCTGGGATTCAGAAACATTGCAACAGCCTAGCTCTCGTGTGAGGGAGCTTTAACGAGCTTTAACGGTGGCAGGCATATGGAAAATACCAGCCCTACTTGTCTCCAAAGATTTTCTGATGGATGTATCGTGGGAAGCTGATTCGTTACTCTCTGTCTCCTTTCGGGTACCTGTCGTTCTCTTTCGCTGCCTCTTGTGTTTCTAAATGCATTGTCTATTCTCCTGTCTTCTCAGTATACACAGCTACACTTTGTCCACCCAAAATACCAGCTGAACTCTACATGCGAGAAACACGGAGCAACCTCGTGTTTCTACCCTCTGAATCGCCGATCTTACTTGCATATGTATGTATAATGTAGCCCTGTGTTCAACATTTTCAATTTGATGTGTTACACTATGTACCCAATACTCGGTGTCCCGTGCGGCGCCATCGAGAGCCAACAAGCTGTATGTAGACAGGCAGATGGCCTGAGTTACACCGAATAACTTGGATAAGCCTAGGCCAAGTTTTGTGACCCATCATGATGACTCTGAGTCGGACCCGGTTCTACCGGAATACGCTCACAGCGTATGCAGAACTTCCCCATTCGTAAAGTTCCGTCGACTTCGGCGGGGGCTCCAAGCTGACGTGGACACTGCATACGAATATGGTCAAGTATCACATCGCTCATGGCCGTGAAAGAAGTTGATTCGTACACTGTTTCTTAGTGCATGTATATATCTGTAGTCTAGTTGTATTCAGACCTCTAATGAACAGAGCCCGAAGTGTGTCCGATGAGAAGATCACAACTTCACTTCACGTCTATTCTCCGCTGCAGCCGCTCTCTCCATCATGACCCGTGTTTCCGTTGCAGCTTCTGCAAGGTAGTGCTTAAGCTCTGCTGTACTCTGTTTAGCACTCGTAATCGTCCAGCGAATATAGTCATCGCCAATCGCATAGGAAAGGCCGTATCCGTCGGGAACCACTATGATAGCAACCGATGTGACAAGCCGCCGGTCAGGTTCGTCCATAACAGTCCGAGTGAGATTGCACTGACCTTCGCCGTAACCCCATCCGTCAAAGTAGCTACTACTCAATTGACTAGTGCTCAATTCCCAATGGCTCGTTTTTGAAAATGACGGATCTTTGTAGATAGCTGGTAGCTCCTCGCCCTCTTTCATGACCTTCTTTAGGCCAAAGAGATGCCTATCCACACCTTGACCATCAGCTGCCCAACTTGCGTACTGTAGATGTCTTGCGACCGCTGCGCGGAACAAAGACGCTCTAGTAACGTCCTGAAATAAGCCAGGGAAGTAGAGTAATCGCGGTTAGACTATGTAGGATATGACATGAGCAGCCGCAAAGACCGGAACTCACGGTTTCATTAGGATCCAGCATTGCCTCGGCCCACCTCTTCGTCTCGTTACTGGCACTTCGAATTACTTCGGTTCTGCCGAGCTGGTATTTCCTTGTTTGAGCACTTTCATATGTGACTGCGGGCCTGCCAGCCATCTTGTGGAATGCTAGCTGTTTCACCAACTGAGCCCATGCATCCGGTGAAGCCTTGAGTTTCTTGATGTGATTCTTGCCATAGCCTTCGTAGTGTAGGACCTGAGAAAACCGTGCAATGAGAAAACCGTGCTTATGTGAGGTCGCGCGCTTACATGTAGGTCGTGATCGCCAACAAGTTTGTCGAAACGGGTCTCGGAGCCCTCTATGAGTTTCCGAACTTGGTCATTGACCTCGAACTTCAGCTCACTGGGCTCGGGTAAATCATCTCCAGTTCCGGTTGACCGAGCAGGGCCTAGGTTGATTTTATTATGGGCAATTGCTGCTAGAACGAACTCGTTCGTTCGCAACGTAGGCGTCCCATCCATACAGGAATGCTCGCCCAGAAAACCGGAACGGCCGTTGTCGAAAACAATTACTACGAAATAGTATTAGCATTGCGGGACACATAAACTTTTTTTGTATACCCTGGTTGATGTTTATCGAAGAATCTATTTCGTCCATCTCCCACCCAGCATGCCCAAGAGATGTCCTCACGGGTTACTGGTTTCGTGTCATCTAGGCAAACGACGATCATAGCGCTCTCAATTGCCTCCAGGCTTTGAGCGTTCAACCCGCTTGGGGAAGCATCAAGGAGAGCACGGCGTGCGTCAGTCCAAGCATCACGATTGTCCGAGGTAAGAGCACCGATTGGGAGAGCAGGAGCTGTGCCAGCACTTTGTATAATTCTCTCAATCTGCCTACCCGGCACTTGATATTAGCGAGGGCTACATAGACATAAGCTCGAACATACACTTCTAACTCCGCGGCGGACAATTCACGTCCTGACTCGTGAACGAGAGACACCGAGAAGAATTTATTCTTGCGAATAAATACAACGTGGTTGTGTGTTGATGGATCAAATTTGCGCGCCGTGTCAGACGGTTTCGTGGGGTAGCGACAGGCATGGAATCTATATCAGAAAAGCAATTCATAGTAAACGGAAGATCAAAGTTAACAGTTGTAAGAAATGGGTGCCCCATTACTATCGATAACCTACGAGAATAGGGACGTAGAAGATCACAAAGCAAGGTAGTGAGAGACTTACAGCCATTGATAAGAGGCCATACATAAAGGAGCTCCCCGTACTTTCTCTGGCTCTAATTGTTGACTATGAAAGTCCAGACTTGTCAATAAATCTTATGAAAGAGATGCCGGGATACAGACCTCTCTGTCATTTCTCGGAAAGACATCATGGCCTTGATCAAGCTGGCGGCACGCTTCGCGGGATCCCTTCGGAGAATATCGTCAACATGGACATAGAAATAACTGACGAAGACGACCACTGGATCGCGGTAGCCCATATACGCCGCATCGTTCCACCAGTCGCTTATCCAGTTCTTGATATTGGGATCAGCAGCCCTGGCTTCTAAACGTTCCTGCAATTCAGCTGCTTGTGGTGACGCAAGGAACTCCTTGACGGCAGTTTCCGTAGCCGCGAAGGCGTCCTCGGAGACGTGCGGACGTACACTTTCCAGATACTTGGTAGCGGTAGAATCAAGAGTAGGCACCGGGAGATGAGGCAACGAAGCTTGGAAACGGAGCATAGGCCCCGCCGTTGGATCGATGGCATAACCAGGTGGTATACTTTCGCTCGAGCGGGGAACAGATGATTTGAAAGAACGTGGTTTATTCATAAGATTAGAGGAGCACGCAAACCTTCCCTAGTTAAATCGTCAGTGAGAGATGCAAAAATACACCTGGGAAAAGAGGATACGGACAAGTGATGATGAACCTGAACGTGCCAAAGCTGAGCTCAATCTAAGCATTCCAAAGGACGGAGATAATTACAGGAATGAAGAATGCCAATCTGAGGAGAAAAGCCCCAGGACAGAGAATGAAGTTAGGAGAGAGTCACTGTCAAGTCGTAAACGCGAAAAAAACGAAGTACAGTACCCAATTATTTAAATAATTCAAGTATCTAAGGCCTTCCGGCCCTCGGAATGCGGGATGCCGGACTGGAAAGCTCACGTGACTATGCCGCGTCATGTCCATGACTCATCATTCCTCAATCTCCTTCACTATTATCACTGCAATGACAGAACCTGTAAAACTATACGTATACGATCTCAGTAATGGAATTGCGAAACAGATGTCCTTGCAACTCACGGGCAGACAAATCGACGGAATTTGGTTTGTATCTCATACTCGCGTTGTGTTCTGTACGCTAAAGTTTTGCACAGGCATACCTCAATCGTTGTCTTTGGAAAGGAAATCTTCTACGGCCAAGGTATCAACATCACCGCCCCGGGGAGGTCGCATGTACGTTACGTGCTCGTGTATAGGGTATGGTACTAACGGTGACTGGGTTAGCACGGATCTCCACTTCAAATTGTTGATCTTGGGGAAACCGCGATAGACGAACAGACATTTGAAGAGTACCTCGAGGAAATGAGGGAACACTATACTGCAGACAAAGTCAGTTCGTTCAAACGACTAATGTTCGGGCATCTCTCATCCTGTTTACGCATAGTACCACCTTCTAGGTACGTTGACGTCGACAATGCAGGAGAATTCAGTCTGCTCAGTTATGGTGCAGATTTCAACTGTAATTCCTTCACTAATGATTGCGCCGGATTCTTGACGGGAAACTCTATTCCTGATTTTATCAAAGGTCCGCCGGTGCACATTCGCTTCCCGCAAATTTGGTCCTCATACTAACTGCTCATCCTTAAACAGATCTTCCGTCGGATTTTCTATCTACGCCATTTGGCGCCGCTCTTCGCCCTACCATTGATTCTATGTATAGACGTCCAACACCAGGAACCACGCCAGTGCGAGTGTCAACTCCTGCTCCTGCTGTTCCTGCAGCCCCAAACCCGGAACTTACAGCTTCCATCCTCCAAGCTGTTGCTGCTCAAGCACAACAAGGGTACATGACCTCATCAACGACACCCCTTCAAACCACTGAATCGCTGGCAGCGCCTTTGCACCCATGCACAAATTCAGCATCCTTCAACTCCTTGCTCCGCACTCACAAAGCAGTCGTAGCGTGCTTTTCGGATGTCGTGACGTGCCCCCCTTGCCGGATGATCGCCCCCATATTTGAACAACTCGCGCGAGAGAAAGGGGTGAAGACCGGCGACGGTGCAGGCGCAGCATTCACCAAGATAGATCTTTCCATCAGTTCAGGGAAAGTTCTAGGAGCGGAATGGGGAGTCAAGGTAATGCCTACCTTTTTGTTCTTTCTAAATGGCCAGAAGGTACGTTTTACAGGTATATGAAGTTGAATTAGTTTACTTATTCAAGGCTAGATTTCTGAGATGAAAGGTGCAGACGCGAACGAACTCAGGACGCAGATAGATTTATTGCTCTTCCAGGCATATCCTCGTATGTCCCTCCTTTTTAGGCGGCACGAATGATTCTCAAGATTCCACAGCCCACCCTCATACGTCACTGTCACTTCCGGCCATGCAGGCATTGTCCTTGAAACCTATCTTGTTTACTCAGGTACCTGCGTTGGACTCTGTCGCAGCCAAATTAATATCGTTTGTGGATTCTGCTCCTTGGCCCTCAGGCTTGCAAACGCAAGCAGAGGTCAAACAAGTCATTACTACTTCTATCATACCCGGCCTCAAGTCTAGAGCTGCATCAGTCAATGCAAAGACAGCACCTCCTTCTTCACTCGCTGCGTGGGCACAGATCACAACTTCGCTCGCTCAGACACTCCCTATCGAGTCGCTCTTCCCCCTTGTCGACATGTGGCGACTCGCCATTTTAGATCCAGCTGTCAGTACCTGGTGTGCATCCACGGTTTTGCAGTCTAATAATCCGATTCAACAACTATTAACGAAAGCCATAAACGCGCGTACCAATGCCCCTCGACCCTTCCTCTTGACGCTCCTCCGACTATTGTCGAATACGTTCTCGAGCACAGTCCTCGGTCCGAGACTGCTCATTGACTCCTGGAAAGTGGATACCACGTCTTTGTTAGTCCCCGCACTTCTTCATGACGATGCGGGTGTCAGGACGGCTGCATCAAGTTTGATGTTCAATATTTCTGCATATTTGCAGACATGCCGGGTAGATGCCGTGAAGAACGGCAAAGGAGGGGTTAAGAATGATTTTGAGGACGAGGATTGGGAAGTCGAAATGGTGAGTGCGATCGTAGAAGCGCTTGATCGGGAAAAGGAAAACGAGGAGATCGGTCAGTATACACTGCTCTTGAAGTTTGTTCAAAGCCAGCTTACATATCCATAGTGCATCGTCTTGCAGCCTCGCTTGGCTGTCTGCTACGACTTTCACCCTTTCATGAACAACTCACTTCGCTTTTGGAGGTTCTTCAAGCTAGATCAATATTGCAGAGTAAGATTGAAAAGGGCGGTTGTGGCAGAGAAGGGGTCACGAAGAAGGAGGTAAAGCGGCTGGTGGGAGAGATCTCTGAAAAACTTTGCGCTTGATAGTTTACGTATGGTATTGACATATTGGGTATTTGAGGACGACTTTACGAAGATAAATGTGGAATGGTTCTAAGCTCTGAGTTTCTCATCGATACCCGTTCATCATCGTTTACCAAGGAGTCAATGCTCGATAGGGTCCAATCCATGCTACAATACCTTAACGATGGGCAAGAGGATCTGCCATCGATAGAGGCACTGTCGATGAAGGATCACTTTCATTCCACTCAGGAGGCCAAACTGAGTGCATCGTTAGAGGGTATACCCACAGAGCTCCAGCTAGAAATCTTTCGACTCTCTGGCGGCCAATGGCAAGCTGTTTATCGCGCGCTGCTCCTCACATGCAAACGAATACATGCTTTGGTTCGCTTGGAATGCCCTCCTGTTCTTCCCATCGTAATGACAACGAAAAAGCAAAGCTCTTCCTTTCTCAACCTCGTGCAGTCTGATCCTGTATTCGCCGATAAAGTCACCCATCTGTGGATGATAGGAGAAGTGCCCGTTCAACACAGCTTAGTTATTGTGTCACGGTGCACTAGCCTTGTTTCTTTGGCTTGCCGAGCCCTAGTACTCGAGGCATGGGATGCTAAGTACATCATGCGCGAGTGGCCCGCTGTGGCTTTCGGGATCAAGCATCTCACCGTCCAAGAGAGATTTCCCACAGTTAGCTTCCTTCCCCTCTATGAGCAACTCGAAACACTTCATCTCATCGGAGGAAGCGGGGGCGACGGAAGACGTCACTTCCCTGATTATCTTCCAGGAAGGCTCGAAAAGCTGACATATGCCTCATTCTCCCTAGAAGAGAACTTTCTTCTTCACCTGGATAGCTTCCGTGGTTTCATCGACTCCCCAAAGCTTGAACGGATTGGGTTGATCACGCACTCCCGAGCGGCGACTGAGCTGCTCCAGATGTACAGTGGTATGCTTGAGACCTTGCAGAGGGGCAAAAGATGTAAATTTACGACCATGCAGCGTCAAAAGCGATGGACAGAGTTGAAGATGTGGAAGAATCGGGTTAGGGACGGGGTAAATTGACGCATAATAGACGCAAGTACAAGTTGTATTAGAACTATTCAAATTTGCTGTATTCAAATTTGCTGTGTATTCATAATTAATAGTAATACGGTGTTGCCGGCATCTCCCGAAAGCGCTTGCACTCACACAGCTAATAAGGCCAACGATTCAAAAATTATAATTTCGCGACGACCGCAGAAGGACCCGCCGTCAGGACCCCGCGCATCTGCGGGGAAAAGATATGCAGTCTGGCAAGCCCAAATGGACTGCAAACAGCATGATCGGTGTGCTTTCCTCTCTAACCTGCTCCGGAACTCGGTAGCTAAAAGTTCTCACTTCTTTTCAAATGGACCTTCATTTCAGCTGGGGCGGGCGGTGGTCTCGTTGCTAGTGTAGCGACTTGCCCGCTGGATGTGATAAAGACCAAGTTACAAGCACAGAGATATGTACAGGGTCAGGTTGGATATCAGGGCATAACTGGCAAGCATCGTTCTTTTCGGTGAACGTGTTTTCTTACTGACGTGTGCTCCAATTTCTTCTTCTTTGACATCTACGTAGGTACTATCAAGACAATTGCGAAATACGATGGATTCAAAGGATTCTATCGCGGACTGGGGCCGACAATACTTGGGTATCTCCCAACCTGGGCTATTTATTTTGCGGTCTATGACGGGATCAAGTCGACATTTGGGGAGGTACCCTTAGGATCTAACTCCAAGGAAAGGATTTACCCTGCTGCCCAAGTCAAGGGGTACCAACCTGCCATGCGTGAACATCCATGGTCATTACACATCCTGTCTGCCATGGCTGCCGGCGCGTCCAGCACGATTTGCACGAATCCGCTGTGGGTCATAAAAACACGATTCATGGTGCGGTGATGTCCTTGCGCTTGTTCACCATCTTGTATCTTATTATCGCCCGCTTCCACAGACCCAATCTCGTGATGAGGTCAGATATCGACATACGTTAGACGCAGCTCTTACTATTTACCGCACGGAGGGACTACGAGCGTTCTATCGTGGCTTGTTACCCAGCTTGCTCGGCATTGCGCACGTCGCGGTACAGTTTCCGCTGTATGAACAACTGAAGTTATGGGCTCGTGAGTGTTTTTGACCGAACCCCAAGCTCGTTACTAATCAACAATTCACACCAGAAGGAAATAGCGATGAGCCTCTACCAAGTCAAACTATCCTCCTTTGTTCCGCTATAGCGAAAATGACCGCGTCGGTGGCAACATACCCTCATGAAGTGGTTCGGACCCGCCTGCAAACGCAGCGTCGGCCGCTTTCCGACGACCTTTCGTCAGATGGAATGACGAGGGAGCATATCAAGCGGGGTGTGATATATACTACAAAGAAGCTGGTGAGGAAGGAAGGGTGGACGAGCCTGTACAAGGGTTTATCTATCAACCTGTTACGGACAGTGCCGAACAGCGCAGTGACGATGTTAACGTGCGTCGCTTTCTTTGATTCTAGTGACTTTCTCTTCACTATACTGATTCGGCTTGGGTTTTGGGATGCAGTTACGAACTGTTGATGAGGCATCTCGCTTCACGGACGCCTTGACATTGAACTATTACTTACTGCCAGCTCCTCCACCTCCTACTTGCGCGTCTCGTCCCCTACCTAACTAGCGAGAATCGGTATAGAAGTCGTGTCTTATCATTTGTACCTAGTAAACTTAATCCACATGTCGTTTTTCTTTCTTGTATCCCACTAAAGCTATTTCTTTTCTATCACTTTGTTCATAGTTATAGCTGAAGTGATGGAAAATCAGTGCAATGTATTTTATACGTTAGAAATACCAAAAGGTGTTATACTGTCGTGAATACCCGTCGTGATCAGAGTCGTGCCAACGGCACACTCTCAGACGTTATCTCCGTCTTCCTAATAAGGACCTCCCCGCGACCTTGCCTCGAAACGAAAGCAGACCACCATTTCACAGCATACTCTGTCTCCCTGTCACCCGTTTTTTCTAGTATTTGGTGGTACAGACTACCAAAGAGCTCGTCAGTGGAAGCGTGACAGCTGTCAATAACACGCTCCACCTCATCCAAGAGACGACCCAACAAAACGAGAGGCACGGCGGAGACGCAAGAGATGAGTGCAAGGCGGAGACGGTGGAGCTGGGCCGGCAGTGTTTCGTCTGAGCTATCGCGCTTATCTTGAAGCTTGTTGATGGCATCCAGGAGCTCCTCGATGGCGTACCAAGCGAGCGTGTAATCAGACGGTCGTTCATGGTCAAGGTTTGGCATGCTACTAGCACTCGCGCTCCGAACCAAAGCTGAGAACGCCAGGCAAAGTTGAGGAGTTGACAAGTTGCTTCTAAATGAGTTCTACAGTGTTGAGGTTGTCAACGAGAGAAAGAAAGCGAGTGCGATAACGCACCTCGAGCAGACATCGAGTATAGAACGGGACGAGATGCTCAGCAAACAATGCGAGTGTTGGCTCGTCTTTGGCTTGGTTCTTTCGCGCAAAGCCCTCCCCTGGAATCTCAGCTTTCTCAGCATTCCCTATATTAGCATTGACAGCAAACACAGCCAGCACGACCGAATGTGCGGATTCGAAAGTTTCGCGCTGAATAGGTGTGGCATTGGGTACGAGGTACATTCGAGGTTCGACTACATCCCACACGATGTCTTTCAAGCATTGCACACTTAGCACTGGTACAAGCTGTTCGACGCAGGATAGAGTAAAGGATGCCTTGGACTCAATCAGCGTAGCTGGCGTAGACTCTAGGTTGAGAGAAGAGCAGAGATCTATGACGAGACGCTCTGCCAGCGAGTCCTTTCCTTTAGATGATGATGACGGGTCTGATGCGAGGATATCAAGGGCTAGATAGATGGTCCTACGCATCTCTTTGAATGTGCCTTGATCCTGCCCATCTGGACCGATCTCTGATACTGAGGAGATACCGCCGAGCTGGGAGACGAGGTAGGAGAGATGAGAAAGGCCGAGGAGGATAGAATATGCGAGTACGGCTGGTGTTATGGAACCGCTCGAGTATACCGGAGGAGGTACGTAAATTGAAGCGGAGAGGATGGCGTCGGAAAGCATTATTGTGGTGAAAAGCAAGCTTTTGAGCGTAGGCAAGTGGCTTGCTTCTGGCTCTGGCTGGGAAGCTACGATCGTGGCAAGACCGGTCTCGGCTCGGATTGCTACATCTTTCAGCTGGTTGAGGATATCAAACGCGCATGAGAAGCCTTGCTCAGGCTTAGAGTCAAGGAGAAGGGAAAGCGAAACAGCAGTGAGGCGGGAGAGTGAGGACAGGGATCGCAGTAGAGTTTCGTTCGGAATCTCCAGGAACGGTTGTACGATACACGTTGTTAGCAGCCTCACAAGCTGAGATAAAGGCAGAACTTTTAATTTCGCGGGGGCAGCAAGCGGTAAGGACCGCGAGGCAAAGATCAATGCTAGGGTCAACGGAGATTGAAGGGCTAGAACAGACGCGCAAGTAGAGAATTATTGCGGTGCGCAGATGGCACATACAAATGTGGCGCATTGAGGCGAAGCAGCACATATAATTTATCATTGCATCAAAACAAATGAATTTAGTCTGTAATCTCCCCAGAAAACGAGGACGACGTAATATAACTCACAATCTGGGTTGTGAAACTCATTCTCCCATTCCGAAGCGTCGCCGTCGTTCATGTAGAGATCCATTACCTCGGCCAAAGCGACGACGATTTCGTCTTGAACTTTGGCAGAAACAGAGTCGGAAACAGGAACACTACCATGGGGATTCTTGGCCACCACTTGGGACCTGAGGTCATCTATGCCGAGAAGAGCACCGCCAGCAGCAGCCAGCCTCAGCACTGGATGTGCACCCTGAAGACCATTAATGAGCGCAGCGAGCCATCTGGACAAGCGAAAAGGAAGACTAGGCTGGAAGAAGGAGTACGAGAGTGAACTAGCGTGATTGAGATGAATAGCGTGTCGAAATGCAGCAGAAAGAGAATCTAAACGAGAGAAAGAAAGAGGATGGACGGTTGAAACGGCAGCTGCTGCGATAGCAGTAGGCGCGACGTGTTCTGCGAGTGCAGTCTGGAGAGACATTGGTACGCTCGTCGGCCACCGTCGGCCGTGTTCGGCATTCCTCGGCTAATTTCGGAAATGGGACCGGAGAAAGCACCGGCCATCAGCAGTCCCCCGGACACCGGATCGAGCGCTTGGGGTCCAGTTCGAGTGTGGTTGTTGGTGACCACGCTCTTTGGTCTGCTCGCTGTCCATCTCGTCGTCCTCGTCGTCGTCGTTGGCAATCTCTCCCAACGCGTAGGTATCAGGACCTTACCTGCTGCTTCGTTCTTTTTTCAAAGGCGCTGGATAATGCGATTTAGAATTCCCTAATAATTCATTCGTCGCTCCACTCGTATCATCATTCCCATATCCCTCCACTTTTAGATTCCTTGTCTCTCTCTTTACATGTCTTCTCGTCCGCAAGAAAATAGTCCTTGGCCTGTTCAGACTCCTGCTCCCGTTCCAAGATCTCCAAAACGGCGTAGAATCAGTGACGAATCTGCTCGCTTTGCTGCTGCTGCTTCTCTTGCTACCAGGCAATTCCAGGACCAGATTGGTCAGTATCGCCTATATATCCAATCCTTTGTTCGTAGCCTTACATTTTTCTCTTTCTTCATCACAGCGCAAGCAGAAACGCAATGCGAAAATTTGTCCGGGAACGACGTCGAGTCCTGTTTTCCCACTGCAGATGTCGTCTACGCGCAGCATGAGTTTGCTACTTTCGTCTGTATGTTGTTTTCCCTCTCCTTCCTTATGACTGCCCTCATTTTTACACCTAGGGAATTCACGCCTACCGCAATATCTACAAACAAATTTGGTCAATGTATTTCTCTTCCATGGTGACACCAATGAGCAAATCAATGCATGGTTTAACTTGTCAAATTCCAAACTTCAGCCTGGCGTAGTGTCTTACCAGGTTAATGATACCTGGTGGGGAGATAATGGTAGCAAATGGGATGGCACCAACACCTCATATCCGTTCTATTTCGTCATCACACCCAATACGAAATCTCTCGATGGTTCGCAGAGCACTCAGCCTCATTTCACTGCCGTCCGTAAGTCTTGAATCATCGTCCGTGCTGTTTGCTCTAGACTCACGCCGGTCTGTCTTCTGGTGTCCTGACAGAAACGACGTTTGCCGATTCCGTTGTATCATCAATGTCCGCGTCCTCTGCTTCCGCTGCATCTGCATCATCAGCAAGCGTGGCTTCCGCTTCTCGTGCATCGGCTTCGTCAGCTGCAGAGCACGCTTCAAGCTCTGGGTCCTCTTCAGGATCATCCGCTGGCAGCGCAAGTGCTGGCTCTCCCACGGGAAGCATACAATCCGGTGCTGACTCGAACGGTTTTCCTCACTGGGCCATAGCCGTAATCGTCGTTCTCGGTTTCCTTGCTATCGCCTCCTGTTGTCTTCTCGCCTTCTTCATTGTGCGACGCTTACGCCGAAGACGCGAGCTCAATTCAAATCGCAATTCCATGGGATCCGCAAGCCCCATGATGGCGCATGTACAATCGCCAGGCTCACCCTTACTTGCTGCTACAGGCGGCCTCAATGACCCTCAGAGTTCAGTTGGCCATGACGGACAAATTGCAGGTGGAGCTGGCTTGCAGAGGGCTCCCAGCGCTGTGTCGCCCGATGGTGCATCTTCAATAAGTCATGGTGGCAGCGCAGGAGAAGGTCCTTTCAGTGGCGCTGATGCAGCAATCATGGCAGATGCTTTTAGGAAGGCTTTGCGTAAACCTGACTTTGCTGGGACGGTGGAGGAAGGAGAATCACCTGATAGTCAAGAACGAGGGAGGGATGAGGCCCTGTTGAGCAGAGAATTGGCAGAAGAAGGAAGGGATATACGGAGCGTGAGCTCCTCAAGAGGTGTGAGAGTTGAAACGCTGAGCGACAGTGGAGATACGGTACAAGAGTAGAGAGAGGTCAAGGTATGAGTATTACGACCGCGGTTTTGTGGACTGAGTCAGTCCTTGGTCGCTGTCTCTGGCGTGAATCTTCTCTTCGGTCTTCGATGCTCCTTCCTTTTTCTCTTGCGCTCAATCGTCAACGTTCATCTGTCTCTCTGCTTTTTGGTCTCTCCGTTTGTGTCTCTGCTGTCTGCCTTTCATGTTGTGGCTTATCATGGGTTTTTGTTTGTCTGTAGCCTCCAATCTTCCCTTGTTCATTACTTCTGCATCTTACTCTTTATCCCTTCAGTTGTGATATTATTACCTTCATCGCAGGAACCTTTCAAATTCCCATCAACTTTCCTAACTTCGAAGTTGTGCTCTTCCTCACTCCGAACTTTTCTTGGTCCAATCCCTCCCACCGGGTCTTATTTGCGCACTTCTTCACACCCTCCTCCTCCTCTCCGCATTATATCCATTCTCATGTCAGCCGTTTCATCTTCATCACATCAATACGGACGACCTGCCCTTTCTAAGCAACGGTCGACGATTTAATTACTCATTATTGTCCTATACTTTTACCGTTCACCTTTTTTACCAGTACCTTTTGTTGTCCACGGTTCAATTTGCGAACTCCCTTACCCTTTCTCCTCCCTTGACTCGTTCCCCCAATATCGAAGATTGACAGTATGTGTCTTGTTCGTTACTGCTGCGTATTGTCCAATCAATGAACGACCTTTTTCTTCGTCTTTTCTTGCAGTCTTGGTACTCGCATTATATGTCCCGTGGCCTCCAATCATGTTGACCTTTGTTACTCCATTTTTCACTTCCTACAAAGCCTGCCGCCTACGTATAGTACTTCGAAACTTAGTGCTGCCTCCTTTTCCCCCTTTCCTGGTCGGCCACTCATGCATGGAATGTTCTTGTCGTACGCTGTCCGTCGCACAGCATCCACTCGTTTTAGCCCGTTCTTTTCTCCTCGTACTCTTTTACTATTTCATACCTACTTACACAGCATTTTTTCCCCTCCCGAAGTCGGGTTTTTTAAGGTCTATTATTATCTTTTCATTTTTCACCAAGTATCCACCAGTACGAGGTTTGTTGCCTTGTTTATCATGTTGAATGTTCTTGAGCTTTTTTACCCTTTACTTACGTCGAATCGCACGCGTTATTACAAAAGATATACCCCTGCCAGGTCCTTCACCTCCGTGCCTATGTGTGTCGACGCAATGCATTTTCTCATGCGTTGTCGGCGCACTATGCAATTAGCCCTGGCATGGCAAGGACTTCGGTTTCGGCTGGCCGTGTCAACGGTCGCCTTCTTCGTTGTACAATGGTTCGCTTTTATATCAATATACCAGGCCCATGTTATGACCCAATGACAATCAGCAGCAGCATCATAGAGAGGCTTACTTGCTAAAATAGTAAGCTACTAACTAGTTCACCGCTCTCCATTGCTCTCCTCAATCTCTTCTCTATTGTTGAAGTCAAGGCAATGAACTACATAGCACAGTTCATACTTTTACAGTATAATATATTGTACCCAAACTCGATTCTCCATACTCAAGCTTTGACACTAGTTGGTCATAATTGTTCTCGAATAGCTAGGTCTGGTGACGTAATCTGGTATGAAAATTGGAAAAACGTGGGACCGCTTATTCGCTGCTAAATATAGCAGCGGGCCGGCCGGTCTGTACTGAACCAAGTTCTCCGCTTTTTTACCCCGCACTTGTCGTGGGCACATAGAACTCTAAGAATGTCATGTGTATCGGTATTTTGACTAGAAGACGAGCGACGTGAGCACGCTCAGCTATTGGAACACGACTCGTATGTTTTAACGCTCTGTCTCGCTCTGTCTCTCATGGCAACCTTCCAGACAACAGAAACTCTTCCCCAGGTCCCCGACAATCTATCTCTTCCACAATTCTTTCTGGACTATGAGGAAGGAGAACGAATTGTGAATGGTGGGAAACCTGTTCGAGGTATAGATCCCTCGACTCCTCTTTTGATTGAGGATGCGACTGGGCGAAGAATTGGTCCAGGGGAGGTGAGCCTGATCCTATTGCGGGTTGTACTTCCAATGAATGTCTTGTGTCTACCTACAGATTCGCTCACGGACTTTTGGCCTTGCGAACGCTTTGAGTACACAGTACAATATTCGTAGGTTGTGAATCGACACGTTTTCTGTGGACTAATCAGAGTTGGTTAACCTAGGTCAGGATGATGTTGGTGGGTACAAGGACTTTACCTGTTGTGCTTTGGCTTTCTGACCTACTGCGTAACAGTGCTGATATTCAGCCGTAATCACGTTGGTATGCTAAGTTCAACTGACTATTCGTAACACGCTCATCCTTTGGTGCAGATTACCTCTCTGCTATATGGGCTGTTCACCGACTAGGAGGGGTAATCTCGTGCGTATTATTTTGGCTCCACTTTGATACGCATCTTTACGGTCTTTTCTTACAGAGGCGCCAACCCCGATTTCTCTAGTGGAGAACTTCTTTACCAGCTACATTCCAGTAAGGCATCACTTTTATTTGTACATCCGGATGCATTGGAAACTGCCCTGGAGGCCGCAAGGTCCGCTGGTATTTCCGAGAAAAGGATCATCCTCTTCAATGTCCCAGCATCCTCTAAAGGAGGCCGTCATCGTACTGTTGAAGATCTCGTCAAGGATGGCCTGGATACTGCCCCTGCATACGTGGAACCTAGAATAGATGCTAGAACTAAACTAGCATTCTTGAGTTACTCCTCTGGTACGCATAATTGACTCACAAGCTGAGTAGTATTGATTTCGTGCAGGAACAACTGGGAAGCCGAAAGTGTGTGCTAGTCCCGTGCTTTTACTTGCGCCAACTTACATGCCGTATTCAGGCTGTCGCTATACCTCACTTTTCAGTGATCATCAATGTAATTCAGATGGCCGTCCATCACAAGGTTCACCAAGAATACGCCTCTTGGGAGGAGCGAAGATATAGACCAGGTGATGTTGCCATCGGAGGTCTGTTCTAATCTTTGGATAACAAGCCTATTGCTCATTCAGATTTCCCTAGTGCTTCCTTTTTATCGTGCGTACAGTTCATCATGTGGCTGAGTGATGGTGGTGATCTTACAACGTCGATGAAGATATCTATGGATTGGTTCTCAACGTGAGCTTTATTCAATACGCCTACACTCCGAACTCTTGTACTAAAAGTGTATTCAGCTTCATTTCATTCTCTACTGTAGAGTAGGTTCATCAAGCAGCATGCACCGAAGTTGTTTTTTTCATTTGTCTCTTGCAGATGACAATAGTGGTCGTTCCGAAATTCAACTTCGTGGAGATGCTGAGAAGCATTGCCCGATATCATATCACACACTTGATGTGAGCGGGCTACTCATGTTAGGCACCGAAAGACTGAACTTACCGAAACCTTGGCAGGCTAGTGCCCCCACAAGTTATCCTTCTCCTTAAGGTGAATTCACCATGTTGTCAATCAAATAAAATTCACTGAATATGTACTCAAAAAGCATCCAGCCATGAAGAATCACGATCTCAGTAGCGTGCGGTTCATCATGGTCGGTGCTGCCCCGTTATCTAATGAGGTCAGTCAACAACTTTTCGACCTGTTCCCTAATGCACATATTGGACAAGCGTATGGTAAATGCAAACTGTCCTGCGTGTTGTACGTAGTTCATGAGGTTCGTGACAGGAATGACGGAGACATGCACCTCGGTTACTGCGTGGCCTATAAATAAACGGAGAGGGACAGCAGGAAGTGAGTTCAATGAAAGCCCTTTCTGCGAACAACGTCTCACTTCAACATGCTAGGTGCTGGCCTACTAGAGCCTGGGATCAAAGGTTGGTGTCGATTTGAATTCACACCAAACAAAACTAGAATTGTTCTGTGACATAGCACGAATCCTGAAACCCGATGGTTCTTTTGCTGGATACGACGAACCTGGGGAATTATGCATTTTCAGTCCTTCCAATGCATTGCGTTATCACAACAATGAGCAAGCGTACGTGCTTTTATTCTTGTCACGAATGTAGCTCAACTACCAGCAGGACCAAAGAGACGTTCATTGAACGGTCTGTCTATCCACTTGTTTCACAGAACTCGCGTTAATCTCACTCGTAGATGGGTGAGAACTGGAGATGAAGCCAAGATCGATAGAAACTTAGAGCTATGGATTCTAGATAGAATCAAGGTAATAAAGCGGGCATCTAAATTTATGGCAGAGGTATCTTAAATGCTCTCGCAGGAAATCATGAAAGTAAGAGGCTTCCAAGTGGCCCCGGCGGAATTAGAGGGTTGTATACTGGATCATCCGGATGTTAACGGTATGTTTTCTTGCCCACATATCTGCTTGCTACATCCGAACAGCCCAAATAGATGCTTGCGTCGTGGGTATTCCGGATGAGTTCAGTTGAGTAAATGTGTATTGAAGCCGATGATTGTCTCTGAATAACGATGTTTTAGGTGGAGAGATACCATTGGCCTTTGTCGTCCTCAATGATGCTGCTGCTAAGATCGCTCGTGATCCAGTCGCCGCAGAAGAAATCAAGGCTTCGATCAAAAAGGTCGGTCTGGAACTCATTTCATCAAGTACCGTTAAGCTAGTTAAGACTAATTTCTTGGTCAGCATGTCGCGGACAATAAGATTCATTACAAACATCTCGCCGGAGGCGTTGCCTTTGTACCGTCCATACCAAAGAATCCCAGCGGGAAGTTGCTACGCCGGGTTCTACGCGACAAGGCGAAGGAGTGGCAGAGGGTCAATGCGCGGCTTTGAGGTTTTAGATATACTACTTACCGTTGAGATCGTTTCAATTGTGCTTGCTGTGAGTCCGAGTCGTGACACTTTAGATCTCTAAATGCCCAATATGTGAACGCCGAGGATGTCGATGAGTCTCAAATGCATCAGTAATTCGCGCCATCACGTGTAGTGAGGTGTAGTACTTTATAAGTGCAGGACTGTGCAGGCCTTTATCATCAACATCCATCTACAGTGTCTTAAATCTCAAACCTAGACATCATGAAGGTCACCCTTAATGGAACGGTCCTCGCTGAATCCAACGAGACCAAAGTAGTCGAGAACAATCACTACTTTCCTCCGGCTTCTGT
The DNA here is from genome assembly GCA_028554645.1 of Omphalotus guepiniiformis. Taxonomy (NCBI): domain Eukaryota; kingdom Fungi; phylum Basidiomycota; class Agaricomycetes; order Agaricales; family Omphalotaceae; genus Omphalotus; species Omphalotus guepiniiformis. The sequence goes on from JAQOOI010000021.1 coordinate 1,758,140, forward strand.
GAAGAAGGAGTTGTTCAGTGATTCAACCACCAGGTGAGCGGCAACTGGTACGGATCGAGTCAAGAACTTGTGACTGAATGCATGTTCTGTTGCAGTTCTGTATGCCCGTGGAAAGGGTTTGAGGGGTTTCTATGCAGAGAATAGTGCGAGAAAATGATTCATTTCCTTCACAGCACTGCAGCCTACTATAACGCAACGGTCGACGGCAAGACTGTGAAAGATATCGCCTGGTCAGTCCATCGCCTTAGCTGAAAGAATTCGCTGTTACTAATCTTGTTGTCTGGTCTCAAGGTATTATCCCAACACTTCTGAAAAAGCTCAGCAGATCAAAGGCTATGTCGCGTTCTACAAGGTCTGTGTTCCATTTACCTGCGAATGTCAAACGAGCTGATATATGACAAAAAGAACAAAGTTGAGATTGAGTAATGGCGCGCAAGAATGGGAAAGGTAGAACTACACGTATATGAACTTGAGGAAGAAAACGTACACATATTGGAGTGACATGGGCTATCATACACGTTACGGTTTAATTCAGTCAAATTGGGGGATCTCCAACCCAGCGGCTTTCGCAATCTGAATCGTATTTTCAGCCTGAAAGCGCTGAGTTAACACGCCACATATATGTAGGATAATGCATGTTACCTGTTTAATCATAGGTGCATCAATCATTTCACCGTCGAGGCCAATTGCGCCTTTCTGTGACGCATGAGCAGCCTTCATCCCGTGAAGAATTTTTGCGGCACGAAGAATTTCTGAGAATTGAATGCAATTGGTCATTTAGAAGTGTAAAGTAGTTTCCAAATTTACCTTCTGAGGTTGGGACGAATGTAGCTTGTATGGTCTCTACCTGGGATGGATGGATGGCTTGCTAATGAAGTATACAATGAGCAACGCTGATATAACACAGGAAAGGATACATTTACCTTGCCAGAGAAACCCAGTCGTCTTCCGTCCTCGCATTCATCTTTTAAATAGTCGATGTCTTTGTAGTGAATACAGACCTGTAGTACGCTCAGAAAAGGTTATTCGAGCACTGAGTCACAAGGTTGTGCACCATATCAATGGCTTCGAGACCAAAGGCTTTCGCAGCTATTGCAATCTGAGAGCGGGTATATAGCAGCTCTTGACGAGAGCGTGTCCGTATAATAGAGGTATCTGCGCAATCTGAAGGAGAATTCGTCAACTGTCAATCATTAATATGTAATAGGTACAAGAAATAAGCACAGTCTTCGGCAGCAAACTAGTGAGACTCTCAGTTGAGGAAGACCGAAAACTGTGAATTGATTAACGAACCAACAGACCGCTCACGACTCCGTCTTGTGTCGCGTCATGCTCTGAGCGCCATCCTGCGATGTCCCCTAAGTTCCACAGTGCCTTGGCGCTCTCGATGCTCGGTACAATACGCAGAGGAATCTCACGTGGGTACTTTTGGAACACCTCATGAATGTGTCTAGAGGCGTAATGGAGGTCTTGTGCAGTGTGAACTTTCGGAAGAATGAGTGTCCGAACAGCAGCTGACTGTAGCTACTTGTCATAGTCAGAATAATATCGAATCAAGCTATGAAATACTCACTATCGTCGCAATGTCATCCCGAAAAAAAGCTGAACTGCTGTCGTTTACCCGGACTGCAATTCGTTCCGCTTCAGGGATGTTATCTTGCTGCACCAATGTAAGACACCGCGACAAGGCAAGGCTGATAAATTAAATACACAAAGAAAGCTTTTCAGCTTAGTCCTGGCACTGTCTTTATTTGCAGGTGCGGGCGAAACGCTGTCTTCGAGGTCGTAGATGATCACGTCCGACTTCACATTCAGAGACTTATCGAGCATACGGTCAGAAGAGGAGGGCACGTAAAGATACGAGCGTCGTATTCTGGCATTTCCGGTGCTTAGACTCCTGGTGGAAATGCTGAAGGAAGCCCTTGGGCGAAAACTGCGAGTGGACAAGTACATTGACAATGAAAGTGGACCGGCTAAGCGGTCCGAATTCCCGAGGATCTGAAGCTTAACATCACATGACTTACACGGTACACGTGACATATCGCGCTTGAGAAGCAGTTGTTGATTTCTATTTGAGGGGAAGCGGCTTTCCTGCGTTCTCTCCGCATTCGCTGTGTTCCGAGTCTACGATGAAGAGGTCTTCGAGCTCATTCAATCTCTCCTACGGCATTCCTGGAGATGAGCTCGAACAGGATCGCATCCAGCTAGAGCACAACCTACAGCATACAGACCTCTCTTTTCGTCTCTCGTCTCAAGGAGATGAGTACAATAACAACGACAGTATAGAATATCCCAGGCACAACTCTGCCCCTTCCCCTTTTCCTGACTTTGGCTCCTTTATTCATCGCTCTGGAGGTGAATTCGAAGGCGACACCCAACATGCTTGGTCATATCGTACAGGCGATGACGACGAGGGTATCCATCCCTATGGCGGCGAGACTATGTCCACCGCTGCACATCACGCGAGTGCATTGACGCTGACCGCCGGGCTTGGAGGGGCTAGAGGGGCTAGGCGTGAAGCCAGTTTCAGCGGGGCAGAGTATGACCCTGACAGGCCTCTCCACGATATTATCGGTGGGGTCGACAGTAGACTGAGCATTTTTGATGCGGACCCCTCAAGGTCGAAATATACTGTAGGTTCTCTTGCTCTAAAAGCAAAACATGGCTGATGTTCAAACAGGCTGGCGGTGTGACGTTCGATCCTGTAATTGTTGACAGCACCGCTGAACTTGACAGAATCCTTGAATCGGGTCATGCACCTCCCCCTGCGCTTCACTCTCGCTCGGCTCGCGCACCTTCTACTCATTCATCAGCTGCATCATCATCTTCAGAATCAGAGGTGCTATCACCACGCCCTAAAATTTCCGATGCGCTTCGTCGTGTATCATTTTCTCCAAAACGTCCGCGCAGCCCCCTTCCTTACCATTCGCCGCATCATAGAACGTCTAAACTACCTCCGTCACATTCTCTCACGAGCTCAAGTCATCCTGCACTTTCTCCTCTTGCCCGCGAAGCTTCTCTTGTGGGTGATGAAGAACAGAACCTACCCACACCTAAACCTCGTCAATCATCTAAGCGAATCAACGCTTTCAACACTCCTCAGCCTGAAGTACGTCTTCAGCCCCCAACTCCCTCTTCGTCTACGTCCAAATTTACCCAAAAAGCCCGGGGTCTGGCGAAGGAACTCCAGGCTGAAGTTGAACACGCTCGGCAACCATCGCAGCACAAGGCACGATCCAGCGACTCGAAGCACGCCGTTGAAATGATGGATCTCGAAAGTCCCGCCGTTCGGAGAACGGGACTGCAGCAAAGATCGTTCAACTCGTCTCGCTACTCGCAGGGCAATATTTCGAAGAGTCGAATTCATCTGCCCGACGTGACAGGTCTGACCAATGCGGTAGAATCACCAGCAAAGGGCGCATTGAACCATTACCCCTATCAAGGGAGCAAAGAGCCCAGAGATGTGGAAGGTAAGGTTTTGGACCGTTTTGAGCCGTTTGCTTCAACTCACGATATCTTTTCAGTTCATTTGTTGACGGCAATGAATGCTATTCAGAGCAAGCTAGAGCATCTCGAAGATGAGAATGGTATCTCCCGTCGCAGAGTGAGGGAGCTAGAACATGAGCTTGAGGTGTGCAAAAGAGAAGTAGCGCGTGAGCGGACTAGAGTGCTGGAGAAGGAGGACGCAATCATGCAAAATCAACGGGAGCTTGAGCGTGCCGTCGCTGATGCTAAACGTACCATGAAGGGTAAAGCAAAGGCAAGAGACACTAGTGTCAATAGCGAAGCCAACGCCTCCGTGCGTTACAAGGAGGCTGTGGCAGAGAAAAAAGGTTAGCTTCTTCATGTCAGTATTCCGCTGTTCAGACAGAAAAGATTGACAATCGATCTTGCAGCTCTTGAATCTCTCATATCCACACTTCGCGCTCATTTGACGCGCCTCACAGCGGAACTATCTTCGCACCAGCAGCTCCTTATCGAGCTCAGGACCTTACGTGAATCTGATGCACGGGCTATGAGAGAGAAAAGTGCCGAGGTTGCGCGACTGAGAGACGAGGTCGAGAGGCTTGCTGGAGAAGTAGAGGTCCTGCGCGGCGTAGTTGAAGAGGGTCTGAAAGAGAGACGCCTTGCACGTGAGAACTCGCAAATATCTGGACAGCCCACTGCTTCTCAAGGTGCTTCGGAGTCTCTTGGAATCCAGGAGGCTCTGGAAGAGACTAAGGAGGATGGGGAAGACCTTGCGCACGAAAACGAAACAATCGAAGCCAAAGACGGAGAGGAGGATGAGGACGAGGATGAGGACGAGGATGATTTCGAAACCGATGAAGAGCCTGAACCTTTTGATCCCATCTCGATTCCTGGATCCTCACGGGAAAATGTGGATATCCCTGACAAAACAATGCGTACGGACCACGCCACCTTGGGAACACATACCACAAATCCTCTGAGCACCTCGAAATCCGACCGCTTCATTGACGATGCGGAACTTGAGCGTATTTCGGCTGATGTCGAGGAAAGAAGATCGGAAAGATCTGTTTCTGGAGTGTCACAATCCCAATTCAATTCTAAAGTTCTGGCGCCATCGCGATCGGTCTCCCCTGCTTTGATGGCCTCGACTCTGCCATCCAGGCGAGCCACTGTAGCAGACGCGTCAGACATGGATGAGTCCATAAGAAATCCTACTTTTGCTGACGAAGATAGGGCCTCTTCTCCGGTACTCAGCTCACGCTCTCTCAGACTCAGACGGGGACAACAGGAACAACATTCCCGTAGTCAACTGAAGCCGAACACATCTCGTCCTGCAGCGCCCACTCCAGCACACGCTACGACTCATAATGCGCGGTCCTCGCGACCAGCTGATACTGATGCATCGGTTGAAACACCATTTCCGCAGATTCGTGGTGAAAGACTGGAGAAACTGTTTTTCAGTGCGCCTGAACACAACGCGAAGACCTGCACTGTCTGCCTTCGGCGGCAGGGCCCTAAAGGCAGGGAAGCCAGACCGACGTCTCCCTCCTGGTTGCCTAGTCGTATTGGTCAAGTGACAGGGCATCCAGCTTACCACAATCACGATGATGAAGACGACGATGAGGGTTTCGCCGAAGGGTTTGAGGAGGCAGAATCAATGAATGAGCGCGACCGCGTTGCTCTTGAAACAAAGAGAAGAGGGAAGCAGAAGGAAAGCGCGCGGTTCTCTGACCGGGATCCCGTGCAACCATACCGAGACAGGTATGAACAAAGGAGAAACCTCCCCCAGCAAACGGTTCTGTCGCGTGTCATTCGCGAGCTGGAAGATGATTTCGCTCATTATAAAAGGTATTGTCCTAATATGATTACCTTACCATCAGCTCATTGTTTATTTGCAAGTGTATATGTTGAACTAGCTGACCAGTACAAAGAAATGGATCCCGTCTCGGACGTTCCTCGGAGGAATTTACTTGCTCAGCATTTGAGAGAAGTGGTTGATGTTCTCGAACAAAAGGTATGCTTTTTGAGGTTCGCGGCTCGGCCATTTTCTGATTTGGTTTGTAGGGTGACCAAATAGCATCACTCTATGACTTGTTAACCTTCAAAGACAAAGCGGTATCTGAATCTACTACTACTGGCCAGTTAAAGCCTCGACCTGCACAAGCCGCCAACTCATTACGCGCTGCCACTGGGCTGAGACGGCACCCTACTTTCGCTTAAGTGTATGTTGTCATCTCTTTGGGCTACAATTTGCGATATATTCCCTCATTCCGAGCAGCATTATCTTGTATGATTGACGATATATTATTTTTACATATGTACATACATACTACTCATTTGGACGTTGAGCATTTGATCTCCCAGCAACCTGTATCTAATACATTAATTGATTATCTAGAGACGTTTTCAAGTGAACACATGGTTGTTCGTAGCACCACAATTTCAAGGCTTGAACAGGAAGCCGGAGGTCAAGATGTGTGGATTATCCGATTGTACATAAGCCGATGGATTGTACTAAGCAAACTAGGACAGCGAACGAGGAAAAGATGTATGTAGGGCATAAATAGCAGGCTAAATAAGAACGGGCACAAGGAATGTCGTCAAAGTGCGGGGAAAACCGCAATGTAAAATTTGAATGCAATTGAAAGTAGACTACAGAGATTGACGGAACGTATTCAGCCAGCATATACGATAAGGGAATAGAAATCACAAGGAAAGAAGGGAGATCCTGCATCTTCCACCTCGAATAAGAGGTGGGCGTCAGTCAGAGCGGTGCAAATGATGAAAGTACGAATAATACTCGTCGAGTCTTTTTTGTCCATGTCATCCGCAAACTATTCCTTCCTATCCCTAACTCCTATTAATTAGGATCGACAAATTCTTGTTCTCTCTTCGCTCGTCCGGCCGGCTATAAATGTACAGAATGCAAAGAATTAAGACAAAAGATAAGAATGTGATACAATCTCCCTCCTCCCGCAACGTCTGGTTGGAAGTGGCGAAAGGATGAATTCATTCTGAAAGATCGTGAGTGCGTCGTTCGTTCCTCTTCGTTTCTCTTCGACCATCGCGTGCATTGTGGCGACGAAGAGCACTTTGGTGGCTCCCGCGCACACACACACATGCGGAATCTCTCCCGCTTCCTCTGCCATATCAGGCACCTTCATCGCTGTGTTCTTTATACCACTGTCTCATCCACCGCTCAGCGGCATCATATTCACCCTTGACTTGGCCCATTAGCTCGGAGATCATGTCTAAAGCCTGCTCTTTGGTGAGTTCTACACCAGCTTCCTCATCTCGCATTTTCCCATAGTGTTGGATCTTCTCGCACGAGTGCTGGACTTTTGACACGCCAAGGGTAGCTGACGATCCCTTGAGAAAGTGCCCTAGCGATGAGAGTGCGGCTAGATTCTTAGCTTCCCTGTATAAGATGAGCAACTTTAGACGTATTCCGGAGGATCGCACCAACTCACAAAGCTTCATCCATATCAATGAATGTCTGGCCTGCCTGTTTGTAATATGCTTCTACCATCTCTCTCGAGAAATCGTGTGTATCGTCTTCATCGAGATCAAGAATCTGTTTGAAGGTCTCCATGTCAATCACCTCATCTGGTGGCGTCGCTTCAGTCTATCGACGATTTGCATTCCGATGAATGAGAAAAGAGCCAAGATATGATTGTGTGAATACACAAACCTCCTCCTGGTCTTCTGACTCATCTTTATCCTCTGGGGGTGACGAAGCGGCAGTCGCTGCTGTTGGTGAAGGGGGCTGCTTTTCTACAGGAGAACCTTTGTCGACAACTGCTGGAGGATCTGGGGAGGGTTTGTCGATTACATTTGGATTCGAAGATGCGGAAGAATTTTCAACAGACATAGTGGGAGGGATGAGGAGAGCAGAGATGAGAGTGAAAAGTGATAATCAGTACATAGTCACATGACGTCATCCAATACCTCTGCCCTACTCACCGGATGGGGACACTCAGCTCGACATTCCTCTCAGAGGTCGAGGCCCACAATTCAACTCTTGATCTGTTTCTTTGCGGATGAATAAACTATCAGGTAGACTCTCTGTCTCGCTGAGAATAGCTAATATCGAGATATCGATCCAGTCGAGGCCTGTCCCAGAAGATCTTCTATTGTCAAAGTTGACCAATAACTGGGCAGTCCATGCAGCCGTGCGGCACAGCGTATGAGGCACCACCCACGGGAAGGATGATTTCCCCTATGTATGATTGAAACCTTTGTAAAATGTAAAACGCATATAATCCAAGCTTCCAAGTTCCATACCTATGTATGTGGTATATATTTCATCCTGTGACCCCATTATTTAGGCTATTTACCCATTTAAATTACAACATTTCAAGGCGTCGCGAGAGCGCTTCAGGCGTGAGAACTCCTCCATTCCACAACCCTCGACAGCCGGCGCCTGCGTACGATTTACTTCATTTTGCTTCGAAACAAACTTGGTGATGCAGAGTCCAGTACATAATCCTTTTTTCAATTCTCCCCTGACCACTACAACGACGTGTTGAGGCTATGGTGAGCACTGTGTCTACTATTCACTCCCGTCGACGCTGAATTTCATTGCGAAATAGCCAAATAACAAGAAATCACGCCTTCGTAGACGTGCTCACCCGCAGACGGCGCGTGCTTCTCCTACAAATCCTGAACCAGGGACTGTCCTCGACCCTTCTAGCTCAGATGAATCACTGAGCACCGTCACTTGGTACAGACAAGGTTCACTCTTCCCGTCGCCTCCAGACCTGGACCTCATGTACTGGGACACCGCGACCAGAATTAAACTGAAAGAAACATGTCCGGAAGTGACCTATTCTCCTGTGACCTGGGATTACTGCTTGCGTATGATCAACGACTCTGCTGCCGGGGCTAGTTCCTCCACTGCGCTTGAGAATTATCCATTCGAGCTGACGTGCGTCGTCTGGTTCACGCGTATCGCACGTACGAGCAGAGCGCGTAAACCTGATGCCCAAGCTGGTGTCGTGATGCTCGATTCCAAGAAGATTGTAGGGCTCACTCCTGGGTACACGCAGACACCTTGTGAGTCTCATGTAAAACTTAGCTGGCAGCTGTTTCAACTGAAGTATACCTTTAGGTGCAATGTTCCTGCCTGCAAAGCGGCTGCCGCCAGATGCTCTCAACCGGCCTTTGACTATGGATGATCCACATGTCTCTATTGCTCTCGCTCGAGATGAAGGTATCGAGGTGGATTACTTGCTGTCGTATTGGGAGAGGGACCATGCCTAAGAGATCACTATATGATTTACTGTTTCGTATCATGAGGTGCTTCCAGATCTTGAATATCCCGTAGCTTTTACCGTGTGTTTACAGAGAAAGAAATCATAGGGACGGTCCATCATATTAAAAAGCCAAGTTTGTAATAGTGATCTATGAGAGCGTGAATTCCAACTTCGAGTGTCCCTCTGCCAAACCGTTCTTGTATCTTACGAGGAAAGATCAAAAGCAGTGTCCAAGAACTGTTCAATTTCCTTCTTGTGCTGTGACTATAGTTGCGAGTTAATCAGTCGTCTTTTCATCAGCGCCAACCTGTCAAATGAACGAACCTTGGATCCAGTAGCAACCGAGCTCGTAGGCTCCCGTCCGGCATACTTGGGATACTTGCCCTTGTGGTACTCGGTCTGTTGGCCGGCAGTGTAGATACGAGGACCGACGTAGCTCCATGCACCGTTGTTCAGAGGCTCCTCCTGACACCAAAGAGTTTCGGCGTTGGGGTACTTGTCGAGGTGAGGGGTTAGCTGGAAAAGAGTAAGTCATTAACAATCTCATGATGAACGGGGCGACTGACCAAGTCGTAGGGGAACGGCGAAATCTGCTCGATTCTGCTAATAGCTATATCATTGATGCCCCTCTCTTCTCTAGCAGCGAGAAGAGTGTAATATACTTGACCTGTCAAGATACATATTTAATAGTAGTAAAAATATTTTGTGGCATAGCCAACGTACCAGTACACAAGACGTGGCGTTTGATATCTTCCGGAGCAGCCAAGTTTTCAGGGTGTGGATCAGGAAGATACCTCTGGAAGCTGGTATCGTCAATCATTTCAGAAAGGTCGGAACGAGCCTTAGGATGACGCAGGAGGTTCTTCGAGAAGAACAGAATGAGCGGTTTACGGAAGTCACGGTGAATCTGGCGACGGAGGACGTGGAACTAGAGGTTGATGTCAAGATCGGCGATTAGTCAAGAGATACCTAGAAGTTAGACGCACGTAGTTAGAGGGGGTGCTGAAGCGCGAATGAGAAAAGAGTCAGCAATACGAATAAACTATCACGGGAAGCACATACGTAGGATAGACAACCTGCATATTACAATCCTGATGTTGTCTTTCAATCTTTTCGGGGCTCGGGAAGACGTGAGGATGATCGTCACAGAGTTGTAAGAACCTCTCGATCCTGCCACTGGAGTGTTCCGGTCCCTGACCATCATAACCGTGGGGCAAACTCATGACCAGACCAGTCCTTTGCAACCATTTTCTTTCACCACTCGCGATGAACTGATCAATGATACACTGCGCATTGTTCGCAAAGTCACCGAACTGAGCCTCCCACATTGTCAGGCAATCGGGTGAGACGAGAGAATATCCAAGTTCGAAACCAAGCGCTCCGAATTCAGAAAGGGAGGAATTGCAAACAACGAAACGGGCCTGGGAGGAGCCAAGGTCATTGAGAGGAACGTACTGCTTCTCAGTCTCCTGGTCATGTAGAACGGCGTGACGCTGTGAGAAGGTACCGCGTTCCACGTCTTGACCCGATACCCGAACGTGGATTTTCTCCAAAGCAAGGGATCCGAAAGCAAGAGCCTCAGCGGTGGACCAATCAATGTTCTTACCCTCCTCGATGGTCTTGGCACGAGTATTCAGGATACGAGCGAGGTTGCGGTGAACGGTGAAGCCATTAGGATAACTGGAGATAGCCTTTCCGATACGCTGGAGAGTAGCCTCATCCGAGCCAGTGGGCCGAGTAGGAAGTGTCTGATCGGCTAGCTGCTTGGGCGAAGGGAAACCCTGCCATGATGCAGACAACCACTCTTTGCTCGTGGGCACGTAGTCCTTCGCAGCTCCAGCAGCCGTCTCAAGCATACCCCAAACCCATTTCTTGTGCTCCTCAATGTCCTTCTCCGTGAATGTACCTCGGCCAACCAGGAACTTTGAGTACTGTGTCAAAGCGGTAGGCTGTTGCTCAATGGCTTTGTACATCCTCGGCTGAGTGAACATCGGCTGATCCGTCTCATTATGACCGTACCGTCGGTAACACACAATATCAATGACAACGTCCTTCTTGTACTTGGCCCTATAGTCCGCTGCTAACTGGCACACGAAAGTAACCGCCTCGACGTTATCACCATTGACGTGGAATATGGGAGCATCGATGGACTTGGCGATGTCGGAGGGGTAAGGGGTGGAGCGGGCGAAACGAGGATCAGTGGTGAAACCAATTTGATTGTTCACAATCAAATGTATAGTTCCTCCTGTACCATAGCTGGGGAGATTGTGGAAGCCCATAGTTTCGTAAACGACACCTTGCCCAGCGAAAGCCGCATCACCATGAAGTAAGACACCCATAGCAGTGTTGTGAGTGGTCTCGTCCTGTTCAAAGTGCTGAATAGCGCGAGTTTTTCCAAGAACGACGGGGTCTTCGGCTTCAAGATGGGACGGGTTAGCCACGAGGGACAGAGAAACCTTCTTTCCAGACGGAGTAGGACGGATGTAGTTAGCGCCGAGATGATACTTGACGTCACCAGCGGGCTCATCGTCCTCAGCGCCACTGAATTCGTTCAGGATGGCTTCGACCGGTTTCCGGATGACATTGGCAAGTACATTGAGCCTACCTCTGTGAGGCATACCCATGGTAATATGTTTGACGCCGTGCTCGACAGAGCGGTCGATGAGAGCTTTCATACCAGGAATGAGAGCCTCACATCCTTCAAGGCCGAAACGCTTTTCATTGGGATATTTAGAGGCAATGAACTTCTCGAAAGACTCCGACCAGATAAGTCGGTCAAGAATCATGCGTTTCTCATCAACGGTGTAGTTCCAAGGCTTCGGAATTTCGACCCGCTCTCGAATCCAATCACATTGGTCCTTGTCCGGGATGTGCACATACTGAATACCAACGGCACCACCTAGACAAAATAAGTCGAATATCATTCCATGTAGGGTAAAAGGTGTGCTTACAGTAAATACGTTTGCAGAGCTTGATTAGTTCACCCAACTTCATTGTTTTCCTATCCTCGGTCGCAAAATGAGGAAGAATACCAGGTCCAAGAGTGATGTCTTTCTCGAGGTCGCGCTCAGTAAACCCGTAACGACTAAGCTCGAGTTCGGGAGGTTGAATGTTATCGAGATCAGCATCAAGAATGCCGAGCGGGTCAAGCTCAGCAACATGATGCCCACGGACTTGATATGCACGAACTAGAAGTTGGACCTGCGGAAAAACTTCAGTGTTTCGCAAGCAATCAACCGTAATAACTCACCTTCAAATGATCATCAAGCTCTGCGCCGCTAACTCCTGATAAAGCAGGTGCACCATCGGCAGGTGCAGCGACGAGGCTGGGTGGTGGTTGAAACGCCTGAGGACTGCTCAGACCCTTGTCCAGACCGGAAAAGTATGCGTTCCACGACGGGTGGACAGAGCTGGGGTCCTGCCTCCAATATCTATACATTTCCTCCGCATAATAAGCATTGGTACCGTTTGCAAAGTTATCATTTGGAGAAGGAGATTTGGCAGGTGTTGCCAGGTCACGTCTAGGACGGTAAAGGGCCGGATTGTGAGACGCAAGAGCGACGACGCCCGACCTTGACCTGAGGTTCAGACGTCGTATAGCTTGCCTAGTCAACATTTTGAAAGGAAAACGTAGACTGAGCTACGGGTATGGAATGGTGGTGGTCACTGATCAAGTTTATATTTACACACTGACTGAAGACTGCCCGGAAGGACTGACAAACACGCGCCGACAAATGCCGATTTCGTCTTTCTCTTATTCCGCGCCAACGCGATGCTTGCATTCAAGTTGACCCGAGAAACAGTTCTTTATATACGAGCAATTGACATCTTCGTGTCAAAATTGCCAAATACTCAACCAACGTATTATTTAAGTGAAGCACCAATCACAAAAGAGTTTTTGGAAACAACTCGTGGTCAACATCCATCCGGCCCTGCCTGTCCTTCACATGGAAGCTTGAGCTTGAGCGGATTAAACCTTCAGCTTGAGGCTTGAAGAACATTGGTAAGTCGTTGTGTTGTAGTGTCGTACGGCTTACGGGAATAAACGTTATAGCGTGAATGCTCTCTTCACATAGCGACGACATGCGTGTGCAATTGTGGACTTCGTACTGTGTTCAAGTTATTTACTCCGTGGCATTCAAACCTTCTTCGTCGATACTTATGTTACTCAGCTTAAACTATCTTTTTCTCTCTCAGATGCTCTATCTCCAATTCCGAATACCCGAGTTCAGTCAACACCTATCATGTTCGAGGGAATGACCTCAGCCGAAGGACATTTGACATTTACGGAGTAAAGAAGTCCTCACCTCATCGGTGTGTTCGCCCAACCAAGGTGGAGGCATTCGTACGGGCATCTTCTGCCCGTTGTACGACACAGCGGGTGCAACAAGTTTAATCTTACCTGCACGGGGATGCTGGGTGTGTGTGAGAAGTCAAGTAAACCCGATTGGACATGGCACAGACCTCAACTTCAATTGCAACGTTCCTTGCTATAGCCTACGGTCATGTCTTCAGTAACCACATCGGAAGCTCTTGGTGTCAGTACTTGCCTGTTCATGCTGGAACGTCTCTGCAATCCCATTGATTGGGCCGTGAGGAACACCTTTACCGATCTTAGTTGCGTCCTTGAACCGCGTTATCCAATGGTCTCTGGTATTCTGCATGAAGGCTTCGTTCAATATTGATGTTAGCTCTTCCCGATTTTGCACCCGAAGAGCATTTGATACGAAGCGCGAGTCAGTGGCGACATGGGGAAGAGGGAGAATGAGAGTGCAGAGTGTGTGGAACTGTTATGCAAGGAAGGCTTAGGAATAGTCGAAACGGACTAGAGGTAGAAATTACCTGTCTGTCATTTCCGGCGCCAATCATCAAGAAACCGTCTTTGCAGGGGAAGACTTCGTATGGTACGACGGAAGGGTGAGCTGTACCGTATCGCTTGGCTTCTTGATTTGCAATCAGGTAATTGGAAGCAATGTTCGCTAGGCCTGCTATCTTAAGAGAACGTTCAGAGAAAGACAGGTTTTCAGAACTTAGGGAATTATCTGTGTTTCGAAGAGGTTGCAGTCAATCCATACACCCTTTCCAGTTTGCTGTCGCGATAAAAGTGCCGCCATGATAGCTCCATGCGCATATAGCCCAGTGGCAACGTCTGTAGCGGCTACGCCAACCTTAGATGGAGGTCGGTCAGGTTCGCCTGTACTGCGAGAGACGGAGCAGTTAGTTAGAAATGGAACGAAAGTACGAAGAACGAAGTGAATTCAGACCGACATATGCATCAGTCCAGCTTCGCCCTCTATTATTACATCGTATCCCGCATTCTTTCTAAATGGTCCAGTTTGACCATAGCCTGTGTGAGGTGGAATACTTAGTTTTGCACAAGATGTTTATCGTCTACACTGACCGGTGATCGAAGCATAGATCAGCCTATGGTTGATTTTATTGCAATCTTCCCATCCTAGACCGATCTCCTTCAATTTACCAGGAATGTAATTCTCTACTAAAATATCGCTCTGCTTGACCAATTTGTGTATGATTTCTAGCCCGCTGGGGTCTTTGAAGTTAACGGTGATCGACCGCTTGTTCCTGTTTGATGAGAGGAAATAAGCAGATTCAGGAGGGAGTTGAGAGGCTCGTGGGGGAAGAGAAGACGATTCGGAAGCAGGATGCAGGGGCGCAGAGGGAGGGTTCCAGGAACCTGAGTTCAGTGTTCATCACAAAGAAAAGCAATGGTGAGAGGTTTCATACTAACGAGTATCGTCACCCTTTCCTACTTGCTCGACCTTGATGACATCTGCCCCAAGATCTGCAAGTAACATGGTTGCAGTTGGACCCGCGAGAACGCGTGTGAGGTCAAGTATCCTGATGCCCTTCAAAGGAGGTGAAATTCCGTTCAGCCCATCTTCGGAACAACCAGGTTGTGCTGCATGCTCAATTCGGAGCTGGCGGATGGGGTACAGCGTATAGAGTTGCGACCTAAGAGGGGTGCAAGCGCGCACCGAAGGACGACGAAAGACATGGCAGAACATGAACAGGTGTTGCAGAGTCATCTGACTTTCCTCTGCCTTTCGCCCAAGTCACAGTACTTACCATCTCCGCTCGGGGCCCCGCACCAGATATAAGTCGATTGCTTCATACAGCTATTTATTGACAGCGTAACATCACCAGGAACGCGATGATAATAGAACAAAGCAAGAGGCAAGGCGAAAATTGAATGGTCTTGAGTTGGATCTCAACCGGACCGTACTATCCGGCGACATCTTTTATTCCTACCAGCCAGGCTGCAGATTGAATTTGCGCCATGGAAGGAAAGAAGGAAGTATATCACCGGCACTGGAAACAGTGCCGAATTGTCAAGGCTTGAGGAAAATACTCGAGAGCGACGCTCGTCAGGGCTGCAACAACGACCCTCTGGGCCGATAACCAAAAAAACTTTAGTATCTAAAGTAGATTTCGTAGAGTACATATCCTATCGGATTCCGGATTCGTATGTAGAGGCGTTACTTCAGAAAGTACGTGAGAGCCCCATAATCACAACCAATTCAAACTTTGGAGCTCTAGACGTGTTCGGTCCGTGAATCGGTGCCAGTCTTTTCCAAACTCTCGATCGAAACCTCCTCTTTAACGGAGTTTACCCCAACCTGTTCGCCAATCTGGTCGACCGGATCACGGTACGCAGGTACGAAGTTGACACAGATGGCGTAACTGTAGGCACTAACGAAGAAAATTGTTGGTACAATCATGGCAAACGCTGTACTATTACGAGCATCGGCCGTGCGCGCAAGGATGGGTGGTACTGAGTAAGGAATAAGGATTGGAACGATCAACGGAAACGAATGAAATGCATACCGCATGCACCTCCGACAACGCCACCAACGATCCACCCAGAGCCTCTCTATAATTGTATTCAGTCTGGATTCACTACAAAGAAGAAGGCAGAAGAACCTTGGTATGCCGTCCGAGCCCACGGATACCAATCGCAACAATGGTAGGAAAGCAAACACTTTCGAAAAAGAGCGTTATGATTAACATAGCCAGGCCAGTGCTGCCCCGCTGGGTGATGCTAGCCGCACAGAACGCAATTACTGCTGAGAGGTAGATTAAGAATACAATTCGAGGTCGGATGACCCTCATGAAGGCTGTCAGAGTCCTATCAGAAGCCGTTCTTTTCAGGGAAAACCTAGAACGAACCAGCTCCAGAGAAACGACCGGCAGCAAAGCAGCCTTGAGCACCGGCGAGGAACTTGGCACCCAATGCAGAGCTGGTGTTGGGACGGACCTCAGTAACATAATTGATGAAGTAGCCGGCGATGGCAACTGTTCGCCCACATCAATCTGCGTCTGATATACAGCAATGTAAAGAATCTAACCTTGAGCACCAGTGTAACAGAATTGAGCCCAGGCGGCGTGGAACAATCGGTACTGTTTCCAGAATGGTTCGTCGTTAGCAGCCGCTGCACCGTGGGTGATATCCGCTTGCTGTTCCATGTCAGCATCTACAAGGCACCGTTAAAGAGTGCCAGAGTAGATAGATATCAGAGAGACAAACCTGTCACTTCCGGAATTACAGAGAAATAGAAAATGACAGCAAGACTAAAGACAAAAATTCCGATCGCGAGATAGACCCATTGCACGGTTTTCAGAGCATTCACTGAGTCACCGGTCTCATCAAAAAAGACATAGGACCCAAGGACAGGGCCAACGACTAAAAACCGGCTTAGAAAAGTCTGACAACCGTGCAACGAGGATGAAGAATAGTTGCGTACCGGTACCAATAGCCTGCACGGCCTGAGCGATATTGATGCGCAGCTCCGAGTATTTTGGCGGGCCGGTGACAGCCATGTAGGGGTTTGCAGCAGTCTCAAGACTACCTAGACCACTACCAATAATGAAGGTTGCACCACAGAAACCACCAAAGCTCTCCTTCAGAGCCGCAGGCCACATCATGAAGGCGCCAAGACCATAGAGAGATAAACCCAGAATAAAAACCGCTCTGTAGCCGTAGTGTCGCAGAATCCAGTTTGAATAACCGAGAGACGCTAAAGGATAAGCCCCGAAGTATGCTGCTTGCAGTCCAGAGGAGCGAGTGCGTGTGATACCTAAGGTGTTCTGGAAATGTTTGTTGAGAGTGTCCAGAAGTCCATAGGCGAATCCCTGTGTCACTCGATCAGCTTCGAGTCATAAGGCATTCTTGTGGCAAAGCGACGTACCCAAAGGAAGTAAAGGATCGTGACCAGGAAGAGAGGAAAAAGTGTCTCTCTTTCAAGGAAGATATCAAGTCAAAAACGGGACTGTAGACCGCTGGAAAAAATTTACCTTAAGGTCAAGTCGGCCGCCTTGGTGATACGATCTCCGACCTTGAGCGAATGTCTCTTGAAACGCGCCATGACAGGGACTTTGAGAAGCAGATTGTGAGGAAGAACTACCTCTTATACCAATCAACGTCTCGGCCCGTTCTCGTTTGAGCATTGAGTACTATTGCGGGGAAATGTGAATCTCATGACCAGATATAAGGACCTTGGCGGAGAGAAAGTAAATCACCAGGAATCACTTGATGAAGGAGCGGGAACAGCTGAGGGACGGCACAGAAATTAGAAACGTTTGGCACTAACTCAAAATTGAAATTATATCCCCGTATAGTTATACATCAATATTACTGGCCGAACATTCGGCAAGCCCGAATCAGCCGCTCGATCCTCCCTTTTTTCTTGCCATGGAGGACCGGCCCCACAAAGCTCATCATCCTGCTCATTCTGGTGCCAAGGCAGAAAAAAAGAGTAAAGGAAAGGGGAAGGAGAAACAGCATGGATTTAACGAGAAGGTCTGTCTGGTCATGGCTCGGACTGGTCTGTTTTACTGACTATCTTCGGCAGGCTTTCGCACCAAAATCTGGTCGTCGTGCTGACCGTCAGGGACGACGAAACGTAGAAAGAGATCAAACGCGTCTTCATGTTCCACTCGTAAATCGGACTCCAGATGATGAACCTCCACCTGTCATTGTCGCTATTGTCGGTCCTCCAGGTGTCGGTAAAACTACGCTGCTCAAGAGTCTTGTCCGACGCTATACGAAGCAAACTCTGAACGATGCGAAGGGACCCATTACCGTTGTCAGCGGCAAGAAACGTCGTTTGACATTCATTGAATGCAACAACGACCTCAATAGCATGATTGACGTTGGCAAAATTGCCGATCTCGTCCTGCTGATGATTGACGGGTCATTTGGGTTTGAAATGGTACGTGCTTGCCCGTCTATGTGCTTGTCCTGCTCACCGGAACTTTGTAGGAAACATTCGAATTTCTTAACATTCTCCAATCTCACGGTTTTCCTAAAGTGATCGGTGTGTTAACACACCTCGATCTCATTAAGAAAGCTGCTACTCTCCGCGCATCCAAGAAAGCCCTGAAAAAACGTTTCTGGACGGAAATCTACCAAGGTGCTAAGCTCTTCTACCTTTCAGGAGTTCTCAATGGACGGTATCCTGATACGGAAATTCTCAACCTCTCACGATTCATCAGTGTTATGAAATTTCGTCCCCTCGTCTTTCGAAATACACATCCCTATCTCTTGGCTGACCGATTTGAGGACCTAACGCCCCGTGAACTCATTCGTACAAGCAAGGGAAAATGCGATCGTACGGTTACTGTGTACGGCTACGTTCGAGGGACAAATTTACGACATGGCACAAAAATTCATATACCTGGTGTTGGGGATTTGGATATGAAGAGCGTCACCTTACTAGGTGATCCTTGTCCGCTTCCTGATGCGGATTCGGAGAAGCGACGAAAACTGAGCGAGAAAAAGAAGCTTTTGGTGCACGCCCCCATGAGTGATGTTGGTGGCGTGGTGTACGATAAAGATGCCGTTTATATCAACGTTCCAGGTAGTTTTACGCGAGGAAATACAGATGGTAAGTGGTGCATGTTGGTGTTTTTGGCGGCAGAAGTATTGATTCCCTCGGATAGTTCCGCAGGGTGAAGGCGAACAAATGGTCATGGACCTTCAGGATGCTGGAATGACTTTGGATGATGCCATTGCCCAGACTCAGATTAGGCTTTTTGATTCTTCGTCAAAACATCTTTCAATCGATAAGTCTGATACGGAGATGGGCGAGGAGGGCGAGGAAGAAGACGTAGAAGACGAGGAGGAAGAGGGGGAAGACGTAGAAGACGAAGACGAAGACGAAGAAGTACAGACGGATGATGAAGATGCCGAAGATGATGAGGATGACGCTGTGGACATGGAACAACTTCGTTCAGATCCACGAAACACGGGCCGCTCAAAACCACGAGACATTTCACGGAGACTACCAATATCGAAAGGGAGGCAGCGAGCCGAGGTTGACTTTGCTGACAGTGATTCTGACCTTGGTGACGACGAAGATGATGCCATTGCAAGAGGGGGCCAGAGAGTACAGTTTGGAGACGACCAGGATTTCAGGGTTCCTAGTGATGACGAGGCTGATGAGGACCTGGATGAAGATAACTGGGACAGTGCCGAACACCGGGATCCCGTGGAGAATTTCTCAGCCACTCGGCGGCGGAGGGATTGGATGAAGCTCATCTATTCTAGTTCATTGACACCGGAGGAAGTACTTTCTACCGATCCCTATGCCATACTTGAAAAGCGGAAAAAATTGGAGGCTGATGCGGGTGATGACGACGACTTTTTCTCCCTCAAGAAAAAAGTCGAGGCTTTCAATGATGAAGAGCTTGATCGCACCAAGGAAGCAGTCGATGTGGACGAGTTAAAGCGATGGGAGGATGAGGATATGCTAGATTCGTTGCGCAATCTCTTTATCACAGGGGACTGGTCACTAGAGGGTGGAGAAACGGAGGGTAATGAAGGAGAACCTTATGAAGATGAGGAGGGTGGTGACTTCGAGGACCTCGAGGCCACAGGTGCAGATCCTACTGCAACGACAGCTATTTCAGAACCGTCTACTTCTGACCCACAAGCATCTCGCGCTGCAGCCATTGCGGCAAAGAAGGAAGCCTTAAAACGTAGGTTTGATGAAGAGTATGATGATCCTGAGTCGTCAAAGCTAGACTTCTATGACGAGAAAAAGGAGGAGATGGCTCGCCAAATGCAGCTCAATAAGGCTGAATTTGAAGGTATTGACGTCGAGGCCAGAGCTCTCGTCGAGGGTTTCCGGCCTGGCGCATACGTGCGAATTGAACTTGCCGACGTGCCATGCGAGATGGTAGAACACTTTGACCCAAGATATCCTATCGTGGTCGGAGGTCTACTTCCAGCTGAGGAGCGATTCGGCTTCGTACAAGTCAGGCTCAAGCGCCATCGATGGTTCACCAGGCCTTTAAAAACCAACGACCCCCTCATTCTCTCCCTCGGTTGGCGTCGCTTCCAGACGGTTCCCATATACTCTCTGGACGATCATTCTATCCGCATGCGTATGCTCAAATATACTCCTGAGCACATGCATTGTTACGCGACTTTCTATGGCCCTGTCTCCTTGCCGAATACTGGTTTTTGTGCTTTCAATTCACTGTCTGAGGCTGCTGCTGGCTTCAGAGTGTCTGCTACCGGTGTTGTGCTCGACATTGATCAGTCTGTCAAGATAGTCAAGAAGATCAAGTTGACGGGTGTTCCATATAAAATATGGAAGAATACAGCATTTGTGAAGGATATGTTTTCTAGTGCCTTAGAGGTAGCCAAGTTCGAAGGTGCAAATATCAGGACAGTGTCTGGTATTCGAGGGCAGGTCAAGAAAGCCCTTTCTAAACCAGATGGTGCATTCCGAGCTACCTTCGAAGATAAAGTGCTCCAGAGTGGCAAGTCGTTTCTTCCACTTCCATGAGTGCATGTACTCACAGATCCGGTCAGATATTATATTCCTTCGGGCATGGTACTCGATTCAGCCACGGAAGTTCTACAACCCTGTGACATCCCTGCTCCTTTCCGACAAAGTGACCTGGTCAGGAATGCGTCTTACGGGCCAGGTTCGGCGTGAGGAGGGCCTCAAGACGCCTCTGAATGTCAACTCGACCTACAAGAAGATCGAACGACCTCACCGTCGGTTCAACCCCTTGATTGTGCCGAAGAAGCTTCAGGCCTCGTTGCCGTATGCATCGAAACCAAAATCAATCCAAGCCCAGCGCAATCAGACCTACCTCCAGAAACGTGCAGTTGTTATGGAACCCGAGGAGAAGAGAGCCGTTGCATTGCTGCAACAGATTCGTGCTTTGCGGAAAGACCAGGTTGTACGCCGCAAGGAGAAGAAGGCAGGGAAGAAGGCCGCTCATCAGAAGAAGGTAGAAAAAGAGGAGGCGAAGAAGGGGGAGAAGGAGAAGGAGAAAAAGAAGGAGTATATGCGGATTGCTGGGCAAAAAAGTAAACGGCAGGCAGATTTGGAGGAAGGTCGATCTAGCAAGCGACGTAAGACATAAAAGTATACATAGAACTGGGGGATAATTGTGACAATGTTGATTGGCTCACTTCAATGCTTTTGAAGGGTGGTGGGGAAAACTTGGCCGAGATGCCGAAATAGAAGCTTTTGCCATACAAAACCACACAATCTAAACGCGTGATGTCTCACTCCTTCCGTCTCGCTCTTTTGAATCCGTTCTGCGTGTTTTATCACGTCAGTTTCTCGAATCTCTTTCTGTTCCCGTTCAGAGTTTAGCATGCTCTTTGTCTCCCTGTGAACGCGTTCTCTAAAAGCTCACGTTTGATCATTCAACGATGCCCCCACGGTATGTTCCCAGTTGCTACAGCGATCTCTTTTCGGTCCTGAATTTGCTCCCGGTTCAGAGGCAGAGTCCCTTTTAGCGAGAAAGATGATGAAAATCTTGTGAGGTACATAGCAGATTTTGGTTCTGAAGCAGGAAGAAAGGGAAACCATCTATATCAACAGCTACATGGCAATGTGCGTGAGTTGGTTCTGAAATCTTTTCTCTGCGTACTCAAGTCCTATCATGTTCAGGCCTCAGGGCTGTGGCCCTGGTCCGCTAGGCATACATTTCAATCATGGCGAGATCACTATGTCAAGAATTCGGACTATTTCGATCGTCGAATTCGTAGATATCAGAAACAACAAGCCTCCAAGCAATCTGTTCCTAATCAAGAGAATAACAGAGAGCCATCTAGTAGGGAAGAAGTTAGTGAGGAAGAAGATGTACTACACTCCCCGCGCAAACGCAAACATAACGCGAGGGTAAATAACGTTGAGAAGGGAGATAAGCGGAGGAAGATTCAGACAGAGATTCCTGAAGGAAAGATAATTGGACAGGCGAAGGTGGACACAGGGGAAGTGCCCGGGCATACCGTCCATGCTGACAGTCGTCATCGAAAACACGAATCTGTGCGTATGGGTCATCCCACACAACAACGCAGTGGGCGAACTGCAGCCCCGCGTGGCGAAAAAGGCAAAGCCAGCGCAAATCCTACTTCGCGCGTCCTAGTTGAGAGCAGTACGGAGGAAGAAGAAGAAGAAGAACCTGCTCCTCGTCTGATCCCCCCAGCCGAAAATGATGATCGCGGTCAGAATTTCGGGGATCCTAACGGACAGGACGATGTCAATGCTGAGGAGGATGAAGTGAATCAAGATCCCGAAGCAAACGAAGATTCTAGTAGCGATGATAACGAAATCGATCATATGCTCACGGACAAGATTGACGAAGACTTCGATGGAAATCTCAATCCTGTTGTAGGGCATGCAGGAGTATCTAATGCGTAAGTTTTTCTATCGTACAATTACTGAGTAGATTCTTACGCTCGGCAGATCTTCAAGCTATAAATACTTAGGACAGAAATTGTACCCCACTATTGAAGAAGTTCCCCATCCCACGACCCTTCAATCAGATCTCAATGTCCGGAAGCCATTTTCTGCTTCCTCTGCCATTACTAGTTCAACTGCCTTTGCAAACTCGCACTACCTGAAGCCCAAGTTCGTGTCTCGGAAGGTGATTTCGGACAGAGAGAGGGGGAGCTCTGACGCTCAAACAACGGCCGTCGATTCAGGCTTCTTCGAGCCTTCTTCACCTTCCGTCCGAGACCCCATCTCTACGTTTTCTTCTGCAAGCCCGCAGACGCATGAGGTTACGAAGTCAAAAACTTCCCATTTATCACCCTCCAGTACGCCGACGGCCAGGGTTAAGACCCTTCCGAAACTTGTAGAGAACCCCTTTGGCGGCAATCACCTTGCTGGCTCGAAGTTCAAGTCTTTGCACGGAGCCGCAGATAGTGAGTCAGACTCCACTGGTGACACTCAACGCGGCAAGCACAACTCCCTTAAGACAGTGGCGTCCGCATGGCCGCCTGTGCGGAATCATAAAGGAGCAGGAGGAGGGCCTCCATCCTCATCATCGCTCCGAATCAGTAGAAACAAAGCGGAGCAAAGCAGAAACATTTATGATGCCCCCTCCTCCGCCCCAATGCCATTGAGGGCGCTTGTATCAAAGGTCACCGATACCAGGCAGAGGATACAAGTGGAGAGCACTCGGAACGTTACTTCCAGGAGCGCAGAAATTGATAGTGGCTCGGGGTCAGTTGACAAACAGCAGATGGGGAGTCTGAAAGGGCAGGCACAAAGGTCCGCTTCTCGTATCAGTTCCTTCTCGGCTCGGGGCAAAACGAAGGCGGTTGCTATAGTCGATTCTGACGATGGCGATGATGAAGAGGGCTACGCTGCAAGTGAGACGGCAGTGAACAATGGAGAGGCTGAGGATGGGCCTCTTTTCACACAGCCTTCTCGAGTTAGTCCACTGTTTACCCAGCCTTCACAGTACGATGGGCCGTTGTTCACACAAACTTCTCGATCACCCCCAACTTCTCCGCCTCACTCATCACGGGTTATTGAAAACGAATTGGTAACGACGGAGCCTGCCACTAGCGACAGCAATGAAGAACCTTTGTTTACTCAGCTAAATTCCCACTCTCTACACTCTCCGCGAACGTCGCCGACTCAGCGTCCCTCTCATGCTTTTGATTTGCCACAGCGACGGCAGACAACGCCCCGCCCCCTGCTTGTCAGCACAAGCACCGCAGAATCAGTCATAAAAGCCCTGAACGGCTTCTTGAAGGAGGTTGATCAAACCACTCAACTGATCCGACAAGGGGAGAAGGAAAGAAGGACACGGGAAACAGAACGGAAGGGTCAAGGCGAGAACTTGGATGCACATGCTGGCCGGCTAATGATAGACGATAAAGCAATCGCATATCGAGATAGAGGTTCTCCGGTTCCTGCACTTTTGAGGAAGCGAAGCGAAATTGCTTTTGTCAAGTCCATCGAGTCTCGCGATTTTTTGAAGGATTCTTCAAACCAGGCAGGTCACAAGTCGCTGCTACCTCACACCTCTATTGCCGTGAAGCTTTCGAGGTCAGGAAAACATACGTCCAGGGCGGCTGGGTTGATTAAGCGGAAAGGTGAACATTCGCAAGACTCAGAAAGCTCGGATGACGTTAGATGGGCTACTCCACATCCCATGATCGCATGTCGGTCTGATGTGAGACCGGGAGCAGGCTATTTGGCTGACTCTCTAGCCAAGCGTGGCCAGCTATCACGCGAATCTCCTACAGGCGTTCACGACCAGTTTGCTCATGAAGGTCAAGTTCCACCACTTGACCGTACCACGAAACAGCTACCTCTCCCCAGTTCACCCGCGCGAGACATGAATACTGCAGGTCCAAGTAGATATACAGAGCATATTGCTTCAAGTACTGGACCCTTTATACAATCGTCGCACTCTGTGACTCCCAATCCTCCACTTTCGCGTAACTCCATTCCTAGCAAGAAAGGCAAGGAAAAGGCGGAAACTGGGCAAAATTCCCTTGACTATGACATAAACCATTCACACTATACCAGTGGTAGCATGGATGGTCCCAGACTATTCCCGCGCGGCCCTAAACTAGATCTACAAGAGCTTGCTCATAGAAGAGCAAGTAGGCGCTCTAGCCGGCCCTCAGCATCCTCAGCATCCTCAGCATCTAGCCCGCCTCCCTCAAAATTGGGTTTTGCGGTCAATTCGTCCAAATCACCTATCAAACTTTCCGCGAATGATCAGTATAGGTTGATCGATGCAAATGTTGAGCGGATGGCGCGCGAATACAACTTTCCCCCCGACTATGTGTGTCATATATGGAAGGAGACCGAAGACCTCGACGTGGCCGAGGAGATTCTACGCGAACTCCGAAACATGTCAGCCGCACTATTAGACAAGTCAAGGCGACGAAGTTCTACGAGTCGACGAGTCGATGGTGAGCCACCTGGAGAATTAGAAACTGTACACAGTCCCAGCCCAGGAGTCGACGTGAGAGCAGTTTCTGGATCTAAGCACCGACATTCGCACCATCGACAGAGGGTGAGCGAGAAATTCGCCTTGAAGGTCACTGACCAAGGTTTTGAGTCAGACTACAGCCCACCCGCGGTCTCGAGAGCTGGACAGCTAGTACGGCTAACCGAGCAGGGCAGAGCGGCCGAAGCTCTTGAGAGGGAAAAGAGACGCGCTACTATCAGCAATGGAACATTCATTGTCCAGCAAGATGAAGGGCGACGACTCCATACCCGTCCATCCAGTGTTCCTGCTGATGTCATGGAGATCGATAGCCCGGCGCAGAACGTGCGCGACAATAGCCGCACAATCGAGGCACTCATGGCTACGGAGGATTTGGATGCAATTTTCTTCTCCAATTCTCGGAAGGGCGAGCAAAGAGCACAGGAGTTAACCAAAAGATATGGCCCTGATCTTATGGTCGAGTTGGCTGCAGGTGCACTGAACAAGTACTTCCAGTGACGACTCAACGCTTCGTGTTTCACGTATGATTTATTCATGTAAATTAACCTTCGACACTATTGTATGTTGACGTACAACAATATGCGTTGTTCTTGCCTGCTTCGTCTCAAGTCTTGGGTCGCCAGTGTCAGCTGAACCAAATCCTACTATTGTCGATTGAATAAGACAAATGATATACATGGAGCAAAGAACTGATGAATACATACATCGAGCATGATGCATGATGCATTGATGCCTCACACGATTGTAATTTGTGGGATCTTCACTTTCTACAGTCATCCCGACCAATGTTGAGTCCGCTACTCCATGAACTTGTAACGATGGCAAGAGGCAACGAGTACAAGAGCTTTTTTCAGTATATATTTTGTCCGGCCCACCAGTAGGTACTCAAGCGACGAAGTTTGTCAACAAGAAAGTCTTACTTATACAGGATCTTCTCTAAGCTATCTCGCACGGCATCATCCAGTCCCTTTCCAATAAGTACCAACTTTCCGATGTCAGGGACGCCAATATCAGTATTCTTGTCCGTCTTGAACATCTCATACATGCTGCGGACCCCTTGCAGCACGTATTGCCCTCCGTCCTCGACCGAGAACATTCCCTTGCATCGGAGCACTTGTAAATCAGAGCTCAGAGTGTTGCCTGGAAGGCGACTTTCCCATAGGACCGTTCGAATCCACTCGTCCAGATTGGTTAGCTGCGCAAGGGAAAGTGTAGAACATAGGATTTGTAGACTGGAGATCCCCCGAAGTTCGTAGTGCGTGGCATGAGAATGACCAGCTTGGCTGTGGTCATGAGGGTGACCGGATTGTTTGTGTTCGTGTTCATGATCCATGCGCACAGGCTGAATCGGGGGAGGAGTGCGATAGGCAGATATACCCATAATATTTTTCAGATCCACCTGGCCACGAACGGTTCTGTGAATAGTTACGGCGGGATTGACTTTGCAAATGGCATCTTCTGTAGCTGTGATCGTGTTTTCGTCCACCAAGTCAATTTTGTTCAAGATGACCACATCAGAGCCTGCGATTTGCCTACACTTCGACTTAACGCCGTTCTTATAAGAATTGAAGATATGAACATTACCGCAAACTTTCACCTATAGTATCACCAGCATGGTCTTCTTCCATTTGCTGAGAGCAGTCAATGCAAGAATTTTGGATAGTTCAGGCTCTGAGATACCTTGAGTCCAAAAACTGCATCGACTACGCATATTACACCATCTAAAGCTATGTCATTTCCTAATCCCATCGCAAATTCCTCGTTATGCCAGAACATTGAAGCGATGGGTCCTAGAACAAGTTGATTAGATGGCTTCACCTTCAAATAAGCAACCCACCTGGGTCTGCTAAGCCAGTAGTCTCTAGCAAAATATGATCGAAAGCTCCCTTTCGTCGCATCAGATTTTCGATAGCTGCAGCGCCCGAGTCCTTGATGCTACAACATAGACATCCATTAGCGAGTTCAAGAAATTCTTCAGATTGCTCGGCAGTCGGGTCATCAGCAGAAGAGACGTTGATTGCTCTCGCTACAGATATCACTGTGAGATGTATCACCCAATCGTGGTAGTATCAATGAACCTTCAATGTCCTGAGCTTGAATGAATAGATCCCAGAAGAACAAAGGCAAGAGAGACCCGTACTGCTGTGTCCCCAAATTCATTCATGATAACAGCGATTCGGTAGCCATGCCGTTCCGTCAGAATTCGCCTGTATGTAACCGATCAGAACGACAATCAATGGCCCAATCGATACAGACGAACTTGAGTAAAGTAGATTTCCCGGCACCGAGAAATCCGCAAATAATAGTCAAAGGAACCTTTGAGCTGACGGAAGCGTTCTCGATGAGCTGCCTGAAGATATTTCAGTAAAGTTGTATTAAAAATAATGGGGACGAAGGACTCACGGTATCTCGTCATCAGAGTCCATAATGAAGGGGTAGAACAACTGAACAAAGGCCGTGACCGGGCATGCCTCTATGCGTCCATAATCATGTCACACTAAACTCGTCTTTTTCCCTGAACTCATTGTCATGAATCCTCCGCTCACAGAAGAACAAGTGAAGAATATCGTGCAAGGCCCTGGGGATGTGGAATGGAGGTAACGACGCGAGATTCGATGTTTCGTTATCGTGCCACTGCTCACTCGTGTATAGGTATGAGATGAGACGGGAATGCCAGGAAATTCTACCCAATTTATATCTCGGTCCTTTCGTTGCCTCGAAGTCGCTAGAGACACTCAGAAGCTTGAAGATCACTCACATGTAATGCCCCCAGTCGCTCCTTTGATCAACACTGGTTTATACCTTCTCCCGCTCACATCGTGTGCATTCGGGATGAGAAAGAAGCTTTCTCTGTCCGGCCTCGGTTTGAGAAGGATTTCAAGTATCTTGTCCTGAATGTACAAGATAACGAGGAGCAGAATTTGATACGCCTTTTCCCCGAGTACGTTACGGTGGCTCGGTAGTCTTTGAGTAACTCATCAACTCCTTCAGAGCTAAGAAATTCATTGACGAATCTATCGCACAAGGTGGCAGAGTTCTCGTTCACTGTAATGGTGAGTATGTTCACTAGTTCAAAGCCTAGGAATGACGTGCTCTGCGCTAGGGGGTATCAGTCTTTCTCCTGCGTTCGTTGTAATGTTCGTCATGCAACATTACTCGCTTTCTTGGGAGGATGCGCTACACATGGTTCAAAACCGTCGATATTGCATATCACCCAATGGTGGATTCCTGACACAAATCAAAGTGCGTTGCTTGCGGTTCGCGCCTCGTTCCAGCCGTTCATGCTACTTTCTGAAAGGAATACGAAGCGATATATAGAGCAAATAAAGCTGTTGCTTCCTATCCGTTTTCACCAAACAACGGGTTTAGAAGGAAACGAGAAGATGATGATGACAACGATGATACAGAACGGTGAGTGTCATATATCCTGAACTGCCCTCTTCACTCACTACCTTCCTTCCAACACCAGGGACGAAGATCGAAAGCGTCCGCTTGTCGACAGTTTGGGACTTCACCCGCCATCGATGTCAGCATATGACCCGGATGCAATGGAAACCTCGTAGCACCTAGTATCTGCCTTCATCATCGTACCTGCTTCATTACCCACTCAATTCCTGCAACATCCTATTCTATAGTACAACATCAAACCACTACAGCGACTTTAGCTTGGCCTTCTCCTTTTCCTGCATTACGCGTTTAGCATGTATATCTGTCGGTATTATGTTAGGTACAATTAGTAAATTTATAGCGCATCTTGAAAACTCAGAACAGACCTTTGCGCTTGACAAAAGCTTCTACGGATATTCCCGCGAAAACAACCGCTGCTCCTACCCATTGACCAATTGACAGCTGGTGGTTGTATACAACAACCGAGAGAAGCATCGTGAACATTTTGCGCGTCAGTGTAATTGTGCTAGATTTATAAACTCAGCTGCTGCAAGCGAGGGGAGCCAAGAAAGAAACGCACACAAGAGTCAGCGAACCGAAATGTTGCAAGGTCTCGAATATGAAAAGCTGCCCCAGGGCTCCGGTCACTGCAAATTCGATCAATGGAGCCTTGATAGAGGGATGTGTTTGTATGAATGACCATGCAGCCACAAGCTCGGATTTCCCATTACCGGAGGGAAGAAGCACAGGAATGGAAGGGAGAGGCAGAATCATCAAGGTGGATGATATGAACGTGCACATCAAATTAATCCAGAACATCATCTGTTGTCCAGACACTTTGTATCTCGCGAAAATCTCGTCCTGGGTCGAGTTAATAGCACCGTCGAGAGCTAGATTGATCAGCAGATATGTAATTCCAATAGCAGACGCGTACGGCGTGAGCTCGTCTTGTGGGGTCGATTGGGCTTTATGTTTGGACGATCTCTCGTTACCGAAGCCCATGAAAATTGTGATACCAGTGGTTACCATGAGTACGACGAGATATTTGTGTGGAGCGAAACGACGTCGGTAGAGGAGGACGTTCATGATCATTACAGGGACCAGTTTACACGATTTGCCGAGTACCATAGCGGGGTATGAAATGTAGGACAGAGCGGCAAAGCCAAACGGGGCAGCCAAAGTAATAAAGGTAGAGCATTGAAAGTAGCTGAGAAGAAGCGATTTGGTTGAGTATCGCGTAGAGACCTTGTGAGTGTGTCCGTTGGCGGGCGATGAGCCATTAGAAGCGACACCGTTGGCCGTGCCGTTAGAGGATTTTGATGGCAATTCTGTCTTCTTCAAACCCAGCGTCTGCAGAAAGGTATCTGTGGGTTTCTTCCGAGAAAGGATATATACGAGAGCTGATATTGAGCTGAGAGCGCTCTGGAAAGTGCCTAGAAAGAGTGCAGAACGAAATTTATCGGATGATACACCATCTATCGCTTTGAATGGAACGGATACTGTACAAGGCGTAAGAACGGAGGAGAGCGATTGGAATTTGCAACCTACGTCGTTCCTGGGCAATAGCCCACCACTAAACAAGGGGAATAAGTGCGACAATATAAAGGAGAGATATAGTAACTTACCAAAAACATAGAGTATACGCCTGACACACATATGATAAGTCTACGGGAAAGAAGATAAGACAGATGTGAAAAGTATACGGCAGAACTTCTCGCACCTAATGAAGGACATGTCTTCAGACCAGGCAACCACAGCGAGGTATAGTATTAAGGTATTGACCTTTAGTCTGAAATGTAGAAATAAAGATAAAGCAGTCGAGAAAGATGAAAGGATGTCTAGACACAAATCTAATGGCGAAAACTTCGGAGGTACACGTCGACTCTGTTGCTCTAAACGCCAGCGTGAACAGCGTGTAACGTGTAACCCTAACCCTGACACATTAAACCGGACATACCGGAACTTGCCGCAAAATGGCGACCCTCTTATTTGCCGATCATTGGCCCTGACTACTATGGTGATCAGAGAATTGCAATGCACAGGGATGTGCAACTTCGTGAATATTTTCACATCTACCAACTTCTGTGCTTCGTCAATTTTTTGTAAGTGTTATTGGATGCATTGGAAACTATTTCTCAAATAAAAACAAGAGAATGTGTTGAGGAAAGTGAATGAGACCCATATTACTGCTCGGAAAGCGTGACTTTGAGGTGTGACATTCTCTGATATAGAGAATTATATTATTAGGATTGCCCAGAAAACTATATAGACATCTGAAAGTATACAGTACCAGTCCATGTTCCAGTTCTCAAGGTGGCACGACAGGCAGAAGGCGGTATACATACAGGATTATGGAAAAAGTCAATGCTCTCTGACGCGGGTGGATGTGGCCGTGACAGCGTGATTGCAATTCCCTGTTCCTGCTTAAACACTGTCTGACACAAGCACATCCTCATAAAAAAATCCCAGAAATTCAGGTTAAGGGTTTTAGAGGTCAAAGAATGATTGTATGAAGATACTTAAGAGATTAGGCCTGAGAGGAAGATACAAAAAAGGATTTCTCAAAAAGTTGCAATTCTCTGATCACCATAGTATGGTAAGTACCTTCGTGGGGTTACGGCGTTTACGCATCCCCACACCGCTGAAAAAGGGTGTATATTTGTACGATTTACAAATTGCGCTCGAGCGTAAGTATGGCATCTATCATACTCTCGATCTGTATAGAGCTCGCCGTTCCATCTCCTCTCAATGTTCTCATCTAACATGGAAATTCGAAAAAGTAAATCAACGTATCAATGAGCCTGAGGCCTGAGGGGCTACAGAAGCTTCAGCCTGAGTAATGAGTAGATGCAAATGGGATGAGCCGATCTCAGTTGGACAAGCCGGAGAGCTCTTTGTCTTATGTTGTATCGCAATCCCGTCATCATTCAACCTCTTCATAGAGGTCAGTCCTTCACTCACCTTGGTAGGATACCTTCTTTGACAACGGGGACCTGAGGTTCTCTCCCTGTCATACATCAGTTCAGAGTTTCAGCGCATGACCTTGTATTGATACCTATGACTGATACAGCAGTCGATATCTGTAAGGATATCCAAGATCATTGCGTGATGAGAACTCATCATGATTCCTAAAAATGCGCGAAATTTGTTGAGCTAATGTAAGCTCTCACCCAAATCGGCCCCTTGAACGTAACATCTTGGTCGCAGAACATAGTATCAACTGGACAATGCTTTCTTTCGGTGACAGCATAAAAAAAGCCCGAGACCACAGTACTAGAAGTGGACCAAATAAGCAGTGGCTGGTGCGATATTATCAAAGAAAAGGTTGGCACGCACGGCATATTAGGGACTATGGAACGTCGAGAGGAAGATTATTCGGTCTGTGACCTCTGCCGTTCAACGTAGCATATGAACGAAAACCGCCATTGGACAAATGGGCTCATCCGATACTACAAATTCGCCGAACGAAGCGAATTGAAATGCAAGGATCTACTTACAAAGAACATGTACACTTGAATTCGTTAGTAATATCAGTCCACAATGAGTAGTAGTATACATAACCGTGCCGCTTACATGCGTTACATACAGAGTCTAGTCTGCTTGTGCGACCCGACCCGCAGATGGCGGCGCAGAAATTGTTTCCTATCTTGTCTCTCGAGAAGGATGAGCTTTGTCGCTCATTGATTGGGATGTCATTGTAAAAGCTGACGCCCAGTGACACAGTATAGAGTCCGACATACGGCTGCTTGTTCCGTTCCTGCGTAGAAGCAGGACAACTTCTCTTAGACACAATCGGTCGCAATTTCGTGCGGCAACACAGCCGAGAAGGTCGCTTTTCGGACGCACTTGAGAAATTATCTCGCGAACAGTCATAGGGACCGTCGCTCCTGCCTTGCCTGGGGTTGTGGATTTCCGCGGTATCCGACCATTCACACACCAAGCGCAGAAAAAGTAGCATGCTTAAATTCACCTTTGTGCCTTGAGCAGAACCATTCGCGGGATCGCATGGTGGAAATTGTCTACAAAAAGGACGTGGAGAATCCCGTGGCCCGCGAGTTGTAGCTCTAGCTAGTATTCATTCAGATCGTTGAGGTAGCCTACTTGTTCGCTCGCCATTCCAGCGGGTGAAGGCACTTGTGCTAAGCAGTGCCCTTAGCACAGAGTGCCTTGCATGGAATCGCAGGGCAGCTTTGCCCGAGTTTGTAATCGAGACCACGAAGCGATTGGTCATCGCCACTGGGAAACCCTTAGCCTTGGACGATTGAATTCGCATACACGCATACACTTTGACTGGGATTTGATAAACTCTGTCAACTGTCGAGATGGCCAACGGGAATATTGCCGCGAGCCTGAGTTGGAGTATCCTCCCACCTATTCAAAGCAGTTGAAAGCTCTGCAGGACGGGTAACAACCAGCGGTTGGTACGCGAAAAATTTGGACTCAGCTCTTTAAAAGACCGCTCAGGTTCGAGTGAATGCCTCTGCAGCGATTGAAGAAGGAGCGGTACTTACATTGAAGAAGCCTGGGTCCATCGGCGGCGGAAGGTAACTAGTGAACGTCGAGTCACAGCGACTCCGACAAGCTCTACTCTCCGAAAGTCATAGACTGTAAATGAGTACGTACTCCCCATTGACGGAATTTGCGGTTTCTCAGCAGCGGGCGGTAGGGCTAGATAGAGAGTGTATTGATTAGCTGGACTCGGCACCTCTGACAAGTTACTCAACTGTATAGTACATACTTACCGTACTATTGGCAGCAGGGTCCTGATAAGTACTCCGCCGAGATCAGAAAAGAAGAGAAACATACAGAGAAGCTGATGGGGATAATTACATAATACTTAATTTCCGTGCGGAGATTACACGATTCATTGCCGAGGCACGTCGTGTGTTTTCAGTATAGAATCCCACAAGCCAGAGCCACCAGGATGCCATCCAATGCCTCTCTCCTCCGACTCACCTCCTTCCTCCTTTATTTCTCTTCCCCTTGAGATCCATGACAATATCGCTTTTCATCTCGCATGTCCCCAGTTGCTCGGTCTTCCTGTATCTCTCGCTCCTCTCTTCAGCACTTGTCGTCTTCTTTATCATAAACTTTCCAAGTCAACCGCTCTCTATGCCCGCATTTTCAAGTACAAGTTTAGCTTTAGTGCTATCAGACGTAGGGCCTTTGTCCCAAAGTCTAGCGAGTACATGTGGCAGCTCAAGTGGTACTCGTCCGTGCTCAAGGATGTACGCAGGCGGGTCGAAGCCGGCGGCGAAGAGGCCTACGCTCAGACAGATGTCGATGCTCCCTGTATCGAAGAGATTTTATTTGCGCTGTGGCTCATGTGTCTGGACGACGATGGATGCAATCGTATTCAAATGGAGCGTGCCAGGGTGTATGAGTGGGTAGAGACGTATATTACGCAACGTCTCTATGTCGATGCCAGTGGTGGCTGGCCTCTCGAGAACCCTTCAAATTCATGTGCGCTCTGGGTGATGTGGTATCTGACCACCAAAGGCACGTACTCGTTCTATCTGTCTCTTTTGTATGCTCACGTTTTTCCTTGCAGCGCGCCTGCTCGCAGAGTCAGACTCCTCACGCGAGAATCTCATTCGTCTCATTCTCCCCTATGTCACTGTGCCCTATCGTTACCCGATGGCCTTTGCGCCCCCAAATCATTTCCATTTCCCCCTCAAGAGCAGTCCTTTTTATGACTCCGCGGACTCTCGTCCCTCGCATAGCTTTTCTATCCCGACCCCTCATGGCCCATACCCAATTTATCTTTCTCCGAATCGTGTTTGGCTTCACGTTCATTTCGAGCGTCGCACCCCTATGACCGTCCCACTCGTCTCTGAATCTGCCAAGCTGCTCTATTTCTCTCGTCGCGAACTCACTCCTTTCCCTGTCCCTCCTGTTCTCCCTGCCAATCGTGAAGAATTTCGTAGTCGCCTCCGTGTTCGGCTTACAACTGAAGCAGGCGTTCAGCTTGACCCTGCTGAGCTTGAGAGGAGAGTTGCGCAGGAGATCGGTGTCACACGCGAAGACCTCGAGGAACTGAATGCCAATCTCCTGGGCGGTGATCTCGTTGAAAGCGCAACTTTTGGCAAAGGTGGAGGCACTGCTTTGGTGAAAGATGTGCGCGCCAGCATCGTCATCAACAGCTTTGGTGATGTGATTGAAGTTGATGAATCTGGCTGTCAAAGCCAGAACTGGGACAATGATTGGTGGAGGTTGAGACAGTGCAGCAACTGCTGGAACGATGATGACAGTGACGACGACGACGACGTTGACGAGCCGACAGCTCAGAGCGCTATGATGGCTGGCCATCCCCAGCTGGGTAGAATGTACTCTCCTGGGTCTCTATCCGGTCTCTGGGCTGGCCGCATGCTTGTACGTATACTTCTGCCGTTTCTTCGAAAACCTTTGTCAATCATTGATCATTCAGATTCCTGCGGAAGCGGCTCTTGAAGCTCTGTTACGCCCTGTTGACCAGGTTGAACCTCAAGGACCTCATCCGTTCATTCAGGCTAACCCTGAAGAACCCGTCCCTCTTCCGCAGGATTTCAACGAAGACTCGCTCCATCTTGTGACTGTCCCTGTATATATGCGTCTTCAAGAACATGTATCGTACCACCCCAACAAAATTGCACCGTGTGGTGGCCAACTTGCCCTGGCTCTTTCGCATGAGGATGACCCTGATGTCGATCCGGAAGCAGAGGCTGATTTTGATCAAGGTCTCGGGAATGGTTATTTCCCTCTCAATACGGAACTCAAGCCTACGCTAGACGGGACTGGCGTTGCCGTCGTCGTACCGCCTTTGAGCAGCGCCAGTGGGAGCCGGGAAGAGTACATCTATCATACGTTCAAGAAGGAGAAATCAAATTTGGCTCCTCCGTTTCTTTCACCTGTGGGCTCAGGAAAGGGGAAAGGGCCTCAGCCGGGGAGGTTTCATGATGTAGATCGGTGCCCTGGGTGCCGAGCAAGGGAGGACGCGTTGTTCAAGGCCAGGAAAACCGAAAACGAGACGTCCGATCATTCAACTATCTCTACGTCAATGTCTTCGACTACGGTGTCTACATTCACGTCTCTAGCCGACGGTTATACTACCTCGTCTTCTCCCGCGACGTGTGGACCTACACTAGGCGGCATCAACGCTGATCTGTCAAGGATCACTGCGTCTGCTCTACCTGGCCCCAACTTTTCGTCCTTTGCCGATGCTGTTGCTGCTCCAGAGTGCACCGAGTCGGACGACTTCCCGCCTCACGATCCGCATAATGTACTGACTTGTGATGGAATCCAGGATATCATTATCACAGGAGAGACTGATGACCGACATGGTCAAGCGTGGAATCACTTTACTTTCCAAGGCAGAGTGAGGAAGTTCGATGGGATGGTGGGTATTCTGAGAACGCCGGTGAGTTTGTATCTATTCTTTGCGTTGCGCGGTTGTTTTCTCTTTTCGTACGTTTATTCGCGATATTTCTCCGCTTCGTTCTTCTGCGGTAGTTTCCAGATTCCTGCTGGGTACTCCTAACGACCTTAGGCTATCTCCGTCGTCGCTTTTACCCAGAACTTCTCTCACTCTGCGAATGTGGTCGCCCTTCCTTTCATGTGTTTACGTTCTGGCATTCTGAGCGAGTTTCGTTACCTGCCTGGTTCCTTATGAGCAGTGCTTACGAGTTTCTATTGGCTCTATTCCGGTCTCCTTACTCCTCCGTCTATTGCTCCTTTGTCTTTTCCTTCTAAGACTTCTGATCATTTTGTATTCGTGGGTTTAGCAATACTGATTTCCGTCTTCTCCTAGCGTAACTCACGCCTGGGCAAAGTCTTCTTCTACGGCAACATCGTCGGCGGGCAGAACTTCGTAGGCCAATGGAGGATCGCACACGAAGACCCCGGTGCTCCGGCATATGAAGGTGCATTCAGTTTGGGGAGAAAGATCGAGTGAAGGAAATAGTTCACCTTTTTTCCTCTCGCACTCCACCTCTTTCTGCCTCCGTTGCCCCGCGGTTCGTTTGTGGGCGGCAAAATTCTCTACTCTCATTCTCACGCGCTTGATTGTACAATTCGTGTGTTCGTTCGTTCCTGCTTGCCGTTATTTCACCACCCACACCCACGCCACTCTCTGTGAGAGCTTCTTGGTCTCTCTAGGTCTAGTTGTCCCTTCCCCTCGCAATCTTGCTTGTGCAAGTTTGTGGATCGGAACTAAAATGTAACATCAACATCATCGTTAGGCTTTTGGGCGATCGGCTGGGTGGTACCGAAAAGCAAGGAAAGAGGCGTAATTGCCTCTAGACCTAGACGACTTTCTGGCAGACACATTCCTCGTATATTCATATATGATATCACTACGACTCCCTGCAAAGCGAAGCGAGGCATTCTGAGCGTCGCGTATATCTGGATGTCTCGGGTGACTTCTATCATCTATATCGTCTCATCGATGATCATGCTCATCGTGGTGTTGCCTTACTTCTTGGCTTCGTGGTTTCTCGTCTCCTTCCCTCTCACTGTCCCCCGGCTTCCTGTTCTTGTGACAATTCTTGTTCCGTCATTGTGTTCTGGTGTTGTCGTAATACGTTTCTTCATCGATCTGTTATCGTTTCGCTTTGTGGGCAAACCTGCTATGATGACATTACGCGACTGGACTCTACTGGTTGACGGTACCAATTCCGGCTTTGCTTCACATGCTTTTGTATTTACATACTTTTCTTCTTTATTTACTTTCTCCACCGCCTACCACCTGTACTTACATACATACATGGACATTTGCATTCTTGGACTGACAGACATGCCCATTCCGTTCTATCTTGCATTTTGGCTTGGCTCAAAAGTTGTTACTATTCTTATATTGTAATAGTGTCTAGCATGAACACTCTTGATTGTGATGTACAATGATATCGTTCACTGCGACAACTCGGACTAGTTATTCTTATAAGTGCTCTGTCTGCCACTCGGTTTAAGTTGATTGGAGAGGTATACTTCCGTATAGATATACTTTTGATATTAGTTTGAGTCCTTTCCTTCCGGGTTTGTGGCTAGGTGGTAAGGAAACATCGCCGTCCGTCTAATGTTTCTTTTTTCAAATCTCGACCGTTACCTGACCGTTACAGGAACATCGTAACTCGGGTATGTGAGAAGGGAAGCCGAAGCATCAGTGTGTATGTACTTACATACTTACCAAAGATGTAATGAGCACGTAAAGGTGTATAAGATTCAATATCAGAGACATGTTCTCGTGAAGGACGGCAGTCTCTAGAATCTGGGGGATCTGTTATTATGAGTATGTAAGAATGGAACACACATACGACATGCATCTACCAATAATTCTGAGCGAAAGATGATAATGTGAAGATCGGTGAGCCCAGGCCAGTAAGCAGTTCACGTTGGCAAGATACAAAATGTCCGAGTCCTTCCTGCGCCTGTCAATGTCATAACTTCGTTCGCTAACATCCTGATTGAATGTACATCAGTACACAGTTTGTGTCGGTCATGAAGTTTAGGGCATGTACTGTGAGTGTAAATCGGTGGGAATGTGCGAGCTGTCGTGGACGGACCGGTCAATAATACATACAATCAGTGTGAGCGGGAACCGTGCGCGATTGCGCCCCCTTAGCGTCTGCATACACTCGTGAGTTTCCAAATTGGCTATGCAGTCATTTCTGGCTCAGGTGCTCTGGTGGGTCAAACCGCTACCTCACCATAGCAGTCGGACTAAAACACCTCTTCAATTGAGTCGGTTCTTTGAATGAAATGAAATATTGACCCCACCTTTGAAGGACCACGAAGAGGCGCCAGTGTCCAAATTAACATGATGGCTTCTTGCATTTCCGTGATGATCATAGTAGTAACTTGTCGGAGCAGCATAGGGTCCATCTGTGAGCACATGTGAGCATCCGTGAAGGGCGTGTGGGTGTGTTGATCATGATGCTCGATTGTGTTCTGAAAATATGGATTCCTTGAAAGAAGGGGTCTAACAGACCCGAAGAGTCAGCTATACTTCTAGATCCTGAATCGTATGCCTTACTCTACGATGGTATGCGGTGACACTATTGGCAAGTTCACCACCAGATTCTCCTTTAACGATCGGCGTTTCGTCGTGTCAGTGTTCGCCGCTCGTACAAAGAGGATTACAAGTGATGTTAATATTGGTTTCCCGGTCTTGGGTAGAAATATTGACTACACATGGTGCGGAGGGTGGTACGATATCATCTGGAAAGCCGTAATTCAGGGACAACACGCAACCTGACACAACCCTACATGTAGTGGAAAGAATAGCACGCAAGAGATAAGTACATATGCCGCAGTATCACGACGGCAGTTCGCCGTCGAGCTCACCTATACTTATTTAATTGGCATATTGAATGTTCTGTTGTTAATGTTCAGTCGTCTGCGATCCACTCATTCCAGCTTTCGCCAGTGTAATATTCCTTTAGAAACCTTGCGCTCGTCGAGTAATCGCGTGAACTTTGCAAGTGAGCTCGTAGAACAAAGACTAGAATCGTTAGCCAGGGTCTCTGAAATCAAAACTTATATCAGACAAGACACCACGGCTATCCTTGAGTGGGGTACCGTTTAGTCGTTGGCAACACTCTTAGAACCCAAAGGTAGAACTAGGCCACTCACCTCTCGGAGATCGAATACATGCGAGCCATGCTTGATGAACGATGCCTGACTGATGCTTTCTTTGAGTAAGAATGGGAAAGACGAGACCGAGAATGGACACCTTATCCCGCAACGAATTGTGGGCGCTCCCTTTAGAAAATAGATGAGCGACCTCCAGTAAGCAGACTTACACACCACAAAGTCAACTTTGGGTTACTTACTGACGGAGATGACTTGGTACTTGGTACTTGGTACTCGGTACTCCCTAGCGTTACTCGTCCATTATGCGGCCCTTGAAGGAAATGGACTCCCTTAAGGCTAACACGAACATTGAGCGGCCTCGAGAGCAAATTCCGAGAGCTAGTAGCACAGGCACCATATTATAGGGTCTTTGACACGGAAAAAGATTGATGAAACGATACAAGCTGTTGTAGAAACAGAAACTAAATGCGTGGACTGATTCCTCAGGCTGCACTTGCAAGTATCGAGCCATTCTAGGCCTTGAGCCCAGGAGCCGTTCGATATATTGTCGCCTTCTGATAACAATCTCAAATTTGCTCCCTTCTTGACAGACGTTGAAGGGTACTGTAGACGAGGATGAGTATTGAGGGAGACACGGTTGACTCACGACTGTTTAGTCAGTGTGCTTTTAGGCGCTCGCTCGGAACCGTGAATTTAGGGCGCCAGATCGATTGACTTGAAATTCTTGGGACTACAGTAATCGACTATACCCCCAAAGCCGTTTAATATACTCCTCCTCAAGAATCGCGATTTCTCATCCTTCTTGTTTCTCATCCTCCTTGTCTCTTAGGTCTATCATTCTTGGATAACTTCTTTTTACCAATATTTGCGATGGAGGTTCCAAACTCTGCCAATGTTCGTATAATAACAACACTCGGGCATGTCGACCATGGAAAGACTACGCTGATGGATTCCCTTCTGGCTGCAAATAACATCATTTCGTCTCGGATGGCTGGAAAAATGAGGTATCTCGATAGCCGAGAGGATGAGCAAGAGCGGGGAATTACGATGGAGAGCAGTGCAGTATCTTTGAAGTTTCAAGTCCTTGGAGGGCAAGGTATGTCAGCTATATAAGAGAGTGCTTAATCGCTGTGACAGATTTGCCCAGGAAGATCCCCAATATCGTATATCGTGAACATGATTGATACACCTGGGCATGTCGACTTTTCTAGTGAAGTAAGCACTGCTTCCCGTCTGTGTGACGGTGCACTTGTG
This sequence comes from Omphalotus guepiniiformis, assembly GCA_028554645.1. Lineage (NCBI taxonomy): Eukaryota > Fungi > Basidiomycota > Agaricomycetes > Agaricales > Omphalotaceae > Omphalotus > Omphalotus guepiniiformis. The sequence continues at coordinate 1,798,318 of JAQOOI010000021.1, forward strand.
CTGGTTGACGTGGTAGAGGGGGTATGTACGCAGGTAAATCAGAATTCTAGTCCTATGATGTATTTTCACCGACGTTTTCTTTCAGACCATAGCCGTTCTCAGGCAGGCTTGGCACGACCGGTTACAACCTATCCTTGTCATTAACAAGTTCGATCGACTCATCACCGAGCTACAGCTAGCTCCTGTAGAAGCTTATCATCATCTTGCTCGTCTGATAGAACAGGTAAATGCGGTCATGGGTGGGTTCTTTGCTGGAGAGAGGATGGAGGATGACTTGAGATGGAGAGAGGAGCGAGAGCGTCGATTAGCTGAACGGAAAGATCAACAAGCCGACGAAGTAGATGCCGCGATCGACGACGCCAACGATTATCAAGAAAAGGACGATGAAGACATTTATTTCGCCCCAGAACGGGGAAATGTCATCTTTGCTTCTGCTATTGACGGTTGGGGGTTTCGAGTCGGGAAATTTGCTCAGCTCTACGCTGCAAAACTGGGAATTAAGGAACCTAACTTTCGACGTGTTTTATGGGGTGATTTCTTCCTTGATCCCAAAACCAAGAAAGTTATCGGCTACAAGCATCTACGAGGACGTGCGCTCAAACCACTCTTCGTACAATTCGTGCTGGAGAATATTTGGGCAGTCTATGATGCTGTAGTACTCAATCCGTATGTCGTCTATTGCAAGGTGTTATCTTTGTTTCTTACCATCTCACAGCAATGCCGACAAGGTGACCAAAATCGTAACAGCGCTTAATTTGAAGATATCATCACGCGACTTGAAGTCAAAGGATAGCCGTCATCTATTGTCGCTGATATTTTCTCAATGGCTTTCGCTATCAACATGTGTCACACAGACGGTCATAGACATTGTTCCTGCACCGTCTGTCGCACAGGGAACGAGAATTCCGAAGATGTTATACCCAAATCTCCGCGAGGCTACTGTTGCACCCAAAAACAAACTAGAGCAAGATCTTTTCACTGCCAATGCCAATGCAGACGCATATGTTTGTGCATATGTCAGCAAGATGTTTGCTGTGTCAGAGAAAGACTTGCCAGAAAACAAGAAGAAAACATTGACAGCTGAGGAAATGCGGACCCGTGCGCAGGAAGCTAGGCGTGCAAGGGAGGCTGCTAAGGCGCCGGAAACCGAACTAGGGGCAGAGTCATCTGGAATTGATTATACCTTAGACTCTGTTAAACCTGCTGAAGACTCAGTAGCTCAGGAAACGGACGATGTTGAGGTGATTCTTGGTTTCGCACGTTTGTATTCGGGAACGATCGAAGTTGGGTCGACAGTCTATGCGTTATTGCCCAAGTTCAATCCAGCTCTGGAGCCCACTCACTCATCAAACGAGCAATTTTTGGCCAAAGCTACCGTTGAGGGTCTGTATGTGATGATGGGCAGAGAATTAGTTGGTGTCAAATCAGTTCAAGCTGGGAATATCTTTGCTATCAAAGGTTTGGAAGGGAAGGTGTGGAGAAGTGCAACACTCTGCGCGAGTGGTAACACGTCTGGTGGGGCCTTGGTAAAGGAGTCCTTGATCAATCTCGGGCGTGTCAGTCGTACAGTGAGTGGTCTTAAATGTAGACACACAGCTTATTTGATCATCGTCATCCGTTGCCAGATTCCCCCGATTGTGAGAGTAGCGCTGGAGCCTGCTATGCCAGCTGATATGCCCAAATTGCTCAGCGGCCTCAAACTGCTTAGCCAGTCTGATCCGTGTGTGGAATCGTTTCAACAAGAAACGGGAGAACATGTCATCGTTACTGCTGGAGAGTTGCACCTGGAGGTTCGTGGTTCGATGACGTCTGTCATTCGAAGAACAGAATCACAAGACGTTCGATTAGAGATGTCTGAAAGACTTGCGAGAGCGGTTTGCTCGAATCGACATTCACGTATCGAAGCCAATTGTTCCATTCCGTGAGACTGCAGTCAAAGGCACAGGTGAGCAACTCTTCTAATAGCAGTGTCGCCCGGTGATATGATAGCCTGTAGATATGGCACCTCCTAAGACTACGGGCTCTCCTCGAGGTACAATGAAAGGATCTATCTCTCATGGGATAGTTAACTTTGTTGTTCGTGCAGTCCCACTCCCTAAGTCTGTCATGAAATTCCTTCAAGACAATGTCCTTGTCTTGAAGAAGATACAGCAGGAGCGCAAGACCGTTGACTCCGAGCTTGATACGGAACTGCAGGACAATGACTTGATCAGCAACGATGACAGTGATGCAATTAAAAATTCTGGTGTGAAACCGGATCAGTTTTGGTCGTCGTTTGAAGCAGTATGCAAAGATGCAGGAGCGGAATGGGAAGGTCTACCTGAAAGAGTTTGGGCATTTGGCCCGCAGAAGGCCGGAACATGTGTACTAATTGACTCACGAAGGACGCCCGGGGTTCAATCGTCTGTCTTCACCTTCATTTTGTTTTGAGTACTTTGGTCTGATGTCTGTGATTTTCTTCGCAGCCTTCGTCGCCGACTTGAGAAATCCAAGACCGAAGATTTGGACGTTCACGGGGACAAGACCATCAATGAATTCGACAACCATGTTGAAACCGGCTTTCAGCTGGCTACCTTTCAGGGACCTCTTTGCGCGGAACCAGTTGAAGGACTGGCATATTTCGTGGAAAGCCTAGTTATAGATAGAGATGCTCTGGATGGAGAAATAGGTATGGATATCTGATCTTGATACCTGGGTGGTTCGCCTGATGCACTTTATCTGTAGCCCAGAACAGAGTAACTCAAGTAACTGGGTCCTTGCTATCATCTGTCAGAGATGCCTGCAGGAGTGGTCTGCTAGACTGGTCTCCGAGGCTGATGCTTGCAATGTATACTTGTGATATCCAATGCTCCAGTAAGAATATACCAGCATCGCCTATCAATTGTTCACCTGACATAATGTCACCTATCATAGCGGACGTGCTTGGGAAGGTGTACGGAGTGGTTGCCAAAAGGCGGGGAAGAATTGTAGCTGAGGAAATGAAGGAGGGTACATCGTTCTTCACAGTTTCAGCTCTACTCCCAGTTGTGGAAAGTTTCGGGTTTGCGGATGGTGCGTCAAAAACCATGGGTCAGCGATCGTGTGCAACTGAGAGTTGTTGTCTTGCAGATATCCGCAAACGGACATCCGGCGCTGCGAGCCCACAGCTGATCTTCAGTGGGTAAGCCAATCGAAAGTTTGTCGACATGGTACACGATACTGCATCTCATACATCTTACTTGTAGATACGAATTGTTGGACCAAGATCCATTTTGGGTCCCGACAACGGAAGAGGAACTAGAAGACCTGGGCGACAAGGCAGACAGGTCAAATATTGCGAAGGGATATGTGGACGGAGTGCGAGAAAGGAAAGGAATGTTTGTAGATCGAAAAATCGTGGAATTTGCAGAGAAACAGAGGACATTGAAGCGGTAGTCGATAGAGTGTATTACGTAATAGACTAGAAAATAGGATCAAAGTTGCGCTCCTGTTCTGGAACTACACTCAGTAATTCGACCAAGGTCGCTTCAAGGTCCCTCTTTTAATTTTTATGGCCGCTGTGACCAGCACTGCGGTTTATAGCTCTCCACATGCCACTTTCCTTCCTTCTTCATCAACTTTGAGTTCTTCGGTGTTGTCCATGCAATCCCAGTCGTCACAGTCTCAATCAGTGTCGTACCAGGACACAGATCTTTCCGACGACTCGTATCCTCCGCTTTTTTGTCGCGCTCTCTATGATTACGCCGCCCAGGATGCTTCAGCACTCTCTTTTCATAAGGGGGATATAATAGAAATTCTCTCTCAGCAACCGTCCGGCTGGTGGGACGGTCTGCTTGGTGACGAGCGAGGATGGTTCCCTTCAAATTATGTTACTATCATCTCAGAGGAGGATGCTGAATTGGCCTTCTCTGGATCAGATTTCTCCAACGCCGAGAGTCAAAGTCAAACAAATGGCAGCCAGGATCGCAATTCCGTGGTTGACATGTCGCACGCAATGATGCAGGGCACCCCAGAAGAGAATGAGCAGTGGTTGGAGAACGAGATAAATGGGTCTCGGAATGGACTAGATGAACTCGTGAATGCTACATGGGACAATGGACCCTCCAGCGATTTTTGGATGCCTCAGGTAGCTTCAAATGGTCAGGTACGCGACTTCGTGTTTTTTGACTCTCGGATATGTCTTCATACGCCGCAATAGATATATTATATCAATACTAAGACTGGCCAACAGTCTCGTGATCTTCCTCAGGATGCTGAGGATCCATCTGACAGTGACTTGGCTGGACTGACAACGTCGCAGTCTAGTTCTCGCTCAGGGACAAGCGCAGGGCTCGGGCTTGCTAGCGATGCATCAGCGTCTTCTAGTAACTCCCAAGCACCCGCTCCATTCTCTGCTGGCTTTGGTTTACCTCGTCGAACGGGAACCCCTGAACCATGGGTCAAGAGATTGGCAGACGACGGACAGTCATACTATTACCAGAATCAGGTGGATGGAACTGTTCAATGGGCTCGCCCAGAGGCCACCCAATCTCAGACTAATGGCACGACCCCTAATCCGATACCATCTGCCACACGCGTTAACCCTCCCTCAACCACACTTGTGCCTATAGGGTCACAAGCAAGCGGTACACGACCAGTGAGCGTGTACTCTGATAATTCCGACGTCCATCCCCTTGATCCAGACACCGCCCGACGGATTCTGAACACCCACTCCGATCCCCCACAGTCACAGGTTACCGTCGAGCCGACTATCACAGAATTAACATCTGCAGAACGAATAGCTCAATCCTTGCAGCAAGCGCTCGCCTCACCGCCACCTGAATCGGTTATTGACTTATCTAGACAAGCCAAGGCATCTATTCACGCTGTGGTTAACAATATCCAGCTGCACGGTTCAATGCGACGTCCTGAAGATGATCAGCAAATGGACGAACTCATACATTCTGTTGTCCTTGCTGTTCGAAATCTTTTGTATGTGTCTGCGGTGCCAACTGGCTCAATCCCTTCCAATGTGCTTCCACAAGGCTATCAGCATAAGAGATCAGGATCGTCGTCCCACTCACCCTTGAAGCCGGCTCAGCGCAAAGTGACAGCTACATTATCTAGGCTGGTTTTGTCTGCACGAGCAATACAATACGATTCGGGCTCTTCGGTGGCTGACACTCTCAGCCGGATAGAGGTGGATGTTTCAGAGCTTGACCGTGCGGTCCACTCGTTTGTAATGGAGGCTCAGCGTATACGGCATCCTGACCAACCTGAGAATAGTTCTGCACCTCTCTTAAAGCGGCTGAAGGCGGTATATGCTACAGCAAACATTGGACTGGGACTGCCTGGTGCAGGTGTAGCCGGCAGCTGGAAAGGGTTTGGTTGGGTGTCTTTGGATGGCGACGAGGGTGGATCACCCCAGCGGTCATTGAGTCAGGAAACGATTGGTGATGTCGCAACATCCCTCGCCAGACTAGACGGCAGTTTCGGGGTGTTGATGGTTGCTGTGAGATCACCAGATCACAGTGCAGGTGTGTTTCCCGACCAATGCTCCCCGTTGTGTATCTGACTTGATTTGTAGTTACTCAAATACATTCGCATGCCCGAGACATCATTGCTCAGATCTCCTCTTTCGTTACACTTGTTGCAGATATTCATGTCGCCCGCCACGTGGATATTGATGGCATACGCAAGGACTCGAGCACTTCCTTGAACGAAATCTATGCTCGGACCGTGGAACAAGCTCGCGTTGCTGTACGAACCCTTGAAGCTGCTCTGCAAGCTGTATATGATGACTGCGCAGCTCTATTCGTACAAGCGCAATCGATGCGCGATGTAGAGCCAGGACAGCAGCATCATGACAGGGACTACGCGTGCGATATGCTGAATGTTCTCATTACCTCACTCAAAGCGAATGCTGCTGTTGTGCATCAGACTTTGGAAGGCCTTCTTACCATTGGCCACGACCAGAAGGACATGGCACAAGGTGATTATATTGGGTCCATTGAATGGCGGATGTCGCGTCAAAGTATGATCGATGCACAATTTGGTGGAGCTCTTCGCCCTTTATCAGCCTTCCCCCGATCCTTCGATCCTGCTGATGACGAGGAGTTGAGTTGGGAAGACGCGTTTTTCTCAAAGGAACGAAAACCACGCGTGGAGCCTAATCAGTTCCCGGATCCTCAGCCAGACCCCTACCCTCCGACTCAACAGGATGGCTCAACATCATCGCACGGTGATGTTGGTCATGGTCCATCGAAATCACTGGATTTTGTTGACTCTGAACCGACTTTCAATGCTCCGGATTCTCCGGATTGGGCTGAGGATTCACCAGAATTTGGTGAAAGCATCTTCCCCGAGGATAACCGTGAGTTCAGGTTTAAAAACATTTATGCTTCTTGCTATTGACAGTGAAGTTTCCAGTCATTACTCCAAAGCAAGCGAGAAAAACCGACAAAATAGCCAAGCTATTGGGCGAGGAAGCACCTCCATGGTATCTGCTTCCGAACGCGGATAATCAGGATATCCTACTCGACAGTGACACGTCGGTAAAAGGTGGAACGATTGCCGCTCTAGTAGAACGTCTGACTGCACATGACACTACCGGTGAATATCTCAACATTCGACTTCGTTGCACTGACTAAGATGTTGTACTAGATCGTAACTACTCCAAGGCATTCCTAATGACATTCAAGTCATTCACTACCCTGGATGAACTATTTGATCTCCTCGTGCAACGATTCAAGATTCAGCCTCCTCCAGGCCTTGCAACGCCAGATCTCAAGCAATGGACGGCAAAGAAGAAGAATATTGTGCAATTTCGGTAAGCTGATTGGTATCAAGTTTTGTGTCAAACTCAATGTTTGTCTAGAGTGATCAATACATTCAAGTCGATGATTACAGATGAAGACATTTTAGAGAAGGAGGATCTCTATATCTTAGATCGCATGAAGGAGTTCGTGCTATCTGAGGATGTGGCTCAAGTTACCGCATCAAAATCCCTTCTGGTTCTCATTGAGCGTGCTGTAAGTGGTATCTTGTACACAACTTATCTGCATTCCTTAAGATATAATTGCGTAAATAGCAACAGAATGGTGAGACGAAGAGGCTCATCACCAAGGCTGCTCAAGCACCAACGCCACTTGTCCCGAAAGTCAACAAAAAACTCAAGCTTACTGACATTGATCCTTTGGAACTGGCGCGGCAGCTGACGCTTTTGGAAAGTGCCCTATATCAAAAAATTCGGCCAATGGAGTGTTTGCAACGCGCTCGTGAGCAGAGGACGGATAATATGGACAATATCGCCTTCGTCATTCAGACCAGTAATCGAGTAAGGGATCTTGACGGTTGTCGTGAATGTTCCGCTGACCATTTTAAAGATTGCAGACTGGGTTGCGGAATCTGTTCTCAGCAAAGAAGATTCACGCAAGCGTGCTGCCACTGTGAAACATCTCATTCTTGTCGCCGATGTACGTCGTCAGACTTGGGAATAGGAAAGCTATTTTCTGATGATCCTTGCAGCGTTGTCGTACATTGAATAATTTCTCTACAATGATCGCTATCGTATCGGGGTTGAACACTCCTCCAATCCGTCGGCTAAAGCGAACCTGGGAGCAAGTCAGTCAGAGACATATGGCTCAATTCGGAGCTTGTGAAGTTACTCTCGACAGCAACCGAAATTTCAACAAGTATCGCTCAATGCTAGCGTCGGTGATACCGCCTTGCGTACCTTTCATTGGTGAATACATTCATTTTCAACACCTTTTCTGGATTTATGCTCATGACGTTTGTTAGGTGTCTTCCTTTCTACTCTGCAATTTATCCAGGACGGAAATAAGGATATGATTTCGGACAATATGGTTAATTTCAAGAAACGGCAGATGGCGTCAGAAGTTATCAACGACATTAAGCGTTGGCAAGCGCATTCGTACAACTTTCAGGTGGTTCCTATCATTCGCGAGTATCTTGACGAGTCGTTGAGTGGGTTTGACGATACCCGGGTTTCGAGTGACCGTTTCTGGGCTATGAGCTTAGAGCGAGAGCCGAGAGAGCGCGAGGATGAGAAGATGGCGCGACTTCTTCAAGAAAGCGGATTTTTATAACTCTTTGGTTGACTTTATTTTCTTTCTGTTTCTCATCTTCTTCTTTTTCGCGTTCGTGTTCCTTTTTTGTTTTGCTGGGACGGTCTTATCTCATTCATCTGTATTATTCATTAAGTACTGGTACTACTTTGCTATCGTGTACAATAGGGAATTTGCTTTCGGTATGCCCTCTATGCCTCCCCAAACCTTGATTGGTTTCGGATTTGAGTACATACGTTGTTGCCCAAAAGAGCTTTATTGCTACTGTTAATAGTTAGATTGTCAGTGTCACTGGGACGTTCGAACAGTTGGTCGTCCGTGTCATGTACATAACGAGATGGAGGACAGGCCGACATATACACACTTTTTGAGTTTTAACCTCTATGTTTATACATAGATCGGCGCTACTGACACACCAGTATACAGCACCCGCGTCCGAGCATTATGTTGGATGCACAGAGAATGCACCCTACGATGAATTCCATTCCACAAATCCTGATGTGATATTGCGGAAAGATACATACAACTACCAGTACTAGGAGCGCTCTCAGAGTGACAAAGATTCAAGAAAGATTCCCGAGTGGAGCTACTAAGACAACTGAATTGAAGAGATATGATATGCACCTCGAAAGCTCCAGCGCAGCTTCCATTTGCGTAGGTAAGATCAAGTACTTCAGTTGCCACAATCACTGCCCGGCAACTGTTACAGACCGCGATTATTGAAAGAACGAAAGCAAAAAAGGGTAGCGGATTACAATGTACAAGAAATTCCTCTGAAAAATGAATAAGAAGTCGAACAAGCGGAACTGGTGGACAAGGCGCCCACCCGTGTAAGGCCAGGTTCACATTGAACGCATAAACGACAAGTCGAGGGAATAGTGCAGAAAACTCCGGGCTCGAAAAGAAATGGTCGATGACCGTAACGGTACTGAAAAGGCTGAATCCACAAAGTGGTTGTCGTTATGGGGTTGCTTCTGTTTTGCAGCGGGAGTAATAAAGCGAATATAGAGTACAGCATATAGCGATGGTTCATTGGAACAGAACGAAGTCGAAAGGATAGGAAAGAAGACAGAGATTTCTAATCCGTGCTTATTGCCTGGTCATCGGCAAACCTAGAGGTTGGTTCCTTCTCCTGAGGGGCAACTTCATCGGAGCTCTCTTTATTGATTGGACTGGTGGGGTTGGTAGGAGAAATGGAAAGACCTTGATGACCGTTTGCTGGGGAAGATGCATGAGGGATGCTAACGATGAACGCACGATGTTAGCTGTCAAGCGGTGTACATGTAAACAGCAAGGAATCCACGTACTTTTCAGGATTAGGAATCGCAGTGCCAACAGTGTTTTGTGGGGTAACGCCCGCCTTTGAAAGCGCATAATCTCCCGAATCAAAGTACTTTCGATCCTGGTGTACAGAACGCAAGCGTGAATGAGTAACTGACGTGGAACAAGGAAGAAATTACAACAAGATCCTTCTGCATCTTCATAAGCGTGTTCTTATGTGTGGGTATCTTCCCATATTTTGCGAAGAGCAGCTGTTCCTGCTCTGTCAATTTCTAGATGAAATATCAAAGAACCACGGTGAGTGTGTGATCAGGATACGCCCATATGCTCTGTGGGTGTGAATGAATGCTCACACTAATATCAACTTTATTTCTTTGAGCTGGAAGCATATCGATGTATGAGATGATGAAAGATTGAGTGTGATGAAAGAAGTGTCTGAGGGTGCTTTGAGATATGGGAGGGTGTTGTCGTGAGGGTATGTGTTTGTCTATATAAATTCCGTCTACTTCAAATCGGACCCTAGACCCCAAGCGGAGCTCAGTCGGAGTCAGGATCCTTCTGTCCGGCCGGCATCGCCGAATAGCCTCCGGATCTTGCGTCAAGTTCCGTGCAAACTTTGCAAGTAAATACGTATTTTACATATTCCAGACTTACTTTATTGTTTAGCGAGGCAATCCCACCAGCTTGACTTTCAAGCGTCAGGGCGTCTTTGTGATTATCGTTGTCGGACTCAACAAATTGACGATCCATGAGGCGTCGAATCATATTTCTTATCCCAGGCTATTGCTACTCAGTCTACCACTCATTCCCTTTTCCTCAACCGAACGAGATTTTTGTTTTCCACGGCGGCCCTTGAAGCTTGAAGAAGTTTACTCCTGTCCTCTGGTTGGCAGGATGTTCAATGGAGCGGCATTACTATCCACGGCAGTGAAAGTTATGCGTCTTCCTTTCGACATGCTCGAATTTCGGAAGCTTGGAATGAGAGATTGCCCTAGCTAGAAGATGCTAGCTCGAGAGGTGGAGGAAGGCTCAACTGTGAGGGATACAATGCCTAAACTTGTGGTGAAGGTTAATATTTGGTCCGGCCATGAGGCAAAAGTATGAATACATATGCCATGATCTGCCAGAGCAAAGCCGGTCGGGTCTGTATTACCTCGAGGGGAATGTCTACTTTCGCCAAGCAGCTTTCCAACAGGAATGTACCAGAACAAGAAAGAAGGACGGATAACGGCGTTAGAAGAAACCCAATTTCGCAAGTGCATCAAACATGAGAACGCTAGCGAATTCCCTCCAGAAAGTTCGATTTCAAGTTTGTCAAGGGACCTAGTGAACCCAACGCAATACTTAGCAATCGTACGGTACGCTCGACGAACTCGATCGGGAAACTCACGGCCGACGATGAATTGAGGTAATTATATACATCGACATCCTAATTGCGATGCTAGGCAATGAGATGGCATATTGGGACAGTTAAGTTGTGGAAACGCACAATAGACACGTAAATGTAACCGAAGCAAGCAATGGATAGAACATTCTACTCAAGTATCCTCCTCCCAGTCAACCTCTTCTTCAAAAGCGACATGACCTAGTATCCTTGCTTCCACTTGACGATCAAAATGGGCGATATTGATACCAAGGTCGGAGTCAGTATCTTGTAAAGCATAGCCCTCCTCGCAAAAATCCACAAGCTCGTCGAAAGCTTCAATCTCATCTTCATCCTCGAGCGTAGCCTTTTTGCTTTGAGCCATCTTGAGCTCAGGAGCAAGCCATTCGCCGACATCGTTCATCTCGATCTCCAAATCAGTATCAGATTCTGAGAGCATGTTAAAGCCAGGTGCTTCGATAGAGTCGACCTCGTATTGATCACATAGGGGCACGAGAGCAGATAGGTGGTTGTTCATTGCGAGGGATCGCTGAGAGCTCCTAAACCAATGCAATTTTGATGAAACGGACAGATCTGACTCGGCATCCGAGTCGACAAGAATTTCATTTTGTCCTTCGGCCGCAGAGATTGGAGTTGAGCGCCGGTCATGTGTTGAGTTTAGACTTGGGACTTGCATATTCAGGTCACCACGAGACTCTATGTCAGTATCCAGATCTAGGTCTAGATCGCTCTCGCAGGAGGTTAGAGCCACATCTTCGTAGCTGTGGGTATGAGCGGGAATGTACAGGTCATGGGGACCAGCCAACATAGTAGGGGATTCAGAAGGCGATAATTGTGAGGCAATTACGAGATTCTGTTCCAGACAATCGGAGTCTTCTGAGTTCATGTCCAGGTCCAATGTCGCGTAATGTTGCATGTCAACTATTTGAGGCGACGGAAGCGATTCTGTTTGGCCCTGCGTTCGCAGGCTATCGTCGTCCGAGAACACTTCAATGTCAGCAGGTCCCGTAGAATGGTAGGACATATCAAAGTCGAAGTCGTCATCTTCGATTCCAATGTGTGCTTGGCCAGGCCTCAACTTTAGATCGCCGAAATCAAAAGGATTGCTGGGCACGGAGCCAAACAGGAACGGAGATGAAGGTCTTGCTGCGATGACACCGTCGCCGAAAGAGGTCTCAGTAGTTTGCGTAGCAGGATGTTTTGAGGTCAGGAGAAACTGGTCGTGGGAGAGTTCGTCGTCGTCTTCGATGTCTGATTTGGTCATGGGTATTTCAGTTGAACTCTACATAGCGGGAACGAAACTTAGATACTTGTATTTCGGTCTAGAGAAGAGTGGAACCTTAAATGTTGGCCGCTTCATCCCATCCAAGAAAAGCTTTTCCATTGATAGGCACAACGCGATCTCGCCGCTGATGTCCAGGTTCTTGATATGGCTATCGCATTCATCTTGAACGTCTAGACAGTTTGAGAGTAGGCTTGAGGACTTTGCGAAACAGGCCGCGTGTTGGTGCTTCATCGTCTAAGCGGTACGATTAATCTTTATAGAAGCCTTGAGCGCTTGAAACGGACCTTGATGAGGTTTCTAACACTGGATCGAAATGTCGCGTTCGGCGATCTTTTGGCCATCTCTGTGATGGAGCGATAGATGCTTGAGAAAAACCGTACTTCGGTATCCAATTGCTGAAGTGGAGAACGCATTTAGCCACAGCTCTGCGTGTGATATGATCAAGCTTACTTGAGACCAAGCACCAAAAACAAGGGGATATCGCCTGTCAGTCTGAATCAGCAGAGAACTATTGGGCAGAAATGGAGAGTATGACTTGACGAGATGCCAAGCAACGAAGCGTCCGAGGATATTATCCACAAGGCTCTGGAAGGGGATCGAGAGGGTCTTGGAAAAGAGATGATTCTCCAGGGATTCCACCTCGGGGTTTGATTTAGTCCTAGACCATGAGTACTGAAGATGAATTTCTCGGAGGGTGACGCTCAGGGGAACTTGTGTATGAAAAGGCTGTCGACACCGAGTGGAAGTCAGGTTGACTAGATATACATTCGATGAATTAGGAATTGAGAATGCCTGGGAAATCCTTACTCTTAGGTCGATCATCCTCATCATCAGTATAGAAATCGGAAATCGTGCGTAACCCAAGTTGACCAGCATTCTAGGGAAACAAAAAAGAAACAGTGAGGCTTCTTGTTCTGAGGGACATGCAAAATAATATATGTGAATTCCATGGTGGCAAGGGGATCAATGGCCGTAGCTGAGAATCAAAGGAAATTTTGAGAGATAAGGGGACTCAGCGTAGATTGGCAGTCGAAGTGATAATCGATGGTCTGAATGAACGAAAGCGGTGTGCGGATAGCAGTGAGAGAAATTCAACATACGCTCCGTAAATAGGCGAGAAGATGCTGAGCAAGCTGTGATTCCGTGAGTACTTCGGGAGATACTGGTACGCGATCTAAGACGCCGGAGATTGCAAGAACGATATTCGGGGCGGGTAACACATGAATTTCGTCTGAAAGACGCGTCTTTTTTGAGATAAAAATGGTATCAAAAGAATCGTAAGCTTGAAGACGATGTCTAGCAGTGAGAATGAGAACAGAACTATCAGCAGCAGCGCGCAATTTGGAGATAAATTCCAAGGTCGGCATTGGGGTGAAGGTGAAAAAGGAAGCCCCGATATGGCGATGGGCGGCACAGCCCCAGTTGACGCAGCCACAAGTGACATACGATTTCTGATTTGAGCCGTGAAAGCTGTTCTTCTCTTCGTCTCTGTCTCTCTCTCTCATCTCGACCCCCGCATTCAGCGGGCTCAATCACAGACGAATACCTTTCTGCGATGGTAAGACACTTTCTTATCTTCCAGCTTTGCATTTCGGCTAATCGATGCTGTAATCTCAGGCCAATGAGCTCGACCAGAAGATTCAAGATGTCTATAAGCATATTCAGACCGAGCGCAAGATTCTAGAGGCATCTCAGCTTCTTCGGCAAGCTACTACTAACCAGGACGTTCTGCGCCGAAACGACGCTAAGATCAAGGAGACGGAACGTTCGCTCTCATATTTCGAAGAGACTCTCCGAGAGTTGCAGTCCCGTAAGCTGCAGCAATCCCAGAATGACGTAGGACGTCCCGGTGGGCCAGGAAGTCCCAAGGTAAAGTCGTTGAGTGCTCATTGCTGATACAGCCGATCTCATGTGGATTTCATTTTATTCTCATTCCATGCAATCACAGGTTCCACCGAAGGATATCGACCGATATGGCCGTGCATCCGGTTCAATGGACATGTCGATGAGAAAGTCAATGGACGGAGACTCGAGTTCAACTCATAAACCTAAAACCTATTCGAACCTCGATTTGATCAAGGCCGACACCCCACACACGCCCGCCAAAATTTCAAAGATGCTTCATCAGCTTGAATTCAAACTTCAAGTTGAGATGCAGTACAAGAAGGGTATTGATAAGATGGCGAAGTTATACCAGGCCGACGGAGACAAGAAATCCAGAGCGGATGCGGAAAGCAAAAGGGTGGAGAGTGAGAAGAAGATCCAGCTCTTACAAACAGCGCTCAAGCGATATAAGAACCTTCATATCTTAGACGATGTGCTGGAAGAGGAGGACAACAACAGTGCGTGTTCTTTCTGAAATTCGTTGCTATGTCAATTTCATAATCATCTCTTCAGGTGGGCCAGGTATAGACGGCGAGCGCAAAGATAATCTGCGCGCCAAACCTCTTTCTGGTATCCTCACGGTTGTTGTCAAAGGCGCTAGCGAACTAGATCATGCACCCGTTATCACAAGATTTCGTTCGGCTTCAAAACAAGCAGTGGAAACCTCTGTCTCCTTGAAAGTTGAGGGTACTCAGCTTGCAAGATCACATCCTTCCCGCACAGATCGTTGGAACGAAGTTTTCGAGATCACAGTAGACAAAGCCAATGAGGTTGAGATTGCCGTGTACGACAAGCAAGTCGGTGAACAATACGCGGTACCCATTGGGCTTCTTTGGATCCGGATTAGCGACTTGGTGGAGGCTCTTCGTCGTCAAAAGGTAGTCATGGAGAGTGGTCAGGGTGGATGGGTCACGGCAGGAGCCATGCACGGCGATGGTGCTTCCCATCCACACTCTGCTGATCTGAACGCTCCTCTGGATTTCGGCGCTTCACCAGGTGCTACGCTGATGTCTCCAGGAATGTTAGCAAGCGGAGGCGTGTCGCAGCCGGCAGAAGGTATTGAGTCATGGTTCGCCGTGGAACCTGCGGGTGCTATTTATCTGAATCTCAACTTTGGTAAGGTCAAGAAATGAGGATTCTGTAACCGGATATTTGACATCTCCATAGTCAAGGAAAACGTTCGCAAACGTCCTCTCGATGCTCCTCTTGGTGGCCTTGGTCGTCAAGGTGCCGTTCGCAAGCGCAAGGGTGAAGTACATGAGATGAACGGCCACAAATTTGTTCAGAAACAGTTTTACCAACTCATGTTGTGCGCGTTCTGTGGTGACTTCTTGCTCAATGCGGTCGGTTATCAGTGCGAGGATTGCCGATATACGTGCCACAAGAAGTGTCACGAAAAGGTGGTTACGAAATGTATCTCTAAGTCTAACACTGGGGTATGCTGTGGTCCTCTTCACTCCTGTTTTTCCCTGTCTAACCAATACATGTTACAGGACGATGAAGAAAAGATTAATCATCGTATACCCCATCGATTCGAGCCTCTTACTAACATTGGTGCCAACTGGTGTTGTCACTGTGGCTATATGCTTCCTCTTGGCCGTAAGAACGCACGTAAATGCTCCGAGTGCGACCTTACATGTCATGCGAATTGCGCTCATCTTGTCCCCGACTTCTGCGGTATGTCGATGGAGACTGCCAATCGAATTTTATCCGATATGCGCGATATCAAGAGGGTCAAGGCTTCAAGGCCTGCTCAGCCTCCGCCATCCACTCATGGCCCACCTGTAGATGCTATGGACCGATTGAAATTGACTGGTGGGCCTGAAGCTGAGTCTATGCCGGATCCGTTTGGCCGCCAGGCGCCCTCAATCCCAGCTCCGCCATCTGGTGCTTACCAGCAACCTTATCAGCAACGGCCTCCTCAAGGCGCGAGAGTTCCTGCACCGCCAGGGTTTGTTCACGAGACTCCTCAGCATCTAACCCCTACTCCTTATGATAACCAAGTCGCTGCTCAGGTGGTAAGCAGGTTCCCGTTTCGCGTTTATCATACGTGCTTACTCGTAAAAATAGCCTCCGTCTCCTGGTCCGATGAAGCAGGGTCTGCCGCCGTCCCCGTCGGCTCAACGAATCCCTGTCCCGGAGCGGACAGTCTCTCTGCCCCCCGCTTCTCAGCAAATACAGCGCGTGCCACCACAACAGGCTGTTCGACAACAGACTCTGAGGCGCAAAGTTGGTCTCGACGACTTCAACTTTTTGGCCGTGCTAGGTAAAGGTAACTTTGGTAAGGTCATGTTGGCCGAGGAGAAGAAGACGAACGGGCTTTACGCTATCAAAGTGTTGAAGAAGGAGTTCATCATTGACAATGACGAAGTTGAGAGGTTAGTTCATTTTGTCTTTGTAGGTGTAAGATGTTGATTGAGCATTGTCTAGCACACGATCCGAAAAGCGTGTATTCCTAGCTGCTGCGAAGGAGCGACATCCTTTCTTGCTTGGACTTCATTCGTGTTTCCAAACCGAAACACGAGTGTATTTTGTTATGGAATATGTCAGCGGTGGTGATTTGATGTTACATATTCAACGAAAGCAGTTCTCCCTTCGACAAGCTAAATTCTACGCGTCGGAGGTACTCCTCGCTCTCGAATACTTCCATTCTCAGGGCATCATTTACAGGTTTGTGAGATCACTGTATGAATTTTTTGTTTGGCTAACAGAACTTGCAGAGATCTGAAGCTCGATAACATCCTATTGACACTAGACGGTCATGTCAAAGTTGCTGATTACGGTCTGTGCAAAGAAGAGATGTGGTTCGGTCAGACGACGAGTACATTCTGTGGTACTCCTGAGTTCATGGCCCCTGAGGTGTGTGGTGCTATGCACTTTCTCCAACATCGTCGTCTTAGGTTTTGAATTTTAGATTTTGCTGGAGCAACGCTATGGCCGCGCCGTCGACTGGTGGGCGTTCGGTGTTCTAACGTATGAAATGTTGCTTGGTCAGTCACCCTTCCGTGGTGATGACGAAGATGAAATCTTCGATGCTATCCTTGAGGATGAGCCCTTATACCCCATAACCATGCCGAGGGACGCAGTGTCGATACTGCAAAAGGTGTGTTTTACTTTACCTGTTTCAATGGCGCATCCTCATGTGTGTGTCGTAGTTATTGACGCGGGACCCTAATCGTCGCCTGGGTTCGACGAAGGAGGACGCTGAGGAGATCAAACGTCAGCCATTTTTCAAGGACGTGAGCTGGGATGATGTCTTGAATAAACGAATACCACCTCCGTACTTCCCAACTATCGTAAGTCTTTCACCTGTATTTGATTGACACGCGTCCCTGAATCGTTGTATAGAACGGCAGCGCCGATACAAGTAACTTCGACGAGGAATTTACGCGTGAACAACCAACTTTGACACCCGTGCACGGACAGTTGTCATCTCGTGATCAATCAGAGTTCAACGGGTTCTCCTACGTCGCTCCATGGGCGGATATATGAGAATCAGATGTATAAACGGACTATGCCATCTGTGTGTTGTCATCGATTACTGTTGTCATGTTTCTGTATACCTACGACTCGTAAATAAGCATCGCATCCATTAGGTTTGTTCATCTCTCACATAATGTTATCTCTTTTTTCTAGTTTTACTGTACCTGTTGAACAATCACGGCTGTGGGCCAAGCGTTTTTGCGAGGGATTTTCCACGGGTAGAAACTACTCGCGTTTACCGTGGATTTCCGGCAGGTCAAAATTTGTAGTTTTTGTAAAATATTGGACCCGTGAAAGTGCGGAATAATGGGGATATTTTAGATACTTTTTCAAAGACATGAAAGAATGAATCTTTACTGCCATTTTTATGTGCGCGAAATTCGGCAAAAGTCCTTTGTTTTTGTGAATTTTTTTTCTGATCAAAGGCATGTAGTTTTGGAGGCACAGAAATAGCACGTTTTTGTAAATAATTTTTGCACTGATAACGAATGAAACTTTGAACAAAGAAATACATAAAGATTTTATGCCATTAAAAGATAAATTTTTCACGTAGCTAAAACCTCGCATTTTTTACCAGATTTATTTATATCAAAAAGAACAAATTCTCAAAAGAGCTTTCGAACTGAGAAAAATTCAAGTTTTTACCAAAGAAAATTGATGCAAACACAAGATATTTTCGGAATGCAAATACTGGGGATATATTTTAAATTTTTGAATGAAAAAAACAGATACAAAAATAATATATTTTTACTTAGGTTTTTACGGGCCAAAAATTGGTGGGAGGTGAGGGAGTGGCTCATCGCCTACGCCATCGCCCGACCGCCGCCTCCGCACAGCGGCAGACCATCCGTCCGATCATCAGACTACCGTCGCTTCAAGACCCTCAGAGCCTCGACGGTCTCTTGAAACATGCAAACGCAGAATTTACGACTGATCGTTCACGAACATCGTTACAATACATTAAGACAAAAAGTAATCATACATGTGAAAATAAAGACAGCGGATTGAACTAGTAGATACAGACGAGATTTAGATACACAAAATCCAAAAGAGCTTTTAAAACACGCAAGTTATCCCTGATGCACAGTCGTCACCAAATTGTCGATCTCTTCCACCAAATTCACGATTGTTTTCTGCCAAAGTCCCTCTCCTTCCAATCGAAAGATTTCTCGATGACTCCGTGAGCCTCCGCAGATGTCAATTCAAGGAGAAAAATGAGAGGAAAGAGGAAAACTGACTTACAATCAACACAAGGCGCTCGTGGTCGCTCCAAACACATATCTTCCAGCACGATATGTAGCAAACTCTCCACGCGATGGGAATGCCGGCACTCGATTCCTTCATACCACTGCTGAAGTTGGGATGGGTCCTGACGCCGCCACTCCTTTTCTCGACGTGCCGGATCGATGCTTCGGCCGACCTTCAGCAATTCCTCGCCCCCTGGTACCCTGTTCAATATCCGAAACGCATAAATTTTCCCCCGCCCATCGCTTCTCGACAGCTTCTTCTTCAACACCTCCTGGAACTTATCTGCTTCTCATTAGTCCTATCCCCACCTCCTCTGCTGCATTCACAAGCCCTACCTGTATCCATCCAACCACACAATCTCCTTTGGCACCTTCAAATCAACCTAGAAATCATTAATAGAGCTCTAGCATCTCCACAACAACTTTACTGCTCACCTTGATGGTCCTGAAGAACTTGTTGTAGCCTGGAAGGCCAATGTTGGTGGAGGAAACAGGTGAGGGAGACTGTGACACAGCCGCGCCACCACGACGACCATGTAAACATCGAAAAATGAGCGGCAACTCGACCTTTTTTTTTTTCAAAGCATTTTATTGTGCTAAGGCCAATGGCCCAAGATGTCATCTACGCTATGAAAACTACGAAGAGGCCCAGTTGCTTTTGACGTTCGACAAGAGATGCCTAGGAAAAGTCAGTCAATCAACGTCATCCAAACCCCCAAAGGTGCTAGTGGGCGGCACAGCAGTGGTCGGGGACGATAATACAGGCCAGTCGAAAACGAGAACGTGACACTCGACCTAGGGCTCTCCTGCTGCCCCATCCGCTACTCATATTCGCAGAGGACGTGTTCGATGTCTGCTTATTCCGCTTCCTTTCGATCTTTATCAATATCTTGTTCCTTTGGATCTGAGAGAACATCTAGTGCATCACAAACATGAGCCTTCGATGGACGATCACGCAACCTAAAAGGAAGGAAGGAAGGAAGCAGACGAGGGCCCGCCTTCACAGAGTCAGCCGACGTCCACTCGCGAAACAAGGAAAGCCAGTTTGGCCTTTATGATTACCGAGCAGTCATTTCATCGGCAACATCCCTCGCCCGAAGATAAGGCATATCCTCTAGCATCTTCACATACAACTTCGTCAACAAGCTAGACTCCTTCTTCATGTTCATCGCAACCTCAGTCCCCTTGAACCTATCCCTCAACCTCGGCTGATACTCCTCCCTCAAATCTGCCAGATCAGAATCTGAAGGATCCATATCCATCACAGCCACAAAATCACCGTCCTCCCCGTCGTCCAACGCAGCATTAGGAAAATCCATCGTCATTGCAGCAAAAGCAAGAGGGAAAGGACCCGCAGATGGTGTCACGACGCTATCCACCCAATTCTCAACTCCATCCACCCGCTGTTGCGAGCCTTGGGAGCTTCAAATAATAACTTCTTTGGTTTAGTCATTGGGGGGTGATGGGGAAACAAGATCCGGCCTGAAATTACATCGATGAGTGCAAATGCACAAAGTATCGAAATCAGGGACGCACATAGAGGTACCACATTGAGCAGCTGGGTTCCCATAATCATACTCTCGGACACTCCAGATGTGCTGTCGTTTTGCTGAACGCCGCCGCATCGAATACATGGTCGATGATTTTTTCAAAAGAGGCAAGCATCAGTACGCTGTCCTTCATTTTTGCGACTCCAAAACGAGTAATTCCCAGCACTTCACCCTACAGACAGACTTGATTCGTAAGTTGACAAAATCCACACAGAGTTAGTAAACCTCTCACCTTGTAAGCCATAACGTCTCCAGCTCTGTACCAAATTCGACTTCGCAGCCGTGGTCCTTCGACAAGCGCTCACGAAGAATGGCTTCGTGGCGATCTTGTCCGATTATTCGGCGACCGACGAGGGAACATCGATTGTGTGATCTTCGAGGCCAAGTAACATAACATGCCGAGGGGTCAATGTTCATGTCGTGCGACCTCATGGTGTATTGAATCTCATTTATGATCGTCTGGCAATGCCTAGGACTTGTGCAACAACCTCAATGACATATTTTGATATCGTTTGCTCGCCGCCAACACCTGATTTACAGAAACAGATGAGTCAGGTTCAATGCTCATAACCTTCAGTATTCATGCAATTCTGCAGACCATATCCCTCAACTAGAAGCTCGCTCCTTGCTAAAGCAGACAAGAGTTAATGGTTTTTTAGTTAGGGTAAATTTATTTTTGAAAGGTACACCCGATTGAAGTGAGCCTGTATATCTCAATATTTGTAGTTACTTTAACCTGGAGTACTCATAAGGACCTGGCACTTATGATAAATGAAAGAAAGCAGCCCTACCCGATGACACATGATAGAGAGCTAATTCAAGAGAATCAGAGTAGCCCAAGTAGAAGAAAAGTATAGTGGCGCACCTTGTGCAAACTTGGCTGCCGATTGAACAGTACAATGTCTCCATCAATGTATCATTATATGTCGTTCCACAACATCGCCAATAGCCAGTCCATCCGCAATGGCAACCCGATTTCCAAACTTCAAAAAAATTTGTTTTGATCTCTCGCAACGTAATTCACGCCAGGGTGTACGTCTGGTCCATTCCTGATCGCTTGCTTGAGAGTTTCTATATTATGCGGCGTGACACGTTCACGATAAGTGAGGATCTTGGCTACACGTTCCGGGACAGCGACCTCATCGATGCGTAAGTTGGGATCGGGAGAAATCACAGTACGACCAGAGAAATCGACACGCTTTCCAGATAGATTTCCACGAAAACGGCCTTGCTTTCCTTTCAACCGTTGAACGAAGCCGCGGATTGCTTTCTGGCCTATCTGGGATGGCACGCCGGAGAGCTCAGAGTTGTTGCACATCGCGACAGCAAGTTGGAGAAGCTCCCATTGTTCCTGAATGAAGGGCTAAGTAACAGCATTTGAATTGATTAATGAAATCGCACCATGAGCTGTGAAGTAATCGAACCTTTTGCGAGGCCGTACTTGATGAGGGCATTGGTGAAGACTATTTCCGACAACTTCACTGTCAGATCGTCTTCATTGGATGCGCCATCTTGCGCAACCGATGGACGGATATAAACGGGTGGGACCGACAAATACTGCCAGAGATGAACTCCTCTGGCCGGCGAAGCTGTAACCCGAGTAGCTCACAATCCTCATCTGAGATGCGTTTGAATAAATCCAGAACTTTCAGAGGATTAAGGTCCTCGTGACCAGCCTTATTGAGATGCATCGCCAGATCTTTTTGAGCTTCGATCGCTGGTCCGAACGATCTCTTCCATTTTACCATCTCCTCAGCAGTTTTCTTCGCCCGGAATTTATCATGTATAATCTTGAGAGCAGTACACCACTTTTCGGGCCATAGTATTGACAGCCTTGCTTAGCGCTTGTCGTTAAATGTTCTCGAGGTTCGGTCGGCGGAATCGTTTGATAAACGTTCGGCGGTCAGGTTCTTCCAGTAAGACGCGTGCGCATGTCTGCGTAGACATGAGTTGTATCGCAAATTAGCAGAAGCACGACACGCGCTTTGCAGATACATTGAAGAAAGCCTAAACACGCGCTCGAGCTCAACTTTACTAGTGCCCTCGTTCAACCCTTTGAAACACGACTGAACCTCAAGACGAATCGTATGAACCGTTTCGCGCAGTTCAGACTCGAGAATTTCCACCGCCCGCTGGCGGTACCAAGGTGTTTCGAACAGTCTCATCTTGGTAGCTCTGCGAATCCTGCGGACGGATGAGATGACAGTGGTCTCGGAGGAGTACAGCTAGTTCGTGAATACATTGGGGCTCGTTGACGGCGTTGTGGATGTCCAGAGCTGCGGCGAATGCAGTGGAAGAGCCCGTGGCGATAGCTGGTAAAGAGTCGAGCAGTTCACTACCCGCTGAATCAGGATCAAGGGAAAGTGCTGCGATGGCGTTATATAGACCAAGGGAAGGGTTAAGCTTGAAAAGCGTCTCAAGATGTTTCGACTCATTTTCTTTGACCAGTGGTTTGCTCGAAGAATAATGAGATTTCAGGAAAAGTTACAAGAGGCGAAGAGATGGAAGAAGCAGAACAAGGAGGGCAGAGTCTGGACTTGTATTTTTTTTATAAACTTGCCAATTTTCATTGTAAGCATTTTGATGCGTCGTTCCTTCACTGACGCCAGTACAGCCTGAATCAACTCGTATTCATCAATAACCCTCGAAGTCGAAACCGATTTCTTCTCCTGGACGATTCTTAAGAGCGGCCTTCGGGAGATTAGATACGCCCTCTGAGGTTTCAGCCCAGCGTTCTTCAAATTGAGCTCGACGTTGGCACGAGTGGTGGAAATGTACTCGGCTCGCGCTTCAGCTTCAACACTTGTGTAACGTGTTTCCTTCCTCCTAAATGAAGATCGACCTTTTCTTCCCTCCATCTGCTCTCTCATCTCGTCTGCAATCGCTTTGATATGATAATCCGACTTGGAGCGTACAATGAACGCAGGGATATTGAAACGCTCGCATTGCTCCAAGATAGCGATATCTGTCTCCTGGAAACGATTGTCGAAAAGGACTATGATACAGTCGAAGATGTAGAGACCTTGTTGGAGGAAATACTGAGCGCTACCAACATTCGCGGTGCCCGCTCCAGGAATGTCGTACCAGACGAACCGCTGCCTCTTGGGATCGGGATACCGCCCAATGACCTTCGTGGTTTCGACGACACCCGTATCTGCAGCCTCTGCAGCGCCTTTACTGATGCCCCGGAAAGCATTAATCAACGACGACTTGCCACTGCCCGCTACACCAGCAACAGCAAAATGCAAGAGCCCTTCAGTATACTGTCGCTCCTTCTTCACTCTCTCCACTTCCTCCTTCGACGGTGCAGGAATAGGCTGTAAATTGGCATGCTGCGCTTCTCGTCGCTTACTCTTCGCAAGCTCTCTTTCCGCCTCCTCCTTTTCAGCTTGAGCCTGCTCTCGCTCTCGAGCCGACTTTTCATTCTCCAACCGGAGTTTTCTCTCAGCCTCCTCCCTCTCTACTCGGTCTCGTTCAGCTGCCTCCTTAGCCGCAAGCTCCTTCGCATGATGTTCCTCAGCACACGCATTTGCACGGTCCCTAGTCTTTCCCTCTCCTTTCGTTCCTTTTCAGCCTTCTCCTCAGCCTCCTTCTTCACCCGCTCAGCCTCTTCAGCTTCCCTATCAGCCTTCTCCTTCGCCAAACGTGCAGCTTCTGCACGTTGCTCAGCCGCTCGAGCTTCACGTTCAGCCTGCTTCTTCAAATGTTCTGCTTGTTCTTTCGCCAGACGATCAGTGTGAGCTGCTAGCTCTGCCGCTTTCCTTTCCTGCATCTCACGGTCTAGCTTCGACTGTAAAGTCTCGACGTCGAGTTTATGCTGCCTCTCCGCTAACTTCCTCGAGCGCTGGTCGTCCATGGCGCGTTTCTCTGCATGTCGCTTCAACTCTTCGACCTCGTCTCGGTGCTTCTTCTCAAGAGAAGCAAGGACAGGATTGGAATGATATTCGCTCGACGACACTTCCTCGAAAACCGCTTGAACCTTTCGAGAAACATTGGAGACGGTATTTCCCATGTCGGCAGCTGGTGGTTAACGTCATTACTCATACACATTTCGAAAGGATAGATTGACTTACAAGTGAAACCGACTCTGACACGTCAAAAGGAGGTTTGATGATGTTCTAGAAAAAGTTCGAATAGGGTCTGGGGGTGTAAGCTCGACTTTGAACGCCGGGTCCGAATGATGTTCAGACGTAGCAGCAGTCTATCAACGACGCAAAGCAGCGGAAATTTCTGGACACAGGGTGAGGGGGCAAATGATATTCATGATCCCCTTTTATTCCAAGACCCGCTCAATGCCAGCTTCCGTACGCGACCAGGTACTTCAAGTGATGCACGACCGCCGACAATCTCCTTTGGCAACTAAAAGTCAACCAAAAAATCATTAATAGAAGACTCTAGCATCTCTACAACAATTCTACTGCTTACCGAGAAGGGCAGACGTCTCACTCGCCCAAAGCCATATGACCTCGCAGCCTGCAGCAACCACAGGCATGGTCTCTTCGGTATATTCCAACGGCACGAGCCACTCGAAAGGTACGGCATTGTGTAAGGAACGAGCTCTGAGGCATAGACTCTTGAGACATTCGATTTTCAGGACTCCTGTGAAACCCGCAGAAGAATTTGAGTGCAAAAGAACGATCTCTGAGGTATAAACTCTGGGACGTTCACTGTGCACCTGTGTTGGTAAATCCTGCAGCGCTATCACACGAGGATAAGAATGCTTCTGAACGTTGAGATTATTCGCCTTACCTGGCATTCGAAAGCATCATTATTCAACAAACATCGAGGCAAGGTGGGCGCTTACAAGATCGCGCTTGCATTCATTCCCACGGGTCACGTTTTAATTTTTATATCTGGATGATCTACTGTAAGTACTTACATTTCCTGACTAGACATAAGCGACTTATACGCCGTGCTATATATCATACTTGATCTTCCGTAGTGCATCTAGCGACTTGTTGACGAGTGAGAATGAATATACGAGCTCACCACTGAAAGGAATGACAGATTTAAAGGCCCGACAATGGACATCTCGACAGCTCGCAAACCCGATAGCCTCCAAAGCTGACGGACTCTCGAATACTTCCGTGACCCGAGCTGTGACGAACTTTAGCATGTCCCGATATTTGCTTGGTAATTTCCCGACGTCTCATAAGAAATATGAGAGGTTGGTAGGTCTGTCTAAGCATTGGAAGGAGCATATGTGTAGAATTACAAGGGTGTACGATAAGAAGAGAGCTCAGAATTGAGAATTTTGCGTGTCGCGAAGAACGATAATAGGTTGTAAAAAAGCTATATAAATTTACAATACTTGAAACTAAGCATAATTACTCGAAGTACGTGCTTGTACCGCCTGAGCGATGCGCTCAAGCTTGCGTGTCCTGACGGCATCGATGATAGGACCGCAGATACGGCTCCATCCTGGATGATATATGTGTTTATTCGTGTTCATGTAGCAAAAGGAGGGATGGGAGTACTTACCTTTGTCGGTGAGGGGCTTGGAATTGTGGGTGTATTTTCGAAAAGTCGAATTGCACCGTAGAGCAGAGAAGATGTCCTCCACGTAATCAAAGTCTTCGCCCAATGCGTTAAGCCTTGCCACAATGCTACACAGAGAAAGATGTCAAATGGAAGCAAGTGCGCCGTAGTAGTAGATATTACCTGTCCCAACGCGTCTCCCTTTTGTCGTGTCGATTACGGTCACGGCGAGCTTGCTCAGAGGACCACCAGAACCTAAAACGTCGTGCGTTCTCGTTGGAGATTTAGTAGTGCACGGTCGGGAAAGGTGGAAAACCTACGGATTCCACCTCATATCGTGATCGAATCAGGTCAACCTGTCGATCAAAGTAGATGGGGAATGGAGCGTCTAAGAGCTTCTGAATTCTTTTGTAGTGTTCCTTAGGATACAAAAACAACGTAACGTTGTTGACTCCTAGGGGGCCCGTTAAAATGTGGGGCATCATCATAAAAAATCGACCTCGTACTGTACGTCGTAACCGGCACCAGGCGGGTCACCTTGGGGTCAAGTAAATCCACTGATAGGTAACATTCGCTGAGAAGGCAGGCGAAGCACAACCGTTTCAGCAAAGTGAAGTTGATGTTCTTGATCGGCTTCTTGCCGCAAGACTGCAATACAGACGGTGAATCGTTGTAGTAGAAGAGCTATAAGAACAAGGGCATACCTGGCAAACGTACTTGCCAAACACCAAATTCGCCCACTTGTACTCCAAAAATCCCTCGGGAGGGCAAGGAACCCAGTGGGCTATCCTGCAGCGAGCTCTACACCAGATCACGTCCATCCTTGGATCCGTGACAAAGGCACGAAATTCACGACAGACCGCAGCTAGCGTGCGCAAATCTTCGAGGCCGACATTGCTGAAAATCTGACACGATGCCCTAAGTTAAGAAAATACACCATAAATACCATAGGTAGAACACACTCGAGTAACAAGTTCATTGGGAACTTTGGTCCAAGGGTCCACAAGCAACGCCGAGCTGGATGCAGCGGAAGGAGAAGCGAGAGCTCTACGCTTACGGGGTGAAGCTGGCATATTCTAGAGTCCTTCAGATCTTCATGGCACTTGAATAAATACATAAAATATAAGTACGGGAATTGATTGTTACAGACAAGAACGTACCTCGTGCAGGAAAGGACGTTGGCCACGGAGTGAAAGAGTTATTGAAAGTTCAAAGTTGAAAGAGCTATTGACCATGAAAGAAATTGTTTGCAGCGTGAGATCTGCGGAGTTTGTATTCAAGGTCTGAAAGAAAGGGAGCTCGTGGAATCGAAAGGAACGTGTATTACCAGGGTCTGACCCGACAGGATCGACCCGGTGAGTTCCTCTTTGTTCTTGACAGGTCTTTGTTCGCCGAGACGAACACGACGTGCTATTATGGAGGGGTAGAATTCGCACGCCTTGGAAGTTCTTTGTGTATAAACAAGAGGGCTTTGAGTCCATATTTTCCATCCCTCTCATGCCTCAGCCGCACTATCAAGTCGATCCTGTCGATCCTGTCGAGGACGAATACACCTTACAATATCCATCCGACTATGGGGAATCAGGTGTGGTAGAAGTGGAAGAACAACCAGCGGTGGAGCCACCGGCCCATGATGTCAGCCCCGACGCTCATCCTGTGATCCGGCATCGCACTCTTCGCTTTCATCCCCAACCCCGCAGGGTGGCTCTGAGCACGGTCCTGGTATTCTACTTTCTTCCGGCCATATTCATGTCTTGGTTTGGTCTCTGCTTGACGACAGATGAGTGGTGTAAGCACAAGCCTTGAATTCTGAATTGCCGACATGCTGACACCTATCTCTTTCAGATGTCCATTGGCTGAGCAACAAGTGTCGCAACACGTTCAGTGCCGAGTATTGTCGCCAGGCATACTGGCGTTTCGTGGCACACACTTGTGTCCGGATTCCTCCCATCAGGTTCTTTGCTCTCCACCTAGTCGCTCTTCTGGTGGTCATCAAGCTCTTCAACACAGATTGGCCGAGGAGAGGCAATTAGGAAGTGGTTCGGGAGGGGTGGAGGGGCCTTGCGAGCAATCCGTGGTTGTTAGATGGATAGTTTCTTGTCAAATAAAAAGAGCTGTAGTAGAGATTATGTCAAACGACAAAAGTGGGAGAATGAATCGGGAATGCTCGTGCGCGGAATCGCCCAATGCCAAATGTAAGATGAATTGCCTGGGTGGTATCCCAACCGAGCTCTGAGGTGGCGGTCGTTCCATGCCTGCCAGCGAAAGATCTTCGCCTATTGCAAGCTTGTCGGCAACATCGAAAAAGAAAGAGGCGAGGAAGAAATAGACGGCGGTGGGCTATATCGTGCTCTCCTGATTCAATCTGGGACCGAATGTCATCTTCAGCATTCACGGTCGCGCTCTCTCGCTCCCGAATCTCTGAATTCGACGGCGCACCGTTCGCGAAGGACACGAGCGCTGCAGTGAACATCAGCCGCCAAGGTCGTGGCTTCCGCGTACAGTACACGCATCCCTCGAGACCGGTGCGTCGCCAAATGAAACGAACGAGGACCGAGACGCGGCGAGTTTGGGAACCAGACTCACCAGTGCCTCGAAGGCTTGCCGAGAAGAGAGTTGCGCATGTTTCAAAGTCCAGCATTGTTAGGCCGACACACCACGGTAAGGGATGGATCCACGGTGGAAACGAGACGATGGTGGGTATAAACCTCCAGCGTCAAGGTCGGTAGATGTAGATGGGTGCCGGCTGATATGAAGAATTAGTAGCTAGAAGTAACCCAGCACGTATGAGCGACTCACCTATTTCGTTCCTGTGAAGCCGGACTTGCGGTAATAACAAAAGTTGATTTGGTGTGCGTGGATCATCCGGGTGCAATTCAAACGTGACCCGTGGGAATGAATGCAAGCGAGCAGGTAAGCGCCCGCAATATCGCGAGGCGAATGCGCGAATGCGCAGAGGTACGTTTGTTAGGGATCCAAGCCAGATACTAGTTCAAATACATAGATTTAGTATCTATGTACATATATCATCAAATCAAATAATTCCTTACGTTGAATCACGGAAGATTCACGGTATACGAAAGTCTTGATATATGTAACACGCTCTTAAGAGGTACGAGTAGGACAGCCATTCAAATATTTAGGGCCCTAGCCACGTCGACTATCCTTCCTTTCCTGCGTCTCTTGCATCTCCTGCAGCGCTAAGCAACCTAATCGCTGTCTTTTTGTCGGTCTTACCACGAGCATCTATTCATCGCCATCTGCCGCCCGCTGTACATTGAATACTTGGAAAGTGGGTCTCGCCTTCCTGGAATGGCGAATAAGCGCAGAGGGAAGGAGGATCGTGCAAGCCAGGAGCCTGTGTCGCCCGCAACTCAAAACTCAAAACGTCCGGAATGATGCCAAGCAACCCAAAGTTACTTCATGTGCAGTGTTCTCGTCAGCGTGAATCATAGATGATAAATTCCTGATGAATTCCGTCTTCCCGATCCACCGGCGTCTTCTCGAGGTCCCTAGTAGGTTGATAGAGCTTCATGGCTGCGAGCAGTCACACAGGGGAAAGCTGCCTAGCAGCAGCTAGCAGGGTAGCCAGCGAAGACAGAGGTTGCGATTGTGAAGAAGTCGATGTCGCGGAAGAAGATGGATCATCGTGAACTTTCGAAGGTTGCAAGCTTGAGCTTGCTTCAGACGATGCCTTTACGGGACAGGGCGAGGTGGGGCGGGGGACAGTGTGAATGCCCAGCGCGCTAATAGCCAGCTCGCTAATAGCCGCATTCCATTCCCTCTCAAAAGCCCTCATAATGGCTTTGAGTTCCTCATTCTCGCGCTTCAACGCGACAAGATCGAGTGACTGGTCAGAGTCCAGTAACTTATTAGTGGGTGGGGTCGAGGATATGGACGCTGGAGATTGAGTTGGTGCGGGCGAAGTCGACCCGGAGGCAGTGCCCAATGTGGTGCGCAATACTTTCACTTCCTCCTCCAGCTCTGCCACTCGATCCTGTAATTTTGCGATTTTTGCGATTTTTGTAGCGCGATATTTTTGCGAAGCGATTCTGTTTCTCTCTTTGCGGGTCGTGCGAAGAGATGGCGTAGCCGCACTTGTACTGACATGGCTATGACCGGGACTCGAGGGCGAAGGATAAGGAGAAGCAATTTGACGAGCAGATTGTGAACGAGATGGAGTGGCTTTTGCCATGTTGAAGTGCTAGTTGAAGTTCAGGTTACTAATTACTATGTGGCGTCCGACCACAAAATCATCATGGTCCGTGGGAATGAGTTACCAGAATCAGGAGTGAAGCGCCCACAAATTACGCGGATTCGACATTCTTTTGAGTTCAATTTCAGTGCTTGCAGTTTGCACCACCACCTGCCGCTATACCGCCCTCAACTACTGCAAATATATTCGAGTTGCAGGTAAGCGATCAGCTTGACGATTGTAATCGTTCTAACTTGCATTTACTAGGCAGCTTTTAACACCGAGAGTCCCGCACAATTGAACGTCTCAGAGTTGATACCTCAGAGCGCGTTCTTTTTGCGACAATTGCAACACCAGAGGCCCCTTGACAACGTTTTGAGGTCACTTATCCTTATATCTCCTTCTCTACGCCGGCAAAATGTCTCAACGACCAAAGCACGTGGGTCTGGCGTTGACATCGAATCTCCAGCATACTCTCATCGACAACGATCTTTTTACTATCGTCAATGGAAAACCTACTGGATTTCCCAAAATACCGCCCCGATACGGACATGACCCCACCCCTAGGAGCGAGTCACTCTCGAGAATAACTCGCCCTCTCTGGCTGACTGATTCCATGCCGTATCTTGCTTTTGTGCCTGCGCAGGACCCTTTCAAAACAGAGTGGCTCGAGCCTCTGGACTACACGGAAGAGACCATGCCTGTGGTTGCAGACATCACACCTGGTGCAGGTGGCATGTTTGTTTTGGACAGTGTGGTCATACAGCTCTGGGAAGACCTTGAGCGAGTGCTCAGAAGGTTGTTACGGGCTTCGATGAAGCTAGCGAACATCGGCATTCCCAATGACTTTCGATTTTGGTCGTATCCAACCCAATACGGCTACACTCGTCCGCATTATTCAGAGCTCACAACGCGCCGTCATGCAGTAGCTTCTCGCAACGCGTTCCTTCCATTGGCTGGAGCGATCTCGTACTTTGTCCATTGCATGAAAATGCAGGAAGAGGTTCGCGACTCTCAATCGCGAAGAGACCTTCCCCAAGGTCTCAGTGACGAGGGATTGGAAGAACAGCATTGGAGGCAGGTTCTGGACCGCCTGCAAAAGGAAACCGGCCTCTCGAGCATTTGGTTATCTTACTGGAGAAAGTCATTGCTGGAGGCCACTCATGTGGGTGCCTTCGTTGATACAACGAGTCTGAAATATCTGGTACCTGTTCTTATCAAGGCAAAGTTACCACTAGCATTGTATTGGGGTGATGCTCGAGAGAGTTGGTATCATGCGCCCTCTCTGACTACTTGGGCACCTAGTACTGCAGTGTTGAATAGACTCGTTCTGATTCGGTATGGGAGTGCCAGGCTGTTTGCCCCGGATGCCGAGATAGGCATGTTGGACGACGAGGTGCGAAGAGCACAGTCTGGCCAACACGGGAGCACTGTCATTGAAGGTCGGCTTTACGAGATCTTGACACGAGCTCTGGATCGTGAGCAGAGTACGCGGCGGGTAGATCGAGGCCCCACTTCAGATCCACTGCTCGCCATTGCACCGCAATCTCGCAAAAATCCTGTTCTCCCAAACTCTGGTCAGCGGCCAGACGAGGATATTAATGCATTCTTTGAAAGACGGGAGCAGGAGAAGGCCTCACGGATCGCTCGTGAGTCAGCGGTGGATCGTCAACGCCGACTTCAAAGAGAGAGTGTTGCAGCAAAAGACCTTCCCCCGGGTAGAAAAGGTGCAACTGTGTTCTATTGGGAGCTGGTGGATGGAGTTCGGAGGCGAATGCCAGCGGGTCGCAATCACTACGAGTCTTACTGGGAGGAGTACGGTCCGCACCAGAGAAGGTATGATTCAGTGCGTAATGAGTGGGATGTGTGTACCGATTTTGATCCCGACGACTCGCCCCCATACTGCTCTGACGATGAAGAGGCGGACGAACCTGCTTCTGAAGTGCTTCCGGATGAACAAGATAACCTTGACCTTGAAGGAGGCACATCGGCTGAGTACCTCCGACATCTGCATGGTGAAGCTGAACCCACCTCCACCCATCCTCCACTAGAATTCCCAGATCCGTTTGAGGATATC
This sequence comes from Omphalotus guepiniiformis, assembly GCA_028554645.1. Classification (NCBI taxonomy): domain Eukaryota; kingdom Fungi; phylum Basidiomycota; class Agaricomycetes; order Agaricales; family Omphalotaceae; genus Omphalotus; species Omphalotus guepiniiformis. The sequence goes on from JAQOOI010000021.1 coordinate 1,830,227, forward strand.
GCTTACCATCGCCTGGGATGGCTGGACCATATTAACGTTATCACTCATCCTGAAAAGGACGTCCATTGGGACAAAGTGCGCAATGTTTTAGGAAATGCACGGTCTGAGCAGGCGCCACAGCTTAGAAAATCCAACTGTGACATCCTGCGTCATTTCATTACTGCCCTCCTCGCTGCAAACAGGCTTGCCGATGCACCAAAGAATCTCGATTTACATTATGAAGGCGCGGAAATACATGGCAATTGGGGTTTCTCCGTGATTTACAAGGATATCAAGGATGGATTTTACTTGATCTCGCCTGATTCAGCGAATCGTGGTCCGTTTCAACTTGCGTTGAAGAGTGCCGGTGCTGTTCTTGAAATTGTGCGTCGTGGATGGGGCCCCGATCCAACGAAAGTTATACCGAATCTGATGCGGCATGGCATCGCGTTCAATACATTCATTCGTGATACACCTAGGCTTCGCGTGGCACCAGGCGATTCTTGGCCTCGACCGTTGCTGGGGTACAGAGATCAGAAGTTTTTGCGAGAAGGATCGGTGGATGCGGGGCCTCAGCAGGTGCTAAAGGAGTATCGGGCATATGTGTACCAACGAGATCATTTCTTGCGGATGGAAAGAGGTCGAGCGGCTATCTTGGCAGGAGGCATCATAGCGCGTCTTGCGCTGCATATAGTCAACGAAGATGCTCTCTTGAAGGGTCCAACTAAGAAGGTCTGGTCATCGGGAGAGTGCCTTTGGGACGGGCATTCAGACAGTGCAGGGTATTGGGACGATCTGCTTACTGAAGAGGAGATTGATTTGATTTGTGGAGTGTACGACGTGGGTACTGGGCAACGGGACCGTCGGGGATATATGCAAGTGGCTCAGAAGTCCTGGTGGCCCAGACCAACGGCATGGAAAGTGAGCGGGCTCAATTGCGGGTACTGGACTAGAGATGCGGAAGCCTGGTTTCAGCGCCGTTTAAAGAGCATTAGCAATGGATCTGCAATGGTCCTGAGCAATGAAGAGTGGAAGCAATCGATCAAGTTTACAAAGGATGCATTCAGACTGGCGAAGAGGACCGAGAATCTTGCACATGAGTACCTTCAAAGACGGATCATGGAAGGCCAGGACAATTGTCTGTAGTGTAATATGTAATTATAATAGTTGTATCTCAATGTTCGTGCACAATTGTATCAGATGTCCGACCCAACCACTCTAGATTCTTGCCTGCAGAACTTAATAATACGTTAGCTTTGACATGCAAGAAAGAAAGCCCTATGTGTTTCAAAACATTACAATTACTTGCAATTGGATTGGAATACATAATTGCGATTAGAAATGCATTATTGTCTCAGACCGCCATCACTCGCTCTGTCAGCCATATATCCTCCACCTCTACACCAGTTTCGTCGCTCTGTCAGCCATACATCCACCTCTACAACACCAGTTTCGTGATCTCTTGCTCTGTCAGCCGTACATCCACCTCTACAACACCGGTTTCGTGATCTCTTGCTGTATCAGCTTGCAGAACCCCTTCGGAGCGCAAACGCCTTATTATATCCTCCACAAGGACCGATTGTTCGCTATGACGGGTGGTGGACTCTGCAGTGGTAGGGGCATTGTTTGATACCATCGCGTAAGCAGGCCAAAGATGAGTTACGCTCGTTTCGAAGGTACCCCTGGTTACTTCAACAATACCAGGCATTTGCTATATGCGTTCAGTCAGTTAAGCCTTATGTATGTATGCGCCGTGATAGACCAACCGTTCTAAGCCACCCGAGCCAAGAAGGAGCTGTCAGCAGGATGACCAGAAGGATCAGAACAGAGTCGCGGCGTGTGGCGGTAGTGGGGCAGTTCTCGGCATCATCATCTTCATCCAGAGGGGCTGGAGGGGCGGTTGGTGATTGTATGGCTTGTGGTCCAGGAACGGTGATACGACCGCGGGAATACCACTACCATTTTCGGCCTCGCGGGATTGATCACTCCAGTACAAACCTACTAAGTACACTGTATAGTCCTAAGTTCCGCGGTGTATTACGCACATTCAACCACTAGTATATGTGTACAAAGGTGTACAAGACTGTAGAACGGCACTAAATGGGTCTTCTCAGTGTAGGTATTACCTAAGTATGCACTCAAGTAAAGTGTCGCGGCACTTGTTCTAAGGTCCGACGTGTATAACTTGATGGCCCCAATACTGTATAAACCAACGCGTAGGTAACGAGGTACCGCGGCACTACTCAGAAGGCCAGACTTAGAAACCAGGTAGCAGTAGCTCCGTGCACTAGTCATATCTAATGACCACTGTTGAGCCACAGAAGGGTCTAGACGTACGATGTAACACGAAGTACTTCCGACGACGCGGAAGTAGAACACGTAAGGAGACACAGCGTTAGCGAACTACCGCGATACTTTCTAAAAGCGGCAAGATTATAACCCGATATAGGATACCCTGTTACCGCGTACTATACTTCATCCCTACCTTACGCGGTGCACCATATGCACCATATATCTCATAACTGTCAAGTATCGCGACATTTGTTTGTACTATGTAAATAGAGATACTGTATATAAGAAATAGAACCTGGGCAAGGAAGGGGAGGTTCCCGAGCCCCCCATAGAGCTAATAGCATTTGTGTGTGGAAAAGCTTAAGTCCCTCTGAGTGATTAGAAGTTTTAAAGTGTTAACCGTCGCGTTAGTTCATAAGTCAGTGTGCCTAAGTGTTTACAAGCGGGATCGTCTGGTACCGCGGAGCCTGTGTGTGTAGTGCGAATAAGAGTGGATCGTCTGGTCACTCGTTGAACTCGTCGTCTGGCAGTTCTGAAATCCTCCTATACCCAACTCCACTAAGTGAGAAGTCGTCTGGCATCTCCCAACAATCGTCTGGTTGTTGTATCGTTTGTAGTCACTGGTCGCGGTGATTTGTTAAAGTTACGCGTTAGTTTGTTTGAGTGGTGTGTAGCATAGAGTTATCTGTGCCGCGTCGGTTTTGACTGTGTCTCCGCGTTCCTCTTACAACAACCTTATTCGCTTCACAGAGTTTGTTAGTCCCCCAAACCCCACGAACTTAAAAGTCTTTGTGTGTTGTGTGTGTGTTTTGAGTGCTTGATAGATTCATTCGAGTTAGTTAGCACTTCTTCTCATTCATACCCCATACCAAGCACATCATCTGGAGCCCACCGCGAGGGGTTTCTGATTAATAAACTAAGTGAAGTGTTTTAGGTTCCGTACGAGACCGAAGAGTTATAGTCGCGGTTGTCTAACCAACAATCAGACAAAACGTCTAGACGAAGTTCACGGCCTTCAACGGTAGAGAATACCAGAGAGTCGTTAGCACGTGCAAAGGCAATCAAAAGAGTTAGTAGCTACAGGAAGTCACATCCTGAAGTTGTTGCTCAACCCCGAGAATCGATTAACGTAGTTGACGCGGAAGATTCGAGTATTAGACAGTCGCGGAACTTTGACGAAGAACTATCTGATTACGGAGAAGGTACTTCAATTCAATTTCCTAGGCCAGACCCACCGTCGCGTCGAAACTCAGTAGTCCCACCAACTATTGATAGACATTCTCATTCGGACGAGGAACTATCCGAAGTCCACACACTTCTATTTGATTTACATATTTCACCGAACTCTGCACCTAATTTACCTATAATTCAAGAAAATATCATAAAAATGCCGGCTATGGATAAGATTCCGAGGAGAAGAGAACGTGGAGCACCAGATTTGCGTCGCGATCATGATGTAGACGACGTCAGAGACTATCTGGGGGAGATTGAGGATATTATCCAAGATTTCAAAATAGAGGAAGAAGCGGATAAGAAATCAGTCGCGTTGCGTTACCTACCCGCAACTATAAGAGAACAATGGAAGGCGTTGCCTACGTACGAGAAAGAGGAAGGGACGTTTATCGAGTTCCGCGACGAGATTTTGAAGAGTTATGATGGAGGATCGGACGAGGGAACTTTCTCCTTCGCAAAATTTGAAAGAGCCGCGAAGAAGTATAAGAATATAACGATGGAAGATCTCGAAGATGTATTAAGAATGAGGAATACCCTACGGCCGTTCCTTAAGCACTACACTACGACCGCGTTGTATACTAACAGAGAAATTGTCAGAGTCCTCCGCGGAATGTTTGAAGATGAATTTTGGAGATCCATCACGTTGACTTTGAAGTTACAAAAGCGTGCGAACCCACCTGCAGAGGCTAGACCGAGAGATGATGCCTATACAGCAGAAGAGATTCTGGACGAGGCAGAATTTAACGCGAGATCTCAGGTTGAGGAAGTAATTAGTCTTGGGAACGTAAGGTCCGCGAAGGAAGATAGAGGAAAGAAAGTAGAAAAAGTGAAGCATGAGCAAACGGAAGGATGGGTGGCGGAATTGAAAGATCTAATCACGATTCAAACAAAGAACCTTACCCAGAGAGCCGCGAGAGAAGAAGAAATGATGGGTAAACTGCTAGAGCAATTAAAGCTCGCGGCACCTGGAACGAGTAGCGGTACCAGGCATCCAGAACGTATACCCTATATGGCGCCGCGGGACTACGGGAGAACCGCGTTGAATGACAACCGTCCCGACTACTTTCGAGCCGCGACGTGTTGGTTCTGTGGCTTAAACGGACATATGGCAGGGCAATGTATGGTACGCAAGCAGTACGTAGATGATGGAAAGATCATTTTGAAAGAAGGGATCACTTGTATGCCAGATGGAGAGCCAGTAGCACAGAAAGCTCCAAATGGGCCTCCTCAGAAAGACTTTGTGGACCGAAGACTGTCTGAAAAGAAAGTACAAGCTTCTCAGGTTGAGGTACTACAGATGCAACTAGAGGAGGTCGAGTCGTACAATAAACAGTACACTAGAGTTTGGCAAGAATATGAAGAGGCGAAGCGTGCTCAAGAAAGGGTGTTAGAATCCAATCTCAGCGCGGCCTATATTCGAGGGTCGGCAAGAGATTCAATAAGTAACGTGGCAGTTAGTAACAATGAGAAAGGAAGGTTCGAGGAGGGTTTTCGGTAAGTTCGAGGATGGAAAGCCAGGCCCCTACAAAAGAGAAAAATCCTGTTAGGGCCGCGGCACCTGAGAATGATACTGAAAACAAGGGTAATGAACGACGGTTGTGGAAAGAAAAGGACGCGGAACCTGAGAAGGACGCGAGCCTAGAGAAAGATAAGTATAAGGAGTTGGTCAAGAGGGAAAAACGTTTGAGATTCGATGGTGTCGAGATGCCTCCGCTACCTACAGTAGTGAAGAAGAGCCGCGTACCAGAGGTTCCTTACGCGAACGTACCTGATGTGTCGTATTCGCCAACTGAGCAAGAGAAACTGAAAGCTCAGAAAGAGCGGTTAGAGAACCCGAGGGGGATAATTTGGAAGACAAGGAATGAGAAGGCCGCGGAGTCTCCTGTTATTCCGTTAACTAAACATCCTGACGCGGAAGAAACAGTAGTGGAATCAGAAATTTCACTCAGAGGAACAATCAAGTCAAGAGTCAAATTGAAGCCTGAAGAGACCGCGGGAGGTTTGAGAGAGATCCTAGCCAAAAGCCCCCTATTACCTTTTAGCGAGGAAAATGTAGGAGAGGTTCACGTAACAGCAAATACAGTCGCGTTAGCTGACCTTAATGTCACCGCGGAAGTTTTTGTTCTGAAACAGGCGGAAGGAGATCTTCCAGCAGGAGCGGTTGTGATTAGCGATCCAGTTGAACAGTACGTGGAAAGCCTGGGAAGCAAAGATAACCCAATTCAGATCTACGTGGCAAGAGATTCAGAGTCGCTTCGATGCGTGTATCCTTTGGTAAATGGTACCGCGAAGATCGAAAGTCTACTAGACTCGGGTTCACAGATTATCTCTACATCGGAGAAAAGAGCTCGCGAAGCAGGTTTATCGTGGGACCCGGACATAGTAATCTTTATGCAATCGGCTAACAAGGGTGTTGAGAAGTCTTTGGGATTGGCGCGTAATGTACCATTCTTACTAGGCGGAATCACCGTGTACTTACAAGTACACGTAATTCGAGACCCCGCGTATGAATTGCTACTGGGACGGCCTTTTGACACGATCACGGAGAGTTTAGTGGATAATCATGCAGATGGAACGCAGGACCTCGTTATTCAGGACCCTAACACTAAGAAGCGAGCTGTTGTACCTACCTATGAGAGAGGGAAAGGTTCTGTACCTATAAGCAAAGACAAGGAACAGACTCAGGGTTTTTCAGCAGCTTCGAGGAATTGATCCCAGATCAAGGAGAAGCCGCGGTGGTTTTTGAATTAAATAACGAAGGTATTCCCATTGGCATAAGTGATGTAGTATTTGCAGATATAAACGAAGAGCAAAAATCAAAGTTTGAGAAGCGAGAGTTACGCGATCTATACTTATCTGCCGCGGAAAAGTATATTGATCTAAAAAGTGATAAAGAAACGACGAGACCCGTATTGAGATCCTATTTGAGTTCGGTGTATGGAGCGCAAAATCCTGCCGCGTACTCTCAAGCAAATTTCACGGTGCAAGAAGTAGAGCTAGAAGACGGCGTAGAAGAGTTACAGCAAATTCCCCTGTTTGATGTAAGGAGCATCGCGATGCTTGATGTATCCCCTGATATGAAAGATCAAGTGAGGAGGCACGCGTCGCGGCTGTGGAAGGAACGTTACGAACCAATTAGTATCTTGGCAGGGAAGAAATACAAACCTGTCGCGTTGAAAACACGCCCTGTTCTAGGAGATTTGCCATCGAAGTTTAGAATCATAAGAGAGATTAAAGGAGATCCATTGGCTGATATGCCGCAGCTTTCGCCTAATCCTCCAGAATTCACGCCGACTGGTAGGTATACTCAGGAACGTAAAGAGATAATAGACGAGATACATAAGGAAGAATTCCTTTGGCCAGAAGAACGGAAGTTGATGCATCATATGATGATGCAGCAAGAGAAAGGGTTCGCGTGGGACGACAGTGAACGCGGAAGATTCAGAACAGATTTCTTTCCTTCAGTAGAGATGCCCGTGATACCTCATACACCTTGGGTTGAGAGGAACATTCCTATTCCCCCTGGTATTTTTAATGAAGTATGCGCGGCAGTTAGACGAAAGATTGACGCGGGAGTTTACGAACCATCGAACTCGTCTTACCGATCGAAGTGGTTCGCGGTGTTAAAGAAAGACGGAAAGAGTATTCGACTAGTACATAGTTTGGAACCGTTGAACGCGGTAACAATAGCACATTCTGGTATACCGCCTGCTACTGAAGAGCTCGCGGAGAAATTCTGTGGTAGAGCTTGTGGAGGAATTCTAGATTTATATGTTGGCTATGATGAAAGAGAGTTGGCAATAGCATCGCGAGACTTAACTACATTCCAGACTCCCTTTGGAGCCCTGAGGTTAGTAACACTACCGATGGGATGGACGAATTCAGTACCAATCTTCCACGATGATGTAACACACATATTACAAGAAGAGATCCCGGAGTTTACGCAACCATACATCGATGATGTTCCTGTACGCGGTCCTGAAACGACTTATCAAAGTGAAGATGGTACGTACGAGACCATTCCTGGTAATGATGGGATACGGAGGTTTATTTGGGAACATTTCACCAATATGAATAGAGTCATTCAAAGAATGAAGTACTGTGGTGGGACTTTCTCAGGCCCCAAAGCTGTATTGTGTAAAAGCGAGATTACCGTGGTCGGACATAGGTGTACACGAGAAGGAAGAGAGATCGACCCGGAACGAGCGAAAACTATTACCAACTGGGGTGGACCTGAGAATATCCTAGAAGAGAAGGATATAAGACCATTCTTAGGCACCGCGGGACTAGTAAGAATGTTCGTCAAAGACTATGCAAAGATCGCGGAGCCTTTAACCCGATTTACGCGTAAAGATATTCCGTTCGAATGGCGACAAGAGCAAAGTGACGCGTTGGCAAAGTTGAAAGAGACAGTAAAGAATAGCAAGGCATTACGACCACTAAAGTATGATGTGGAAGACCCTGTTATATTGGCAGTAGATACGTCGTGGAAAGCGGTTGGGTTCTATATTTGTCAAGTGGATCCAGAGAATCCGCGACGAAGGTTCTACTCCAGATTCGGTTCGATTACACTAAGTGATCGCGAAGCTAGGTTTTCACAGCCGAAACGGGAGTTGTTTGGTTTGTATCGCGCGTTACGAGCGTGCCAGTATTGGTTGTTTGGTATTCGCAACCTTATAATCGAAACTGACGCGAAGTACATTAAAGGCATGTTAGAGCATCCTGATCAAATGCCAAACGCCGCGATAAATAGGTGGATAGAGTCGATCATGATGTTTCATTTTAAACTGAAGCACGTACCAGGCAAGGTTCACGGACCTGATGGACTATCACGGCGGGATAAGCAAGTAGGAGACGATGAGTATGACAATCCTGAAGATGGTGAAGTTCAAGAACCCTATAAATTAGAGGAGTTTGTAGATAAGATTGACTCTAAGCATGGTTACGCGCAAGTATTAGTTGATGAGAAAGAGGAATGGAAAAGTAATTATATGACAGGTTTAGCCGCGTCGGTAGACGACTTTAAGGAAGAATTGACGCGTGCTTATAAGCAAGAACGAGAGTTCCGCGACATACCAGAAGTAAAACAGTTTGTAGCCGCGAACTTGGCTAATGAAGTACCAGAACTCGAGGAGCCACCAGAGCATATTGACGAAACAGAGTATGATGAGTCTAAGCGATCGAAGGGAGCGATAAACCAAGATAAAACAGTCGCGGAGGTTTTCAAATGGCTAACAGACACTTCTAAGAGGCCTGTAGGCTATGAGAATAACAAACGCTTCAAGAACTTTTTAAGGTTAGCGCGGAACTTCTTTATACAAGACGAAAAACTCTATCGACGTGGAATTGAGGCAAAACATAAGCTGGTAGTTGAGAAGTCGCGTCGCGTCGCCATGATCCATGCTTGTCATGATAGTCTGGGGCACCGCGGCTTCTTCGCTACTAAATCCTTACTTATGGAACGCTTTTGGTGGCCTGAAATGGAGAAAGACATCTATGAGTATGTGAAGACCTGTCATACGTGCCAAGTAAGACAAAAGACAAAGATCAGGATTCCTCCTACCGAGACGAAGACACCGTCAATCTTTCAGAAAATTCACGCTGACACCATGTATATGCCGGCGTCGAATGGCTACAAGCTGATTGTACATGGTAGGTGCGCGTTAACCGGCTGGATGGAAGGAAGACCGTTGAAAGCAGAGTCCGCAAGAGCGATTGGGCAGTGGTTATGGGAAGAAATTATCTGCCGCTGGGGCTGTCTTATAGAGATAGTTACAGATAATGGCGGACCTTTTCTAAAGGCGTTGGAATGGTTAGAGAAGAAATATGGCGTACGCGGTATTCGCATATCACCTTATAACTCCCAAGCCAACGGTATCGTGGAACACGCGCATTATGATGTGCGACACAGTCTCATAAAGGCCGCGGGAGGTGACGATTCAAAATGGTTTTACTATTTCTACTTAGTAATGTGGGCTGATAGGTGTACCATAAGAAAGAGATTTGGGTGCTCCCCATTCTTCGCAGTAACTGGTGCGCACCCCTCGCTACCTTTTGATATCGTTGAGGCAACATGGCTTGTAGAATATCCTGATCATTTCATAAGTGACGCGGAACTAATTGGACTACGGGCGAAAGCATTAGCTAAGCACGCGAAGCACATAGTTGAATTGCGGGAACGCGTAACACGTGAGAAAAGGTCACGGTTGTTGAGGTTTGAAAAAGAGTATAAGTATGTTATTAAAGACTACGTGTTTAAGCCAGGTAGTTTGGTCTTAGTTAGGAATACTCAGATTGAAAAATCTTTGAACTCTAAAACAAAGCCGCGCTATTTAGGACCTATGGTAGTACTCAGGCGTACCACAGGTGGCAGTTACATTGTGGCAGACCTAAATGGTGCGGTGTTCCAGAATAAAATTGGAGCCTTCCGCGTAATTCCATATTGGCCACGGTCGCACATTGAACTCCCCGAGAACCTAAGTGAGCTGATTGGTTTGTCAGAAGATGGCTTGTTGAGAATTGAACAAGGTCTAGAAGAAGAAGAAGAAGATTTATCCGTAGAACACGATCAAGCGGACCTAGATGGTGAAATTCACGCGGACGTTTCAGTATACGACGCGAAGCACTGGATATCGAAGCCGAAGATCTTTCAGTAAATCACTCAAGAGATAGGGCCACATGGCAGTTTTATTATAAAAACGAGTGTATGATCTGTACGTGTTATGTTGAAATATACGCGACAAATTGGAAATAAATAAGTTTACGCGATAGTTGAATACAAGTGCGGAAGGGAAACGGAAAGTTACGCGGTACCTCTATTCACGACAAGAAGATTAAAAAGTGTCGCGGAAGCACAAGAAAAGTTCCAGAAGCAGTTCAAGTATCAGTCACGGAGGGCATATCTTCGTCGCCAGTCATATCGATAAGGGGAACGTTAGTTTTATTAACCAGCTCCTTCTGCTGCGACGCGATGCTCTGGTAGCTCTTCATCAGCAAATCCCGCATTTGGAGCTGGAGACTGATCTGATGGTTGACCGCGATAAGTTTAGAGCGAGTCTCGAACTCCAGCATGGTGAGGCTACGATCAGTAGGCCCACTAACGGGTTCGAGCACCGCGAGATTGGCACGATCAACGAGTGACTGCACAACCGAGTTAGAGAAAGTGGAGACAGGGTCTACCAAAAGATAGGTTAGTTGAAAAGTCGCTAGCGGCAGTATGAAAACGTGACACGTACTAGGGGGTGCCAGAGGTGGATCGAGCATAGAGAAGTTGTGCGCCCAAGTAGGAGGAGCTGCCGCGACACTAACCACCTCCATCTTAGCTTTCTTGGCAGGAGGATTGATGGTACTCTTATCCACCGCGGCAACTGCCTTAAGGTATTGCCGTGAAGTAATAAGCATGCGTGGTATCTCAGAAAAGTGGAGATATCTTACGGGGTGATTAGTCGACGCGTGAGGCTATGAAAGGAACGTTAAGTCAGAATAACATTGGGAGAAGGAATGGTGGTCGTACCCTTTTAACTGCCGCGACGCTAGGCTCAACCTTTGGAGTAAAGGGGGCAACGCGGGTAACTTCTTCAACTGCTGCGAGGTCGAGAGTCTGAAGCGAGGTACATAGTTTTAGCAACAGAGCAAGCTGGCTCGGGGTAGGGTGGCGACCTACCGTGGTATTAGTAGTGGAATCTGCAATAGAGGGGGATTCATCGTCACCCATAGCAATATCGCTACCCGCCGCGTCGTCGTCAACCTCCTCGTCACTACTATCAATACGAGCTTGGGATGCAATACGCTTGCGAATCTAGGAAAAAGTTTTAGTACCAGTGGTTATTCAAGAAAAAGAACTGATTACTTACGCGGCGGCTAGTACGAACGCGACCTTTGCCTTTGACGGGCACTGGGGTTACAGCAGTTGGAACAGGAGCAGCCGCGGCGACTTTGGGAACCTCCTTGGGTTTACCAAACTGAACACATTTACCGCGGTACGGACCAAGTAAATGATGAGTTGGTGTATACTTCGCGGTAACTGGGTCCCGCGGCAGTTGTTCAAAGAAGAACAGAGTGAAAGTACGAATGTCAGCGTTAGCCAGCGCGGCATCAGGGTGAGCTTTCCAGAGCTCGAGCTAAAAAGAGAGAAGTAAGGCACGGGAAGGGAGTCAGCGCAGTAGGAAACTTACGAGTTTTTGTGCACAAGACATCGCGACGCGATTAGCATCGTCAGCACCACGTTTGGCTCGACGCTCGCTAAACGACTTATAAAGAGGTGCTACCTCTTCCACGAGAAACTGGACGTCAACAGAAGAAGTATCAGTAGACATAAGTGAATCCGATAGGAAGAACTTAGGGTTTGGAGGGCCTTTTATACCAGGCCAGGGCAGTCATGACTACGAGGAAACTTGTCAGTGTAGAATTCTAAGTCCGCGATACTTACTTTCAAAGTGGACGCGGCGGACCATATGGTACTTTACCAAAGGACACGAGTGTTCAAGACAACTGGGGACAGTTGCAATTTCAAAGATGGGGAAGGGTCACAGGAGTAGAAAAGTACCGCGTAAGGATCGCTCGAATGTACCGCGTAGAGTTAAGTGCCGCGTAGGATCGCTTGAATTCTGAAAAATCTTATATAACAAAGAAAGTGTCATACAGCTTAAAGATTCAATCTCCATGAAACAAAAGCAGTGATGATTTTCATGTAACAAAGAATATACAGGATCCGCGATATGACAATACTACGATACTAAAAGCTTTTATTACCGCGGGGCCTGGACAAGAACGATGAACGCATGCAGTGATCACTAGTTCTGATATGCATGGTGAAGAGAATCCGGGTTTATGGAGGAAAGCTCCCCCGCGTCGATTTTGGGTTGAATTTGTTCATCAATAATCACCTTGGCCAAGTCCCCGCTAAGTCGAAGCTGGGCCAGGTAATCTTTGCCAAAATTAAAATACCCCGCAGCAATAATGTCGACGAGCTCCGCGACCTTGCCTTCCGCCTTACGCTGAACCCCATGCATCGCTTTGGCAATATGATCCAGGTCTTCAAAAAGCGTCGCGGCCTCGTGTTGAAGAGATAGAGCATCTGAAAACTAGAAGTTAGGAGGAGAAAAGCAAGCAAAAGAAAGAAATACATACGGCGAACAGAGAAGAGGCCGCGGTTGTGCATTGCATCATCTTCGAGCGCGATCTTCCGTATACCGTAGCGAAATGTACAAGCCGAGTCCTTCTTACTCAAGCACTCGTTACAGGACTCGCCAGGTGCCACGAAGACACAAGGTTTGCCATGAACGACGCAAGAGCTGCACCGAAGAGAAGGCTAGCAACGAAAAGTAGAAAGTCAGAATAAAGTGCCGCGGTACAGGAAGCTAGATCACGTACCAGATTGACGCTCTTGGCCACGGATTGAAACATTTTGATATGAGAAGTCATCAGGGGCGGCAATAGACCAGGGAAATCGAAATTGATTGCTTGCGCAGAAGGAGCCTCGTTAGGCTGAAACCACCGCACACCTGCCTCGAAGTTGCCGTGAGAAGAGGAAGGAGCCGCGGAGGCTTTACTTCCCTTGGTGATAGGCAAGGAGTCGCGAGGAATTGCAGCGCCCATCTTCGCTGCCGCGGGGAAAACATGGTCGTACCAGTATTGAGGATACCCCTCCACTTCGCGTAGAAATCGACGATTGTCCGCGGGATCACCCATTTGAGGAGGAGGAGTGAGGAATCGGCCCTCCTCTTGAATAGTAGTAGCCGCGGGTTTGGTATTGGCCCGCTTCTTACCTTTACCTTTGCCTTTCACCTGAAAGGGAGAAGACCTTTAGAAAGAGTGTTGGACGACGGGCAAACCAGCAAGACTTACAGGAGGAGCTGGGTCCTCAGGTAGAGATGAAGTCGCGGGCAGCGCCGCGGAAGCTCCCGGTTGACTAACAGCAACAGCAGAAGGGGGAACGACTGTCGTGGAGGTTAATGGCGAAAAGGAAGCCGGTACCCCAGAGGAAAGAAGAGCAGGAGGGATCGCGTCGTCTCGCAGAGAAGGTGGTAAACGAGGGGTAACGGGCAGCGGCACCTCTATCATGTCCTGACCAAAGCCAGCGGATAAGTCAACCGGCGGAGGCGATCGAGAATGAGCCTAAGTAAGCCAGAGTTTTGAACAAAGAGTCGCGGAGAATTTGTAAAAGAAACTTACGAAGGGAGAGCCAGCAGAGGGAGTAGGAGCGGTAGCGGGCAAAGAAGTAGAGTCCGCGGGGACACTAGGAACAACCTCAGCTGTGGGCTCCGCGTCAGATTCACTGTCCACGCGTCGTCGAGAAAGAACGCGACGACGTTCCTTAGAAAACGAAGTCTCTATATCGGACTCGACAGCTTCATCATCGAACTAAGAAAAGGCGAAGTCAGAAAATAAGCATTAGGGAGGAACAGAGAAATAGTACCAAGTCCAACGGTGGAGGACGTTTTCCCGGACCAACGCGACGATGTCCATGTTTGCGGTGAGAACGCGCAACGGGAGTAGCTGACGCGGGGCTAAGATCGTAGGTCTCATCCTTAAAGGCCAAAAAGTCAGCGTCGTATTGCGCCCGATCTTCCGCGGTGACAGGGCGAAGCTGCAAGAGACAAGTAAAAGTATAAGGTAAAAGAAGGGACAAGAAACTGTTGTACCAAATGAGAAGTCTGACCGCGAGAACGAGCACGCTTGGACGCGAGTTTTCTCAGCGTCTCACGGCGAACGTGTGTGAACGAGACTCCGCAGGAGGAGGCGATGGAGTACGACGCGAAGACGAAGCGAGTGAAGGCAAAGCCGCCGCGGAAGTAGGAATCACAGTCGGTTGGACAGCCAGTTGCCCGCTACGGATGTATTGAAGCAGAGCGAACTCCGCAGCAGATATAGACTGCTGTGAGTTAGGCTCCGACATTCCAGGGAGAGGTGCTGGGGCTGCCTCGCGGCGTTGTCGTTTGTGAGGGCGAGAGTTTGAAGGTCGAGGAGAGGGCATGATAGATTTAGTCTCCGAAGGTGTGGGTGAAAAAGCCTGTCCAAGGAAGTTAAGAAAGGGATCACCAAGAGCGGCCGCGACACTTACTATTAAAGAATTATAGTCAAGGGGTTCAGCTTTGATGGGCATAAACCAGTGATGAAAGAGGGAGCAAAAAGTTGAAGTTCGACACCCGGGCACTGAAGGTTATATACACCTCGCGGCGATGGGGTCCTCAGAATGGTGCCAGTATCAAGTTCCATTCCTAGAAGACGCGAGAGCAAAAGTTTGATGTATTACACACTTATTCAGGGTACGACATACAGCTTTGACAAAGAAGCGATGGCAATCCATTAACTGAATAACCGGTATGTCCGGGAACTAACGTAACCGGACGATGAGGAATGAAGAGACGCGGCGATTTACCAATAAGGTAACGTGATGGCATGTGATGTGACAAGAAGGAGGGAGAGCGCTACATGAGTCAGAAAGAAGTTTGTGATATCCAGAAAAGGGAGGTTGATGCGCCTTTCCGGGATAGACCCTGAGTAGGACCCCAGCGACTGGGACAGTCGATATTTTAGTCAGGGGGAGATGATACGACCGCGGGAATACCACTACCATTTTCGGCCTCGCGGGATTGATCACTCCAGTACAAACCTACTAAGTACACTGTATAGTCCTAAGTTCCGCGGTGTATTACGCACATTCAACCACTAGTATATGTGTACAAAGGTGTACAAGACTGTAGAACGGCACTAAATGGGTCTTCTCAGTGTAGGTATTACCTAAGTATGCACTCAAGTAAAGTGTCGCGGCACTTGTTCTAAGGTCCGACGTGTATAACTTGATGGCCCCAATACTGTATAAACCAACGCGTAGGTAACGAGGTACCGCGGCACTACTCAGAAGGCCAGACTTAGAAACCAGGTAGCAGTAGCTCCGTGCACTAGTCATATCTAATGACCACTGTTGAGCCACAGAAGGGTCTAGACGTACGATGTAACACGAAGTACTTCCGACGACGCGGAAGTAGAACACGTAAGGAGACACAGCGTTAGCGAACTACCGCGATACTTTCTAAAAGCGGCAAGATTATAACCCGATATAGGATACCCTGTTACCGCGTACTATACTTCATCCCTACCTTACGCGGTGCACCATATGCACCATATATCTCATAACTGTCAAGTATCGCGACATTTGTTTGTACTATGTAAATAGAGATACTGTATATAAGAAATAGAACCTGGGCAAGGAAGGGGAGGTTCCCGAGCCCCCCATAGAGCTAATAGCATTTGTGTGTGGAAAAGCTTAAGTCCCTCTGAGTGATTAGAAGTTTTAAAGTGTTAACCGTCGCGTTAGTTCATAAGTCAGTGTGCCTAAGTGTTTACAAGCGGGATCGTCTGGTACCGCGGAGCCTGTGTGTGTAGTGCGAATAAGAGTGGATCGTCTGGTCACTCGTTGAACTCGTCGTCTGGCAGTTCTGAAATCCTCCTATACCCAACTCCACTAAGTGAGAAGTCGTCTGGCATCTCCCAACAATCGTCTGGTTGTTGTATCGTTTGTAGTCACTGGTCGCGGTGATTTGTTAAAGTTACGCGTTAGTTTGTTTGAGTGGTGTGTAGCATAGAGTTATCTGTGCCGCGTCGGTTTTGACTGTGTCTCCGCGTTCCTCTTACAACAACCTTATTCGCTTCACAGAGTTTGTTAGTCCCCCAAACCCCACGAACTTAAAAGTCTTTGTGTGTTGTGTGTGTGTTTTGAGTGCTTGATAGATTCATTCGAGTTAGTTAGCACTTCTTCTCATTCATACCCCATACCAAGCACATCAACGGGGGCATGCTCTCTCTGTTAGGGGGGCTCAGCAACTCAGCAACAAGTCTTGCATAAGAAGGACTATTTACCAGCTTTTCCCAGATACACACTGTGGCGGGCCAGTTGGTCGACCCGCTGGCAATGAGATGTCGAGTTTTAGTTGACATGCACTGCAGTGCTTGTTAGAACCTCCAGCTCAAATTCAGAAGCGGGAACTGACCGTGACAGTCTGTATCGAAATAGGTCCTGCAGGAAAAAATGAACAACTCGAGGAAGGGTTAGTGAACGTCTCGTACCTGATTCTTGTTCAAGAGTCTGCAGGATGTCACCGCCGTGATAATCAATATCGAATATATAGACTTTGCCATCATCACTTCCGCACACCGCAACATCTTTAGCGCCCTCCCCAAAAACACATTGCTTCGGAGATCTTAGTCGAGAATTGCCAGTAAGCGTCAACACAGGCTCTCTGTTTGGAACACGATACAAGTTGAAAACCCCGGTTGAAAGGTTGTGTACGAGGAGCCTAGATTGCCCACGAGAAAGCGCGGCACTTCCCCTAAAGCGTAACGTCAGGGATGACACAGACATGTACAAAAGTCACCCGTACACTCCGCCATCCAACGTGGTCTGCCATTTCACTTCCCCATCTTCCGAGTTCCGACAATACCTTAACAGTTAGTCAGTTGAATGCAGACATATGCACTAAGTTCTAACAACGGCTCACATGATACCGGTTTCCAGACCGAGTACAAGGACACTGTGATTATCCTCTCCGTAGAAACATAACCCACGAGGAATGGTACGGTCGAGGACAGCTGTCCATATTTGCTTCAAGGACGCTAGAACGACATGAGTTCACGCAAAATAACGCTGAAACAGGGTCATTACCGCCGTCATCCACGACTTCGAACATCTTGATATGACCCAAATGGCTCGCCACAGCTAAACGTTTGTTGAGGTCGTCGTACGATAATTCTTCAACTGCGTCGTCCAACTCAAACACGCAATGGTAAGTGCTTGATACAGTTGTGCTCTGTAGAATTATCGTTGAGGGTGGTAGTTCAAGGCTCAGGATCGTACACATACCATCTCATCACCAAGCGCACAAACGGTTAAACCACCTCTGCCTGTTCCAATGCACAGATTGTGTACTGCTTTGCCTGTAGAACCATTCATCCATTTCAAAGCAGTAACCTGCCCCCATTTGGTGTTACGCAGCTTTTGTAGCGAATCGCCAGTGCGTGTGTTCCACACATGCACAATCTCGTCGTCGCCTATGGTTATGACTTCAGAAAGATTCAAGGATTCGATGAAAGTGACCCACCTCCACTAGCTAAATGTTCCCCGTCACGACTAAACGCAAGGCAGTTGATAGGAGCTGAGTGGCCCTTGAGTTCCTTCAGAAGGTGGTATTGGTCGGGCTGACGAAGTATGCAAAGAATGAGTAAGTAATGCAAATGCGAGAGGGAAGTATCTTACAGTCGACATGGGAGTGGAGAGCTTCATGAAATTTTGACTGGGTTATATATTGAGATATAAGTATAGATACAGGTGTTTGAAACCAACTCATCTCGCGACAAAGGGTCCATGAAATAAGAAGAGGCTGAACGCCGAAACAATGAAATCTTTCAAGATAGAAGACGAATTTGCGGTGACGCAGGTTTGCTTTAAATGAAAGACGAAGTTTGCGGACAAGGAGGTCAAGAACAAAGGTGCTTAGCGCTTAGCGCCTTGAAGAGTCAAACCACTGAGACCCAACGGGAAAGGGCGGGCCGCATCCCATCATCACAAAAAAAACAAAGAAAACAATGAACTTCTGATTTGGGATTGTTGAAATCAAGCACGTATAAAATATAGCGAAAGAGGTGGGATCGTCCATTTTACCCAGCTATGGAACAGAAACCCTTCATTCAACGACACCATCCTCCTATCGCACAACGCTTAGTGTTCAAATTAGCACCACCCCGACCTCTTCCGCCCATCGCAGCACGAACAGAGTTCTCTGAGACCTGTTTTTCACACACGACAGAAACGCAGAACCCGGGAAAAGGCGGTGACGGGAATATATCCGGCTCCTCAGCGGGTGTACACGAGGACGAGAACTTACCCTCAGCGGGTGCACCTGGTACCGAGGGTACGCAAGAAAACAGTGAGGATGCTGCGCTTAATAAGATTCCGAAGCCTCGTGGCGAGGCCGGAAAACCAGGAAGTGGCGGGTATAATCTCGAGAAGGTGTTGATAGAGACCCACGGCTGGTCCACAAAATCGTTCAACGAGGTGATGGTGGGTATTTCCGGATAAAATAACAGTAACAATCATACGCTGAACGTTCACAGAATCAGGTCCACGCAGAAGCTCGTAAACGTCTTGACACCACGAAGTCCTATTCTCACCAGAGTAATCAGAAGGTCAATGACCTCTGTGCATACGTGAGTGAGAGGTGATGCGCATTCGCCCTCAGGCTTACCTTGAACCTAGATTACGAAGGAGAACACGAATCTGAGTTTTGACAAGTACGAAAACTATTGGCCGATTCGTGACCTTCTCAAGATGCATCTCAAATCAAGATCTAATGCTCATCGCAGAGCAACTGAAAAAAAGGAGGCAGAAAAATGGAGGAGGAGGGAAGCGTCCGAAGATCTCAATTAGAATACATAAAATACGAATTGAGGGTAATAGGCAGCACTAGTTACTGAAATTCCACCTCGTATTTACCTTCTTTGACTCTTAAGCGAAGTGTCTTGAGTGTATATGTCAGTTTTTGATAGGTCTCAGGTCTAAAACTAAGTTGAACACACCTTCGACAGTGATGTTGCGAGAGCAACTTGTCTTCCTTCCCAAGTGACGGTACGCAGTGCAAAATGAGATGGAACGCCAAAAGTATTGAACGAAATGATGGCCCGCTCGTTTAGCAAGTCGGGTTCAAAGAATCGAGTTCGTAACATGGGTAAAGAACTAAAAGGTTCATCTTTCACCTGTGTTGGCGTGAGTGATCGGAAAATAACATGGATCTCCGCTTCACGCTCTGCGTTCACGACAAAATGGTCGATGTAAACCGCTCCTTTGCCAGGAAGTATGATGCCGCTATTGCCTGCGTGATGTTGGTACGTGGAATAGCGTACTCCCTTCACCACGATGCTGGAAGGCAGATGGACACGACGTGGAGCAGGGATATTGGCAGAATGGAATACATGTCGGAGTTCTTCTGGTAAACCATGTACCTGCCGACCACCAGTATATTCCGGACCATCGCCAGGTGCGTCTTCATGTACATCTTGATCTGAAGGGTCGTGCAGATCTATGCTGAGAGTGTCTTGAACTCGGCGCGAGGTGAGTTTGTTGAACGCATCCAGGCAGTTAAGGATTGCTTGTGGGCAACCGGTCTGGACCATGATCGCACGTAGGTTGGACGAACGTGTGAACGATCTCGCGATGGTTTCCTCGTACTCTCCTGCAAATGAACAATGTGCATCATGAGTCGGAAATAAAAACAACAGAAGCGGTTGGAAGACCTTACCAGGCTTGTAATTGGTGGGAATGCGCTCCAGCATCCCGATGAGACGCTCGTATGGAAATGTCCACCAGCCATGCACAGGGCCATAGAAGAGTAGGTATTCATGAATGTGAAGAGCCATATGGTGATTGGGGTGAGCGGCATACTGAGGGAAGAGCATGTGAAGATGCCGGCGATACTCGACCATGAGCATGAGGTAGAGCTGAGCATGCAAATCGGATGTGATGCGAGAAGTGACTACAACGATGGCAGAGACCAGAAGCAAGGTAAGGTTGAGCATCTGACGCTGACGCTCAGTAGCATCCTTGTTACCCCACAGGCGCGCCAGGGAAATGGGCATGAATACGGTTCCAAGAGAACGCCATTCCTCAGCTTTCAATTTACCACCCTTCAGGTCAGCTGGAGGCGTTGTAAGCCAGGTCGGTTTATTCATGGATATAATATCAGAAAATATCTCTTCCAGGTCATCTTCGTTCAAGGCGTGGCCAAGGTCCTTGGCCGCATTAGAAAGTTCTGGAGCATCGTCATGGTCTTCAACTTGTCGAGAACGCTTTGTAATTGAAAAAGATAAGCTGGGAAGGTGTCAAGGCTATGATACTACGCACCCATTTAAGTATACACGTTACGATGTCCTTCTTTGCATACTTGCTTGTTCTAGCAAGATCACAAGGCAGTGTTCTAGCGGTGAAGAGTAAAGCAGCTCTACTAAAATTGGTCGAGATGACATTAAGGTCCTGAGTGAAGTCTTTCTCGTCTGTAAGACGTTCTGCCAAGGGCTGCTGCAAGTACACCTTCAGACGTGATATTTGTTCTTGATCACTAAGGGACTCGGGAAGTGGATTGCCAAAAGATGCCTCCATCGACAATGGAAATATTTGCCCACCATCAGGTTGCTTATTTCGCTGTTTGAGATGGCGTTAGCAACCTGGCATTCCAAAATTTGATGGAGATGCAACTCACCCATGTTAAGATTTGCCGAGTAATCTCAACTGTGTTACGAACGTTTTCTTTTTTCATCTTATCTCATTGTTTGTACATATGGACACTTTTATTATCAGTAGATAGCATCTTAAGTTATAGATCTAGGGTTATATTAAATACACACGTAGGTAGCATAATGATCGAGATCAAGCATGTAGACCTCAAGGCGATCACGATCATTAATGAAACACTTGAGGCGATCGAACTCATGGTAGACACACGGTGGATTAGTCAAGGGTTATAGCCCAGGGTTTAGGGTTTTATTTACGTATATAACAAGTCCGCTTAGGTAGATATTTCTTTAGCTTCGATCTTGTCAATAACTCCTCGAGTTTAGACTTGTACTTAGCATAACATCTTTGTATCATTCCTCTTCTCAATTCTATTTTCTGCTTTTCTCTTATTCGTGTGAAACTGAGATTCTCGTGTTTGGTTATTTGAGTTTGACAACTCGAGTCGCTGACATAAGATCGAAGCTACACAACTCACCCGACCAACACAATTCAAATCGCCTTCTTGTTGCTATTTCAGTAGCAAGTAAGTTTCTCTTGACCCTTCACACACTTACTTCATTTTCTCCCTTTGATATTCGGGTTTCCGTCCGAATTAGGAATCTGTGCTCCATTAGAGTAATTGCGCCTATAGTACAAACGAGTAACGTTGAGTCCGACTTGGTACTGGCAGCAGAAAGCATCGTCTGATAACCAACCTTCGGGGAGGGGACTTTGCGCTTGGGGAACGAGGTGCACTCCTAGAAAGGCACGTCCAGGTTTACTCAGCAAGCAAGCACAGATTAGGAACTCGTCTATTAGAGGTAGAAAAGGTCCCGAAATCTCTTCGTGAGGTTACTGACGGACCGAAGTAAACTCTACCATTACGGAATCTTGGGGGAACTTTAGCAGTCTCTTCGAAGAAACTACTATCCCATCACCTATCACACCTTCCTACAAATCTCTTGCATCATCTCCCTATTCTACCCGACCTTCTACCCCTATCAGAATGTCTGAAATCGACACCTCGCGAGGAAAATCACTCCTCAACAAACCCGACAACTTCACTGGCGTCAAATCTGAGTTCAAGAATTGGCGTCGAAGGCTCTTTACATACATTCGTGATAAGAAAAATGGTATCACGACCGACGATGAAAGGATTGATGTTGCAATCTCTTTCATGAATGGAAAGCTTGTGGACGGATGGGTGAATAATTACTACAACACCCATTTTGACCAAGACAACGAGAAGTGGCAGAAGGACTGGGCGCAATTCAAGCAAGCCTTGAACAAGGCGTTCCTAGATTCCGGTCTGCAGAGGACAGCACAGGAGAAGGTGGAGTTGTTGAAACAGGGAGCGGGAACGGCAGAGGAGTATTTCCAGGAGTTGGAGATACTGTTGACGGAGGCGGATTACAAGAAGGATGACCCGTACGTGGTGCGGCTCATTGAGAAGGGCATTAATGAGAAAACAATTGATGCCATTTACACGAGGGACGAGTTGCCCAAAGTGTACGACGAATGGAAGGACATAGTGATCAAGATTGATCAACTATGGAGAAGGCGTCAGGAATGGCGCAAGAATCAGAACCAGAACCGACCGGCGTTTACGCCAAGAAGAGAAAGTCCGCAACAGGCGGCAGGAAGTGGTGATCGGAGAGACGCCACAGGAACAACCTTTGGGGGTATAGGTAAACCCATGGACATTGACGCGGCCCGAAGGAATGGGCAGTGCTTCAATTGCGGACAGAAGGGACACATCTCGCGGGATTGTCCAGCGAAGCGGGGTCAGAGAGTGAGGCAGGTGAACGTGCAGGAGGAAGAGAAGAAAGAAGAACAGCCACCGAGCTGGTTCTTGAACTGGTTGAAATCGGATACGGGTTTTGTCAGAGCTCAGAAGTGAATACAGGTCCTTCTGAGTTAGAATCGGAACAGTCTAGTGTAGATCACAAGGACAGCAATTTTCACTTTGTATTTAATCATCCTGAGAATAAATTTGCGTCAGTATCTACAAAGTCCGATTCAAAACCTGTGAGAGAACGTTATCCGCCGAATTCACCAGAATGGATAGCGCAGAGAGTAAGGGAGGATGAGTCAGAACGAGCGGTGGGAATTCTGAGAGCATGGATGCCAACCTGTCGGGCCAGGGAAGCATCAGAAGAAATGGTTGCCCAGATCCGGTCATTGGACATCAGCGAAGCCATCACAGCCGTAAAGTCACTTAAGAAAAACTTGCGGTTCGTAAAAGGTACTAAAGGAAAAGATCTCAAGTTGTCTGTTACAATCGAAGACATCGAGAGTGGCAAGCAGATAGAGACATCAGCATTACTTGACAGTGGAGCAACGGGTTCTTGCGTCAATAAAGAATTCGTAGAGCGACATGGCTTAACTGTTAAGAAATTACCAGTAAAGATGCCGGTATACAATGCTGATGGTACCTTAAACGAAGACGGTTCAATTGAAGGATTCATAGAAGTCAGATTGGTAATGGGAGATCATGCGGAACGCATTGAACTTGCTGTTACAAATTTGGGCAAAACGGACATATTTCTGGGACTCGATTGGTTAAGACGTCATAATCCCAATATAGATTGGAATGACTCAACCTTAAAGTTTGACCGATGTCCTAAGAAGTGTGGTTACATACCATATTACCTAAAACCTGAATCCGACGCTGAAGTCCGGGAACTGGAAGAAGGGGATCGCTTGTTTTACCTGAATTGGGATGGATATCTTCGAAGTATGAACTTTGGAAAGGGCAAAAAGACTGAGTCGAAAGCAGACAAATACGTCAATGAGTACAAGGATGTTTTTGATGAAGCCGATTTCCAAAATTTACCCGAACGAAGACCCTGGGACCATGCAATTGAGCTGAAGCCAGACTTTACGCCAGTAGATTGCAAGGTCTATCCATTAAATCCTTCGGAACAGAAAGTTTTAGATGAGTTCATTAAGGAAAATCTGAAATCTGGACGAATTAGACCATCAAAGTCACCGATGGCCTCACCATTCTTCTTTGTGGCAAAGAAAGATGGGAAACTTCGACCTGTTCAGGATTATCGGAAGTTGAATGAAGCAACGATAAAGAACAAATACCCGTTGCCGCTCATTCAAGAACTCATTGATAAACTGAAGGACTCGAAAGTATTTTCGAAAATGGATGTTCGATGGGGATACAATAATATCCGGATCAAAGAAGGTGATGAGTGGAAGGCGGCATTTAGGACTAATCGGGGGCTCTTTGAACCAACGGTTATGTTCTTTGGTCTTACAAATTCTCCGGCGACCTTCCAAGCGTTCATGAATCATATCTTAAGGGATTTGATCAATGAAGGTCATGTCATGGTGTACTTAGACGACATTTTGGTTTTCACAAATACAATCGAAGAGCACGAGTCAATTGTAAAACAGGTGTTAGATATATTACGACAACACAAGTTGTATCTTAGACCTGAAAAGTGCGAATTCGAGACCAGTAATGTCGAGTACCTTGGAGTGTTTGTAGGAAAACGGACAAGTGCGGATGGATCCAAAGAAAGTCAAAGCGGTTAAAAGAATGGAAAATACCAGGAAACAAGAAGGAAGTACAGTCCTTCTTGGGTTTCTGCAACTTCTACCGACGATTTATCCGAGGGTTCAGTCAAGTGGCGAAACCATTGTCATCACTGACTGGGAATTCAAAGTGGGAATGGACAGAGCAGCAACAGCAGGCATTCGAAGAACTCAAAAGTAGAATTGCCGAAGAAGTTGTTCTAACCATACCCCGTGATCATGGGCAATTCAGAGTCGAGGCAGATTCCTCAGATTATGCGAACGGAGCTGTCTTATCGCAAAAGATAGATGGAAAATGGTGGCCTATTGCATTCAGATCTAGATCTCTAAATGAAACGGAACGTAATTATGAGATCTATGATAAGGAAATGATGGCCATTATGGATTCCTTAGCAGATTGGAGACAGTATCTGATGGGTGCGGAAGAGTCATTTGAGATCTATACAGATCATCAAAATCTTCAGTATTTCAAAAAACCTCAGAAATTGAATCGTCGACAAGCCCGATGGATCACTGAATTATCTGAATACGACTTTACACTGATTCATAAACCTGGAAAGTCGATGGGAAAGCCAGATGCATTGTCCAGGATGGCCAATCATGAGACGGGGGAGAAAGACAATGAGGATGTGGTACTTTTAAAGCCGGAACTTTTTTCGATCAACAGACTAGAGATGCCCGAGGACGAGATCTTAGATCTTATCAAGAAAAAGTCAAAAGTGCGGGATAATCTAGTGAATAAGGCTTTAGAAGGAAAAGAGAAGGATTGGGTCGAGTCAGAGGAAGGAATTGTGACGTGGCAGGATAGGATTTACGTGCCTATTGATAATAGGTTACGGGGAAAGATCATCGGACTACATCATGATACCGTTCTGACGGGACATCCAGGACAGTTCAAAACCATGGAATTGGTGACGAGAAACTATTGGTGGCCGGGAATCACTCAGGATGTACGGAAATACGTTAAAGGGTGTGAAAAGTGTCAGGCCACTAAGATTCATCGAACCAAACCAACGGGAACACTAGTCACAAACAATGTTCCACAAGGTCCCTGGGAAGTCATAGGAACGGATCTGATCGGAGAACTACCGGAAGCTGGAGGTTTTAATGCCATAAGTGTGACTGTGGATCATTTCACGAAACGAACACGTCTGGTACCCACACACATGTCGTTAACGTCTGAAGGAATGGCCAGAATCTATAGGGACAAAATCTTTCCTATACACGGTAATAGCAGCGTAATGAGCACTCTAAGACGTAGGAACTCGTCTAAACTCAAAGGTTGCCTTGTAAAAGCGAGTGTAGTCTGGCGTTGGCAAAGATTCCGCACGCAGAAAACTGACTAAAGTCGAGCTAGACTGTTGGAAAGACTAACTGAACTGTAAGATCACCGTCTAGACCCTTCGACGAGTACCAGAAACAGCAAACAGACAGACACAGACAGACAGACACAGACAGACAGACACAGACAGACAGACAGACAGACAGACAGTTCAAACACAACAGATGTTCAGATATTTAGCACTCTATTAAAGCACTGCAATTCCTAATAGTCCGCCTCTACCAGCTCGAAGAACCGGGGCCTGACGTTCACAATCAAGAGGCCTTCTGCGATTTAACGCTCTAGAAGATACGTAAAGTTCTCCAATTTGGCGGGCAGTCGTAACCTGGGGCGCTCGACCCTATACATGACAGTATATGTACTCTACTGCTTGTAAGTATTTCATAAATAGATAGAAAACTGAGTGGAGTAATTAAAAGGAACAGAGGGATAACATCGAGTATAAAATGGATATAAACAGAAACAATATGACTGAGTTGGGTAAGTAGGCACGTCTAGAGGGTAATTATGTGCAGTTCTTGGGTATATATGTGTAAGTATTATGTTTTAGTGATGTTTTTGGTACATCTAGACCCTTCTTATCATGCGCTCGAGCCATTCTAAACGAACTACTCCTATGCATTTCGTTATTATTCATCTTCGTAACTGTTTTACAGTGTACTTATAGGGGCGCCGAGGGCAGTTTCTAGTCATTTATCCCGTCGGGCTTCCGTATTTTCTCCTATTTCGACATCTAGACCCCATAGCACCTCGTAGATATACCAATATCCAGCGCTCGAAGGTCAATTCTGTCATTACTTTACTAATAAGTTATTATACAGTCATCGAGACTGATCATTTTCATAGCTTTGACCATCTAGTATCTCGGAACGGAATCGTCGATCATATATTTCCGATCATAAAGCGTTATCTCCAGTATATCATCAATCTGCAGGTTCTAGGAGGTCGGCTAAGTTCGAACAAACCATTTTGATGGCTCGGCGATACCTCTAGCTTTGTCCTTTCGACATTATCGAGGCTCATGAGGCTATTACGCCTGTGTGTGTGTAGTTTCTTCCTTCCTAAGTCCCGTGGATTACACAGATACTTAAATAGCGACTTCCAGACGAAGGGCTCTTTGCCAGGCAGGGTGGGTCTGACCATACTGTACAGTCTCGCAGCAGGTAGTTACTTCGCCGAAGGTCTAGAGGCATATCAGCCATAAGGTCTTGATGCATACTCGTACATCGTAGTCCTTTCACTTCGAGCCTTTAACTATTCGTGTTCTATGTTTTAGCTAGCACTATGGGACATAGTCTAGCCCTTTATTCCCATCATATTCACAGTAGAAATCGTTTAATTTCAGGTATTTCAGGTGTGTATGCGTTTTCAGCGCAACATCTCCCCCAAACCAAATCTAGACCGTCCCCGGTCTGGTGATCGGTCAGTCATACAGCCAAAGATACATTCTAAAGCTTCGCAGACAGCCTGTTGATTATATAATACTTATTCACACACATCTCAGAGTTCGCCGAAGCAGTGGTACACTGTTCATTGCTTTTTGCCGGTCTATGCCGATCATCAAATTTCAAACTCCGACCAAAATACTCTCGGCCAGTTGTTTGCCTTCGGCAATTGCCGTAGGTTCTTTTCAGGCAAGTGACTTTCCGTCTCTTTTCCTCTTTCACATTTCTTATTCAGTTTCTTACTTCTCTATTCTTTCTTTTCACGCATCTCTCAGCCTTTCACTGGTCCGTGCGCCGTGGGAACATGGTCAGGTGAGTCGTTCCATAAGTAAACGGACTTCAACTTTTTCACGCCCATTCTTCCTTTCTCTCTATTTTTCACTCAGAGTGGCTCTAGCCTTCTGTTTTTCTCTATACATACTTGTTCTTTTCTTTTCTTCTAATGGCGCGAACTACCGGCAAAGCTTCCAAAGGGAAGGGCAAAGCAGCCTCTTCTTCTCAAATTTCGGCAGTGGCCAAGAAAACTCGAGCCGGTCGAAAGACCGCGCAGATCAACCCTCACGAACAAGCCAATGAAGTCATCGCATGTATTGTCGACGTCTATCGTCGTTACTTTGATAAACCACGAAAGAATCCCCCCAAGGTCTCAGAAATGACCAAGGCCGTGGAAAGTGCCACTCCCTTCATGGTATGTTGTATTTCTTATAGTTTTAATCTTTCATTCTTACATTTTCTCTTCTAGGATACTCTCTTTGAGCACGTCGACTTCGACATCGAGGATTTCTGTCCGCATGTGCGCCCGGTGTGGCTAGCTTTAGTGCGACTTTGCAACCCCCTCGAATCTCGACTCCCATCTCTTCACAAGACTGGTTGGTATATCTCGAAGGACGATCGACAGGAGAAACATAGTCTCGAGCCTGTAAGTCCTTATTCCACCGTAATCTTTTTAATCTTATTCAATATAATTTCCTAGTTTCACGACTTCGATACCATCCTCGGCGACGATTGTGGCGACGACGATACCGTTCTTAGCAACTCAGAGGATGAGGTCCTCGAGTCTGACGACGAGTCCGTCCAAGTCAAGCCTGAGGTTCGTTTTCTTCTTCCTATTCCCTTCAAATTTCTTTCTTATATCCTTTCATATTCTAGCCTGTTCTGACTTCGAAAAAGCGAGCGCTCGAGCTGCTAGAAGACGACGACGACATGGATCTCTTCTCTTTTAAGAAGCCTCGCGCGTCCACTCCTTCCAAAACACTCAAGACTGGTCCACCCGTTCGCGCAGTGAAGCCCAAACCGAAGCCCAAGCCTAAGGCAAAGGCCCCGACTCCCAAAGAGCCATCTCCTGTTGCTAGCGAAAGGTCGCCGACCCCTGCTCCTGCTTCATCAGCGAGGGCTGGTCCTTCTCATCAGGTCTCCGAGGCCGGCCTCTTCACACATCCTGCTAGCGACACGGTCTTCAACCTTGCCGACTTGCTCCATGCAACTCGAACCATCGACGCAGTAAGTCTCTTTCTTATTTATTTTATTACTCTTTCATTTATCTTTTATAGCTCACTGGCAGCTTGCCATGTACGCGATGTACCGCAGCTCACGCAGCAGAGAAGTGTGTCCCGCCCGAAATACAGAGCACCTCCTACAAATGCGCCGTCTGCTTCAAAAGCAGGCAACCTTGTTCATGGACCCTGACGCCGGCTCGTGCCCTCGAGATGCGAAATACGATCTACGGGTTGGCTCGTCAAGGTTCTCATAGTAAGTTTAATCATTTATTTCTTTTTATTTAACATCTTTTCTCATTTCCTCCTTATTCAGACCTCGGCGCAGAAGTTATTGGTCTCGTCGAGAAGATCTCTGTATACGACCAACTTCGCCGCAGCGTCTTGGACCTCGCCGACAACGCCAACAAGCTTCGCGAGTCCATCGAGCGGGACCAGGAGCACCTTCGTGGTTCAGTCACCGATCCTACCCTTCTTTTCAACATTCTTCATCGTAACGACCCTTCATTCAAGGACGAAATCGAAGATTTGAAGATGATAGGCGCGGGCTTGGGCTGGGACATGTCGGTTTTGGATCGAGACTCGAGCTTGGTGAAAACGGAGACTGGTTTTCAGATCCAACCGAGTTCGTCGCGCCTTCCCCTCGACTTCTCTAAATCCGACACTCGCAGCACCATCGAGCGCATGGTAACCTCGGCTCTCGTGCCTCTTCGCTCTTCGGCGAATGCTTCATCTTCCCGGGTACCTGCGTCGGCTGGTTCTTCCTTTCCATCCTCCCTCCCTACCATTACGACACTCAACACCGCCCGTTCCCCGGTGGAGGAGGAAAGCGTTGGTCGGATCCTGGCAGAGGATAGTCCGGAGAGGTGACTCGGGATCTTCGTCGAGGCGTAGCCTACAGTCTTCGGACTTTAAATAATATTTTCATTACATCGCAGCAGGGAGTCTCTTTATAGAGCTCCAAAATCATTATATCTAGCAAGGGTTCTCTTCATAGAGGCCCAAATATCTTTGTTTTTCATTTCTTGTACCATGTACATAGAAATCTCGTGGCCTTAGTGCCAAATAAAAGCTTTCATGTTCTTTCTTTATGTGTGAATCCATTGTTAAGTTCAAATTTAATTTAATATCTTTAAGATTGCCTTCGTCGAGGCTGTAAGTATGGACTCGACTTAGAGAAATCCCAGCTCGAAGGTAATAAGTAGTAACTAGACCCCTTTATTTATAAGTCTCGTGCCCTTACTTATCACTTCTGTGCCTCAGGCACTTATTTGTTCGTTTCAACCAATCTTAGATGTTGATTTATTGAAATCTAAAACACTTAAGTTTCGTTTTTAGAAATTTCAAAATTCTATGTCCTAGATGGACTCCTCTCCCCCAAACCAAAAGAAGTTCAGCGTCCCCGCTGCATATCTCGGCTAGTCCTTAGTTAAGTCCAGGGTGCCTTAATCAGTCGGGCATGTTACTTCGTCGAAGGGACCAGGAGTTCCGCTTTCAGTCAGAAAAGTATAAAGGAGGGTCGCCGAAGGTGGGTCCAAGTTATCAGTACACTTTAAGACCTTCAACCTGCATTCTCGACCTTACTTTCGTCTTCTTCTCGTTCATATTTCATCGTCACATGGCTCGAGGATCCAACAAGACCTGGCCCGAGAGGGATCAATGGTTAAAGGAGACTCAAGAGGCCATTACTGCCGCTCAAGCCGTTCAAGCCTTCCCCAAAGCCAGTCCCAAGCTTCTAGGACCAGTCGTGACGGCTCTAGCCGATCATATGGTTTGTTTATTATATTCTTCAGGCTTCGTCGAGCTCATATTTCTTCATAGTCAAAGCCTTTGAATGCCAAAGTGGTGGCCAAGGATGATATCGCCTTTGATACCTTCCAGAAAGGACTCAACACTGTGATAGCTATTACAGAGATTGATGGGGTAAATCGTCCCTACCATCTAAATGGGCTCGAGGAGTTCTTTGCCAAGCTCGAGGTGCTTCGACAGCCCACTCGCAAGCGCAAGGTAACTCTCCTCTTTCCTCATTAATCTTTACAAGCTTCATTCTATACTCTTCACAGAACGTTAAATCTCCTCTTATCATCGAAGACGATGATGATGATGATGAGATCGAGTTCGTCGGAGGTCGGATTGCTTCTACTCCAGTAAGTATCCATATTTCTTAGGTCGAGACTCCGACTTGACCTAAGTTTAGGACTATAAAGCCGGACTCGCAGCCGCATTGGGTCTTTCTGCATCCATGCATGCCCCTTCTCAAGAATTAAGCCTTCCACCTGGCCTCAAGTTCAACAAGAAGGTCAGGGTAAGTGCGGTGTCTTCTTATCCATCATATTATAACTTCGCCGAACGTTCAGGACGTCGCGAATCGTTCTTCTACTCTTTCATTGGCCCTCGGCGATGTACCTGGAATGGATGTACGTTCTCGTTCCTACCTCAAGGCCATGTATTACTTATCAGTTGCTCAGGATAACATTGCAGCTGCCAATGGCAAGCGCATTCGCCTCGAGCAACCCATTTCCGATCTTCGTGAGGATATTGAGGGTAAGTAAGCATGGGTTCTCCCTGTCTCGACCCTACTGATCATATTGACCAGAGGATAAGACCCTACGAGAAGCCGCCATCGCTACAACTTTCCGTCATATCGCGCTCACTCCATATCTCGAACTGCCCAAGCTTAGCGTCGAAGCTTTACGCTCAGTTCTCAATTTCCTTCGTACCGAACAAGTCACTCTTCAGCATGCTGTACATTTCCATGCCAATCAATACCAGTTCGTTGTTAAACAGATGGACAACATTCAACGAGAGCAATTTAGTCGTCTCTCAGTCGAGGACAAGCAAACCGCTGATTCTTCATCTTCGGAGACCCCTCAAGATGCTACCATGGAGGAGGCTGGGTCTAGCTCGGCTGATACCACAGCTACCAACTCTAGCAGTGCCTAAGTAAGTTTCGTCGATCCCCATAATCTAGTTCTTTCTAATTGAATTGTTGTGAGAATAGGCGCTAGACCCTGTATTCAGAGTCTCCAACCTACTTTACACTCCCAACTCATGATATAGTTCATATACCTTCGTACATATAACTCTTTTGAGTTTCTTATTACTGTCATTACTTCGAGCCTTCAGAATATCGATTAAGTACCACTTCGACGCAATAGAACAAACTGTTTATTGCTTCTAGTTCGCACTCCAGTGATCTCTTCAGGTTCTGCGCTTAAATCCCTCTCAGGAGAAGGATGATCATCTTCTTCATCAGAATCATCTTCATATTCCTCATCCCGAGGCATTCTTAAGTTCGGAATGGAGTCAAAAATGTAATCTCGACTTTGTTCGTCGTAAGTATCCTCATCTTCGTTCACCATACGTTCTAACTGTTCTGCAGTAAGGTCTACGAGGTCTAGCACGTTCGTAGGTAGGTCTATAGGCTCATATCTTGCAAAATGCGGCAGTACGCGAAAGGCAGCAATCTTTTCTTTAAGTACCGAGCCATCCATTTCAGCAATAATGTAGGCACCACCCTTAGTTCGTCTGATGACAATCATAGGTCCTCTATACCTTGGATACATCTTCCTGTCCAAGCTCTTCTCAATTTGAGTGTTTCGAACTTGTACTAGAGTTCCAGGTTTGAAATCATAGTCTTTTATTACATGTTCATAATCTTGTTCAAACTTCTTCATAGTTCTTCTTTTCTCTTCGTCGACCCTGGAAATCATGCCCATAACATGAGTTCTATGCTTTGCCAAGGCTCTAGCCCTGTAGCCGATCAATTCTTCGTAAGTAAGGACTCTATCTGGTACTTCTACCAACCAAGTTGATTCTATAAGGTCTAGAGGCAGTATTGGTTCTGCTCCAGTTACTAAGAAGTAAGGAGAACATCCAAATCCTCTTCTAGTTGTTACTCTGTCTGCCCAAAGCACATGTTTGAGAAACCAGTACCAACGTTTAAGATCACCTCCCGTTGCTTTTACTAAAGCTTGACGGATATCAAAGTGTGCTCTTTCAATCTTTCCATTGGCTTGAGAATTATAGGCTGAGATACGAATCCCTTTAATCCCATACTTCTCTTCCAGCCATTTCAACATTGCAATCATGCTTCTAGCATTATCAGTTACCACTTCTTGAGGGCAACCCCATCTACATATTATATCTTCAAAGAACCATTCGCCTAAGGCTCGAGCTGTCTCATCTCTGATTGCTCGTCCCTCTGACCAAGAAGATAAAGCACATCGGCCATGTACAACGTTCTTACAGCCATTACTAGCCGGAGATACTTTGAATACATCCACATGTACCTTCTGGAACAGAGAAGGGGTGTGAGTAAGGGTAGGTGGTATTTTCAATAGCGCTAGAGCTCGATCTTGACATGCCTGACACGTTTTCACGAACCAGTTGACATCTCGCTCCAGTTCTGGCCACCAGAACCTCTTTTCTATCACAGCCTTCGTAGCATACATTCCTTTGTGTCCCAAATGATCATGAGCACTATGCAGGATATACATACGGCGTCCTTTCTCAACTATCAGCTGATGTTGTCCACCAACTTCATCATTTCTTCGATACATACGTCCTTTCTTGTCGACGAAGTATCGAGACGCCTTCGAAAGAAATTTCTTTCGAGCTCGAGCATCCATCTCATCCAGCATATCCGATTCAGGATGCATTAAGAACTCTTTTATTCTTGGTAGCAGTCGATCTAGCTCAATCCCTATGGTAGTTCTATGTTCTTCCATATAAGGATGATCATGTTCCCATTCTTCTGTCGATTCAGGAGCTACTAGAACCTGTGCAAACTGGTCTAGAGTCTTTCCTTGTTCAAATAGTATGTGTTCTCGCCAGTAGGCGAATCTTCGTTCTTCTTCAATTAATTCTTGAATATCATCTTCGAAGTCTTCTACTGACAAGGCTAGACCCTGTAAGTATCCACCTCTAGAGTCTATTTCATGCTTAAAGTCTTCAAAGTCATAAGGGCCCTGCTCATTCTCATCTTCCTGACGAAACCGCAATGGTTCCCCATCATCTTCATCTAGATAATCTTCCTCTTCAGCAGGTAATCTCTCTGTTGGTTCACTACCCGGTGGTGGTCTAGATAGTCCATCAGGTCCATGTATAGACCCCTTGATATGTACCAATTCAAAGTGATACTTTCTTATTTCTTCAATCCAACGATTAATAGTTGCATTTGGGCCACTACTTGGGTTATCTAACATCCCTTTTATGTAGCTAGCATCCGTTTCTACAGTTAGATCCCTACAACCATAAGTTTGGTAGTAAGTATGGGCTAGCGCGAGCTTGAGCCCATATAACTCTCTCTTAGGCTGTGAGAACCTTGCTTCTCGTTCATTTAATGTTATAGATCCAAAGTAGTTATAAAACTTCTTCTTAGGATCTTTAGGATCTCTTTGGTATAAATAATATCCTACAGCCATCCATGATGTATCCACTGCTAGAGTAATGCCGCTAGACAACGAATAATCAATTGGTTTCAATGCAGGAGCATTTCTAACGCCTTCTTTTAATAGCTCGACGGCTTCTAACTCTTTTTCTCCTATCTCAAAGGGAACTTGTGAACTAGTCATCCTCGTGAGGGGTCTAGCCTTCTTTGCATAGTCTTTAATGAACATCCTGAGTTGTCCTGCAGTCCCCAAGAATGATTTAACGTGTGTACGCTTCGTCCATTGAGTTGCATCCCATGACAAAATGGTCTTAGCCATCTTTTCTTCAGGTAATTCACCCTCATACGAGACTCTATGTCCCACAACATTTCCTTCTGCGCAGCAAATGAATGCTTTAGGTCCTGAGAAGGTTCCTCCAGCATGTTTCATTCGTTGAACAATTCTATTCATATTTTGCATGTGTTCCCATACAAATCTTCTAATTCCACTGTTCTCAGGAATTGTTTCGTATCCTCCACCTTCGAGCTCATATCTAGTAGACGGTCCTTTCACTGGAACATCATCTATATAGGGTCTCGTTATGTGTGGAATTTCTTCTTTCAATATATAAGTGATATCATCATGATAGATTGGTACTGAGTTAGTCCAACCCATTGGTAGTTTTACAAGTCGGTGAGGGCCAAAAGGAGTTTGAAACGTCGTCAAATCCCTCGATCCCTCATCTACGAGCCTTTCATCATAGCCTACAAATACATCTAGCAGTCCAATACAAGATCTGCCTGCAAAGCTTCTAGCTATATCAGCCGTAGCAGGAGGTATGCCTGAGTGTTGAATTGTGACCTTATTTAACGGTTCTAGACTGTGTACTAGCCGTAAACTTTTGCCATCTTTCTTCAAAACACAGAACCATCTGGATCTATAAGAGGAGCTCGAGGGTTCGTAGACCCCAGAATCAATCTTATCTTTAATTATTTTGCATACATCTCCATAGATCCCGGGCGGAATAGGTATATTCCTCTCGACCCATGGAGTATGTGGTATAACAGGAAATTTAACAGGTGGAAAGAACTCTGTCTTGAAAGTTCCCCCTTCTGAAGCTTCCCATGCAAAACCTTTCTCTTGTACCTTCATTAAGTGATGTACTAGCTTCATTTCTTCAGGCCATAAGAAGTCTTCATCATGATTCTTCTCAATAATAGCTTTTCTTTCTTCATTATAACGTTCTCCAGGTGTGAAGTCTGGTGGATTTGGTGACAAAGTCGGCATCCCTTCTAGCGGGTCACCAGTTATGTGCCTTTCTATCCTGAACTCTTCTGGAAGCGTAGTTTTTACTGGTTTCACTTTTATTGCCACAGGTTTGTACTTACTGCCGAATACTGCAAACGGTTTTCGAAATCTAGCCTTACTTCCACGAGGTAGGATCCTACAGTGTAAGTTTGGCATTCGCCGAACCATTTTCTCAGTTCGAGCAGCCGTATTGAATACAGTAGCTGCCTCGAGACCCTCATACGCAGGTCTCGAAGGTACTTTCTCATCCTGTACTCTAGCTTCACGCCAAGTACAATATACCTTGCAATTATCTTCGGTTATTTCCTTCTTCATGTAGCTTTTAAGCATAAGGGCAGCCTTGGGATCACTCTCTTCAATGCTAGCTCGAGATGCATATACATATGCCTCAGCCTTCTCATTATTAGAGAATGTCTCCTCATCAGGCAGTCTATACCCAGTTATTTCATATCTACCATCTTCTCCTAGGCCAATACTTACAGCAACCTCTCCCTGATGGCCTGTCAGATCTTCGAGGATTGAAAATTTCCATCTTGTGGACTTCTTTCCTCTTCTGCAGCTTTTTGGGTAGCTGGTGTAAGTTTTTCTTCTCCTTCAGGCTTCGGTCCAATACCTCTGCCTCGTTCATATGTTCCCATTGTGCAGGTCATGCCAGAATTAGGGTCTCGAATCGTTAATTCTTGACTTCCATCCTTATTTGTCTTAATATTACTTTCTGTTAAAACATCGAAGGGTCTTCCCAACAGAACTTTATATGGAGCTTTATCCATCACATGAATCTGCATATAAACGACTATTTCACCAAAGGTAAACGGTACGTTCCTAGCTAGACCCCTGGTTGGGCTTAGCTGTCCACTAGCACTTTGCATATGGATAACAGTCTTTGGATCCCAGGCTAGACCTAGTCCCATTGCTATATCCGTGTCCATTGATACTATTTGAGACCCACTGTCAAGTATACACTCGACTGGCCCTTGTTTATTAATATCAGGAAAGATAACTCGCAGACTATCACTTGGTCTGGCTACAATGATAATCTTTCCTCGTTCAGATGGCGGAACATCTTCGAGATATTGTTCTACAACATCTACATGGACTAAAGATCCTGTTTGCAAGCCGCTCGAGCCTTCGAGGACCTGTACAAAGCAGTCTCCCCATGCTAGATCATCAATATCCACTACTTGAGTGTCATATGGCAAAGAGATAGAATCCTCAGGTAGATCAGTGTCTTCTGGGTTTTCCTCGTCTCTAATCTCTTGTACAAATGCCTTTAGAGGCCTCTTATATACTCGACTATTCTTAGTCTTTCTATTCAATATTTTCTGCAAAGTAGGGGAAATAGCAATTACTTCTTCCATACTTATAGGTATTTCACTCTTTAATATCTTCGTTGCAACTTCTTCAGCAACTCCAGGCCTGTACACGCCACTTTGTAGTTTGTATTCAGGTCCCTTAGGCAAATCAAATGTTACTTTCTTCTTCGCCGAGCCTCGAGACTCTTCTATATCCACACTAGGTGTTCTAGCGGTCACTGGGGACGTTTCTAGACCCTCCTTTGGTGGTTGGATTCGTCTCTCAATAGGCTTTATGTTATCAAATGGTCTTTTATTTAAGTTTTTGGTTTCCGGGACGTTATGCGCGGGCGCCTCTTTGCCTAATTCGGGCTCAGGGGTTTCCAACGACTCATCCGTCATGTTTATGGGTTTATACAAGTGTCGATTAAAGTTCTTAGGACGCTCTAGCACCACTTCGAGGCGTCTAGACGTCTTTCCAGCATTATCTTCCTCCGGAGCTTTGCTGGGAACAGGGCTAGGTAACTTCTTTGCACCAACTAGCACCTGTTTAAGCTCCTTCATCGAAAGTATTAGTTTTTCGAACCTCCAGGAGTGTTTATAGACACTTGTCCATCAGACAAGGCCTTATACTCAACTCCCATCCTTTCTAGCTGTTCAAGTACTTGTACAGCCAATGTATCAACTTCATTATTTTCCATTCCCAGGGGGCTAGCTTCGTGCAGCTGCACCTGGTATGCATTTGGCATAGATTCTACTTCATATAAGAACTGATCTGGGTGGACTTCTACATCCCATCCCTTCTCTTTTGCAATTTTCTCAATCTTTTCTTTTCTAGTCTCTTTATCTCCTTCATTTATCCAAGGAAGTGGCGAACCATCCTTTAGTTCCCATCTATTCCTCGCATTTCGCTTCATCCATCCCTTACTTACAAAGTGATGTTGAGCTGGACAGTCTTGTGAACCATGTCCTCTGCCTCCACACATGAAACAAGCTAGATCACGGGCAGGCATAACTCTACTCGTGTCCAGAAGTCCTCTGTTAGGCATAGAAGACATACCAACATTCGTCGAAGACGCTAGACCCATATTTCCAGTGTTTCTACTTGACATTTGTACCATCCTTATCAAGGACTTCATCATCTCTTGATTCTGGTTCGTCATAGTGTCTAGCTTCTGGTGAATGGTCTTAATTTTCGTCTCGTTATCATCTACTGTGTACGAAATCTTTCGTTCCCACTCATTCTGTGCTTCTTCCTGCTTTATAGCAGTTAACCTGTCAGTCATAGATGGTCGGCTCGAGAGGGGTCTAGCTCCAGTGTTTATGACACCTGGTAGGCTCCAACTCGCTCCTACATCATATAATTCCTCAGGAGGAATAGCACATACAGCTTTTGCAGCTTTTACAACTTGCTCTAGAGTCCAAGGATCATCTCTTCGACGAACCCCTTCTCCAGTACCATTAGTTGATAATTTTCGAATAACTCTCTTTCTAAACTGTTCTTCTAGAGCAGCTAGATATCCTTGTACTGCCTCGAAGTTCGAGATGACAGCATGTCCACTCATTAACTTCTTTGCTTCAATCTGATACGCCCTCGAGAAGGCCAAAAGCTTCTCTAGTTGACCAGATGGCACTAGCATGTACTTTTCAATTACACTCATGAGCCTCTGCTTCGAGCCATATCCGTCCTTATCACTAGAATCCGGATAGCAGTCAAGCAAGGCAACTCTAAATGTTTCCCAATCATCTCCTGAAGCTGCATCAAGCGTAGCTAGCTCCTTTCTCGTCTCATAAGTCATGTATTTCAAGGCTAGATGGATCTTCGCCATCTCAGATCTGATATTTAAAGTCCTAAAGATTTCCTCTAAGTCCTCGAGCCATCCTGCAAGTTTCTCAGGACGATCTCTATCAAATATGGGTGCCTTCTTTGAGACTTTCGGTAACTGCTCGTTTTGTACTTCGGCGAGCACCTCAGCAGGTAGCTCTCGTAAGTATGCATCTACTACTTCAGTTTGTTGAGGTCGGCGCGGCCGATTTCCTCCAGGATTTCGATTTGCCGCAGCCTCATCAATATTTGGTTGTCTCTGCTGCTGTGGGTTTCGCCCTTGACCAGTAGGTCCAGCAGTAGTATTATTTCCTTCATCAGGCATGTTTGTAAAATCAGAGAATTCAGGACTTGGTAGTCTTATATCTCCTATAACTTCGTTTGTTCCTCTATACCTCTCTCTAGACAGAGGCAAGTTGTTTCGAACAGGGATTCTACTACGACGAGGGGGTCTAGATTCGAATATTAATTCTTCTTGTCCAGCCTCACGGGAATTTCGTGTAGTTCTAGGTTTTCCACGACGGCTAGAGTCACTAATCTTTGCAAGAGACTCGGATTCGAAGTAGAATACCTTGAAGTGTTATGCAAATGTACAATTTACACTTCGAGAGGCAAATCAAATCGTCAATTCAATTCGCCGAGGTCAAAAGACAGCGATATTTAGACACAGGGGTCTTTCAAGAGTAAAACTCGATATAATTGTTTTCTGAAACTACCCCTCGCGGTGGGCTCCAGATAATAGCAGCGTAATGAGCACTCTAAGACGTAGGAACTCGTCTAAACTCAAAGGTTGCCTTGTAAAAGCGAGTGTAGTCTGGCGTTGGCAAAGATTCCGCACGCAGAAAACTGACTAAAGTCGAGCTAGACTGTTGGAAAGACTAACTGAACTGTAAGATCACCGTCTAGACCCTTCGACGAGTACCAGAAACAGCAAACAGACAGACACAGACAGACAGACACAGACAGACAGACACAGACAGACAGACAGACAGACAGACAGTTCAAACACAACAGATGTTCAGATATTTAGCACTCTATTAAAGCACTGCAATTCCTAATAGTCCGCCTCTACCAGCTCGAAGAACCGGGGCCTGACGTTCACAATCAAGAGGCCTTCTGCGATTTAACGCTCTAGAAGATACGTAAAGTTCTCCAATTTGGCGGGCAGTCGTAACCTGGGGCGCTCGACCCTATACATGACAGTATATGTACTCTACTGCTTGTAAGTATTTCATAAATAGATAGAAAACTGAGTGGAGTAATTAAAAGGAACAGAGGGATAACATCGAGTATAAAATGGATATAAACAGAAA
Source organism: Omphalotus guepiniiformis (assembly GCA_028554645.1). Taxonomy (NCBI): domain Eukaryota; kingdom Fungi; phylum Basidiomycota; class Agaricomycetes; order Agaricales; family Omphalotaceae; genus Omphalotus; species Omphalotus guepiniiformis. The sequence goes on from JAQOOI010000021.1 coordinate 1,869,933, forward strand.
CAATATGACTGAGTTGGGTAAGTAGGCACGTCTAGAGGGTAATTATGTGCAGTTCTTGGGTATATATGTGTAAGTATTATGTTTTAGTGATGTTTTTGGTACATCTAGACCCTTCTTATCATGCGCTCGAGCCATTCTAAACGAACTACTCCTATGCATTTCGTTATTATTCATCTTCGTAACTGTTTTACAGTGTACTTATAGGGGCGCCGAGGGCAGTTTCTAGTCATTTATCCCGTCGGGCTTCCGTATTTTCTCCTATTTCGACATCTAGACCCCATAGCACCTCGTAGATATACCAATATCCAGCGCTCGAAGGTCAATTCTGTCATTACTTTACTAATAAGTTATTATACAGTCATCGAGACTGATCATTTTCATAGCTTTGACCATCTAGTATCTCGGAACGGAATCGTCGATCATATATTTCCGATCATAAAGCGTTATCTCCAGTATATCATCAATCTGCAGGTTCTAGGAGGTCGGCTAAGTTCGAACAAACCATTTTGATGGCTCGGCGATACCTCTAGCTTTGTCCTTTCGACATTATCGAGGCTCATGAGGCTATTACGCCTGTGTGTGTGTAGTTTCTTCCTTCCTAAGTCCCGTGGATTACACAGATACTTAAATAGCGACTTCCAGACGAAGGGCTCTTTGCCAGGCAGGGTGGGTCTGACCATACTGTACAGTCTCGCAGCAGGTAGTTACTTCGCCGAAGGTCTAGAGGCATATCAGCCATAAGGTCTTGATGCATACTCGTACATCGTAGTCCTTTCACTTCGAGCCTTTAACTATTCGTGTTCTATGTTTTAGCTAGCACTATGGGACATAGTCTAGCCCTTTATTCCCATCATATTCACAGTAGAAATCGTTTTAATTTCAGGTATTTCAGGTGTGTATGCGTTTTCAGCGCAACAACGGATTACCGAGAAAGATTATTCATGATCGGGGACCCCAATATCATTCCCGATTCATGAAGGAACTATACCGGTTATTAGGCATTCAAGGAAGCTTCACAACGGCATATCACCCACAGACGAATGGACAGACGGAACGGATGAACCAAGAGATTGAACATTATCTCCGGTTATTTATCAATCAACATCAGAACGACTGGCATGAATGGTTACCAACAGCAGAGTTCGTGTTGAATGATAGGATACACTCAGCCACGGGTGTTACTCCGTTCTATGCGGATATGGGACGACATCCGTATAAGGGAACAGCTCCAAGAACTCCGTCGGCAAATCCCACAGCACAGGAATTTGCCGATAAGATGATCAAGATCAGGGACGAAGTAGAGGCGGCGCTTAAGAAGGCAAAGGAAGACATGACTCGGTATTACGACAAGAAGAGGAAACCATCAGTCGAATATAAGCCTAATGACAAAGTATGGCTTGAAGCGACAAACCTGACTTCTGATCGACCAATGAAGAAGTTGGATGATAAACGATTTGGTCCTTTTGAAGTCGTAAAGAAAGTTGGAGCGACGTCGTATCAACTAAAGATACCGAAGACTTGGAAGAGGATACATCCAGTCTTTAACGAAGTTTTACTGTCACCCTATCATCCGCCTGAATTCCCCGAACAGCCTAAGAATGATAATCCGCCACCAGTGATAGAAGGAGAAGAACCGGAGTTTGAAGTGGAAGAGATAGTAGATTCAGGGAAATATAGGGGAGGGAGATTCGGATACAAAGTCCAATGGAAGGGATACTCGCGGCACGAACAAACATGGGAACCATTAGCAAACCTTGCAAACGCAAAAGAAGCAATTGAAGAGTTTCATAAAAAATTCCCCACTAAACCACGACCACCTCAGTTAAGAAAGATTGAGGTTCCAATTTCCTTATTCCCAACATCATTGTTACGACCTATCCCTGAAGCATATACGGAAGTAGTAGAAACGAAGAAGATGCCGACAGAAGCATTAGCAGTGAAGTTAGGACGATGGGGACATCGTCCCTAAGGAGGGGGTCATGTTACGAACGTTTTCTTTTTTCATCTTATCTCATTGTTTGTACATATGGACACTTTTATTATCAGTAGATAGCATCTTAAGTTATAGATCTAGGGTTATATTAAATACACACGTAGGTAGCATAATGATCGAGATCAAGCATGTAGACCTCAAGGCGATCACGATCATTAATGAAACACTTGAGGCGATCGAACTCATGGTAGACACACGGTGGATTAGTCAAGGGTTATAGCCCAGGGTTTAGGGTTTTATTTACGTATATAACAAGTCCGCTTAGGTAGATATTTCTTTAGCTTCGATCTTGTCAATAACTCCTCGAGTTTAGACTTGTACTTAGCATAACATCTTTGTATCATTCCTCTTCTCAATTCTATTTTCTGCTTTTCTCTTATTCGTGTGAAACTGAGATTCTTGTGTTTGGTTATTTGAGTTTGACAACTCGAGTCGCTGACAAACTGTACTAAGGTCGCTTTCATTCTCCAGGTCGCAAGGAATAGCCTTTGCAATGAACAGTAGAACTGTTTTGGTTCTCTGCATGAACCATCTGCATTGGGCGTTGAACCCATCACTGCCCTGAAGCTCGGAGGAAAGGCGCTGCTGAAGCCTCTCCTTCACGGTGCGAATGCTATCTTGGTCAGCCTTGTCATTTGGTAACGGATTTCCATAGGACTCTTGTAACTTCAATAGAAGAACCTTTTCCTTCCTCTTCACATTCTCCTGGGCCTTCTTCCTCACCACCTTGCTATCAGACTTATCCCTGTACCCAAGGATGCAGCGAAAGTGCTCTTGCAGTAGTCCAAGAAATAGATTATGCATGGAGTCGATGACAACGAACTGGGATGGATCAAAATATGGAAGACGTAGAAGTTCAGTGTAGCGGACACCACAGGAGTCGGATATCGCTTCAGCTTCACCCGGGGTTGCTGCATTCTGCCATTTGAAAGCATGACCTCTCCATTCCTCATTATCGCGTCGGTCCCAGCTAGACTGATCGTAGTCACCGTATCCATGTTTCTTCAAGCAGCATTTGCATACCGCACAAAAGAACTCTGAAGTACAGCTGACAAATCCAGCAATTTTTCGTGCAGCGGGCAAGTCGCAGATCACAGCAACAAGCGCACAAAGCACACGTTGCCCTTGCTCATACAGGGATGTGCGAGAGTATTGTACGCCATGTTCCCAGAATTCGAGGAATTGGTCGACAAGGGGTGTCAGGAATGAATTGATCACGAGTCTAGGTTCGTGAGGACCTGGGATGATGCCTGCTAAGAACATGTTTTCTGTTTTGTACCGTTTCTCGGGTGGTAAATTCAAGCAGACCAGACTGAGTACCCCAACCGAGATCTTCTTCCCTGCAATTTTATTTGTGAGGGGGTTGAAAAAATCAAAACCCAAGGCGAAGACATAGCGGCCCTCGGTAGCGGAACCAACACTGAAGTGCTGACCATCGGGTCCTTTGAAGTCCTTTAAAATCGAACCATGAAAGATGTCTCCGAGTTCCTCGGGAGACAGGTCGCTATTTCTACGCGACCACGCGCTGTCCATTTCCTTCTCGTAGCCTTCCCGAGATAGCAAACGCGCCAGCCAATCTTTGAACTCGAAGGACACATAAGGTCGAATAGGGACCTCGATGGTCTCAGTACCGATCTTCTTTGGTCGAGTTAGCAGCGTGTGACATGGGGCCTTCTTGCTCTTCCCGGTTTTCCTATCGGGAAAGCGCTTGTACGTGCAACGTTCAGGATAAGGGTTTCGGGGGTTACTAGGATCAGGTTTGTAAGTAGAATTACAGGAGGGGCACACCGCATAGACAGTGCTGTCTCCGTCAAGATCAAATTGTTCAGCGGCGGTACCAGGATCGCGAGGTAGCTTAGATAGAAGATTCCTCAGGATTGGAGAGAAAGGTGAACCGGCCAACGCAAGAGTGAATGCGGATTCGACAATGATGCGGCACATGTCCAGTATAAAAACGCAGCCCCTTCGAGACAAGGACAGAATAACCTGGCAAGCCACCATCAAGAATACGATTTGCTGCGGGATACGGTGAGTCCCGCCAAGTATTCCTTGAAAATGCCGGCCTGGAAGACGTCAGCCCAAAGTTCATTTCACCAGAGTAGGATCTGACGCACCACTGTCGAAAAAATGGTCTTTCGGCAAGCTTTTAGACGCTCTCGATGCCTTCCGAGCAGCATCTATGGCCTCGTAGCATTGATGCAACTTTATTTCGGCTTGGCTGTAGATATCTTGAAGCTCCGGCCTTTTGCAGTACTTCTGGCGTACTACAAGATCCATAGCTATCCTGCGACACCGTTCTTCACCAAGATCTACTGCTTTGCTGCCGCTTGCATCGTCCAGGACCTGCGCAAGGATGGCCTCAAGATCATTGAGGAGCTTGCTGGCGGATTCAATCTGGGATCGAATTTTATATCTAGCATATTGTGGGCGGCGCCGAAGATTCTGATTCGAGGGAGTTTGGGACGGCTCCGCTTCTAATTGCTCTGCGCGGGACTGGTATGCTGATCGCAGCGTTGAATCGGAGCGGGATAAAGCGGCTGCAGCACGAGCACGACTGTCCGCTAATCTGTGATCGCGCAAAGTATTGGCGGAGACCAGCGCACCGCCGCAGCCGTGTGTTGAGCAATTACAAGGGTGGTGATTGGTAGATGGCATCTCTGTAAAACAAAAAGTCAATGAAACGGGAAACGAAGGAGGCAGATTATGGCATACCCAGTAGTCCAGAAATTAGGCAAAATTGAAAAATCCCCACTCAAGTACTACACATGAGGTTGAACGTTGAACGTTGAACGCTCACCGATGCTGATCCGACCGTTAATGGGAGAGCGGAGGTTTTCACAACCGATAGCCGGAGCATGTTATGAATCATGATTATACAAATCAGATGTTCAAAAGTTCTTTACGCTCTTTACGCTATTGGAGGGAGAATACAGAATGGCTATCTATCTCAAATACTTTTTGCAGTTGACATATGGGTGAATGCGGAAAACACGCTCCTTTTGGATTAATCTTCTACTCCCCGTGGGATTCAATGTGGATGTTTGCTACTGGCTTTCCGCGTACAGCACACGCATCCCTCGAGACCGGTGCGTCGCCAAATGACATGGTAAGAGATGGGTGGGGACGAAAAGCTGTTGGACACAGATCCTCCAGTCTCGTTCGTTTGATCAACAAAAAGGCGATGGTGGGTATATACCTCCAGCCTCAACTCGGTCGTGGTAGATGTAGACTTGTACTGTCTCAGCTTCCGATTGTCCCCCTTGGCTATGAGGATTCTCAGCCGAAGACGGAGTAATAATCCTTCAACGCACCTAGACATGCACCGATGAGTGCATCGATGAGGCCACAACTGAACGTGATTAATTGTTTCCCCTGTATCCAGTACCCAATAGTGATATTGTAACTCAGCAAAATATCAAGTTAATTGGATGTACTTGGCAGTATGTGATCATCGGCCTTGAAGCTTGAAGGTTGAATGTGGCCCGTGGGATTGAATTTAAGCGCGATCGTGGTGGAACTCCATTAATTCCTATGTTTGACCCGCAGAAGAATATTTGAGTGCCAAAGAACGAGCTCTGAGGTATAAACTCAGGGACGTTCACTTTGCTCCTGTGTTGGTAGAGTCTGCAGAGTATTCGCCTTACCTGGCATTACAAGTTGGGCGCTTACAAGTTGGGCGCTTGCATTCATTCCCACGGGTCACGTTTGAATTGCACCCGATGATCCACGCACACCAAATCAACTTTTGTTACTACCGCAAGTCCGGCTTCACAGGAACGAAATAGGTGAGTCGCTCATATGCGCTGGGTTACTTCCTACTAATTCTTCATATCAGCCGGCACCCATCTACATCTACCGACCTTGACGCTGGAGGTTTATACCCACCATCGTCTCGTTTCCACCGTGGACCCATCCCTTACCGTGGCGTGTCGGCCTAACAATGCTGGACTTTGAAACATGCGCAACTCTCTTCTCGGCAAGCCTTCGAGGCACTGGTGAGTCTGGTTCCCAAACTCGCCGCGTCTCGGTCCTCGTTCGTTTCATTTGGCGACGCACCGGTCTCGAGGGATGCGTGTACTGTACGCGGAAGCCACGACCTTGGCGGCTGATGTTCACTGTAGCGCTCGTGTCCTTCGCGAACGGTGCGCCGTCGAATTCAGAGATTCGGGAGCGAGAGCGCGACCGTGAATGCTAAATAGGAGCTGACATTTATGTTCCAGGCTGAATCAGTCAGCAATATTGAGCTTATCTATGCGCTCTGGACCGAGCAAGTATCAGCAAAGAACCTCTGCCGTGTATTCCATGGCTTGGGCTGCCTCCTCGCCCCACCCCATCCTTGACGAGGGCAAAGGAAGAATGGAGCTGTCCTCACAATCCTCGGCTGTACTTGTGCCTACTGGGTTCAATCAGCATATCTCGAGACGTGCAAGCAGAAAGGTTGGAAGTAGTGCGATTCAATGTATTCATCCATGCAGTACTGCAATAACTACTTCAACACGTAAGCTGTAACTATTTAGGTATGAAAGACTGGTAATGGAAGTTCAGGGGCGGGACGAAGAAGAATTTGCTGGGTCCCGTTCAAGGAATCGTACCAAGCTTTGTTGTAGAAGTTGATTGGAAGAAAGGCGATGGCTTCTCGGCGACTCGCTATCGGGTGACGGGGCCGCTCACGGGCGTGAGCCTGTCCTCCAGGCCTCCGATTCCCATAGACCGTGAAGATATCGGCTTGCTTATCCACCCACACCAGCAAGTCTAACAGAGCATAGCTCCGCCACTCCAGGATGTGCACAAGATGTTTAGCATTAGCTTCCTTTTGGTGGCCAGGCCTACTATCGCTGTCGTCGGAACTGACACCCTGAGGACCCATGAGATGTATGATTTTATACAGCGCTTTCCATATCTCGCGCGAGTGTGAGTCTCCCGCTTCCATATTGCCTGCTGAGATGTCCATACGATGTAAAAAAATCTGCCGTCCACCAATGTCAGGACATATATGCTTAAAGGAATCTTATAAAACTCACCCGATACCGCCTTGACGCTACTCTTGCTAATCAGAGCACCACCTGGAAATGCTCATCAGCCTGCAACTTGGCTTCTTCCTTCGTTTGGCCCTCGGCAGGTATGTATTTGTTCATGACATTCTTGATGTCCCTCAGCCTCTGCTTAAAATGTTTCTGAGCTTCAGAGTGACGTCCCTCTGCCGCTTCCTGGGCGGCCTGTAACTTCATAGGGCTATCACCCGCTGCCTCCAAGTCTTGCTTCACAAGAAGATCAGCAAATTGGTGGGCCAGACAATTGTTCCAAGGATGCGAAAGGGTGCACCAGTATATAGGAACATGGTGTTCCTTGAGTTCAGGGTCAGGTGCTTTATTATGTTCCCAAGCTGTAATCAAATCCTCGTCGTCAACGAAAAGAACGTTTCCTGGCTCGAAGAACGCGGATACGACATCCTTGGTCTTACGCACGCCCATTAGTGAATTCATAAGAGTGCGGACCTCTGCCTGGAGAAGTACTTGAGTTTGTGTCGTACAGAGAGAGAGCGTGAAGCATCCTACCATCAAGACATTACGGACCTGGTCGCGTGGACGATACTCTTCTGGTCGCTGAAATCGCCCAGTGTACTTCGGCTGCTTGGAGCGGCTAGGATGGCGCTGGCTTCGGATATCGTCATGCAAGTCTCTCTGTGATTCCATGACTTGATGCATCATGTTGTGCAGGGCTTTGGTAGACTGGTTCAAGGACATTATTGCTTCGTCGTGCTTTTCTACAAGCGTGTAAATCGCACGAGAGTCTTCCCTGCTACTGCGCCGGCCTCCACCATCTCTTGCAGGGACTCCTTTTCTACCACCCCCAAGTTGGCCCCCATCCCCCTCATTTCTACGTCCTCCACATCCATCATGACCCTCATCTCCTCCATCTCCAGCACCTCCCGATTGGGTCTTATCCCTTCCATCTCTACGCCCTCCACCTCCATCATGACCCTCATCTCGACCAGAGACTCCATCTCCAGCACCTCCCGGTTGGGTCCCATTCCTTCCGTCTCTACGCCCTCCACCTCCATCTTGACACCCATCCCCTGGATCTCCATCATGACCTCCTGGTCTTCCTCCTTCAGATCCGTTTGATGCTCTGTATCCACCTGCTCCACTCCCACCCCTGATTTGATTGCTTTCGTCGCCTCCACTACGAAAATTGTGCCCCATAGGTTGGTCTCTCGACTGAGATTGGCTTTCACCTGCTGGTACGCCAATATTACCCTGCCTGTTACTTTCACCCACTGACGGTCCAATTGGTTGAGAAGTCTGCGGCAAGAAAAAAGGCATCTCGCTGCCGATGAGACCGCTCTTTCTGTGGATGTATCTCTGGACGGGGGGAAGGGGATCGTGCTAGATGTATGTGAATCACCGCTATTAGAAGCTCATTTTCAGAGACTTACATTTGCATGGTAAACAGGCATTTTTTTGCGGCCAGTTCTACAAAACCGAGTCCACACCTACGTGAGTCGTCAGTTCCACTCTGATATCAAAAACCACAACAAAAGACTATCGTACCAGCTCATGGTCATGCTCCGCCGTATTCTGGTTGACATCGCTATCAACTTCCATGCCATCCAACCCTGGCCGTGGCAGTTCGTTGGGCACAGCGCCACTTGTCGAAGATTCCTCATGAACTGCATTCTCGAGATCCAGGAGTGGTGCATCCGGAAGTGTAGCTGTCGCCGTTATTCGATGTTCTTTCTCGAGTCTAGAGATATGCTGCTGATCTCGGTCATGAGAGGCCTCCAAGGTGTTTACTTGTTGCTCCAACTGAACCTAAGCATATTATAATCGCACCCAAACCGATGTTTGCAAACATGTGTTCACTCACTATCATCTCGTTCTGCTTTTCGAGCAATTTCACCTTTTCCTGAAGCAGTCTACTTCTGATGTGTTCTCCCGGAGTCAAGAGAGCTGCCTACATACCACCGTCCATCAATATAGCAAGCGCGCAAGTAAGTCGAATGACCTGCCTTATTTCTCACACCAGCGCCAAATCGACGCCGCTTGTACCTAGTGGATAAAAACCCACTAGAAGCGTTTGCCGGTGTTTTACGTTTTAAGTTCCCCTGCGCTGCATTGCTTTGTGTGGCATCTAGTGCTAGATTTCCACTGCCATTGACACCTCTCTCCTCGTGCACCTCCATCGGCAGACCATCAGTTTCATCCTCTATGTATTCTGCGGCGAAGTCCTGACGACGCTAGGTGAACATAAGAGTCAGTAACATATAGCACGACACCAACCGACTGGGTACCCACCTTGATCCCGCGTTGGCGAGTAGTCAACGGGTCAAGGCCAGAAAAAGTGGCTTCTTCGTCCAGATCAATTGGCTCGTCTGTAGTCAACGGGTCAAGGCCAGAAAAAGTGGCTTCTTCGTCCAGATCAATTGGCTCGTCTCCTAAATCCAACTGCATAGGCTCCGATTGCTCGTAAGAATGAGAGCTGGGTGGCTCCTGTGAGGTGGTAGACCCCCAAATCCGCGAGGGGTCTTCCATCACGAGGGGCGACAGGTAAATCGGAGAAGGCAACCCCATTGAATCGGACATGTACATATGAGAGGGCTCTTCCATCGGGAGGGGCGGCGAGGGAGTCAGAGAAGCCTCTGCGTAGATATGAGAGGACTCTTCCATCGGGAGGGGCAACGGGTAAATTAGAGAAGGTACCTCCATTGAATGGGGCGATGTGAACACTTGAGAGGGCGCTTCTGTTGGGACTCGAGGCGCTGAGGGCAAGGTTGAGGGAGAGAGTACCGGCAACGATGTTTCCGGGGAAGTCTGAGGGAGTGTCGAGCTGTCGTGTATGGGTACGGGCAACGATGTTTCCGGGGAAGTCTGAGGGAGTGGCGAGTTGTCGTGTACGGGCACTGGCAACGATGTTTCCGGGGAAGTCTGAGGAGCTGTCGTGTTGGGTACGGGCAACGATGTCTCCGGGGAGATCTGAGGAGCTGTCGTGTTGTCGTTTATCTTTGCTGTATGATAGGTATACGGCACGAATCGGGACGCGGAGGGTGTGCTGCGATAGGCTGACCCGTGTGCTCTCATGGGCGGAGGCTGCGTGATCCTGGCTCAGTAAGGTCTGTCTAAGACGGCTGGTATTAGGTACGTACCGTTTGCTGCATCTCACCATGCCTCAGCTTTTCCTGTATCAGTTTCATCTTCTTCTGCTTCGATGACATCTGTCTGGAGTCATCTGCTCCAAGTATTGAGCTGGAAGGTCCGGCCCTACGGTCAAGACTTGGTGCTTGATGCTTAGGAGGGACAGGGGGAGGGACAGGGGGAGAGTCTTCAACTGAAGAAGACTACATTCAGGGTGGTAAGCCTCACGAAAGACACTTCGAAGACACAAGATACATACCGGCATAAACTTGCTCTGGAACTTTGACCAAAAGCCATCTTTTTCCATGTTTCGAATGGGTGTAACTTCCAAGAGCAAAGTACGAAGTATATAAGAGCACCCTGACTCCTTTTCAGCCTTTCATCCTTCAAGCACGTTCAAAAAAGGATGCATACCAAAAGCATCTTCATTCGGGATGTCGCGATAGGGAGTTTGGTACGTTGATCAATGGGAAAGAGATGGAACAACGAAACGTATCCCAGAAATGAGGCCCATAAACGGATGCAGATCACAAAGAGCCTTTGCGGATTCATCGTCGGAGATCTGATCGGAGTCAACTTCCGGTGTACAAAGATGGGTTCTCCTTCAGATCTCCTTTTTCAGAGCTTCAAAAGTACAAAGTTCGAATATAGTCTCCTTCCACACCGAGGGCTACATCGAGAATTCAAAAGACTCTAAACCTTTGTAAACTCTTTCCTAAGACCTCGTGCTGCCTTAGCCTTTGACATACTTTTCATGATACCTTTCATCACACCACCTTTCATGACACCGCTGCCATTGAACTCTCATGCACCTGCGCATTAAACAAACCTTTCATGCCCTTGCCTTTCATGGAGGAGTTTATATTTCCTGGCCCGTAAAACCCGAGTCAAGCACTTCTCAACTCTGTTCTTTGTCCAAGCAGGCTCTTATAAAGCTCACGTATCCCTTCGTCTCTTCAATCTACCTGTTCCTCAATACCTAGGTCACTTATCCGTCAGCTATCAGTAGAGAATCCGTACGTTACTTTTCACCTTCTCAAACTTTGGTAATACTGATGAAGCAATTCAACAGAGAATGAACAACACCACCTGCACTTGTTGTGGTGCCATCAACCCGCGCCTAGCTGGCCAATATGGCCAGCCATGTATCCTGATTCCACGAATCGTAGTTGATGCTGTAAGTTATGTTTCTTTGCGTCGACATAGACACAGTCTCAAGTTAGCTTTGGCTTCCTCCAGCCGCTGGTGAGCGGTATAGTCGCCAGCATCACGAAGACCCATCTTTTGAGTGCGAGCTTCTTGACGGAGGCGCACTCTGAACCCATCGGGGAACGTAGAGAAATACTGTGGCGAATGCAATTTAACCCCGGGCTGACAGCGGCTCCCATTCATTACGGACTCGTGCTTGCTGGAGAAAGTCGGTTTTTGATGGCGGGGATATATGTATCTAAGCTGGGAGTATATAACCTGCCCCTCGCCCGGATGGGCGTGGAAAATTGGCCTGGAGAAATTGCCGTTCTCCAACTTGACTCTAGTGAAGACCGTGTCGTCGACATAATGGCAACTGCGTTGCCACCCTTGATGGCCGCAATCAAAACGTACGTTGTTGTGTGTGTTCGCACTTACTGACTAGTGCTGACCTTATTGGTAGATTTACGGAAAATGTAAGGATTGCGGTGGAAAATGGGGGAGAGACACCGTCCGTGATGACCACAGTATGGATCGAGTAGGCCCCCCAGCTAAAGCAGTGGCGGGTTGCGCGTAACTCCTCTATTAAAACAAAAAATTGGATCCGCTCGTCCGGGAGACGACGACTTGGGCTGGTCTCAGGGTCTCAGACTGGTCTCAGACGTATTTCGCAGTGCACGTGTACATGCCTCTCAATATTATATAAGCTTTGTAATATACATGTGTATTAACTCTAATTGAACTTTGAACCTTCGACCACAACCGCGCGTCGCTCGTCGCTCCAGCTTAAAACACTACGCAGGACTGTATCGAACAACTCAGAGTTTATACCTCAGAGCTCGTTCCGCGTACAATGCCGTACCTCTTGAGTGGCTCGTGTCGTGGACTATACCGAAGAGACTACGCCTGTGGTTCCGACATCACACCCGGTGTTCGTTTTGGACTGGAGGTCATATAGCTTTAGGCGAGTGCAGGGCAAGCGAGACGTCTGTCCGTCTCGGTGAGCAGTAAATTTGTTGTAGAGATGTTAGAGTCCCATACCAATGATTTTTGAATTGAAATTTAGGTTTATTGCATCAGATAGCTTTGCTGTTCTTGCAACCCGGATCAGTACTGAAGGATGCGTTGCTAAATCCGAAGGAAGAGATTGTGCAGACGGTAGCTGGCGCTGAGCGGGTCTCGGAGAGCTTTCGTCTGACGATCTGCGGGATAACGTCACCTTCAAAGTTGATTCAAGTAACATACAAGATATTTTGGAAGTTATGCATCAAGTTCGTCTCATCTTTTATCACTTTTCATGCCCAATTCATTCATATCCTCTGCAAAAAGCTCTCACCATCTATGGCGCCTGAATCCAGAGGCTTGGCCCGACGTCCGTCCCTATGAGTGTCCAAAGTTGTTGGATGCTGATAGAACTAGCTTGGCTCGGGCAGCGCGACTCAGCCTCAAGTCACTCCACATAATCAGAAGTGATCCCGTGGAAAATCGACCGCCGACGAATGCAATCCCGAGACTAAACCTCCCGAGGAGAGCATCACCACCGCAGTGAACGCTCCTCTCACCATCATCATCGAACACCTTCAACCACCCTGCTTCTTGTCCTGTCCCTGGTTTGCTGTTTTTGCTGTCATAACAAATCGGTTCTCCCTTACATTAACGCGACGCTCCAGCGATTACCTCGCAGACTTACTATTTCACCCATAGAGAAAGAGACTCGTCGCGAGATCTGGTGGGGGTTTACTCTCTCGATCGCGTGCTTGCCCTTGCTTTGGGTCGCCCCCTTGGCGTCGACGATTGTCGAACTTCCGGTTGCCGTTGATGATGACAATTCACCAGAGTATTTCAGTGGAGCGCCCATGATACACAAATCTCTTGCACTCATGACCGGCGCGATTGAGCTCACAAAGCTTTATCAGATAGCTGGCCGAGAACTGTACAGACCATCTGGAGCCTGAGCTGCAACGTACTGTGGAAGCCTTGGATAACGAATTGACCCAATGTTGTCGGTAGTATTCAAGTCGCAGTCAGAAACGGACGAGCAAGTTTCCATGGGTGCTGTCTTGTGCAGTCACTATTATTCTGTGGTCACCACGCTTCACCGAAACTTGGTTCTCGTCCAGCGTGACCAGCCTGCATAAATCTACCGTGGAAGCTGTGTCCTCGACTGACAACACATATCATGAGTCTGGCATGACTAGTACGCATCAGATCTCGCCTGACTATCATGATTCGAGCACCGCGCATGAACCTGTGAACGATGTAATACCGGATAGGGATGAAGATCAATTGGACGAAATGCTTCACGGCGAGGCTACCCCTGCTACCTTTGGTGGTATTAGGAACGGTGGCGAGGATGCCAATATGATCGCGAATACCGCAAATGGTGGGCCCCTAAAAATATTAAATTTGAAGTGGAGTCAAGTTTGACGAATATCGAAACAGATCCTCTTTCCAGCTTGTCCCGTTCCCCGCATGCCTCCCGCTCGAGCACACAAGGGGTGACAATCCATCCGTCTGCAAAGTCGATTTGGAAGTTATGCATCAAGTTTGTTTCATCTTTCATCACTTTTCATGCCCAATTCATTCCTATCCACCTGGGTCGTTTTTCAAATCGAACGCTGATCCTCCTCGCGTGGAGATCAAAGGCGCGGATCCTTCACACTTAGGGGGGTTTAGGGTTCCTGCATTGGATGATATTCATATCGCCACATAGACCTTGAGTTTCGCATTGTCAACCAAGAGCCTTGGTCCCAATGGCCGTCTTCCTGGTATCACTCGCAAGGAATTCGACAGCCAGGTTTCGGAGACTCTGCCCCAAATGATGAACATTTCACACACCCAAAAACTCTCGTTGGTGATCAATTCATCCGTGGTGTATCTGGTGGAGAACGCAAACGTGTCAGTCTCGCTGAAATGATGTCTACTCGTGCCCGTGTTTAGCGCGTGGCTGGATGCCTCCACCGCTTTGGACTTTGCTAAAAGTCTGCGAACTACGGACGTCTTGGGTCAAGCCGCATTTGTTACGCTGTAAGTTCTGTTGCAACTGTTCTGTTGCAACCAACTCTTGATCTATATCTAATGCCACGCACTGCAGATATCAAGCCGGCGAGGGTATCTACGAACTGTTCGACAAGGTCATGGTTTTAGACCAAGGAAGCAGAGTTGGTCAGAGAAGCCTTTCCGGTCACAAATCTTCCCCTATATCAGTCACCGACTCCGTCACCGGCTCAAACACCTGCGCGGAGCAACACCAGGACGACCACGGGATACGCAGAACACCATGCAGAGCCGCAGCTCAGGCAACAGCAGATCGACTCATCGCACGCACAACAGCCAGCGGAGCGCAGGCTCTGGTATTACTATTCTGCCGACCCGGCCTCGTTTTGCGCCTGCTGATTCCTCAAGCACACTCGTTGGTTCGGCGTTGGAGCGTAAGATTAATCCAGCTTCTTTGGCCTCGAATATTCTGTTTTTTAAACTGGCATTGCTTAGCATTGTTCTGAGCGAAGACGCGCACCAGTCGGAGTATGTGTCTGCAAGTGATCAGAGACGACGATCTATTTCTGGGTATGTCATCATGAATGTTTTATCTTATGTCACGAAGGGAGGAATGACCTTTGATCCACAGGTTCACCGGTTCTGCTGGACAAGCCATCGTCACCATGGATGCCGCTTTTATAATCTATAATCACGGATTCTCGTTATTGGGAGCAGGCTCAAAGACACCTGGGCGATAATTGGACACTCACCAGAGCTGGTGGTCAAGGCAATCCAAAAGATTGGATTGAATGGCTTGTGGTGTGTATGCTCTTGTGACTCTTGACCGGATAGTTAAAATCTTGTCGTTGAACATAGGGTCAAGTTCGTATTGCGCGTATCGGTATCGATAAGCGAATGCTCTCGTACGAGAAAGCCACGCTCATCAGATCCAAGATTGCCAGCCGTGGGTCGAAGCTCGTCTATCCCATACAGAATTTCGTCGATATGGTTTGGAAGGATAAACCTCCCCAAATCCAGGGAACCTGTTTTTATTCATCCGATAGAAGTCACTAGTGGGTTTTGATCCATATATATTTTCTTTTGCCTCACATGTTTTATTCAAAGGCGAGGAAGCATCGTCGAAACTACGTCGAATAAGAGAATGGATTCAGAATCAGACACCTGACGTGTCTCCTTACTCTCGCTCGCAGGAGCCCAAACCTTCCCAGAAGAATAATGCTACTCGTTACCCGCCATCGGTAGGCGCTTTTTACTAATGTGGTTCCTCCCGTGTTTAATAAAAGTCCATCAACTTTTAGCGTGGTTACTGAACCTGCGTGGGTCTGACATCCCGTACAACCCGCTCTTCCACGCTTACCTTTTCGTGGGACTCGACAATGCTACCATCTTCCTAGAGTCGTCGAAAGTCTCCGAAGAAGTTCTTGCTTACCTGACCAACATAGGGTTGGAGCGTAGGGATTACGTGGATAATTGGGCATTCTTAAGGCATCGAGAATGAAAAACCGACGCCGTGCGAAGTGTATGGGCCTCGCGTATGAGAATATCTCTGCGAGTGGTCCAGACGCCGCTTTACCGCACTACTCTCCCAAGAAATACGAGACGGCTATGATTGATAGGAAGTTTCATTGAAGTTGACATGCACTATGTTGCGCAGCAATTCTGGAGGCCAATACCTTGACGGGACATGCAATACCAATACACTTCCATCGACCGGATTCTGAGCAGTGTGAAGCGTACACTCGGGTGCTCCAAGGCCATGTGCGTTTTTCTTCCCTTGCATAGCATCAATTTCCGATGCTCATTGTATGCTTTTCTTAGATTGTATATGTCTCGCCACGGGTGTGGTGCGGTTCTGGGCGGGGTTTGTAGAAAGGGCATTTCCATATGCAAATCTGTGTAACAAAGACAAATGGGAGTTGGTGAACGTGTGCTTGGTTTTGGCTCTGTCGAGAATTCTTGTCTGTTTTACAGGCCAGCTTATATCACATGCGTGACGAATCCAAAATTTGAGGTACACTAAAAGCTGAAGAAGCTGAATCATCACTTGGCAGTGACGACGATGTGGTGAACGGTAAAGACGCGATAATCGGTTCATCGAGGACGTTAGTCGTTTCAACTCCGCCTTCGCCTCTGTGTTATGTTTAACGTGAGAGTGTCTTTCTTATTCGTAGATCAAGTCAGTCATCGAGTATCATTTCGGTGAAGGCCTTGTTCGTGTACGCTTCACGGAGTATGTTGCTCGTTTCGTCAGGCTCGCTTCGCGCTATGAGGAGGAAGTGGGTGAGACTACAAAGATTGGGTACCCCAGTTCTCCTTTCACAGAGGGGCCTCCGAGTCGTCTTCCCCAGATTGGAAGTGGGATTGTCTTTCATGACGAGCAGGCAGGTTTGAAGGAGCCCGTCGCTAACGTGCATCGTATAGAGGCTTGGAGAACAACGGACATATCGCTGCAGTAAGCTAGAATTTACCATATTGTAATCGATTCTGGGTTTAGCTGATGACACTGGCTAGGACTTTGTAAAAGCACTAACCTCCAACCCAATACATGGCTTCGGCGTTTTACACTCTGAGCTTGACCTTTCTTCGACGGTTGTGTTGAAGATCGGGTGCTCGTGGTCCGCTGAAAAGTAATTCTTATTGCTTCATTTTTATCGTCGTCGAACCGTGGCGGAATTTCGAAAGCATTCGACTGTGTTAACGTCCAAGGTCGAGTCGCCGCTCATTTTTCGACGTTTACATGGTCGTCGTGGTGGCGCGGCTGTGTCACAGTCTCCCTGAACTGTTTCCTCCACCAACATTGGCCTTCCAGGCTACAACAAGTTCTTCAGGACCATCAAGGTGAGCAGTAAAGTTGTTGTGGAGATGCTAGAGTTCTCTATTAATGATTTCTAGGTTGATTTGAAGGTGCCAAAGGAGATTGTGTGGTTGGATGGATACAGGTAGGGCTTGTGAATGCAGCAGAGGAGGTGGGGATAGGACTAATGAGAAGCAGATAAGTTCCAGGAGGTGTTGAAGAAGAAGCTGTCGAGAAGCGATGGGCGGGGGAAAATTTATGCGTTTCGGATATTGAACAGGGTACCAGGGGGCGAGGAATTGCTGAAGGTCGGCCGAAGCATCGATCCGGCACGTCGAGAAAAGGAGTGGCGGCGTCAGGACCCATCCCAACTTCAGCAGTGGTATGAAGGAATCGAGTGCCGGCATTCCCATCGCGTGGAGAGTTTGCTACATATCGTGCTGGAAGATATGTGTTTGGAGCGACCACGAGCGCCTTGTGTTGATTGTAAGTCAGTTTTCCTCTTTCCTCTTTTTCTCTTCTCAACTGATGTTTGCGGAGGCTCACGGAGTCATAGAGAAATCTTTCGATTGGAAGGAGAGGGACTTTGGCAGAAAACAATCGTGAATTTGGTGGAAGAGATCGACAATTTGGTGACGACTGTACATCAGGAATAGCCTGCGTGTTTTAAAAGCTCTTTTGGATTTTGTGTATCTAAAACTCGTCTGTATCTACTAGTGTAATCTGCTGTCTTGATTGTCCCGTGTATGAATACCTTTTGTCTTGATGTTCGTGAACGATCAGTCGTAAGTTCTGCGTTTGGTTTCAAGAGACCGTCGAGGCTCTGAGGGTCTTGAAGCGACGGTAGTCTGATGATCGGACGGATGGTCTGCCGCTGTGCGGAGGCGGCGGTCGGGCGATGGCGTAGGCGATGAGCCACTCCCTCACCTCCCACCAATTTTTGGCCCGTAAAAACCTAAGTAAAAATATATTATTTTTGTATCTGTTTTTTTCATTCAAAAATTTAAAATATATCCCCAGTATTTGCATTCCGAAAATATCTTGTGTTTGCATCAATTTTCTTTGGTAAAAACTTGAATTTTTCTCAGTTCGAAAGCTCTTTTGAGAATTTGTTCTTTTTGATATAAATAAATCTGGTAAAAAATGCGAGGTTTTAGCTACGTGAAAAATTTATCTTTTAATGGCATAAAATCTTTATGTATTTCTTTGTTCAAAGTTTCATTCGTTATCAGTGCAAAAATTATTTACAAAAACGTGCTATTTCTGTGCCTCCAAAACTACATGCCTTTGATCAGAAAAAAAATTCACAAAAACAAAGGACTTTTGCCGAATTTCGCGCACATAAAAATGGCAGTAAAGATTCATTCTTTCATGTCTTTGAAAAAGTATCTAAAATATCCCCATTATTCCGCACTTTCACGGGTCCAATATTTTACAAAAACTACAAATTTTGACCTGCCGGAAATCCACGGTAAACGCGAGTAGTTTCTACCCGTGGAAAATCCCTCGCAAAAACGCTTGGCCCACAGCCGTGAATCCGAATTCCTGCAGAGATTGGACATGTGATCGCGTGAGAACAAACGCGACCTGCTCAGCTGCTCAGGCTGTCATTACCCTATATTATATGTACATGCATGGCCTCAAGGCGGAGAAAGACACAGTCTAAGCCCCAGGAGTTCGATGCTGAAGCATCACATTCAGCTCCTACGTTGGCACCCTCACAGCTCCGGTAAGCTCATACCCCAAACGTTAGCACGTACATACTCACATCATCAAGTGCAGGAAATTTGTCAAACGTACCCTTCTCTTGCTGGCACTAATCTTAGCGGCATATTCTATCTTGTCCCGTAGTTCTACGCATGAGAAACCTGTCGGAGCACTAACTGATGATGAGACACGAGACGCGAACATATTCTCAGTCCAAGATATCCCGGGTAAAGGTAAAGGTGTCATAGCCATTCGCGATATAAAGGTCTGGAATATTCATTCTTGCTCCAGACCTCTTCTCTTACTTACTAGGCTTTCTTGATAGCAAGGAGAGCTCGTTATACGCGAGCGCCCGCTTTTTATCGTCCCCACCCAGGGTTAGTTCACTCTTCACTCCCATCACAAGTTATGAAACTAGGCTGATCGGTTTTTGCGTTCATCTTTAACCTGTAAGTATCAGCGTCGCCTACCGCAGTTATATCTCAACGGCTCCGGCATCTGGACTCGAAAGATTACGAGAGATTCTTCAATCTATCCTATGTTCACTTTCCGGCTGGCCTGGATCCTGAGGTTCACATTGATGAGCTCGCATTAGCCATTTTTCAAACGAATGCCGTCGCTGCTGGGGGCCAGGGTGTCGGCATCTTTCCGAGAATGGCGCGTCTCAACCACGGATGTTCGAGTGCATTCAACGTGGTGTATTCGTGGCGAGAACGGGAAGGGGCGCTCGTGGTCCACGCTTTGAAAGATATCAGAAAGGGACAGGTAAGTGATCAGGAAGTCGGTGGTAATCGGCGCAGTTTTGCAAATCCGTTTTCTTTTTCAAACAGGAACTACTCACAACGTACACGAATACCAAGAGACCTAGGGATGAACGTAGGTGAGCTGATTGAACCAATTGGCTATGAAGATGATCGCCAGTTTCGAGCGCTGATATCAAGGACTTTTCTCGAGCAACAGTACGCCTTTCATTGTACCTGCGATGTTTGCAGCCTCCCAGAACAACAATCAAAGGCTTCAGATCAGCGATTGATATTGATATCTGAGCTGTATGAGCGATTTGCCACATGGGGCAGACACTCCATTAGTGGAGTCCAGGCCATTGACATTGTCAGACGTATTTGGGACCTAGGTAGTGAGGAAGGGTACCTGAGTGAGCGCGGCCAACTTGCCGCAGATGCTGCTTGGGTCGCGGCCGCTCATTTAGAGTGAGTGAATCTCTTTTGGACGCAACTTGTTGTGAATGTTCCGCTAACTGTCTCTTCCTTTCCTTTGTGCTGTGTAAACTACACACAGCGCGAATAGCGTGAGAGAATGGGCGAAATTAGCTGCCAAATGGTACTCTTACGAACTGGGTGGTGAGAGCGAGCAAGTGAGTCAGATGAACGAGCTAGCCGCACATCCAGAAAGTCATACTGCGTGGGCCAGCCGGGAAAGGATGGAGGTCGGTACACTTAGGTAGAAAAGTATTACGATGTATTCTGCACTCGTACTCTCTTCATATCTAATCTTGTATGTAAATCCCCACAGCGATACATCACTCTCTAAAATCAATACATAACACTTGTCACTGCCTTTATGTCAACGGAACGCTGATACCAGAATGAATGACTGGACACGGGTTCCACCCCCGATAGAATCCAAATCGAACCACTTTGGTTAGCACAGGGTAAGCAGGTTTTCACACAACTGGCCCGTCTGTAAAGCAAATGTGCGAGAAACAGAGGATGAACTGAGAAAAATATGCTTCAAAAATAAGTGGAAACATGGACAGCAAGACAGCAGAAATGAAATAAAAGTATAAAGGGCTGAGAGAAGGTGTCCGGCAAGCACGGTCAAGGCAAATTGGTCAAAACTGGTTCGAGGCAGAGTGTGGGAGACTCGGGTCCGTCGGCCAGCCCAAAACTTGGAAGAGGTACCATTGATTCCTCCTTCTTCTTGTTAAATACCATCTATCAAGGAGCCTCGGTTCGTCTATCCCCTCTTTCTATTATGGCTGACCCTAATATCACTTCTATTCCAGTGCTCCCTTTCTTCCTGTCTGCTACGACCATGGCTTCCACGTCATCTTCTGATGTTTTCATACTTGCGCTAGGTGTCGCCCTTGCAGCACTCTATCTTTTCCGAGACCAACTTTTTGCGGCTTCAAAGCCTAAAGCTGTTCCGTCTTCTGCATCCAAGTCTTTTGACAGCGATGAGGGCAATCCCCGGGATTTCGTGGCAAAGATGAAGGCTGGGGTAAGTAGGTTGCTGATTACACGAGAACGCTTGACTTATTTCTTTCTCTCTTCTACAGAAAAAGCGTCTTGCTATCTTTTATGGCTCGCAGACAGGTACCGCAGAGGAGTATGCCATTCGTATCGCTAAGGAAGCCAAATCCAAGTTCGGTTTGACCTCTCTCGTCTGTGACCCCGAGGAATACGACTTTGAGACTCTGGATTCGGTTCCCGAGGACTGTGCTGTCGTTTTTGTGATGGCAACCTACGGTGAAGGTGAACCTACAGACAATGCCGTCCAGCTCATGCAAAACTTGAACGATGAATCGTTCGAATTTAGCAAGGGTGGTCGCAGTCTCAACGGTCTTAAATACGTCGTTTTCGGTCTCGGTAACAAGACTTACGAGCACTACAACGTCATTGCCCGCCAGGCTGATGACTATCTCACCAAGCTGGGTGGTACACGTATCGGCGAGCGGGGTGAAGGCGACGACGATAAGAGTATGGAAGAAGATTATCTGGAATGGAAGGATGGTATGTGGGAAGCCTTCGCTGCCGCAATGAACGTCGAGGAAGGCCAGGGTGGTGATTCCGCCGATTTCTCTGTTTCCGAACTCGATTCTCATCCTCCTGAGAAGGTCTACCTTGGTAAGTACAGATTAATGATTTGCGAGACCGCTTTCACCAACTTGTAAACAGGCGAACTCTCGGCTCGTGCTCTCACTAGAACTAAAGGAATTCATGACGCCAAGAATCCTTTTGCTGCCCCCATTGGCGTTTCACGAGAGCTGTTCCAAGACACTACTGAGCGTAACTGTGTTCACGTCGAGCTCAGCACCGAAGGTTCTGGTATTACCTACCAGCACGGTGATCACGTTGGTATCTGGCCCTCGAATGCCGAGGTTGAGGTTAACCGCTTGCTTTGCGCCCTTGGTCTTTACGACAAGAAGGATACTGTCATCGGTATCGAATCCCTCGACCCTGCTCTTGCTAAAGTGCCATTCCCTGTCCCTACCACCTATGCAACCGTCCTTCGTCACTACATTGATATCAGCGCTCTTGCTGGACGTCAAATGCTTGGCACTTTTGCCAAATTTGCGCCTTCTCCCGAGGCTGAGGCTAACATGAGGGAGTGGAATCAGAACAAGGAGAAATACTATCAGGTCGTAGTGAACGGGTGCTTGAAGGTCGGAGAGGTCCTTCAGCTGGCTGCAGGAAACGATCTTATTGTACCCCCCACTACTGAGAACACATCTGTCTGGACCATTCCTTTCGACATCATTGTCTCCTCCATCTCCCGGTTACAGCCCCGTTACTATTCGATCTCTTCCAGCCCCAAACTTTACCCCAACTCTATACACGTCACCTGTGTCGTCTTGAAGTACCAGTCTGTCCCCAACGAGAAAGTTGGCGCGAAATGGGTTTACGGTGTTGGCTCCAACTTTGTGTTGAATCTCAAATACGCTGCCAATGGCGAGACTGCCCCACTCATTAGCGAATCAAATATTGCGAATGCCGTTGTCCCTTCTTATGCTATCGACGGTCCTCGTGGCGCATACAGACAGGAAACTATTTACAAGGCACCCATCCATGTCAGACGTTCTACTTTCCGTCTCCCTACGAACCCCAAGAGCCCTGTTATCATGATTGGACCTGGAACGGTAAGGCTGCTCTTCAATTTGGTCAATGTTACAAGGTTTTAAACATTTATTTTCAGGGTGTTGCTCCTTTCCGAGGATTCGTTCAGGAACGTGTCGCCCTTGCTCGTCGCTCGATTGAAAAGAACGGACCTGATGCCCTCGCTGACTGGGGCCGCATCTCACTTTTCTACGGTTGCCGCAAATCCACTGAAGACTTCTTGTACAAGGAAGAATGGCCCCAATACCAAGAAGAGCTCAAAGGCAAATTTGTGATGCACTGCGCATTCTCCCGAGAACCCCCATACAAACCTGATGGAGGCAAGATCTACGTGCAGGATTTGCTATGGCAGGACCGCGAGAATATCGCCGACGCTATCATCAATGGCAAGGGATACATATACATCTGTGGTGATGCGAAGAACATGAGTAAAGCAGTAGAGGAAGTATTGGCTAAAGTTCTTGGGGAGGCAAAGGGCGGTTCTGCAGAAGTTGAGGGTGCCGCAGAAGTGAAACTATTGAAAGAGCGGTCGAGACTGTTATTGGACGTCTGGAGTTAGAGGACAACAATACGCTCACTGGTCATCTCTGATAATACTCCAGTTTATGCGCTGAACCACTTGTGAACCACTATAACCCTTGGTTTATTTTATTACCTTTATTCGCTGGTTCACGAGATATCGGGTCACGATCTTGTTAATGATAGATTCGTACATGGAATAGAGCTTACTTTTACTCTCGAATTATTGTAGTAGATGTACACTTCGTACCCGATATTCAGTGGTGCTGCCAAAACAAGGGAAGAGCCGGGTCCGTGCTAGGCTTCACATGCCTTGCAATTAGACAACTCACAGCGAGCCAGCAGCGAGCACTTTAAAAACTATAATCTCTTGACTAACTGGTCGTTACACTCTGGCGAATGCTGAGGGCGTCGCTGAAGACGCGTAGACCGTTAGCACTCCGTCAATTTCATTCTACTGCTCTAGCATGGAATTCTTCCGTGTCACCGCGTAACGATTCCGGTACCTCGAAAGCAGGCTCTCCAACTCCCACTTCTCCTCCCGAACCTTCGCAGGGAGCGCAGGCATCTTCTTCGAGCGAACATTCTGCTACGACAGACTCTCGTGATGGCCCTCCTTCGTCTCTTACTGCCTTGAAGGTGAACGTGTCAAATTGGTCAAATCAAGCCGCCATTCTTTTCCGTCGCAGGGCCGATGAGTTCACATCATCAACAAAAGCGACTTTCTCGAGCTTGGGTGCACAACTTAACAAGGTGACAGGATATGAGGAAATAGATGCTCTCAAACGGCAGGTGGTAGAACAAGGTATGTTCGCATATCTCATTTTATTCTTTCTGACTCTCCCTACGCCATGTGATAGATGCACGAATCAAAGAGTCTAGACAGGCAGCTCGTCTGGCGAAACAACGCTACGCCCAAGCTGTACATCAGCGATCTAATTCTCAAAGAGAAGTCAACGATCTTTTGCAACGCAAGTCGACATGGACGGACAACGATGTGAGCCGCTTCACTCATTTGGTCCGAGAGGACCATCTCTTCGAGCAGGAAGAACATCGCGCGAAGGTTGCCGTAGACGAGGTTGAGGCTGCGGTAGAGAAGGAGTTCAGTGAGCTGATGCGCTCGATTCTTGCACGGTACCACGAAGAGCAGGTATGGTCCGACAAAATTCGAAGCGCATCGACCTATGGGCAAATGGCGGCACTAGGGCTGAACCTGCTGGTCTTCGTTCTGGCCATCGTTATTGTCGAACCCTGGAAAAGAAAGAGACTGGCACAGACTTTCGAGAAAAAGATAGAAGAGATGGAAGCAGAATACACGACACTGATAGAGGAGAATATGGGCCAAATTCAGCGGCAGCTTGAGGATCAAGCTGCTATACTGGGTGCTGTCACTGGAGCGATCTCAAGGATGGACACTCAGATGCAGCAAACCAAAGAAGTTGTCAGGGAAGAGGTGAACGAGCCTGAGTTGACTGCTGGTATATGGACGAAAGCTGTGAAAGATCGTAATTTTGGGGAGGCAGTAGCTATGGGCGCAATGGCTGCGAGTGTACTTAGTGCTTTGGGTTGGATATGGCTAGGTGGTTGATATATATCAGTACTCATTGACACTCGTAATTCAACGAATTGTTCTGGCAAAGCTGACGCAACGATGTTGCCGCGGGATTTGAAGTTTGAAACCAGCACTTGTCTCTTCGCCTCCAAACACGATGACAGGTCCGACACGAATCGTATCGACTTTTCATTCGTCGTCTTCTGTAATCTCGTCGGTCAAGTGTAAACTTTCTGCTGGGGATTTGGAGTATCTTGTGATCGCAAAGTTCAATGCCCTCGAAGTTTATTCGTTGCAGCCCGAGGCCCTTCAACGTGAATGCACTTTAGAGATCTGGGGCAAGGTTCGGTCTATCAAGGCTATTCCAATAGCTGTACGTTCTTGCTCTAGTTCTTTCGAGAATGTCTTTGCTGAATGTTTGATAGAACTCCTTGCGATCTAATATCCTCGTGCTACTTGATCATCCTGACCCGGAGCTCTTGTTTTTGTCCTATACGGAATATGGACCTGGAACGGGGAAGTTGAACTTGAAGAAGCAGCTGCAACTTGACGAAAGAGGTGCAAGAGCCGCAGAGTTCTTCAATGACGTCCTTGTACATCCCTCCGGTCGACTGGCTGTAGTTAGCTGCTATGCTGGAAGACTAAAGGTTGTCACCCTGCAAGGTGGCTATTTTGAACAACAGTTTGATGTACAGTGCGTCTAACCTCTTATATTATCCTTACTGTTGCATCTAACTATCGTTTAGGTTGCCTGAAATCAATCTCCTCAGTCTCGCGTTCTTACCGCTCCCCCGGGATGATCAGTACACGCTTGCAATCCTCCATGTAGATCACAAGGAGCATATCCAGTTGCTTTGCCGTGATCTAACGGTAGATGACAACACTGGAGCTGATCTGTCCTACGAGTCTTCCCTTCTTCTTGAACCGACTTCAATTCCCACTAGGCAACTGCCATTCCCCGATGAATTTTCTCCGCAATTAGTTGCAGTACCAGCAATTGAAGGTGCTATGGATGAGAATGATGCCTTCTGGGGAGGAATCTTGATTGTGGGAGGGCGAAAGCTTATCTTGTTCGAACTATCTTCCCTGGAGAGCCAAGAAAAGCGGAAGGGAAAAAGGAAACGGCTGGAATCGCGGAAAAAGAGCTCAGACGCGTCAGAGGCGACTAAGGCGGCAGAGAAAGAGAAAGAACGAGAAGTGAAGAAGAGGAAGCCCAAAGCTATCATTGATTGGCCGTGGAGTCGAGTGACTGCGTAGGCATTCACAATTATGGTCTTGCGTTCCGAGTCTCATTCTGGGTCATAGATGTTCGCTGATAGATTCCTCCTTGTTGAGGCTCTTCATTGGTGATACGTTCGGAAGGCTTGCTTTGCTTTCCTTATCCAATCTCAAGGACCATGGGCTCGTGCTCATCCCTTTAGGAGAGGTGATATTCTTTGGCTTGTCGATCCACTCAATTCTCATATCTTTCCTAGACCTCTCCACCGACCACCATCACATATCTAACTAACCAAGCAGTTTTCATCGGCTCCCATTTGGGAGATTCACAAGTAATCGAAATTAGTCCAGTGCCCACTGCATCCATGACCAAACCTACCCTTCCAATCGACCCGGACATAACCACCGTCTCCCCTGAGGTTCTCACCTTCTCTGACAAAGGCAAGGGAAAGGCTTTCGATGGATCTGATTCACCGGACACCCATGGGTGCATCATAGCTACTCGCGGGTCATTTGTAACCGTCCTTCAGTCGTTCAAGAACATTGCGCCAATCTCAGACGGTATCATAGTTGATTCGGATGGCACTGGCCAGGTATTTGACTGAATTCCGCAGTGGATAGAGTCGAAACTGAATTTATGTCATATCTACAGATACAAATTGTTACCTGTTCCGGTGGTGGTAATACAGGTTCTGTGAATCTTGTACGGACGGGAGGTGACTTTGAGGAACTGGCATTGATACCAGGAATGGAAAACATGACCAACGTCTGGCCCATCAGTCTTGCTCATGACGATAAGTGAGTTTTTTCTTGGATTTGTTCGTCTTACTCTCCACATCCTTTTATCCAATGGTTTGAAGGCGAGCTCTTCGAGTTCGGACCTCATGGCACGTCCTTATCGGGGCGGGGTAGACGTTAGAGTCGTAATATGAGCAGGCCCCGAATTATCAGTCATCTCTTGATATCGTGGTAGTAACATACTTTCTTTTAGGAAGCACTCGCATCTAATTGTCTCCACATTACAAAACACTCACGTTTTTGAACTCGACTCCGAAGATAGTGTCACACATGTTGACTCCGGGCATGAGTTCGCTACAGGTGTCCCGACACTCAGTGTCCGTAACATGGCTTTGAAAGTCGACGGACATTATGGAGACTCGTCATTGGTCGTTCAAGTGACACCCAGGGCAGTATACTTGTTGGAATTCAATCACGCCATGAAGCAGTGGTCGAAGGTTGACGAAGTGGCGGCAAATAATGATACCGAGAGGGACACTTTCGTCGCTGCAGATATCAATCCAAGCCAAATATTGTTAGCCAAAAGTGGCGGCATGATGGTAATTTACGCTGTAGAAGGGCCGAGAGGAAACGTTAAGCTAGTTTTGAAACAGTGAGTTGTTTCATCGCTTCCAGTTACAGCTCTCGGTGAACATTTGGCCAAATCAAAGGAACACTCAATCACACTGGGATAGCCCTAATAGGTGTGCATACAACTTATTCTTTTCTGACGCGCGAATGCGCTGAATTGTCTTTCATGAAAGCATTTACCGACCGTGGTTCCGGACCGAGATTTCTGCTGTGACGTGCACACCGTTGAATCCTTTAAGACCATATACAACCTTGGTTGCAGCTGCCTTTTGGCATACCAATCAAATCAAGCTTTACACGCCCGCTCACCAGGGATTCGAATTTCTTTGTCAAACTCCATCCCTCAATGCCCCTGTCCGGTCCCTTGTTCTCGCCTTCATGACCAAGAATTATACACTAAAGGACAAAGATTCACATGCTTTCCTACTGGCAGGATGCGCAGATGGAACTTTGGTTTCGTTTGAGCTGGTCCAGAACAACAAGATGGAAGTCAAGGATATGAAGGTAACGTCACTTGGGAGGTTGCCAGTCTCCGTTACATCGCATGAAGCTGGAGACAATCCTATGGTCATTGCGACAGGAAGTAGATCGGTACTGTTGACTTGGGACAGATCACGTCTTCATGTATCACCTATAACACTCAAGGTCGTTCATCTATGCTTTTATCTGTAATCCATACTGACAGAGCTGAAAAGGACATTGTATCTGCTCAACCTCTACACACCGATGGCTATCCCGAGTCACTTATCCTCGCAACCAATTCGGGTATCCTGATTGGAAGAGTCAAAAATGTCGAAAAGCTTCATATCTACTCAGTGTGTCTGGCTGTTCATTGCCTTGTTCCGGCGCTCATTTAAAACTCCATATCAGTTCCCCTAGGCTTGGACAATCCTCGCCATATCGTTCATCACGCGGCCCAGAGTGTCTTCGGCGTAGGATGCACGCATACAGAACCCAACCGGATTGGAGAGCCAGAGAAAGTAACGAGTTCCTTCAAGTTATTAGACGATGTGACTTTCCAGTGTCAGTGCTATTGTCCTCCTCGTTGCAACCAAAGAATGTTCAATAACGTGTATCGCAGTTTCTGACTCAGCTCGATTTCGAACTACATGAGCAGATTATGTCTCTAACGACCTTGGATGTTCCTGTAGGCGACCATGTACAGACATTCTTCTGTATAGGGACAGTTCATATCTACGACGAAGATATCGAACCTACGTCTGGCAGAATCTTGATACTTGAAGTGTTAAAGGTACCGAATTCAAACACACAGCTTTCTCTACTGGCCTCAGAAAAGGTGGATGGTTGTGTTTACTCGCTTGCTACCGTGAACGGACTTCTGGCTGCAGCTGTAAACTCTTCGGTAAGTTTCAGCATTCAATGATGAGATGATTTACCATTGTTTTTTTAGGTTGTTCTATATCAATTGGACAGCCAGGTTTCTCAATCAGTATCATCACACAAGCTGAGCAAAGTCGTAGAATGGAATCACAATTATCTAGTGAACACAATAACTGCCTATGATGATCATCTGGTCGTCGCTGATCAATTCAGCTCTGTCTCATTGTTGAAGCTGGCAGAAGATTCTAAGTTGCACACTGTGGCTAGAGACTATTCTCCTCTTTGGCCGGTAGCCGTCAGCGCATTTGACACTAAAAGCATCATAGGCGCGGATGTATGCCTTCATTCTCTTCAGAGTTACTATTGTTTATTCTTATTCTCCGTCTCTGCCTTACAGCAAGCATTGAACCTTTTCAGCTTTTCGCTTGGAGATGCAAACGGAAGACCTCTTTTGAACCGCGACGGATTCTACCATGTTGGAGAGGTCGTGTCGAAGTTCGTGAGAGGTAAGCTTGCAAGACGATGATCGAAAATGCGAAGTTAACTTTTTTTGCAGGCACCGTCATATCGGACAATGCAACAATGGACAAGGGCTTGAAGCCAACCCATATTTTCTGCACACTATCAGGACGCATTGGGGTGGTTATCGATATTAATCCTCGTAGTGAAACACTCGCGAAGGACTTGGCTATCCTTCAAAGTAAGCTAGGTTTACAGAACCGCGACGCAGTGGGAAGCGTTAGTCATGCTAGGTCAGTGTAATGTGTATACCCAGCCACCCGTTGCTCACAATTGCCCACAGGCACCGAGCACCGAGAAATTCGAGAGGTCGCAGTGACGCTGACGAAGCTGCATATGGCTTCCTGGACGGAGATCTTTTAGAACATTACTTGACACTCATCGATGTGTCTCCCGCGGCTGTCAACGAGATGTTCACTCCCTCCACAACTACGCCTGCGGAGAACCTCATCTCTTCCCCAGAGGATATCAAGACAATTCTAGAAATACATCAGAACATGCACTAAATGCAGACTTGCTAGGCTTCTCTGTACGACTCATTTCGAATATGTATCATTTCAACTTTTCACACTTTGTATATCAAGAAATGTATCAACTACGGTTTGACTGCTTTCCATCGATAAAAATAAATATTTTCCGAATGTGTCGACGTATCTAGCCTAGGTACAGAACACGTCTACATGGTTTCATTACTGATTGGCGATAGTACTATAGCGAGAAGTCATCAGAGTCGTTAGAGTCATTAAGAGAGAAAGGTATTAAAAGGATCAGGAAAAGGGGCAGAATGTTTAAATAGAGATCACCAGGCGGTGAAGTACCAACGAGCATATTGCAATAAAGTTAACGAAGTGAATTCCTGAACAGAGGTGGACTCGGCGGTAGAGTTCGTGATGTTTGCGTCGATCTCTTCAGCACGGGGAGCATAGTAAAAGCCAGCGACAAGAACGAGATAACTTTGATACTTGTCAGCTGCGCGTTTGACGAAGTATTCATATCGTGCTCACCTCAGGGTAAGGATACTGCCGCGATGGTAGTTGCTCCTAGCTTCAATGTACGTATATGTCAACAAGAACATAGAGAAGATGATGACCACGACGTCCCATCTCGGGAAGATTAGCCTAGGAAATTCGTTACTACTTAAAGAGCAGACCGATCGACAACCAAAAACGCACGTGAAAGTGTGTGCAACTTCTCCCATCAACTCTGGCGAATACCAAGCCGAGAAGGCAACCATGGCAGGGATCTGAAGAAGACAAACTTGTAAAGCGTATGCTGATCCAATTTCCATACTATGAAAAGATGAAATAAGTGAGCAAACCGACCTGAAAGATGAAGAGAATTTCTCACCTGAGCGCTATATTGCCATTGAGAGCAAACGAGATAGCATTCATGAACTCGGTTGTGTTTGGCACCAAAGCGAACAGAGTGACACCGAGGAACTTCTCGTCGAGTCCTGAGCCAGACAGAATAACATCGACCACATCCACGAGAATCTCTGCATCAAAATTCAGAGACTGATCTGAGAGACGCCTCAGGACGGTCCATACCTGCGATGACCGCATATAATGCCGTACAAGCCAAAAGAACACTTGCGCTAGTAAACCTACTCCACGAAGGCGCATCGTGTCCGCCATGCCCTCCACTAGCTTCCGCTTCCACACCGCCAGAGCCACGTAGCCTGGCAGGTGAGTGTGAGGCTTGTTGGTGCCGAAGGGCACTGACAGTTGCAACCGCAACTGCACGAGTGAAATCATCGGTTGTCATTGCTTCCGGTAACTGAAGAGATGGCAGATTAGTGTTTTTCACAGCATGATCGACGCTCTCAAACACGGGAGTGTAACCAGGCGCAGAGAGTGCAGTCGTGTGCGATACGCGGCGCGGCAGCACAGGTGATCCTGGCTGCGGACGTGTAGTCGAGCTTCCAGGAATAAAAGCATCGCGAGGCATAGGGGTCTGAGGTCTAGATGTGCTAGTAACATTACTCGCTTTGCGATTCAGTGTGCGTGTCTGGGACTGTCCTGGAGTCACCAGCTTGTGATACAATGACTGCCGATTATGAACAGGAAGGTCCATGGGGTGAAGCAACTGTTGAGGATTTTGCCAAATCTGGGATGCATGAGTCCTGAGGGAAAACCATAAGCCAATGAGATAAGACTATATTGAGATGATCAGAAAAAGAAGTCTGCAGTAGCGAAGAGCAGACTTACAAACAACAAGATGACAGCACAGAAGTACATAAGTCTTTTGACGGTGGATTGGTAAAACGGATCGTCAACAGGATCAGGGTGTTGATAATAGCACTGGTCGCAAATCCATGGCTTGTTGGAATCTCCAGGTCCAGGAGTTGGCGGACAACCTTTGCAGACCAGTTGGAACTATTCGGTGTCAGCTACTTTCAACAAAACTTAGGGGCAACACGCACGGTACCATAAATTTGATAAAACATAGTTGGTGCGAGAGCGCCAATGATAGCCATGATCAACATCATACTGGTGACCCCTGCACTTTTGGCATTGAACTTTTGCTCCTTTCGCCGCATTGCGCTACTGACCATACTCATACCAGGCATCAGCAGAACACCGGCCAGAAGACTTCCGACGATCGAACCCTCGACAAGACGGCCCTTTCCTTGAGTAAGCATGATAGAATATAGCAGAATCTCAATGATCGAACCAAAGGTGGCATTGATCACAGCACCCATGCCGATGGAAGACTGGGCTGAGATTGAAGCAACAGCCATACCAATAAAGTATGACAGTGGGATGACACTTAGAAGACTGAGAGTGAAAATCAAGCCCTGCGATGCGATTACCGACAGGAATTTAGGAACGGGTCGTTCTTCTTTCTCCAGTTCTTCGAGCCAGGTAAGGAAGACAGCCCAGTCGAAGATGACGAAGAACACGAGGGCCATCAAGTTGACGAACATGATGTTGACACCGCCAACTGTGTACTTGTAGTATTTCCACCCGACAGCACGATACGTGCAGAGTAAAACGGCCGTGCTTGGAGACCCAGAGGGGGCGGCTTGACCTTCCGTGAGTCTCGTGTGCTTGACGGAGAACGTGGGTGGCACAGCGTCACCTTCATTTGCTTCCGCAGACGTTTCCTGTGGAGGGGAAGTTACAACGACAGAAGGGGGAGCAGAGCAGAAACGAATGGTGTCTGGTTGCTCGAAAATATGTTTAATGAGCGCCCAGTTCAACCTCGCCATTGGGATGGTCACGACGAGACCCCAACAGATGAGACATACGATGAACATCAAAGGCGCAATGACACAGATGAACGCAAGCCAAAAACAGGCCCTTCCCAATATATCACTTTTGGAAGTCTGTTTTGCTAGTCCAATAGAGGAAGAGGAAGAACCTGTAGACGCCGCACCATAGGCTTTGGCGGGAACGGGAGAGCGTGGACCACCGGCTGTGGACAATAGAGATGTATGTTCAGTAGGGATTTGAACAGGGGTCCAAGATACAGCTTGAGCATGCTGCTGGGAAGAACGCGCTCCACGGACAGTACCAAGAGTGTCGTCCTGAATATCAGCGCGGACAGTATGAGTGTCGGATCCGCTGCTGTAGTGCCTTTCATGCTCGGTTTCTGTTTCTTCCTGATCATTTTCCTCGTCCTCCTGCTCCTCAACATCGTCCGCTACTCCTTCAACATACTTACCGAATGGCCAGGCAATGTACCAACCGAGACCGAATACAAGAGAGGAGTACCGCTTGCCTCCTTGTGGAACGATGTATAGAAGGGCGGAGAAGAAAAAACAAATGAGGGAAAGCCACCAGCCAAATACGATGATCCAGAATAAATTACCAGGCAGAAGATGACGCTCCGCCTGCGCTGAAGGAACGGAATGCAGGGCCTGATCTGCATAACGGGTTACAGACCGAGACTTTTTATACAAAGCAGGTTTCCAGATTGGCAGACCGAACGGATGCTCGACATTAATGAGGGATTGACGTTCCTTGAGAGTCATAGGATCCTCCTCATCTCGGTCGTGTTCGGACTCGTCTTCACGCTCATCGCTGTCATCCAGAGTCTCCTCGAGGGCGACAGCCTTTCCATGCCTGTCAACATGCTCCCCTTCGCCGTCTCCATCATACTCATCTGCTTCGCTGAGAGCTTCGTCGTCCCGGAAACCCCGTGCTGTAGAACTGACGCTAGTACTTCTAGGACCACGTTTGATGGAGTGGGCCGAAGAGCTTCGCATGAGGATTGGGGGTGGCTGCCTTGCGGTGTTAAAAGCAGAAGAAAAGTAAGAAGTGCCTTGATTGTGGTGCTGAGGAGTATCTGAGGGCGACCATTGGGACTGAGCCTGAGAGCCGTGGCTCAAAGATCTATGAAGATGGCTGAAAGGAGTGGGTGTAGATGACAAGCCACCGTTGTCGTCGCCGTCTGAGGCCGGAGAGGAAAGACTTGACATGGCGAGCTCGTCGTTGAATTCCAATCTTTGTTCGTTGTCGTCGTCCAGCGGAGAAATAGAGAGAATGAGAAAAGGAAACGGTTCCAGGCCAGAGTCTTTCCCCATTCATGGCATTATTATATACGGCATATTCCGGGTGTACACTATCTAATCTTATCAAGTCCATGAACCTGAAAATGGAACACCAAAAAAACCCCAAAGCAACTCAACTCAACTACTACTACCTAAGTAAAGACGAAAATGAATGAACCATTCATTTTCTCATCAGCTTTTCGTGCAGCTCAGCGCCCTTTAGTTTAGCCTTCAGGTACTCAACCCGCGCCTTGTAACGCTTGGAGACCTCATCTCTCCTACGTCGTATCTCCTCCATATCAGCATCATAGTCGGCATCTCCATCTGATGACAATGACTTGACTTCATCCTCCGGCACAGAGGACATTGGTAAATGCCCCGTACTTCTTGTCAAGTTTATGCTTGAGTTGCTCGCATGTCCGCCTAACTGGCCCAGGTTCGCAGGTAATGCGGGAACAGGGGGTATCAGACGGCTCTTTGGTGATGCATGGGAAGAAGATGCGACACTAGACGACGAGTTCTTGCGACGAAGCGATCCCGGGCGGGAGATGCTCGTTGTTATCATCGTGTTGCTGCCTTTCAAGGGCAACGTCTTTGTGTACACTGACCGCTTGATCGACGGGGCAGTGCCAATAGACGTGCCAGAACGTACAGACGTTACATCACTGTCCAGTGTGGAAGCCCGTAGATGATTGTTAGGCTCTGGAATCAACGTCCAGGCAGATGCTTGTCGCACGATTGCGGTGCCGTCGCTATCCCGGACGGTAGACAGTGGATTGACCTGTTGTCGTTGACGCTTTGCCAGAGTGGTAACCTCCAACCCGTTGAAGGCATCCACGAGTCTCTTGGCTTCTGCTTCGACGGCAGCAATCTCCTGCTTGATATCCTGAGACGTTGCCAAATTCTCCTCGTCAAAAATGTTTTGTACACTTCCGGTGTACTTACTTCCAGCAACGAATCCCCGAGCCGGGAAGGAAGAAGGTGGTGTCGCTAATCTTCTGGTAGCTCGACTGGGTGTTTGAGGGGTATATGTACCAGAGTCGATTGGTGAACGTTCTGAGATAGATCCTGCTCGCCGCGACGATATTGAACCGGTATCTGCCAGTCGAGATGCGTCCGAGTGAACCGAAGCACTACTACTTTTCTGTTTGAGGTCTCCTGGTCTGCTGAATATTTTGGATGAATTGGACGTAGCAGAGAATATACTGGAGGTATCACTGAAGTCTTTCGATCCAGAAGTAGACCTGCGACCTGTTGCGCGCTGAAGGAGGCTGGCCATCCCAGATCTGACAGAAGTTCTGGAACGAATAGAGGGACTACGTGGTAGGTCAACATTGAAATTAGATGAAGGCCGTGAAGAGGTAGATGCTGAGATGAAATCAGTCAAGTAAAATGAAGTGTTGAGGCAATTAACTCACGTCGACCTTCCGACATTATCTTTGAACCTCTCTTCTGAATTGGCCGCTCCAGATTGACAGGAACAATAGGGTTCTCCGTCGGAACTACGGCAGTACTGGCAAATCGCTCGAAAAGATTTTGGCGTAACAGTCTATACTCATCGTCACTAGTGTATGTGTTAGATGAGTATGATGCAGCAAATGTCACAGGAGCCGACATACTCTAATAATCCCTCTGAGTTTGCCGAAGCTAACTCGTTCAGTCTCTGCGCAAGAGTCATCCTATTCAAGAAATGCATGAGCTCGGTCTGAAGCGCTAATCAAACAAACGTACGTGACGTTATCTGTCTTACGAGCAGTGGCGGTAACCTTGGGGCTAGAAGTATTCGGTTCAGAGTTGGAGGTCGAGAAAGTCTGACTAGTGTGTGTTTTAGAAAGGGGGGAAGAGAGAGTCGTAGCAGAGGAGCCTGCAGCTTTGTAACGGTCATTGAGAGTACGGGAAGTATTGGAGGAATTGGTGGAAGATTTGGAAATTGGTGCAGAATGACTTTTGCGAATACTGGCATGTGAAGCAGAGGAAGGTGTAGAAAGTGTCTGTGCGGTCGAGGCATCCTGCGAAATGAACGAGACAGAGGGTTCTTCGCGGCCTTTGCCTTTGTGCTTCCCGTACTAAAGTTATAGTCGTGCAATTCTTCAACCCAAGAGCGTCCTGTACGTAGAACCTTTACTCACAAATCGGGAACGAATAACCTGGACAACTCTCGATTTGTCCGTGTCCGAGTACGCGATATAGTCATTGTCATGCTTTCTTGACGAGAAAAACCCCATATCTTCATTACGGTTGAAAATTGGCTACCTTTCTTAGTGTGTGCAGAATCAACATAAAGGACAGACTCGAGGAAGGAGTGTGAGGTTACGCAGGGCCAAGCAAGGCGAGTGAATGCATGGCGACAACAGATCTCACCGCGGTCGGCTAAATATGTATGCATTTAATTTTTAGCACACTAGACGTTTGAGAACATGATGCACTGTGGCCTTATTCAGAAGTTTTTTGAGCCCTTTGAGTGGTGTTTATGTACTTGAAGGGTTGTGTAACGATAAGACGAATGTCATGAGGCATGATCATCAGCATATACCTGGCATATACTATACTATTATCACAAACAGCGACTGATTCATATTTAGAATCACGTAGAGTGAAGATAAAGCAAAAGAATTGGCGGATACTTAACCTTCGACATGCATGAGTCGGATGAGTCGTATGTACATGGTGGCAGCCTGCAGGCGAATGAAGGTAGAATTGGACCTCCACCATACTGGCAGTACCACCTTTCATCCAAAATCTTAATCAATTATCCCTATTTGGAAGGCTCAAGGAAAGTACTTCAGCAATAACTCACAGATTCTCACTAGGCATCTAGACAGCGTAAATCTTGGGGGCTTTTCTGTGGCATTATTTGCGACGTATCAGGAGCTCTATGTCCATGTATATCTGCGTATGAAAGTGGTCAGATGCTGATCAAATAGATATTGCATCTGCCGACCGTCGTTCTCTTATGCCAGAAGTTCTAGAAAGTTATTGGTGTGGGCACTGATAGGCACTGATCCGTGAGATGCACTAAAGCTAGCAGTTCTTGTTCTGTTCTTGTTTCAACTTGTTCATGTAAGTTCGGGTTAATTCCTCAACACAAGTGAAGTAAACGATAAAAATCTGTAACGGTACCGAAACAGACTTGCTGGGTCACTATTCTATGTATGCTGGTTGTGCTCCAGGTACGGACTGGAGAAACGTCTCCAATCAGGTGAGCAATGAGCAGCTCATAATGCTGAAGATTGTAACTGATCATCAGCGGTTTCTACACTGGCTTCATTGTCCGTCCGCTCGGATATCATCATGGTCTGGTCCCGAGTCCTGAGCAGCTCCTGAGAAACAACGCGCTCGATAAATCTCTTCTTCAGTTTCTGGACCCTCACTGAAACCTGCGCGGATGCAGTTTACTCTCGGCGCGCGCAGCCCAACTGGCGTTGAAGTCTCGCAAGTCCAGTCTTCACAAAAATTGACAGAATGAGAAAGGACAAACGACACGTACCGAACTGTTCCAATCGTGACGTTGTAGCCTAGCTGTACAGGACTAATTGCCCCCTTGCCAGTGCTCAATGCTCATTGCCATTAGCTTGCCCAGTACGAACCTGGTACGAACCTCCTGGGTTGGATAATCTGCTTTTCAAAGCTGTGGAAGAACTCCGTAGTTAAGAACCATCACCTAATAGTCTTTATCAGCTTGAATATGTCCTGGACGATACCCAACGAAGCTTATTAGCAGCCCAAATATATGATGGAAGGAACCAGAAGGTCCGGCAGTATATGTGTCGATACATAACTGACCTTGGAATCATTGGATGTTCTGATGCGGATCCCGATGAACTTCTCGTTGTCACTCTTACTTATGTATCTGTGTTCATGTGCAGTGGCTTTCAGAATTACAACTTTGCTTACTCCTATAAAATGTACCCATTTCCTTGACGACCTGCCCAAAGCTCTGTGCTATCTTCAGATCGTTACCTATCCATTTTGGAAGCTTATTCCGAATGGAAGACGTGGAGTATCTTTGGTCGAGAAGAATCAATGCTGCCCAGTCGTTCTGATGTCGGATAGCCCGTCCTGATCCATTCAATGAGCTACGACCTTTACTGAGCAAACAGAAAACGACCAACCAATGCTTTGATTCACGGCATTCATGCACATATTCTCATACAGCTCCGCTGCAGCATCCTTCATACCTGATGATCTCCCTACCCCGCGTTTATCCTCCAGACGCTTCACGTACTTCATCCGTTCCCGAAGCTCGGGCGAAGCGAGGTTCGCAAATGGAAGACCAACAATAACTACTGCGCGCGCTAGATCATCTTTGAAATTCAATCCCTCCGACAATTTGGCCCCGATCACTGCAAACAGTAGGGCGCCTTTGTTCTTCTCTCCAGGCTGCTGCTAGGGGTGTAGAATCAGAGGGAATAAGTGCGGGATGTGAGTGGGGAACGGCTTACCGATGTCTGCACAGCAGCAGCGTATCCCTGAAGGGTAGATTCAACAAGGGCTGAATCTTCTGGTTCAAAAAAAACCTAGCAAGTCTTCAGTAACAGTTTCAAAATATCGCATATACCCCCACTTTTTTCTTCGTTTGTAATTTCTCCAGCATCCCGCCTGTCACCCAGGCGCTTTTAGCAGTGTTGAGAAAATTATATGAGGGGAAGAACACAATCATTCCCGAAGGAACTGTGTGTGTGAAGTTCAATATTATCTGCGCAAGCTCTGCGATCTGTAAGGATAGGACTTTCATCAAAGTGGTGAAAAGGTAAGAACAAGCATGTACCGATCACAGTCGGCTCGCTCTGCCTTCCGGCTTTGTACACCAACTCTCCTCCCCTCGGCCCTTTCGTTACCGCCACTGTCAGAAGATGGCTTGAAGGTATGATGTGGCCACAGGAAAAGCTTGTAATTCTCTCTGGAGGAATATGAGATAGAATTTGGTTAACGACGTCTGATATCTTGTCCGCGAGACATAGTCAGAATGCAATCCGCTTGTTGTGATCCAACTAACTGGAGACATAGTTCCACCGGCAAGAATAACAGAACGTGCTTCGTCAAGTACTTCTTTGAAATGTGGTGCCGGGTTTAGAAGCTGATATTTTATCTCAATTTCTTCTTGATCCTTCTTCCCCACTAGAGAGAGGCTAACACGTCCGTCTGGAAAACTAATCAATTGCAGAGCGGGTAAAAATTGATCTAACCTCACCTTCACTAGCACCTGCAAGTGACAACATCAAATTTTCTATAGCGTGCAAGGGTGGTACTGCGCCTCGTCGGATAGGACTCGCTTTGGCAGGATCTGTAGCAACGCCATCCAGATGATTGTCTGTGGGATAAGGATGATACGCACCAGACCCCTTCTCTGCTTGCTTATCGGCATACCTTGCGATCTTTCTTGCGATCTTTGGCGACTTCAGCTCGGTTCGACGACAGATACAATGCAGCAAGTACCTTGCTTTTCCTCAAGTATTGTTCGATAGATAGCATATTAATGTCCTTAATCTTTCTCCCAAGTCGTTCTATCAATTCGGTTGCGCTGAGAATTTCCACCTTCTGCGAGTTGGTTTTCCACTGCTGTTTCCATTCTAGCATATATCTCTTCAGAGCTTCGAGAAACGCTGTCAGGCGTTTCAAATGCAGTATATTCGTAGCAGAGAGGCGGTTGCGAAACTTGGAGACATACACAGACACCTGTTGGAGGGACAGGTCAAGTATAGCAAACGACACTCGATTCGTCGACAATGACAAAAGAGTGGAAATTAGATCTAGCAACAAGGAAAATCAGTAAGTGAACAGATCTCTCTCAGAAATGTATTACTGTGTGCTTCGTCGATGACGACTACTTGGTTGGTTAGATCAATTCCAAGGGCTTCGCGTGAGCTTTTCTGAAGCAATAAATTATACGGAAGGGTCACTAGCTACAGAAACCGTTAGTGATGAAACCTGCAGACCGTGGAGAGAGCATACCTCAGCCTGGGGTATAGCGCGTCTAGATCCGAAATAAGGACATATATTCGACCTTCGACCAGCATCAGCAAGATCCTCTATGTCTTTTGGTGTAGCCTAAAGAAAACATAAATGATATTTGAACCCGGGGCAAGAAATTGTAGTACATACCAATATTTGATCCCGGAAGTCATTCATCCGAAATTCCTCTTCAGCCGAAGGAAGATACGGACATCTTTTGTCTTCCTTCTCTACAAATAATGAGCCTGTAGCTACAACTAGACCATCCAAATTACTCACCACCTAGCAGTTCGCGGCATCCTTCATCTATGTCACTTACTCTCGAGCGCAGAACGTCATTTATACATAGATGCCTTCGAGACCCTAAAGATACGGCGCGTGAGTGGTAAATATCGCCCTCCGCATCACTGCTATCGTCTTGCGCCTTTCGTTTCTTCGATGTCTGAACCACTCCTTCCTGAGGTAAGTCTTTATGCGAGGACAATCGGATTTTGAGACGGCTGAGCTCAGGAAGAACTTGCGCCAGTTGAGAGTGTGTTCTCGAAGCGTAAAAAATCTTGGTACATGTCGGCTCGTCACTATTCAAAGAGTCATTGGAGCGGCCTTGATTCATCCTGAGGTGAACATTACTAAGATAGCACTGGTCTTCAACGGGTAAACATACCGAGCCATTAACGCACGAACTGCAGGAGACAAATTATCGTCCTCGTCTTCCTGTATATCGGAATCAGGAAGAAAAATGTCCTCGTTTTCTTCATCGTGGCCAACGATTTCGGACAACCTCTAAATGATTGTATTGGTAGAGTTGTGGTGGATCAAAGAAACCACAGAGGTCATACTGGCTTCTTCACAACTCTGGCCTTTGATTTCCTCATCTCTTTCTCCTTCCTTCGGGCATTG
Source organism: Omphalotus guepiniiformis (assembly GCA_028554645.1). Classification (NCBI taxonomy): domain Eukaryota; kingdom Fungi; phylum Basidiomycota; class Agaricomycetes; order Agaricales; family Omphalotaceae; genus Omphalotus; species Omphalotus guepiniiformis. The sequence goes on from JAQOOI010000021.1 coordinate 1,910,465, forward strand.
GAAAGACGCTCTTCATACTCTTGTTCCTTAGCCTCTAGCTCCCTTCGATGACGTTCTCGTGTTTGCTCAACCACCCAGGCTGGACCTGATACAGATCGAACGGTTCAGGGTTTTATAGCCAGATAATAGCCAACAATGTTCGCACCTGACTCCATAACTCCAGCCTTAGCATCTAGTTCGCCTCTTCGCGCTCGGTCTTTTTCGTCAGTCAACCATGTCAAACTTGCACACAGTAAGCTTAAAGTCTTTCCCTGGAGTGTATCTTGTATGGTATCATATTTTTACACGTGAAGTATTGGCACTCACTGTCCCCGTTGGGCTTTCTACAATGGTAACCTTGCGGTTCTCAATCGCTGCGTAAAGGTGGCGCATAACGTCCACTTGAATAGAGTATGGAGGTGAATAAGGAAAGGCCGGAAATTCATCGGGTGTCGCCAGTTCTAGCGCCATTGTATCGCTGCGCTTGTGGTAGGCAAGTAGTATAGTAGTAGTTCGGATCGAAGATGAATTCAGACACTGAACAGTCGCGTCGCGTTGCGTTTCTAAATTTGTCACATGACATGCGTATGTGTGCAATAGGGCTGCTGAGCGCTGAAGCTTGAAGCTTGAAGCACTGAAATGCTTGCACATATCCAAGTAGTAATAGCAGGAAATAGATATGTAGGCAGTACACAATCATGACTTTCCAATCATTCCAGTCCAGTCGAATTCATCGTACTTCTTCCTGAACTGAGCCACGCGTTCCTTATTCATTCGGAAGTCAATCCTTTTAGGCCTTCTCCAACGTCTCGGCTCAAGCTCCATAACATTGCCAATGATCTCTCCAGCAAAATATCTGTGGTAGATATGAGTATCGTTACTATACGGGATGCGCTGATGCATATCTTGGAAATTCTCCGCCTCCCTTTTCACCTTCATCCATACCATCTTCCTCGTCGTTTGCGGCATCAGTGCCTTCAATGACATGTCCATACCCTTTCTCGCCTTTGTGGTCGAACATTACCATAAAATAAGGCAGATTGGGCACCATGGCGCGTCGGAAACCACCTGGGCGGGCAGAGAAATCAATGAGTTTTTTGTGTTGAGACCATTCCGCCTCGACAGTCAGGATTGATTCCTAAGTACAACATAAGTACATGAGATATGGTCAATCAGACTTTCGGAGTGAAAATCAACCTTGAAATAGCCAGGAATAAGTTCAAATTGTTCCCAAGGCAGGGGGACGCATTCAATGAATGAATGTCTTTGCCCTTTCAACGAGATGACCGTCTCGTAGAAAACGACTCCCTGATCATCTTCGGCAAACATACGCATCAAACATTTCATGAAGTTCTGTAAAGAAAACTGAGTACTTGTTGAACTATACCAAAGAGAACATTTACCCGGACTTCATCCCACACATCGTCATCGCCTTCGAGCATCGTAAGATGATGTTGTATTGGAACAATGAGACAGTGCCCTTTCAGTAACTCTTCGTTAGTTGTACATGACAAGTACACCCGAGTACCCATGGCAATTACAGGAGCTTTCGGAGGTGAATCATCTTCGCCATAGCAGAATTCACAAGTTGCCAAAGCCTTCTGTGTGCGTTTGTAATCTGGAAGAACAGGTGAATACGGAGAGCTTGATATAATTTCCCCAGACGTACCATGAATCGCAAATTGTCGTTTCATAGCATCCGAGCGCATTTTCTGCCTCCCGAGCTTCTCCGCATTATCGTCAATATAGTCAAGATCGTTCTGTAAAACTGTGATGTGAGCTGACATTCTGAGGATCCAAGAACTTCATCGAACCTCGAACTTGCCATCACCCATGATAGCACGAGCAAATTGTGCATCCAAATTTTTCTGATCTGATATACCAGCACCAAACTTCTCTTGCCGTAGCATTTCTCCCAACGTAGTGGTATCGTCATCCGCATTATACCTGACGATGTCCCCAGTTTTTGGGTCCCGAGTCTCCACCTGTGAAGGACGAGGGTCAGGAAAAGGAAAGCAAGTTCAGAAGAATTTTTAAAAAACCTTTTCTTTCCGTTTTCGATTGCCAGGTAAACGAGTATCGTCTTCTTTCCCCGTGCCGACGTCATACAATCTTCCACGTCCGTCCAAGGTCGGAAGCACTTCCACTCTTGTGCGAACACCATTATCCGAAACGCCAATCCCGTTTGCGAGGCGAGAAGCAGCCTCGTACTCTTTCTCCAGTTTTGCTGCATCAGGAGCTCCCGTCAACTTTGCGCGCAGAACCTTAGCTTGTAACTTGTTTAAGGAAGACGGTGACAAAGCTCTGGCCTTTGGAATGGATGGAGTCATCACAGATGGGATCGGTGTATGAGATTGTGCTAGGGGAGAACTTGCTTGAGAAGGCAGTCGAAGACTGTCGAGGCGGCGATTTACTGGAACATTGGGTCCCGATGGAGGTGATGGGGTTGACGGCGTGCTATCGAAAGCACCAGGACGACGGAACGACGAGCTTCGGCTTGAACCACCACTACCCATGTCGCTAAACATGAACCCTTTTTCTCCTTCAGTGTTTCTTGGTCTTCTGCCTCGCTCCTCTCTTCCATCCCTACCTCTTTCTCCGCGCTGGCCCCCGCGTTCGTCCAAAATGCGTCTTTCTTCTTTGGCCTCTTCGAAAGCCTCAAGAGATCCAAAACGTTCAATCGCAACAGTTTCCACATCTAGACCCTCTTCTTCTGCCGTCTCATACACACGTCTCAAGCGCATCATTCTCCACTGAGACCCAGGACCACCTGGCGTGTTGGATTTCGGCGGAGCGGGTGGTGCCTCGTAGTCGATAGCTTTGCCAGCTACTAGATCTTGATTAAGTTCTTTTGAGTGAATCACAGGCTACGAGAAACGAATCAACCTCCGAGAAAACTCTTTCGCTACCATGCAATTGCGCACCTTGTCTGGGTCCGGCCTATCTGGTCGCGGTTTCTTCTTCGCCTCTGTACCAAGATTTGAGAAAAAGTCGACATCACCTCCAAGAGTGCGTCGCCTCTCAGAGGGCTCCCCATAGTCTTCCGTAAAAGATTCATCTCCAGCTGGCAGCACAACTCGCGAAGAACTAGGTACCTGAGCAGTGCTGGAAGACGAAGCGGGAGGAAGCATCCAATCGTCCCGTTTTATCTTCGACTCTGTTGGCAGTGTTGGAGGTAGCGGTGGATCAGAAGCCTGTTCAGATGCTTTGGAAGTCAGCTTGAGGCTTTCAGCAGTTGGTATATCAGTCGCGAGAGGCTAAGTTTTGGGTGAATATCTAATGAACGAAACACACCAAAGACTTACTCTTTCACCATCCATGTCGATATTCTTCTCAACCCACATATCTTCATCAGGATCATCGTCTAAGATTTGAACCCCACTAGAATGCTCAGTCCGCTTCCGCTTGTGTTTCTTGCGGCTTGGATCATCGTGTTTGTGCCGTTTTTTACTTGAATGATGAGAGTCCTTGTCGTGACCTCTATGTTTAGAGCGTTTTCCGCCTTCTTCGTCCATGACTGCAACTGAGTACGTGGTTTCAGAAAGTAGCGAGGTGCGTGAGCGTTGAAACTTGAAGACGATGAAGTCACTATAGTAAAGTGCGTGATCGAAAACCAACTGTGCGGCAATCTGATTGAACACCGTATTCCGATACAGGATACACTTGTTCATACAATCTAACTTTACAACATATTGACAGCATTAAATATGACTACATTTCCTCTACGGTCATCTTGACCAACTCGGATTTCAACCGGTCTTTCAACGTCGTTCCAGGGGAAGACGAGTGCACGTTAATGCTAGCGTAAATGCCTTTTGCTGCCGTTGAAGGATTAATCGCAATAGTTGAATGCACACTCTGGTAACATGAAAATATTCAACGTCTCCTGAGTCGCCATAGAGCATTTCACTTGCCTTGCAAAAATGTCTGAACTTGCTCGGAAGAATCAGCACATCCGGGGCTTGTTCCTCATCTCCATCGTAGCCTAGGGTCAGCTGTGCGGAGTGTGTAATATCCAGGTTGACTTCATTGGCCTCCTCTAGCGGAACAGGAAACACAGGATAAAAACTGGAAGGGAATGAGATTCGGCAACACAACAGAAAGCGGAAGCATAGAGACGCACCTGCGTTGTTGGAGGACGTGACGGCATGTATTTGCCATAGGGTCTGTACCAGCATCATCCTGGAACGGGGGTATCACAGAATCATGCTCTTCACCGCGCTTCACGACCTCTTCCTTGCGAAGATGGAACAAAACGTCAACACTAGTCGCAGCGAATTTTACGCCATTTATTGAGAAGCTGGCGGGGTTGGGAAGAAGGCGAATGCGCTTGAGTATTGTAAGTTTAATGCTACAGAAGATCAAGAAGGCACACACAGGGTCTGCTTTCGTCACGCGAGGCCCAAGCTCGCACTGTGGATATACAGCATTCGAGCTGATTAGGTCTCGCACACTTGGTATCAGGATGGCTATTGACCCTGGTGAAGAACTCAAATGATGGCGAAGCGGATTGAGAAATGTTCGATGGAACAACCCCAAGGGTGATTCATCTATTTCTCCTGCTTGAATTAAAGGATGAAATGTGTCGACAAAAGGCCCAAGCTGAAAGGCATTAGATTATGGACCAAAGTAGAGGGCTCATATACCTACGAGTAAGATTACAGTCGGTTTTGTGTCTTTGATAGCCTTCAACAGCGTTTGCCAAGGCTTGTACTTGAGATTGGCATCTGTTGTATATGGGCCGCACGCAATGTACATTGAAAAGGACTGGTCTTCTGACTCGGATTTTACTGACGTGGAGCTCGGTGAGCTGTTGAGGGGAGGAAGCTGAAGATGGCACGAAATTAAAGGTATACAGCAGAACAAGGGCGGACTTGAACATACCGCCAATATCTCTGTCACGGAAAACCACCCAGTCCCGCTATTTTTGCCTTTAAGAGCCGTAATTGCGCCAGGAAAGAGACCTAACCCTCCTGCTCCGCGAACACCGCCCCGTATCTTCAGAGACGGGTCGAAACGAAGCGGGATTCGTGCTCCACCGTTTCCCCTTTGCCTTGACGGTTCGAATGTTAGCGTTGCTTCCGTCAATTTGGATACTTCAAGGTCGTGTGTTATTCGTCCAACGGTAATGATCTCGTCCTAATAGGCCGTCGATATGAATACAAATGTTGGAGACAAGAGAGTGTGTCACGCACGTCAGTTGAGGTTGTAGGGTCACCTATCTCCTCGATTCCGTAATGCTCTTGCACAACCTGCGTCAATTCTTCAATTCGATCATCGAGGACTACAGGAAGCGAATTATCAATTTATAGCACAGAAGGAAACATTAAAGAGCTCGTATACCTTCGCTTCGCTCTCCGAGCTTTTCGTACATGTATCGATCTGCTCCCTTCAGCATTCATAAAGGATATTGGAAATTGATTGCCACTCACAACCACGCTCCTTCCGCGATGACGCGTCCATTTTCGGCCCTCTGAAGGTGACTTTACTCAGACCACTCGGACCTGCAATGCTCGACGTGTTCAGCGTCCCCACATCCAACTCCGTCTTGACTCCATCGCTGGACCTTGTTGCCACGTTAACATTACTGTTCCGATTCATGAAGGGGGGCATTCGTGCGCGATTAACCATAGCTGTGCTCGATGCGACAGCTTTAGGCTGAGCTTTCCGCGATGTACTCTGTGCCATCTCCCGCTTGATCTGAGCCCGGACGCTGGCGAGAGAATCTATGGTGAATCTTTTGCCTTCGTGCGCCCTAACAGGAACTGAGGAGTAAATTGCGGCTTCCCATTTGAATTGAAGTTCTTGTGGGGTTAGGTTGTATACTTTACACAAGTTTTCGCCTAAATACGACCAATGAGCAGGAGTTGAGGTTATGATTGAAAACTCACATTCTGCCAAAAGTTTTGGATCTGACGCGACTTCGTCCCCCATAAGACTAGCTATCTCTTGCGATACCTTGCTCATCAGGTATAATATTGTTCGGGAAATGCGTGAAATGAGGCGAACGCGAGTTGGTAGGCTTGAGAGCAGAAAAGTCACGAACGCGTGACCTCAGCTGTGACTGAACCCGTGTTTAACGCATCCAGAACGCATCCTTTGATTTCAACCCCCAGGCGCCGTTGGCCTGCTCATTTCACGAGTCGCCACCGTAATTTATACGCACGCATCTCATGTCCCAACGCGACGAGGATCCGACCTTCTTTGAGAAAGAGCGCGATCGGCTCGCTCGGGAGATCACCTCGGGCTTTGAAGAACTGTTGTCTTCCACTAATGGTCTGAACAGGAAACTTGAAGAAGTGCTTGGAATGACGAGGGAATATGATACCATTGCCGCTTTATGGCATAGCTTTTACGAGCTCATGAAGGAACCTGACGTAGACGGTGATACAACGAGAGAAGAGAAAGCGAGTGGCCTTCCCGGGACTGGTGGACATGTTGTAAAATGAGTGCGTAGACAGGTTGTCCTTTGAATCTGACACTTATCGGACCACAGGGCAAAGCTGGGCTTTTGTTGGTTTTGAAGCGAAAGCCTTAAGTTACACGGTGCACTATCAAGGCATTTCGCTCGCGGATATCAGGTCATATCTCATTCTGGATTTAAATCCTAGGAGGTCAAACTACCTTAGCCCGTGTGGCTGTTTCTCTCGCTCGCTTTGGTTGGGATTGGACGAGCGGCGAGCCTCACTGCGCCTGGCCGTTCGTATGCATAGCTGATAGAGATCGTACACAACTGTCGATTGGAACACTATGTACATTCATGCTTGGCTGAACAGTCGATTGCTTCTGAAGCGCATAGTATCTGAAGAAATTCAATTGACTGGCAGCTGCGAAATGTGGATGTTTGACAGAAGTTATGTATCTTACGTAACATGTCGTAACCCTTTCGTCTCTCAACATGAACGTTCAATTCATAAATAACCTTTCTTCATCGAACTCAGCTCCCTCTGAACATACGCATTCTCATGATGGTGGATTAGCACACTCACATGGGCTTGGAGAACACGGGCATACTCATGAGCATTATGAAGATGCAGGTAGGGGTGTCTCTTTCATTGATGTTCTGGATCGATATCTACATCGCTCGACAGGTAAATATGCTGAGCGTGATATGCCAAATTTCTCTTCTCGCAATTTCGAAGAAAGGGGTTTCACAATTGGAATTGGAGGGTACACACGCTACTACCTGTAATTATTTGCGCCGCTTTTCATCAGTTCACGCAGGCCGGTAGGTTCAGGGAAAACCGCCTTGACACTTGCTTTATGCCAGAAGCTGAGGAAGGAATACAACATCGGTAGGCACTTTTTCGTGTTCAAGCTCATTCGTCGCTTAATGTTTTGGTCTCTGTGTAAAGCTACTGTAACGAATGATATTTTCACTCGCGAAGATCAAGAATTTTTAATCAAGAACCGCGCACTTCCTGTCTCGCGTATTCTTGCCATCGAGACCGGAGGATGTCCTCATGCTGCAATACGTGAAGATATCAGTGCGAATATGGGCGCCCTCGAAACATTGCAAGCAAAGTTCGAATGCCAGATGTTGTTGGTTGAAAGCGGGGGTGATAATCTAGCAGCGAATTACTCAAGAGAGCTGGCAGACTACATCATCTACGTTATCGATGTTTCGGTAAGTTCACCGTACCTAAGCTTTAGGATTTTGAACTAAACAATAACGAAGGGCGGAGACAAAATACCAAGGAAAGGTGGCCCCGGCATCTCTCAGTCCGATTTACTGGTGATCAACAAGGTGATTTTCTACCTTCGTGTCAAGCATAAAACCAAAGCTGAAGAGGTATTCTCAAGACGGATCTCGCGCCCTATGTCGGCGCATCCCTTGAAGTTATGGACAGGGATTCCAAACTGATGCGTGGCGATGGACCGACTGTATTCACCAGTGTGAAACTCGACAAAGGTGTAGACGACGTGATAACTTTGATCTTGGCTGCCTGGCGGACCGCAGGCAGTCCCGGAAAAGCGACGCCTGTAGGAGATGCCGAAGAAGAATGAAATTGAACGTAAGCTGTCTAGTTATGTGGCAAAGTCTTTTATTAAGAATTAGTGACTGTAATGTAAGTACTGTATCATAGTGAAACGTCTGGTCATTTCTAAGATACGATATTGCAAGGGTGTCCAGTCATATCCTCAACAGTGCGTAAAACGTCAGATTCATTGGTACTATAGGGAGATAAGTCGTAATCATAAGCACGATCCAGACTCAACCGAATCCACCACTCAGAATGCAGATGAGTTGGTATGGGGAATCTAGGTATGTACTGGAGTGTTTGTCTGCGAAGTAAGTTCCATAAGTAATCTCAAGACATTCTTATCGCGCGAGGTGTGAACATACCATAAGTCGTGGAGGTCAAGATGATCTGGTAGCGATACCCGCCAGAATCCAAAGAAAGGGCTCTGTCGTCCAGCTCTTGAAATGCTCACAACGAGAACAGTCATGAGCAATAACATTAAAAGTATCCAGTTCGACGCATCCCACATTTATCGACAGGTCAGGCGAGTAAATGCGTGGAAGATGAGTTACGGAGTATTTGGTCTGTCTGCGGAGTATCGCGATTGCAATTCCATGTTCCAAATTTCAGCTTTTAACTTAACTACTAGACAGTATAATGCTATGAGCATCATATCCGTGGCAAGAATGAGGCAGTGGAAATGCTGGATTTATGACTCAACAGAGATCTGCTCCGTCTTCCGCAAAATCGACCAGTTGCAACTAAGACGAGAGAATTGACTTCTTTGGAGGAAAAGGGCAGTTCTAGCGGGAAACAACGGATATCTGAGACTCATAAGCTGCAGCAGGACTACAACTTATAGAAACATTCCTATGTCCAACGCACCGCTCCGTCCCGTCACAAGAGCTACTAGTAGCAGTAGCTTGAAACAATCAGTTGACAGTGAATCGCCGGTGTCATCACCATCAACAACACCTGTTACCCTGTCCGCGACTGAATCAGTTCGGTGTCGAGGAGATAGGTGAGTATTCCCTGACCTTCTTGCGTGTGAGACCAATACCTGTCAATGGGATGAGGACACTGGTATAGAGAAGAACCAGCCGGTCAAAGCAAGCATTGCAGGTCCGGGACATCGGCCCGGCAATGGCCATTGTCTCGTCACGTGCACACAGTCTCGAATGCACTGACCAGTGTGACCTAGTCCTGGTCCACAGCTTCGCGCCATTCTCTATCTCTCCCCACCATGACTTCTCACTCAAAACCAGAGCAGCCGTATACTATAGTCAGGATCAAGCGCAAGCGCAATGAAGAGCCTTTGGATGCTTTAGGCAAGAGGATATCCTTGACATACAAACCTTGAGCGCTCACGAAGGACGTTGCTAGTTGTCGAGTCGGCTGCACGGAGAAAGAAATACAGAGGTGGAACCAGTGTGTTTCAATTTGCTAGAACAGTTGAGGACGGCGTCTGGGAAGACGATGCGCGGCAAAAGGAAATTCAAGTACGTCGTCATTTACTAGTACGCGTTTCAAGTCATGAATAAAGTCCTGAAGAACCACTTGGCTCGACTGGCACGGGAACTGCCTGCTTCGACACCCAACCCTGTGTTGACCACGCCTTCGTCTCCACCCAAAGTTCGTCATCAACCAAGCGAGTCCACTAAGCGATTTACGATTGTTGAACGAAATAATGAACGAAATGCCGCCTTGCCCGCTGGACCGTATGCCGCTCGCTTCATTCCTCGATGATAGATCTATTGACCGATCTTGCAGACCCCCGATCATACCTTCAAAAGAGCTCGAGACACGCAAGGCCAGCGTTGATTTCAAAATGTACGATGCTGTCCCAGAGCCTACGTCCAGCCAGGAAGATATAGATCCTGCACTTGAGAAGATCATGCCTATGCTACGGGATTATTTGAAAGGTGTCTGAACTGTCCTCAATCTGCACCCATGGCATCTAATTAGCCGGCTTAGTGCAGGAACCTTCTCTCGGTGACTCTGCTTCCAACCCTGCGGAAGACGGTGACTATGTTTGGGATCTATTTTATCATAGGCCCGGTACGTTCAATGATTGGACACAAACTGCTACTGTCGGCACGGTGTGAGTATATTCTTTCTATGCAGTTGATTACAACGTGTTAATGGGCTATCTAGATCCGGACTTCCTCCTCTAGGGACAGAGGATTCCGACTCTGACTTTGGCTCAGAGGAGGAGGACGAAGCTGATGAGGACTCCAACGGTTCGTATCGCTTTTCAATAGTCTGTGTTACTCGCTGATGTACCCTTCGCCAGCTGAAGAATATTATAAGAACGACTATCCAGATGAAGAGGAATCTGACTGGTCGGAAGACGACGACAGTGGTGGGTGTATCTCTAGGCCAACTCTCGTGTCTTTCTCAGACTAATCATCGTGTTCAGATGAATTTCATGAACATTCTGACCATGATGACGCAATGCACTACGGTGAAGATGGGTCTGACCATGATTGGAGGTGACCACGATTCACTGGGAGAACATTCCAGAATTTTTGTATTAGGTGTATGTTTTGAGTAACAACATTTCAGCATTCCTGTATAATTCTGCATGGAGTCATTCTTAGATAGCAATGTAATATCAGTCATTTACAAACATATCCGAACAGGAGGCTTCGTTCAAGCTACTAAGAAATCTGCCGTGAAGCGTAATGCCAAATGTAGACAGTTTTTTCGAGGGACGCAGAGATAGACGTAAGCCGCTACATGACGGGGCAGCACGAGTACGAAGGTAGCTGGTAGATGCAGGACCCTAGATTGTCAGGTTGTCACTTTCTACTATCCTTCACCGTGTATAAAGGCAGATAATTATGATCATCACTGAACAGATATTGCTGACTTATTATCCGGAACGAAGAATACGACTGTACGACTTCGAATACGCTAAATCGTCAGCTCGATATTCTCGGACCTCCACATACGGACAAAGTAGACTCGGATAGCAAGAAACCTGCAAACCCTTGGTGTATCGCATGTCCTTGTGCAGATCAGATCAGAACTCAGTCTCGGAGATCAGTAGCCCAAGCGGTAAGTAACTGGGGTTTCAGAGGCTTTCGATCACGGCCTATGGCGGAACGTGCTGAGTGTGAAGTCAAACCTCGCTCCGATCTCGGGCGCGACGAGGACGACGGTAATTGGCCCAGTTGAGCAGTTCGCCTTCAAAGACACTTGCACTATCGGTTTTTATATCCTTGCAAGTTTTGCTGCCATTCAGTTTGTGAAACGAGTGCGAATAGCCACGAAAACAGGCGATCATGTTACATTTCGATTCATTCCTCGAAGTACATTGGTGTTGATTCGTTACAGGGGTGCATATATCCTCTTTAAATTACTGAATAACATTCCAGTTGTCAAGGCCTCTCATGCCTTCTTCTCCATCGAGTGCGACTGCTCAGACGTTAGTAGCCGTGAATAAGCGGAGTAGAAAAGGTAGCTTACATCTTCGCTTTCGACACCACGGGTGCGGTGATGCCTGCCTTTCCCGATGCTCAAGAATCCAAGGAAGAATAGCATGCCGAGCATGCAAAGCGCCACGAAAAGAGTGAGACCTGCGCCAAGGAAGCCTGCACCAACGGGACTAATAGGTTGGTGTATGGCAGCTCTAGCCTGTGAAGAAGCAGCAGCTAGCTGATCACATCCTCTATCCTGGGTGTTTGAGCAAACGGAACACCAGTCCGAAGTAGTATTGATGGCAACGGGCTTGATCGTAATATGTCAGAGAAGTCGGTAGAGATTCCTATGTGAGAACATACCGCGAAGTAGTTGACGAAAGTGGAGAGAGGAACATCGCCTGTGCTGTTCATAAAGTCGTATGTCGTGAACTCGGGTTCTTCAGTACCGTTCTTGAAGTTCAGCCGTAGAACTGGCTCTCCGCCTGATGATGCTTGTCGAACTTCCAGAGCCACCACGGCAGCGTAATTCACTGTAAGCGAATATAAGGACATACAGTTTGAATAGAAATATAAAACACTCGCCAATGTTCGTCAGCTGCGGGTTGGCAACAGCGGCGCCGGTCATGTTGAAGAGCGTCAAGAAGGCTTTGTAGGCGATAGCATTGTACATAATCTTCGTGGGGTTCGAAGCGTCGTTGATGTTCGCCAGACCATCGAGTATCCCGGGTATCATGGTACGGAATGCGACTGGAAGTTGTCAAAAATCAGTTGCGACTTGAAGGACGAAGATGCGATTGGAAGGCTTACTGTTCCCAATCCCGCCAAGTTCAGGGTCGGTAAAAACTCCGTATTCATGAAAGCCAGCAAGAGTGCGGGCTTGCGGAAGGAAGGATGGAGGAAGATTAGCTCGGAAGCCTGCATTGTGAATGTAATTCACGTTCATGAAGTCAAAGATCTAGAAATGATCAGGCTAAGGATGCACTGTATCTGGCTACGTTGGGCTTACATTCCACTACATTGATTGATTTAGGACTTTGACCAAACTGAGAAAATGACGAGCGCACCATATTTTGAAGCGTTACAGGTCTCCCATCGAGATACTGTGGCAATTGACTTAAAAAAGAAGCACTCTCATTCGCCTTCTGTTTGAACTCGGTTGAGTTGTAAAAGGCACTCGTGGCAGTATCGAAAGGCTTGTCAGGGAGTTAGTGGGCATTCATAGTCTTGAAAGTATCAGATCTTACAGCGCAGGATGTCCAGCCTTCCAGCGAAACATCGTTGTCGGGTTCCACAGAGTCAACTGCGGCATCAAGGGTTGGCTAACTTGAATCATTTACTGAGAATCTAGTACGCACTTTCGATATACTACACCAGAAAGAAATCGTTACTTTCGATTTTTGTATGTTAAAAAGAGTTACATACCTGGTATCCGTTCAAAGGACCTTCGACGGTCGTCCCGTTCGCCAAAGTGGTTGTATAGTTGGAATCTGCGGGGAACAAACCCTGGAGGAGTGCTGTTGCAGAGTTCTAGTGCAGAAAAAATGAGATTCGGCCATGACCGAGGGTATTTTGTTGGCTTACCATGATCACACCTCCCTCGCCACCAGCATCAGCACGGACTACCAAAGAGATGGTCGTAAGTAGGAAGGTGTATGGTGTAGTTTAATGTGAACGTGCCCGTTATTTGATCTGGGTCAGCTAAAGAACTGTTGACGCCAGGGATGAAGGAAGGGGATGTAGAGTTTAGGTATAGGCTGCGAAGGAATTGCCCTTGTATGAACTCCTCTTGCTGTAAACCAATAAATCAATGCAGACATAAATGAGTCGATCTTGCCTCCTCCTAGATAAATGGTACACTCACGACTCCCAGAGGTGTGATGACCGTGTTCGCTGCTGCGTACGTATCGGGGTCCTGGTAGAATCCTTTACAAAGTATATCAGCTTCAACGAACTTCAGCTCTATCGTACTCGTACGCATCGATACTTGCCTTGACGATCGCCATGGCGCGCAAGAATCACTACACCTAGAACCGTACTGTTAGAACCAGACATTGTCTTGAAGATCAGAAGCAGCTGGGAGAGGTCTCTTCTTGCAGTAGGGTAACGCCGAGCAGACGAAGGTTCGGAGCACGAGAGTTCATGCTACTTATTGAGTATTTATATCTGATAAAGGGAAAGAAGAAAGTTGAGTCATGCGCTGATGTGTAAATTCCTACCCAAGTCCGTTCACGCCGCGCGGGTATGCACATACACCAACAGCACGAGGTGCAACTGGTCAGGTACATACCACTAGTAAGTACATACGAGTAAGTCTTCATTTACATCGCCACAACGCAGCGGTCAACAAAGTACGAGATCTTGGCATCCTAAAGTACAAAACCAATGTATTAGGCTAGGTACATACGACATAGATTCGGACGTCTGTCAACATTATGATTGTTCGACAACTTTGTTGGAAGGATGAATGAACGTTGTCGAACCCGGGTTATAGCGAATATGGCAGATAGGTACTGACATTCATAAAATCGGTTCATAGAGATCCTCCAACACTTTCCATTGTCTTTCAGAGGAGCGGTGACTAGCAGTAAGTACTCCGCCAAGCACGACTCGACAATATGCAGTACTTACGAATGGTGAAGCAGTTGGTCCGTCTAAGATCGCCAATTCCTCAGCGGTGAAGGGAAGACGAGGAACGAGCCAGATACGGATGGGAATGAGTGCCATAATGATAACAGGAAACCCGATAGCAGCTGAATCCAAAACCAGAACGTCCATATGATTAGATTTGTGAAGAAGATGGCGACTTAAAAGCACCTATTGTCTGTGTGATAGCAAACGTTGCTCCAAACGCGACTAGCTGAACGACTATAAATAACAGAATACGTGACTTGCGAACCCTTCTCAGTGGTTCGTCATTTGGTGTCAGGTTCTTGTCGCGCAGAAAGTACAGGATCTTCTGTGTAATTCCGTTACCTTGCAATGCGTCCGCACCCATGAACCAGCTATAGCGACAAAAACAATCAGTCGGCTGAATTTCCCAAACGAAATTACTCTCACAAGAGCCCAGCCAAAACGCCTAGAAACGCGTTGGTACTAGAAAGACAATGGACTCCACCACGCACCTCTGGGAATTAGATTAAGAACGTGTAAGAAGGGGCCAGAAAGCAGAACTAGACACAGTGCTCCTTGTGCAAGATTGGAGACGCGTTGTTCAACTACAGCTATAGGTTCATCACGAGGAGCCAGAGACTCTATTGCATTTTCTCTTTCCTCTTTGCTCAGACCCTCTAGATCATCTCTCTTTGGAGGTCGGCCCATGACAACTAGAGAGGTGGTGTGAATAGGCGCTTGAGGGATGAGTCCATTAGGAGCTGGCACTCCAAGCAGGCCCGCGATAAAAGTAGTGATACCAAGTAGGAAGAAATCGTAATGAAACCCTGGAGGCTTGCGTAGTGGGAACTCGGACCCTTGAGCCATCAGTGACTGCCATATGGTCAATATAAGCTGCGTGAGGAAACCAATGGGTCACGCACAGAAACGTTATGGTCGAAGAAGAAAAGTATCCACAAGATGATGCCGAAGGGCAAGGCAATGCCTACCCATTTACCATCTAGCTGCCAGAACCTCACAAGCCATTCCCTCCCGTTGGCAGGCTGAAATGCCCCGCTGACTGGTAGAGTTTCTGGATTGGTAGAGTTGAATATTCCCCAGTAGGCCATACCGGAGGATGCAATTAGTGATATTGGCATCCCATAGTCGGCTAAAAATCGGCGGACATGACGATGAAAGAAAGACTTGTTAGAGAGACTTTGCATCAGGAAGGAGACGACGAGCATGAGTAGAGCGAGAATGATGGATACAAGAGCTCCAGGAAGGGGCGATGAACCGAGCTGTCTAGTGATCACCTGAATACCATACTGGAGGTAAACCCAAGAGACGTAGAAACCAAAAGTGTCGCAGGAGAACAGGGTTACGTATTTTAAGAAATTGCACCCTGGCAAAGGAATGACTTTATCTTCTCAATGAGGCAGAACGATAACTCACAATTCAGAATGGCGGTTACCCAGTGAATGATCGCAGCCCATAGGTATACCCAACCTATGAAATGAAGGTAGACAGGCGGATTAGGCTGCCCTTGAATAATATTGAAGATGGTCTTGTTAAAGACAGTAATCGGGCCTAGAAGTAGAAGGATCGATAAGTAGATAACTTACAGATGAAGAGTGAGACAGACCAGTGACACCAGCTATAGTGAGCGGTTGTGCTCCGAAGACAGAGAATATAAATGCAGCCATGAAAGAAGATATGAGAACCTCTGCGACTCCGTATTGACGAGTCGTTTCTATAAGATCTAGGGAGAAAGCAATGCCAGGAAGGACACTAGAAGCTAGTCAGTAAGTCACAGATGAGATATAGTGATTGACGACGCACTTTGCAAAAAATATGAGGGCCGTAGCTGGAATGACACGATAGTTCCAAGCATCGGTCCAGTCTGATATGTAGTGAGGGGAGCGTGCTCTAATATCCACTTTTATTCCGGACGCCAGTTTGGTAATCCAGGCTATTACAGGGTTGGAAAAACTTCTCTTAGAAGAGGCTGGAAGAGCTCCTAGAGTAGTAGAAGCTCCGGGGGTTGCAGAAGACATATCAACAGAGGCATTCAAGGAGTTATCGTAGCTGGTCATGGTGGTACAAAGCAAGGAGCGAAGCTAATTGACATGCTCAGAACCCGTGGAGAGCTGAGAAGAATATGAGAAAGCTTGATTCAAAAGTTACAGCCCACGGTCTGGCCACGTGGAGCGCGTCTTGGTAGAGCACGTGACTATAGACGCGACTGACGCATGATCAATTTCAAAGTCCAACTTCTGCGTTAGCCTTGACTCTGAGTCTTTAACTTACCAGTACACTACGACTTTCTACGACTTTTCTATGTCTGCAACTGATCTCGTTGTAACCCCCGGGCCTGGCATTGTCTCAAAGATCAGGACAGTTTTCAGTGTTCTGGGCGGCGTCTATGTTCTCGCAGTAGGGCTTCTCGCAGTTCCATATTTTCAAACCCAGTAAAGTATTCTTCGTCAGTACTACCTTGCTACAGTACTAATCGCTCTTTAGCACTGTATATCTGAATGCTGTTCGACTACCATGGTTCGCCAACTTTGATGCACCAGAGAGATACGGCTTAGCTCGTGAGCTTGATCATGATTCTCCAAGTCCTATCTGCATAACTAAATGACTGTCGCGCAGTAAACAAAACTTACAATTTCAAGATCTATACCTCTGATAATGAGACTCTCGGTGCCTGGTTTATACTCTCCGAGTCCATTTACCAGTCTCTGCCATCACCTCCGTCATCACCAAAGCCATACATCACCCGTGCTCTTCAATCTCGACCGACCATTCTTTTCTTTCACGGCAATGCCGCTACTCGTGCTTTCAAAGCTAGGATTCAGCACTACTCCGCCTTTTCGTCCCGTCTACATGCGAATGTGCTGGCCATTGATTATAGAGGCTTTGCTGAGAGCACTGGAACTCCGAGTGAAGAAGGACTAATTCGCGATGCTCGTGCAGCATGGGAATGGCTCATTAGCCAGGGTGCCAGAGGGGAGGACATCTTGATAATGGGACACAGTCTCGGAACCGGCGTTAGCGCACGACTCGCTGCTCAGCTTTCCGCTGAAGGGCTCGCTTACAGAGGTGTGGTTCTGATGAGCCCCTTCTCAAGTATTGAGCAAGTTTTGAAGACATACCATGTCCTTGGCGTGGTCCCTCTGGTCAAGCCTTTGGCCCTGATTCCTTATGCAACCAGTGGGTTTTTCGGGTCATACTTGTATCTGTTGATTTGAACGGCCACTTTAGATTTTATTTCGTGGGCACTCATTCATAGATTTGATACGCTTAGCATTGTTCCGGTGAGTCTCAACGCGTCCCTGTGCGACAAACTCTAAAATCTGCCATAGCAAATTAAAGGTCAAGTTGTTATTGCACATGCAGGTAAGTCGTTTGAACAGGTCTCTTGACCTTCATATTCTTATCTCCGCCTTCAGAAAATGATTGGGACATCCCATATACCCACTCAGAAGTGCTATTCAATGCCTTCTTGGAACCCCTTCTACCTTCTGTTCATCTGCCCTCGAATCCCGCAGCGCTCTCCAAAGAAGAGTGGGCTGAATTTACCTCGCAGATATCCGCTCGCAGGACGAGGCGCGAGGAAGTTGTTACCACCACCAAAATCGAAAACTTTGGTTCAATTGAAGAGTTCTCGGACGAACAGAGAGATGTTACCTTCGTGAAGACACTCGAGGGTTCGCATGACTACATTGGCGTGCAGGAGGGCCTGCAAGATATTATTGGAAGGAAATTTGGATTCATTGGTTCAGGCTCAGGCGTTGTCAGTGACCACAGTTCAGAGGAGAACGAGGTTCCAGCAGGCAAATTCATTGACTAGAAATGATTTTATGACTCGAGGTAGGATACGCATCTATACGTTTTCTTGAATATTACGACTGCAGGCCTTTTCTCCCACTGGAACGGATATGTAAATGTAAAGTTACAAAAACATGACTATCGAACAATTCTACCGTGCCTTCTTCGCCTTCTACGCTTTCTTCCATCAGTGACTCTTTGGGATTGCAGCGTGATCTCAATCAAGGGTAAGTGCTCTTTGGAAGGACGTTCAGCAGTCGAGTGGTGTGTCAAAGCTCCTCCAGAAGCAGATGAATGAGGTTTACGAATAAGTTGTGCACGATCATGTCGCAGAATCATCATTGGTGAAAACCTGGCCACGGAATCCGAAGATGCTGAGGTATTTAGGAGCTTAGGACGTCCAGAAGGGAATGGCTAAGTAATCGTGAATCCCAGATATATTTCTGGTGAGGGGCGATGAACTCACAATATGGGGTTTCTGCGACTCACGAATTAGCCATGAGTAGTCGACAGCGACTGAATCTGCGAATGTTTTTCGACGCTTGGCTTGTAATTCATTGTCCTCATAGTCTGGCTCACGATAGCTGAGAGCTCATAATGATGAAGAGAACGCGATCAATACGAAAGCGAGCGCGTACTGAGTTGGGGGCGGTGGAGGGCCAGATTCTAAGGCAATTGGTTTTACACTTCCAGAGAAAAGCTTGAAGTCTACCAAAAAATTAGGTACGTCGTAAGGAGCACGTACTTGGAAGCGTACCAAGAGGACTTTCAGAATGAGAATGTTTCTCAACAGCCCGTCCGGTTCTGTGGGCTTCCACGACAAAATCCAGAGAAGTTTGGATTCTGTCTTTCAAGATATTTACGAGTCGAAGGCGATCTTGTTCTTGAAGATGATTGTTCTCCGAATCAGATTGAGATTCATGATCAGAATAAGCACTGAAATCGCGGTCAAAGAAACTCTTGCGTGATGTGAGCTCTGTTGACAGAGATTGAGGAAGAAGGTACGGGTTGGAATGAAGAGGTATCATGCTGATTATGTAAGCACAGATACACGCAACCTTGCTTTGAACTTCGAGGTTGAACAGAATCTCTCTGATCAAGTTCATGAAAGAAAAGAAAAGATATGGCATCCACTCCTCCTCCACAGAATAACTTTCAGAACTCTCCAATGCCTCAGCTGCCAACTCCGTCTGGTTCCCGTCATCGAGGTTCCATCGGCTCATCTTTCTCCTTCGGTCCTCAACATCTGGTCGACTCATATATTGAGGCTAATTCCAGTATTTACTCAAACACGCACTCGATTGCGCTGGATCCAAGCCGCTCCATTCTGCACGCGTCACCGCTTCGTTCTTCGCCTCGCAAGCAGCGCAAGCCGAAAGACAGTAGCCGTCAACCACATCCTCTCGCGAATGATACCACAGGAATTTTTCAAGACCCGGAGGATGATGCAGATGACGAGGACGAATATGAGTGGGGTATGGTGGACAGGATGAGATTGTGGCGGCATGACGCGTTGATGCAGCATTTGTATGAGACGGCTGCGTTTTGGGGTGATAAGATTGTGAGCTGGACGAGTATGTCGTGCTTTGCATTGGTTAATCGTCGAGAACGCGTGCTAATCGTAAATCGTCTCTCAGACGACCCTAATGACGCGTTCTGGCTCGCTCAAACATATTTCATGCAACATCAGTACTCGCGTGCTGAGCGTTTGCTTACGCGTCCCTTCCCCACGTCTCCCCCGAAACATCCCTCAACACCTCCACTGAACTTGACGAATGGCGATGGTTCTCATTTCGCCTCGGAGAAAGGAAAAGGGAAAGAGCGTGATACGATGCCACTCACTGCACCTATGCCCAGGTTGCCGTTAGGCCCTACTGGTATGATCGAGATTTCGGAGGAAATGCAGGAGGGTGTATCGAGGCTGGTTGACATGAGTGTGGCATGTAGGTATCTTGCGGCCCAGTGTCAGGCATGGAAATATATTCGTCTATAGTATCCGGCCTTCGCTGATGGTGTCAACAGGTCCGTCAAGGGAACTGGGCAGAGGCTACGGAGATGCTTGGAGAGGCAAATCCGTTCCGGGACTTGGGTGTGTTTCTAAAGTCACCTTCTCGAATGCCATTGATGTTTCCATCTAGAACAGAATCCACCGGCCGTATCTGACATTGACGGTGGCATCAAGGTATGTTCCGTTCTGTGTTTTGAGGCTACTTTGTTTCATGTCGCGACAGATAGAAGCATCCATGTGCCACCTTCGCGGTCTCCTCATGCTTAAACTTAATCGCGGCGACCAGGCAAAAAATTGCTTTATGGAGGCCTTGGCTCTTGATGTTAAATGCTACGACGCGTTTGAACAGCTCGTTAGCGGCGAAATGATGACACCAGAAGAAGGTCAGTATTACTAGATTTTTTCCCGCTCGCAATTACATTTCTGTTCAGAGTGGGAGTTCGTGCAAGGACTTGCATATACGGTGCAGACACCTCAAGATGCCTCATTTATACAGCTCATATATACCACAAGGCTCCGAAAATACAAACACGCGGAAGAACATGCATTGACACGGCAGCGCTTGGTTGAAGAATACGGTCTTGGTGACAATCCAGACGTACTCTTCAGCTTTGCTGACGCGTTATATGCCAACTTTCGGTGGTCAGATTGCTTCGTCATTACGTCTAGGTGAGTTCAGAAAACACTGAAGACTGTAGATATTTCAACTTAGAATGAACGCAGAATTCTCGGCTTGGTGTCTGTTCACGACCCAACTATGCCGCTTCATATAGCGTGTATGTATCACCTGAAACATCTGCACTCAAAATTGTTTATACTCGCGCATGAGATGGTGGACCGTGAGCCTGAGAACCCTGTGAGCTGGTATGCCGTAGGAGTGTGGTATATGTGTACTGCGAAGTGGGCCCAGGCAAGGCAGTATTTCAGGTAAACACCCTTCGCGGAGTATGTGCTATGTGAAATTTGACTGTTCATTCTTATCACAGCAAGACGTCTCTCATGGACCCTCGTTTTGGACCGGCGTGGATTGCTTTTGCTCATACGTTTGCTATGGAAGGGGAACATGACCATGCTGTCACGGCGTACTCGACATGTGCTAGAATGTTCACCGGGTAGGTGGAAATGGCGTGTCTATTTTCGTTGAAATTCATTTTTTGTTGACTAGGTCACACTTACCTCTAATGTTCGTGGGCATGGAACAGATCACACTGTCAAACTACATCCTCGCCGATGAAGCACTTACAGCAGCATATTCTATGTGCGACGGCGACCCACTGCTGATGAACGAACGAGGGGTTATGGCATATAATCATGGAGAGTAAGTCGCTAGTGACGAACTCTTGCCTTTCTTTTTGTGTTGACGTGTCCGTGTCATGCAGCTATTACGAAGCAGCTGACCTCTTCCAGAAAGCCCTAGATTTGGCTGAGGTGACTCAAAGCTCACAATACTCGTGGACCACAACATATGTGAATATGGGAACTTGTTACCGGAAACTGAAGTAGGCAATCAATCTCTGTGATGAAAAATATCCTTTGAACATTAATTCCAGGCAATATGAAAAAGCAAAAGATGCCTACCAGAAGGTTTTGAACTTAAACCCGCGGCATTCAGTTGCGCTAGCGTTTCTTGGGTTGGTCCACCACCTTACGAACGATCTCGATAACGCGATCATTAGATATCATGAGGTCCGTATAATCTCCTTGATCTTCTTTTCGTTGTTGACAACAGAGTCCATGATAGGCGCTTTCCGTCGATCCAATCAATGCCTACGTTATGGAGCTCCTAAATACTGCCCTCGAATCTGCATCAAGCTATGGTTTAAGAACTTCTCTCGGGGCAGACCAATTCAGACTCCAAGCCAACAGGCTAAAGGAAAAGTATCTCCGTCTGAAGCCAGAAACGAAGGAACTCTGCGACTACTACATAAATGCACGGGGAGGAGGTCCGGTGGTCAGAAGCGAGAGCTCGGGCAGAAGTGGCATGAATGCGGTTGAGAGCGGTGTTCATGAGGATTCGACGGAGATGAGTTTGGGTTGAAGTCCGAAGACTATGATCCGAGTTTTATACATCCTCGAGACTTGAGGCCAAGAGGCCAAGATAAAATGAAATTTCCGAAATAAGTGGAGAAACGTAAGGAAAAAGGGTGACATGATTCCGTAAATATAAGTAATGTGAAAATCTCCCTTTTTTCGTCCCCGTCCGGCTTCGCCCCTGATGCAGAATGAGAAGGCAGAACTGAGAAGCTTAAGACAGACATGTACAAATTGACATGACGTCATACACGTGAGCCGCTATATTGGGATAGAAGAGCTCTTGGCCCTTGCCCGTGAATTATTTCTAGCTAATTGAGCTCATCATCGGATACGATGCCCGGCCAGCACGTATTCCCGCAATCTTCTTCGTCGTCGTCCTTTGTATACCCAATCAAGTCCCTTTTGACCAATATTCAGCCTGCTGCAGACAGAACTCAACCTGGCTCTCCATCTTCCTCGTCGCCAAGTCCTAGCACTTCACCTGATATCTCTCGGCCAAGAACACTCGATATTGCGTCTAAGGGATCTATCTTTCGTGCGCTTTCCCGTTATCTTAACGAGCTGGCTCCAAACTGACTACTATACCCTCTTTTTTCTTCTCTCGCCCCTTTTAGCTGGGTCCGGATCAGAACTGAACGACGTTGTTGTGTCGGTTACCTCCAGCCCATCAAAACATGGGAAACAGCTTTCGCTGTCGAGCTCATCAGCAAGGCCTGCTGAAGTACGACCGCAACGTTCCCAGACCGTCCCTTCTACCCCTTTTGATTTATCTTCATCCTCTTCATCGCGGTCAAGGCGCAAGTCGCGTAGGCTTGCCGACACCAATTTCAGCCACTATCCCGCTGACGGGGAAGATCCCAACGAACCGAGGTGTTTTGCTCGCAATCCTTCATGCTCTCCTTCAGCGGAGTCTATCTCCCAGTCTCAAGGCGAAGATGACCGAACATCTCGTTTAGCGGGGCCATTCATATCTCCCCCTAGCTCAGATTACAACTCGCGACGTCCTCCTCCCCTCCCACTAATTGCGCAAAGCGCTTTCGCCGCAAAAAGTAGCTCACTGCTTCCTCACGACAGTCCTCCTCCGGGAGACTTGCCCTTGAACCCTTCGGAGCTAGGAATTGTTCATCTTCCCTCCATTCCATCTCTAAAAGGACCTTCTCGTAGTTCGCGTGTTTCAAAGCCCAATTCTGCATCCATGAGTAGAGGCTCACGGTCTTCCGACCAAAGTAGCAATACCTCTTCAAAGAGCAATCTTTCTGTATATCTTACTCCAGAAGATATATCCTCTGGAGAGGATGTCAGGAAGGATTCAGATAAAAACCAGTCGGGTGATTCCGACCCAAATGCAAGGGTTTCTAGTCTTTCCTCCGACTCCGACTCAGCCCACTCAAGTACACCGATAGTCACTGTTCGGTTCCAATATGCTGAGGATGAGCATGGGCACCATGTGGTCGTTGGGCGAGAAGGAAAGTTGACGAGATGTGAGGATGAGGTGCGTCGTCCTACTTTGCACTTATCGGACGAATCTCCTTATCTCTCTTTGTTTCTTATCCCACGATGACTGCTCTTCTAGCCTATTCGTACCCCCGGATCTGTACAAGGTTTCGGTGTTCTTATCGCTGTCGAAGAACTTGAGGACGTACTTCTCGTTCGGCAGGTATCAGAGGTATTACTTCCTAGACCCCGTGCATTGTATCTCGTAATTGAATTTTTTATTTGTGCAGAACGCAACCCAATTACTAGGGCTGTCACCACAGTATCTGTTCGGGCTCGAATGTTTCACTGATATTCTGCCCGATTCTCAAGCTCAACTTCTGTGGGACAACATCCAGTTTCTCTGCGACCCTTCTCCTTCCTACGCCAATCCCTCTATCCTTCCATCTCACACCTCCCAAGAAGATGACTCGGAGCGGGACTCACCCCATGTCTTTCTCCTCTCCGGGTATGGTGCACCTGGTACTGCCCAGCCTGGAGTATTATCAGATCCAACCTTTTGGGACATGCACCAAACCAAGCGTCGGTGGACATGCTGGTGTGCAATCCATCGACCTCAAGCCAGTCCTTACTTATCGGATCTGCCTGGAATTCAACACAGACCACTGATCATCATGGAGTTTGAGCTTGAGCACGATGCCTTGAATCCACTGTACCCTCCACCTATTGCCCTCTATTCCACAACTTGTGGGCCCTCTGGCGACAATTCTCCGATGAGCAACGACAGCAGTAACAGCAGTTCCGATAGTGCTTCAGGGAGTTCCGGCTCTGACAGCATTGGGAGCCTAGGAGCAGGCAACTCTACCGATGAGTCGGAGAAGACATTAGTGTCGGGAGGCGCTGATGATCTTGAAAATACGATTAGCCTGAGTCCTTTCAGTGCTCCCGGTGCCGCCGCAGTGAACAATCTATCGAGCACATCTGTTTCTTTAGACTCAGATGTCACACCTCCTGCGGTGCCGTCTACTACTTATTTATCAAGCAACAGCACAAGCACAATCGGACCGTTGAGTCCTTACTCCGGCCGGTCAGGACTGTCATCGGTATCCGGGATGGAAGGTGATGAATCGTGGGTTCCTAGTATGGAAGAAATCTTGGAAAGTACAACATCCAGATCAAAGCCTCTTCTCGCTTTGGAGCGTCTCAGACGATTAGCTCGTATGAATGCAAGTTTGGGAGTCAACTCCCCCGCCTCACCTGTAAACACGATTAGAGGCCGACGTGTCCCACGTAGGTCGCTAATCGCTCCCGAGGCAGGTTCTGGTTCTGCAGAGGCAGCACCAGCGCCGGGCGGGGTAGGAATGATGGACGTTTTTGCTGTTATGGCACAAATCAATGAACAACTAGGTGCGGCCCCAGACCTAGACACTTTTTTGAAGGTGGTTGTGGGCGTCATTAAGGATCTTACGCAATTCCATCGGGTTTTGGTTTATCAATTCGACGAGATGTGGAATGGGCAGACTGTGGCTGAATTGGTGGACTGGAGTATGACACATGATCTGTACAAGGGCTTACATTTTCCTGCGAGCGATATCCCAGCACAGGTGTGTAAATTTTTCTTTGATGCGGACGTAACATTAAATGTTTGAACAAGGCAAGGGAACTATACACGATCAGTAAGTGATTTCAGCCTGTTATTCCACTAAAGGCTGATGTTTTTTTAAACTTTAGATAAGGTTCGTATATTATACGACCGAGATCAACCTACGGCTCGTATTGTCGTGCGAAATTCCGAGGATCTGAAGGAGCCGCTGAACATGACGCATTGTTATCTGCGTGCCATGAGTCCGATACATATAAAATGTAAGTACTGGATCGTTTTCCTCTTGAAGCGCGTGCTCAGCTGCCTTTACTCAGACCTTGGTAATATGGGAGTAAGAGCCTCCATGTCCGTGGTACGTGCACTGTAATATATTGTGGGTATTTTTCACTGACATCTAAAAGTCAATCATGGCCTTCGGCACTCTCTGGGGTTTGGTTGCCTGTCACTCTTATGGGCCTCATGGTATGAGGGTCTCCTTCCCTGTGCGACAGATGCTCCGACTTCTCAGTCAATCGATATCGCGGAATATCGAGCGTTTGAGTTATGCTCAGAGGCTACACACACGTAAGCTTGTGCGTATGTCGTCGCTGTCGTTCTGTCGTTCGCAGCTGACGGAGTCACTTCCAGATTAACACGATATCGTCAGATAATCACCCGGTGCGCTTTACACGTCCTAGGCTAATGTGTCGCCACTGATACAAAAGCTCAGACCGGATACATCGTCTCCAATGCCGACGATTTGCTTGGATTGTTTGATGCCGACTTCGGTATACTAGTCATAGGCGATGGGGCGAAAATTCTAGGGCCGAATCAACAAGGTCAAGAAATTCTGATCATGGCTGAATATTTGCGGCTGAAACAATTCAAGTGAGATTGGTATTTTCCAATTAGATCGTACCGCTTATTTTCTCACTAGCACGATTCAAGTATCACAGGCTGTCACGGTTGACTTTCCTGACCTGAACCTATCCATGGGTTTAGAGATTGTCGCCGGTCTACTTTACGTCCCATTATCCAGTGGAGGGAAGGACTTTATAGCCTTCCTGCGCAAAGGTCAACCACGCGACGTGCACTGGGCCGGCAAGCCGTTCAAAGCTGGCCACGGTGAGAAAGCTGTGCTCGAGCCCCGCAAGTCATTCAGGATATGGTCCGAGACGGTCGCCGGTCGATGCAGGACGTGGACAGATGAACAACTCGAGACTGCAGGCGTATTAGCATTGGTTTACGGCAAGGTGCGTTGCCGTTGTTTGAATAGGTTTGGTATACGCCTCATTTCCCATGTATTCTAGTTCATCGAGGTCTGGAGACAGAAGGAGAACGCCCTGCGAACGACGAAGCTGACCAATCTCCTATTATCTAATGCAAGCCATGAAGTGCGAAATATGGCACACTGTTTTGCAGGCTTGGCTAAATTCTCTTTTAGTGCGCACTCCTTTGAATCACATCATAAAGTACGCTTTGATTATTGTCGTCTACATACCACATTTTAACGTTGTTCAGTTATCTGGAAATGGCTCTCAATGGACCGCTGGATCTGGAGACTCGGGATAATCTCAGCCGTTCACATGCCGCTTCCAAGGCATGTTAAAATACTATCTGCGTCGGAATTTCAGTCTCATATTGTCCACAGAGTCTTCTCTTCACGATTAACGACTTATTGGTATGTTTATCACTTTCCCGACCAGGTCAGGTCTTAATCGCTATTGGCAGGATCTCACACGCCTCGAAAGTGGCAACGAAACATCGTTCAATGAACCTTTCGACATTGCTGAGGCTATTCAAGAGTCTACCTGCCTATATCGAAATGAGGCCAGTAGGCGGGACATTGACTTTCATGTCGATGTCAGCGACAGTCCGCAGATAGTTATTGGCGATGCTAAAAAGATTCGCACTGTGATACAGAACCTGACGGCCAACGCATGTAAGGCTCTAGCGTTCCTTTCACAGTGGAGTTTGCTAATCGGTGTTACAGTGAAATACACTACGAAGGGTTCAATTGCTGTTCAGTGTAAATATTTCAACGAGCCTGAAGGACTTCGGCATTCATCCTCTACTGCTGTGGAGATTACGGTGGCAGATACAGGTTGTGGAATACCGGCTCTAAAGCTGGAAAGTATATTTCGAGAGTTTGAGCAGGTTGAATCCTCAGAACCGAAGAAGACTACGGAAGCTGGAGTTGGTGGGTACTGTAAAAAAAAACTATATTGATATTAGCCTGATGTTCGCTTGGTTTCAGGTTTGGGCCTTGCTGTTGTCGCAAGGATTGTTGAGCAATTAGGCGGTCAGTTACGCGTGGAGTCGAAGGTTGAAGAAGGCAGCACGTTTTCTTTCCTGATCCCGCTGACATTGTGCATCGAAGAGGCAAATACGACGTCTTCGACGCCCAGCAGTACATCCTTGACTTCTCGTCATCAACATTCTCGTACGTCCAGCATGGAGTCGCATCCTGAGATCGACTCTCTGGTCGAGGCTCTGTCATCGAACCACATGAATACGGCTTCTCGTTCTAACAGTTCTTCGCCCTCACCTCCGGGAGAAAATCATACTGGACCTCCTGGTAGTCCGGCTCGAGCTCCCCCCGGAACTTTTGAAGTCGTGGATTCTCAAATACCAGTTCGGCCGATTAAGGTGCCGGATCTTGAAGTAGATACGCCTGTTCCAAAGACGACCTTGCCTTCTCCCCCGATGCACACTTTGGTTCCCCGAAAACCTCCAAATGTTCGACGGTCTTCCCACAAGCGTCAAGTCTCCGCGTCCGCTGCAGACGATCGTGTCAAGTTGCGTGTACTTATCGTTGAGGTATGTTATAAACATCATATTTCCGAATTTAGCATTGATGTGCACCGAAGGACAACGATATCAACCGATTGTTACTTGCGAAGCGCTTGCGCATGGACGGCCACACGGTCGTAAACACGACCAATGGCCAAGAAGGGCTTGACAAAATCATTGTAGACCGAGATTTTGATTGCATCCTTATGGACATTAATATGCCTATTTTGAATGGCTTCGAGTCTTCAGAGCGAATCCGAGAAGTGGAAAAATCGGCAGTGTCTCCGGCAGAGAATGCGGACTCACTGCGGCTGTCCCATCAGCTGAATGGCCGAATTCCTATATTTGCTGTCTCTGCGTCGTTATACGAAGACGAGAGACAGAAGTTGTCAGACGCGGGTATGGATGGGTGGATTTTGAAGCCGATCGACTTCAAGCGGCTAGCGGTAATCTTGAAAGGAGTGACGGATTTGCAGCAGCGTGAGTTGGATCGGTACTACGCTGGATGCAATTGGGAAGCTGGCGGCTGGCTCGCTTGGTCGGAAAGCTCGACAAATTCTTCCTCCCGACGTTCATCGGTTAATTCAGATAGAGGACTTTGATCGTAATATCTAATTTCTATGGGTTGGTGATGACTGTATGCGTATATTTCTACTTCTTATAATGTGTAACGACATCTAATGTTTTCGACTGGTTTACTATATTTCTAGCTATGTACCTGTTGTGTTATTGTATGTCATATTCACGTCGGCATTTTCACTACATACCAGTTCATTGCATTGGCATATATTGTTATCTTACATTGCATACAGTACTATTTTTCCTACTCCCCCTACACGAGTTCGCTTCACTACAGTTTTGGGAAATTTGTTAACTAGAAAATAAACAGAATACTACCTCCTGTATCAATAAAAAAAATGTTGCCCGTTCCCTTGTGCGATGTATTAACATCATCAACCTCTTCCTACAAAAGGAACATCCGTCGGCCTTGTTCACGATGGTCAGTAGATACTGAGAAAGAAAGTTTACATTTTACTTACATTATGTTCAACTCAAGGATGGTAACATTTGTCGGAAGATTGGCGACATGCACGATAGTATCAGCAACATGTTTCACGTCGATGACATTCTCGGGTACAACGCGACCATCAGCCTGCAGAGCCCCTTGCTGCAAACTAATAGCCATGTCTGTAGCGGCGTTACCTTAGGAATTCGTCGAATCATTGAGAACCACTCAGATTTTGTTCAGGTGACTTACCTATGTCGATTTGCGTACAAGCTATATCGAAGGGTCGACCATCCAAAGAGGTACACTTTGTCAATCCTGAAATAGCATGCTTTGACGCGGTGTACGCATAAGAAAACGGACGTGGGCTGTGAGCCGACAAAGAGCCGTTGTTGATGATCCGACCTGAGACCATCCGAGATCAGCACATCGGCAAGAAAAAAGCCGAGGACTGAGAACTGAGTACTGACCGCCGGTCGGAGTCTGTGATTTGAACTGTCTCACTGCTTCCCTGGTGCAGAGGAATGGTGCGATAAGATTGACAGCGAGAACATTTTGGAAGGCTTCCAGTGTGCTTTCCTCGATTGGGACTTGGGCCGAGGAGATACCTGCATTCTATATGCACTCTGTCATTATTGGGGGTAGTAAGGAGAGGAGAATATTAGTTCTTGCGTTGAAGAGTAAATCCAAACGACCTGTTCGAATCCTAATTAGTCTGTGAATGCCAAATAATCGGCCATACAAACCGAAAGTTTCTACGGTTTGTGCGAAAAGACTCTGAACGAATGTTTCCTCGGTGATATCGCCGGCAACAGCCAGACAACGGTCAGGTTGTGAACAGAGATTTCGAGTTTGTTCCAAATAGTCTGATCGCCTCGCAGTCAGTACGACGTTCCACCCTGCCTCTACCAGTGCGATAGCGGTGCACTGGCCGATGCCTAAGCGAAGATATAATAAATCCGAGTCTTGCACGGGCAGAAAGATGAAGCGAATCACCTGAGGAAGCGCCTGTAACAATTGCTGTCTTCGAATTCATCATAGTTGAGGAGAAAGTCCGACGGCAGTTCCGGACCGGTGACTGTGGGTCAAGTGGGTCAATGACGACGATTCGGCTTGCTCCAACAAAACATGCATAAAGTCTAGAGCAGCAGCCCTGCGAGTGAGCATCTCTTCATAATGCCTTTAGAAACTGTTTCCTACCTTTCTTCCGTTGTCCAAACTTTTACTCTCCTCCTCAATACTCCTCTCGTCGAACCCATCGTTCAGACCGAGTTTCAACTACAAGATATAAATCCAGATGGTCTCCATCATGATGGAACGAATGCAGAGCCAAATGTGCGGAACACTCAATGCGTTCATCCGTGCATCTATTGATCTCGTCCATTTACAGGCTGAAGCATGGTTAGACCTTCAACAGCTTCGGAGGTCGCCAGTAGAACATAAGAGAGAACGTGGTGCGTGTCGTGAGCCTTGCTGTTTCAGACAGGCAGCCTAATGCATGAACAGTTAGATGATCGTCTATGACCCCCATGACCCTGCCCAGCTGCTTTCCATAAATGTTTTACCATCGATCTAATTGTGCTGTATCGTTACCATTATTCATCGTCTGTTGCACTCCTGAAGAAGGAGCTGTTTGTATCCAGGATCTTTTGCGTATACATAATGTTATATTAGTACAGTGATAAATAATTTAATTGCAATAAATATCATACTACGCATCTCTTCCCGCCTACATGACCTGCGTTTCTTCCACTTCCATTGCCAAATCTTGTGATTCAGTCGATGCAGTCGTCCTTACGAATTGATCAAGTAAAGTTGGGCCTGTTGGTACAGAGTTTGCTTTACTGTTTGCAAGCGCTTTTGGGACTCGTTTTGGTTGAGCTTCCGTGTGTGTAATGGAGATGATCTCTGTAATAGAAAAGGCATTTGTTATGCACAAATCGCGACTATCGACTGCGTCGCACCATCAAGAAACATGAATTCATCTGCCCTGCGAACCACAGTAGCTTGCGGCAATGTCAATCCAAAGAAGAGTCCAACCGACATATTCAAGAACGTACCAAGATCTTTATGCTGCACGGTAGCCCTCTTCTCCCTCTCTGCCGCGCGCTGTCCTGCTTGACACAGCCGTTTAATGAATTCCTCAGCTGCAAGTGATATCAAAAAAGTAGCGTCCCTCGCGATAATAGGAATGTCCTATGAAGCATTATTGAATGAGATGACTAGAAACTTGTTAGGATGATTACTTTGTCTGCTTTGATAATCTTTTGCACCCTCGTGAATGGCAGCAGCGACTTGCCAATGTCGCGAGCGGCGTTTTCTTTGTGTTCTCTTTTCTTTTTAGGGACTTCAGGGACTTCAGTGGGATCTGCTTCAGCCTCGAGCGTATCTGGGTTGTTATTTAAGTCGACGTCGGGTGTGTCTTGTACGAGGTTTACGTCGTTCGCGACGGGTTGCACATCGTCGACCGTACTTGCCATGATGGTGGGAACTTGTGAGGTGCGTAACAAACGGTGTGACAGGTTCACGTTATTAGTGACCAATCGCGACCACGCATCGTCTGCTCCCGACAATTTTGCATTCCATTCCGCCAATAATTCAAGTCTTCAACATGCTGTCGTTGAGCTACATACAACTGCTCCCTTGGTTCGTGTGCGATTCGATTTTCTTACTTGCCGAGAATTCATTCCCATTACCATCAGTGCCAATAGCTAGTCATCGGAAGTGGATGGGCTATCGCTATCATGGTCAATGTCTAATGGATGAACCAGCGTAAATAGGCAGATCGCCTTCGAATCCGAACGTTGTATAGGATCCGGATACTGTACCCAGCATCTCATAAGTGCTCATATCTCATCCGAACGCCAGACACCCCGAGGGCGGGGAGGTCGGCTTCCTGTGTAAGTATCGAAAGTGACGGTGATCAGCCTTTACGCAAAGGGTACTTGGTCAGAGATGATCTATAGGCTTAAGAGTTTCAGACATAGTTTAAGGAGGGAAAACCTTGAGTATGGTGAAAGCAAAAGCGCAGTATCTCTTGCCTTTTGTTCCGATCCGAAGCCTGAAAGGAAGATCCACCGACGACGAACCCTGGAGCTAACCAACGAAGTAAGTATGCACGAAAGCCTACGGCAAGCAAACTTCTATTGTAGCTATTATTGCAACCACAGCTCTGGAAAACTCCATAAAGTCAGAGGTTACAGGATTGCAGCCGTACAGCACCACTCGCGACAGATACCGCCGGGAGAGTATTCCAATAGAAAGGTGTATGGCGACAGCTGGGAGCAGCTGGGGCTCTCCAATATCCTCTGCAGCAGCAGTGGGTTGTAGGCAAATTACGACAGTCATTGTCATGCGCAATTGAGTAGGTAGCATGCAATCAAGAAGAGCTGGCATCGCATCCGAGGCTGCATTGAGTGTAAGAGATCCAGCAAGCTTGAACGACCGATATTGGGTAGATCAGCACGCGCGCCATTGAGTTTCCAAACCTTAGGAAACTTTCTTCGAGGTTTGAGATCCGAAGGAGGACGAAAGGGATGCATATGATTTGGACAACACAACAGTATGGTCCTTGAGGGATACCACTCTCCTTAACGGATACCTCGGTGAAATCCTATCATAGTATCAAGTCAGAATCAGTAAATCTGAGCCATCAACTAAGAAGACCGACCGCATATCGAGTCAAACCAGAGCCAGAGTTACCGGGTTGACTTTGAAGATGAGCTAGTACATAATGTGTCACCTACCGTAGCCCGGTATGGGCAGGCCTCATTCAACACGACAGGTTGCCCATCGTCGACCGGCTATGATGGATGAGGGTCACGATGGCGTGCACTAGAAATACATTGCTTGTGACCAGTCGCGTGAGGTGCATCGCAACAAGGTTTCCGACAAGACCGCCTTAAAACTTGCATTCATTCCGCCATGCTCTTGAGTTCTCAACATGCGCTCAAAAAAAGCTGTCGTTCATGTACAATGCGACAATTCGTTGCTCCTGTATATCCGTATACTTGTAACAGTTCGTTTGCTTCCTCGTGGTGCTCGAAAAGAATAGAACCAACCGTGATCCTGATTCTTGGGCGTTCGTTCTCTGGTTTCCCCGCCTGTTTATGCCGTAGACGCCTTGGAGATCAGACCGTAGCTTCTAAGCTGTACCAAATCCCGTCCCGCATTCGTAATTTCACCGAGTCTGGTGGCCAGTGCAAATATCACATAAGTGCTGGTGTGATTCTGGATACCGGACATAGATTCTTCCAATCAATCATGAAATTGCTTCTAATTACATGCAAAGCAGAAGGTGAGATCACTCAACTTACCACTTCCATTGATGCTGTACCAACACCTCTATGCTGGTATGACTCCGGTAAGCTAATTAAAGCTACAATCGCGCGCGTATTCGTTCAACCAGCGACACCGCATCATCATCGTCCAGCTCTTCCCGCGCTTCGAACTCCTTCTGGTGCATCTGCCGGAGAGTCAATGGCGCTTTGTGTTCGTCTAAAACCTCTGCCTTTGTAGGTTCGCCGAATGTCGGTGCGGGTATGATATGATAATGGACCTGAAACTCTTGTTTAGAGAGGAGGGGTTTTGAACAGAGGTTGTGACAAACGTGAGGGACAGCCTGAGCGTACTCTTGATTGCATACGACATTGAGAGCTGTATTGCCAAGTGCTTGACACATTGTCAGTATAAGTATTATGGTGCGAATGCAGTTCCTGCTCACCTCCCGTGAGAGCGTGTGCGACCTTTGAAACCGCTTCTCCAACAGCAGCTGCGTACTCTGAGGGAAGTTCAGAAAGCCTGGAATAGTGAACCTTGGGTACGACCAGTGTATGCCCCGTCCTCAATGGCATGATATCTTTCCGTATAAGATGAAGCAGAGGTGCATATTAGCGTTCGGGTTACCCTGTGAGGAACACTGGGCAAAAACCACAAACACCTAGAAAGGCTACGACTTTGTCGGTTTCGAAGATTCGATTTGCTGGAGCTTCATGGCGAATAATTCTACAAAATGGACAAGATGCGGAAGAGTCGTTCATCCAAGACGAAGGAGGTCGGTGGACGTGAGATTTGATGATGAACGAAGTCATTGAGAAAGAAAGTCGGTCTAATAGTAAGACCGGCTTTTAGCGTTGACGTTAAACGTTTACATGCATTTCGCTCTCGTATGAAAAGAAACGTTGCATTGGTATCCTACGACACCTCAGAGGATGAGGAAGAGACTGAAATACAGCCAGTGAAGAAGAAGTAAGTCTGTCTTTTCTGACATGAATCGCTTTCTTGACGCTGGTATAGGAAGCTGCCTTCTCTTTCTCCTTCACTCGTCGTCCCGGTACCGAAAGACAACCCAGCTCTTCATCAAGGTCGAATTCGCACTACACCTCATGTAGACGGACAATGGGCTTGCCATGTTTACGTGTCTCTTACGGTCAAGAAGCGGTCTGGCCTCTCCAAGCTCATCGCACAAGTGCTTCGTTCTGCTAAAGAACTCGCACCTTCT
Organism: Omphalotus guepiniiformis; assembly: GCA_028554645.1. Lineage (NCBI taxonomy): Eukaryota > Fungi > Basidiomycota > Agaricomycetes > Agaricales > Omphalotaceae > Omphalotus > Omphalotus guepiniiformis. The sequence continues at coordinate 1,944,613 of JAQOOI010000021.1, forward strand.
CTACGTGATTTCTGGGGTGCCGATTCAGACGAACACGGAGAGGATATTCAGCAGGATCTTGATCTTCACGTATCTTTATCACGACCTATATTTCTACGTATGCATCAGAGGGACGATCTTAAGGCTGCCGTGAAAATGTTAGCGCAAAAACAAAGTCCGTGAGTGCGCTTTAATCCCTTTCCTTAATACAATAGAACGTACCTAACTTACCAGGGCAGTTTCAAGGTTTCATTTAGCACTTTCTCGGTGTTAACAAATGATGAGCGCACGAGAACTTTTCTGGCTTTGGATGTCGGTGCAGGCCATTACGAGGTGTGCGTGTTCCGAGCATTATTAAAGTGTATCTAAGGCGAACTACAGCTGAAATCTCTGGCGCTTGGTTTGACGCCTACACTCAAGGCGTTTCGTCAAAAAGAATACTACGATGACCCTCGATTTCATGCATCTATTGCTTGGGCACTTCTCAAGGGCCCGGCGCACCGCTCCGGGGGAGAGGCACCCATTGTTGAAGACGCTGATGATGATTTACTCTCCGGTCTCACGAATGCGAATGGGGCTCAGAAAACCGTGTCTTGCAATTTTTCTGCAGACGAACCAAGCGGGACACATGAACCTCCAGTTCGCCCAGAAGCCCAGTTTCACGCTATTGATCGACTTCCTGATACCTTAATTCCATTACTGAACGACCAATATGCGACCGCTCTATCATCGAAGGAATCTGGATCGTTTGATGTACGAGAGATTATAGTCAAGATTGGGAAAAAGGTGTTTTCGTGGAACTTACAAGGGTGATGGGGTGAAATAAGATTTCAGTGGGTTGTGTGGAACACTTTTCGTGCGTGCGATTCGTTCGAGGCTGTATGCAACTTTACCGTTAATGCTCCCGGTGATGATGATGATATCAAGTCGCCTGATTGGTCGACGATATCCTACGCCCGCTGAGAGTGACTGAGGTAACTCTCCTGGGTCAGTGAACTAAACTGGACTTCTAGTTCCCAACCAAGGAGAAGTTCCGTACTCAGTGGCGTTCCTGTCATAATGGGCAGCGGTGTTACGACAGGGTCGGTGAAGGTGATTATAAGGAGCCAGATGGTGCTGGACGGTGAAAAAACGATTGTGATTGAATAAAGAACGATCTAAAATTTTCTGGACGAGTCTTTTCCGAATTTATGTACCTTGTTCATATCCTCCTGACTGTGATACAGAAGGATGTGCATATGCTCACCCAAACATTGAATTAAGGGGTCCGCGTGTCTCTTGCGGTTCTTGCACTGCCATGAAGAACAGTTTGGTGTTCCTTGGGCCTGCAGTTCTGGCCATGCTTGATGAACGATGAGCTTGGGAAAAACGCACAAGTGTACACCAACGATCATGATGGTTCTAAATACCGTATATGTAGATGATGCGCCTGAGATATAAGCTCTGATTGCGATGCTGGTCACTACTATGAATGCGACTCTTCAAGGCGCTTTCTTATATTGACTCTCATCAACTTCATTAACGATTACCATGGTCCCGTCTGGTCCAATTTACACGCAAGACTTGTTTCTTCAAGACAAGCTTGGAGTACTACCATCAAACGACCAATGTATTGAGTGGATACGTTACTTCATTTACAAAGGAAAGTACATGTACTTGACCAAGAAATTGAGTTACTTGGGCCAAGGAAACTGATTATTGCTGCGGTCGAGTGGATGGGAAGGATAGAAAGCCAAAAGTCTGGAACCGGGCGGCGGTGATTTCGGGCCGTGGTTGAGGTTGGTGATACATGCCCGGGATGGCCGGCAAGGACAAGTCTTCAAAACAGCAGAATGTTCTCCCGACATTGTTATTCCCAATGTTCCTTCTCCTCCTCTATCTCCTCCCTTTTATCCTTTTCTTATGGCTTTTCCTTCCCTTCCTACTTCTTCTCTATCGTCAATCATTATCGCCTCTTCGCCTTCTCCGTGGCCCACCATCTCCCTCTTTATTCCTCGGCAATCTCGCTGAAATGCACGATCAGGAGAATACCAATCTCATCGCGGACTGGGAATCCAAGTATGGTTCAACTTTTGTGTATAGAGGTTTTGTTGGAGGGCGGAGATTGATGACGACCGACCCCGTTGCAATAGGCCATATTCTCGGGCGAGCGTACGAGTATCCCAAGCCGGACTTTGTGAGGGATAGTTTGGCGACTATGGCGGCTGGAAATGACGGGCTTTTGACGAGCGAAGGCGAGATGCACAGAAAACAAGTAAGTTTGTGTGTCCAGCTGTTCCGTTTCCCTACTTCACTAACTGCCATTCGACTTAGCGTAAGATACTTGTGAGTTTTGATTGCTTTTTTGATTTCGTTGCAATGCCTTCGTTTCTGGCTCCCATTGGTTGCTGTTTCTTTCGAGTATCCACGGGTGGTCGGCCGCCTTGGTACTTTCGCCTTTCGAAGAGTTTCGGGGCAACGTTGTTCCGTTGCTTTCTGCTCGATCAAAGATCTATCGATATCCGTTTGTTCGGGTCTATCGCTTCGGCGTCCACGATTAGATTATTGGCTTTGCGTCCGTTGGCGCTTTCCTTGTATTTTTTCGAATGCTTTCAGGTCTGCGTGGTTACTTACCGTTTTTCTTTGTTTATTCTTTCATCTCGCATCATCGTAAATGCAACACCTTTTCGCTGTTGGTGATCATGCCATCCCATCGTTCTTATCTACTGGCATCCGCATCTGTGGCGCATGATGCACACGATTGGATTGCACCTGCTGGACTCTTTCGTTCCACCAATTGGGCCTCGTACAGACACCAGCATTTACATCGTCTCATATCAAGTCCCTGACGCCGATCTTCTGGGAAAAGGCCGAGCAGGTGAGATGACAACAGACGTTGTCCTAAGATCAGAATGCTGATGCTCCCGTTGTAGCTGCGGGACATATGGTTCGACCTCACAAGTTCGGAGACTTCGCCTACATCTAACGAAGATGTCCCTGTAGTGGCCAGCAACACGGAAACAGATTCAGCCAGTTCTGGATCAATTTCGCTCGCACGCGTCGACGCGTTGATATGGCTAGGTAGAGCAACTCTGGACGTCATCGGGCTGGCTGGTGCGGATGTTTCACGTTCATCTACCTGACTGTCTTTTGTAATTCTATTCTTGAAAAATAGGTTTTGGCTACAGCTTCAATTCGCTCGCACATGCGCGAGCGCAGGCGTTGAGCGAGAAAGCTCACAAAGGCGTTATAGAAGCTCGAGATGAGCTAGCTGATGCTTTCAGCGTGATATTCAGCACGGCACGCAAGTTTCGTGTGATGACGATATTACAGGTCTGGTTCCCGTGGTTGAGACGATTCGTAAGTAACCTCTACATTCATCTACCTGGTGCTAACAATTTCGCATGACCTCGTAGCGTCGTAACAGCGCAACCATGGTTCAGGCTCAGGCGACCATGCGCCGTATTGGTTTGAATTTAATTGAGAAGGCAACAACGGAGGCCGTTAGGTGCGGTGCATCAGAAAGTGCCAAGAATGGAGAAATTGGGATAGACGGCGACAAGACTTCTACATGCAGGGATATCCTAAGCGTTTTGGGTGAGATACATTCAGTCTCCATTCTTCTTCATCTCACGAATGTATTCATCGCGAAAGTTCGCTCTTCCTTATCTTATTCACGGCAGTCCGCCTCTCAGGCAATGTCCACGTCGGAGATATTGTCACAAATCAGCACGTTTCTCGCTGCTGGCCACGAGACGACTGCGAGTGCGTTGACATGGTGCTTGTATGCACTGGTGCACTGCCCCAGAGCGCAGGTGAGATTGAGGGAGGAGTTGAGGGCAATAGAGAGGGAGGTTGAAAACTCGATTCGAGATCGGACCGATAGGGAAAGTGTAAAACAACATAGGCTCACGGAAGCCGTGCAAAAGTGTGAGTACCTCGACTGGGTCGTGCGAGAGAGCCTCAGGGTGCATGCCCCTGTTACAAATACAATGAGAGTTTGTATGAGGGAAGGGGGAGATGAGATTCCTGTTTCGAGGTATGTTGGTTTTCTTCTACTATATTCTATCTTCTTAACAGACACATCGTGACTGGATTTTCAGGGCAGGATACTACGACAAATATGGCACCTTGCGGTCCAGTATTCCTCTGAACAAACATGATATCATCAGCGTACCAATTCAAGCCATTAATAAGAGCAAGGGAATCTGGGGTGAAGATGCCTGGGACTTTAGGTGTGTAGAAAGTGGTTTCTTTCATTGAAGGATTCACGTGTGAAGACTTCATTTGGGATACACTCTGTATTCAGGGTATCTTCTGCATGGACATGTTCAATGATGATGCGCCATATCTTGGGCGCCGACTTTGCTTTCTTTGAATGTTATCTCCTGCGTATACCTTGCCGTGCTACAAGTAGCAAGTGTGGCCCGATTCTTTGCTCACCAATTTTTTGCCCGATCCTTGCATTCCAACTGACTAATGCGATTTCATTTCCAGACCCGAACGCTGGGCAACACCTCCGGAACGTACAAAGGCCATACCTGGGCTGTATGCGAACATTCTAACCTTTCTCAACGGGAATCCTATCGAGGGAAATCGTGCTTGTATTGGGTACAAGTTCGCGCTAACAGAGTGAGTGAACTTTCAGTGGAGCTTCGACGCTTCGTTTCTTCGCTTCATGTGCATTCCCCTTTCTGTGTTCATTTCGATTCTTGCACCTCATGATGTGGCGCTCCACCGAATCACCCGGCCCGAAACATGAGGACATTGGGTTTGTCGGTGGAGGGGGTGTGGTTGCAAGATAAAGCTCGGGCGCGGTCGCATCATAAACTCATTCAATTTGCACTCGCGCACCAAGATTATCATTTAATCATGATGTTGTACTCCGACCTCGCCGGTCCTCGTTGCAACTCCTCTTCGCAATCAAGTGCGCCATCAGCCCATCGTGTTGGTTTGTATTTGAATGCACTTACCCAGTGCCCGCTTTGATTTTGATTTGGTACAAAGGATATATAAACAATAGGGGGGTTTCCAAATCCTTGTCTCGGTAGCGGATTATAATTTGTGATGCATGATCCCCGTGTCCCCAGCATGTCCCCTGTGAGGCATGTTTCTGGAACACGATTGCTTTGTTGGCTCTTTCGGGGACTTGATAGGGGCTGATTTGTCGCTGCATATTCTGATCACCGTTTTACCCCTTCCATAGGATTAAGATATTTTTGTATGTGCTGTTGAAGGACATGGAGTTTACGATGGATCCGACCATGGTCATTGAGAAGAAGCTGAAGTGCGTAGTCGATCACGATTTGTCGTTTTGTTTTGCTAACAAATTCTCAAATTCTGTGGCTTCTAGTGTGGTGACGCGACCATTCGTAAAGTCTGAACCACATCTAGGTAATCAGATGCCTCTGCTCATTCGACGCGTTCCGAAGTGAAGAGATCTGTGCCGTCGTTTATGCTTCCGAGTGGAATTTTGCTTCCCGATACAGACGGGGGAGAGCAGGGGAGAGCAGGGGTCGGAATCTATTATCTATTTCCATGTAATTATTTAATTCGTAGTAAGTATTGTACTACATAGATTGTACTTTACTGGGACCGACGCCGCCTCCTGGTGCGGGTATGTCCAAATCAGTCTAAAGTGGGGGGGAAACCAAATTACAATTTAACCCTCGGAGCTCTTCATTCGTTCTTCGATTCGATAGTCCTTCCCTCCGTGTCGTTGCAGAACATATAGTCGCCGAGATTATAGTTTCGATTCTCGAATCAAGTGAGATCTCGAATTTTCGGTTCGTTCAAGGCTCCGAGGACCGTAAGGCAAGGAGGCGCGCGAAGCGCTGGGGTCTCACAATACCCGGGAAGAGCTTGTATGTAATATCAATCATTTTTAATTAACAACGTCGAGCCGAAGATTTGAGGGGGGTCAGTGTGATTTCGGGCCGGAGGGTGGCAGAGAGAATTGATTTGTGATTCTGATACAGTGTATGGAACTGGCAGAATGAATGGAAACAACAAGAATTCACAAACAATCACACTGCACAGAGGAAGGCGACTGGTACAGAAACCCCATTCGTGGTATGTATGCATCCTCATCCCTGATCAACCTTCTGGTGGAATTGATTGATGGGCATCTTGAACGAAAAACGTAAAGAGTGCGTGCATACATATTATAATATATAAGGTATGGATGCGAGGGTTGGGTTGTTGTTGTGGTATACAAGACACAGCGTTCAGAGGGGGATATATATATATGTATATATATGTATAACGGGAGGGGGAGAATTGGAATGCGGATTGATAGCTAATCTAAGCGAGCAGATGAAACAGTGGCGAGCAAATTAATGTGACGATATACAAAGGGGGGCGGCATCACCGTGGGTCCAAGGACAAAGAAACAGAGAGAGAGAGAGCAAGGTATATTGAAACTGCAGATTAAATAATAACGAGAGGGAGCAAGACGAGTTGTACACAAAATTTTGCTGTCTTTTTGTAAAGAAAAACCGCTTCTGCTATCACTGTGGCGTGCCGTATCCTGACCCAGGGGCAGAGCCGCTATTGGAAGGAGTGCCATCACTAAAATACTGTTGCTGTTGATCTGGAACGCGAGGGGCGGGTAGATAGTTGGCTCCGGTATTAGAATATACACCGTGGGACGACGGCGATGAGAACGGATTGTTGGAGAAGGTAGGAGGAGCGGAGAGGGGGGGCATAGAGGACGGATAGGAAGGATACATATTCAGGTTGCGAGTGGGGTAATCAAGGTTACCAGTTGGCACCTGATGATGGGGACGACTGAGAAGAGGTCGAGAGTAGTCATGGCCCACTGATGGCATGGACTGAAGAGACATGGGATGATAAAGAGAGAGAGACTCAGGAGTAGCAGGTAGAGACGCGCGACGCGCAGCCAAGGGGTCGAGAAGACCTGAACTGCGAGCACTCGGGGGGAAAGGAGCGGTGGTAGTAGGACCAGTAGACGGACGAGCAGGCGCGAGGATACGACGTCTAGCCTGGAAGGTCGTTAGATATACACAATAATCAACACAGGAAAAATGATAAACATACGTTGATCATCCAGTTGGAAACTTGGCTCATAGAAAGGCCAGTCGCATGACAGAGCTGTTTCTTCTCCTCCTCACTCGGGTATGGGTGATCCGAGTGACGGTGAAGCCAAGCTTTGAGAAAATCAGTAGTCTCCTTGGGCAACTTGCCCCTCTTGCGCTGAGGACGATCTACGAGAGAGGAAGAAGAAGTATTGTTGGGGGGAGGAGGAGGGGGAGAAGAACTATTCATTGAAGGGGGGAGGAGGAATTCTTGGGTTGGATAGGACCAGTCTGATTTTAAGGTCCTGCGATCATGATGCCCCGAAATACGAGCCGAGCCTGCGAACAACTGTCCTTCGGGTGTTGAATTAGGTCTCACGATTCCGGCCGCAGTTCCGTTCCAGTTCTCCCCAGCCTCCGGATACGCCGAAAGTGATTCATACGTCGGAGCCATCCCATAACCGAGGTCCGTGCTGAGCCGCGGCCGTTTGTGCTGGTTGCTATTGCTGCTCTCAGCCGGCGGGAAGGTATAATTCGAGAGGCCGGTTGGGCCGTACGACGGGCGGAGTGAGGGGGGTGGATACGGGGAGTGTCGGAGCCGGGATTCAGAGTGTAGCGTCGGCAAAGAAGCGCGTCTCTGCTCATTGCTCAAGATCGCAGGCAGCTGCAGTTTGCTATCCTCCTCGCCGATGTCCCAGTTCGTTTGTTCCACCTCCAACGTTGCTCGTACTTTTTTGTGTGGCTCCGGCGAATCAGTTCGTTTCTCTCCTCCTCCAACGCCGCTGCTTTCTGTCTCCGCTGTCGAGGCTCCAGAGCTCGACAATCGACGGCTGTCGTAATCCAGATCCGGGGGACTTCCACCACTGAGCATGATCGCAGGTGAATGTGCAAATGTGTTGCTTTTCGAATCCCCTCTGTAGGTGATTGTTAGTACTTTTTTCACGGGAAAAGCAGTCCTGCGAGCTCACAGTGCAAATTGAAGTTGGGCGACGTTGTACGAGTTGAGCTCGTTGCTCATACACTTGGGCTCGTCGATCATAAAGAGTGAAGGAGGGACAGGAACACAGAGAAACGAACGGAGCTCTCTATTTATCAACGAGGAGAAAAAAAGCCTGCATTGCCTTTTCCGGTAGCGAGTAAGAGATCGTCCTGCTTACGTTACCAATTCCTTCCCTTCTCCGTCCCTCTTTTGGTTAAATTGCCCCGCTTACCGCATTTGGCAGGAACCGAGTCGACTCAAATTCAGGCACAGCTGGTTCGAACCAAACAAACCGAGTTTAATCAAATTTATTTACTTAGCGCGAATGCGCCGACCCAGTATCCCCGCCAGGACCTCCGACGCCTTGGCTCTCTCCTTCTCCGTCACCTCTATCCCGTCCAGCATTCGTATCCGAGGGCATGCTCTCATCACCAGTCCTCGGTACGCTAGACGTCCAACATATGTCGAGTTTGGTAAATCTCGTCGGAACTTTTTGTCCAGCTCTTGCCATTTCACCACCGAACTCCCCGCTCCACCTTCCTCAGATGGTTGCAGTGCTCCAGGGACATCTTTCACTAGTAGTGGAAGATACCATCCTAGTGTACACGGATTCATTCTAAAATAACTCTTTGTTAGCCACTTGAACTAATCAAATTTGTCTCCTCGTACCTAAAGTCTAGCATTTCAACTTCCGGCATGTGTTCCAGTATGCCGATCAGCGCTTTCGTGCCTTTTAACCTTGACCCAATGATCGTCAGTTTTTGCAACCGACTCAGTCCCTCCAGTCGTCCTGTCTCTTCCAAAAAGTTGTAATTGAGGTTCAAAACCCGAACGTTTGGTATCAAGTACTTCAGACCCTCTGGCAACTCTCGAAGTCGACATGCTGCCAACTCCAAGTACACCAGGTTGTAGCACGACTCGTTCATGAATCGTCGGCCATCCAACGCGTTCCCAGAAAGATATAGGCGCTTGACATCCCGCGTATCACGCGTCATCAAGTTGCTGCAAAGACACAGTTAGTCGGTCCTCTCCAAATCATTGGCATCATCTGCCCTTACCATCCTTTCCCGCTCTGATTTCGCAAGCTCAGATTCTCCAGTCTCCTCAATCGGTCCAACTTCACCAAGCTCGTTAGCGCATTATTATCCACGTAAAGCGTGCGAACGTTGGGCACAAAGTTCGTGTTCAACTCTGAGATCCGATTCCCGCTCGCTCGTAGGATCTTTAGTCTAGGCATCGGCCCATCAAGCTCCAATTTGTCCAGCAGATTGTTGTCTATACGCAGTTAGGAGTTGTTTTCGTCCCCTCCAAAGACTACTCACCAAGGTTCAATGCAATCAAGGACGGCAATGACGCCAAGCCGGTAAGACTATCTACGCGATTGTGGCTGATGTTTAGCATTTCAAGTCGGGTCCTGGATTTGTTCCCGTGAGCACCCACACACTCAAGGGGAAACAGGGAAGCAGGGAAAAATCACCATCGATGCCTCTCGAAATCAATCGATCGAATGCGATTACCCTGCACACTCAGCTTCACCAGCCCATCCATCCGCTCTAGTCCTTCTAGACTCGTGACCTTGTTCCCGTCCGCTTTCAATTCCCGAAGATGTCGCAGGCACGCTAATTCTATAACGCACACACACATTATCAGTAACACAGCACCCAGGACGCAAACTCCTCTCTCACGCGTTAGTGATTCAATGTCGTTCCTACTGATATCCAGATTTTCAAGGTTTAACAGGTGGTGATACGAAGTCACTCCAGTCAAACTGCACTCAACGTTAGCAGCCTGAACCCGAACCGAATAAATAGCTTGCCTGTTTGAAGCAACGGACAGTGTCCGTACCGTGCTAGGTACGCCACTCAACCACGAGACCTGGTTCGAATTACTTGCAAACATTTCTCCTGTCAAATTACACTAAAGGAGATATATAAACAAAGGGCTCACAGTTTGAGACAGTCCAATCGCGGTAAAAATTCTTTCAGCCGTGCGACGCTTTCAATGTTCTTCCCAGAAAGGTCGATACAGCTGAGCTCCTCCCAATGAGGTTCGAAAGGCTCTACGTCAGTGATCACTTGGACTAGTCGGTCGTGAGCGACACCAAACGAGCACTCGGTCAAAAAGGTGTTGTCCGGATGCCTTGAGAAGACTCTGCGTGAAGAGAAAGAATTCCCGGCTACTGAGCTCGGCACTCTCTTCGATAGCGGTTGAATCTCGTGAGGCCGTCCGCCTGAGCTGGACGCCTTTGATGGTGACTCATCTGCGCAACATTCTGAATTTATCTGGCTCAATATGATAGGGGGTATGGACCTACCAGAATCCTCTAATTGAACCATCATATCTGCTATTCGTTTCGAGCGAGCCGATGGTACAAAACTACTTCGGCCGTCAGTCGGTATAGTCATGTCCTCGTTCCTACTCAGTCCCCGGATTGGTCCATCTCGTTTTCCATCCGAGAAACTGACTGAGCGGCGGTGCTTGTTCTTCCGTTGCGGTGTGCGGTAGGGTGTGGTTGCCCCCGGCGTCTTTAGCACAGAACGCACGGTACTTGACGACGACGGGATCAATCCCTTGGTGTTCGGGGTGTCCGGTATCGGTGGCGGCGGAGGTTGTGTTTCTTCTTTCACCGACTCTACGTCTTCTTCTTCTTCTTCTTCTTCGTCTTCTTCCTCCGAGTTGTAGTCATCTGTGACCTCAGGTGCCATGACTGCATCTTGGTCATCCTCCGAATCCGTGCTCTCGTCTTCCACACCTGTCATCACATCAACGACCCTAGGATCATCCGTCTCGAAGCTAGTAAGCTCCATTTCCTCTGCATCTTCTTCATCCATCTCTGTCTGCTCTTCTACTCTGCTAAGCTCTTTCGTTTCCGCCTCGCTCAGCTCATTCACCCTCGAGTCGTCTCTCAAACTCTCAATGTCCCCGAACGGATCTTCACTGACTTCTTCAATAGGCAAGTAGTCTCCCCGAGCACTGCTCTTGACCCATTTCATCATCACCCTGTCAAACATCATATCACCCATCCGGTCTGGCAAAGCAGGTAAATCACTCGGAGCGATCGTCCGAATTTGAGCAGGCTTGACGGATGACGGAACACTGCTCGAGGTCAGGGTTGTTCCGGTTGTGGTACTAGAAGATACAAACCGACCGAGATCTTCATTAGTTGAAGCCCGGACGGACGAAGAAGGATAGGAAGGTGGCGCAAGATGCCCAGACTGGGCTCTCTTTGGGGCGTTTATGGATGTCCTAGACAGGCGACGAGCCAGCTCGTCGTCGTCAGTTATCGTTGTCGACCGGCGCAGACTCCGTCTAGGACTCGCTTTCTTTCCGGGGGACGGGGCGGGGTGACGGTGTGGTGCTCTCCCAGATGGTTCAGGACTCGTCTCTCGTTGAGTAAAGTCACTGTCTCCTGAAAACAGGCGTTTTTGCCCTTTCATATCGTTCTTGATCTGTGCCATGAGAGAAGCGGCTTGTAGTCGGTATTTAGAAGCGGTTGTGGTAGATGTGCTTGGAGCAGGAATAGTAGGCTCTAAACGGTTATGCGTCAGAAGTCAAAGCTAAGGGGAAGGAAATCATCACATACCTGGCTCAGTAGTGTCACGCTCCTTGGGCGACGTTGGATGAACACTAGCAACAGTTGAGATGGTAGAGAAGTCTCGCGCCTGCTTGATCTGCTGCATCAGCGACTGCGATTCTCCGACATAATCCTTCCTAAACGGAGGATGTATGACCAGATGTGGACCATCTCTGTCATAGTCGCTCTTCGGACTCAACTTGACGCGCTTCGCACTCCTCAAATGAGAGACGTTGGAAGTGGAGCCTGTGATCTCGGACACCCTGGACAACCCATTGTTAAAACTTGTCGGAGAGTTGGTAGTGCCAGAACCCACACCCGTATTGACAGCAATAGAGTCGACCATGGCAGATAAATGCTCGCGGGTGTATGTGTCGTATTGAAACTGAAATAAGCGGAGAGGTGGCTCGGTCGAAGGTGCACTGGTGGTAGGAGCGAATGGTGGCCCTGGCGTGCTCTCTGCTTGGGGTCCACTAGTGTTGTTGGGATGTAGCCAGTTGTCTTGGGGGGCAGCAAAGGTGAATTGACATGCGAGACTGGGTTTACGACCGTCAAAGGACACCATGTCAGGCAAATCAGTCGCAACAATCTCGTCCGAAGGTGTGTTGTTAGGGAGTGGCGAGGTAGCTGAGATGTTAGGAGGTGGTGAGGGAGGCTCAAACATACGTTCGAGGGGCAATGGAGAGAAGAAATCCTTCATGTTCGCTTTGTTGTGTCGCCCAGGAGTTTTGGGCAACAGTGGGGCATTGGCAACATCCTGATGCACCAGAAACGTTCCAGCTGGTGAAGGACTTTGCTCTGTATCTTCTGAGTCTTGGATAGTATGTATCTGTGTAGAAAGAGGTGCCGTAAATGATATGGAGCGAGTACCATCGAGCAAGTCCCTGCTGTTCTCCTCGTCCACAACTTCAGATTCCGGCTCAATCCACTCATCTTCAAGCTCCTCTGTCTGCCATGCTGGGCGAAATCCTCTAGCTGTATTCGCCATCGTCTAGCCACCAGGAAATAGTCTGAAAATGATAAGTAACGGCGGCTCAGAGCCCCGGAAATGGAATAAACAAGGACCTACTCCACGTGATCGTGACACGCGCCGACATTGCTTATGCTTGTTGTGCAAGAACCTTGGCGAGTCCGAGTCGCGATAAACCGCAAACAAACCTTCCACAAACCTTTGACGTTCGAACCGTTCTCCTCTTCGACTTGGCGCTGAGAACATCTTGCGGGAACGGCGGCTCGCAGTTTGGATGAATCGAATGCGTTTGGTGCTCACTGTGCATCAACGGATAAAAGATGAACATTGACAATGACATCTTCAATGATAGTTACTGATGGCGCAACGCTGATATCATAGCCTAACATTTAGTGAGTGTATCTTGCACGCAAATAATTTAGTGTTTGTTCTCATTGAGGATGAGACAGCTCGCATCACTGTCTTACTTAGTACTAGGGATTTACACGGAAGGTTTGACATGTACATGATCTTTTTCCGTCTCATGAGCAGGCGCCGCCGATGATTAATGAGTCCACAGAGAATCAGGTTCTGCCGCGTAATTTGTCGTCTCTGAACTGAAACTATATGCACTTACACCGCCTTCGAATTGAGGTCTTGAGGTCTTGTCAGGAGTAGAGCAAACGCGCACAAACGTTTGGTAACTTTTCACGACCCTGTTTAATGTTATCACCAGTTCCACCAATCATTGACGATCTTGACAATACAGGACCTCTTTGCGAGCCTTTTTCGATGTTTTCTGCAGTTTTCTGCTGCGCGATAACGTATCCTTCCAGTGTTTCTTTTCATCATTTAAGAAGCTGCCGAGCCTCTTCACAATCTGCTCTCAGTTCCCCTCACGCTTGGATCATCTGTCAACGACAACTCACACCACCGATCTGTCGGATGAAGGAGCGAAGTAGCTGCCTAGGTCAGTTGGACTCAACATGTTGTGAGAATATATCTTCCTTAGCTACATTCAGCTCCATAGGTACATGTTCTTCAGATTATGTTGTGGTCACATTATCTGCCACACGAATTTATCACTGCATCTCGACTGGTCTGAGTCAACTGACCTTTTCAGTAGGGACCCAAGATGTTCTTTGAACTTGCAACGGGTAGACAGCAACTGCCTTCATTGACTGCTCGGAATTCCTCTGACATTCTCTGCCACAAACGATGGGACGCCGGGGGACGCTGAACAACGGCATCTCAACTTCTCTCCTTTCTGGAAATTCATTTATCGCCGCTGACTGTCTCGACCTGCTTCAAAAGTGGTAGTTGGACATCAGAGACCATTTCTGCGCCCGATGTTTGCTTACCGTCTTCGACGGGTACATATTATTAGGTGATCTACAGACATGCTGATGCTTCCAGAACTGCAAAATGGTTTGGTTTAGTCTGTCTGGCTTCGCACAGTGATGATCTGCTATTCTGCAAATCCCAGTCAGACAACAACTTCAACTTCTGGTTGGCCGCAACTATCTGATGCGCAGATGCGGTGTTCGCTAGTTGTTCGCTGGTGTTCGTGGCCTTAGGAACGGCACTGCCGAGGATGATGAGTACACAGTCGATTGGTACTATTCGATCGCATCAAGAAGTGCCAAAAGAAGAGAAGCAAGCGTCCTGCCTACAAATCCAGCTCATGTACGTGATACAAGTTGTAAGTCGTATTCATTATTAAATGAGTAAAGAATGAGTTAATAGTATTTAGTGCTGAAAAAAATATGTAGCGTGACTCTGACCGTGTATCTCCATCTTAGGGGCCACTCGCCTCGTTTGCAGCAGAACAACATACAAGATGTTCTCCATCCCTCAACAAACTCCCTCTATCTCAACTCTGCCTTCGCCCGTTGTGACATTTGCCCCACACTGACGACGGACTAGATCTACGCCCTTGAGCCGCGCACGAGCGTTTGAACTTGATGGAGGGATAATACAGGCTACTCTCACCCAAGGCTTCAGGGCAGGTTGAAGGGAGGATTTCGTCTGTGAGTCATTGCGTGCCTTTCCTTTGCAAGTGGAAATGTGAGAGTGCGGGTGTGTTTGGCAGTGAAACATGAGGGAACAACATCGACGTCACTGTATGATTTGCCACTGCAAAGATGCTGCTGAATTCGTTAGTCGTAGTTCCGGGACGAAGAGCCTGAGTGGAACTTGCCTTTCCAGTGCTATTTGTCAAACGGCTGATTGTCAAACACTTGGCTGGCTAAAGAGAGGGGGTGGTCAATGGTAGTCAACAAAAGCAATGAGTTGAGGAACAGGGCAAGGAGAGTGCAGGAGGCACAACCATGAGGACACTGGGTGTGTTGCGCTTCCGGTGGATTTGCATTGGTAACTAGTTTGACCCTCTAATTCCAAAATTGAAACATACAGGGAGGCACTGGTGATTCTTGAAGCTCCCGTTCTAGAGTCTTTGACGAAACCCACAGTTATCTCATTAGTAGAAATATGGCAGAAACCAATGCATCAAACCTTTGTGTTCTCCTCCTTAAGTAACCCGAGTATCTTTGTTGCATTCTCTTGGTTGAACTTTGTATACCCTGTGTCGACGCACATACGACCGATCGTGACTGAGAGCTTAGTATGCCAGGTTTGGTTTTGGGATCAATGGATGAGTGTATTGCCAGGGGTGAGCGCGGCCGTGACTACCTGCGAGTGAGTACAGGTTCAAGCATTCAGGCCTCAGGTTACAGGTGGTGTAATGCGAGTGAGAATGAGGGTGAGGGCGTTGAGAGTCGTGTTCTTTCGATATTCGCTAACGCGGCTCATCGAGAAGGGCGAGGGTGGTATGTCAATCCAAGAATTATAGTTGACTTGTTTCATCATCTAGTTTCATGTTTTATGTGTAGGCAACAGTATACCTATTTGCCCTGAGTCACTTCCAACCAGGCGCTCACAATGCAACACCTGCTTTTGATATGCTACTCGACCTACCTTACAGCCATTCTCCTCTCGGGTCTCGAGCTCAGCACTCCTCGGACTTCGAAATTTCCCTAAACCAGAACAAATTGAACTTCTTGAAAGGTCAGAGGTGACAGCAAACCGACATGTTGAAGCGTAGATGTTGTGTTGTGGTCGCTGTCATTGCAGAATAATGGTCAGTGTTATGGTTGGTGACCGGTGACCTTTAGTGACCTTTAGTGACCTTTTTCGTGACCTGGCCAGAGCGTGTGAAGTAAGATATTGAACCGCCGGATTTGGGCGAAGCAGCGAACGGACATCGGACAGCTTCGGTGGCTCTTGACAGCTCTTGACAGGTGATCGAATAGTACCAATCGACTCTACCCTCGAGGATGATCCTCCCTGCTTTGACGGACAACTTGATGATAACTTTTTACTCAATCACTGAGTGCTAGGATCTTCTCGGCTGTGTAGGTATTCTTATCAGCTTTTAATGATGTCGAAAGCTCGCACGGCGTTTGTTCGTTAGGGCACAATTACCTGAATGGGTATAATTGACCTCCTCGTAGGTTATCTGGGGTATATGAGGGTATATGTTGAACCTGGCGTTTAGCGAGAATCTTGGCCCCGGTACCTAGGCTGACATTGGTGAGTTCTCTTATGTAGTATGTATGTACCTACGAACTGAACCAGTGATGATATATTGAGATAATTAATCAAAACTAAGACAGCGGGAGTTTTAGCCTCGAGGCAAAGGAATGTAGCCAGGGCCATCAACCCAGGTTCTCGTGAAAGATTTCAAAGTTGAAGCTCGTCTTTATCGCAGTTGCTAGCCTTCATGAAATGAGTAGCGGTATGCACTTGAGAGTACATAAGTCCGAGTCCAGTACATATGTATGTTTGTTTTCACTGATCCGCCGATTTAATTAAGTGATCGGGACTAAATGAGGAAGTAAGTATGACTAAGAATTCCTATGTTCCTGAGATCTTCAGATTAGATATACACGATCCCCGGAATTCCTCGGCCCAATGACCCACTTCGCCGGCGGCATTCGTGGCATTTTGAGAATCCAACCATAAAATTTACATGCAAACTTGTTTAATTAAACACAGAGTGAGTCTACGAATGCGAGAATACGAATGCAAATGCCAAACCAATAGTCCATGACGAAGAATGTATGAAAGATTTATAGAATGACTCTAGAGTCTAGACGCGATCCCCGTAGTATTCGGCTATGAAGAGGCTGGACGCACTAGTCCTGCACCAATCCAGGTCGCAACTTCACGAGACTCTAGCTGCCGACACAGGCCGAATTCTCCGTTTCTCGAGGCGGGCGATCAAGAAATTTTCGAAATCAAAAGCAGAGGGAGACTGCAAGGTATAGTTATCATCCTCATCAACCATGCTAAGACTCGGCGTTCTAGACGAAGCCCAGGAGGAGATCGAGGACGAGGGAGTAACACCGTGACTCGAGGGTGCGAGATGTGGCCGCAGAGGACGCTCAGTCGAACTGCTTCTACCCTCGTGCGGCAGTGTAAAAGGATGCTCGGGTGTAAAGCCATTAATTTTCTTGACAGCAGTCGTTTTGATTACAGGAGGAGTACGCGTCAAATGACAGTCATCTCGCTGCTCATGCCCTATCGACATATCTTTTCGGACATCACGCGAAGGGCCTGATGTGCTACACTTGGACTCCAGAGCTGGTGAGGTTTTATGGGGATGAATAGACGGTGGAAGATAGAGCTTTCTGGTTATCGAAGTCAACTGAGTGCGCTGGGTAGGAGCAAGGCTTGCCAGAATTTCTGCCTCTGATACCGCGATCTCCCCTTCAGCAATACACAGCGAGAATGCCCTATTATCACAAGGACAAGGTAAGCGGGATTGTTCTTCAAGAGGGGACATTTCAAATAGAAGATCGGAACTGGGCGATGTAGCGCGTTGAACTGGAGAAAGCAGGGCGGGAGAAGGTGAAGTGGATCGGCGTCGAAAAGGAATCTCAATGGGAGTTGACGGTCTTAGTAAATGCGAGCGAGAGACCATAGCTTGAGGGGCATAGCGTGTGGCTTGCGTGGTTGAGAGATCCATGTTCTGCTACGAACGAAAAGTGGTCTTGAAATGCGAACTCCACGAGTCAAGGCCAGTAAGCATATGCAAAGACTTACTGCGAGAGTTGGCACGATATGTTAATTAATATGCTTTAAGATAACGCTGCCAGGTGGCAGCTCGTGCAGCGTACGAAACACCGTGGCAACACCGACCTGTCTGTCCGCTCGTAAGAGCTGGCCAAAAGAAAAAGGGCGTGAAGGAGAATATCGGATACTCACTATGTGAACTGTTCTTTTGAAAGACTGGTAAAGGACTGACAAGAAGACGTAAGTCCTGAAGAGAAAAAGAACAGGTCGGAGCCGCCACGGTCCCGACGATGTCGATGACCGCTCACTTGAGCTGCCTGCCGCCGAAATCACAACCAATTCTCGCTATACGGAAGATGGTATGATGGGCTCAAGATATAGTAGAAAGACTTTTGATAAAAATTCAAATATGCTGCAGGTGGATGTATGTAGTAGAGAATCAAGAAGTGTTACGGTTAGATTTTGGAAGAGTTTGCTCCCGTTTGGGGTAGTTTGCCGACCGCCTGATCTCCGCGGATAAAAGAGCGGATAATAATGCATTCCCGCCTTTCTCAGACAATTTCCAAAACATGCATATCTTGTGGTAGAACTAGCAGGTACTTATTACATTAGTACTCATTACTTTTTAGTGTTTGAACAAAGGCAGGCAAGATATCAAGTTGGCAGTCGATCCACAAACGGATTGCTATAGAGAATATCAAATTCTTCTACACATTTTGCTCGATGCGCTATCCCGATCACGGTGCTATCCTTCTCGTCGCCAGCCTGACGCACTTTGGCGAAATTTTGAAACTTTTAAATCGGAGATACATATAACACGTTGGTGACGTCACACTGCGCATCCCTTATATACGCTCGTCGCTTGCGATTTAGGATTGTATCTTTCTATCTCCTTCCATCATGTCGTCCACAACATACTCAGTTCACGTATGCTTTATTCGGTTTCTTTCGTTTTCGAGGGTTTATGCAGCTTTAGGTTTCCGGGATTTCGTCGGATACAACTCAGACGCATCTCCACGATTTCTTCACGTACGTTCGTTTCATTGCCACTGCCTTCGTGTTGCTCATTAATCCGCGATCAGGTTCTGCGGCAAGTAAGAGAAATCTGTATCATCTGATGTTTTGTTTGTTTGACTTGGAACACTTCAGGATTGAATCGATCGACTTTAAGGGGTCAGATGCTGCTATCAATTTCGAGAAGCCTTCAGCCGCTAAGACTGCCTTAATGGTGCGTATTTCCGCCTTTTTATGTTCAATATTCACTGAATGTATCGCTTTAGCTCAACGGAGGCACACTTGATGGAGCCATTCTTTCCGTCACGTCAGAAGTGGCTCACTCTGATGACGATGATGGCAAAGACGAGCCTTTTACTCAATCTGATAAACCGAGAGCCGGAAGTAGGTGGTCATTGGCACCTATCCTTGAAAAAGACTGACATTCGTTGAAGTTGCTGCCGAGTACCTCGCCAAGGGCTACACCCTCTCTGATCATATTTTGCAACGCGCAATCGAGATAGACAGTAGGTGCAACTTATCCTGTGTGTAGGTGTACAAACTGAGTATCATTGTGTAGACAAACAGGGCATTTCAAAAAAATTCCTCACGTATATTCAAAGTCTCGACTCTTCTCTTGGAGCTAGAGCTTTAGGTCCAGATCAAACGATCTCTGGGAAAGTGCACGATACTGTTCTGGCCGCGACTCAGCAAGCTAGGACTGTTGATGAACAGAGGGGAATCACAAAGACTGCGACAGACGTACGTTTTGATAAATATCCATATCGACGTACATTTGATTGACTGGAGTTTCCAGTATTACTCCAAGGCCTTGCAATCTCCTTTCGGGAAGAAAGTATTTGACTTCTACACCTCCACCTCAAAACAGGTTCTCGATATACATGAGGAGGCAAAGCGAATTCATGCAACGCACAAATCTTCGCAACCCGAACAAGCCAGTGCCTCTGCTGGATCAACTACCGAAACTTCTTCTGAACCTCCTACTTCGACTACCTAAGTTTCATGGACTCGGATTCGGTGATGTAATAGTATATTGTCATATGTTATAACATAAAGTACATTCTCGTTGTATTTCTTCCAATTCTTGTCACATGTAATGGCAAAGATGATTTTCGTGATTACATATGGTGTAAACCTCGGCCGAGTTGTTTCTGCTGGTCCTTCGGCCTATGTCCATTTCGGCCCACGGTAGCTTCGGCCGAATCTTTCTGTTTCTGTTTCTTCCTTTCCTTCACAGTTGACGGTATGTTATAAAAAGACCTACAACAATGCTCTTCGAAAATCCATTCTATCATCATGACTTCATCAGCTTTTACAGGAACAAGCGTGAATTCTGACGCGCCTGATAAGTCCGGATGGTTCGTTCTACCTTCCTGTTTTTGGCAGTTCCGTTGATACTTGTCAAGGTCTGCATCGCTGTATAATAAGAATGCCAGCTTTGTGTACTCTCCGGCATTCACTTCTCCTGTTCTAGAGCTCTTGAGTGCCAAACCCGGGGAGCGGATAATTGATTTTGGTTCTGGAAGCGGTGAAGTCACCCAGGAAATCGAGAAAGTTGTCAAACAGCAGCCAGCTGGTACCGTTGTAGCTGTGGACTTCAGCGACAGTATGGTCAATCTCCGGTCTGCTTCTTTTTTGATGGTTCATGATCTGATTCAACGTGAGCAGATCCAGAAGGCAAAGGAACGTGGACTGAAATACGCTTTCGTAGCGGACATTCAAGAACTCGAGTTTCCGAGTGATTTCGGAGGTCCAAAAGATCAATTTGACGCCGTATTCACCAACGCTGCCCTGCATTGGTGTAAGCGTAACCCGGCCGGCGTTATACAAGGTGCAAAACGAATCTTAAAGAAAGGAGGTCGCTTTGTCGGAGAGATGGGCGGCTTCATGAATTGTATCGGTAAGTATCTCACCCTAGATGAGATATGAGTATGTATCTTTCTTATCGAGGCTCATCTGCACTGTCAAGGCGTACGAGCTGCTCTACACCGCTCCCTGAGGCAACGAGGTCATGATCCTGTTGTTCTTGATCCATGGTTTTTCCCTTCTGTAGAAGAGTATACCAGTGTACGTTATGATTTCTTGTATCCAGACTTGCAAATGGCTAAAGAAGGAGTCATACCAGCTGCTCAAATCTCAGGGCTTCGAGCCAACACACGTTTCTTTAGTTCCACGAATCACACCTCTGGCTAGTGGACTTGAAGGATGGTTGAGTGTGTTTGTTCGCAACTCCTGGCTAAAGGATTTTGAGGAAGTGGATGCGACTGAGATCATGAAAGAAGTAGAAGATGCTTGTCGTATTGACTGTCAGGATGGAGAAGGTAATTGGGCAATGTTATACATTCGATTGCGCTTTGTAGCTGTATTGAAATAATCCTACATATATTTGCTGTGTTGTTGTATCCCAGTCGTTAGTTCCAAGGATCGAACAAGACCTTGCCCACTTCGCCTTTATCAAACGCTCGATACATCTCGGTAGCCTCTTGCAAACTAGCAATCTTATCAATCAAGCTACTCTGAGTGCCGACTTTGCCAAAAACATCCTGGCGTTTGACTAGAAAAGTGTTAGTCAGGTGTGAACTCGCGATTGTTGTTTGTTAAACACATACCTAACAATTCAAATGCCATTGGAAACATTGCGCGGGCGGGGCAGCGACCAAAATCCAAAGAGACATTCTTGTTGTATAGCGCTTGCCCGGTAAATGGGACATCCCGAGGGGCATGGACACCCACAGACGTAATTACACCGAACGAACGTACCAGTTGGTACGACAAAGCCAAGGCACTATTGTTTCCCACCACCTAGACGAATGATAGTGTCTATCGACTTCGTTACTTAACAATGAGCGAGTTCAGACTCACTTCCAGCACCGCCGTACAGCCAATATCCGAAGTCCATTTCTTCACGGTTTCCGATGCCTCCTCTATGGACTTCACCACAAATTCACCGTTACCTTTCCCGTCCGAAGCAATTTCCGAATAAACTGCCTGCATCTTCTCTCTTCTGCTTGGGATTGGATCGATTGCCACCACTCGGAATGGCTGCCCATGGGAAGCGAGTAGGTCTAGCAGACTAACCGCGGCACATATACCAACCGGTCCCAAACCCACGATTGCAAATGTCAGCATCGTGTCTTCGGGTGTCAGCGAACTCAAAGCTTTCGCATTTGCTTGAGAAAAACTCGTCGGCCAAGGTTTTCCTGTGAACATTGGGGATACTTTTGGATGATTCAACATCTGCACTGCTGCAAATAGTCCGGTAGGAAGGATGTCGGCGAGTAACAGTAACGAGCTATCGGCAATAGAGCTTAGAGAGGATAGAGCTTTCTCATCTTGGAGAGCGTTCGACCACGATTGAGGATCACTGAGATTGAACAGAGTACCTCCGGCTTTGGGTACCCGGACATATTGCGCCTGGCCACCCTCAAGTTTTGGACTACCAAAAAGCAAGCTTTCAACACATCGACATGTATAACCCAGACGACAGACGCTTTGAATGTAAGTATCAGTGTCTGTTCCGTGCCAGGATATCTCGAAAGCTTACTGGCATTCCCCGCAATTGACAGTAAATGGTGAAACAACCTTATCGCCGACTTTCAGAGACGAGTAGAGGTCAGGCCTTCCTTGAGCAGTCGGACCAAAACTTGAGCCCAACTTAACAACTTCCCTAAGTAGTATCGGATACATATCAGTAGTCCGGGCCGAAAACTAATGAGAGTTGTACCCAATGAACTCGTGGCCGCAAATGTGACTTGAGAAACAGATCGGATTAGTACATATATATGTATTACTCTCAGAGACCCACATCTTATCTATCTCTTCTTGACCGCGATATATGTGCAAATCGCTACCTATTACAGGGTTTAGACATCCGTCTATAGGTCGATCGCACTGCATCACATACCGCACAGTCCAGCTAGCTAAAGCAATTGTTGGTTAAACTTTAAGTCTGAGCTACGATACAGGCGGCACTCACCGTCACCTTGACTATGGCATCATCGGGATGGGCGATCCTGAAAAAGATATCTCGATCGTATACATTCCAGCTTCTAACATGTGGAGACAAACTCGGGAATGGGCACGCTTTCTACACGGATATCATAGGACGGTGGATGCCATCGAGCTGCGAGTTGTGATGAAGGAGAGGAGGCCATAAGAAATGAGTTCAGAAGAGACTCAGGCTATTAATTGTTTATGTATGTACACCAGATTCCGATTTGAATTGTGATTCATCTCACGGATCGGCGTAAATCGCCGAGCAGCCGCAAGAAGTTGGCTGCTGACCGGGGCCAACGATCATGGGACCTTGTGTCAGTATCACTCTCGGGGACAACTGAATACAGCGAATATCTGTATCAGCATAGATCTACTGCAATGACAATGCATTCACGGTAAGCGTTACTGACCCAACAACTGAAAATATCAGCACAAGACGATATTCACAATCAGCGACCTAGACACAGTCTTCCAAGAACGAGACTACACAACGACCTGGGCGGGCAAAATTTATTGAAAAAGAGGTCAAAAACAAATCTTCAAAACTGCTCACCGGCCATCCAGAGGAAAAGTCGAGCCTGTTGATACCGAGCTAATAGCGGTGATTTGAGACAAGAGTTTAAAGACGACAATTGCAATACATACGAAGCTGCCTGCAGAGGTATAGTAGTCTGAAAAGACGCGTTGAGCGCAAGGAAATGGGAAAGAGAATGACAACAGATACATACGGTATACGAGGATAGTGCCATCATTATCTTCCATTAGATCTTGACCGCCAGGTCCATAAATCTAGAGGATATGATCAATGTCAGGTGCTGTTGAAACCAGTACTAGCAGCTCACTTGGTCATGCGTTTCAAGCACAAGGGTTCCTCCCCCTGCTGTCAGAGCTACGCCATTCGCATCAACGTAGCCTGAATTGTAACTAGCGACTGCATTAAGTGATAGTCAGGCCATAGGATATATAAAAGTACCTAGTAGACCTTCCAACGCGAATATTATAAGTGCTGGATGTTCCTTGACAGCATATATCCCAAGACGTGAATAAATAGTAGAAACCGTTTGTCTGGTATATCACGCTAGCTTCGATAGCGCCGTTGTCTGCGGTGCGTTGCGCGAGGGAGTTGACTGTGGAGCCGCTTGGTTTTACGGTCGAAGAACTCAAACTGTATACATAATCTCAACATTAAATGTCATTGCGCTTACAGGAAAAGACTCACGCTTCGCCTTTGATGCCTGTCCAGAAGCTTCCAAGAGACAGATACCAAGTAGAGCCAGCTAAAGGGCGACATCATCAGCCGAGCGTATGCTCCGTCAAAAACAATTCTTACTTATGAGCAAGTTGGGATCAATGGCCTATGATACAGCGGTTAGTCTGCATTTCAGTCTATCACATAGGGAACGGACATTGTAAGAGGCGCCACTTGAGGTCGAGGTCACTAGGCCTTCATTGGTAAAGCTCCCTGCAGGCTCAGTCGTTAAACGCAAATATATAGAATAATTGTGTGAAACTACCGACCTGGTAAACCTGTGGAGGACTTGGCAAAGAAGATAGCAGACTATAGGAATGTCGTCGCAGTCAGTATTAACCATTTGCAAACAAGATGTCGTCAAATACATTTTGGGATCCAAAGGTTGAAGCGGCATAGTACAACTGCGAGAACACTTGAGGATATGTAGACCAGGCGGAAGGAGGAATCGGAGACATACGTAGAAAGTTCCGTCTCGGTACGTGCAGTCGGGAGCCCAGAGCGCACTAAGGGGAAAGAAGCGTAGCAAATATTAGATATGGTCTCAACGTTACTGAGCAGGTCTAACCCATTAGAAGTACCGGTGTAAGAATCAGTCCAACTGGCGCCGTTAGGGAAGACCAATCCTGCGAGAGTCCACGCGGTACGATCCGGAGAAGTACGAATTTCAATACCGACTCCTGTCGCTAGAGCATCGGAAGGGTTCATGAAGGGACCAACAAGAAAGGACTAGACAGGACTCACAGAAAACAAAGTACGTCCCTGCCGAATCCTTGCACATAGTAGGATCGTGAACGGCGGTGTTACCAGTGACCGTCCCAGGGCCTACAACGGCGCGTGCGAGACGAGCAAACCCGACTACGACAAATAAAATCCCAGAGAAGAGCATCATGATCCACGAAGCCTGAGGGTCTGAAAGAGTTTCAAACCTCGCTCTTTATAAATGTTTAAACATTCCGATGCTCGGTACGAGGATGCGTAATAATTATCATATGCACGAATGGCACGCCATTTTGAAAAGAGAGTGAAGCATTTTCAAGGGAAAAAGGACATTGGCGATTGCAACAGTAACTTCCGATGTTTATGCAGTTGCCCTAATAAAATCTCCGGGACGTCGTGACAACATTAGAGCATATGGTCAGGGTACAGATGATATACCGACGGCCCGCAATTTGCTGGGACTGGGGGACCGGAGGCAAAGGGGACGAAAGTTGAATCAAACAAAGCCATACAAACTTCTACCATTGGTTAAACGATGGCCAATATCAAGGCGCAGGCAGCTAAAGACAAGGTAAGGATTTTATACACTTTTCATTGTTTTGATCCTAACTAGATT
This sequence comes from Omphalotus guepiniiformis, assembly GCA_028554645.1. Taxonomy (NCBI): domain Eukaryota; kingdom Fungi; phylum Basidiomycota; class Agaricomycetes; order Agaricales; family Omphalotaceae; genus Omphalotus; species Omphalotus guepiniiformis. The sequence continues at coordinate 1,969,781 of JAQOOI010000021.1, forward strand.
GCTAGGGAAATGCTGCGTTTAAAGCTGGAGACTATCCTTCCGCTATCGGACACTACACTCAGGCTATTCTCGATGACCGGAAAGACTTTACGTTTCCTCTCAATCGCGCTGCAGCCTATCTGAAGCTAGGCAAGTACGTTCTGCTGAACTATAACCTCATTTTGGTGCATACCATATCAAAATAATAATTCAATGTTTGACCCTCCAGATACGAAGACGCAGAGAGGGACTGTACTACCGTCTTGTCCCTAAGCGCATCCAATGTAAAAGCACTCTTTCGCAGAGGTCAGGCTAGGATTGGCATGGGCAACCTTGTGACGGCTGAAAAGGGTCGGTGGTCTCGTCGCACTGTTAAGTTCTATAGTGTTTATTTCAATCTCATATTTTCAGATTTCGAAGAGGCTGCAAAACTTGAGCCTAATAATCAGGCCGTGCAAAGTGAGCTGGATGACCTCAAGAACAGAAGGCGGGATAAGAATAAGCAGGATACCACCTCAGATACACAATCTCGACATACAACGGTTGACCGTTTATTAGGATACCACCTCAGATACTGTCCATCCCGCTCGTCGACGCGTCCCTATCAAAATCATCGAACCTGTTTCTGGTGTATCAAAAAGCGATCCGGCACAGGTCGACTCTTCGTCGACATCTCCGGGCAGCATCCAAGAAGTTGACACGGCCAATACCTCTTCAAAAACAGCCGACAGCTCTTCTCACCAGAAAAATGTTGCGTCTGCCTCGACCTCGGCACCCCCTGCTGCGCCACCATCTCCTTCTCCAACCATCAATGGTACAAAGTCCTCAGGTCCTTCAGGGTCTTCCCCTCCGCCGAAATCCTTTCAGGACGCGAAACGTGCGCGCGAGGAAAGCAAAACAAGTCGTGTCGGCGGTGGGATTTTTCGTGCCTCTGGAAAAAACACGATTTTCCCTACGAGGGAGACGAGCAGTCCTGTCTCTGCATCAAATTTACCCTCTCAGTCGCCGACGCCCGTGCATGAACCTGACAAGCCACCGTACGACCTGGTTTCGGATCTCAGTCTTGGAACGAAGAAAATGTCACTTTTCGATTTCACGAGAGAGTGGGATAGACTGGGAAAAGGTGATATTGAAGAAAAGTTCCAGCTTATCGTGGTATGTTACTGCCTTGTCTTCCGAAGCTCTGATGGTCTTACTGTGCTTTCCTCATAGAGTATCGCACCTTCGAGCTACCGCTCGATGTTTCAAAACTCTCTTGAGCCAGCCCACCTCGTGGGCTTAGTGGAAGTCTTCCAGGCGATGCTGAAGCGGCGTCCTGAAGATGAAACTATACGCAAAGTCGTGACACAGTGTATGGCGGCGCTGGCCAGAGTTCCACGAATTGGCATGGTGGTCTTGTTGCTCACACAAAGAGAAAAGTCAGTGATAGCAGAAGTCATAGGTTGCTTGGAAGAAGAGGAAGTTGCTGTCTGGAAAGGTATTCTGAAGATATGATTCCTTACTGTAATGTGCACTTCTATTGAGAGTAATTAGACGGCGGTTGCCGAAATGCATATGCCGGTTAAGCTTTAGCGCAGCTGCTTACATCATTACCTTCAGTTTTACTTCCTCACTGCAGCATGAGCTTTCAAGACATTGAGGCTGGTTTCGGGCCCTCGTCCTCCAATCATCCCTCTGCTCCTCAGTCCTCTTCGTTACCTCAGTCGCCTGAAGATGCTGTGTTCTTGAGTCTGCAGAACAGCCTGTCCTTGCAGGTGTTCAAGATGAATGCAAATGTACAGGGCATGCTGAAGTTGGTTGATCAACTTGGGACTGGAAGGGACTCGGCGTCTTTGAGAAAGACTTTGTGAGTAGCGATCTTTGGTGAGGTGGAAATACTAACAGTTTAGCGTCGTGGTAGACATGATTTGACCGAAAGCACGCGTGCTATGGCGAAGCGGGGGTCGGAGGACTTGAAGCAGTTGACTGTACAACAGGCGAATCTTGTGAGTGGGGGAACTGAACGCGACTGAACTGCTCGCTGATGATGAACACGAAATGTATTGGTTGGACGATAGCCGCACCAAAAGACGTCCTTGCAGAAGACTTCCCATGATCTCCAAATGTCACTCGTGGCGTTTCAGCGCGCGCAGCAAGTCAGTGCGGAGAGGCAGAGGACTGTAGTTCAAGGTGTCAAGATGGCGGTTGAAGATGAGGGGGAAAGAAGGCGAGTATCCTACTTTACCACCGTCCTTTTACTCATCCTTTTACAAACAGTTCGGCCCCTACTTCACCTACCCAGCGTCAAGCTCAGCTTCTGCAAGCACAACTTTCGCCGCATGAACTAGCGTATCAAGAATCCCTCATTCAGGAGCGAGAAGAAGATATTCGAGAAATCGAGACGGGAATACATGAATTAGCAGAAATATTTAGGGATTTGGGAACGTTGGTCCATCAGCAGGGTGGGATGCTTGGTGCGTGCTTTAAGTGAATCTTACTTATGTGTCCGAGACTGACGAGAAGTTGTCACAGATAATATTGAATCGAATATATCTTCGGTGGCAGTGGATACTTCGAGGGCTGCGGAGGAACTGAGCACGGCGCATGAATATCAGCGTAAGGCCGGAAGGAGGGCGGCGTGTTTAATGATAATTTTGGTGATTGTGGTGGCTATTGTGCTTCTAGCGGTGAGTAGTGGGAGTTGATCATAGTAATTCTGGCTGCTAAATAACGGGTTGTCAGGTCTTGTCATAGGAAAGCATACCCCTGCGAGTGTTTTGTCTTCTTCGGGAGTTGGATGCCTCCTGCTACCTATACCATCTACGGACATCGCCATTGCATTATGATTCATTTATGGTTATGATTACTTTTCCCATTATTGAGCTTAGTTGAGTGGAGCACGGTGCTGTCGGTCGGCATACGTATTTGTGAATAGATAGATCGCTTTGTACACGATGCGAGTACTATGATAGTAGTGAGAAACAAGATTACGGTAAATGTGATTCTTCGAACATCACCAATTACAGATATACAAAATTATGCAAATGCGTACAATGTTCCGACCCAACAAATCTATAGGTTCTATAGGATTGCAAGTCCTTAAGCTGAATTATGAATCAGCCTTCATCCAATGAACCGTCCAAGGCTAAACGATTGCGAATGAGGTTGGCAACAACAGCACCGTCGATGGGTATGGAGTTGCCTTGGAAGCCTTCAGGATAGCTGGGAAGAGGGAAGCCAGGAGACGTGAAGAAACTGTCAAAAGGTATCAGCGTACTAGTCATCATGAACGATGCATGGGCACGTACTTGTTCCCCCAGAAGCCATAATGGGTGATTCCCATGGCACGAGCGGTGTATTCGTAATCGTGGGCAAAACCACCAGGGAAGAAAAACTCAATCACAGTAGACCGCGATGTAGGTTTCATCCAAAGAAGGGCCGTGAGACCATTTCCATGCACGCCACAGAGAATCTACACAGGAAATCAGTTTGAAGTGAAAGAAGAGCAAAAAGAACAAACACACGGTTGTCCGAGCCGCAAGACGGATCTGCTCCCAGCGGGAAAGCTTATCCATGCTAACAACGTTTACTTCGTAGCCATACGTATCGCGTAGCTTGTAAAGCTCGGCGACGAGACGGTCATGGTCAGCTTGAATAAGTTTACGTCGGTTCCACTCCTGACGAGAGACGTAAGTGATTACAGGCCGGCTGCGACCCTCGGAGTCAAGAAGAGAAGGATCGATAGTGGGGGAGATGAGGTCCTGGAGGGTAAGATGAGGGGGTGGCGGTGGAAGAGGATGAACAAGAGGGAGAGTGTCGCTGCCAGCATTTGGGTCAACTCCGGCAAAGGAGACAACGGTGTCGCGGACGGTTGACCACCAGTCTCTCCGACCAGGAAGGCCAAAAGGGACGGCGGCGGTACGCTGGAAACGCAAATAGTTGTATTCAGGCATGGCTGAGGAACGGTCAGCAATGAGGAGCCGTTCAAAGTAGATTGGATTGCCGTTGAGGGTGCCGGAGGCAGGGGTAGAGATACGGGACAGAGAGGTGAGGTCGGCAAAGTCGTAGGAAAAGGAGAGGGAAACAGAGGGAAAGAGACTGCGAAGAAAGAGTTGGTTCATATTCGCGTAGTCTCGCCAATGGAATGAGTCGAGATGAGGAAACAATATCCGTTTCGGGGGAGGTAGCTCGGTCGTCGTGCCATTTGAATGGGTCATTAATGAGATGTACGTCCGCCAGACACCGAAAAAGAGCTCGGCGCAGAAATGGTAGTAATGTGTGATAAACTGTGGGGAGTCGTTCATCACGAACGTCAATCCATCGACGACGTGGGCACTTCTTCCAAACATTTGCTGAGCATCCGTCGTGGAGATTACCCGAAGGTCTTTGTCGTCGGGAACTCGCAAGTACTCTTCTCCGCTCCCACCACGAGCGCCCCCAATATTTATGCCTTTTGAAAGGATTGCTTTCAGCGGAGGCAGAGAACTAGGCGTATCGGTGACGATGTACCAAGTGCCATTCTGCATGTACATCGAGTCAAGAATAGACCATCCAGGCGCATGCGATACCAGCTGCGTTGGAGGAAAAGGCGCATGAAGTCGGTCAACTGCCACGCTCGTTGCAGAAGACTTCAATGTATGTGAGGTTTCAACTATAAATGTTTCGTTGTTGTCCACAGAGATATCCGCATGCTGAACTGGTCTAAATGTCGGAGAGAAATACAAGAGAGAAATAAATAGAATAGACACAAGAAGGACCTCCCTCATCGTTGGCGCACTCGATGCCGCCATGATCGTTTTTAGGAAACTCGTGACATAACGCGTGACAAGCCTCCTTTGCTGTTGTCGCCAACTATGGCGAACAACGCGCCGCCCAACGCGGCCGTCCGCGATGCTCAGTCTTTACTTGCTGCCTATCCAATGAGCTCTGCTGTGCCTTCAGCTCATGGTAAGCCTAATTTATTGTCTTTGAATTATTCTGATCTTTCTTCATGTCGCCAGACACCTCGACCACCTCACTATTGCTGCCCCGCCCCCGTCTTTTGTGCAGCCAGATTATTATCGTGCTCAAACATATCGTCATCATGGAAGTCCACCGCCTTACACAGAGTATGCCGCCGAAGTCGCGTACATGGCTCAGCCCAACCAGCCGCAAGCTGACGCCGGCTATTGGCAGAACACGCGAAACGATGCTCTGAGATATGTTCAAGAGCAAGCTGGACAGTATGTGGCATATTCATTTCTTTTACTGTGTAATCTTATCGCATATATTCAGCAATTATACGTATCCGCAATGGACTGCTCCTTCATCATCATCTTATCCGACCACTGCGCTCGCGAACTCCATGTTTGGATATCCTACTCCTCCGCCTCTGCCTGTGCCAACTTCGATGGCTTCTTCATCACTTGCAGGTGCTCTCGGTCCTACTATGATGCCAGTTAATAAACCCGCCCAGCATCCTCCGCAAAATCAAGCCCGTCCTGATCAGAGCGCCACATTTTTTGACGAATTTCTGGCTGCCAAGTCTCAACAGATGCAACAACGGCAGATGCTTGTCACCGAGGGGCGCACAACACATAGCTCCTCTGCACCACCTCGAACCTCCAATTCTTTGAATTTAGCAGCGCATATGCCCCACCCTGGATCTTTGACCCCGAAGAAGAGAAAGATGGTTGTCGAGCTGGTGTCGACACCAAGTGCAAAAAGAGTCCATTTAAATGGATTCACACCTGGCAAAAGCTCGCTGCTGGTCACTCCTTCCAAGAACAGGTCGAGACTCGGCACCCCTTCGACCAGTCATACCTCTTCCTCTACCGCTTCTACTGCGCCGACCACCGTTCCTCCTACCCCTTCCTCCACCGCTGTAAGCACGCCTACTACTCATGGTAGCACAGGTCTTAAGAGAAAGACCTATACGTTCGATTGTATTGAGATATCTTCGCAGCCCCACCCTACTCCGTCGGCACCTAGGCTTGGCAAAAGCAGCTCCAGTCCTACTCTACTTGTGTCTGAGAAGAAGAGGAAAGTGGCATATGACACCGAAGATGATGACGATGAGTTGAATTTAACTAGTCCAGTGAAACCATTGTACTACGGTGCCTCTTCATCTCCCTCTAAAGCAATACCTGGGACTGGCAGGAAGACACATGAACGAGATGAGCGTGCTCCGATCGAGAAACTGATTACGCTGCTGCAAGAGATATTTGATGCCGAGGACAGCCTGCCTCCGGACCCTTCTCCTTCGGATTTGCCACAGGACTACTTCATGATTGATTCGTCGGATCTATCAAAACCCCAACTTGCACCGGCGATTGTCAAGAAGTTGACCAAATACGTAGGACAAGTGGCTAAACCAGGACGGAGTATCAATGTAAACCTGGGTTCGGGAGGTACTCCTCACGGGCAAAGGGCTCAGAGAGGGAAAGGAAGGCTGGGAGATGTGGACACGGCATTGCTGAGTAGGTTGTTAAGGACGCTAGGGCGGAGCACTAGAATCGGAGAGGAGGTCGACGCGTTCGAACAGGCGGGCCATCAAGGAAGTGAAGCTCAACCCGTGCCACAGAAGAGTCCTAAGAAGCGTAAATCAAAGACTCCTGTTGGTGGCGAAGAGCATGAGAGCGATGGCGGGGAGGAAAAGGATCGGAACGAGATAGACATCGTCCCGAAGACGCCGAAGAAGGACAAGGGCAAGTCTAAAGCCACATCGGCAGTCCCAATTCCAACCGATCTAGAGCTCGAGAAGCTACTACGCAAGCTGGAGCTGGGTAAGGATGGAATCCTTGCCGCGGAGTGTGCAGTGGCTCTGCTGGGTAGTGAAAGGCTTGCAAAGAGTGTAAGTATCCCCTTGTTGATTATATGCCGCTGTGCTGACGAATAGTCTTTTGTAGCTATACTCTGAAGAGCTGATCACGTCGTGTCTATCGGTAGTGAAGAACCAGCTAGAAAGGGTCATCTATCCCTTTGTGGAGGCATGTGGAGATACTTCTGCCATCGGGATGGCAAGTCCATTGCTGCATTACTTTGCCACTTTGAAGTGTGGTCCTACAGCAACTTCCACCCAGCATCAAAAATCTCCCACCAAAACACCTGCACATACTTCTACCTATCCATCGTCGAAGCCTCCATCCTCTTCCTCTAACAAGACTGAACAATGCCGCCGTCTTCTATCGGAAACATTTCAGGCGCTTTCGGCGGTGCTGCCTAGATTAAGCACACTAGTCAGTGCCGAGAATGTCGCAATGAGTGAGGGTGTCGTGGTCAAGGCAGTGTATGTTGGTATTGGCCCGTTCTTTGTTGGAGACGCAGCAGGTGGGGGTGCGAGAGACGGTCACAACGAGGGAACCAAGTCCAAGGGCAGGAAGGAGAAAGGGGACGGAGGTTTAGTAATGGCCACGTTTGGCAAGAGCGCAATGAGAGGACTGAGATTGGATGCGCTCGCACTGATCAGGAGTGTCAGTGTCCTTCCAACATAGCTCTAAAATTTAGCTGATTATGGTTACAGATTTTTGCTAATCATGATGAGCAAAGGAGTTGGATCATCGAAGAAATTCTCTCATCGTTGATCAAACTTTCAGACACGAAGCAAAAGGCAGGGCAATTCAGGTATGTGGACAATCTCTATGGTCTCTAGGATGTTTTTGAAGTCTTGTTGTGGTGCTAGACTGCGTGAAGGTCGGTCCATACGCACCGTGTCTGCGCTCCTTCTTCAACTTGTCCAAACCTCTGCGCATGATGTGCGTGTCGGCGCGCGCCGGATCGAAAAGAAGCGGCAAGCCAAGTTCGCTTTGAAGAGGCAGGAGAGTCTCGTCTTAGAGTCACAGCAGTCCCAGGATGAGGAATTCTTGGACGAAGAAGACGAGGAGGAGATCAGGCTCTACACGTCCGGGCTCAATAGCGCCAACAAAGCCGCCAAGACGATCATATTATTCCTCACGCAGCGCTCAGGGAAAGGAAAAGCAACAAAGAACTCAAACGAAGCAGAGTATCGTACAATATTCGATAATCTCATCTCGGATTTGTTAGTGGTCCTGTTTTGGCCAGAGTGGCCAGCGGCGAGCTTGCTGTTGAGCATTGCTTGCATGTACATGGTGGGGTCGCTGGAGGACGTAAAGAGCGCGAGCGGAGGGCAGAGCGATAACAATGCGGGTAAAACGATGGCTTTGGATCACTTGGGTGTGATTGCAGCAAGAATCAGAGCAACTATGTTGAAAGTGCGGGAAGACAAGGACATCAAAGAAGAAGGTGGCGCCGTCATAAAGGCTAAATGGAGGGGGTTAAGGCCAATGGACGAAGTATGTATATATGCGCAGACCTAGGGGGGTTCATTGTCCTGAAGTTTTTTCTAGATTGTCGCCAAAGCAGATATCAAAGAACTTGACAGATTGTTGGCTAGCCACAAGGACGTAGCTGTCCATCTTTCGAAACGCTCTTCAGAGGACCAGGCATACGATGTGGGTATTGCTTACAGCAAATTGTATGTTTGTTGACTGTCTTTCATAGAGCGCGCAAGAGCTTACCGGTGCACTGCTTGGACAAGAGTTAGCGTCCGCCCTCAAGAAGGTTGATGCCTGGATCGACCATGATTCTGACGACGAAGGTGGTTCAAACATCAAAGATCAAAAGAAGGTCAGGTTATTCGGGGACAAAGTCAAGAGTGCGTTAAGGGGAGTGTGGAAGGATCAAGGGGCGGACGTCTTTGATATCGGGTTCGTGTTCCTTCAGCATGTTACAGATACTCGTCATGTTCATGATCTCGCAGCTCTCACGACGAAGTTATACGGATCGATCATCAAGCTGAAGAAATTGGAGCCATACAAAGTTTAAGGAATGCATTCAATCCAATTCTGAATGTCATTCTGCAAGCTTTGGATGCACCCGCGATATTCATGCGTACGAAGGCTCTGCGTGCTCTCGGACAAATTGTCACTAGCGATGCGACCATCTTGGCCGCGGTGAGTCTTTTCCTTTCATATATTCTTCGTTAGCTGTGTTCAAACATGCACCTGTCAGCCCAATGTCCGCTCCGCGATCGAAAGTCATCTTTTGGATAGTTCATCAGCAGTTCGAGACGCAGCAGTAGAGTTAATCGGGAAGTATATGATTGATTCCCCCGAAGTTGCAGACGATTACTACTCAAAGGTTGCTGATCGGATAGCGGTGGGTGTCTTGCTATTCCATCTTGTATCATTACCTGATGAATTTCAAACATTAGGATACGGGCCTGAGTGTGCGCAAGAGAGTCATTAAGCTACTGAAAACCTTTTATTTCGTCACCAACAGTGTCACTCGTCAGATTGACATTGCTACCAAGTTGGTTTTAAGGATGGTGGATGAAGATGACACTGTACGGGATCTTGCGACTAAAACTGTGGAGGATCTCTGGTTTCCAAGCTCAGCAATTGCGAAGACTAGTCAGGAACAAGATGACGGTACCTCTATACTTTCAAAGGTAGCAGTAATCATGGGTGTCGCTGCCCACTTTAGGGACCGCCAGTCGCCACTCGAAGATCTCCTGCACAAAATAATGTCGTCAAAGGAAGGTTCTGAGGCGGCGGCGATGCACTCAAAATATGAGGAGATTTGCGGAGCATTGATAGATGGACTAGTTGATGCTTCTGACTTGCCTGGCTTCGTAAGTGTCCCAGTTATGTTTGCTGTTACACCCATTTACGCTTTGTGGGATGATTTCAGTCTGTAATGAATTGCATACGAACGATCAACCTCATCACTTCGGCGTATCCGTCGGTCGTTAGTGCTCAGATTGCGTCAACGCTCTTGCCATATCTGAAAAACGCGGCCAACAATGTGTGTTCCCATTTCTCCCGGAGTATATGTCTTCACTGATGGCGTGCCATTAGGTCGAGGACCAGCCTACCTGTGACTATTTATTGAGAATCTTCCGTGCATCGATTCCGCATATGCCTAGAACAGCAGCTAAGTTTGGCCAAGAACTCCAAGCTGCGCTTCAGCCCATGATCATTAGACCTACTGCAGGCGGTATTGCGGTAAGTGTTTCAAGTGTTAACGACTTTGAATACAAGTCTGACCATGCAACCAGACTCTTCAGGAAGCCATTGCATGTATGTGTGCAGTCGTTCGACATCTTACTCACGACTTCAAACGACTGGTGGCTCTGCTCAAGTCCTGTAATGGTATGGACAAGAAACTTTGTCTTTTCCTTAGCTCACGCGTTTCCTTAGGACGTCTGCAAGATGCCGTTCGCAAACCCCAAGAACGGCCCGTCTCAGCCAATGAGCAAAAGACCCTTGCAACCCTCATCTTCATCGTCTCCTTACTCGCCGAACATTGTAATTTTGATCAACTCCGTGCAGAGCGACCTGGGGAGTTTCCCGAGCTGGATTCCGTTTCCCAGGTACTGTTGAAATTGTCGGATGCTGATTTACGTGACTGACACTTCAGTAGGGTTCAATTATAGAGCATATCTACGACACGCTTTTGGAACTGTACGAGAAGCATGTAGATCCTGGTCTCCGCGCTCGTGTCTTACAATGTTTGGGATTCCTTTTCCGTGCTCAACCTACACTCATGACGATGGAACGTTCGGCGACCATCATGGACTCGATATTCTCTGCACCTGAAGAAGATGGCAGAGCTCGTCTCTTGAAAATTATTCAAGACTTTCTTATTGCGGAATCCATCAAGCATGCGGCCAAAGAGAAAGGTAAGATTCGCTAAATGTATACTTATCAACGCTCATGATTCAACTACAGAGGGTCCTCAAAAGTCGAAGATCGAGGAGGTCAATATGGAAGAACTCGTTGGAAATACGGATGGATTTGCAGATTCTGGGTATGGATATATTCATCGTCGTATTTTCAAAGTTTACTGAACTCTGGCCAGTGTCAGTTCGGCCGTGGTGCAACGCTATTTGGATCCAATTCTTGCTGCAGCGTTGTCACAAAATGTTCATACCCAGACTTCTGCGATCGACATTTTGACTTTTACAATCAAGCAAGGGTTAGCCCACCCTCTGCAGGTAATACAAACCAGTTCTATTGCTACGTTTTCTCACTTTCATATGCTGCAGTCATTCCCTACCATTGTCGCCCTCGAGACCAGCCCGAATACAGCATTGAGTAGTCGAGCCAGCGGACTACATACCATTTTACACCACAAGCACACTTCCCTCTTGAATAGTCGCTACACGAACAGCGCAAGGGCTTCGTTCGACTATCAGGTCAAGATATCTCCTAATCTTGTTAGAGGTGCGCAATTTGTTACTACTTGATACATGATTTCAAACCTGTCGCTCTTTCTTAGGATATCGATTGAATCCAAACCCCGTCGCAGTCCTTCAACGTTGGTATTCTCTTGTGAGAGAAAAGCGCACGTCGCGGCAAGATTTCCTCAAGGCACTTGTCAAGGTGTTCCAGGAGCGGCCTAGTTTCCAATCAGCGCAGGTGCGTCTGTCATCATTTCATCAGAGTCTAATAATTGACATTTTTGTTTAGGATGATATCGACTTTACTCGATATATGGCTGAAAACTTTTCCGCTTTCGAATACAAAACTCAAGAGGAAGTCATCACGGTCATCAAATACCTGACTACCGTTCTTTCAACCACTGGCACACACATTTTAGAGATATTATCACCCTCTCATTTACTATCCAGCTTGCGTCCATCTGCAGACGGCGCAGTGCTTCCGACATCCGATAATCAGTCTGTAGCGGCGGAAGGTGCGGACATCTCTCTTCCTCAGTTGATAGTATGGCGAGCTGAATTTTTTGCAGATAATTTGCAAGAGAAAATTCCGTATGTGAGATCGTCGGTGGTGATCGCCATGGTGATGCTTTTAAAAGCACACTTGAAAACGTTGTACTCTCTATCCGAAGAGTGAGTAGCTCGAATATGCTACCGGATTTTTCGCTGACTCTAGCCCACAGTAAATGTAGCAAGTTTGTCATTGGAAAGAGGAGCGCAATCGGTGACAAACCCGCTGTGAGACGTCACGACAAACCTATTTCTTGGGATCGACTTGCGTTTGCTACAAAGCCTATCCTTTCGACAGCGGACGCGACATCACAAAAGTCAACGGTGTGTGGTGCTTTTTTTGCTAGTAGTCGTTATATATTCATGATTGCCTTCTCTCTAGTTTTAGGAAATTTGGAACGAAGACGGTGTGGCTGCGGAACCTGAAGATGAATTTGCAGAGTAGCGTTGCTGCTTGACTAGTATTACTATTATCATTATTGCTCTCTTTTTTGCGGACTAAGAACTGTAGATGCTTTTCACACTATGAATACTATACATTATAATTTATGTACTACGAGGAAGGATTTGATTAGCTAAAGCATCCACGGTTGAGGGGAGCATGGAGAAACTTATCCACGATATTCTTTTCACTCATCCTAATAACGGTTGTATTGAAGAGATAACAGAAGATTCGGAGGATATTCTTTCTTGTTACCTGCACAACACACCACTCACGGAGCCACTTTCGTCTCTAATCAACCACATCAAAAGACATTCACTCCCTCGAGAACCCATCGATTTACCCAATGTATCTCTACCTTCCTTCCCCGGATTATCGCCTAAAAAGCGACACGAAATAACTCGTATGGCGTCGTATACCCAAGCAGTTATCAATGCTCTTCGACTGACATCGGTGTACGTGGTTGATGTGGGTGCAGGTCAAGGATACCTGACAAGAACACTCTTACATACAATCCCACAAATCAAACGGGTTCTCGCACTCGATAGCGATGAAGAGCAAACTAGAGGTGCACGAGAGTGGGAGGATAGATGGGATAAGAAACTTTCATTGAGGATTACACATAAAGTGATCAATATCACACCTCATTCACTCGTTTCTGCTGTTGATGAATGGTTAGTTGGGGTTGAAGATGATGATGATGAAAAGGTCCAGGATGTACCGGTCCCGGTAATAATCGTAGGTCTACATGCCTGCGGTTCACTTACACCAGACACACTTCGTGCGTTCATACACTCTCGGAACCAACCATTCGTATCTGCCATTGTCGTCTCATGCTGCTACAATCTTCTTCGGCCGAGTGATTACCCACTGTCGAACTCTCACTCTCATGAAGCTTTACACGCTGCTGCACATCTTCCTTCGCCTCTACCTCCCTCTGCGTACCACCTAGCAACACAAGTCCCTTCGACTTGGCGCTTATCAGAGACACACAAATCTACATCAAGTCTCTCTGTCCGCAAAGTCGTTTGGAGGGCTCTCCTCGCGAGACTTCTAGACAAGTATTTACCCGAACCTGAACTTGGTACAGGCGCAAATATCGTTCAAAAACATAAACCATTCATACCTCCCTCCGAATATACCTCTTATTACAAAAAAACACCAATCCCGCGGCAAAACCTCCATACCATCTCCATCACCATCTCCGACTCGAATTCGAATTCGAATTCAAATTCCACTCACGATACAGAATCATCTACAATCCATCGTCACCTAGGTAAACTACCCAACAAATCATACACCTCATGGGACACATTCTTATCATCTGCCGAATCCCGACTTGAATTACCACCACACACATTACCTCGTCACACCAATACGAGCCCCGAGCCTTTTTCAAGTCTCTCGTGTTCCCTTGGGTCTCTTCAAACACTTCGATGTCTCCTTGGTCCACTTATCGAGAGTACTATCCTTCGTGATCGGCGTGAGTGGGTTGAAGAGAGTCTTAGTCTTGAAGCTAGGAATCCGAAGGACGAGGGTGAGTGGAAGACTGCGTTGGTTCCGCTGTTTGAGCAAAGGATGGGGAGTGCGAGGAATGTGGCTTTTGTGGTTGTACCAGCGTATGCAGCTGCTGATGTACCTGGGTTTATGTAGTTTGAGAGTAGGAGGTCTATTCGGGTCTTATTCGAGGATATCGTCTTTTCTATTTACTCCTACAATACTACTATCACTTTCCAACGCTTTTCCATCAAACAACTCGCTGATTCTACGATATGATATTAGCCTTGATGATTTCTGCGGGTTTGGAGATCTCGGACTTACTCTTCTAATGTGTGTCCTTTTGTTTCGACGATGATAAAGTACATCAGGATACCTGTTACTACAATGATTGCCGTGCTGCAATTCGTCGAATTAATGCCAGAACGTAGTGAAATATGTGTTGCGTGCTTCCAAGAAAGTATACCACTTCCATCCAATCGCATGCACTGCCAAAACGAAACAATCACCAAAATTATCCCAACCAACTGACTGCTAGCACTCACTCGCAACAGGATTAACATACGAACTAAAAACCGACAAAGCCTTACTCGTGACCGCCCAAACCATCAACCCCTTACTCCTCATCGAATAACTCAACACTTCCGCCGGATAACTAAAAAATATAGGTCCACACGCAAGGAAGAATGTTCCATTATAAAGCCAAACAAATGTTACTGCTGCTATACCTGCACCTGCGGAGGTTCGGGAGTGCTTGAGGTATAGAGCTGAAGAGATGGTTAGACCGATGTTGGAGAGGAGGACGCCGGACCAGGAGAGGAAGAGGTGTGGGCGGCGGGGGATGTGGTGGGTTAGGCAGAGACCTAGGAGGGCCATGGAGAATGTGAACTGTGGGAGGTGGTGTGAGTGGGGAAGGGAAGGGGTAGGGGGAGGAAGGAAGGAAGGGCTTAACTGATGTTAGACCTGCGTTGATACCGGTTTGGGTGGGGCTATCGGTTATACCTACTAGATCGAGGACTTGTGGTGGGGTGAGTGAACGAATGGGAGAACAGAGGTGGTACGTACTTTGCGTGTAATCTACAATAAGAAAAAGTCAAGATCTATATTGGCATTGTTTTAGACAGAAGAAACACACAATATTGAATAATAGCAGTCCCGCTTAAATTCTGACATGTCGCTATCAACACCACTACCCATACCACTCAATTTTCACATACAGAGTCATCATCACAACACATATGCACTCACCACACGCAAGCCTATGCAACGAACTCCTAGTCGTTAGAATAGTCTTCCACGTATCCTGCTTCAACTCTCTCTCCATAACCAACGCTTCGTGTATCTGTGCAAGCTCGAATGATACGAGTTCGTCGTTGGGTTTACCGTTTGCATGGTAAGTTGTGAAGAATGCCTTGGCTTCTGTGGCGCGGTTGTTTTTGACTGTGAAGGGGTTTACAAGGAGGGAAGTGGGAAGAGAGGGAAGGAAGGAACGTACGTAGCCATCGAGGTGATTCGGGGACGTAGGTTATGAGTATGATAATTATTGTTGCTGGGAGGATGTGGATCTGAAATTAGTACAAGGTAAGGGATCAGTAAGAGACGGGGATGCTTTGTGATTCACGAGGTAGGGTATTCCTACATAGAGGGAAAGTTAGAGCAATAGGAAGCTGAAGAAGATGGATGGAAACTCACTCCAAGACCAATTGGTATCGATATAACTGCATCCCTGTCCACAAAGAAATGAAGAATTGCAAAGAGAGAAGCAAAGTCGTACATACAAAGTTGACCCTGTGGCGAGTATTAATTCCATCCATATAATATCTAGTGAAGGACATACCACGAAGCGATAAAGTTACCCATAATCTACATAGGTTATGTACCAGTGTGGACGAATAACGCAAGATCGGGACTCACGAAAGCAACGTCAAAGAAACCCGCAAACCACGTTCGGTGCCTTGGATGTGGTAACTCTTGGAGACTGTAAGTGGAATTAGTTTATAGCGGAGGACTTGAGTGTATAGAGTCACAGGATAGGTGAACCAATCACAGCAGATGCGAGTCCTGTACCAATCTACGTACAAGTTAGACCGGGTTGAAAATTAGAAGAGTGACGATAATACGAGAGACGATGAACGTTGCGTATCCGTTTGACCCCCGAACTCCCGCAACTGTTCCGATTGCTGTCCCGACGAGGTTCGTGATGGCGCTGTATCTGCGGGGAAGGATGATGAGAGGGAAAGGGAGGAGGGATATGGCCGTGCTCACCGGATGAGCCACTTGCGTCCGTATCGGTCTGCGGTGTAGGATGCGATGGGAGCAGCGACCACTACAAATAGTACTAAGTAGACGGTGAAAAACACCTTATTGACGACTTACTGCTAGCTAGGTACGTCGCAGCGTTCAATAACCCTATATCACTCGAGCTTGGATTGTTGAGTGCTAAAGCAGTGTAATTAGTGCAGTATAAACGTAGACGAGTTGACTTACCGGATCTCCAAGATGCCATGGATTGAAATCCACTAATCAAAGAGCTATCGTATCCGTTCAACAGTTGACCGAGAAAGATACATGATATAAGGAGGTTAAGTTTCCGAAGACCTTTGTTCTTCCACCAAGGCTTAACAGAATTCAGAACTTGAATGGTATTGAAGAAAGAAAGAGGACTTACTAGATGAGAATCATTGTTGGGTATGGAGAGGAATGCGTTGGACATGGAAGTCGTATCGTATCTCTGACTCTGCAGTCATTCTTCTTATCTTTGGTTGGTTCTGGTAAGAAGCACAGTCCGCGTGTTTCCTTAGTTTGAGTTACAGCGGAATTTGATCGGAACCTTCCGTCGGAAGACTGCCGTGAACAAACGATAGATAACATGAACATTCCAAGTAATTATTACAATATTATACAAGTATTCAATATTCAGCACTCCCAGTCACTCAAAAGCGATGGCGATGTTCAAGTGAATATCCACTCTGGTGCATATACACCTGCCCCGGTACTACGCACTGAACCTGAGCAGACTGATGACTGTGGTGCCTATCTATAAACGTATCAGCAGCTTGAATTTTAAACCATGAAACGATTGATACTTACCACCTTCACTGTGATAATACACCAAAGTAGTAGGACGATGATCACGACTCTTACTCGATCTATGATGATGCGACCGATGGTACCTACTCGCACTCGTAATATCCCCCAAACGAGTCGGAGTCGTGTATCGAGAAGACCTATTGGCATCAGTCCATGCAGAACCTGCATTCGACATCATAGAAGAGGCATATATAGATGAATGTCTCGCCAGTGTTCTGGGTCTATCTACTACTGAGATTGACGACATTCCTTGAGTGAGATCATCCATGCTCTTGTAATTCGACTTTGCGAATGAGACGTGTTTGTTGTGCGGCGTAAGGTGTCGTATAGCTGGTATCATTGGGATTTAGTCTCTTCTGAGGTCAATAAAAACGATTAGACTCACCGGAGCGAAGTGGTGAGGCGTTCAATTTCTGTGCCTTGCGATGAGTCCTCTGTACTTATAGAGTACAGCATAACATACCACACCATCCTCAAATTTCACCAGCCATTGCAATAAAGCAGAAATCTGTGAACAAATCCGATCCCACAACCTCATTTCTTCTTCTCTCCTCCTTCTTCGACTCTCCGACATTCCTTTAGTGCTTGATACTAGGTAGTCAGAATACCTCTCTGCCCTGTATCATTCATTACCCACATAAGCTCAAATACATACAGACCAATGATTAAATTAAACTCACGCAACACAATCATCCTCCATCCTCTCAACAAACTTCCAATGCAAATCCGCTACAAATCTCTTACTAATAACACTATCACTAGACACCGTGCGTGTATATTCTTCCATGATGACTTTAGCTCGGTTCAACCGGTTATTATGTGTATCCCCAATCCAACCTAGTCGTACGATTTCACTCGCGGTATCCGCGACGTACGAGACGATTCGGAGGATCGTTTCGTTGATGCTGGTCGTTTGTTCTGTTCTGGATGAAGGCATTGGGGGAATGTAAGGAGAAAGAAAGGTGGAGAGGAGGGTTATTTTAAACTAAAGGTCGACTTGCACTTTTGCCCCAAAATGGACACCCGCGCTAGTATGGAAAGCTTGGACCGACACTGCGTATTATCGTTAGTGTCAATTCCACGCGAGTGGGTCACGAAATTGGTTAGTGCAGGCAGAGTCAGTCAAGCAACCTGCATATATAAACCAAACACCGCTTTCAATACCTTTTGGACTTTTCCAGGTCGTGAGAGGTGGGCGGGGTTTTCAACTAGCAAGACTCTCGAAACTCCGCTGCTGGGGGTGAACGTTTGAACTCCCCCGACCCTTGATAATCACCTACACTAGTACACACCTGCCCCTACACCTACACCTTAGCCGGTCCATATGACCTTTACTCAGTGACAGGTGGGATTCGGGAGGGACCTACATCGGAGCTTCAACGAAGCCTACTTAGTGGCTAGCGGCGAGTGCGTAAGTACTTACAGGTGTGTATGCCGGAAGGGTTTGAATGGCAGGGAGCGCTCAACCCACTTCGGACCTCGTATAGTCGGATGGATTTGAACAGTTGATAGGCTAGTAGTTCATCGTAGGCGAAAGTCCATACCCAGGTTGTGATTGAGAGCTGTTTTATGAAAAGCATAGCCTGGGTTAGGAGGTGTTTTATATCCAAGGTTGAAACGAGTTCGAAAGATGACCTACTACTACTAGTTCTTGTTACGTTATTTGAGGGCTCAACGCAACGGTTTGGAAGTTTCCTCAATACGAGTGTGCGTAAAAACTGAGTCACTGCAGAAATAAGATGTGTACGGTACCCCTTGGTGGAAGTCAAGAAGGTTTTCGATCGAGCCACGTTATCATTTCGTGGACCTAGCATGCGACAGGTCCCGAAATCGGATTCACACACTGTCTAATCAAAAGATGCAAATCAAACTCTCCAATCGCAGGCGACGTAAATGAACATATCCCTCTTTCTAAAAACCCCATCGACTCGTATTTCTTGACCTGCGAATTCAAATTCATACCCAACATTCGTTAGCGAACTCGATAGTCTGCCATGGGATACACTACTGTAGTACGCACAACTCGATCAGGTTCAGTCATTAGTCCGAGGATGCCTCCGGTTTGGAGTACCTGCAGTGTCAAAGGAAGCAAATTATTAGAACTACGTTATGTTATGGGGGAATCTCGATATCACCTCTTGATATACTGTATCGATGATTGCTTTCGCAAACCCACGACGTTCGTAGGATGGATCAGTACATAGGTGGGGACACCACCACCTTCTTGATTTTTCCTACAAGAAATAACATGTGCGTCACGTTCGGGAGGAATGGAAAAGGATTTCGAACTTCTTGGGTCAATAGTGGTGAGATATGCTTTGCTATTGCTTCTGGGTACTGAAAACGAAACGTAACACGAGCGGGGAGTTATTCTGTTTTTCTCTGTGCAAGATATATTGATGGCATGGGACGTACGGTATGGTTATACCAATCTTGTATCTCAGGCGTCAACTTCCCAAAGAACTCGTCCCAACCTAACGCGCGCTGTGCCTCGCTTTTCATGTTTCAGGTACTCAACGTTACGGTATATCCAATGAAGAGTCACTTACGTCTGAAATATAGATACACCAGGTTTGAAGAAACACCCAAAAGCAACTACCTTTTCTTCTTCGTTATTCACGCCGTAGACAAAGCCTTCTAGAAGCGCAGCACGTATAATTGCGCTAAAGTATATAGGTGCGAGGTCCCAGTTTCCTCCGAGGAAAGCTGTTTGGGATTTATCTGTGGTTTTTCAACGAAGGCGATTTGGGTTGTGTTAGATTTTTTTGGTAGGTGTACTTACCCCCTTTGAACGCTCGGATGCTTAGTTGGACTAGATCGTTTACTTGGGGGTTGTCTGGGGTGCATGATGAGTAGGATGTCGAGTTTGTGTGTGACTTTCGAGTTTCACCAGGGGTAATTTGGATACGGTGGACTTGGACTATTGCAGTCGTAGCTGACATGGTTGGGTGGTGGTGTACGTATAGAGTCTGGGATGGATATGGATATGATAGGCATCAGATTCAAAGTGACTCGATATGACTCGGCGTGGGGCTCCAAGCTTCCACGCAGTCGCTCTATCTTGCTCTTGCATCGCGCTGAATTAATTCTTACGCCGCTCAAAAAGTACGGGAAGCGACCAAACTTAACTACTGTAGCCGCCGCGGAGTCCCTACCACATTTTTTCCTGCACTATTCATCCAGTGAGCGTCAATAAGCTAGGCGGGTTTAAGAAATACGAACAAAGACGAGCAAGGAATGGCACTCACAGGGACTCCTTATTCTTGAAACTTTCAACGGTGTGTGGAAATCTGTCAGGACAAGTAAAATGTCCGCCCGATAACAAGCTCAGAGTGCTTGTCTTAATCCGAAACCAGGTGTTCATGTAAGGTCGCATGCTATTGTCACTCCGGTATTGTGAGCTATGCGGATAGACATTGTACATTACACCCGTTATCTGGCTTGTCCGACTTCATATTTGGACGGGGCTGTGGACAGGGGTGTGAGCGTGGTTGACGAGGAGAAGAAAGACTGTGACCTTTTGATAAGTGACGCAGGTCAAAATCCGACTCATTGTTTTCCAATAGAGCTGTTCAGAAATTAAAATGGGCATTATAATGCACAACTAGATTCGGATCGGGGAATTATAATGTGTCGGGATAAACAACGAAACTACTGTTGAAACTTTAGCTTGCGCCGGTTAAAGGAAGTCAATAATGCTGTAACTCCAGCCTTCAGAGTGATGAGCTCGATCTCCGATAGCCAGATTACCAGAAGCTGTATCGGTTGTTTTATCAATTGGATTGCCTTGTATCCATCTGCCTCCCCAAATCTCTGGCACACTACCGGTTCACAATGATCGAGGCATTTAATCATGCGGTCCATCTCGTCGAGGGCAGCGCGAACCCTGTTCATACTGTCCTGCATGTTCCCTGTAGGTAGCAACAGCTTCTGCACGTAGGCAGCGGCGGGCACATCTTGTGTAATAGACTTGAACTTGGCTTTCACTTGTTCAGCGCACTCTGGTCCAGTCGAAAGATTCTGGACACCTAAGAGAGAATGAATCGGCATTACAAGTCAAAGGGATACAATGCTGAGACTTACTCAGGAGTGGGCGATATAGCTATTTTCGAGGTCTTGCGTGTATCCGGCTGTCTTCCTCGATACCGCCGCTCCTTTCTGCGAAAACTAATTTCATCCTTATTGCTAGATGAAAAAATCAAGTTAGATACACAGTGATTGGTCGCGTAGTTGATATGGCACGGTTCAACATGAAAATTGCAATACAAAGTTTTCAAAATGAAAGTCAGAATGCAGCTCACCTTCTATAATATCTACGGGCTTTCAACCTTTTTGCTTCTCTTTGCTCCTCTGGTGTGTGGTATTTTCGTGGCCGACCCATCTCGACAATGAAGATAATCAAGACTGACAATAACGAACAGAAGGGCGAACGATGGGCGAACAAAGACGGACGCGATGATTCGAAAGAAAGAGTTGAACTGACCATTGTGTGATTCTGACGTGCATTTTCTGTCCGACAGAAACCACGTACCTTCCGTCCATACAAATCATAGCTTAAATCTTGAAGCTCGAGTCCGACGGGTCACAGCCCAAAGAGCAATAATGCGACCGTCCCCCTCGCCGATTACTGCTAGCTACACAAGACACAAAGAAACCCGCAGGTATTGTAGTAGGATCATTATGGCTCAGAAACAAAGCAGCCCGACAATTATCAAGGAAGGTGTAAAGAGTAGAGAGCCTAGTCAGGTGCTATGTAATTGTAAGCGCCCGTCGCGTCTTCAAGCTTGTTCAAGTTCCACTTTCTTTGACGCTGACCACTTCATGGATCCTTTTGAAGTGCGAATGCAATTTCTTGATCTTTTGCGTCGACTCACTGCGTCAGTATTACCAATATTCACATCAATCATCACTCAAAGTTCACTATTTAACCTAGTTCTCAGCAGTCAATTGCAAAGGTCGTCTCGTTCGCTGTGAAATTTTTTTCTTCGTGCGGAGAAGATATCTGGGATTGTATCGTAGAAGAATGTCAAAAGGGTACGATAACAAGTTGCTCTGTCTGTTTTTTTCTTGTAGAGAATAATTCAACGCCTTTTTCAAACAGGGTACTATCAATTCTCGAATCAATGTGCTCTATTTTCTCGATTCGTTGTGCGAGACGTGTCGTATAGTCAAGTCGCATTCCAGCTCTGTTGGAAAATCCGACTCTGCTGTCAATAGTTTATATGTCGATTTCCTCGCAAGAGACCTGCAAAAAATAGTTGAAAATGTCGTGCCAGCAGGAAGGGAAGGTCTGCCGAATCTAGTCAGCACCAAGCAGGTACAGCTTCAACTTTTCTTCGTGCGATACCTATTTTGCTCATCGTCAACGCAGATCCTCGCGAGTTGGCGCTCTAAACGAGTTTTAGACCCTCAAATCATTGATACCGTCGTCAACTCTATTGAGAACCGCAACGATCCCTCTGACGCTCCAGAAAACGATGCACCTACTGTTCAAAAAGCCTTCGTCCCCCTCCCTCGCCACGAGATTTTCAAACGTATTGAAGAGGACCGCGAGCGACATAAACGACTTCGAGAACGGCGCTGGGTACAACCCGTATCACACAATTCTTCTACGCAATTGAACCCACCCCCGTTGACGTCGTTTTTACCTTTGACGGAGAAGGGAGACGGAGAGTTGGAGTTGAGCATAGACATTGAATTTGAGAATGAATGGGAAACGTTGAGTGATTGGAATGAAGATGATGAGGAGGCTTGTGCGGAGGAGAATGCGCTTTGCTTTCCCAGTCCTCCTGGGGAGTCGAACATGGATTTATCATAGCATTTTACTTTCAATTACTTGTGAGTTCGTGTTTTACTTTTCGAATTTTTTTTCCTCTGATTGTATCGCAGTGTATTTTATAGCGTGTACTTGCAATGTAGTTGTATCAAATATTCTTGAAATACCATTCGTCCGCCTTGCTGCGGACAGTTTTTTCGACATGCTCTTCAGCGTTAGCATCGTGCCATCACGCCACTCAAACAGTCTGGTTCACTTGCAATCGTGTCCTGATTTATACTGTACGGTTGAAAGCTATCCACCAAGACTTGGGCTTTGTGTCAATGAAGTATGACAGCCTCACACTTAAAAACTGTCTCCCTTCCTATCCTAATGGATGTCGCCTGTCACATCCCCAACATTGTCTTCCTCGTTTGTGTCTATGGTGAGTTCCAGCCACGGGAGTGGCGGAATTGGGCCTAGCCATGTCAATAGTGGAAGTACACACAACAATTGACCTCCACTCTCACTTATGAAGGTGCCAAGAACAAAGTGACATACCTTTCATGGTTGACCGAGAGGTTGGATTTGATGGGATGGTCAATTACCACGACAGGCGCAAGTCATTGTTTAACGAAGGCACATATATTCAGTATACCACAGCACAGCGAACCTCGATACTCTCTCTCGGTACACCCTGACCTTGTCGTTCCTCGTCGAAGACTGCAAGAGAAAATTGGGAACTTTAGTACAAAAGTACGAGCCGCGTTAGATGCGGATTCGCTCACAAGCTGTATGAGCAATTAATTTCGCGTCACCGAGTCGAGGTACGAGTGCTATATACATGTAGCAGATATGGTGTGAGTCCAAGTGCATAGAACAATAATACATACTGTTATCGTGCTGCCGGAACACAAGTATTTCATCGGGCATTTGATCGCGTATGTAGAACCATTTCATATTTTCTATCGCAGAATAGTAATTAATTGGTTGTTCTTAATGCTTGGGTATCTGAAGTTGCGCACCGTTATGTCGGATAAAGTAACCGCCGCCAAACTACAGATTTTAGGTACAAGTACAGCAGCAGGTCGTTAGTAAACGCAAGGAAGTACCTTATCTGTAGTCCTTTCCATGTCGGCAGGATCTAACGTGCGAGCGTCGCACACGGCCAGTGGGGCATCCATAACAGGACCTTTCAGAGGTCGCCAGATGTTGCTATTGAAGTGTTTTAGTGCCAGTGTTCAGTGTATTCAAGAATATGGAACGTACATGATAGCTAGATGATCCGATGAGGAATACCCATCTCCTAGATGTTCCAACGCGCGAGCGTCTGCTCGCTCACGGTTTATGTCGAGATGAACAGCAGGAACGGGTTGTTGAATTTTAAGAGGCTCGGTATCATAATTCGTGTCAACTTTCGATTGTATAGCTCTACGTCTTCGAAGCAGAATAGGATTTAGACTTACAGATAGTATCACGCTTATGATGACACACCTAATCTGATAATTAGTAGGTTTGCATACTCTCGCGCCGATATGCTTCTTGAGCCATCTATACAGATAAATAGTATGGTAAGCTTTGTCCATACATATAATGCTGCATTAGCGTAAGGGCTTTACTTGCTCGCAGATAGCAACCGCATATCGATCCTCCCAACCCTCCGACCCATCCAAGTCATCAAACGGAACTGACTCCCAAGTAAATCCCTCAATATCTATAGATGGCCGACGGGTTTCCAGGCGAAGATCGTGAATGGGTACATTGTGGGTGATAAGATGTAATGGTTCTCCTGAGCTGATACAGGTGACGAACGGAAATTCGAATGCGCCTGGAAGAGATTTGTCAGGTGCGACAAAGTTGAGGTTTGCGTTGAGAGGAGACATGAGACGAGAAGGAAGAGTGATTCTGGGGCCGAGGTAGAATGGGTATATCAGACATCACTGTGCTTGTCGTATAACCGAGAAGTCGGTGTCATTAGATATTCATTCAAACTCCGGGAGTCTCCAATAAACATGTTCATCAGGTTGTACCAGGTTGTACCGATAGAATCAGGATCTCCGGAGAACTTTTGCAACTGAATGCCCACGGACAGATACAAGCATGCGATTAGATGGAAGCTACAGGAGAAGTTCAACAAGTTTGAGGTCTACACCGGAGTTTAGGAGAGGAGACGCGCGATGGCCGGACGCGTTCACGGAAATGTTGGAGAAAGTGTGTCAACCAAGACAAAAGCAAACATCTTCATCATAATACGCGGCATATGCCAAGTCAGATAGGAAGAAGCAGCTACATATACCGTCTCCAAGTTGTTCCTGACAACCCCGACTTTACCATACCGTACAAATCCATCCCAATCTGCTGAGTCACCGATTCGTCTCTTCGTCGTAACCTCCAAAGTCGAGACACGAATGACACTTGTCTTCGTACACGATACCACTCGTGCAGAACGTCAGGCGCATCGGGACGCATACTAGGATTGGGGTGCACCATGTTCACTACGAGAGGTTCGAGGAAAGATACGTTAGAATAAACCTACAGAGTAAATCGTGAATCAGACATTGACGCAGGCAATACCTAGTCGATGGACTCACATCAAGAAATTTCCTTCTTAAAAGGTTTCCAATAAGAAAAACATCCAGCTTGAAAGGATCATAAGCATCTCCGCTCAATAGCTCGGGAGGTTCGCGGTCTATCCCTGCAGAACCCTGAACGAGAGTTGGACCCGATGTGCCAGGAGGAAAGTGGCTGGATATCCCGAAATCAATGAAGTAGTACCGCACAGAAACATCTGATCGAGGTCGAGGCCAGGCAGACCCGCTCAGATCAGGTAAATGAAGTGAGAGGATGGGGTGGTGGCCTTCAGGGAACATGGCCTCTGCATCCATCATTATATTTGACGAAGTGCAATCTCTAGGAGATGATTGTCAGTGATAGTCGCCGCTAGCAAGTGCAACAAATGTCCTACCTATGCGCAATCCGAAGTTCATGTTGAAAACTTAATCCCTGCGTATGATAGTGAGTGACGAAGCCTGGGACATGAGTACTAGAAACATACCTCCAGTAGCTGGTCGACGAAATATACACATTCCCCCACCGTTTCAAACGCGGGACTATCAAAGGGTCTCAAAAACGGCATCACCATGTACGACAGGTCAGGATCGACATCGTCCGGTATGACATCGAGCAGTGGCACACAATGATTTCGAGGATCATCGCGATACTCTGGAAGACAGAATAGCAACATCAATTGTAGCTCAAGGCTATCCGTTCGTACTTGTTTAAGATATACCCGCTGTCCGTCTGACGCCCGTGTCGCGTCAATGAAGAGGCCACTTCGAATCTATGTAGAATCTTGTCTGTCAAATACAATTCAGCAACATATTAGACGGCAAACACTGACAGGAAGTCCCCATGCATCTTCAACAGTGAGAAATGACGTTCGAGAAGATCTAGGTCCAGGTTGCAACCAAGACGGTCTCCAGTCTGGATGATATCGAGGACGAAGCTCGTACCCATGAGACGCGATAAAAGCACACTTGTTTCTCCAGAATATCTCTGTATCAGAGAGTGTAGCGAAAAAGGATGAAGCAGAATTGGCTGTAGTATCGGACGACATGGAATATGAGTGCTAAACGAAGCCAAGTTGTTCGCGCGGTTCAATGTATCTTCTCAATATTCGCTGTGCCGCTGACCGGGAACAGTTATGACCATTGCTTGAGCAGAGCTCCACATCTGTAGCATCAGATACGGGATAACGTACGGGACCAAATTCCTGAACGGATAACTTTCAAGTTATTGGACTCCACTAGCAGATGAGAACGAGAATGATGTCCAGTGTGGATGGTTTGATGAAATTCGGGAAGGAGTGTCTAGCATGGAACTGCTACCTCTTGAATACAACGAGGCTGACACGAGGGATAGGCATGTGAGACCGAAACCTTAACGCCTTAACGCCTGGAGAGTCTTCGAGTCCGGGACCTATTCAAGATCATTCAAATGGGAAAAAATGAGTGGAGCGGCCACATACAAGTGAATCGGAAATCATTGCGCCTCCCGGTCTATATTGTACGCCTGTCCTTTTCTGCACTTGTTTAGAAAGTAACTGCTATCGCCCCCATATCCCAGGCATGTCCATATTGATTGTGTCTTTAACCGCGTTTGTCATCTAACAGAATTTACCAGAATGAAAGCGGACAAGATAGTATCGAGGAGCAGTCGAGGAGTATCGCACCATGCACGTTCCGGACGCGCTTGAAGGATAGTATGAACACAACAAGGCACAACATCAAAGCTGAAGTTACGTAGGTGTGAAACAGATGTAAGTATTGACCTCCGAAGATTCACACCGTAAAGACATAAATAAATACGCAAGACTCGTATTGACAAGTTTGAAGATATGTAAGCTCGTGAATTACTCGTGAATGTGTCATGATAGAATTTGAGAGGCCCGACTCGTATACGAGACTCCAATGGTCAGCTCTGACCTTCCGTCAACACAATTCTAAATCCACTTCGACATGACCAAAACTAAACTTGATAACCATAGCATGATCACCCTACTCCCAAGGCCTTCAGTACCCACAGAAGGGAACCCTCGATTGATCCTCCCAGTGGGTTCACTAGGAAGATCAGTAGTCACTGTTGTCGCACTGGGTGTTGGGCCCGGAGCACCACTAGAAAAACCAGTTCCGGGAGCCTGAACAGTGAACGTGCGATTCAGGATCCAGGTTTGGAACGAGAACGGTGGGGGACCACAGAAAGTGGCGTTGGCTTGTGTAGGGTCAGACGAGAGACCATAGGTGATGTTATATAGCGCGGTATAGCTATAGAAGAGTCAGGACATATAAAGCTACAAGATTACAAAAGACTTACCTTCCCTCTTGATCCGCAAATACTGATCCAGTATAACTACCTTTGCCGTTGCTGCAAGACGGCGTGAAGTCGTTGATCCCAATAACAAGATGATTTGTTCCGTTGGGATGCGTCACATTCACATTTGCTATATTTATGAGACCAAACTCGGGCCCATCGTCCGGATAAGCGAACCCAAGAATGACGGAGCTGTTGAAAAGGAGGTTGGAAGTGGCAGCAGGGCCAATGAGAGAAACAACAGATGGGGGTGGAACAGTCTTCCCATTCGCTCTAGGCACCAGGAGAAGAAACGAGCTCAAGAGCGCAAAAAGGACGTGGCCAGTGAAGTTCAGCATGACTGTCTGGAAGCAAAAAGCTGTAGTCGCTCCGAATTTATATCCATCCTTCCCGCTTAGCGTCGCTACCATGTTCTAAGGGTAAGATGGTTATCCAAAGCTTGGCAATGATTAGTGACTGCCCATGCGTTCTTCGGACAGCATACGGTGCTTCCAAAAATCATTGCATTTGCAGGTTTCCGGAGTCTCGTGCAAAGATGCTCTGGTGAAAGTTGAAGAAAGTTCTAAGGGTAAGATGGTTATCCAAAGCTTGGCAATGATTAGTGACTGCCCATGCGTTCTTACGGACAGCATACGGTGCTTCCAAAAATCATTGCATTTGCAGGTTTCCGGAGTCTCGTGCAAAGATGCTCTGGTGAACGTTGAAGAAAGCTGAGGAAAGAACGAAAGAATGAAGAGGAAAGAGAACTTGCGGGACAACGACTAGTCACTAACACTCCACTCCCGCTCCACTGCAGAATGCCTCGCAAGGCAGTGTTGAGTTTCAGAGTAAGTTCTCCAGCGTGCAGCCCCGTGCAGCGTGAGTACAACGCTTGTTGAAAGCAGTTCGCTGTTCCGGCAGGCAAAGTCTTTCCGCGTTCCGGTTCACTGGTTGATATACTCCTATTTAGTCGAAGTTTGCATTGAAGCAGCATGCGCAAGTGAGTTTTGTATTTCGTCTCAATAGACAAAGACTCACTACATTACTGAAATATTGAAGGAAGTTCGTGCGATGGAAAATTATTGTCATTGCGGTCTAGTCTCTGGTTAGAAAGCCAAGAGGCCATACACGTTTTCCTGAAGGGGAGCACAACAGAACCGTAGTGCGTAATAGATTTTTAATGGAGATGTTTATAGTTCAATACACATAGACAGACATAGACTTCACCTCACCTCCACCTCAAGAGTCATGAAGATGATTACAGGCACGCACAAGACACACGAAGGTCTCAAATATTTGCTTATTTAGATGAATTCCTCAATATTGGCGAGACAAGCTGCGAGAGCGGCGAGCAGAGAATTAAAACTGTTGTTATTAAGTGCGTTGCCGTACTAGTAGCGACTTTTCTTATATACTACATACTAATTATTTCGTAGGTGTTTTCCCTATTGTATTACGTTCCGAACATCCATCCCATTCTCTCTGCTCCCCCATCCGGATTACAGATCATCCTTCCTCTTCCTCCGCCTCTGACGCTCCTGAATATTCGCTAGAAACTCTTCATATCCTGCGTCGTACTTATTCTTGTGCGCCCGCTGAGACCGCGCCGGCGCTGGTCTCGGGAAAGTCAGACGCAGCGGGTTGTGATCAATGGAAGATGAGGACTCGGATGAGGATGAGCTTTTGTGTGTAGATGTGCGGGAAAGTGTTAAGGGTGAAGAGGGTGTAGAGGGTGTAGAGAAGGACGAGTACGAGCGCGAGTATTCCGAATTGGACCCCAATGAACCTGCACGAACATTTGGACTGGCGCTGGCGAAGCGTCTGAAACCCTTCGCGGCTATGCTTGGACTACTACGTTCTACCCCGTTACTTAGACCCTGCTGCAAACTCGTGTGTTCGGATGCAGTGCGCCGAAGTTTATCCATCCAACCCTCAGGAATCCAGTCGGGGCACTGTGTTTGGCTGCGTTTTGGGGTCGACGGAGGATCCTGCCCACGATATTCTTCAATTTTGGAGCCTTGCAGAAGAGAATGGACTCGTGGCTGGTCGGTTTGGACATCGGGAAGTCCTGCATCAGATACGGCGTCCTGATTCTCGGTGGTGCTTTCAGGACTAAATTCGTGCTCGCAATGTTCGGTGTTCATCATGGGTAAAGACCCGAAGACGTCAAGTGTAGATGTAAATGTGAGTGGAGTTTTCAAAGTAATGATGGTGGCAGGATCAACTCAACGCAGTGGAAGAGGTGGAATCTGAATGCACAATTTAGTGGACGTCTTAGAAACCAGCTCTATATACTTATACGACTCACATTCCGTTTCAGGTCAAAGCATGATCCATTCTCGCGCACAGACTGTGATCTTGTCTCACCTATACTTCTTGTTCTGCTTGTTACTTCCTGTTGGACGCGTGGGTCATACAAGGAAAATCGATTGTGTGAAAGGAGGCATTCAATGGACTTGTAGAGTGGTTGGGTCAGTCGTTTCGCTTTGTACCGCGATGTGGTATTTACTCAAGAAAGCTAACTCCGAATCTGCTCCGAGTTGTTGTGAATAAGAAAGGATACATTGTTTGTTGCTTAGTGAATTACAAATTCCAATTCTTTTTGCTCACACCTCTCTACTTGCCCTGTCCATCTCCTTGCTCATCGCACCTCCTGGTCCAGTTCCCCACTGGGTCAAACCCTCCTCCTGCCTTTTCCTTCCCGGATGTCCATCATGTCTCATTTCAGCTGAACTCATTCCGCTGCCGGGTTTTCCGGCGCTTTCGTAGACATCACCAGAAGTAACGCCACCCAATGTTTCTGAGGCGCTTGTGGATATCGGCGGGTCCCTCGATGTGTCTTTATCGACGACGGTGTCGCGTGTAATGGGTGCTCGAGGGGGTTGTTGGCCTGAGGACAAAGAATCAGGGATGCTGCGTAGCGTAGCAGGTGATTGTTGACATATACCTTCCGGTCGCCCGTCTACTATACCCTGATTTGTTCGTTCTGTGGTGGTTGCCTTGAGTCCAGACATGATTAATCAAAACCTTTCATCCTTAGGGACCCATCTTTATACGACCGCGGAAGTGTATTTTTGGTTATGAAGTCAGTGTGATATCAAGCTTGAAGTCATCCTTTGTGTATTTACTCCACATGAGGGAGTCATGACGCGAAAAAACGAGACCATAGAAAGAAAGGCAAATTGGCGCCCTCACTTGTATATATACTGAGCGTGGCATGATAAGAATCTGCATGTCCTGCCGCTATGCATGTCAACGTAAACATTGGACTCAGGATCTGAATCTTACGAAACACGAAGCCATCTCATCACACCCGGCTCTCTCATCCCCACTTCATGATCAATGCCTTGACATGCGAATATTCTTCCGTCACGCACACGTATCATCGCACCCCGACGAGCCTCAGAAATTCGAGCTTTGCTTAGATGTCAAGCGGATGCTGAGGAGGAGGTATCCGAGAGTCGGGAGGTTGTCAGAGCAGAGTGTAGTTCGGAGGTTCACGATATTGCGACGTGCGTCAGGAATGTGAGGGAATCGCTAAATTGCACCAATTTGAAAGGAGAAAACAAAGGTGTAGATTTCGGGGGTAGCTCGCTGGGTTCAGAGACAAACAGACGAGAGCAGCATAAGGTGATAGAGCCAGGGGGTGCTCTGTCGCTCGCTGATCGTTTAACTGAAACTTGTGAGAAATGCCAGGACAGATGTAATGCGGATCGATAAAGTAGCACGACAATGAAGCTTACATAGTTGCGAGGCTGGAGCTGTGTCAGAATGACACTTAGGGGATTTATAGGCTCGTTCAAGGGGCGAAATGGCACTTGGTCATAGATTAACATTGCAAAACGACTTCGAAGGACCGAGAGTCGCGTACCTAGACTAACACAGATACCAGTGAATGAGTGTGCCTTTAAGAGCCTATCTGTGGCTTGACGAGTCCTTGAAAACAAATGTATCTCGATATCGTTATAGTTTGGCCCTGTGGGTAGCAACTGTCTCCTGGCCATACAATGCAGAAAGAAGCGTTGGATTGAAACGAAAGACTTTTAGCGCTGAGAAAATCATGGAATCGGAGACGCCCAAAACACCACGTGAAATCGACAATTCAGCCTCAAGCTTGTCGACGACGACCTTGCTCACAAGCAAAGTTGAACTAGAATTCTGCAGCCTAGTGCTGACCAGCGACCTCTTTATTTGGCATCCGAATCAGTAGATCGTAATACCCCAGCTTGGGCTGCCATAATGGAGCAGGGCGATGGATCCTTTACATTCCATCATGTATTCTACGACTGCGACGACCGAAAACTTATCGGCATACAGACTTTGGAAATAGTCTTCGAGGCCTCTGGAGGGTGATTCTGGAGTCTGGACCACAGCGCAAATCCTTTTTCTCAGAGGACTTTACCGGAATTTCAAAAAGCCAACGCCCTGAAAAACGCCATAAAAAAAAAGATATGGGCTGGTTCTGGCAGGGTCGGCGAAGCCTGGACGGATACCACACAGGACATCAGGACATTGTGATTTCACAGGGTTTCCGCGTGATAGACGTTCCCCGAAGGTCACAACCCTCCGTATGTACTAGCAATAAGCGGGGCACTCAGCAGAAAGGAGCAGCATGGCCGAGAAACCCTTAATAACCACAAGACATATGTCCTGATATCAAGTCGGACCCTTTCATCGATGGTCAGGCTCGGTCAGGCTTGGTCAGGCCGGTCGGGAATAAATTTTGCCTCATTAGCCCCTCACAATATCGATGTAACGATAACGCTTGTTGCGACGTGAGATTTTGAAAGCTCGTGAAAGGTGAGTTTTTTTTGAGGGAACCATTCTCATCAAACGAAATCCATAGCGGGCGCCGTGGCACGGCTATAGCTTGCCCCGTGATCGTACTGTGTTTGGAGTAGGTCCAGTGGGCGTAAAAGCCCTCGAGGTGTACATACGTCAGATTATCTCAGTACATAAACACCCTCTACCAGATTTTTTGTCAGGTTTTAACCTGTTTTAACATGGCACCCATTCCCAACCCTCGCGTCGTCTTCGCCAAGGTCGTCCCGCAAGGAGAAGCACCTGTTCCCGGCGAACATCTT
The DNA here is from genome assembly GCA_028554645.1 of Omphalotus guepiniiformis. Lineage (NCBI taxonomy): Eukaryota > Fungi > Basidiomycota > Agaricomycetes > Agaricales > Omphalotaceae > Omphalotus > Omphalotus guepiniiformis. The sequence goes on from JAQOOI010000021.1 coordinate 2,002,186, forward strand.
GTATATGACAATTCGAAGGTGATCGACTTGGACACCATTGAGCTCAATGGTGGATTTTTGACGAAGACGTTGGTTGTGAGGTGGGTTATTTTTTTTTGTCTCAGTATCATATGAAGAAGGATTAACGGGGACTTGCTAGTCCGGAACCTTATATGCGCGAACGTCTACGGGATAGGTCAATTAAGAGCTATAGTACAACTATGGTTGTGGGCGCCCCGTACGCATGATATTTGTTCTTCCAACGGGCTGTCTTCTGACAATCAAGACCGACCGCAGTATCGTCGGTATGTCTCTCGTTAAAGTCTTACGATCAGAGAAGGAAGGCATCAAGGCTGGCGACCTCATGTATGGCATGACACAGTGGGAGGCATACACTGTCCAGCCTTACCTCGAAAGTAGGCTTCCATTGTATGCATCCGCATGGGAAATCTGAACTGAGAAACCATGCGATTTCCTCAGGCCGACAGAAAGATTTTAAACAGGAGGAGTGGGCACCCGAAACGTTCAACATGGATACTCTCGAGCTTCAAGTTGTACCGGACCCGCAGGGTGCGTTCCCGCTGGTGCAATATTGCAGTATTCTTGGCACGCCTGGGCTCTCTGGGTATGTTGGATTTGAAGGATGTGCAGACGCTAAAGAGGGAGCTTTACGATATGATTGATCATGTGGTGGGATGTAATGACTGATGATTTTTTTCGGGTGTAGGGAGAAACAATATTTGTTTCGTCGGGTGCTTCTGGCGTTGGAAGGTGTGTTTTTCGGCAGGCCGACCATGTGGAAGGAATGGTGTACTAATGGTTCGTTTATCATGATAGCATGGTCATTCAGCTCGCGAAGATCAAGGGGTAAGTGTATTCTATGGATCCTGCTCCTGGACGGTCTACTTACTGCTTGAATAGATTGAAGGTAATCGCGTCAGCAGGGTGAGCTGCCATTCTCGTATCGACCGTTGATTTCGTTTAATCATAGCCGGAAATTGCAGATCTGATGAGAAGGTGGAATACATACGCTCGATTGGTGCTGACCTTGCATTCAACTACAAAAAAACGTCTTACGATAAGTTTTTGTCTGAGCATGGCCCCATTGATGTGTTTTGGGTAAGCACCTCTAGCTCTGCGAGAGGCGTGTTTCGACTTTCTGACCTGGTTTGCTAGGACAATGTTGGTGGGGAGTGTTTCGAAGCCGCGTTGGACGCCACGAACGTCCATGCTCGTATCGTCATATGCGGGATGATATCAGAGTACAACGTTGCTCGCGAGAAAAGATACGGAATCAAGGTCAGTCAATTTCGAGCCTTTCTGGCACTCATCTCATTTGCATTCTAGAACATCGATCTCTGCTATAAACGCCGCCTCACCATTCGAGGATTCCTTGTTCCAGACCTCGTACCTGCCTTTGGGGAAAAGTTCTTCAAGGAAGTGCCCGCATGGCTTGCGCAGGGCAAGTTCAAGAGTAAGGAAATCATCTATGATGGGTTGGATAAGGGTCCTCAGGCGTTCGTGGAGATGCTTTCTGGAACCGCCGACGATGCAACAAGCGGTAAACCGGTGGTTGTGCTGTCTTTAGATTGATTATTTTCTAAAAATGCTTCAATGCGTTTTGGGATGTACCAGCCACGAAATATAACGAATATACGAACATTTAACAAGTACATAAAAAGTGTATAGGCTAATTACCGCTTTGCTGATGCGTACAAGATGTCGGTGACTTCGGCGTGGATATCAGCAACCCTGTAATATACCTCAGTCTCGCTTACGACGTGCGCTCAGTCGGCGAGTCTGATGAGCAGCTGATAGATCCCTTTCAATAACACCTGGTCAGAAGGCCGCCATCTGCACAAAATTTTGGAACCTCAACGTAGTCAATAGAGCTCTTGGAGTATCTTTCTGATTCGTTCATCATTACCTGGGTGAATCTTGGACGTATTCCTGCTCAGTAAACATAACTATGCTGGTCGGAGCAGTTACAGCGTCCAGCTCGTGAAATTGAAGCCATGTAAGCGAGGCTCCGCGACTTCGCGTGCTCAGCACAAAAAAAATCCTCAGAACATCAGATGAGATGCCCCTGCGTACATCTACACTTCCCTGCGTACATAGCCGACATGAATGTCTTACGACATGGATCGCCAATTGGCGAAAAGCCTAATCACCGGGGAAATCTGATTGTAAATAGATTACTTACGTACCATGAGACTTTTTAATAGAAAAACACTGAAAGAACTTACTGTACGTAAATACTTACAACCCAAGAGGAAATGATTCAGCCGAGGGACAAGAGGACCCCTGATTATGGGAGGGCATGACTTATCCTAGTTCGGACAAAAAAATAGGGCTAAAATGAGAAAATCCCTGAGTCCAGTTCGGACAGAAACTCCGCCGTAGGCGGAACCCAAATGGTCGGGTTCGGACAGAAATTGGCATCAAGAACACCAGTGAACAACTGTGAAGGGCCCAATAGAGCTGGTGGCCTCGAACCGTAAAGTCCATTCCACAGAGTAGAAATTGTCCGGGCGATGTTTGAAGATCATAGATCAATTTTTTTGCAGAAATTTAGTTCCAACTCATGGTTCGGACAAAAATGAGCCCAGTAGCCGAGGCCACATCCCAGTTCGGACAAAAACTTCAGCCAATGTCAAGAAATCGGTTCGGACAAAAACACGCTAATCGACCGATTTTGGATCAGACATGCCCTCCCATAATCAGGGGTCCTGGGACAAGGGATTCATTAATACTCCTTCACATATCGGTTTTGCGTACTCCCCTGTACTTGCAGGCTGATATTCTGATCTGCTTCGGAGGTGGAACTGCTGGCTTGACGCTTGCTAATCGACTCTCAGCGACTTCTGCCAAGGTCGGCGTCATCGATGCAGGTTTCATTTTTGATTACACTCGTTAGTGACAGTAAATGCTGATTATCTTCACATTACATCCGAATTCAAGTTGCGACCGAGTGACTCGACATCATGATAGAGCTTTTGAGTTATCGGGCTAACGACCGTGCAATTGGTTTAGCGCTTTTTCATAAATCGCGGTCTTCCTTTTTCTGTTCGAAGCACGAATTTCAAAACTTTGGTAACTCGGCGCCTGGTCGTTCGCGTGGCCAGGCGTGTCGGGACCCTGCATACAATGCCCTGAGGGACCATCATGTGATTAGTTCTTGACTTTTTTAGCATACGCGACAGCTCTTTGATTCTCAAAAATCTTCATGCGTTCCAATTTGTTTCAAATCTCAGCGTTGCAATAATCCTTACACACTTCCAATGTATCAAATCTAGCATCTCTATCGCGATTCGCTGGTGATTTGCTTATGGGTCGGCAGGGAGAGCTCAGCGTATGCTAAGTTTGTCTTTCGGAGTTCTCAGTTCTTAGGTGGTACCCTGCTCTACTTCTTCTATTCTAAGGGTTCAAATTGCGCATACTTAGCGAACCTCAAGCTGAGATTCGGTTGCAAAGATCAAATGCAGCATATTCCAAATATTGGTGACCTGAGCCCGGAAGCGACTGGTTCACACCTAACAACCCACAGACTACATCTCGACCCTTTCGAGACAGAGTATGTGCTTTACGACATATACCTACAATTGGCTATACTGGCTTACGACCCTGTACCTGTAATGCAGCCTCATAATTACGCACCACACCTCGTACGGGGTATAATATTTCTCCCTCGTTCTTACTTTGACCCGCAACTAGCTGCTAACCTTCTCGGTTGATGTGATAATGGCTCAGCTTAGCTTGGAAAGGACGTTCCTAGTCGCTACATGGATGGAGGTTTGAGATTCTAAATTCATTGGATGCACTGAATATACTGACACAAGAACTGTCTAGGGGGTACTCTATGGTACGCAGGTACTTACTGGGTTGCAACACGAATCTTTCCTAATACTCCACTAGGACTATTCGTAGCGACGTATTCTATGACGCTGTACATGACATTTGGCAGCGGAGGTCTTAAACGCGATAACCAGAGCAATGTGTGATTTTCATCCAGGGCCTCTTGTACTGACTACTGACAAAATGTGCCATAGGTCTTGCTGATAGTATCTAGCATCATGTTCTTTCTGGGAACCCTGCACATCTCGCTGAATTGCTATCGAATGGTCACAGGCTTCACTGCAGTTCCGATTCCGGTCGTTTATTTCACTACTTTGAATGACTGGAGTCACGTCATGAAAAATGTCGTGTATGCGACCCAGGAGGCGCTGGGAAGTACTGCAGCGGTTCGCCAGTTTCATTGGTTGCATGTTACTTCTCTCGATACTAACTGAGTGTACAGGCATATCGTTGCTATATTCTATGGAATCGTGACTGGAGACTCCTTGTCCTGCCTGTCCTTCTCATTTCGGGTAGTTTCGGTAAGTCTATCTTCTCCAGCAATATTTGAAGCTCTTAACGTCGTATGTATAGTCTCCGGATATGGAACTTGCGCACTCTTTGCGCAAGCTGACATCGGCAGCTCAGTGTTTGCTTCACGACTTACCACTTGGGTCCGAGTGTTCTACGCTCTAGCAGTTGTCGAAAATATTCTTTCCACTGGCCTTATGGCGTATCGGATATGGGCTTCGTACCGCTCGACAGCTGGATACAAAGTCAACGGCAGTGCTTTGATCTCGGTTCTGCGAATCTTGATTGAATCGGCAGCTCTGCAGCTCATCGCCGAGGTCATCTTGCTGGCCTTCTACAGTTCCGACCTCAACGCCCAATACATCATGCTTGAGGCTATTACCCCGATTGTGGCAAGTCCTCTAGCCATCCCTCGTATGATACCTCTGCAGCTAACAAATGCACACAGGGGATTACTTTCAACGCGATCACCATCCGGCTTCGAGTTAGGCAGCTGACAAAAGATTCCAGCTTCTCCACAGATCCCTCAGGAGCGCGCCGTGGGCCTATTCAGACGATCGGCAGTCTTCCAATGAAAAGAATTCGCGTTAATATCACGCAGAACGTCGACAATGAAAACGAGGTAGACCCTAGTAATAGTTCGGCGAAAGCGGTGGATATGTATGATGCGGATCCTGAGCGTCATGCACATGCGTAGAGAGGTGCTGGGAGTGGCGTAGTTCTAGTTAAACCTGCAAAAATCTCTGTAGGAATATGCTCTTTGCGTAGAATTTCACTCGTTCGTCAATCTGGCCATGAACGTGAACTTTTACACGGCGCCAACAAACTCGACCCAAAACTAAAAGGGGCCAGTAACGCCGAGCGATACTACGTGACCAGCCATACTGGAAACAAGAAACAAGAAACAAGAGTAACTTGGCTGACTACGCTAAAATACATAGCTCAGGTAACCTAAGATAAATACACTACCTCGTCAGCTCGTTTCGTAGATTGAAAAAGAAAAACAAGGAAAGGGAAGAAAACAAAGAAAATAGACGGACAAATGCATGGAAGAGAAGGGAAAGACAACATCAACGGAGGTAGGAAAGGTGAAGAGGGAGAGCGATAGTAAAAATCGTCCGAGTCCGTGTCTTCCGCGGGGTGCAGGTGCGCCGTCGGTAATCACCCCAAATCCTTCCTGCCACAGTGCCAACTGAATGCTCATGGTGTGCCACATGTTATAGATGCGGGCACGGATACGCGTCGCCTCCACTGAGCGTGATGTAAAGATGTGTTCGGTCGATGGCAGCATGCCTATATTAATGGCCATAGATCAATCGCCGCATCACCCTGGAACAAGCCCTGTGCTAGGTGGATGCAGGTGGATGCTGGTGGATGATGATCATGAAGTGGCAATGAGATTGGGATTTAGAAGCAATGAGATCGACAAACGAATTCAAAATGGAGGGAGTATCAAGAGTGTTTGATGAGAAGGTGTGTAAATGAAGGTAAATGCTCGCGTGCGCGTTCGCCGTTTGGTTTCCCATCCTCGCTCCGCCACAGTCCGCCACTCGGATATTGAGATCTCTCAAACAGCTGGTCTTCCTTCCCCAGACTCCTTGCCCGTTCTCCATATCCAGTGCTGATCGTTCTAATTTGCGTTTGCGTCAAAAATCATCCAAGCTTTTGCCGCTTCGGCAAGACTGGGGGAACAATCAAAGCTTTTGAACTTGAACAACATTTCCCAGCATTTCCCCAAAAGTACGAGTTCGAATATCAGATTTGCATAGATCCATCTGGAGTCCGTCCGTCGTTCAGTCCATGGCAACATTTTAGCATTGATATTGGGGGCCGGCTCATCTTGAAAACCTTACGCGTGATACGGTCTTGTTTTGAAATATGCGATGCGCGCAGGCCTTATAAGTTTCGTACTTACATCGGTGTAGTATGAGATCTTTTCCTCTTTCTCACCTTGCACCAAACGCTAGACTCTCCCTGTTGATGTGAATATGGTTCAGCTTAGCTTGGAAAGGACACTCCTAGTTGCTACATGGATGGAGGTTTGACAAAGTTCCGAATTTTTTCACGATGAAGTCGATTACTGACCCAACAATTGTCCAGGGCGTACTCTACGGTAAGCAGCGAAACGGACGACAATACGGAACTCTAACACTTCGACTAGGACTATTTGTAGCGACGTATTCCATGACGCTGTACATGACATTCAGCAGCGGAGGCCTTAGACGCGATGGCCAGAGCAATGTGTGACGTCTCATATCGGAGCTCTCCCTTGGATGGTCGCTGATGATACGTGTAGACCTTGATGCTGATATCCACCGTCATGTTCTTCTTGGGGACCCTGCATATCGCTTTGAATTGCTATCGACTCGTTATAGGTTTTACTGGTGCTCCGGATGGTCCCCTCCTGTATTACACAAAGCTGAATGAGTGGAGTCACGTCATGAAGAATATCGTGTATGCAACCCAGGAAATGCTGGGAAGCGCAGCCGCTGTGAGCCCATTATTGATTGCATATTTGATCTCTCGATATTAATTGGGTGTCCAGGCATATCGTTGCTTTATTCTATGGAATCGTAACTGGAAACTCCTTGTTCTGCCTGTCCTTCTCATCTTGGGTAGTATAGGCAAGTCTATCTTCTCCAGCAATACCTGAAGCTCTTAACGTCATATGTATAGTCTCCGGATATGGAACATGCGCACTCTTTGCCCAATCTAACATTGGCAGTTCGGTGTTTACCTCACGGCTTACCACCTGGATCCGAGTTTTCTACGCTCTAGCAGTTGTGGAGAATATTCTCACTACTGGTCTTATGTCATACCGGATATGGTCTTCGTACCGTTCCACGTCTTCATACAACCTCAACAGCAGTGCTTTAATCTCGGTTCTGCGAATTATGGTCGAATCGGCAGCTCTGCAGCTCATCGCCGAACTAATCTTACTGTCGTTCTACAGTGCCGGCCTCAACGCCCAATTCATCATGCTCGAGGCTATTACCCCAATAGTGGCAAGTCCTCTAGCAATCCATTGTATGATACTCTGCAGCTAACGAGTCATTGGCACACAGGGGATTACCTTCAATGCGATCACCATCAGGCTTCGAGTTAGGCAGCTGACAAAAGATTCCAGCACAGGTCCTTCAGGAGCGCGTCGTGGGCCTATCCAAACTATTGGCAGCCTTGCAATGAATAGAATTCGCGTCGATATCTCGCAGAACGTTGAAAATGACCAGGAGGTCGATCCTAGTGACAGTTCGGCCAAGGCAGTGGATATGTATGATATGGATCCGGAGCGTCATGCACATATGAAGTAGATCTATCTCAAGTAACGGCTATACCCCCATTGGTCTGTAGATCCCAGATTACAACAGACAATTCCACTCGTTTCGGTTGATGTCGAAGTCAGTACATACGTACATACCACGGGCTCAAAAAGGCCGAAAAAATGTATGTTATTGAATAATGATATGTATGATGGCCGATATAACATGCTTTGATCGAGACAAGGTGTTCTGCATTAGACAGCAACGACAAGGATACATCGAAGTGGACTACAGCTTGCCTGACCTGCAGAACCTTATTCCTCCTCTTCTCCATCTAACACGCACATCTACGGAGAACACACTAGCCCGGTCGGTATATAAATACGTGCCAACTGGACCCGCCTACCCAAACACAAAGAAAGAAGAAAGGAAAAAAAAAGTCAAGGTCAACAATATTCAGGGTAGGACTAGTATTGTGGGGGTAAACGACAGTAAACGTTATCGACAGCACAAAGAACCAAATCACCGGGGAATATAATTGTTGAAAGATAAGGTATACATGTCAGACGAGCCGATCCAACAGCGTCACTTGACGCGAAGATATGACCAACTTCGAAAAGCGCGAGGAACCGATTGGGAACAGTAAACAAACTTGAGAAGGTAAAGAAACTAAACTGAACGATCATTACACGTCGCGGTAGAAGGATTAAGGCCGTCAAAAAGAAAGCCAGTAAACCATCTACCAGTTCATACTGCTCTCCCTCAAGATGGGTGCAGAGATTGCAGCTGGCATGACATTCCTCCTTTGCGACATCCCGGTCGGACTCGTCCTCATCGCATCAAAGTGATTTTCCTCGACCCGTTCACCCTGATAGCCTCTCAAAGAATCCTCTGCGAAATAGAAACTTCTTCTCCTCTGACCACCAACACTATCCTGATCGAATTCGCGGCCTTCAGGTCTCGCGCCAGGGACATTGACCGGGTCGGAGAGACGCCTGTGAGCAAGCTCTCTTCGGCGTTTGAAGGAACGATAGACCAAGAAACAGAGGACGAGAAGAGCGATTGCACCAAGGGATGTGACAACGCCTATAATGGCATCTTGTCTCGTCTTGCTACTAGACGAGGAGCCTGACTGGTCAGAGTTAGATGAAGAGCTACTAGAACCTGAACCATCACTGGGGGAAGGCACAGAAAGAACAGAGAAACCCGAGTTCACGTGGCCAGCAAGTTGCTGAGCGACAGTGTCTTGAATACCAGTATAAAACGGCGACGTCTTGGCCTTGACCTGGGCCTGAAGATTGGTGACCTGTTCGCTAGGAATATAGGCAAGATACATCGTCTCTAGCGATTCAGCATCCTGAGGACCTTGATATGACGAAGGAATGTTGACCTGGAGGAGCCACGTTTTCACCTGATCACCTAATAATAAGATCAGTAGAGGTTCAAGAGTATATGATCAACGTATGCATACTGGTTAGACCTAATGCAGTCTGTAGAATGACTGGCATGTAGGCGAACATCTGACTGCTCGCATCGGAATTTTGAACTTCCAGTTCCCAGTTAAGCTGCTGATCGAAGAGAAGACTAATCAATGTATAGCCAGCGAAATCCTGGGAGGTATCCAAACTATCTTGCGGCAAGATCCTGTAAGGAAGCCCGGCGGGCAGGGTAGGGGTACTTAAAGGAGCCGACGCAACCAGTGTAGTTGACGCAGATAGCGTGGTCGTCGCCTGGTCCGGATCACTCAGCGTTGCAACTGTGGTCGTGGACGGAGTAGATTGAACCACAAGCGATGACTGGGATAGGATGAAGGAAAGGTCTGACGCAATTGACACTACTGTAGTAGCAGTGACCACACTGGTGCTCACCGCAGTAGTTACACTTACGTTTGCACTATCAGTAGCACTGAGGGTACCAGACGGGAAGCTGATCACAACACTGGAGGTTGCAATTGTCGCTGTGTCAGTCCCGTTCGCAGATACAGTGGAGGAAGGCTGAACGTCGGTGATCGAGACATTAGCAGAGACCGAACTGGGGAAAACGGAAGTCACGGTGCTCGAATTGCCTGAAACACCAGAAGTCGGAGAAGCGGAGCTTAATACGGAGCTAAACACGGAAGATGGAGCAGATGTGATGTCGCTGGTATTGCTTGAAATACCAGACGTAGGCACAGAAGAGGAAAGCACAGTAGTGGGTAAAGATAGCGGCGCTGACGTTGGACCCGACACAGACGAAGGAAGGTCCGATGGAATAGTCGATGGCAAAACCGACGTTATGGAAGGAATACCAGACGTGGGTACAGAGGAAGGAAGCACAGTACTGGGTAAAGATGACGGTACTGATATTGGACCCGAGACCGGGATCGACGAAGGAAAGTCCGATGGAATCGTCGACGGCAAAATTGACGTTATGGAAGGGATGTCAGAAGATATAACAGACGAGATGGCTGACGGTACACCAGTAGACAAAATAGACGACAGCACTGACGTTATGGTTGGAATTAAACCTGAATCACTTGGCGAAGACGAGGGGAAACTTCCATCGGTCGTGGTAGCGGATGAGGGAGACGCAACAGAAGTAGGCTGCACGACACTGCTAACTATGGTGCTCGCTGTGGGAACAGCGTCACTGCTGGCAGCACTCGTGACGGGGCTCAGCACACTGCTGTCAGCACTCGTAACAGGGCTCAGCACACTGCTAGCAGCACTCGTAACAGGGCTCAGCACACTGCTAGCAGCACTCGTAACAGGGCTCAGCACACTGCTAGCAGCACTCGTAACAGGGCTCAGCACACTGCTAGCAGCACTCGTAACGGGGCTCAGCACACTGCTAGCAGCACTGGTGACGGGGCTCAACACACTGCTAGCGGCACTCGTAACGGGGCTCAGCACACTGCTAGCGGCACTCGTAACGGGGCTCAGCACACTGCTGGCAGCACTGGTGACGGGGCTCAACACACTGCTGACAGCACTCGTAACGGGACTGAGCACGCTGCTGGCAGCACTGGTGACAGGGCTCAGCACACTACTGACCCCACTGACAAGAGTGCTACCTATGTCCCCAAGATCACTAGTAACAGGATCAAGGATGGACGTCAAAATATTGCCCGAGGACGAGGACGTGTCGCTGGCGGAAGCACTCGTGACAGCTGAGGAAGCGGTAGTGCTCACACCCGAGTCGGTAGCAGCCGAGGCACTGGTCGAGGCGCTGGCAGATGACGATGTGGAAGGAAAAATTGAAGTACCTGGCAGGACAGAGGTGATGGGAACATCTATACTGGAGATGGAGGAATCGGCAGAAGAGACAGTTCCCGAGCTGGAACTACTGATAGAGCTGGACGGGCTGGTACTTGACGGAGCAGAACTGGAAGAAGTGTCGGAGGTAGAAATGGCGCTGGAGACGGAAGCAGAACTAGAAGAAGAAGCAGAGTTCGACGTAGCCGTGGCAGGGGTGGATGCAGCTGCACTGGCTGAAGACGACGTCGATGATGCTGAGGAGGAATCACTTCCACCAACTACAGCATTACCGACATCGGAAACCGTGTCACCTAAATTTTGGCCAAGGTTAGAGACAGTATCGCCTGCAGTATCACCGAGACCGGAAATTGTGTTTCCAAGCGTATCCGCGAGCCCATCTAGGGAGAGGCCCCGAACAGTGAGAACTCGTGCATCGAGGAATGACAGAAACGCTGCACTCATCGACAAGCCCTCGTCGACCAAGTCCGTGAGTCATCGACCGACGAGCGTAAGAATGTTCAGACGACGAATGCACTGCATCGACTTGGGTTGCAAGGAGGAAAAAGACGAAGACGAAGAGCAAAAAGGAACAATAAATAGAGTACGAATGCGCAGATTTCATGGTGGACGAGTTTTAGTTATGATATGCTGGCAAGCAGGGACGGCAGCGCGATGCGTCCTGCCAGAACGAAGGAGCGTGGTTGCTAATGATAGCAGGAAGGAGAAAGCAAGTATTATAGAGGGGCCGTAAAATACAAGCCCAAGGTGCCAGAGCGGGTACGAGAACGAAAGGGAAAGAGGATGTTGATCCCACACGGCTGCAGTTCCTTTTCATCAATCTCTTTGATTTTGTCATTTTTATGCCCGAACCGCTGTGATCCTGATTCTCGCTTCGTCTCTAGACTCTCGTCCCTTTTTTGCTTTCAATTCCTCACTTTCTCCAGTCTTTACAGCTCAAGATTCTTCAGCTTTCTGTCCGAGTCGACGGCCATCCGCAGCGATGTATTTTTTGAGTGCACGTGCTCATAAGTTCTGGTTACCAGTGCCGTTGCTATGCAGTATACGTATGGTGATCATTTCACATTCACGATTCTCCCGAAACACGTAGACGTAGGCATGTACTTGCAACGAATACTGAACAACATACTATGTAGGTAAAAGGACATGCAGGCATATACGTAGTCACTCAATAAAACTCCCAGCATCAAATGAAACCAATCTGAAATGTTCGCATCTATCATTAGAAAAGGTATCAATGTGAATGGAAGTGGTCCGTACCTTATTCGCTACGTCCAGGGCGTCGTGGTCGGCTGTGAGGCGCACATATGCTTTCTTTTTGCCATCCGGTCTAAGTGAGGAGATCAGTTATCGGTCATCGCCGCGCGGACATCGACGTACCGGATGAGGGTGTTGACCTTGGCAGCCTGAACGTCGTACAACTTCTTGACAGCCTCCTTGATCTGGCGCTTATTCGACTTGATGTCAACAATGAATACAAGCGTGTTGTGCTCCTCGATCTTCTTCATAGCAGATTCTGTGTTGAGAGGTCTGGGAAGATCATCAGTGATATGTCAATCGTGGCCGACCGCAGAGCAAAAGAGCAGTCACAGATCATTTGAGCATAAGGTGGGATGGATATGGATGGAATATCAACATTCCGGGCAAGTGACACAAACGATGCGGATACAAGGAGGAATTGTGGCGCTTCCAGGATATGAAGGTAGAGGGAATTTCATAGCCTCAGTATGGAGAAAGAGAGGGACGAGAGGGAAAAAACCAGGATATCAAGAATAGTGAAATGAGATGGTGAAACTCACGAAACAATCGTCCTAAACTGATCCATCCTTGGTACGTGCGGAATACTCTTTCTAGGATATTTTGGTTCTCTTGCGAGCTTCAGAGTCTTAGGGCGGTGGAAAGACACCGAGTACCGTGTCTTGCGTGAAGAATGCGAGTGGACACCTTGCAGCGCGGCCTTTTTGGCGGCCTTGGCCTTGGCATCTTTCGAGGGTGTCTTTGCTAAAGAGAGGTCAACTGGTAGACTCAAGGAAAGAAACAGGACTTTCACGTACATTTCGTAGCGGCCGCCTTGCCTTTGGTAGTTTTCGTTGTGGCCATGATTGAGTATGAGGCGCAAGACCGTTACTGTCGATTCAGAAAACTGGTTGAAGTCACGTGGGTAAACAAGGCGGTTGACTAAGAACTATACAGTATAAGCAAGCCACTCGGATTCAATCGGAGTTAAAACGTAGCACCCGGACCTTGCCCGGACCTTTCTCAAAGTAGACTATCACTGTGTACTGCTCGTGAATATCTGAGATCCTCATCCATCCAGATTTGTGCTTCAGATTTTGTAAGATGCATTGAAAAGTAAACTTTCAACGACGAAATAAGACAGAACAGTAGGGACGTTCAAAGGTGAAGTTTGCAAGTTCGGAACTTCGTTTGTTTGCTTACAAATGTCACTAAATCTAAAATAAGAAATCACAGTGAATCACAGTACTCCTAACCAGATAGCGACGGTGCGGAGGCCTGCCGCCGCAACACCGGGATCATAAAGTGATCATAACTGTGACTACATATAATCATAATAATATTTTATAATCTAATTCAGTTCAACTTACAGGCAATTCACTGCCAATAAAGTATCAGAGCACTGGAAGAGTCACAGAGGACCAAGCCTGGGCTCTAATAGGACAGTGCTATTGATAACAAGCTAATACTGTATTTAGGACATACATAATTTATATGTTAAAAAAAAAGTTGCTGGCCGCAACGTGATATGCATCAGCAGGCGTAACGGGTACCCTTTGGAGCAACCCCGAGCCGGATTTGCTGGCAACGGGCATCACGAGGCACCATGACTGATTGTGATGAACATGTGAGACCTGTGACATTCCTGTGACCAAAGAAACAAACTGAAGTTCCGAACTTGCGAACTTCAACTTTGAACGTCCCTAGTCACAGCTTACCTGAGCGTTACTGTACCGTAAGAGAACCGCGAGCCTCCATATTGCCTTTCTCGCTAGAAGTATTTTTAGGTGGAACTGGAGCCACAAAGCGACCCCGCGCAAACAGATGGCATTGACTGAGCAGAAGGGCTTCATAAGTACAATACAAGTATTGTAAGTCTTAATATAAGAGTGGGGAGTACAAATAACAAAATAGTATCAAGTAAAGAAAACACATACAATAGAATCATGGGAATCCAGAAGATGGCTAAAGATTAGGAAGAAACTTTCAAGAGAAAGAGATTTGTAATAGAACGAAGAAGTTATTGTGTCATCAACATAGAACTGAACAAGGGAAACAGAGTGATGAACAAGGACACATTCATAGTTGGAACAATGCACGACAAAGAGATGGAGAAACATGAGGGAGAGGTGGGTGGGTGCCGTGAAAGCGAGAACGAAGGTGAATAACCTTCGGGAAGTGAGTGAGCAGAAGATAGAGAGTATGAATAACTCGTCGTACCTAGTTATTTAGCAGAGATAACAAATTAGGTGTGGTTTGTGAGAGAGATGCTAAATAACTGATGACTTCGTTAGCTAGAGAGTAGCATGTAACGAGGATAGAGACTCACATAGGTGATAGTGAGGAAGAAAGAGAGGGTAGACAACAGATCCTTGTCTCACCAGACAACAGCTGCGAGCTGCAGCATCTGGTGAGACACGTCGTCTGCAAGCGGCTCAACAACAAGTGTTGGAGGACAAGAAAAGAGGCGTGGGAAGTGGCTTGTGTGGCACGGAGGCCTCCGAAAACGCTCCCTACCTATGGAATCTGCCCTAACGTTGACCTCCATATCGCCTTTCTTGCTAGAAGTATTTTTAGGTGGAACTGGAGCCACAAAGTGACCCCGTGCAAACAGATGACATTGACTGAGCAGAAGGGCTATAAGAGAGAAGTGGTGATGGCTAAGAATGATGTGTGAGGGGGAGGAGGAGGTGAAGTGAGCAAAAGATGTGAGTGAGGTCAAAGACCACATAGATGCTATGAACTTGGCCATTGGGCATACCGCAATGCAGCCAACTGTAGCTCCATGTGTATTGTTGGGTGGTCTCTGATATAAATTTCCCATGCTTCAGAAGACCAACAACCGAGGGCTTGGATGATGGTTTCAGAGACACCGAGACTAGCATAGTAGGTTGCCGCGCCTGCTCTGACAGAATGGCCACCATATTCACGGCTGAGAAGTGCAAAGAAGTGACGTTCGAACCATGAGCGAGTAGGCAGAGACCCATCCTCTTTCAGAAAGAGTTCAGCACGAGCTCCATGGATCTTGTCTCATGCAAACATGTATTGTTTAAGGAAAGAGACAGGATCAGCTATGTTGTGTGAGGAAAGCAAAATGTCTATGCCCCGGTAGAAACAGTCAGCTTTGTGGTATGGTAGGCAATAGTGTGCACAATTGTCAATGAACTTCAACGAACAATGTTTGATGATTTTGCGATAGTCAAGAGTGGAGGCAGAGCCCTTGAAGACAAGCTCACCCGCACGGTGGCAGCCATAGAACATACAAGAGAGAATGGTGATAAAGAGGAGATTATCGTATGAAGGATGTGCCTAGTAACGTTCCTCGAAAGCACGAAGGTGTGCGAGACATAGTGGAAGCTTGCAATGTACTGGATCTGCTCGTACTTTCTTTGATCTATCAATTGTCATGCGCACCAGAGGAGAGGAACGATTGATAGCAAATTCAGGGTAGATATCCCTTAAGAAATATTGAGCACCGGTAAGATATTTTGGGCCTGAGGCAATAAATTGAGAGGTGTAAGCAATGTAACGTGACAAGGTGAGTGGGGTTGGTTCTAAAGAGAGATGATGATTAATACAGAAAAGAATGTAATCACGAGCACTAGTTTTATAGGTATTCGGGTGGAACTTTCAATGGCATTTGCTTGTAGATACCTGACACGCTCATCTATGAATGATAGAGAGCCGGAACGGCGAGTCTTGAATGAAGTTCGAGACCCGCCGAGGACATTCAAAAGCACTCCCTCCATTGCGTCGGCAGCAACTTGCAAGGCAGGTGAAAATAGCGGACGCG
Organism: Omphalotus guepiniiformis; assembly: GCA_028554645.1. Classification (NCBI taxonomy): domain Eukaryota; kingdom Fungi; phylum Basidiomycota; class Agaricomycetes; order Agaricales; family Omphalotaceae; genus Omphalotus; species Omphalotus guepiniiformis. Next base: position 2,018,073 of record JAQOOI010000021.1, read on the forward strand.
GTAAGAAGGGAACTGCGCCTGAAAGTCAGACAACAGTAAATGTGAGAGGAGATCAGCTTTGATGTTCTCCTTCCCAGGTATATGCCAAACTCGAAGATCAATACCAGAGTGGAGAATAATCCCAGCAGCTGCAAGTAAGGGTGCATTATGTGATGCTTGCTCAAGAGCTAATAAGTTGAAAGCATGGACTGAGTCTATACTGTCAGAGAAAAGAAGGAGGTGTTTAGGAGGGTGAGGAAGAGTGGCAGCATAGTGAATAGCAGACAGGATGGCCATGAGCTCAAGAAAGAAGATGTCGACAGTGGGTGCTGTAGGTGAAGGCTGATGTGATGCATAAACAAAGCCATTCCCAGCATAGACAAACGCAAGACCATGCTTCAAGCTCGCATTGGTCCACATCAACATATCAGCATCACTGTCAGGCCAAAATCCATCTTTGATGAAGCGCACACCAATTGATGCGGGCAGAGCATTAAGCAGCCATGATAGACCCTCTCGAACAGCGACATTTAGAGGAACTCCAGCTTTCATGCCGACTTTGTTGTCCATCTTAGCATACATTACGGAGACTGCTGGCCTGCCCCACAGGAGAACATTAAGAGCCCAGTTGAGATGTCCTGCAAGCTGATACCAAAGCTTGAGAGGTGGTTTACAAGATGGATGATTGAGGAAAGCAGAAATACATGAAACAAGATCAGAGATAGAGTTGTCTGTGATTGAGATGGATCCAAGCTGAACATCGATGAAGAACCCAATAATCTTCAGTGTCTCTCCAGAATCCTGCTTCGAATTCTCAAAAGGACAGCGTATGAGTTCCCAAAAGATGAGGAGTTGAACTTGACGTCGGGGGCGGAGATGCCCATGAAACATCACAAGATTATCGTTAAAATCCCAGCCAAAGAAGTCATCCATGTAGACCAACAATGTCAAATGTATGCACTGCCAACCAACACAGAAGACTAGAGAAAGAGCACCAAATTTTCGGAATTGAGCGTCCACCGAAGACCAACTGACGAACAATGAACTTGTCATTGTCGACCTTGACCACCTGCTTCAACTGCCAGATTGGATGCACGGGCAAAGTGGGAAATGCTCCTTTCACATCGTCCTTGAAGGGAATGAGACAATGTCCTGGGTTCCTTTCTTTTGCTTGCCGCAACGCTGTAGTGACTATGAAATGAACAAAAGAGATACTCAAATGAGCACTATTCAACTCAAATCACAAATGATGTAGGGTGAGGTGTGACTGGCATTGTCAGAGATTCCACACAGTTAGACGCAACAATTGAACTTCGAATCTGCAGGGTTACAGATGTCTTTATCTCAATCTGGGTGAAAAATGGCAGAGGGTATCTCAAAACACAAGATTCAGACAGAAGGTAAGGGTGGTTTTCAGGGTTCAGGAGGGATTCAGGACAATCAATCTCGATGTTAAACTCGATCCAATGGTCAGACAATGCAGGGAACAGTTTCAGATGCAGCACAGACAGTTTCAGCAGGCAGATTCAGCACAGACAGAACAGCAGTTTCAACAAAGATTCAGTATCTCTTTCAATTTATCTGCCACAAGGGACTTTACAGAAGTTTTCACAACTGGATATTTCTCGAACTGAACTCTAAAGAGCCAGGCTGTATTTTGTCTAAGAAGGGTTTCCTGCTTTGGCTTGTAGCTTTGGGCAGTACTTGCTTAAGAAAATCTAAATAGATACTCTGTAAGCTATATATACTAAATCATAAAATCAAACATATATCTCGAAATTAAAAGAGTAATCTGAACAGTAAATGAGTCAAAAGTAAGTAAATATCAATTGAGCAGAGATTGGATTCTTTTTAGGTAGTTTTCTAGGTAATTTTCCAGTTAGATAGTCAAAAGTAGGAACTTTGGGTATAGATTGGTATAAAAACAAAAATATATCACTTTGTCCGCGTTCTAGGTGTGTTAGGGTGTACCCAGGGTATCTAAATAAAGGTCCAGAACATGTAAATAGCAACCAGTATCATGACAGTTGACATTCTCCTCAGTGCATTGCAAATCTGGTCCCCTATAAGTTTCTCCAGAATTGGCACATTCTCCTCTACTAGGGCAGCATTAGGAGTTGTGTAGAAGCTCTAGAGCTTATCTAAACCATGCTTCATCGTTTCTATCAGCCACAGTAAGGTACAGTAACTGTTTATTTCAAGTTTTACCCCTATACATCTCTTTTTGGTCAGATTTGTACTCAGGTTATATTTCTTGTTTAGGATAGCTCTCAGCTTCTCCTAGGACAGTATTCTATCCCATAGTTCCGTCTAAGACCTCCAATTAGAGTGCCTTTGTCTTTCATCAAGTTCAGAGGGTTACTGAATTTCAGAGAGATACTCAGATCCAGAGAGATACTCGTTTTCAGTATCTAACTCCTTCCATTATGAGTATTGAGTATCTAACTCATTTGTGCAGATGTAACTTTGAGTCTACTTCCATTATTACACAGATTGGCATTTCCTCTTAGTGACATTATGTTCACATAGTACTCAATGTACAAATATTTCTCTGGTAATACAATCTTCAAGATTGCCCATACTCTCAGCATTCAATCTTGTAGTGCCAACTTAGTTAGCAAGACCAGCTGGAACTTTTAATCAGTCCAAAGGACTTAGATAGTTGTTCAATTGAAGTGAAAATCCATCAATCCCTTGGATTACAGTCAACAACACTTGGTAGAGTCTCTAGTTATTAGAAGGTGGGTCTGACCAACTCAATCTGGTATGGAACATTGGGATTCCAACACATCTGGAGAGGCATAACTAGTATCTCTTTGTATAACCCATTGGTCACAGTTGCTTAGCACCAGATTTAGTACTGTAGCAAACACTACACTTAGGCATTGTGGGTACAAGTATGTTTCATGTCTTAACTAGCAGTCTGGGGTGACTCTAGTCCTTTATGTTCAGTTTCCAATGCTTGAACATTCCATTTTTACTTCAATCTGATAGATTTCAGTACTGAAAGGCTTTTTGACGCAACAACACAGCTGCAAAAGAATGCATATCATTATAACGGACCTGAGCGTCTGCTCTCAAGATGCCACTGTTGAGACCTGAAGCAGTCTAATCTGTCACCACACAAGGTTTGATATGATGAGAACCCTGCTACACAACAAACATCGGAGACAGTTTCATTTCAGCAGAGAAGCTAGACACTGCTCCAGACTCTTTCTTTCTTGTGCAAAAAATATAAATCAAAAGAAATCTTATTTTTATGAATATTGCAACAGAATATTGTGTGACAAAGTAAATGTGAACAACATTCTTTCTTATATCCAAAAAGAGATCTTTGTTATTTAACAAAGAACTACTTTTCTATGGAAGAAAGACAAAACAATGGTTTTACTTTCTTGTCTAGGAAACAAAATGCCCACTTACTCACTCAAATTAGTGGGCACCTAGTGGGCACTCAATGGGCAATCATTACCCATTTTGTTTCCTGGACAAAAAACTAAATCAATATTGAACAAGAAAGAATACTATTTTTGAATACAAAATTTAATGATTTTGGCAAGAAAAAACAAATCTTTTTATGGCATGAAAGCCTTTCACTATTGTAACAAATAGAGATTCTTTCTATTTATCTTTTTTTCTTGAGAAAGAAAAGGTCTGGGGAAGTGTAGAGATAGGAGGAGACCAATGTCCCACTGTGAGCTCTTTGTCTTTGAAAACATGAACTGTGACGAGGTCAGGTTCATCCATGTCATAGTTGTCGGCAAAGTCATCAACCCTCGCCTCCCATTCTCCATTATGGCATGGCCAGAATCCATGTCTCAACCCATCCAGCACAGACTCCACCAAGAGTCGGTTAGGATGAAAAGTAAGCAACGTAGAAAGCCGCTCCATGTTGTATGGAGTATCCACCTTGATAAAATCACGCTGAGACTTGAGAGCTGCCTGAATGCCTGGGTTGCCCAGCAAGTGAAGAGGAGGAGACAGAAGAGGAGGAGCAGTTTCAGAGAACTGTACTGAAGGGGATACAAGGTCGGCATCCAATGAACCCCAAATGGAACCTTGACGAAAGCGAGGACCTTCCAAATCCTCATAGACCTTTCTCTTCTTGTTCTCGGATGGAACCACCAACAATCTAGGCCCTAGAAGAGCCTGCTGCACTTTGCTGTTTGTCGGCGAGGCCGCGAGCTTGTCTGGAAGCAAACTCAGTGGAGCAGTCTGAAGAGTCTTTGGCTCTGTGCTTCCCACTACAGATGCTGCAGATGCCATGACAACAACCATTGACACACGGATTGTCACACCGCCCTCCATTCCAGTTAAGACAGATGGCACCTGTACTACACTTATTTGGCTTGGCGAAAGATCTGTCGTGGGGTCGCTTTTGTCCACCGTGTGCACCTCGATGAACGAGTGCCATAACAGCAGCCTGGATGCGTGATGGGTTGTCGAGCTTAAAAGGACTCCTAGAATAGCGTTCCCGTACTTCGTGATCAGCTCAAATAGGAATAGATGGGTCATGAGTGAAGTTTCAAAAAAGATCTGAGACAGTGAGACAATAAGACGTGAGTTCTCTTTTGCGATGTGGATATGCTTCAACAACACCTCGGCTCCAGGTGTTGAACACCCAATTCCATTCAGATTCTATGCTGTTAAATAGTGGAAAATAAAATCTTGACAACAGCACTCCTAGACCTATTGATACATATCAAACTGAAGCAGATTAGAATGTTTCACATTAAGATGCTCTTGTGTGCTATTGTCACTCACTCAGATGCTCTCGTGCGCTATCGTCACTCACTCAGATGCTCTCATGCGCTATCGTCACTCACTCAGATGCTCTTGTGCGCTATCGCCACTCACTCAGATGTGCTATTGTCACTCACTCAGGTGTGCTATTGTCACTCACCCAGTTGCTCTCATGTGCCATTGTCAGTGAGCAATCTAAACAAGTAATACATAAAGGAGTGTAGTGAAATTAGTGCTATCAGCTAAATCAGAGCAATCTAAGCAAGTAATACGTAAAGGAGTGTAGTAAAATCAGTCACATACTGTTATGATACTATAAGTCAAATCAGAGCAACCAGAGCAGGCAATATATAAATGAGTGTAGTAACATCAGAGATCAAATATAATGCTATATGCTAGATCAGAGCAATCAGAGCAAGTGATACATAAATGGATGTAGTTCAACTGAAAAGAACTATTATGGCTTAAGGTCAATCAGAGCAAGTAATATGTACAAAACCAGAAGTCGGATAATAATTCCAATAAAGATGAGTAGATTTACACATTACTATTTGTTATAAAGTGCACTAGTGACTAGAAAGACTTAGTGCTCCACAAACTAGACTAAAAGGCAACTATATTAGGATCTGCATTACTTCCTAGCCTTGTTTAAGCACTTTAGTTGTTAAGTTGCCACATCCTAACACTATTGGGTAACCAATATGTGGAGTTGTTGCCATCTAAAGGTTTAAACCATTCCAGGAAGAAAGCCTCATTGAGTGGCTTGACCACACCTGATGATTAGAAAGGTAACAACTCATTCAAGTATTACTTGCTCTGATTGCTCTGATTTGGCTCACAGTATCATAACAGTATGTGTCTGATCTTACTACACTCCTTTACATATTACTTGAACTGATTTAGCTTATAGTACCCTAATAGTTTGTGACTGATTTTACTACACTCCTTTACGTATTACTTGCTTAGATTGCTCTGATTTAGCTGATAGCACTAATTTCACTACACTCCTTTATGTATTACTTGTTTAGATTGCTCACTGACAATGGCACATGAGAGCAACTGGGTGAGTGACAATAGCACACCTGAGTGAGTGACAATAGCACATCTGAGTGAGTGGCGATAGCGCACAAGAGCATCTGAGTGAGTGATGATAGCGCATGAGAGCATCTGAGTGAGTGACGATAGCGCACAAGATCATCTGATATGATGTGAAACAGCCTAATCTGCTTCAGTTTGATATGTATCAATAGATCTAGGGGTGCTATCATCAAGATTTTTATTTTCCACTATTTAACAGCATAAATAACTGATGACTTTGTTAGCTAGAGAGTAGTGTGTAACGAGGATAGAGACTCACATAGGTGACAGTGAGGAAGAAAGAGAGGGCAGACAATGGATCCTTGTCTCACCAGACAACAGCTGCGAGCTGCAGCATCTGGTGAGACACGTCGTCTGCAAGCGGCTCAACAACAAGTGTTGGAGGACAAGAGAAGAGGCGTGGGAAGTGGCTTGTGTGGCACGGAGGCCTCCGAAAATGCTCCCTACCTACGGAATCCGCCCTAACATCGACCTCGTAAGGGCATCAGCCTCTCGTGAGCGCAGCCGGCATCAGGGCAGTTTCACCGGAATGCACTGGCAGCCACGTTGGACGTGTCCGCTCCCCAGCCACCTTGATGTTGAACGACCCTCAACCCGCTCCTTTGCAATGACAAACAAATGAAAGTGGGATGAAGGGAGGGGGAGGTATGTGTGGGACACAGGAAGGAGACTCACCTAATGGACACATCACAGGAGTTGCCGGTGATGTGCTTGGTATGGGGTATGAATGAGAAGAAGTGCTAACTAACTCGAACGAATCTATCAAGCACTCAAAACACACACACAACACACAAAGACTTTTAAGTTCGTGGGGTTTGGGGGACTAACAAACTCTGTGAAGCGAATAAGGTTGTTGTAAGAGGAACGCGGAGACACAGTCAAAACCGACGCGGCACAGATAACTCTATGCTACACACCACTCAAACGAACTAACGCGTAACTTTAACAAATCACCGCGACCAGTGACTACAAACGATACAACAACCAGACGATTGTTGGGAGATGCCAGACGACTTCTCACTTAGTGGAGTTGGGTATAGGAGGATTTCAGAACTGCCAGACGACGAGTTCAACGAGTGACCAGACGATCCACTCTTATTCGCACTACACACACAGGCTCCGCGGTACCAGACGATCCCGCTTGTAAACACTTAGGCACACTGACTTATGAACTAACGCGACGGTTAACACTTTAAAACTTCTAATCACTCAGAGGGACTTAAGCTTTTCCACACACAAATGCTATTAGCTCTATGGGGGGCTCGGGAACCTGTCCTTCCTTGCCCAGGTTCTATTTCTTATATACAGTATCTCTATTTACATAGTACAAACAAATGTCGCGATACTTGACAGTTATGAGATATATGGTGCATATGGTGCACCGCTGTTGCGCTGAAAACGCATACACACCTGAAATACCTGAAATTAAACGATTTCTACTGTGAATATGATGGGAATAAAGGGCTAGACTATGTCCCATAGTGCTAGCTAAAACATAGAACACGAATAGTTAAAGGCTCGAAGTGAAAGGACTACGATGTACGAGTATGCATCAAGACCTTATGGCTGATATGCCTCTAGACCTTCGGCGAAGTAACTACCTGCTGCGAGACTGTACAGTATGGTCAGACCCACCCTGCCTGGCAAAGAGCCCTTCGTCTGGAAGTCGCTATTCAAGTATCTGTGTAATCCACGGGACTTAGGAAGGAAGAAACTACACACACACAGGCGTAATAGCCTCATGAGCCTCGATAATGTCGAAAGGACAAAGCTAGAGGTATCGCCGAGCCATCAAAATGGTTTGTTCGAACTTAGCCGACCTCCTAGAACCTGCAGATTGATGATATACTGGAGATAACGCTTTATGATCGGAAATATATGATCGACGATTCCGTTCCGAGATACTAGATGGTCAAAGCTATGAAAATGATCAGTCTCGATGACTGTATAATAACTTATTAGTAAAGTAATGACAGAATTGACCTTCGAGCGCTGGATATTGGTATATCTACGAGGTGCTATGGGGTCTAGATGTCGAAATAGGAGAAAATACGGAAGCCCGACGGGATAAATGACTAGAAACTGCCCTCGGCGCCCCTATAAGTACACTGTAAAACAGTTACGAAGATGAATAATAACGAAATGCATAGGAGTAGTTCGTTTAGAATGGCTCGAGCGCATGATAAGAAGGGTCTAGATGTACCAAAAACATCACTAAAACATAATACTTACACATATATACCCAAGAACTGCACATAATTACCCTCTAGACGTGCCTACTTACCCAACTCAGTCATATTGTTTCTGTTTATATCCATTTTATACTCGATGTTATCCCTCTGTTCCTTTTAATTACTCCACTCAGTTTTCTATCTATTTATGAAATACTTACAAGCAGTAGAGTACATATACTGTCATGTATAGGGTCGAGCGCCCCAGGTTACGACTGCCCGCCAAATTGGAGAACTTTACGTATCTTCTAGAGCGTTAAATCGCAGAAGGCCTCTTGATTGTGAACGTCAGGCCCCGGTTCTTCGAGCTGGTAGAGGCGGACTATTAGGAATTGCAGTGCTTTAATAGAGTGCTAAATATCTGAACATCTGTTGTGTTTGAACTGTCTGTCTGTCTGTCTGTCTGTCTGTCTGTCTGTCTGTCTGTCTGTCTGTGTCTGTCTGTCTGTGTCTGTCTGTTTGCTGTTTCTGGTACTCGTCGAAGGGTCTAGACGGTGATCTTACAGTTCAGTTAGTCTTTCCAACAGTCTAGCTCGACTTTAGTCAGTTTTCTGCGTGCGGAATCTTTGCCAACGCCAGACTACACTTGCTTTTACAAGGCAACCTTTGAGTTTAGACGAGTTCCTACGTCTTAGAGTGCTCATTATGCTGCTATTATCTGGAGCCCACCGCGAGGGGTAGTTTCAGAAAACAATTATATCGAGTTTTACTCTTGAAAGACCTCTGTGTCTAAATATCGCTGTCTTTTGACCTCGGCGAATTGAATTGACGATTTGATTTGCCTCTCGAAGTGGAAATTGTACATTTGCATAACACTTCAAGGTATTCTACTTCGAATCCGAGTCTCTTGCAAAGATTAGTGACTCTAGCCGTCGTGGAAAACCTAGAACTACACGAAATTCCCGTGAGGCTGGACAAGAAGAATTAATATTCGAGTCTAGACCCCCTCGTCGTAGTAGAATCCCTGTTCGAAACAACTTGCCTCTGTCTAGAGAGAGGTATAGAGGAACAAACGAAGTTATAGGAGATATAAGACTACCAAGTCCTGAATTCTCTGATTTTACAAACATGCCTGATGAAGGAAATAATGCTACTGCTGGACCTGCTGGTCAAGGGCGAAACCCACAGCAGCAGAGACAACCAAATAATGATGAGGCTGCGGCGAATCGAAATCCTGGAGGAAATCGGCCGCGCCGACCTCAACAAACTGAAGTAGTAGATGCATACTTACGAGAGCTACCTGCTGAGGTGCTCGCCGAAGTACAAAACGAGCAGTTACCGAAAGTCTCAAAGAAGGCACCCATATTTGATAGAGATTGTCCTGAGAAACTTGCAGGATGGCTCGAGGACTTAGAGGAAATCTTTAGGACTTTAAATATCAGATCTGAGATGGCGAAGATCCATCTAGCCTTGAAATACATGACTTATGAGACGAGAAAGGAGCTAGCTACGCTTGATGCAGCTTCAGGAGATGATTGGGAAACATTTAGAGTTGCCTTGCTTGACTGCTATCCGGATTCTAGTGATAAGGACGGATATGGCTCGAAGCAGAGGCTCATGAGTGTAATTGAAAAGTACATGCTAGTGCCATCTGGTCAACTAGAGAAGCTTTTGGCCTTCTCGAGGGCGTATCAGATTGAAGCAAAGAAGTTAATGAGTGGACATGCTGTCATCTCGAACTTCGAGGCAGTACAAGGATATCTAGCTGCTCTAGAAGAACAGTTTAGAAAGAGAGTTATTCGAAAATTATCAACTAATGGTACTGGAGAAGGGGTTCGTCGAAGAGATGATCCTTGGACTCTAGAGCAAGTTGTAAAAGCTGCAAAAGCTGTATGTGCTATTCCTCCTGAGGAATTATATGATGTAGGAGCGAGTTGGAGCCTACCAGGTGTCATAAACACTGGAGCTAGACCCCTCTCGAGCCGACCATCTATGACTGACAGGTTAACTGCTATAAAGCAGGAAGAAGCACAGAATGAGTGGGAACGAAAGATTTCGTACACAGTAGATGATAACGAGACGAAAATTAAGACCATTCACCAGAAGCTAGACACTATGACGAACCAGAATCAAGAGATGATGAAGTCCTTGATAAGGATGGTACAAATGTCAAGTAGAAACACTGGAAATATGGGTCTAGCGTCTTCGACGAATGTTGGTATGTCTTCTATGCCTAACAGAGGACTTCTGGACACGAGTAGAGTTATGCCTGCCCGTGATCTAGCTTGTTTCATGTGTGGAGGCAGAGGACATGGTTCACAAGACTGTCCAGCTCAACATCACTTTGTAAGTAAGGGATGGATGAAGCGAAATGCGAGGAATAGATGGGAACTAAAGGATGGTTCGCCACTTCCTTGGATAAATGAAGGAGATAAAGAGACTAGAAAAGAAAAGATTGAGAAAATTGCAAAAGAGAAGGGATGGGATGTAGAAGTCCACCCAGATCAGTTCTTATATGAAGTAGAATCTATGCCAAATGCATACCAGGTGCAGCTGCACGAAGCTAGCCCCCTGGGAATGGAAAATAATGAAGTTGATACATTGGCTGTACAAGTACTTGAACAGCTAGAAAGGATGGGAGTTGAGTATAAGGCCTTGTCTGATGGACAAGTGTCTATAAACACTCCTGGAGGTTCGAAAAACTAATACTTTCGATGAAGGAGCTTAAACAGGTGCTAGTTGGTGCAAAGAAGTTACCTAGCCCTGTTCCCAGCAAAGCTCCGGAGGAAGATAATGCTGGAAAGACGTCTAGACGCCTCGAAGTGGTGCTAGAGCGTCCTAAGAACTTTAATCGACACTTGTATAAACCCATAAACATGACGGATGAGTCGTTGGAAACCCCTGAGCCCGAATTAGGCAAAGAGGCGCCCGCGCATAACGTCCCGGAAACGAAAAACTTAAATAAAAGACCATTTGATAACATAAAGCCTATTGAGAGACGAATCCAACCACCAAAGGAGGGTCTAGAAACGTCCCCAGTGACCGCTAGAACACCTAGTGTGGATATAGAAGAGTCTCGAGGCTCGGCGAAGAAGAAAGTAACATTTGATTTGCCTAAGGGACCTGAATACAAACTACAAAGTGGCGTGTACAGGCCTGGAGTTGCTGAAGAAGTTGCAACGAAGATATTAAAGAGTGAAATACCTATAAGTATGGAAGAAGTAATTGCTATTTCCCCTACTTTGCAGAAAATATTGAATAGAAAGACTAAGAATAGTCGAGTATATAAGAGGCCTCTAAAGGCATTTGTACAAGAGATTAGAGACGAGGAAAACCCAGAAGACACTGATCTACCTGAGGATTCTATCTCTTTGCCATATGACACTCAAGTAGTGGATATTGATGATCTAGCATGGGGAGACTGCTTTGTACAGGTCCTCGAAGGCTCGAGCGGCTTGCAAACAGGATCTTTAGTCCATGTAGATGTTGTAGAACAATATCTCGAAGATGTTCCGCCATCTGAACGAGGAAAGATTATCATTGTAGCCAGACCAAGTGATAGTCTGCGAGTTATCTTTCCTGATATTAATAAACAAGGGCCAGTCGAGTGTATACTTGACAGTGGGTCTCAAATAGTATCAATGGACACGGATATAGCAATGGGACTAGGTCTAGCCTGGGATCCAAAGACTGTTATCCATATGCAAAGTGCTAGTGGACAGCTAAGCCCAACCAGGGGTCTAGCTAGGAACGTACCGTTTACCTTTGGTGAAATAGTCGTTTATATGCAGATTCATGTGATGGATAAAGCTCCATATAAAGTTCTGTTGGGAAGACCCTTCGATGTTTTAACAGAAAGTAATATTAAGACAAATAAGGATGGAAGTCAAGAATTAACGATTCGAGACCCTAATTCTGGCATGACCTGCACAATGGGAACATATGAACGAGGCAGAGGTATTGGACCGAAGCCTGAAGGAGAAGAAAAACTTACACCAGCTACCCAAAAAGCTGCAGAAGAGGAAAGAAGTCCACAAGATGGAAATTTTCAATCCTTGAAGATCTGACAGGCCATCAGGGAGAGGTTGCTGTAAGTATTGGCCTAGGAAAAGATGGTAGATATGAAATAACTGGGTATAGACTGCCTGATGAGGAGACATTCTCTAATAATGAGAAGGCTGAGGCATATGTATATGCATCTCGAGCTAGCATTGAAGAGAGTGATCCCAAGGCTGCCCTTATGCTTAAAAGCTACATGAAGAAGGAAATAACCGAAGATAATTGCAAGGTATATTGTACTTGGCGTGAAGCTAGAGTACAGGATGAGAAAGTACCTTCGAGACCTGCTGTTAAGTCCGTGCGGACTAGAGACGGTAAGAGAGCGAGGACCTCCGAGGAGGTCCGAGAGAAGGAGTCGAAAGGAACAAGACAAGATAACCAGGAGCTCCGAATTGCTCCGGCAACAAGACTTCACCCGGTAGGCAGTATTATTTCGATACTGCCCCCCGTGCTGCACCCGGATTGGAAGTCCGAGGAGAGATGAGAGTTTAGACGAGAAATTCAAGATAGTAGTCCAGAGACTAATTTGATTTAAAACTAAAGTATATACAGTATAAGCGTGAAGTATTTATATGAGTATTCTACCGGAGATACTCGGAGTAATAAAACAATAGTGTGAGAAGAATGAAACTAAAGAACAATAAGAACATGGAACGTCGGCGACGTTCGGATGTCCGGAGTGGAAAAGAATAATAAAAGCGAATAGGAAACCGTGAATTTGTAAAGTGAACCATATGGAAAGATTGAATAGATGTCAGGAAGAAGAAATCAAAGAAGTTCTAGAAACCGGAGGTCTGACCCGGAGTTCCGGCGCATAGCTGTAACAGTATCTCCCTCTTAGGGTTCTTGCCCTCAAGAACCCTAAGTCCCAAGTCCCAAGTCCCAGGTCCGAAGTCTCAAGTCCGACCCTGCCCCTCGGAGTGAGATGTGTCCGAATTTTCAACATCGACCAAATCCTGCCAAACAATGGATTGGTATAAAAGCCTAGCCTGCAAACCTCTAAGTTCCCCCCAACCCCGCACTCCTCAACCCCGTAAGCTCAACACAAAAATGCCAGCAACTCGAGCCAACACCCCCACGTTCGAAACTGAATACCCCCTTCCGGCACCATTCGGACGTCCGGAACCTGAACCCCGCGTAAAGCCTGCATTGCCTCGAAGGAAGACACCGGAGAATGCGGAGGAGTTTGATAGAATAAAATTGGCGATTGCCATGGGTAAGTTTTTTCTGTCCGCGGATGTCCGATACTCAATGTCCTTTTTAGTTGAACAGGAGGAGGATAGGGAGTGGGCCGAATATGACAAGGCAAAGAATGAGTGGACAGAGGAAGTCCGGAGGATTCAGGAGTGGCGTCAGGAGGCGCAAGAGAAGTGGAGGGCGGAGGAGCGAGAACGAAGGAGGAGAGAAGTTGAGGAGGCACAGAGAATTTTGGATGAGGAGAAACGGAGGGCCGAGGAGGAGAGTGAGGCGGAGGAGGAGAGGAAAGCCAGGAGGGCTATTGAGAAGGCCGAGGAAGCAAGGAGAAGGAAGGAGAAGAGGGACGGAAAGAGGAAAGCGCAAGAGGAACCGGAGGCCGGTGGGTCTCCTAAGAGAAAGAGAAAAAATGTGGTATCAGCGGTACGTGAACAAACATGAGTATTGGACTAGATTTATAACAAAATTTTAGTCTATTGTAATTTCAGATGGAGAAGAAGAAGAAGAGACCGGAGGTCCGAGCTCCCGACCCGCATGCCTGCAGTGTCGGGCACGACACTATCAATGTTCCGGGCGACCTCGGAACACAAAATCTACTTCCTGCGACGAATGCAGGAAGCAAAAATCAAGATGCTCGTTTTCGGAGCGAGTCGGCGCTCCGAGCACCACCACCACTTCCCTATCTCCGGCTTCCCTCGAGCTGCTCATGCAGCAAAATGAAGAAATACTATCCCGGTTAGCTAGGTTAGAGAAGAAGGTCGAGGGACGAGCAGGAGAGCCTCGGGACTCCGCGGAGCTCTCCGACTTGGACTTGGTGAACCGGCGGATCGATGACGTTGACGCCGCCGTCTACTCAACTAGAGAAGAGGTCTCTAGTTGGGGTGTATTCTTGGCGGAACGGACCTGCGACTGGGCCCTTGCCTTGGGAATGGCAATGGGTGCCACGACTCCTGTTCAGGGGTCCTATATCATGAACCAGGCGATAATCAACGCCTCGATCCGGCTCGCCGAAATGGGCCGGGAATTACACTTTGCTTGGGAGCGCGACCAAGCAGAGCGATCGGATGCCCGTCCGGAGGTGCGAGAGCCGACGTTGCCTAGTGTCATGAACAGTAGGATGGTGCAAGGAGTACTGGGCGGAGAGGCCGCTCAGTTGACTGAGTTTTTTGAGCAGGTGGACGAGATCTGTACGGGGCTCCGAGAAGTACCGGCAGAGAGGATCAGAGAAGAAGAGGAAACGAATACTCGCTATACCGCGGAGGAGCGAAAGATGTTCGCTGAAAGGCGAAAAGAAATTGAAAGACGACGGGAAGAGCGAGGAGGTCCGAGTAGGACATGAATAGAGAAGGAGTTGTAGATAGAAAAGAAAAAAGAACTTGTATATAATATGTCTTTTGTTTTGTTTTTCTTGATAGCTTTTGTTTTGTTTTGTATAAAGAAATGTCTGTTTTTTATAACGAGATAAGCGTGATAGAAAGAGAGAGAGCAAAAGGGATAGAGAGAAAGAAAGAAACACCAAGACCGTCAACGTCCGAGGACGTCCGATCAGATTGTCAACTTCGACAGAGGTCCAGGTTTGTCCGGATATCGGACATGGAACTCCTGGATGTAGTCTTCAGCTGTGAGTTCATCAGCTAAGACCCATGAAAATTCTTCATCCGTCCCTTCATAACCAAGCCATTGCACATAGTACAATAGCGGACACTTTCGGCGTCTCCGGTCCAGCTTGGAATCCAGTATCTGAGCAATCTCGTATTCAACTTCACCGTTGACCTCAACCGGCGGAGGCGGAGGTTGTGAACGGTTAGGAATGGTGTTGGGAGGTGCTGGTTCGAGTTGAGAGACATGGAATACTGGATGTACGGACCGGAGGTAGTCCGGAAGCTGTAGTGTATAAGCAAGGTTACTAGGTCGAGCTAGTATTTTGAATGGACCTAAATATTTCTCGGAAAATTTAGCTGTAGGACGAGTAGAACGAATGTGCTTAGCGTTAAGATATACTTCTGAGCCAATGGGCAATTCCGGAGCCGAGGACCTCCGCCGGTCAGCTTGTTCCTTGTAACGAGTCTGAGCGAGAGTAATCTCATCGCGTAGAAAAGCATGGAGCTCATCAAGGTTGACCACAAACTGTCGAGCCCGGTCGGATGCGAGGTCGTATTCCGGATGTATTGAAAGGTTTGGGTGATAACCTTTGTTGGCAAAGAAGGGTGAAATACCAGTGGAGCTGTTCGGAGCGTTATTGTAGGCAAACTCTGCAATGGCCAAGAGTTCATCCCAGTCATCCTGTTGGTAAGAGCAATAAATTCGGATGTACTGTTCCAGAGTTTGGTTAGCTCGTTCAGTTTGTCCATCAGCCTCCGGATGATAACCGGAGGTGAAATGGAGCTCCATCTGCAATGCTTTACCTAAAGCCCTAAAAAACTGCGAGACAAATTCAGAGCCCCGGTCGGAGGTGACGTGCCGAGGAACACCGTGTTTGGAAAATACGTGAAGGACGAAAAGTTGGGCTAGCTGTTCAGAGGTTATGGTGTCAAAAGTAGGAATAAAAATGGCTTGCTTAGATGCCCTGTCTACCACGACTAGAATGGCTGTAAAGCCATGAGAGTCCGGAAGTTGTTCAATGAAGTCCATGGATATGGAATCCCAAGGACGTTCCGGAACTGGGAGAGGTTGAAGAAGACCATAAGGACGGTGTCTACGGCTCTTGTTGCGACCGCAAACAGTGCAGGATTGCACGTAGGACCGGACGAACTCCCGGATCCGAGGCCAGGTATACTGTCTTCGGATGACCTCGAGTGTCCGGTTCTGCCCAAAGTGTCCCGAGAGTGGATGGTCATGGAAATATCGAAGTACCTGAAGCCGTAAGTCACCCGAATCTGGAACATAAATGCGACCGTCGAGCCGGAGTTGTCCGGAGTTGTCTAAAGTCCAACGTTTGTTAGCATCATTATTGGCAAGTGACATACCTGCCTTGGACTCCGAGTCCGAAGCTAGAGATTCTCGGATCGACTGGTGTAGTTTGTCGAGGTCCATAATGATACTAGCGCGAAGGACTGGACCTTCTAGGAAGGTTGCTCGAAGTGAAGTCGATAGTTGTTCTTGGGTGAAAATCGGTTTCAGATTCTGTGGATTGACCGTAGCGTAAGTGCTATCTCCCTCTTTTGGGTAGACGTCCCAACGTCGAGTCAGAGCATCAGGTTTTGCTCCGAGGCGTCCCGGTCGGAACCGGATTACCATATTAAAGTGAGACAAGTATTCACTCCATCTAACCTGTTGGCGTGTCAAGACCTTGGTAGTACTGAAGTACTCCAAGTTCTTATGATCTGTGACCACGTCGACCGGCGTTGCGGAGCCCTCCAAGTAATGCCGCCAGTGTTGGAAAGATTCAAAGATGGCGAGGAGCTCCTTGTCGTGGGTGTCGTAGTTGAGCTCGGCGGCATGAAGGGTCCGAGAAAGAAATGCGACTGGATGGATTTCTCCATCGTCCATACGAAGTGAAAGAATTGCCGCTATGGCGTAGTCCGAGGCGTCCGTTTCCAGGATTATCTGTCGGTCAGGTTCCCAGTGAGTTAGAACAGGAGCGGAAAGAAAAGCAGATTTAAGTGAATCAAAAGAATGTTGACACTCCTCGGACCATTTCCAAGGAATACCTTTGCGAGTAAGACGAGTTAGTGGAACCACGATACCAGAATAGTTGAAGATGAAACGGCGATAGAAATTACAGAAACCAAGGAAGGACTGAATGTCTTTGATGCGTCCGGGTCGAGGAAGGGGCCAATCGACGATGGCCTTAACCTTCTCCTCGGACATCCGAAGACCGTCCGGTGACAGAATGTAACCGAGGTATTCAACAGTTTCGGAGTCGAAGACACATTTGTTGGGATTGCAGAATAAGCCGTGCTTCCGGAGGCGTCGGAGAACCTCGCGGACATGTTTTCGATGGTCTGCTCGGTTGTCCGAATAGATTAGAACGTCGTCAAGGTAGACAATAACGTAGACGTCTAGTAAGTCAGCAAATATTTCATTTACAAACCGTTGAAAAGCCGCCGGAGCATTGGTTAGTCCCTCGGGAATGACCTTCCATTCGTAAGAGCCGTATCTGGTGCGGAAAGCAGTTTTCCATTCGTCTCCCTCGGCGATCCGGACCAAGTGGTAAGCATGTCGAAGATCAAGCTTGGTATAGATTTTCGCCTTTTTAGGAGCGTCGAGGAGGTCGGAAATTAATGGTAAAGGATACCGGTCCTTGCGGGTAATCTTGTTCAAGCCACGAAAATCTACACAGAGACGGAGTGAGCCATTCTTTTTAGGAACAAACAATACCGGCGCTCCGTGTTTAGATGAAGAGGTCGTAATGAATCCGTTGGCGAGATGCTTGTCCAAGAAAGCCCTAAGGGCCTCTAGTTCCTTCGCGGACAGTGGGTAAACACGTCCGAGAGGAGGTTCAGCACCGTCCTCTAAGTCGATTTTAAGGTCGTAAGGGCGGTACGGTGGTAAGACTTCTGAAAGACCTTCATCAAAAACGTCAGCAAAATCGTGATACTCTTCCGGTATTCCGGAGAGATCAACAGGTGAATGGATAGATGCTGCGTTACCAGTAACGGAGGCAACCGGACGTCCGTAGATCACAATGGGATCTTGTCCAGCTTCCTTGCAAGCCCGTATGAATGCTGCAGCACCAATAAAAGCAATATCCGGATCCGACGGGTCTGAAATTCTTGCTCCCATTTGCGTGACGGTTGGATATGAGTAGATGGGTTCAAAGGGAAAGTTCGCCTTCCGAGGACGAGAACGAGAGGTAGGTGTCGGAGATGCGTCGATGGACGCGACCTCAACCGGAGTTGAAGATGCAGCCTGCGGAATGGGAGATGGAACTGTTTGGTCAGTGTTTCGGAATGAAATAACTCCTGTGACCCAGTCAACCAACGGGTTGTAGCGGGTGAGAAAGTTGTATCCTAAAACAGCTTTACAAGACGAATCCAAAGAAGTGACAAAAAAGTCAAGAGACAAGGTCTCCCCGGAAGGAAATTGAACTGGTAAAGTAACTAGCTCTTCAATTAATGAAGAAGCGGTTGAACCATCAAGAAGGCGTAGTCGAACCGGAGGAACCGGAGTTACCGGAAGAAAATAATCATGAACAAATTTTGAATCGAGGAAACTATGAGAAGAACCAGAATCAAGTAACGTAGAAAATTTCAAAAATGAAGTAGACTGATTTTCGGGCTCCCTAACGAGGCCCTTGAGGCCCGAGGAGCTCCGATCGATACAAAGTGGTAATACAAGTGAATCAGAGTGGTGTAAAAGAGCGGACGCGTTGAGAGTAACCTCGGAGATGACACGATCGTGGCCAACGCAACCCAAATTTCGTGTCGAGGCATCTGGGCTGCGGACTATTTTTCCGACTCCTTTGGAGTCGGTTTGGAGTCCTCCGAAGTTACCTCCGAAGCTCGTCCACGAGCCTCATTCAACTTCTTCCGCTTATCACAATTATCCATAGTATGATTACCTCCACAGAAGAAACATAACTTCAACTTCCGGCGCCTGTCCTTCTCCGCCTGCGTCAACTTCCCATCCTTTCCTAGCCTATCTGCGTATGGCTTTGGCGTGGTCGAAGAGGAATTTGTCTTGCCGGAGTTAGAACCGGAGCCAGAACCAGAACCAGAACCAGAGTTTCCGGAGTTCGAGCGGTTGTTAGAAGAAGAGGAGGGCTTGTTGAAACTGCCACTCTTCTTCTTCTGCGAACCGGATTGTGAAGTAGAGGATCCACTTCCGGAGTTACCGGAGCCTCCACCGGACATTCGCTGTTCTCGCTGCTTTTCAGCAGAGTGAGCCCAGTGGTGAGCGTCGATTTTTGTGGCTTCCTTCCGGGTCCCCTGATAAGTTTTCGGATACTCGATCCGCATGAGTTCGTCCTTAATACGAGAAGGCAAACCTTGATAATAGGCCCAACGTAGAGCAGCTTGATCCCAAAGAACCATTGCTGCGTAGGCTCCGAATTTCACATTGTAGTTACGGATCCGATCCGTATCCCTCATTTTGAGCCCACTGAGGCGTTGCTCAGCCTCCGCTTCCATATCATACTCTCCGAAATTTTCCATCAGCTCCTGCATGAAGGCCTGATAATTGACCATCCATGCCGGAGGATCGTCCGGATCCGGGTTCAGAAGCTCTGGCTGGAAATATTCCAGAGCTGATCCAGACAAATAAGAGAGCGCAAAAGTGATCTTACGATCGTCAGAAGAGAAATATTGAGGCCGATCTGAGTGGTGAAGGGCCAAGGAAATGATGAAGTTTCGGAGCTTCCGCGGGTCCGAGCCGTCAAAAACGTCTGGCTCCTTCAAGCGCGATTTGCTCTCCGGAGCTGCGGATGCCTGTGTATTAAATGCCCTAGCCATGTTAGTAAAACCAGCCATGCTAGTGGTAAGAAACTCCTGCATCATCCGCCTAAAATCTTCATCACCGGTGCCACCGGTACCCCCGGAAGGTTCCCCAGGACCTCCAGGACCACCCGGTCCACCGCCACCATTTCCACCTGGTCCTCCAGGCCCGCCAGGTCCACCTGGACCTCCATGGCCTGGTCCACCACCACCATTACCTTCATCGCCTTCTCCAGGATCCCCACCATTACCTTCTATTCCTTCTGGCTGATCTCCAGCCTCTCCTTCCGTCGCCGCTGCGATAATGTCATCGTCTTCGTCATTCTGCTCTTCAGGAGCAGTATCTGAAACGTCTTCATGTATCGGTAATACTCCCGGCATTGTGGAAGTTCGACGAGTCGGAGTTACCGGAGGATTTCGGAAACCAGGCAGGTGTCCTGGTGAGAATAGGGTCGATAGGACCGGAGGTTGTTGAGAAAGGCGTGAGCCTCGGCTTGGTGAGACGAATTCACTTGCGCGAACTGAGTATAGACCGGATCTCCGCCGCTCACGAAGAGCATTGGGATCACGACCTTGGTAAAATGGTGCATGAGACTGTGAAGCCTCAAGTAAGGGGTTCATAGGATGTTGTGACATGATTAATGGCAGCACAGAGAAGAGTTTTAAATACTGTTAAGTCCGTGCAGACTAGAGACGGTAAGAGAGCGAGGACCTCCGAGGAGGTCCGAGAGAAGGAGTCGAAAGGAACAAGACAAGATAACCAGGAGCTCCGAATTGCTCCGGCAACAAGACTTCACCCGGTAGGCAGTATTATTTCGATACTGCCCCCCGTGCTGCACCCGGATTGGAAGTCCGAGGAGAGATGAGAGTTTAGACGAGAAATTCAAGATAGTAGTCCAGAGACTAATTTGATTTAAAACTAAAGTATATACAGTATAAGCGTGAAGTATTTATATGAGTATTCTACCGGAGATACTCGGAGTAATAAAACAATAGTGTGAGAAGAATGAAACTAAAGAACAATAAGAACATGGAACGTCGGCGACGTTCGGATGTCCGGAGTGGAAAAGAATAATAAAAGCGAATAGGAAACCGTGAATTTGTAAAGTGAACCATATGGAAAGATTGAATAGATGTCAGGAAGAAGAAATCAAAGAAGTTCTAGAAACCGGAGGTCTGACCCGGAGTTCCGGCGCATAGCTGTAACACCTGCGTATGAGGGTCTCGAGGCAGCTACTGTATTCAATACGGCTGCTCGAACTGAGAAAATGGTTCGGCGAATGCCAAACTTACACTGTAGGATCCTACCTCGTGGAAGTAAGGCTAGATTTCGAAAACCGTTTGCAGTATTCGGCAGTAAGTACAAACCTGTGGCAATAAAAGTGAAACCAGTAAAAACTACGCTTCCAGAAGAGTTCAGGATAGAAAGGCACATAACTGGTGACCCGCTAGAAGGGATGCCAACTTTGTCACCAAATCCACCAGACTTCACACCTGGAGAACGTTATAATGAAGAAAGAAAAGCTATTATTGAGAAGAATCATGATGAAGACTTCTTATGGCCTGAAGAAATGAAGCTAGTACATCACTTAATGAAGGTACAAGAGAAAGGTTTTGCATGGGAAGCTTCAGAAGGGGGAACTTTCAAGACAGAGTTCTTTCCACCTGTTAAATTTCCTGTTATACCACATACTCCATGGGTCGAGAGGAATATACCTATTCCGCCCGGGATCTATGGAGATGTATGCAAAATAATTAAAGATAAGATTGATTCTGGGGTCTACGAACCCTCGAGCTCCTCTTATAGATCCAGATGGTTCTGTGTTTTGAAGAAAGATGGCAAAAGTTTACGGCTAGTACACAGTCTAGAACCGTTAAATAAGGTCACAATTCAACACTCAGGCATACCTCCTGCTACGGCTGATATAGCTAGAAGCTTTGCAGGCAGATCTTGTATTGGACTGCTAGATGTATTTGTAGGCTATGATGAAAGGCTCGTAGATGAGGGATCGAGGGATTTGACGACGTTTCAAACTCCTTTTGGCCCTCACCGACTTGTAAAACTACCAATGGGTTGGACTAACTCAGTACCAATCTATCATGATGATATCACTTATATATTGAAAGAAGAAATTCCACACATAACGAGACCCTATATAGATGATGTTCCAGTGAAAGGACCGTCTACTAGATATGAGCTCGAAGGTGGAGGATACGAAACAATTCCTGAGAACAGTGGAATTAGAAGATTTGTATGGGAACACATGCAAAATATGAATAGAATTGTTCAACGAATGAAACATGCTGGAGGAACCTTCTCAGGACCTAAAGCATTCATTTGCTGCGCAGAAGGAAATGTTGTGGGACATAGAGTCTCGTATGAGGGTGAATTACCTGAAGAAAAGATGGCTAAGACCATTTTGTCATGGGATGCAACCCAATGGACGAAGCGTACACACGTTAAATCATTCTTGGGGACTGCAGGACAACTCAGGATGTTCATTAAAGACTATGCAAAGAAGGCTAGACCCCTCACGAGGTTGACTAGTTCACAAGTTCCCTTTGAGATAGGAGAAAAAGAGTTAGAAGCCGTCGAGCTATTAAAAGAAGGCATTAGAAATGCTCCTGCATTGAAACCAATTGATTATTCGTTGTCTAGCGGCATTACTCTAGCAGTGGATACATCATGGATGGCTGTAGGATATTATTTATACCAAAGAGATCCTAAAGATCCTAAGAAGAAGTTTTATAACTACTTTGGATCTATAACATTAAATGAACGAGAAGCAAGGTTCTCACAGCCTAAGAGAGAGTTATATGGGCTCAAGCTCGCGCTAGCCCATACTTACTACCAAACTTATGGTTGTAGGGATCTAACTGTAGAAACGGATGCTAGCTACATAAAAGGGATGTTAGATAACCCAAGTAGTGGCCCAAATGCAACTATTAATCGTTGGATTGAAGAAATAAGAAAGTATCACTTTGAATTGGTACATATCAAGGGGTCTATACATGGACCTGATGGACTATCTAGACCACCACCGGGTAGTGAACCAACAGAGAGATTACCTGCTGAAGAGGAAGATTATCTAGATGAAGATGATGGGGAACCATTGCGGTTTCGTCAGGAAGATGAGAATGAGCAGGGCCCTTATGACTTTGAAGACTTTAAGCATGAAATAGACTCTAGAGGTGGATACTTACAGGGTCTAGCCTTGTCAGTAGAAGACTTCGAAGATGATATTCAAGAATTAATTGAAGAAGAACGAAGATTCGCCTACTGGCGAGAACACATACTATTTGAACAAGGAAAGACTCTAGATCAGTTTGCACAGGTTCTAGTAGCTCCTGAATCGACAGAAGAATGGGAACATGATCATCCTTATATGGAAGAACATAGAACTACCATAGGGATTGAGCTAGATCGACTGCTACCAAGAATAAAAGAGTTCTTAATGCATCCTGAATCGGATATGCTGGATGAGATGGATGCTCGAGCTCGAAAGAAATTTCTTTCGAAGGCGTCTCGATACTTCGTCGACAAGAAAGGACGTATGTATTGAAGAAATGATGAAGTTGGTGGACAACATCAGCTAATAGTTGAGAAAGGACGCCGTATGTATATCCTGCATAGTGCTCATGATCATTTGGGACACAAAGGAATGTATGCTACGAAGGCTGTGATAGAAAAGAGGTTCTGGTGGCCAGAACTGGAGCGAGATGTCAACTGGTTCGTGAAAACGTGTCAGGCATGTCAAGATCGAGCTCTAGCGCTATTGAAAATACCACCTACCCTTACTCACACCCCTTCTCTGTTCCAGAAGGTACATGTGGATGTATTCAAAGTATCTCCGGCTAGTAATGGCTGTAAGAACGTTGTACATGGCCGATGTGCTTTATCTTCTTGGTCAGAGGGACGAGCAATCAGAGATGAGACAGCTCGAGCCTTAGGCGAATGGTTCTTTGAAGATATAATATGTAGATGGGGTTGCCCTCAAGAAGTGGTAACTGATAATGCTAGAAGCATGATTGCAATGTTGAAATGGCTGGAAGAGAAGTATGGGATTAAAGGGATTCGTATCTCAGCCTATAATTCTCAAGCCAATGGAAAGATTGAAAGAGCACACTTTGATATCCGTCAAGCTTTAGTAAAAGCAACGGGAGGTGATCTTAAACGTTGGTACTGGTTTCTCAAACATGTGCTTTGGGCAGACAGAGTAACAACTAGAAGAGGATTTGGATGTTCTCCTTACTTCTTAGTAACTGGAGCAGAACCAATACTGCCTCTAGACCTTATAGAATCAACTTGGTTGGTAGAAGTACCAGATAGAGTCCTTACTTACGAAGAATTGATCGGCTACAGGGCTAGAGCCTTGGCAAAGCATAGAACTCATGTTATGGGCATGATTTCCAGGGTCGACGAAGAGAAAAGAAGAACTATGAAGAAGTTTGAACAAGATTATGAACATGTAATAAAAGACTATGATTTCAAACCTGGAACTCTAGTACAAGTTCGAAACACTCAAATTGAGAAGAGCTTGGACAGGAAGATGTATCCAAGGTATAGAGGACCTATGATTGTCATCAGACGAACTAAGGGTGGTGCCTACATTATTGCTGAAATGGATGGCTCGGTACTTAAAGAAAAGATTGCTGCCTTTCGCGTACTGCCGCATTTTGCAAGATATGAGCCTATAGACCTACCTACGAACGTGCTAGACCTCATAGACCTTACTGCAGAACAGTTAGAACGTATGGTGAACGAAGATGAGGATACTTACGACGAACAAAGTCGAGATTACATTTTTGACTCCATTCCGAACTTAAGAATGCCTCGAGATGAGGAATATGAAGATGATTCTGATGAAGAAGATGATCATCCTTCTCCTGAGAGGGATTTAAGCGCAGAACCTGAAGAGATCACTGGAGTGCGGACTAGAAGCAATAAACAGTTTGTTCTATTGCGTCGAAGTGGTACTTAATCGATATTCTGAAGGCTCGAAGTAATGACAGTAATAAGAAACTCAAAAGAGTTATATGTACGAGGGTATAGGAACTATATCATGAGTTGGGAGTGTAAAGTAGGTTGGAGACTCTGAATATAGGGTCTAGCGCCTATTCTCACAACAATTCAGTTAGAAAGAACTAGATTACGGAGATCGACGAAACTTACTTAGGCACTGCTAGAGTTGGTAGCTGTGGTATCAGCTGAGCTAGACCCAGCCTCCTCCATGGTAGCATCTTGAGGGGTCTCCGAAGATGAAGAATCAGCGGTTTGCTTGTCCTCATCGGACTGAGAGACGACTAAATTGCTCTCGTTGAATGTTGTCCATCTGTTTAACAACGAACTGGTATTGATTGGCATGGAAATGTACAGCATGCTGAAGAGTGACTTGTTCGGTACGAAGGAAATTGAGAACTGAGCGTAAAGCTTCGACGCTAAGCTTGGGCAGTTCGAGATATGGAGTGAGCGCGATATGACGGAAAGTTGTAGCGATGGCGGCTTCTCGTAGGGTCTTATCCTCTGGTCAATATGATCAGTAGGGTCGAGACAGGGAGAACCCATGCTTACTTACCCTCAATATCCTCACGAAGATCGGAAATGGGTTGCTCGAGGCGAATGCGCTTGCCATTGGCAGCTGCAATGTTATCCTGAGCAACTGATAAGTAATACATGGCCTTGAGGTAGGAACGAGAACGTACATCCATTCCAGGTACATCGCCGAGGGCCAATGAAAGAGTAGAAGAACGATTCGCGACGTCCTGAACGTTCGGCGAAGTTATAATATGATGGATAAGAAGACACCGCACTTACCCTGACCTTCTTGTTGAACTTGAGGCCAGGTGGAAGGCTTAATTCTTGAGAAGGGGCATGCATGGATGCAGAAAGACCCAATGCGGCTGCGAGTCCGGCTTTATAGTCCTAAACTTAGGTCAAGTCGGAGTCTCGACCTAAGAAATATGGATACTTACTGGAGTAGAAGCAATCCGACCTCCGACGAACTCGATCTCATCATCATCATCATCGTCTTCGATGATAAGAGGAGATTTAACGTTCTGTGAAGAGTATAGAATGAAGCTTGTAAAGATTAATGAGGAAAGAGGAGAGTTACCTTGCGCTTGCGAGTGGGCTGTCGAAGCACCTCGAGCTTGGCAAAGAACTCCTCGAGCCCATTTAGATGGTAGGGACGATTTACCCCATCAATCTCTGTAATAGCTATCACAGTGTTGAGTCCTTTCTGGAAGGTATCAAAGGCGATATCATCCTTGGCCACCACTTTGGCATTCAAAGGCTTTGACTATGAAGAAATATGAGCTCGACGAAGCCTGAAGAATATAATAAACAAACCATATGATCGGCTAGAGCCGTCACGACTGGTCCTAGAAGCTTGGGACTGGCTTTGGGGAAGGCTTGAACGGCTTGAGCGGCAGTAATGGCCTCTTGAGTCTCCTTTAACCATTGATCCCTCTCGGGCCAGGTCTTGTTGGATCCTCGAGCCATGTGACGATGAAATATGAACGAGAAGAAGACGAAAGTAAGGTCGAGAATGCAGGTTGAAGGTCTTAAAGTGTACTGATAACTTGGACCCACCTTCGGCGACCCTCCTTTATACTTTTCTGACTGAAAGCGGAACTCCTGGTCCCTTCGACGAAGTAACATGCCCGACTGATTAAGGCACCCTGGACTTAACTAAGGACTAGCCGAGATATGCAGCGGGGACGCTGAACTTCTTTTGGTTTGGGGGAGAGGAGTCCATCTAGGACATAGAATTTTGAAATTTCTAAAGATTTCATAAAAACGAAACTTAAGTGTTTTAGATTTCAATAAATCAACATCTAAGATTGGTTGAAACGAACAAATAAGTGCCTGAGGCACAGAAGTGATAAGTAAGGGCACGAGACTTATAAATAAAGGGGTCTAGTTACTACTTATTACCTTCGAGCTGGGATTTCTCTAAGTCGAGTCCATACTTACAGCCTCGACGAAGGCAATCTTAAAGATATTAAATTAAATTTGAACTTAACAATGGATTCACACATAAAGAAAGAACATGAAAGCTTTTATTTGGCACTAAGGCCACGAGATTTCTATGTACATGGTACAAGAAATGAAAAACAAAGATATTTGGGCCTCTATGAAGAGAACCCTTGCTAGATATAATGATTTTGGAGCTCTATAAAGAGACTCCCTGCTGCGATGTAATGAAAATATTATTTAAAGTCCGAAGACTGTAGGCTACGCCTCGACGAAGATCCCGAGTCACCTCTCCGGACTATCCTCTGCCAGGATCCGACCAACGCTTTCCTCCTCCACCGGGGAACGGGCGGTGTTGAGTGTCGTAATGGTAGGGAGGGAGGATGGAAAGGAAGAACCAGCCGACGCAGGTACCCGGGAAGATGAAGCATTTGCCGAAGAGCGAAGAGGCACGAGAGCCGAGGTTACCATGCGCTCGATGGTGCTGCGAGTGTCGGATTTAGAGAAGTCGAGGGGAAGGCGCGACGAACTCGGTTGGATCTGAAAACCAGTCTCCGTTTTCACCAAGCTCGAGTCTCGATCCAAAACCGACATGTCCCAGCCCAAGCCCGCGCCTATCATCTTCAAATCTTTGATTTCGTCCTTGAATGAAGGGTCGTTACGATGAAGAATGTTGAAAAGAAGGGTAGGATCGGTGACTGAACCACGAAGGTGCTCCTGGTCCCGCTCGATGGACTCGCGAAGCTTGTTGGCGTTGTCGGCGAGGTCCAAGACGCTGCGGCGAAGTTGGTCGTATACAGAGATCTTCTCGACGAGACCAATAACTTCTGCGCCGAGGTCTGAATAAGGAGGAAATGAGAAAAGATGTTAAATAAAAAGAAATAAATGATTAAACTTACTATGAGAACCTTGACGAGCCAACCCGTAGATCGTATTTCGCATCTCGAGGGCACGAGCCGGCGTCAGGGTCCATGAACAAGGTTGCCTGCTTTTGAAGCAGACGGCGCATTTGTAGGAGGTGCTCTGTATTTCGGGCGGGACACACTTCTCTGCTGCGTGAGCTGCGGTACATCGCGTACATGGCAAGCTGCCAGTGAGCTATAAAAGATAAATGAAAGAGTAATAAAATTAAGAAAGAGACTTACTGCGTCGATGGTTCGAGTTGCATGGAGCAAGTCGGCAAGGTTGAAGACCGTGTCGCTAGCAGGATGTGTGAAGAGGCCGGCCTCGGAGACCTGATGAGAAGGACCAGCCCTCGCTGATGAAGCAGGAGCAGGGGTCGGCGACCTTTCGCTAGCAACAGGAGATGGCTCTTTGGGAGTCGGGGCCTTTGCCTTAGGCTTGGGCTTCGGTTTGGGCTTCACTGCGCGAACGGGTGGACCAGTCTTGAGTGTTTTGGAAGGAGTGGACGCGCGAGGCTTCTTAAAAGAGAAGAGATCCATGTCGTCGTCGTCTTCTAGCAGCTCGAGCGCTCGCTTTTTCGAAGTCAGAACAGGCTAGAATATGAAAGGATATAAGAAAGAAATTTGAAGGGAATAGGAAGAAGAAAACGAACCTCAGGCTTGACTTGGACGGACTCGTCGTCAGACTCGAGGACCTCATCCTCTGAGTTGCTAAGAACGGTATCGTCGTCGCCACAATCGTCGCCGAGGATGGTATCGAAGTCGTGAAACTAGGAAATTATATTGAATAAGATTAAAAAGATTACGGTGGAATAAGGACTTACAGGCTCGAGACTATGTTTCTCCTGTCGATTGTCCTTCGAGATATACCAACCAGTCTTGTGAAGAGATGGGAGTCGAGATTCGAGGGGGTTGCAAAGTCGCACTAAAGCTAGCCACACCGGGCGCACATGCGGACAGAAATCCTCGATGTCGAAGTCGACGTGCTCAAAGAGAGTATCCTAGAAGAGAAAATGTAAGAATGAAAGATTAAAACTATAAGAAATACAACATACCATGAAGGGAGTGGCACTTTCCACGGCCTTGGTCATTTCTGAGACCTTGGGGGGATTCTTTCGTGGTTTATCAAAGTAACGACGATAGACGTCGACAATACATGCGATGACTTCATTGGCTTGTTCGTGAGGGTTGATCTGCGCGGTCTTTCGACCGGCTCGAGTTTTCTTGGCCACTGCCGAAATTTGAGAAGAAGAGGCTGCTTTGCCCTTCCCTTTGGAAGCTTTGCCGGTAGTTCGCGCCATTAGAAGAAAAGAAAAGAACAAGTATGTATAGAGAAAAACAGAAGGCTAGAGCCACTCTGAGTGAAAAATAGAGAGAAAGGAAGAATGGGCGTGAAAAAGTTGAAGTCCGTTTACTTATGGAACGACTCACCTGACCACGTTCCCACGGCGCACGGACCAGTGAAAGGCTGAGAGATGCGTGAAAAGAAAGAATAGAGAAGCAAGAAACTGAATAAGAAATGTGAAAGAGGAAAAGAGACGGAAAGTCACTTGCCTGAAAAGAACCTACGGCAATTGCCGAAGGCAAACAACTGGCCGAGAGTATTTTGGTCGGAGTTTGAAGTTTGATGATCGGCATAGACCGGCAAAAAGCAATGAACAGTGTACCACTGCTTCGGCGAACTCTGAGATGTGTGTGAATAAGTATTATATAATCAACAGGCTGTCTGCGAAGCTTTAGAATGTATCTTTGGGTGTATGACTGACCGATCACCAGACCGGGGACGGTCTAGATTTGGTTTGGGGGAGATGTTGCGCTGAAAACGCATACACACCTGAAATACCTGAAATTAAACGATTTCTACTGTGAATATGATGGGAATAAAGGGCTAGACTATGTCCCATAGTGCTAGCTAAAACATAGAACACGAATAGTTAAAGGCTCGAAGTGAAAGGACTACGATGTACGAGTATGCATCAAGACCTTATGGCTGATATGCCTCTAGACCTTCGGCGAAGTAACTACCTGCTGCGAGACTGTACAGTATGGTCAGACCCACCCTGCCTGGCAAAGAGCCCTTCGTCTGGAAGTCGCTATTCAAGTATCTGTGTAATCCACGGGACTTAGGAAGGAAGAAACTACACACACACAGGCGTAATAGCCTCATGAGCCTCGATAATGTCGAAAGGACAAAGCTAGAGGTATCGCCGAGCCATCAAAATGGTTTGTTCGAACTTAGCCGACCTCCTAGAACCTGCAGATTGATGATATACTGGAGATAACGCTTTATGATCGGAAATATATGATCGACGATTCCGTTCCGAGATACTAGATGGTCAAAGCTATGAAAATGATCAGTCTCGATGACTGTATAATAACTTATTAGTAAAGTAATGACAGAATTGACCTTCGAGCGCTGGATATTGGTATATCTACGAGGTGCTATGGGGTCTAGATGTCGAAATAGGAGAAAATACGGAAGCCCGACGGGATAAATGACTAGAAACTGCCCTCGGCGCCCCTATAAGTACACTGTAAAACAGTTACGAAGATGAATAATAACGAAATGCATAGGAGTAGTTCGTTTAGAATGGCTCGAGCGCATGATAAGAAGGGTCTAGATGTACCAAAAACATCACTAAAACATAATACTTACACATATATACCCAAGAACTGCACATAATTACCCTCTAGACGTGCCTACTTACCCAACTCAGTCATATTGTTTCTGTTTATATCCATTTTATACTCGATGTTATCCCTCTGTTCCTTTTAATTACTCCACTCAGTTTTCTATCTATTTATGAAATACTTACAAGCAGTAGAGTACATATACTGTCATGTATAGGGTCGAGCGCCCCAGGTTACGACTGCCCGCCAAATTGGAGAACTTTACGTATCTTCTAGAGCGTTAAATCGCAGAAGGCCTCTTGATTGTGAACGTCAGGCCCCGGTTCTTCGAGCTGGTAGAGGCGGACTATTAGGAATTGCAGTGCTTTAATAGAGTGCTAAATATCTGAACATCTGTTGTGTTTGAACTGTCTGTCTGTCTGTCTGTCTGTCTGTGTCTGTCTGTCTGTGTCTGTCTGTCTGTGTCTGTCTGTTTGCTGTTTCTGGTACTCGTCGAAGGGTCTAGACGGTGATCTTACAGTTCAGTTAGTCTTTCCAACAGTCTAGCTCGACTTTAGTCAGTTTTCTGCGTGCGGAATCTTTGCCAATGCCAGACTACACTCGCTTTTACAAGGCAACCTTTGAGTTTAGACGAGTTCCTACGTCTTAGAGTGCTCATTACGCTGCTATTACCGCGTAAGGTAGGGATGAAGTATAGTACGCGGTAACAGGGTATCCTATATCGGGTTATAATCTTGCCGCTTTTAGAAAGTATCGCGGTAGTTCGCTAACGCTGTGTCTCCTTACGTGTTCTACTTCCGCGTCGTCGGAAGTACTTCGTGTTACATTGTACGTCTAGACCCTTCTGTGGCTCAACAGTGGTCATTAGATATGACTAGTGCACGGAGCTACTGCTACCTGGTTTCTAAGTCTGGCCTTCTGAGTAGTGCCGCGGTACCTCGTTACCTACGCGTTGGTTTATACAGTATTGGGGCCATCAAGTTATACACGTCGGACCTTAGAACAAGTGCCGCGACGCTTTACTTGAGTGCATACTTAGGTAATACCTACACTGAGAAGACCCATTTAGTGCCGTTCTACAGTCTTGTACACCTTTGTACACATATACTAGTGGTTGAATGTGCGTAATACACCGCGGAACTTAGGACTATACAGTGTACTTAGTAGGTTTGTACTGGAGTGATCAATCCCGCGAGGCCGAAAATGGTAGTGGTATTCCCGCGGTCGTATCATCTCCCCCTGACTAAAATATCGACTGTCCCAGTCGCTGGGGTCCTACTCAGGGTCTATCCCGGAAAGGCGCATCAACCTCCCTTTTCTGGATATCACAAACTTCTTTCTGACTCATGTAGCGCTCTCCCTCCTTCTTGTCACATCACATGCCATCACGTTACCTTATTGGTAAATCGCCGCGTCTCTTCATTCCTCATCGTCCGGTTACGTTAGTTCCCGGACATACCGGTTATTCAGTTAATGGATTGCCATCGCTTCTTTGTCAAAGCTGTATGTCGTACCCTGAATAAGTGTGTAATACATCAAACTTTTGCTCTCGCGTCTTCTAGGAATGGAACTCGATACTGGCACCATTCTGAGGACCCCATCGCCGCGAGGTGTATATAACCTTCAGCGCCCGGGTGTCGAACTTCAACTTTTTGCTCCCTCTTTCATCACTGGTTTATGCCTATCAAGGCTGAACCCCTTGACTATAACTCTTTAATAGTAAGTGACGCGGTACTTTTTGCGTGTCTTCTTTGCTTAGCTCCGTTTGATAGGCTTTTTCTCCTACTGCTTCTGAGGCCGCCTTTATTATGCCTTCTTCTCAACCCTCGACTTCACGCGTACACAAACGAAGACGACGCGACGCTTTGCCTCGACCCTCTTCTACTTTGCCTTCCGTCCCGGACAGCTCACAGCGGTCTATATCCGCCGCGGAGCTTATCTTGCTTGAACAGATCCATACCGGGCAACTTTCCGTTCAACCTTCCGCGGTACTTCCCATTCCTTCGAACATTCCCGAGGCTTTAGCACCCGTACGCCGTCGTCGAGAGCGCCGTGATAAGGCTTTGTCTGTTCTCAAGAAACGTCGTGCTCGTCATCCTAGTCAATCTGCTCTGGTTAGTTCCGCGTTCGTTTTATCTGTTGTATTTAACTAACTTGCGGTAGCTTACTCCCGTTACCGCTGAGGATCAGGCAAAATTCGCCGATGACTTTTTGGCGTTCCGTGACGAGACCTATTCGCTCCCTCCCGCGACTCCTGTGCCTACTGCCGTTGCAACTCGTCCGCGGCCTCCTCGTACTTTGTCTGACTTGGAGCGCCAACCCTGGCCCACACGTCTAGTAAGTACTCCTTTGTTCCTTGTCTACTAACTCTTCTTCTCATTCTTATCCTTAGTTTGACGACGAGGCGGTCGAGTCTTCCAACGAGGGCTCTCCTCCTGCTGCCAAGCGTCGCCGTGGCCCTTTGCGCAAACGAGTAGAGAGTGATTCTGAGGCTTCCGCGGAGCCTGATAACTCCGTTGGTATTGTGGCTGCTGTATTCTCAGTGACGCGAGACTTGCCTCCCACAGCGCCAACTCCTCGCTTCGTGAGTAATTCCTGTTATTCCAACTAGTTTTACTCACTCTACTTCCCAGTCTTTTTCTCGTTCTCCCCCTCCTGTGGACTTATCGCAAGGGTTCACTGTTACTGCCGCGGAACCTTCGGTTCCTACGAACCTTATTCCTGTCACTCCTACACGGTCCCCACTGGTGGAATCTGGTCCCGCGCCTCTCACTCCTTCTGGTGTCCCAGCCGCATTTTCTCCTCTGACTAGTACCGTACCCGTTCCTCCTGCTGTACCTGTGCTACCTTCAACTTCCGCGGTTCCTTCTTCTGTGGCAGGACCCTCGACTTTCGTGGAGCCTCCTGCTACTACTCAGGTTGGAACCAAGGTGAGTTCCTTCCCTGTTTAAGCTGCTTCGTTGCTTATTTCTTTTTCAGGGCAAAAGAAAAGCTTCGCGGAAGTCTAAACTAGCGACAAAAACTACCGCGTCAACTATTCAAGAGGCCGACCGCTTTCGTACTCCCTCTCCTCGCCCAGGCGACCTCGAAACTAGACGTCGGTTCCTTCGTGAAGTCGAGGGTTACCCCCAATATTGGTACGAGAAAGTTTTCCCCGCCGCGGAGCACTTTGGTGCCTTTATTCCTCACAACCTTCATCCCATCGAGAAGGGGGACAAAGCCACCGCGGTGCCTACTACCGTTGGTGGCTCTTACGAAGGAGGGGTCCGCTGGTATACGGCTAACAACATCCCCGCAAATGGTTTCATTAACTATGACCTACCGGGTATGGTACCTCCGCTGATGACAAGTCACATTCGCCTTCGCCAGATTGTGGCTTCTTCCGTGAACCTGGTAAGTTCTTCGATACTTTTTCTTCTTACTTCTCTGATTACTTCTTAGCCCTCCATTCGCTGTGGGTCGTGCATTATTCACGGCAAGCCTTGCGTCTTCGTCAAGGCTGGGGAGTCATGTAACGAGTGTCTTAGCAAGAAGGACTCCGCGTGCACCTTTCGTTATGGGATTCGCAAGATCGCGTTGGAGGATGAAGCTTTTCACAACCGCGGACTCTTTTCTGCGCGCCGTATGTCTTCTCCCTTACTACTTTCCCTTTTCTCTGATCTTTCCTTTAGATGCTATGTCTCTGCAACTTGAAGCGTCAATGCTTACTGACCGCTTGAATGAACAAGTTGCCGCGATGCACGGTATTCAGAAAATGGCTCAAGCCAAGATCGACGAACTCGCGGATGTTTTAGTACAGGGTTACTATAACTTCGGTCGCGACTATTTGACGCAGGTCCGCCTTAGTGGTGACCTTGCTCAAATGATTGTGGATGAGAAGATCCTGCCCGCCATCGAGGCTGGGCAGCTCAAATCAATCAACGCGGCATCCGAACATCAGGCATATCAGAAATAGTGGTCCCTGCCTTCTCTGTTCATTTTCTTGCTCTGGTTCCGCGGAAGTAAAAGCTCTTAGTCTCGTAGTGTTTGTAGTATCGCGGAGCTTGTTTTTTTTTTTCTTTATTTTATTACTTGGAAATGTTATTAGCTTTGTCTCGAGTGATTTTAAACTGTGTGACATTTTCCTTGTTCTATAAAATCGAAAATATTCAATCAAGAAATTCTACGCGGCACTTTTCCCAAATTCACGCGATTCTACGCGGTACTAAACTGTACGCGGTGCTTTCTATTCCTACGACCCTTCCCCATCTTTGAAATCACAACTGTCCCCAGTTGTTCAGAACACTCGCGACGCTTGGTAAAGTACCATATGTTCCACCGCGTCAACTTTGAAGGACGGTGCGCGGAACTAGAATTCTACGCGGACAAGTTTCCTTCTGGTCCAGACTGCCCTGGCCAGTTATAAAAGGACCTCCAAACACTAAGTTCTTCCTATCTTAATCACTTATGTCTACTGATACTTCTTCTGTTGACGTCCAGTTTCTCGTGGAAGAGGTAGCACCTCTTTACAAGTCGTTTAGCGAGCGTCGAGTCAAACGTGGTGCCGACGATGCTAATCGCGTCGCGATGTCGTGTGCACAAAAACTCGCAAGTTTTCTAATGTTCTGCCTTCTGTTCCTGCGCCTTACTTCACTCTTTTTAGCTCGAGCTCTGGAAAGCTCACCCTGATGCCGCGTTGGCTAACGCTGACATTCGTACTTTCACTCTGTTCTTCTTTGAACATCTGCCGCGGGACCCAGTTACCGCGAAGTATACACCAACTCATCATTTACTTGGTCCGTACCGCGGTAAATGTGTTCAGTTTGGTAAACCCAAGGAGGTTCCCAAAGTCGCCGCGGCTGCTCCTGTTCCAACTGCTGTAACCCCAGTGCCCGTCAAAGGCAAAGGTCGCGTTCGTACTAGCCGCCGCGTAAGTAATCAGTTCTTTTTCTTGAATAACCACTGGTACTAAAACTTTTTCCTAGATTCGCAAGCGTATTGCATCCCAAGCTCGTATTGATAGTAGTGACGAGGAGGTTGACGACGACGCGGCGGGTAGCGATATTGCTATGGGTGACGATGAATCCCCCTCTATTGCAGATTCCACTACTAATACCACGGTAGGTCGCCACCCTACCCCGAGCCAGCTTGCTCTGTTGCTAAAACTATGTACCTCGCTTCAGACTCTCGACCTCGCAGCAGTTGAAGAAGTTACCCGCGTTGCCCCCTTTACTCCAAAGGTTGAGCCTAGCGTCGCGGCAGTTAAAAGGGTACGACCACCATTCCTTCTCCCAATGTTATTCTGACTTAACGCTCCTTTCATAGCCTCACGCGTCGACTAATCACCCCGTAAGATATCTCCACTTTTCTGAGATACCACGCATGCTTATTACTTCACGGCAATACCTTAAGGCAGTTGCCGCGGTGGATAAGAGTACCATCAATCCTCCTGCCAAGAAAGCTAAGATGGAGGTGGTTAGTGTCGCGGCAGCTCCTCCTACTTGGGCGCACAACTTCTCTATGCTCGATCCACCTCTGGCACCCCCTAGTACGTGTCACGTTTTCATACTGCCGCTAGCGACTTTTCAACTAACCTATCTTTTGGTAGACCCTGTCTCCACTTTCTCTAACTCGGTTGTGCAGTCACTCGTTGATCGTGCCAATCTCACGGTGCTCGAACCCGTTAGTGGGCCTACTGATCGTAGCCTCACCATGCTGGAGTTCGAGACTCGCTCTAAACTTATCGCGGTCAACCATCAGATCAGTCTCCAGCTCCAAATGCGGGATTTGCTGATGAAGAGCTACCAGAGCATCGCGTCGCAGCAGAAGGAGCTGGTTAATAAAACTAACGTTCCCCTTATCGATATGACTGGCGACGAAGATATGCCCTCCGTGACTGATACTTGAACTGCTTCTGGAACTTTTCTTGTGCTTCCGCGACACTTTTTAATCTTCTTGTCGTGAATAGAGGTACCGCGTAACTTTCCGTTTCCCTTCCGCACTTGTATTCAACTATCGCGTAAACTTATTTATTTCCAATTTGTCGCGTATATTTCAACATAACACGTACAGATCATACACTCGTTTTTTATAATAAAACTGCCATGTGGCCCTATCTTTTGAGTGATTTACTGAAAGATCTTCGGCTTCGATATCCAGTGCTTCGCGTCGTATACTGAAACGTCCGCGTGAATTTCACCATCTAGGTCTGCTTGATCGTGTTCTACGGATAAATCTTCTTCTTCTTCTTCTAGACCTTGTTCAATTCTCAACAAGCCATCTTCTGACAAACCAATCAACTCACTTAGGTTCTCAGGGAGTTCAATGTGCGACCTTGGCCAATATGGAATTACGCGGAAGGCTCCGATTTTATTCTGGAACACCGCACCATTTAGGTCTGCCACAATGTAACTGCCACCTGTGGTACGCCTGAGTACTACCATAGGTCCTAAATAGCGCGGCTTCGTTTTAGAGTTCAAAGATTTTTCAATCTGAGTATTCCTGACTAATACCAAACTACCTGGCTTAAACGCGTAGTCTTTAATAACATACTTATACTCTTTTTCGAACTTCAACAACCGTGACCTTTTCTCGCGTGTTATGCGTTCCCGCAATTCAACTACGTGCTTCGCGTGCTTAGCCAAT
Source organism: Omphalotus guepiniiformis (assembly GCA_028554645.1). Taxonomy (NCBI): domain Eukaryota; kingdom Fungi; phylum Basidiomycota; class Agaricomycetes; order Agaricales; family Omphalotaceae; genus Omphalotus; species Omphalotus guepiniiformis. The sequence continues at coordinate 2,054,824 of JAQOOI010000021.1, forward strand.
GCTTTCGCCCGTAGTCCAATTAGTTCCGCGTCACTTATGAAATGATCAGGATATTCTACAAGCCATGTTGCCTCAACGATATCAAAAGGTAGCGAGGGGTGCGCACCAGTTACTGCGAAGAATGGGGAGCACCCAAATCGCTTTCTTATGGTACACCTATCAGCCCACATTACTAAGTAGAAATAGTAAAACCATTTTGAATCGTCACCTCCCGCGGCCTTTATGAGACTGTGTCGCACATCATAATGCGCGTGTTCCACGATACCGTTGGCTTGGGAGTTATAAGGTGATATGCGAATACCGCGCACGCCATATTTCTTCTCTAACCATTCCAACGCCTTTAGAAAAGGTCCGCCATTATCTGTTACTATCTCTATAAGACAGCCCCAGCGGCATATAATTTCTTCCCACAACCACTGCCCAATCGCTCTTGCGGACTCTGCTTTCAATGGTCTTCCTTCCATCCAGCCGGTTAACGCGCACCTACCATGTACAATCAGCTTGTAGCCATTCGACGCCGGCATATACATGGTGTCAGCGTGAATTTTCTGAAAGATTGACGGTGTCTTCGTCTCGGTAGGAGGAATCCTGATCTTTGTCTTTTGTCTTACTTGGCACGTATGACAGGTCTTCACATACTCATAGATGTCTTTCTCCATTTCAGGCCACCAAAAGCGTTCCATAAGTAAGGATTTAGTAGCGAAGAAGCCGCGGTGCCCCAGACTATCATGACAAGCATGGATCATGGCGACGCGACGCGACTTCTCAACTACCAGCTTATGTTTTGCCTCAATTCCACGTCGATAGAGTTTTCCGTCTTGTATAAAGAAGTTCCGCTAATAGCAGCGTAATGAGCACTCTAAGACGTAGGAACTCGTCTAAACTCAAAGGTTGCCTTGTAAAAGCGAGTGTAGTCTGGCGTTGGCAAAGATTCCGCACGCAGAAAACTGACTAAAGTCGAGCTAGACTGTTGGAAAGACTAACTGAACTGTAAGATCACCGTCTAGACCCTTCGACGAGTACCAGAAACAGTAAACAGACAGACACAGACAGACAGACACAGACAGACAGACACAGACAGACAGACAGACAGACAGACAGACAGACAGACAGACAGTTCAAACACAACAGATGTTCAGATATTTAGCACTCTATTAAAGCACTGCAATTCCTAATAGTCCGCCTCTACCAGCTCGAAGAACCGGGGCCTGACGTTCACAATCAAGAGGCCTTCTGCGATTTAACGCTCTAGAAGATACGTAAAGTTCTCCAATTTGGCGGGCAGTCGTAACCTGGGGCGCTCGACCCTATACATGACAGTATATGTACTCTACTGCTTGTAAGTATTTCATAAATAGATAGAAAACTGAGTGGAGTAATTAAAAGGAACAGAGGGATAACATCGAGTATAAAATGGATATAAACAGAAACAATATGACTGAGTTGGGTAAGTAGGCACGTCTAGAGGGTAATTATGTGCAGTTCTTGGGTATATATGTGTAAGTATTATGTTTTAGTGATGTTTTTGGTACATCTAGACCCTTCTTATCATGCGCTCGAGCCATTCTAAACGAACTACTCCTATGCATTTCGTTATTATTCATCTTCGTAACTGTTTTACAGTGTACTTATAGGGGCGCCGAGGGCAGTTTCTAGTCATTTATCCCGTCGGGCTTCCGTATTTTCTCCTATTTCGACATCTAGACCCCATAGCACCTCGTAGATATACCAATATCCAGCGCTCGAAGGTCAATTCTGTCATTACTTTACTAATAAGTTATTATACAGTCATCGAGACTGATCATTTTCATAGCTTTGACCATCTAGTATCTCGGAACGGAATCGTCGATCATATATTTCCGATCATAAAGCGTTATCTCCAGTATATCATCAATCTGCAGGTTCTAGGAGGTCGGCTAAGTTCGAACAAACCATTTTGATGGCTCGGCGATACCTCTAGCTTTGTCCTTTCGACATTATCGAGGCTCATGAGGCTATTACGCCTGTGTGTGTGTAGTTTCTTCCTTCCTAAGTCCCGTGGATTACACAGATACTTGAATAGCGACTTCCAGACGAAGGGCTCTTTGCCAGGCAGGGTGGGTCTGACCATACTGTACAGTCTCGCAGCAGGTAGTTACTTCGCCGAAGGTCTAGAGGCATATCAGCCATAAGGTCTTGATGCATACTCGTACATCGTAGTCCTTTCACTTCGAGCCTTTAACTATTCGTGTTCTATGTTTTAGCTAGCACTATGGGACATAGTCTAGCCCTTTATTCCCATCATATTCACAGTAGAAATCGTTTAATTTCAGGTATTTCAGGTGTGTATGCGTTTTCAGCGCAACATCTCCCCCAAACCAAATCTAGACCGTCCCCGGTCTGGTGATCGGTCAGTCATACACCCAAAGATACATTCTAAAGCTTCGCAGACAGCCTGTTGATTATATAATACTTATTCACACACATCTCAGAGTTCGCCGAAGCAGTGGTACACTGTTCATTGCTTTTTGCCGGTCTATGCCGATCATCAAACTTCAAACTCCGACCAAAATACTCTCGGCCAGTTGTTTGCCTTCGGCAATTGCCGTAGGTTCTTTTCAGGCAAGTGACTTTCCGTCTCTTTTCCTCTTTCACATTTCTTATTCAGTTTCTTGCTTCTCTATTCTTTCTTTTCACGCATCTCTCAGCCTTTCACTGGTCCGTGCGCCGTGGGAACGTGGTCAGGTGAGTCGTTCCATAAGTAAACGGACTTCAACTTTTTCACGCCCATTCTTCCTTTCTCTCTATTTTTCACTCAGAGTGGCTCTAGCCTTCTGTTTTTCTCTATACATACTTGTTCTTTTCTTTTCTTCTAATGGCGCGAACTACCGGCAAAGCTTCCAAAGGGAAGGGCAAAGCAGCCTCTTCTTCTCAAATTTCGGCAGTGGCCAAGAAAACTCGAGCCGGTCGAAAGACCGCGCAGATCAACCCTCACGAACAAGCCAATGAAGTCATCGCATGTATTGTCGACGTCTATCGTCGTTACTTTGATAAACCACGAAAGAATCCCCCCAAGGTCTCAGAAATGACCAAGGCCGTGGAAAGTGCCACTCCCTTCATGGTATGTTGTATTTCTTATAGTTTTAATCTTTCATTCTTACATTTTCTCTTCTAGGATACTCTCTTTGAGCACGTCGACTTCGACATCGAGGATTTCTGTCCGCATGTGCGCCCGGTGTGGCTAGCTTTAGTGCGACTTTGCAACCCCCTCGAATCTCGACTCCCATCTCTTCACAAGACTGGTTGGTATATCTCGAAGGACAATCGACAGGAGAAACATAGTCTCGAGCCTGTAAGTCCTTATTCCACCGTAATCTTTTTAATCTTATTCAATATAATTTCCTAGTTTCACGACTTCGATACCATCCTCGGCGACGATTGTGGCGACGACGATACCGTTCTTAGCAACTCAGAGGATGAGGTCCTCGAGTCTGACGACGAGTCCGTCCAAGTCAAGCCTGAGGTTCGTTTTCTTCTTCCTATTCCCTTCAAATTTCTTTCTTATATCCTTTCATATTCTAGCCTGTTCTGACTTCGAAAAAGCGAGCGCTCGAGCTGCTAGAAGACGACGACGACATGGATCTCTTCTCTTTTAAGAAGCCTCGCGCGTCCACTCCTTCCAAAACACTCAAGACTGGTCCACCCGTTCGCGCAGTGAAGCCCAAACCGAAGCCCAAGCCTAAGGCAAAGGCCCCGACTCCCAAAGAGCCATCTCCTGTTGCTAGCGAAAGGTCGCCGACCCCTGCTCCTGCTTCATCAGCGAGGGCTGGTCCTTCTCATCAGGTCTCCGAGGCCGGCCTCTTCACACATCCTGCTAGCGACACGGTCTTCAACCTTGCCGACTTGCTCCATGCAACTCGAACCATCGACGCAGTAAGTCTCTTTCTTAATTTTATTACTCTTTCATTTATCTTTTATAGCTCACTGGCAGCTTGCCATGTACGCGATGTACCGCAGCTCACGCAGCAGAGAAGTGTGTCCCGCCCGAAATACAGAGCACCTCCTACAAATGCGCCGTCTGCTTCAAAAGCAGGCAACCTTGTTCATGGACCCTGACGCCGGCTCGTGCCCTCGAGATGCGAAATACGATCTACGGGTTGGCTCGTCAAGGTTCTCATAGTAAGTTTAATCATTTATTTCTTTTTATTTAACATCTTTTCTCATTTCCTCCTTATTCAGACCTCGGCGCAGAAGTTATTGGTCTCGTCGAGAAGATCTCTGTATACGACCAACTTCGCCGCAGCGTCTTGGACCTCGCCGACAACGCCAACAAGCTTCGCGAGTCCATCGAGCGGGACCAGGAGCACCTTCGTGGTTCAGTCACCGATCCTACCCTTCTTTTCAACATTCTTCATCGTAACGACCCTTCATTCAAGGACGAAATCAAAGATTTGAAGATGATAGGCGCGGGCTTGGGCTGGGACATGTCGGTTTTGGATCGAGACTCGAGCTTGGTGAAAACGGAGACTGGTTTTCAGATCCAACCGAGTTCGTCGCGCCTTCCCCTCGACTTCTCTAAATCCGACACTCGCAGCACCATCGAGCGCATGGTAACCTCGGCTCTCGTGCCTCTTCGCTCTTCGGCAAATGCTTCATCTTCCCGGGTACCTGCGTCGGCTGGTTCTTCCTTTCCATCCTCCCTCCCTACCATTACGACACTCAACACCGCCCGTTCCCCGGTGGAGGAGGAAAGCGTTGGTCGGATCCTGGCAGAGGATAGTCCGGAGAGGTGACTCGGGATCTTCGTCGAGGCGTAGCCTACAGTCTTCGGACTTTAAATAATATTTTCATTACATCGCAGCAGGGAGTCTCTTTATAGAGCTCCAAAATCATTATATCTAGCAAGGGTTCTCTTCATAGAGGCCCAAATATCTTTGTTTTTCATTTCTTGTACCATGTACATAGAAATCTCGTGGCCTTAGTGCCAAATAAAAGCTTTCATGTTCTTTCTTTATGTGTGAATCCATTGTTAAGTTCAAATTTAATTTAATATCTTTAAGATTGCCTTCGTCGAGGCTGTAAGTATGGACTCGACTTAGAGAAATCCCAGCTCGAAGGTAATAAGTAGTAACTAGACCCCTGTTACAGCTATGCGCCGGAACTCCGGGTCAGACCTCCGGTTTCTAGAACTTCTTTGATTTCTTCTTCCTGACATCTATTCAATCTTTCCATATGGTTCACTTTACAAATTCACGGTTTCCTATTCGCTCTTATTATTCTTTTTTACTCCGGACATCCGAACGTCTCCGACGTTCCATGTCCTTATTGTTCTTTTGTTTCACTCTTTCTCACACTATTGTTTATTTACTCCGAGTATCTCCGGTAGAATACTCATATAAATACTTCACGTTTGTACTGTACATACTTTAGTTTTAAATCAAATTAGTCTCTGGACTACTATCTTGAATTTCTTGTCTAAACTCTCATCTCTCCTCGGACTTCCAATCCGGGTGCAGCACGGGGGGCAGTATCGAAATAATACTGCCTACCGGGTGAAGTCTTGTTGCCGGAGCAATTCGGAGCTCCTGGTTATCTTGTCTTGTTCCTTTCGACTCCTTCTCTCGGACCTCCTCGGAGGTCCTCGCTCTCTTACCGTCTCTAGTCCGCACGGACTTAACAGTATTTAAAACTCTTCTCTGTGCTGCCATTAATCATGTCACAACATCCTATGAACCCCTTACTTGAGGCTTCACAGTCTCATGCACCATTTTACCAAGGTCGTGATCCCAATGCTCTTCGTGAGCGGCGGAGATCCGGTCTATACTCAGTTCGCGCAAGTGAATTCGTCTCACCAAGCCGAGGCTCACGCCTTTCTCAACAACCTCCGGTCCTATCGACCCTATTCTCACCAGGACACCTGCCTGGTTTCCGAAATCCTCCGGTAACTCCGACTCGTCGAACTTCCACAATGCCGGGAGTATTACCGATACATGAAGACGTTTCAGATACTGCTCCTGAAGAGCAGAATGACGAAGACGATGACATTATCGCAGCGGCGACGGAAGGAGAGGCTGGAGATCAGCCAGAAGGAATAGAAGGTAATGGTGGAGATCCTGGAGAAGGCGATGAAGGTAATGGTGGTGGTGGACCAGGCCATGGAGGTCCAGGTGGACCTGGCGGGCCTGGAGGACCAGGTGGAAATGGTGGCGGTGGACCGGGTGGTCCTGGAGGTCCTGGGGAACCTTCCGGGGGTACCGGTGGCACCGGTGATGAAGATTTTAGGCGGATGATGCAGGAGTTTCTTACCACTAGCATGGCTGGTTTTACTAACATGGCTAGGGCATTTAATACACAGGCATCCGCAGCTCCGGAGAGCAAATCGCGCTTGAAGGAGCCAGACGTTTTTGACGGCTCGGACCCGCGGAAGCTCCGAAACTTCATCATTTCCTTGGCCCTTCACCACTCAGATCGGCCTCAATATTTCTCTTCTGACGATCGTAAGATCACTTTTGCGCTCTCTTATTTGTCTGGATCAGCTCTGGAATATTTCCAGCCAGAGCTTCTGAACCCGGATCCGGACGATCCTCCGGCATGGATGGTCAATTATCAGGCCTTCATGCAGGAGCTGATGGAAAATTTCGGAGAGTATGATATGGAAGCGGAGGCTGAGCAACGCCTCAGTGGGCTCAAAATGAGGGATACGGATCGGATCCGTAACTACAATGTGAAATTCGGAGCCTACGCAGCAATGGTTCTTTGGGATCAAGCTGCTCTACGTTGGGCCTATTATCAAGGTTTGCCTTCTCGTATTAATGACGAACTCATGCGGATCGAGTATCCGAAAACTTATCAGGGGACCCGGAAGGAAGCCACAAAAATCGACGCTCGCCACTGGGCTCGCTCTGCTGAAAAGCAGCGAGAACAGCGAATGTCCGGTGGAGGCTCCGGTAACTCCGGAAGTGGATCCTCTACTTCACAATCCGGTTCGCAGAAGAAGAAGAGTGGCAGTTTCAACAAGCCCTCCTCTTCTTCTAACAACCGCTCGAACTCCGGAAACTCTGGTTCTGGTTCTGGTTCTGGCTCCGGTTCTAACTCCGGCAAGACAAATTCCTCTTCGACCACGCCAAAGCCATACGCAGATAGGCTAGGAAAGGATGGGAAGTTGACGCAGGCGGAGAAGGACAGGCGCCGGAAGTTGAAGTTATGTTTCTTCTGTGGAGGTAATCATACTATGGATAATTGTGATAAGCGGAAGAAGTTGAACGAGGCTCGTGGACGAGCTTCGGAGGTAACTTCGGAGGACTCCAAACCGACTCCAAAGGAGTCGGAAAAATAGTCCGCAGCCCAGATGCCTCGACACGAAATTTGGGTTGCGTTGGCCACGATCGTGTCATCTCCGAGGTTACTCTCAACGCGTCCGCTCTTTTACACCACTCTGATTCGCTTGTATTACCACTTTGTATCGATCGGAGCTCCTCGGGCCTCAAGGGCCTCGTTAGGGAGCCCGAAAATGAGTCTACTTCATTTTTGAAATTTTCTACATTACTTGATTCTGGTTCTTCTCATAGTTTCCTCGATTCAAAATTTGTTCATGATTATTTTCTTCCGGTAACTCCGGTTCCTCCGGTGCGACTACGCCTTCTTGATGGTTCAACCGCTTCTTCATTAATTGAAGAGCTAGTTACTTTACCAGTTCAATTTCCTTCCGGGGAGACCTTGTCTCTTGACTTTTTTGTCACTTCTTTGGATTCGTCTTGTAAAGCTGTTTTAGGATACAACTTTCTCACCCGCTACAACCCGTTGGTTGACTGGGTCACAGGAGTTATTTCATTCCGAAACACTGACCAAACAGTTCCATCTCCCATTCCGCAGGCTGCATCTTCAACTCCGGTTGAGGTCGCGTCCATCGACGCATCTCCGACACCTACCTCTCGTCCTCGTCCTCGGAAGGCGAACTTTCCCTTTGAACCCATCTACTCATATCCAACCGTCACGCAAATGGGAGCAAGAATTTCAGACCCGTCGGATCCGGATATTGCTTTTATTGGTGCTGCAGCATTCATACGGGCTTGCAAGGAAGCTGGACAAGATCCCATTGTGATCTACGGACGTCCGGTTACCTCCGTTACTGGTAACGCAGCATCTATCCATCCACCTGTTGATCTCTCCGGAATTCCGGAAGAGTATCACGATTTTGCTGACGTTTTTGATGAAGGTCTTTCAGAAGTCTTACCACCGTACCGCCCTTACGACCTTAAAATCAACTTAGAGGACGGTGCTGAACCTCCTCTCGGACGTGTTTACCCACTGTCCGCGAAGGAACTAGAGGCCCTTAGGGCTTTCTTGGACAAGCATCTCGCCAACGGATTCATTACGACCTCTTCATCTAACCACGGAGCGCCGGTATTGTTTGTTCCTAAAAAGAATGGCTCACTCCGTCTCTGTATAGATTTTCGTGGCTTGAACAAGATTACCCGCAAGGACCGGTATCCTTTACCATTAATTTCCGACCTCCTCGACGCTCCTAAAAAGGGAAAATCTATACCAAGCTTGATCTTCGACATGCTTACCACTTGGTCCGGATCGCCGAGGGAGACGAATGGAAAACTGCTTTCCGCACCAGATACGGCTCTTACGAATGGAAGGTCATTCCTGAGGGACTAACCAATGCTCCGGCGGCTTTTCAACGGTTTGTAAATGAAATATTTGCTGACTTACTAGACGTCTACGTTATTGTCTACCTTGACGACGTTCTAATCTATTCGGACAACCGAGCAGACCATCGAAAACATGTCCGCGAGGTTCTCCGACGCCTCCGGAAGCACGGCTTATTCTGCAATCCCAACAAATGTGTCTTCGACTCCGAAACTGTTGAATACCTCGGTTACATTCTGTCACCGGACGGTCTTCGGATGTCCGAGGAGAAGGTTAAGGCCATCGTCGATTGGCCCCTTCCTCGACCCGGACACATCAAAGACATTCAGTCCTTCCTTGGTTTCTGTAATTTCTATCGCCGTTTCATCTTCAACTATTCTGGTATCGTGGTTCCACTAACTCGTCTTACTCGCAAAGGTATTCCTTGGAAATGGTCCGAGGAGTGTCAACATTCTTTTGATTCACTTAAATCTGCTTTTCTTTCCGCTCCTGTTCTAACTCACTGGGAACCTGACCGACAGATAATCCTGGAAACGGACGCCTCGGACTACGCCATAGCGGCAATTCTTTCACTTCGTATGGACGATGGAGAAATCCATCCAGTCGCATTTCTTTCTCGGACCCTTCATGCCGCCGAGCTCAACTACGACACCCACGACAAGGAGCTCCTCGCCATCTTTGAATCTTTCCAACACTGGCGGCATTACTTGGAGGGCTCCGCAACGCCGGTCGACGTGGTCACAGATCATAAGAACTTGGAGTACTTCAGTACTACCAAGGTCTTGACACGCCAACAGGTTAGATGGAGTGAATACTTGTCTCACTTTAATATGGTAATCCGGTTCCGACCGGGACGCCTCGGAGCAAAACCTGATGCTCTGACTCGACGTTGGGACGTCTACCCAAAAGAGGGAGATAGCACTTACGCTACGGTCAATCCACAGAATCTGAAACCGATTTTCACCCAAGAACAACTATCGACTTCACTTCGAGCAACCTTCCTAGAAGGTCCAGTCCTTCGCGCTAGTATCATTATGGACCTCGACAAACTACACCAGTCGATCCGAGAATCTCTAGCTTCGGACTCGGAGTCCAAGGCAGGTATGTCACTTGCCAATGATGATGCTAACAAACGTTGGACTTTAGACAACTCCGGACAACTCCGGCTCGACGGTCGCATTTATGTTCCAGATTCGGGTGACTTACGGCTTCAGGTACTTCGATATTTCCATGACCATCCACTCTCGGGACACTTTGGGCAGAACCGGACACTCGAGGTCATCCGAAGACAGTATACCTGGCCTCGGATCCGGGAGTTCGTCCGGTCCTACGTGCAATCCTGCACTGTTTGCGGTCGCAACAAGAGCCGTAGACACCGTCCTTATGGTCTTCTTCAACCTCTCCCAGTTCCGGAACGTCCTTGGGATTCCATATCCATGGACTTCATTGAACAACTTCCGGACTCTCATGGCTTTACAGCCATTCTAGTCGTGGTAGACAGGGCATCTAAGCAAGCCATTTTTATTCCTACTTTTGACACCATAACCTCTGAACAGCTAGCCCAACTTTTCGTCCTTCACGTATTTTCCAAACACGGTGTTCCTCGGCACGTCACCTCCGACCGGGGCTCTGAATTTGTCTCGCAGTTTTTTAGGGCTTTAGGTAAAGCATTGCAGATGGAGCTCCATTTCACCTCCGGTTATCATCCGGAGGCTGATGGACAAACTGAACGAGCTAACCAAACTCTGGAACAGTACATCCGAATTTATTGCTCTTACCAACAGGATGACTGGGATGAACTCTTGGCCATTGCAGAGTTTGCCTACAATAACGCTCCGAACAGCTCCACTGGTATTTCACCCTTCTTTGCCAACAAAGGTTATCACCCAAACCTTTCAATACATCCGGAATACGACCTCGCATCCGACCGGGCTCGACAGTTTGTGGTCAACCTTGATGAGCTCCATGCTTTTCTACGCGATGAGATTACTCTCGCTCAGACTCGTTACAAGGAACAAGCTGACCGGCGGAGGTCCTCGGCTCCGGAATTGCCCATTGGCTCAGAAGTATATCTTAACGCTAAGCACATTCGTTCTACTCGTCCTACAGCTAAATTTTCCGAGAAATATTTAGGTCCATTCAAAATACTAGCTCGACCTAGTAACCTTGCTTATACACTACAGCTTCCGGACTACCTCCGGTCCGTACATCCAGTATTCCATGTCTCTCAACTCGAACCAGCACCTCCCAACACCATTCCTAACCGTTCACAACCTCCGCCTCCGCCGGTTGAGGTCAACGGTGAAGTTGAATACGAGATTGCTCAGATACTGGATTCCAAGCTGGACCGGAGACGCCGAAAGTGTCCGCTATTGTACTATGTGCAATGGCTTGGTTATGAAGGGACGGATGAAGAATTTTCATGGGTCTTAGCTGATGAACTCACAGCTGAAGACTACATCCAGGAGTTCCATGTCCGATATCCGGACAAACCTGGACCTCTGTCGAAGTTGACAATCTGATCGGACGTCCTCGGACGTTGACGGTCTTGGTGTTTCTTTCTTTCTCTCTATCCCTTTTGCTCTCTCTCTTTCTATCACGCTTATCTCGTTATAAAAAACAGACATTTCTTTATACAAAACAAAACAAAAGCTATCAAGAAAAACAAAACAAAAGACATATTATATACAAGTTCTTTTTTCTTTTCTATCTACAACTCCTTCTCTATTCATGTCCTACTCGGACCTCCTCGCTCTTCCCGTCGTCTTTCAATTTCTTTTCGCCTTTCAGCGAACATCTTTCGCTCCTCCGCGGTATAGCGAGTATTCGTTTCCTCTTCTTCTCTGATCCTCTCTGCCGGTACTTCTCGGAGCCCCGTACAGATCTCGTCCACCTGCTCAAAAAACTCAGTCAACTGAGCGGCCTCTCCGCCCAGTACTCCTTGCACCATCCTACTGTTCATGACACTAGGCAACGTCGGCTCTCGCACCTCCGGACGGGCATCCGATCGCTCTGCTTGGTCGCGCTCCCAAGCAAAGTGTAATTCCCGGCCCATTTCGGCGAGCCGGATCGAGGCGTTGATTATCGCCTGGTTCATGATATAGGACCCCTGAACAGGAGTCGCGGCACCCATTGCCATTCCCAAGGCAAGGGCCCAGTCGCGGGTCCGTTCCGCCAAGAATACACCCCAACTAGAGACCTCTTCTCTAGTTGAGTAGACGGCGGCGTCAACGTCATCGATCCGCCGGTTCACCAAGTCCAAGTCGGAGAGCTCCGCGGAGTCCCGAGGCTCTCCTGCTCGTCCCTCGACCTTCTTCTCTAACCTAGCTAACCGGGATAGTATTTCTTCATTTTGCTGCATGAGCAGCTCGAGGGAAGCCGGAGATAGGGAAGTGGTGGTGGTGCTCGGAGCGCCGACTCGCTCCGAAAACGAGCATCTTGATTTTTGCTTCCTGCATTCGTCGCAGGAAGTAGATTTTGTGTTCCGAGGTCGCCCGGAACATTGATAGTGTCGTGCCCGACACTGCAGGCATGCGGGTCGGGAGCTCGGACCTCCGGTCTCTTCTTCTTCTTCTCCATCTGAAATTACAATAGACTAAAATTTTGTTATAAATCTAGTCCAATACTCATGTTTGTTCACGTACCGCTGATACCACATTTTTTCTCTTTCTCTTAGGAGACCCACCGGCCTCCGGTTCCTCTTGCGCTTTCCTCTTTCCGTCCCTCTTCTCCTTCCTTCTCCTTGCTTCCTCGGCCTTCTCAATAGCCCTCCTGGCTTTCCTCTCCTCCTCCGCCTCACTCTCCTCCTCGGCCCTCCGTTTCTCCTCATCCAAAATTCTCTGTGCCTCCTCAACTTCTCTCCTCCTTCGTTCTCGCTCCTCCGCCCTCCACTTCTCTTGCGCCTCCTGACGCCACTCCTGAATCCTCCGGACTTCCTCTGTCCACTCATTCTTTGCCTTGTCATATTCGGCCCACTCCCTATCCTCCTCCTGTTCAACTAAAAAGGACATTGAGTATCGGACATCCGCGGACAGAAAAAACTTACCCATGGCAATCGCCAATTTTATTCTATCAAACTCCTCCGCATTCTCCGGTGTCTTCCTTCGAGGCAATGCAGGCTTTATGCGGGGTTGGGGGGAACTTAGAGGTTTGCAGGCTAGGCTTTTATACCAATCCATTGTTTGGCAGGATTTGGTCGATGTTGAAAATTCGGACACATCTCACTCCGAGGGGCAGGGTCGGACTTGAGACTTCGGACCTGGGACTTGGGACTTGGGACTTAGGGTTCTTGAGGGCAAGAACCCTAAGAGGGAGATACTGTTACAGCTATGCGCCGGAACTCCGGGTCAGACCTCCGGTTTCTAGAACTTCTTTGATTTCTTCTTCCTGACATCTATTCAATCTTTCCATATGGTTCACTTTACAAATTCACGGTTTCCTATTCGCTCTTATTATTCTTTTTTACTCCGGACATCCGAACGTCTCCGACGTTCCATGTCCTTATTGTTCTTTTGTTTCACTCTTTCTCACACTATTGTTTATTTACTCCGAGTATCTCCGGTAGAATACTCATATAAATACTTCACGTTTGTACTGTACATACTTTAGTTTTAAATCAAATTAGTCTCTGGACTACTATCTTGAATTTCTTGTCTAAACTCTCATCTCTCCTCGGACTTCCAATCCGGGTGCAGCACGGGGGGCAGTATCGAAATAATACTGCCTACCGGGTGAAGTCTTGTTGCCGGAGCAATTCGGAGCTCCTGGTTATCTTGTCTTGTTCCTTTCGACTCCTTCTCTCGGACCTCCTCGGAGGTCCTCGCTCTCTTACCGTCTCTAGTCCGCACGGACTTAACAACCCCTTTATTCATAAGTCTCGTGCCCTTACTTATCACTTCTGTGCCTCAGGCACTTATTTGTTCGTTTCAACCAATCTTAGATGTTGATTTATTGAAATCTAAAACACTTAAGTTTCGTTTTTATGAAATCTTTAGAAATTTCAAAATTCTATGTCCTAGATGGACTCCTCTCCCCCAAACCAAAAGAAGTTCAGCGTCCCCGCTGCATATCTCGGCTAGTCCTTAGTTAAGTCCAGGGTGCCTTAATCAGTCGGGCATGTTACTTCGTCGAAGGGACCAGGAGTTCCGCTTTCAGTCAGAAAAGTATAAAGGAGGGTCGCCGAAGGTGGGTCCAAGTTATCAGTACACTTTAAGACCTTCAACCTGCATTCTCGACCTTACTTTCGTCTTCTTCTCGTTCATATTTCATCGTCACATGGCTCGAGGATCCAACAAGACCTGGCCCGAGAGGGATCAATGGTTAAAGGAGACTCAAGAGGCCATTACTGCCGCTCAAGCCGTTCAAGCCTTCCCCAAAGCCAGTCCCAAGCTTCTAGGACCAGTCGTGACGGCTCTAGCCGATCATATGGTTTGTTTATTATATTCTTCAGGCTTCGTCGAGCTCATATTTCTTCATAGTCAAAGCCTTTGAATGCCAAAGTGGTGGCCAAGGATGATATCGCCTTTGATACCTTCCAGAAAGGACTCAACACTGTGATAGCTATTACAGAGATTGATGGGGTAAATCGTCCCTACCATCTAAATGGGCTCGAGGAGTTCTTTGCCAAGCTCGAGGTGCTTCGACAGCCCACTCGCAAGCGCAAGGTAACTCTCCTCTTTCCTCATTAATCTTTACAAGCTTCATTCTATACTCTTCACAGAACGTTAAATCTCCTCTTATCATCGAAGACGATGATGATGATGATGAGATCGAGTTCGTCGGAGGTCGGATTGCTTCTACTCCAGTAAGTATCCATATTTCTTAGGTCGAGACTCCGACTTGACCTAAGTTTAGGACTATAAAGCCGGACTCGCAGCCGCATTGGGTCTTTCTGCATCCATGCATGCCCCTTCTCAAGAATTAAGCCTTCCACCTGGCCTCAAGTTCAACAAGAAGGTCAGGGTAAGTGCGGTGTCTTCTTATCCATCATATTATAACTTCGCCGAACGTTCAGGACGTCGCGAATCGTTCTTCTACTCTTTCATTGGCCCTCGGCGATGTACCTGGAATGGATGTACGTTCTCGTTCCTACCTCAAGGCCATGTATTACTTATCAGTTGCTCAGGATAACATTGCAGCTGCCAATGGCAAGCGCATTCGCCTCGAGCAACCCATTTCCGATCTTCGTGAGGATATTGAGGGTAAGTAAGCATGGGTTCTCCCTGTCTCGACCCTACTGATCATATTGACCAGAGGATAAGACCCTACGAGAAGCCGCCATCGCTACAACTTTCCGTCATATCGCGCTCACTCCATATCTCGAACTGCCCAAGCTTAGCGTCGAAGCTTTACGCTCAGTTCTCAATTTCCTTCGTACCGAACAAGTCACTCTTCAGCATGCTGTACATTTCCATGCCAATCAATACCAGTTCGTTGTTAAACAGATGGACAACATTCAACGAGAGCAATTTAGTCGTCTCTCAGTCGAGGACAAGCAAACCGCTGATTCTTCATCTTCGGAGACCCCTCAAGATGCTACCATGGAGGAGGCTGGGTCTAGCTCAGCTGATACCACAGCTACCAACTCTAGCAGTGCCTAAGTAAGTTTCGTCGATCTCCGTAATCTAGTTCTTTCTAACTGAATTGTTGTGAGAATAGGCGCTAGACCCTATATTCAGAGTCTCCAACCTACTTTACACTCCCAACTCATGATATAGTTCCTATACCCTCGTACATATAACTCTTTTGAGTTTCTTATTACTGTCATTACTTCGAGCCTTCAGAATATCGATTAAGTACCACTTCGACGCAATAGAACAAACTGTTTATTGCTTCTAGTCCGCACTCCAGTGATCTCTTCAGGTTCTGCGCTTAAATCCCTCTCAGGAGAAGGATGATCATCTTCTTCATCAGAATCATCTTCATATTCCTCATCTCGAGGCATTCTTAAGTTCGGAATGGAGTCAAAAATGTAATCTCGACTTTGTTCGTCGTAAGTATCCTCATCTTCGTTCACCATACGTTCTAACTGTTCTGCAGTAAGGTCTATGAGGTCTAGCACGTTCGTAGGTAGGTCTATAGGCTCATATCTTGCAAAATGCGGCAGTACGCGAAAGGCAGCAATCTTTTCTTTAAGTACCGAGCCATCCATTTCAGCAATAATGTAGGCACCACCCTTAGTTCGTCTGATGACAATCATAGGTCCTCTATACCTTGGATACATCTTCCTGTCCAAGCTCTTCTCAATTTGAGTGTTTCGAACTTGTACTAGAGTTCCAGGTTTGAAATCATAGTCTTTTATTACATGTTCATAATCTTGTTCAAACTTCTTCATAGTTCTTCTTTTCTCTTCGTCGACCCTGGAAATCATGCCCATAACATGAGTTCTATGCTTTGCCAAGGCTCTAGCCCTGTAGCCGATCAATTCTTCGTAAGTAAGGACTCTATCTGGTACTTCTACCAACCAAGTTGATTCTATAAGGTCTAGAGGCAGTATTGGTTCTGCTCCAGTTACTAAGAAGTAAGGAGAACATCCAAATCCTCTTCTAGTTGTTACTCTGTCTGCCCAAAGCACATGTTTGAGAAACCAGTACCAACGTTTAAGATCACCTCCCGTTGCTTTTACTAAAGCTTGACGGATATCAAAGTGTGCTCTTTCAATCTTTCCATTGGCTTGAGAATTATAGGCTGAGATACGAATCCCTTTAATCCCATACTTCTCTTCCAGCCATTTCAACATTGCAATCATGCTTCTAGCATTATCAGTTACCACTTCTTGAGGGCAACCCCATCTACATATTATATCTTCAAAGAACCATTCGCCTAAGGCTCGAGCTGTCTCATCTCTGATTGCTCGTCCCTCTGACCAAGAAGATAAAGCACATCGGCCATGTACAACGTTCTTACAGCCATTACTAGCCGGAGATACTTTGAATACATCCACATGTACCTTCTGGAACAGAGAAGGGGTGTGAGTAAGGGTAGGTGGTATTTTCAATAGCGCTAGAGCTCGATCTTGACATGCCTGACACGTTTTCACGAACCAGTTGACATCTCGCTCCAGTTCTGGCCACCAGAACCTCTTTTCTATCACAGCCTTCGTAGCATACATTCCTTTGTGTCCCAAATGATCATGAGCACTATGCAGGATATACATACGGCGTCCTTTCTCAACTATTAGCTGATGTTGTCCACCAACTTCATCATTTCTTCAATACATACGTCCTTTCTTGTCGACGAAGTATCGAGACGCCTTCGAAAGAAATTTCTTTCGAGCTCGAGCATCCATCTCATCCAGCATATCCGATTCAGGATGCATTAAGAACTCTTTTATTCTTGGTAGCAGTCGATCTAGCTCAATCCCTATGGTAGTTCTATGTTCTTCCATATAAGGATGATCATGTTCCCATTCTTCTGTCGATTCAGGAGCTACTAGAACCTGTGCAAACTGATCTAGAGTCTTTCCTTGTTCAAATAGTATGTGTTCTCGCCAGTAGGCGAATCTTCGTTCTTCTTCAATTAATTCTTGAATATCATCTTCGAAGTCTTCTACTGACAAGGCTAGACCCTGTAAGTATCCACCTCTAGAGTCTATTTCATGCTTAAAGTCTTCAAAGTCATAAGGGCCCTGCTCATTCTCATCTTCCTGACGAAACCGCAATGGTTCCCCATCATCTTCATCTAGATAATCTTCCTCTTCAGCAGGTAATCTCTCTGTTGGTTCACTACCCGGTGGTGGTCTAGATAGTCCATCAGGTCCATGTATAGACCCCTTGATATGTACCAATTCAAAGTGATACTTTCTTATTTCTTCAATCCAACGATTAATAGTTGCATTTGGGCCACTACTTGGGTTATCTAACATCCCTTTTATGTAGCTAGCATCCGTTTCTACAGTTAGATCCCTACAACCATAAGTTTGGTAGTAAGTATGGGCTAGCGCGAGCTTGAGCCCATATAACTCTCTCTTAGGCTGTGAGAACCTTGCTTCTCGTTCATTTAATGTTATAGATCCAAAGTAGTTATAAAACTTCTTCTTAGGATCTTTAGGATCTCTTTGGTATAAATAATATCCTACAGCCATCCATGATGTATCCACTGCTAGAGTAATGCCGCTAGACAACGAATAATCAATTGGTTTCAATGCAGGAGCATTTCTAATGCCTTCTTTTAATAGCTCGACGGCTTCTAACTCTTTTTCTCCTATCTCAAAGGGAACTTGTGAACTAGTCAACCTCGTGAGGGGTCTAGCCTTCTTTGCATAGTCTTTAATGAACATCCTGAGTTGTCCTGCAGTCCCCAAGAATGATTTAACGTGTGTACGCTTCGTCCATTGAGTTGCATCCCATGACAAAATGGTCTTAGCCATCTTTTCTTCAGGTAATTCACCCTCATACGAGACTCTATGTCCCACAACATTTCCTTCTGCGCAGCAAATGAATGCTTTAGGTCCTGAGAAGGTTCCTCCAGCATGTTTCATTCGTTGAACAATTCTATTCATATTTTGCATGTGTTCCCATACAAATCTTCTAATTCCACTGTTCTCAGGAATTGTTTCGTATCCTCCACCTTCGAGCTCATATCTAGTAGACGGTCCTTTCACTGGAACATCATCTATATAGGGTCTCGTTATGTGTGGAATTTCTTCTTTCAATATATAAGTGATATCATCATGATAGATTGGTACTGAGTTAGTCCAACCCATTGGTAGTTTTACAAGTCGGTGAGGGCCAAAAGGAGTTTGAAACGTCGTCAAATCCCTCGATCCCTCATCTACGAGCCTTTCATCATAGCCTACAAATACATCTAGCAGTCCAATACAAGATCTGCCTGCAAAGCTTCTAGCTATATCAGCCGTAGCAGGAGGTATGCCTGAGTGTTGAATTGTGACCTTATTTAACGGTTCTAGACTGTGTACTAGCCGTAAACTTTTGCCATCTTTCTTCAAAACACAGAACCATCTGGATCTATAAGAGGAGCTCGAGGGTTCGTAGACCCCAGAATCAATCTTATCTTTAATTATTTTGCATACATCTCCATAGATCCCGGGCGGAATAGGTATATTCCTCTCGACCCATGGAGTATGTGGTATAACAGGAAATTTAACAGGTGGAAAGAACTCTGTCTTGAAAGTTCCCCCTTCTGAAGCTTCCCATGCAAAACCTTTCTCTTGTACCTTCATTAAGTGATGTACTAGCTTCATTTCTTCAGGCCATAAGAAGTCTTCATCATGATTCTTCTCAATAATAGCTTTTCTTTCTTCATTATAACGTTCTCCAGGTGTGAAGTCTGGTGGATTTGGTGACAAAGTCGGCATCCCTTCTAGCGGGTCACCAGTTATGTGCCTTTCTATCCTGAACTCTTCTGGAAGCGTAGTTTTTACTGGTTTCACTTTTATTGCCACAGGTTTGTACTTACTGCCGAATACTGCAAACGGTTTTCGAAATCTAGCCTTACTTCCACGAGGTAGGATCCTACAGTGTAAGTTTGGCATTCGCCGAACCATTTTCTCAGTTCGAGCAGCCGTATTGAATACAGTAGCTGCCTCGAGACCCTCATACGCAGGTCTCGAAGGTACTTTCTCATCCTGTACTCTAGCTTCACGCCAAGTACAATATACCTTGCAATTATCTTCGGTTATTTCCTTCTTCATGTAGCTTTTAAGCATAAGGGCAGCCTTGGGATCACTCTCTTCAATGCTAGCTCGAGATGCATATACATATGCCTCAGCCTTCTCATTATTAGAGAATGTCTCCTCATCAGGCAGTCTATACCCAGTTATTTCATATCTACCATCTTTTCCTAGGCCAATACTTACAGCAACCTCTCCCTGATGGCCTGTCAGATCTTCGAGGATTGAAAATTTCCATCTTGTGGACTTCTTTCCTCTTCTGCAGCTTTTTGGGTAGCTGGTGTAAGTTTTTCTTCTCCTTCAGGCTTCGGTCCAATACCTCTGCCTCGTTCATATGTTCCCATTGTGCAGGTCATGCCAGAATTAGGGTCTCGAATCGTTAATTCTTGACTTCCATCCTTATTTGTCTTAATATTACTTTCTGTTAAAACATCGAAGGGTCTTCCCAACAGAACTTTATATGGAGCTTTATCCATCACATGAATCTGCATATAAACGACTATTTCACCAAAGGTAAACGGTACGTTCCTAGCTAGACCCCTGGTTGGGCTTAGCTGTCCACTAGCACTTTGCATATGGATAACAGTCTTTGGATCCCAGGCTAGACCTAGTCCCATTGCTATATCCGTGTCCATTGATACTATTTGAGACCCACTGTCAAGTATACACTCGACTGGCCCTTGTTTATTAATATCAGGAAAGATAACTCGCAGACTATCACTTGGTCTGGCTACAATGATAATCTTTCCTCGTTCAGATGGCGGAACATCTTCGAGATATTGTTCTACAACATCTACATGGACTAAAGATCCTGTTTGCAAGCTGCTCGAGCCTTCGAGGACCTGTACAAAGCAGTCTCCCCATGCTAGATCATCAATATCCACTACTTGAGTGTCATATGGCAAAGAGATAGAATCCTCAGGTAGATCAGTGTCTTCTGGGTTTTCCTCGTCTCTAATCTCTTGTACAAATGCCTTTAGAGGCCTCTTATATACTCGACTATTCTTAGTCTTTCTATTCAATATTTTCTGCAAAGTAGGGGAAATAGCAATTACTTCTTCCATACTTATAGGTATTTCACTCTTTAATATCTTCGTTGCAACTTCTTCAGCAACTCCAGGCCTGTACACGCCACTTTGTAGTTTGTATTCAGGTCCCTTAGGCAAATCAAATGTTACTTTCTTCTTCGCCGAGCCTCGAGACTCTTCTATATCCACACTAGGTGTTCTAGCGGTCACTGGGGACGTTTCTAGACCCTCCTTTGGTGGTTGGATTCGTCTCTCAATAGGCTTTATGTTATCAAATGGTCTTTTATTTAAGTTTTTCGTTTCCGGGACGTTATGCGCGGGCGCCTCTTTGCCTAATTCGGGCTCAGGGGTTTCCAACGACTCATCCGTCATGTTTATGGGTTTATACAAGTGTCGATTAAAGTTCTTAGGACGCTCTAGCACCACTTCGAGGCGTCTAGACGTCTTTCCAGCATTATCTTCCTCCGGAGCTTTGCTGGGAACAGGGCTAGGTAACTTCTTTGCACCAACTAGCACCTGTTTAAGCTCCTTCATCGAAAGTATTAGTTTTTCGAACCTCCAGGAGTGTTTATAGACACTTGTCCATCAGACAAGGCCTTATACTCAACTCCCATCCTTTCTAGCTGTTCAAGTACTTGTACAGCCAATGTATCAACTTCATTATTTTCCATTCCCAGGGGGCTAGCTTCGTGCAGCTGCACCTGGTATGCATTTGGCATAGATTCTACTTCATATAAGAACTGATCTGGGTGGACTTCTACATCCCATCCCTTCTCTTTTGCAATTTTCTCAATCTTTTCTTTTCTAGTCTCTTTATCTCCTTCATTTATCCAAGGAAGTGGCGAACCATCCTTTAGTTCCCATCTATTCCTCGCATTTCGCTTCATCCATCCCTTACTTACAAAGTGATGTTGAGCTGGACAGTCTTGTGAACCATGTCCTCTGCCTCCACACATGAAACAAGCTAGATCACGGGCAGGCATAACTCTACTCGTGTCCAGAAGTCCTCTGTTAGGCATAGAAGACATACCAACATTCGTCGAAGACGCTAGACCCATATTTCCAGTGTTTCTACTTGACATTTGTACCATCCTTATCAAGGACTTCATCATCTCTTGATTCTGGTTCGTCATAGTGTCTAGCTTCTGGTGAATGGTCTTAATTTTCGTCTCGTTATCATCTACTGTGTACGAAATCTTTCGTTCCCACTCATTCTGTGCTTCTTCCTGCTTTATAGCAGTTAACCTGTCAGTCATAGATGGTCGGCTCGAGAGGGGTCTAGCTCCAGTGTTTATGACACCTGGTAGGCTCCAACTCGCTCCTACATCATATAATTCCTCAGGAGGAATAGCACATACAGCTTTTGCAGCTTTTACAACTTGCTCTAGAGTCCAAGGATCATCTCTTCGACGAACCCCTTCTCCAGTACCATTAGTTGATAATTTTCGAATAACTCTCTTTCTAAACTGTTCTTCTAGAGCAGCTAGATATCCTTGTACTGCCTCGAAGTTCGAGATGACAGCATGTCCACTCATTAACTTCTTTGCTTCAATCTGATACGCCCTCGAGAAGGCCAAAAGCTTCTCTAGTTGACCAGATGGCACTAGCATGTACTTTTCAATTACACTCATGAGCCTCTGCTTCGAGCCATATCCGTCCTTATCACTAGAATCCGGATAGCAGTCACACCTCAACATCACATGGTTCCCATCAAATAGGCCTGACGTGCGCCCCCGGTTATGCCAAGGCTACAGCCCTTGATCCGGGTGGCTCCTCCACCTGCCAGTAATTCCGTCAATAATTAGCTTTATTTCTAAATAAGAAAGAGTCCAGAACTCACCTAGAGGCCATCAAGTAGTGAGCTCATCGTTCTCAGGCATCACCACGGCAAGTCCCGTGCACCGGTAAGTCCGCACAAATCCGTCCCGTGCTCCCACACGCTCGCCATCGCCATCAACGCCTCATCAGCCCTCCTCATCGTCTCCCCGCCATCATGCCTCCGCCCTCGCTTAATCCCTCCCCTCTTTCGGCCCTTTCGCGCCCACGTGATTAGTAACGAGCTTTACGCACGCCACGCCGTTCAATCACTTACTAATCAGCCCACAAACGTCGCCACACTGCTCGCTGTCTTTCGTTGCTGTCTTTCGTTGCTGTCTTTCGCCTTTGTCTTTCGCCTCTGTCGTTCGTCTCTGTCGTTCGTCTCTGTCTTTCATCGCCGTCTTTCATCGCCGTCTTTCATCGCCGTCTTTCATCGCCGTCTTTCATCGCCGTCTTTCATTGCTGTCTTTCGTCTCTGTCTTGCATCTCTGTCTTTCGTCGTC
Organism: Omphalotus guepiniiformis; assembly: GCA_028554645.1. NCBI lineage: Eukaryota > Fungi > Basidiomycota > Agaricomycetes > Agaricales > Omphalotaceae > Omphalotus > Omphalotus guepiniiformis. The sequence goes on from JAQOOI010000021.1 coordinate 2,077,437, forward strand.
TCTGTCTTTCGTCGTCTCTGTCTCTCATCGTCTCTGTCTTTCATCGCCGTCGCCTTGTCGCTCGAGCATTGGGTTATTGCAGCCATCGTCTCGTCTGTGGATCGTCCTCCGTGCCTCTCTCTGCTGTCACTCGTCGCTGGATTGTCGTCGTCGTGTGGTCCCTAAATTTTCCTCCATCTCTCTTTCTGTCGTCGCCTCGTTGCTGCATTGTCGCCGTCACCTGCTGCCGTCGCCGTCGTCGCTGTCGCAAGTTCACTTGAAGGCCATTCTCGTTGCCGCCGCCTTATCTGACATTGTGACGCGCCAACAATGGGCAAGCATCCACGGCGCAGCGGCGTCTCACATTCGGTGAAGCTCACTGTGGGTGGCGGCCGGTTCAACTTACGGGGCTCCTCGTCTCAGATGCTGGGTCCCAAACGATTGAAGGAGAAAGAAAAATTGGACTTGGAACGATATAACACCGCAGTACAAGGTAAGCCCTACTCTAATTTAGCCCCTGTATTCTCATTCACTGATACATTCAGGTCTTGGTATGAACAGCGTCAACACTCTTGAAGATATATCTGGGTCATTGGGAACTTCATCGCAGTATGGCACGGTCGACGACGGCGATGAATACGGGCTGTTAATGGGAGATGTTGAGATGGGCGGGAGTGACAACGAGGATGCAGGAATGGAGAAGGGCGTGGATACCGACGTCGAGAGTATCATAATCGACATGCGGGATGTACTTGGGTTAAACAGGTGTGTTCCGCCAGTTCATTCTCCGTCCAGTATTCTTAGCTATTGCCCACAGATGGCATGGGGTGCGCCGATACAAGGACACAAGGACATGGAAGCGGCGAATTCGTCGCGTACATGAACGATGGGCGCCTTTACTTGATAGCATGACCTCTGCATACATACACTGGTGTTATAGCACACGTCCTGATATAATAACTTCACATGACACAGATTTCGCCCCCCCTACCAATGGCCATGACTTCGTCCTCAACATAGCTGACATCTACACGCTATCCCGAGCCGCCGTCATTCCTCGCACCGGCGATGAAGATACGGTGGTCGCCATCGCTCATGCTGGCTTCCTTGCGACCTCACCAGACATACCCTCCTTTGCAGTATCCTTTCGAACTCTCGAGCTCTTTCGCACTATTCGATTATTCAAAGCTTCGTTCAGTGTTGAAGCCTTCGCAAAGGTACTATGCCACCAGTACTCTGTGAGTGCCAGATTCTCATCATCAGACCATCGTTATCTCAACAACTCTCACTAGATACCTTATCGCAGGGGCTATCGCACAGCCATCTCGGATACTTTCGACATCTATCTAGCAATCCACCGCCGTATGGATGATCGCGTCGCACAGGAATTGGGGCGTGACACCCCAAACTATCGTGTACTCAACAGCTGCCCTCCATGCACCTACGAGGTATGTTTCTATGTAATGACTCTGGAAAACCACTCAGATGTATACTTTATAGCTGTGCGATGAACCGCATCTTCGCTTCTCACGCATGTGGGTTGTGGACGGGAACAATTCGCTTAAACGAATGAAAGGAGTTGCCGGGCGTCAGGTTGCCGACACTCGCGTGTTTGGAGAAAGCAGCTATTATCTATCTGCGGACTACGTCAACGCGTTCGCAAATGAGGTGAAGCATCGGTCGACTGGCCCTGCCATTGATTCAGATGATGACGAGGATGACGAGCCATCAGGAGGTGATCCAACCGATGGGGCACCTACAGACGACCACTGCACGACGAACTGGAAAGCCGCGGCGGCCGATGACAAGAAGCGCATGTGGGCAGCATTTGATGAGTCTGGCATATTCGCGAGCGTTTGTCGCCACGGGCTCGTATTGTGGCTGGCAGACATGGTACGAAGTGGTGAACTGTGAGTGTCAGAGTGCTTTGATTGTGAGTGCGTGACTTATTCATGCATTGCACAGGGCCAAATACCCGCTCGCCATGGTGGCTAAAGCATTGGATGTTCTTCCTGGCAACTGGCTCATGGGTTACGATATCGGCTGCTCATTCGGAACGACGATTGCCAAGAGTTCTCTAGGTCCGCAGTTCCAAGCCAAGGGGTGTCGATCTTGTGTCAACGCGTTCCATGGTTATACACATAGCGCAGATTGTCAACGTAAACACCATCCACTCAACATCGAGGGCATGGGATTGGAGGACCTGGAAACTCTGGAGCGAGTTTTTTCAATATCAAATTCACTTGCTGGCGTGACTCGCTTCATGTCTGCCTATCGTCGACGCGTCTTCATTGACGCGTTCTTTCAGCAGTGGGACGCAGACAAATATCAGAACCTGTCTACCATGCTTCACAACAACTACATTCAAGCTCTCGATATCATCAACGATGAGGGCCGCGCATTCCAAGAGGATATGAAGACATTCAACCTCACAGAAGACATGCTCGAAAATTATTTTGCCGATGAAGCGCGACACATGGAGGCGCTAGGGACCGAAACATCACAGGATCTTCACGCAATCGCCTATGTGGAGCTGTTACAAAAACTCTCGGAATGCACGTACGTGTTGTCGTCTATGTTGAGACCCATTATTCTTTCCAACGTCCTTCGTTCAATGCAGCGCAGCCTATGAAAATGTGACGGGGGCATTCCACCTACACATACCTGCGGACTACCAGTTTCTAGCATCCGATGCAGCATACGCTCAAGGTACTTCAGAGACGCGCAAGATTGAGACAAGAAGAAAATACCTTGCGGCACAGCTTGATAACACCCTTTTCGAAGTCATGAAGATGGAGGTTGCCATGGGTATCGAACGTCGGTGGGAGCCTACATCGCCGGAGTACAAGGAAGCCCTGAAGTACATGAGACATCGTGAATATCAGCGAGCGTTGGAGAATTTACACAAGCTGGTGGTTTTCCGCCTTTTTGAACTTCATAAAATGAATCTATCACAAACCGGTGTGCACTATTTTTTATTTCCTCCCCATTATTTATCACTAATGTCAGCAAGGAAAGGCTACAAGCTTCGTACGCATCTCTCACACGCACTTCAACGGCGTTCGAAGACTATACGAAAAGCCGTCAAATTGTACAACAAGGCCGCAGTGGCCATTGGCCGGGACACTCTCGACTGGTCAAAAGTCTCACACTACTCATTTCTCGATCAGTTCGACATTCTCCGCGATACTCGTCACGATGTAACCCAAAAGCCCTGGGCAGACCCCGTAAAGCGATCACTCATGAAAACTTATCGACGCGTTGCACGAGCCCGGGAAGAAATTGAACGCCTCAACGTTGAGCTTCGAAGGTAAAGGAACAACTTCTTATGCTACGATTGGCAGACGACTTGACTAAATATTTATTTAGACTACACACATCCATCGTTGACGAGGATAGGCAGTTCGACGCCGTTCTCGAACGTCTTCAGAACAGTCCAATTCATGGCCCGGTCTCTGATTATATTGAAAGGCGTCGCGCCGTCAACGTACTACATTTGCAACGCATGCGGCAAACATATTCACTGGCCGGCTTCACTGGAGTGCCTGGACCAGGTGTCAGAAAAGTGCCAGCCTCTCCGACTTCACCCACCTCTTCGCGGCATCAGCTTTCTTCGATCGAGATTTCAAACCTTGTCAATAACTTCAACACATCCACGCCCTCGACACTCGACATTTCTGCCTCTTTACCACGACGATCTTCGGGAGACAGACCATCAGACCACCCTTCTGAAACTGATGGAACAACTGACTCGCCAGTAATCTTAGCCGCTCCAACTCTGGCCCCCCTAGCGCAACCACCCGCTCATCCCGTATTCACTGAACCGCCGGCACCTTACATAGCAGCAACAGACTCCAGTTTCACACCACTTTCAACCGTCGTTGCCCATCTGCTCAATCCCCCTACCTCCTCCGCCTCAACACTTTCATCGCCGTCGTCATTGTCGGCTATTACCACCCACAGCACCCGGTCATGCGGTACAGATCTTAGCCTCCAGACCCATAGCTCACCCCGGGTCCCATCACCAATTACGCGGGTCCAACAGACGCCACCTGCACCACGCACATTCTTGGCTAACGACGAAGACAGGTCAGATACCGACGACGATGATGCGAATGATGATGAATTCACGCACGGTGCAGGTCGTATGGTTGATTTCATGACAAACTTAGCACTATAGAATATAGGCCACATTGACTAGCATTCTCATACACTTACGTTCTTACGAAATCACAATCTACATTGATATCCTGTTGAATAGAGCAAATGGAAGTGTTGAAAACAATACAGTTTGATTACTGGCACTTAGTATGAAACTGAAGTCGCTTCATTTGATATACTTTCCGAAAGTCATCCACACCTTCGTATAGAAAATATGTGCAATCCTCCAACCACCGGCCAACGTCTCGCATTTCTTCCTGTATTGACATCACCTCAGCCCATTCAGACGGTTCTCGTGAAGAAGTAAGCTTTGACGCGGCACGCGACACTTTCTCCTCTAACTCAGCAACTGTGGAATACGGATCATGAATGTGTGCCTTTGATAGATCGTCCAAGCTCTCCGGATGCAAAGATACCTGAGCAAAAAAAGCTTGAAGATTCTGCTCAAACCAAAGAGCAGGATTCGGCATGAGCAGTGAGTCCCAATGAGCCTTCACAGCTTTGATATACTTCAACTGCTTCTGCTGTGCGTCAAGCTCCTCTTGGTGAGCCCGTCTGACAATAATGAGTCTAGCTGAGTGGTGAAATAACATTAATACATGTACGCACTTGGGATCATTTCGATATGCTTGACGACGTTTCAAACGCTCCTCAGCGGCTTTCCTACCAATAATATATCACTGTCAATGATAGCAAGATAGCAATTGAATAAACGTACTGCTGATTCGCAAGGATCTGCGCTTTTTGAGATGCTGCAGCGCGCCTTTGACGCCTCCGAGTATTTACATGTTCTTTGTTCCTAAATATGTGATGAGTTTGGATTGTGAATTCATTGAATATGTCGGCACTCACCGATTATAGTGAGTTTGTGAGTACAGTCGTTGTGCCTCGCGCTTTTGGGAGGCTGTTTGATATAACTTTCGTCGAGGCATGAATACACTTTGATGTAGTGTGAGGATATGGTGGTAAGAAGGAAACAGTACATAATGCAGACCACATCACGATGCTTTTGCAGACACAATTGGTCTGAGTTTTTCGTTGAGCACTCTGGGAGACGCTTTTGACACAGAATTACATCTGTGGAATGCCACCTATGTAACATATTCACTTGAATTTTCTCCAGGGTTTACAACAGAAGGAAAAGTTTTTAGAGAATTTTTAGAGAATTTTTATTCTAATCTCTAAGGCTGTTAAGTAGACGTGCCGGTGAATGCGGCAATTTCGCAGCCATTTCTCAATTGCTCCTCCTCAAAGATGTTAAGATGTTCGGGCACAAATTCATTGCAAGTACTACTTTACAAGGCTACAGAGCTCGCTAACTTTAGGGAGAAGATCTAGACCCATTTTCCATCGTCTACGCTTTCTATCCGCATCTTCTGCCAACTGAGCCTTGGTACGCCCCGCCACATAATCTGCCAAGGTCCGAAACCCATTATCTACCCAACGAAACAGTCCGCCAGCAGAATACTGAGTGAAGGAATAACGACGTTCATGCGCGGCAATGCGGGTATTCGAATGTGTACAGACTCCCGAGAGTATCACAACCAAGATTCCCGGAGGAAATTCAATGACTTTCTTCAGCTCCCACAGTACTATATGCCCGCCTTTCTTCCAGTCGTAGCTGCCCAACGCCCAGATAAAGCATAGGCCGAACGGAAGATTGGCGAAGTCGATGTGCGGATAAGTTACAGTTTGTGGGCCGAAGTTGAATGCTGCGGCAGAGAGTACGCTATTCTCAAAGGCGGGGTAAAGCGAAGGGTCACTCTCCAGGAGCTCGCGCTGATATTGAGCATAATAATCGTAAAGTCGAGGCGCCCACGATTTGAATACCCCTAGACTAAGATCAGGATGGGCTTTGTATCACATCGGTGGAAGAAACATACCGGTCGCGAAGCCTGAGAGGCGACGAAAGGCCCAATGCCTACACAGCTTCTGTAAGACGTGTGTGTTATGTTTATTATGAACCAGGTTCCCGGGGCTCTGTGCTCATGAGCATGTTGAATGGAATGCTTTGGGGGCGGTACTCACAGTCTGACCCCCACCATAAGATATGCCAACATTCATTGCGGGAAATGCGCCGCGGCGATGGGTGTTCTGCTTGCTTGAAAACCGACACTGGCTGCGATAACGCTCCAGAGCATCGCCCGCAGCTTTCACGCAGCGATCCCAGCCTGCATCGGCCGGACGATTGATCACCAAGGCTACCAGTTGGCCCTGGGAATCGATAAAGGGGGTTGAGTGTCTGGGAGTCCAGTCAGTAGTGGTAGATGAACGTGGGGGCATGAGGGCGTACTCAGGGTCATAGCGTACCAGGTCGAATTTAAATTTTGATTGGGGCCCAACAACTTCATGAAGCCAGTATTCCTCGCCCGTATGATCGTCGCGGTCGCGTTTTGCAATATAGGCCGAGGAGGACACGGGGGCGTCATGTTGAATTGAAAACGATGTGGGCAGGGGGGTCGACGGCGCGATGTGCTTGGATTTGGTCGATTCGCGGGCGGGGATGTCTGACGCGACTTTCGGAGGTGCGCACTGCCTTTGTCTTTTGCGATTGAGTTTACTGGCCTTCTTATTGCGATCGTTCTGCCTCCGCCTTTTTTTAGACACAGGCCCGCCGACCACTTCTACTGCACGGAGCACTGGGCTGGGAGGGGCAGAGGATGGTGGCGTCGAGAGTGGAGAGGAGTTTGCAGAGGATGGCGGCGAAGAAAGAGGTGAGGAAAAGGGGGAGGCCTGTAAATCCGGAAAGTCGAGGTAGTCGTGCAGGCCCTCCTGCTCAATCGAATGGAAAAGAGCTGAGGAGAGGTCAAAGTCACTTTGCACAACTTCTGTGGATAATATGAGTTGGAGATTCGAGTTCTGTGAGGCGACTGAAAAGACTTCGCGTTGTGCAGCAGACCTCGTTCCCAAACAAGGTTGCAGAGCTGGATGACATCTCGTTCCTCGTATTCCCGTTGCGCGAGTATTCAAGGAACTCGAGATCACCTCGCCGCCACAGATCCTTGTCCAGCTCGAGGCCTGTGCAAACGCGTTGTCAAAATGAGAGGTGTGCTCACCGGACATCTGGGTGCTTGAGGGTCGACATGGGGTTTGATGTTGAAGGGTGAAAAAACATGCGGTACACAAAATCACGCGTAGACGCTGACACGTGACCGCCGTCACGGACTTCAAAGTTAAAGGTGCTAGTCCTCACTTACTGCCGCGTAGCTGTGGGGCGTCAACTTTGTCCTTCAGACCCTACGTCGTTACTATACAGTTACGTTCTCGATGGCCAACGCTCAACGTCGCTATGTACATATCACCACTGGAACCAACGGCGGCACGTACGGCCAAATGTAAGTACTTCTTCACCCGCTCAGCTTACTTTTCTTACATCGATATGGTGTTTCAGGCAATGGCGAAAAGGTGGCTTCAGGACTAGCCCCTTACCGATCACGATTCAGTGTATGACTCAAGCAGAGGCGACATTCATCTGGAAACACTTGAATCCCTGGGCACAGGCGCACAGACACTTGGAGGGCCCGGCGTTCGCCAACGACTTAGCGGACTCACAGGTGATGAGGAGGATCAGCAACCTCATTGATCCATTGGGGTACACATTCTGGGATGTCAAGTACGGGAACTCGTCTGGCCTATATTTCAATCGGTACGTACTTGATGAACAGTGAGCGTTGCTCACGCCGTTGACGAATATGTTTAGTGACGAAGCTCTTGAGACCATGGACGCCTGCCCTAAGCCGTTTTATCGCCGAGCCTTTGTCTTTGCGACGATTAAAGACGCGCTTCTCGCCCACGTCCATTCCACTGAGACCCCGAGCAATGCTTTGTCTGAGTACAACCCCTACGCACGACCGGAGGCTGCACAGGCAATAAGGGATGGCAATACGACCCTCGTGAGCCCCCCAAGTCCAGAGCCATCACTTCCACCTGCACCACAGACTCCAACTCGGGCGGTAGGATCTCACACATCTCGTGCTCAAACACCTGGTCGTACCCCCCGTCGTAGCCCTGAGGTTTACACTTTGAGCCCACCTCCGTATGCCTCCGGGTCTCGGTCGCCATCGCAGCATCAACGCACCGATGAATATGTTTTTTCTATGACTTCGGGAGATGTAAACGTTTCCATGCATATCAGTAAGCACTTTACATTTGTCAAACAGTTTGAAATTCATCGCCGGAAATCTCTTATCGATAGATTCATCCCCGAAAAAAGGGAAATCCAGAGGCGAGCATGCTCCTCACATGGTGGCGGAGTTTCTCGCTATTCGTGGAGTCCCGGCTCGAGTTGGTGCTGGCATCATGACCGTGTATGCAGACCTTGATGCCGATGAGCCTGAAGAAGAGAGACGCGCAACGTTCATTGCAAACAATCTGTATTTGTGGGAGGATGCTGAGCCTGAAGGTGTTACACAGAGAGACCTCGAGTTCCTCTGGGATCTCATCAAGTTGTTGTGAACCATGTGCTAACCCAGTGCCAAATAGTTTCTTTTTGATGTTGATATCACGTAGTTATCTTGGATTGCAAATTGAAGGCTGCCTGCACGGTGTTGTTTTGAACTCCGGGTCCCAAGTCCCGAAAGGCGTTGTCCGACTGGTGTCCGACTGTTGAGCGAAGGTTGTATTCACAGACTACAATGGCGCGCCACAACACCCCTCAGTTCCAGCGCATGTTAAGTGCAGCTCGAGAAAGGGGAAGTTCAGCAAGGCGCCCTTGGAGATATCGGCAAAAGCGTGCGCCGATACACCTCTCAAACGCGGACAAAGCTCGAAAGAAAGCTCAGAGACGTGAGGAAAAGGACACGTACCAGAATGCAATCATTGAGTTGCGACAGCTTATCATCGACAAGGCGACTGAACTCCACGAACAGATTGGCAAACGCAGTGTTCAACAAATTGTCGACGACGTTTACCAGACTCACCGCCTTTGCGTCAGTAGAAAATCGGCGAGTAAATTCAACGCGTTTGTGAAGATGGAGTTGGAACGAATCAATTCCGGTACGTATACATGGCTGTAATTTGATTGAGTTACACTCACACAAACTCCTAGCCTTACCAGAGGGCGAGCCTCGAAAGAAGGCAAACGAGTGTATGAAGGAGATCTCCGCGACGTGGAAGGAGATGTCAGAGGAGGAGAAGAGGGCCTGCACCGAGGCAACCATGAAGCAACTCAACGACAACCGAGAAAATCGTGAGGTCGGTACTCACAACGTCGCACTAAGCGCGTTTCATGATACACGAATCACGCTGGAGGATATCAAGGAATCGGTAAGGCGATGAACTTTATGGAAATGACTAGAGACTAACCCGATGATGTTGCAGCTCTCTCGTCGTTTGAACGCTCGTACGGGCGACGAGGCAGTCTTGCTGACTGTCCGATCTGCGAGGGACCACTTCAACAAGCCGGACGTATATGCGACTAGTGAGCGCGTGGGCGACTTCTTCACCATCGTGTTCAAGTGTCCGCTTCAAACCATTGCAACCCGTATGGAGGGATATATCATCTCCGGCGTTGAGGGAGTCGTGCAGAATCACGCCCAGGAGACACTGAAAATGAAGAGTGAGCTGCGAGAATTGATATACCAGAAACTTCGTGCGTGGTCGATTGTGTATTCTTGATTGTATTTGCTCATGAATGGAACAGAAGACGCTGTTGGGAAAGCCAAGGTGTCACGAATGTACTACAAAAACTTCAATGAGCATATCGTGTTGAAGTACGGGGTAGTCATCAAGAACTGGCCCCTTCCAAAGCTTTGCTCACCTAGCGAAGTGTCGACGCGGACCGAACTCACGTTACTCGACAACGCTTGGAGGTCTGGCACCACACACTTCTACAAGATGACCGAGGGTGAGTTGGAGGAGTGGATGATGAAATATAATAGCGACACCCAGGACGGTTCCATCATCACGGCGGATACACCCAGCGAGCCCGCCCCTATGTCGACGACCGCCATACCTGCGGCTCCAACGGCGATTGTTCGGACTCAGACTCAGGTGGGGCACGAAAGTCCAACGACGGTGAGCGCAGCTCCTCCTGCGCCAGAACCTCTCGGTGCTCTCAACTTCGTCAATGCAGGCGCCATGACGGATGTCAACGGGAATGCGGTGATAGTGGTCTCAAAGAAAAGAAAGCCCCGCAAGGATAAAGGCACTCAGCGTGGCCCGCGCAAGAAGAGAGCGACTGGTGAGTGTATATTGTTTTTCAGAGTCGGTTCGCGTTCTTATACTGAATCCCTAGGTGATGAAAACATGCCCGAAGCAGCGCCGTCAGCGTCGACGTAGAGATATCATTCTTACCTGTAGATACTTTCTACCGGGCTATGAATTTTGTTGTGCGGCAGGAATATCATTTATTATGTCCCTACTATAAGAAGGCTGAGTATTGAGGCCAAGAAATTGAGTTTACATTGAGGGACGGAGACTTAGAGCATGTAGAGACATCGGTGACTAAGCATGAGATCCGGGACAGCGGAAAGAGCCGAAAGAGGGGAGGGATTAAGCGAGGGCGGAGGCATGATGGCGGGGAGACGATGAGGAGGGCTGATGAGGCGTTGATGGCGATGGCGAGCGTGTGGGAGCACGGGACGGATTTGTGCGGACTTACCGGTGCACGGGACTTGCCGTGGTGATGCCTGAGAACGATGAGCTCACTACTTGATGGCCTCTAGGTGAGTTCTGGACTCTTTCTTATTTAGAAATAAAGCTAATTATTGACGGAATTACTGGCAGGTGGAGGAGCCACCCGGATCAAGGGCTGTAGCCTTGGCATAACCGGGGGCGCACGTCAGGCCTATTTGATGGGAACCATGTGATGTTGAGGTGAGCAGTCAAGCAAGGCAACTCTAAATGTTTCCCAATCATCTCCTGAAGCTGCATCAAGCGTAGCTAGCTCCTTTCTCGTCTCATAAGTCATGTATTTCAAGGCTAGATGGATCTTCGCCATCTCAGATCTGATATTTAAAGTCCTAAAGATTTCCTCTAAGTCCTCGAGCCATCCTGCAAGTTTCTCAGGACAATCTCTATCAAATATGGGTGCCTTCTTTGAGACTTTCGGTAACTGCTCGTTTTGTACTTCGGCGAGCACCTCAGCAGGTAGCTCTCGTAAGTATGCATCTACTACTTCAGTTTGTTGAGGTCGGCGCGGCCGATTTCCTCCAGGATTTCGATTCACCGCAGCCTCATCATTATTTGGTTGTCTCTGCTGCTGTGGGTTTCGCCCTTGACCAGCAGGTCCAGCAGTAGCATTATTTCCTTCATCAGGCATGTTTGTAAAATCAGAGAATTCAGGACTTGGTAGTCTTATATCTCCTATAACTTCGTTTGTTCCTCTATACCTCTCTCTAGACAGAGGCAAGTTGTTTCGAACAGGGATTCTACTACGACGAGGGGGTCTAGACTCGAATATTAATTCTTCTTGTCCAGCCTCACGGGAATTTCGTGTAGTTCTAGGTTTTCCACGACGGCTAGAGTCACTAATCTTTGCAAGAGACTCGGATTCGAAGTAGAATACCTTGAAGTGTTATGCAAATGTACAATTTCCACTTCGAGAGGCAAATCAAATCGTCAATTCAATTCGCCGAGGTCAAAAGACAGCGATATTTAGACACAGAGGTCTTTCAAGAGTAAAACTCGATATAATTGTTTTCTGAAACTACCCCTCGCGGTGGGCTCCAGATAATAGCAGCATAATGAGCACTCTAAGACGTAGGAACTCGTCTAAACTCAAAGGTTGCCTTGTAAAAGCGAGTGTAGTCTGGCGTTGGCAAAGATTCCGCACGCAGAAAACTGACTAAAGTCGAGCTAGACTGTTGGAAAGACTAACTGAACTGTAAGATCACCGTCTAGACCCTTCGACGAGTACCAGAAACAGCAAACAGACAGACACAGACAGACAGACACAGACAGACAGACACAGACAGACAGACAGACAGACAGACAGTTCAAACACAACAGATGTTCAGATATTTAGCACTCTATTAAAGCACTGCAATTCCTAATAGTCCGCCTCTACCAGCTCGAAGAACCGGGGCCTGACGTTCACAATCAAGAGGCCTTCTGCGATTTAACGCTCTAGAAGATACGTAAAGTTCTCCAATTTGGCGGGCAGTCGTAACCTGGGGCGCTCGACCCTATACATGACAGTATATGTACTCTACTGCTTGTAAGTATTTCATAAATAGATAGAAAACTGAGTGGAGTAATTAAAAGGAACAGAGGGATAACATCGAGTATAAAATGGATATAAACAGAAACAATATGACTGAGTTGGGTAAGTAGGCACGTCTAGAGGGTAATTATGTGCAGTTCTTGGGTATATATGTGTAAGTATTATGTTTTAGTGATGTTTTTGGTACATCTAGACCCTTCTTATCATGCGCTCGAGCCATTCTAAACGAACTACTCCTATGCATTTCGTTATTATTCATCTTCGTAACTGTTTTACAGTGTACTTATAGGGGCGCCGAGGGCAGTTTCTAGTCATTTATCCCGTCGGGCTTCCGTATTTTCTCCTATTTCGACATCTAGACCCCATAGCACCTCGTAGATATACCAATATCCAGCGCTCGAAGGTCAATTCTGTCATTACTTTACTAATAAGTTATTATACAGTCATCGAGACTGATCATTTTCATAGCTTTGACCATCTAGTATCTCGGAACGGAATCGTCGATCATATATTTCCGATCATAAAGCGTTATCTCCAGTATATCATCAATCTGCAGGTTCTAGGAGGTCGGCTAAGTTCGAACAAACCATTTTGATGGCTCGGCGATACCTCTAGCTTTGTCCTTTCGACATTATCGAGGCTCATGAGGCTATTACGCCTGTGTGTGTGTAGTTTCTTCCTTCCTAAGTCCCGTGGATTACACAGATACTTGAATAGCGACTTCCAGACGAAGGGCTCTTTGCCAGGCAGGGTGGGTCTGACCATACTGTACAGTCTCGCAGCAGGTAGTTACTTCGCCGAAGGTCTAGAGGCATATCAGCCATAAGGTCTTGATGCATACTCGTACATCGTAGTCCTTTCACTTCGAGCCTTTAACTATTCGTGTTCTATGTTTTAGCTAGCACTATGGGACATAGTCTAGCCCTTTATTCCCATCATATTCACAGTAGAAATCGTTTAATTTCAGGTATTTCAGGTGTGTATGCGTTTTCAGCGCAACACCGCGCTAACCTTAAAAAGTTCTTGAAGCGTTTGTTATTCTCATAGCCTACAGGCCTCTTAGAAGTGTCTGTTAGCTATTTGAAAACCTCCGCGACTGTTTTATCTTGGTTTATCGCTCCCTTCGATCGCTTAGACTCATCATACTCTGTTTCGTCAATATGCTCTGGTGGCTCCTCGAGTTCTGGTACTTCACTAGCCAAGTTCGCGGCTACAAACTGTTTTACTTCTGGTATGTCGCGGAACTCTCGTTCTTGCTTATAAGCACGCGTCAATTCTTCCTTAAAGTCGTCTACCGACGCGGCTAAACCAGTCATATAATTACTTTTCCATTCCTCTTTCTCATCAACTAATACTTGCGCGTAACCATGCTTAGAGTCAATCTTATCTACAAACTCCTCTAATTTATAGGGTTCTTGAACTTCACCATCTTCAGGATTGTCATACTCATCGTCTCCTACTTGCTTATCCCGCCGTGATAGTCCGTCAGGTCCGTGAACCTTGCCTGGTACGTGCTTCAGTTTAAAATGAAACATCATGATCGACTCTATCCACCTATTTATCGCGGCGTTTGGCATTTGATCAGGATGCTCTAACATGCCTTTAATGTACTTCGCGTCAGTTTCGATTATAAGGTTGCGAATACCAAACAACCAATACTGGCACGCTCGTAACGCGCGATACAAACCAAACAACTCCCGTTTCGGCTGTGAAAACCTAGCTTCGCGATCACTTAGTGTAATCGAACCGAATCTGGAGTAGAACCTTCGTCGCGGATTCTCTGGATCCACTTGACAAATATAGAACCCAACCGCTTTCCACGACGTATCTACTGCCAATATAACAGGGTCTTCCACATCATACTTTAGTGGTCGTAATGCCTTGCTATTCTTTACTGCCTCTTTCAACTTTGCCAACGCGTCACTTTGCTCTTGTCGCCATTCGAACGGAATATCTTTACGCGTAAATCGGGTTAAAGGCTCCGCGATCTTTGCATAGTCTTTGACGAACATTCTTACTAGTCCCGCGGTGCCTAAGAATGGTCTTATATTCTTCTCTTCTAGGATATTCTCAGGTCCACCCCAGTTGGTAATAGTTTTCGCTCGTTCCGGGTCGATCTCTCTTCCTTCTCGTGTACACCTATGTCCGACCACGGTAATCTCGCTTGTACACAATACAGCTTTGGGGCCTGAGAAAGTCCCACCACAGTACTTCATTCTTTGAATGACTCTATTCATATTGGTGAAATGTTCCCAAATAAACCTCCGTATCCCATCATTACCAGGAATGGTCTCGTACGTACCATCTTCACTTTGATAAGTCGTTTCAGGACCGCGTACAGGAACATCATCGATGTATGGTTGCGTAAACTCCGGGATCTCTTCTTGTAATATGTGTGTTACATCATCGTGGAAGATTGGTACTGAATTCGTCCATCCCATCGGTAGTGTTACTAACCTCAGGGCTCCAAAGGGAGTCTGGAATGTAGTTAAGTCTCGCGATGCTATTGCCAACTCTCTTTCATCATAGCCAACATATAAATCTAGAATTCCTCCACAAGCTCTACCACAGAATTTCTCCGCGAGCTCTTCAGTAGCAGGCGGTATACCAGAATGTGCTATTGTTACCGCGTTCAACGGTTCCAAACTATGTACTAGTCGAATACTCTTTCCGTCTTTCTTTAACACCGCGAACCACTTCGATCGGTAAGACGAGTTCGATGGTTCGTAAACTCCCGCGTCAATCTTTCGTCTAACTGCCGCGCATACTTCATTAAAAATACCAGGGGGAATAGGAATGTTCCTCTCAACCCAAGGTGTATGAGGTATCACGGGCATCTCTACTGAAGGAAAGAAATCTGTTCTGAATCTTCCGCGTTCACTGTCGTCCCACGCGAACCCTTTCTCTTGCTGCATCATCATATGATGCATCAACTTCCGTTCTTCTGGCCAAAGGAATTCTTCCTTATGTATCTCATCTATTATCTCTTTACGTTCCTGAGTATACCTACCAGTCGGCGTGAATTCTGGAGGATTAGGCGAAAGCTGCGGCATATCAGCCAATGGATCTCCTTTAATCTCTCTTATGATTCTAAACTTCGATGGTAAATCTCCTAGAACAGGGCGTGTTTTCAACGCGACAGGTTTGTATTTCTTCCCTGCCAAGATACTAATTGGTTCGTAACGTTCCTTCCACAGCCGCGACGCGTGCCTCCTCACTTGATCTTTCATATCAGGGGATACATCAAGCATCGCGATGCTCCTTACATCAAACAGGGGAATTTGCTGTAACTCTTCTACGCCGTCTTCTAGCTCTACTTCTTGCACCGTGAAATTTGCTTGAGAGTACGCAGCAGGATTTTGCGCTCCATACACCGAACTCAAATAGGATCTCAATACGGGTCTCTTCGTTTCTTTATCACTTTTTAGATCAATATACTTTTCCGCGGCAGATAAGTATAGATCGCGTAACTCTCGCTTCTCAAACTTTGATTTTTGCTCTTCGTTTATATCTGCAA
Source organism: Omphalotus guepiniiformis (assembly GCA_028554645.1). Classification (NCBI taxonomy): domain Eukaryota; kingdom Fungi; phylum Basidiomycota; class Agaricomycetes; order Agaricales; family Omphalotaceae; genus Omphalotus; species Omphalotus guepiniiformis. Next base: position 2,093,258 of record JAQOOI010000021.1, read on the forward strand.
ATACTACATCACTTATGCCAATGGGAATACCTTTGTCATTTAATTCAAAAACCACCGCGGCTTCTCCTTGATCTGGGATCAATTCCTCGAAGCTGCTGAAAAACCCTGAGTCTGTTCCTTGTCTTTGCTTATAGGTACAGAACCTTTCCCTCTCTCATAGGTAGGTACAACAGCTCGCTTCTTAGTGTTAGGGTCCTGAATAACGAGGTCCTGCGTTCCATCTGCATGATTATCCACTAAACTCTCCGTGATCGTGTCAAAAGGCCGTCCCAGTAGTAATTCATATGCGGGGTCTCGAATTACATGTACTTGTAAGTACACGGTGATTCCGCCTAGTAAGAATGGTACATTACGCGCCAATCCCAAAGACTTCTCAACACCCTTGTTAGCCGATTGCATAAAGATTACTATGTCCGGGTCCCACGATAAACCTGCTTCGCGAGCTCTTTTCTCCGATGTAGAGATAATCTGTGAACCCGAGTCTAGTAGACTTTCGATCTTCGCGGTACCATTTACCAAAGGATACACGCATCGAAGCGACTCTGAATCTCTTGCCACGTAGATCTGAATTGGGTTATCTTTGCTTCCCAGGCTTTCCACGTACTGTTCAACTGGATCGCTAATCACAACCGCTCCTGCTGGAAGATCTCCTTCCGCCTGTTTCAGAACAAAAACTTCCGCGGTGACATTAAGGTCAGCTAACGCGACTGTATTTGCTGTTACGTGAACCTCTCCTACATTTTCCTCGCTAAAAGGTAATAGGGGGCTTTTGGCTAGGATCTCTCTCAAACCTCCCGCGGTCTCTTCAGGCTTCAATTTGACTCTTGACTTGATCGTTCCTCTGAGTGAAATTTCTGATTCCACTACTGTTTCTTCCGCGTCAGGATGTTTAGTTAACGGAATAACAGGAGACTCCGCGGCCTTCTCATTCCTTGTCTTCCAAATTATCCCCCTCGGGTTCTCTAACCGCTCTTTCTGAGCTTTCAGTTTCTCTTGCTCAGTTGGCGAATACGACACATCAGGTACGTTCGCGTAAGGAACCTCTGGTACGCGGCTCTTCTTCACTACTGTAGGTAGCGGAGGCATCTCGACACCATCGAATCTCAAACGTTTTTCCCTCTTGACCAACTCCTTATACTTATCTTTCTCTAGGCTCGCGTCCTTCTCAGGTTCCGCGTCCTTTTCTTTCCACAACCGTCGTTCATTACCCTTGTTTTCAGTATCATTCTCAGGTGCCGCGGCCCTAACAGGATTTTTCTCTTTTGTAGGGGCCTGGCTTTCCATCCTCGAACTTACCGAAAACCCTCCTCGAACCTTCCTTTCTCATTGTTACTAACTGCCACGTTACTTATTGAATCTCTTGCCGACCCTCGAATATAGGCCGCGCTGAGATTGGATTCTAACACCCTTTCTTGAGCACGCTTCGCCTCTTCATATTCTTGCCAAACTCTAGTGTACTGTTTATTGTACGACTCGACCTCCTCTAGTTGCATCTGTAGTACCTCAACCTGAGAAGCTTGTACTTTCTTTTCAGACAGTCTTCGGTCCACAAAGTCTTTCTGAGGAGGCCCATTTGGAGCTTTCTGTGCTACTGGCTCTCCATCTGGCATACAAGTGATCCCTTCTTTCAAAATGATCTTTCCATCATCTACGTACTGCTTGCGTACCATACATTGCCCTGCCATATGTCCGTTTAAGCCACAGAACCAACACGTCGCGGCTCGAAAGTAGTCGGGACGGTTGTCATTCAACGCGGTTCTCCCGTAGTCCCGCGGCGCCATATAGGGTATACGTTCTGGATGCCTGGTACCGCTACTCGTTCCAGGTGCCGCGAGCTTTAATTGCTCTAGCAGTTTACCCATCATTTCTTCTTCTCTCGCGGCTCTCTGGGTAAGGTTCTTTGTTTGAATCGTGATTAGATCTTTCAATTCCGCCACCCATCCTTCCGTTTGCTCATGCTTCACTTTTTCTACTTTCTTTCCTCTATCTTCCTTCGCGGACCTTACGTTCCCAAGACTAATTACTTCCTCAACCTGAGATCTCGCGTTAAATTCTGCCTCGTCCAGAATCTCTTCTGCTGTATAGGCATCATCTCTCGGTCTAGCCTCTGCAGGTGGGTTCGCACGCTTTTGTAACTTCAAAGTCAACGTGATGGATCTCCAAAATTCATCTTCAAACATTCCGCGGAGGACTCTGACAATTTCTCTGTTAGTATACAACGCGGTCGTAGTGTAGTGCTTAAGGAACGGCCTTAGGGTATTCCTCATTCTTAATACATCTTCGAGATCTTCCATCGTTATATTCTTATACTTCTTCGCGGCTCTTTCGAATTTTGCGAAGGAGAAAGTTCCCTCATCCGATCCTCCATCATAACTCTTCAAAATCTCGTCGCGGAACTCGATAAACGTCCCTTCCTCTTTCTCGTACGTAGGCAACGCCTTCCATTGTTCTCTTATAGTTGCGGGTAGGTAACGCAACGCGACTGATTTCTTATCCGCTTCTTCCTCTATTTTGAAATCTTGGATAATATCCTCAATCTCCCCCAGATAGTCTCTGACGTCGTCTACATCATGATCGCGACGCAAATCTGGTGCTCCACGTTCTCTTCTCCTCGGAATCTTATCCATAGCCGGCATTTTTATGATATTTTCTTGAATTATAGGTAAAATAGGTGCAGAGTTCAGTGAAATATGTAAATCAAATAGAAGTGTGTGGACTTCGGATAGTTCCTCGTCCGAATGAGAATGTCTATCAATAGTTGGTGGGACTACTGAGTTTCGACGCGACGGTGGGTCTGGCCTAGGAAATTGAATTGAAGTACCTTCTCCGTAATCAGATAGTTCTTCGTCAAAGTTCCGCGACTGTCTAATACTCGAATCTTCCGCGTCAACTACGTTAATCGATTCTCGGGGTTGAGCAACAACTTCAGGATGTGACTTCCTGTAGTTACTAACTCTTTTGATTGCCTTTGCACGTGCTAACGACTCTCTGGTATTCTCTACCGTTGAAGGCCGTGAACTTCGCCTAGACGTTTTGTCTGATTGTTGGTTAGACAACCGCGACTATAACTCTTCGGTCTCGTACGAAACCTAAAACACTTTACTTAGTTTATTAATCAGAAACCCCTCGCGGTGGGCTCCAGATGATGTGCTTGGTATGGGGTATGAATGAGAAGAAGTGCTAACTAACTCGAACGAATCTATCAAGCACTCAAAACACACACACAACACACAAAGACTTTTAAGTTCGTGGGGTTTGGGGGACTAACAAACTCTGTGAAGCGAATAAGGTTGTTGTAAGAGGAACGCGGAGACACAGTCAAAACCGACGCGGCACAGATAACTCTATGCTACACACCACTCAAACGAACTAACGCGTAACTTTAACAAATCACCGCGACCAGTGACTACAAACGATACAACAACCAGACGATTGTTGGGAGATGCCAGACGACTTCTCACTTAGTGGAGTTGGGTATAGGAGGATTTCAGAACTGCCAGACGACGAGTTCAACGAGTGACCAGACGATCCACTCTTATTCGCACTACACACACAGGCTCCGCGGTACCAGACGATCCCGCTTGTAAACACTTAGGCACACTGACTTATGAACTAACGCGACGGTTAACACTTTAAAACTTCTAATCACTCAGAGGGACTTAAGCTTTTCCACACACAAATGCTATTAGCTCTATGGGGGGCTCGGGAACCTGTCCTTCCTTGCCCAGGTTCTATTTCTTATATACAGTATCTCTATTTACATAGTACAAACAAATGTCGCGATACTTGACAGTTATGAGATATATGGTGCATATGGTGCACCGCGTAAGGTAGGGATGAAGTATAGTACGCGGTAACAGGGTATCCTATATCGGGTTATAATCTTGCCGCTTTTAGAAAGTATCGCGGTAGTTCGCTAACGCTGTGTCTCCTTACGTGTTCTACTTCCGCGTCGTCGGAAGTACTTCGTGTTACATTGTACGTCTAGACCCTTCTGTGGCTCAACAGTGGTCATTAGATATGACTAGTGCACGGAGCTACTGCTACCTGGTTTCTAAGTCTGGCCTTCTGAGTAGTGCCGCGGTACCTCGTTACCTACGCGTTGGTTTATACAGTATTGGGGCCATCAAGTTATACACGTCGGACCTTAGAACAAGTGCCGCGACGCTTTACTTGAGTGCATACTTAGGTAATACCTACACTGAGAAGACCCATTTAGTGCCGTTCTACAGTCTTGTACACCTTTGTACACATATACTAGTGGTTGAATGTGCGTAATACACCGCGGAACTTAGGACTATACAGTGTACTTAGTAGGTTTGTACTGGAGTGATCAATCCCGCGAGGCCGAAAATGGTAGTGGTATTCCCGCGGTCGTATCACCGGCACAGAGGGAGAGCTCATTACCAGGGCTTTTCCAGCCAAACCAAAAGGCGACATCTGCACATTGATCTGGGCAGCACAACAGGAGGGGAGGCATTGTCTCTGCAGTTCTTGACATGTCATGCTAATATATGGTTGTTCTGCCTTGCCTCAAGGCTGGCATCACATTGAGCGCAAGGGGCCAGTATGTAAGGGAGGAGGTCGTGTTCTGCATAGGTGCGTGCTTCTGAATTGAAGATGGGATTTGTCTTCACGGCGACCATGTAGCGTCTTTCATATAGGATTTCTGCTATATTTTCTCCCTCAAAAACACTCGGAAACCTTTCTGCTACACAAAATAGACACGACAGTCGAGATATGAAGACAATACAATTTATATGCATTTTTACTATCTGATCACATGTCTGTGCCAGCAACCAATGACACATCAACACATGGTTCCCTTGTCTCGTCTCTCTCTCTCTCTCTCTCCTCCCTCTCATCACGGACTTGTCTCATACATGCTTGCCTGCTATCATGGGCTGACAATGGCGAGGTCTGGCGCTCATCAGAACTGTACCGGTTTTTTTTTTTGACCTCAGATAGGGCATCAGTAGTATTCTTGTCACTGTGCATGTACTCGAAGGGCTGTGTGTACTCATATTTCAGAAGAGTTTGAGACAGTCTGATGTGAGTATACCCCTTTTATCATAAGTGTTTTGGTATAAATGGCTCAGCTGTCTGTTCTTCCACATTTGTTTGGGTTCTTTTTTTTGAGTTCTCAATTCACCATCATGCCAGTTTGTATCTTTTCCTGCTTGTAAGCCTCTGATGTTAAACACTTTTGCAGATCTGTCACTCTTGCCAGAACGTGCTTATATGCAGCCGCTGTGACTGTCCTTTGAATTTCAGCAACACTATCAACATCACAACAGGACAGGAAAGGTTCACATTCAGCGACGTCTGGGTGCTAAATTGTGGCCACCTGCTTGACTTGCACTGTGTTACCCCATACCTGAGGCCCCCGCCACATATGTGAAGCTTGGTGGCAAAGCAGCCAGAATGTGAACGTTCGCAGCTGGTTGCTCGAACTTGGACATGCCCAATCCCCTCTTGCCAATACAAGTTCGACACCCACCTCGTTGATTGCCACTGGGTGTTCTGCACAGAAAGTGATAGAATACCTGTAGTATCACCTTTGGTGTCATGGCAGTGTCGGGACGAAAAGCAAGAGCAAGGCTCAGATACGCAAGGCTCAGATACCGAAGGCTCAGATACACAAGACTCGGTTACGCAGGACTCAGTTACAGAAGACTCTGGAATGGAAGGCCTCAATGTATTGCCAGCAAGCAACCATGCTGCTGCCTCACTGTCTGAAGTGTTGCATTACAGTTTCCATCAAGTTGACGTGCCATGCTATATTGTCCTAGACCAGTCTATGGAACATACTTTTAGAGTGAAATTGCGGTGTAAGGTTCATATCTATTTCCTCATTCCAATGTCTCATATCACATACAGCAGGTGGTTCAGAGCTCGAGGAGAGACAGGAGTGATGGAAACTAGGTCAGTTGGTTCTTGTCTCACAAGCGAGCCAGACAGACTGATGTCCTCATTGCACAGGAGCTACGCGGAGATATAAATGATAGTTGGAACAATGTAATACACAGACACAGACAATTGTATATCATCTTCCTCTCCTCTTGCTCTATTGTTTTTGAATTATGTCGTCCATCTTCACTCACCCTGCCTTTCAAGGGCTCCAACAACTCAGTACTATCTATGGCAAGGAGAGTGTCACCTTCGCTGAAGAGGTCATTGGAGATCTTGAGGGAGAGCAGCAGACCTTGCTTGCAGGTTCTGAACCTGGGCTCAAAAATGCAGATGTGCGAGCGTCAAACACTGAGGCTGAAGATCACGATAACGAAGAGCACAATGAGGATGAAGATAAGGGTGACGGGAGTAAGAATATGAATGCAGGTGTACAAACTAGTGAGAAGCTGTCTGAGAAGGGCCATGACACTGATGGTGATACAAAGATGAATGGTATTAATGATTCCAAGCTTGGCTCAGTTATCAAGAGTGCTTCGAAAGGGGTAAACGAGGCAACTGCTGCTGATTACAAAAGGTATATGTCCGTGATCAATATCATTCAATGTTTCTGACAATTGATGAATGTGTAGACTTGCGGCCAAATGTGAAGCCTTTCTCGTCAACATGAAGCTTGTTGTAGCAGGCTCATCCTTCTGTGAGACTCCCCATGAAGATGCTGCTGAAATGATTGTCACATGGATTATGGACTCGTTCGTGTTATTCTTGGCACCAGTAGCTTTCAACTGATTTTCAGCTATACAGATGTGACTCAATGAACTGCGATCGGTCCGAAAGGCCACCCGAACAAGTATGCAGTAGCTATACTCATGCTCAGAAGATGCGAGCTGCAGTCACATTCATGTTCGGTCGAGAGTATGGTCTGGTAAATGTGCCTTGGCATCGTAGCAAGGTTACTGGGACAGATGGTGGGAAATCCATCTGTGTCAATGACTGTCTCGCAGTATTAAGAAGGCGAAAGGTAAGGTTCTGTGCTTTAGTGCAGCAAGTTCAATTATTGAGTGTAGACTATCATCAGGTCCAGCAAGGTGAAGAAGCAACAAGTGCTCGTGCAATCACATCGGTTTGTAGTGGCCCTCGAAATCAAATGTGTGGTGCTAAAAGAAGATATTTGGGTTACAGGATGTTCTTCAGAAAATGTATGACTTCAACGTCGAAGATGAACAATGGAATATCAAGCCTCTCACACCTGGTTCACACAAGACAGCCTTAAAGGACTGGTGTGGTTCTCGGTTCCGGCGTCTCCTTCATCTCGCATACACTCTTGCATTCACATGCCTCTTACGTGTCAACGGAACTGCTTAAAATACAAACACATGAGATTGAGCTCATGCGAGACGATCTAATTAAGGTCACGCTGCCGTTTCAGAAGACAAATCAGTTTGGTGGTATGTTGTTAGTTTTCTGAAATGTTCATGTCTTACTCTACCTGCTTCAGACATCAAACCCTTCTACCTGTGTCGCCTACCTGATGATATGAGGCACCTCTGCCTAGTCAGAGCTTATGCTTACTGGCTGAGCTCAAATCTGAGGTTGCGGCAAGGATACATCTTTCGTAAAATCAACAAGAACGATATGGTCTCTGAAGCCAATGTCCCAATGGTAGGAACTCGTACTACTTGTCTATTGTATACCCATTTGAAATGCTAAAACACTCATTAGACTTCCCAGCAGTTCCTGAAAGGGTTTCGCAACAACCTCCTTGATGTCGGCATCAATGACTCTGCATATGGCACCCACTCATTTAGGCGAGGAGGGTGCCAGTGGCTGTCAGTAGACCGCCACTGGCCCTTGAGGAAGATTTGCGGATGGGGTGGGTGGAGTACGGACTTTTTCTACATGACAATTGTGAAGTATCTTATATCTTGGAACGATGACGCCCGCTGCCTGCGAGAGGATGTTTTAAATATGGATTCTGACTCAAAGTTGTTGTGCTCAAAGTGCGGAAGATTGTGCCCATGCGGATCTTGATTTAGGGCCCTTAGTTTGTGAGCTATATAGAACATAAATGTCATTAGATTTGATGTATTGAACTAATAGGACTATAACTATGAATGAAACAAATTAAACTAGATTATATGTTAGAAACAAATAGACTAGAATGCCACATGTAATTATACTGCAGGTGTGGTTGAGTGTCCATGCCTCACATGATAACACTTTGCAATGGCAGACGCACTGACCAATGCTTGACCTTGGTGACTGTAATCCTCCATAAACCGACCACTTGCGTATGCGGCAGCCTTGGCCTCACTGTTCACTACCTTGTGCTTCTCCCGCATAGTTGTAATGATCTTCAAATAGCCCATTCTTTTTCCATTCTCTGAAAACTCTATCCAAAACGTCGCTGGAGAGGCAAGATAGCACTCGGCCAAAAACTAATCACTTGCTCAGCACGACAACTGCACAGACAGATATCAGACTGGACCTTCCAGTTGTTCCAACTCTTCTTCAAGTGTGTCCACTGCTCATCACCCCCATATGCATAGATATCTCTCCAGTACTTCAGAGCAATTGTCTCACCTTTGATGGTCACGACAGAGTCACTCGCGCTCCAATCAATGTGAGCATCATCTCACGTAGCTGCAAGCCTCGCAATATCTTCCGTGAAGAACAGATGGAGTGGGTCTGGAACATCAGAAGAGTCAAAGTACAACTCGTGACCGTTTGCAAGGCAGAGGAATTTCTGGCTCGAACAACAAGGCCCTGTTAAGGAAGGCGAAAGGCTGGGAGAGGGAGCACTAGCCACTGGTGCTGGTGCTAACAATGTCATCGGCCCAGTTGATGGTTCACTCAATACGGCTGCTGACAATGTTGTCAGCCCAGTCATCAGTTCACTCAATGCGGGAGCTGCTGATGTTGCCAGCCCAGTCAGCGGTTCTCTCAATACCTCTCCTATGAGGGCCCCAGCTGATCTGCTGGCACTCAGCCAGGCTGTCAGTGTGTTGACCTTCACGTCGAGATTGCTTAGCTGAACCTTAATGTCGATGTCCTTCTTCTGAGTTCACAAAATCTATAGTAGCTACAATACACATGCCAAGTCAACACATCCACACACCATGGGATTGGCTGAGGCTGTAGCCTCCAATTCTGAGGTTGTGGACAGTCTCACAGGATGGAGCTTTGCGTGTCGAACAGCCTATATGCACATGTAAATAGTGTGTAGTACATTTGTATCACTGGTCCTCACCCAAGCATGTAAATCATCAATCTCTTTCTCCATTTGGTTGTCCTTCGACTGTCTGAGAAGACTACCATTCGCAGCCTTGATCGACACATCCGGTATAAGCTCCCGATGTCGTTGAAGAGACAGCTTCTTCTTTGGCAAAGTTGCTGCTGCCGCTGCTATAGTTCCCAGCAAGTCTTGAGAGCCCTTGTGTGCCCGCCGTGTGGTGGTCTTGATGCTATCAAAAAAGAGAAAGGTCACATATGCGCATTAGCACTTATGTTTGAGAGCAAGCAAGTGAGACAAGGACAAGAACAAGTAAGAACAAGTAAGTAACTCACCTGCTCCACTGCACTGGGTCCTTGCTGTAACTCTCCAGCTGTTCCAGCAAAGTCGCCTTCTTTCTGGAGATGGGAAGCCTATAATTTCCGCAGAGTTCCCTCAGTTTGCTACACTTCATCCGCAGAGTTCCCTCAGTTCGCTACACTTCATCCGCTTGCTATAAACCAGGAGAGTTTGACTGCATCAGAGACTGCTAACACATACACAGCCACATGCGGCAACTCACAGCTTCAGTTTTAGGATCCCGCCTTCGCCATCAGGGAACTGGTAGTCTTCATCCTTCTCGCTTGGAGGGATCACCAGAAAACTGGCCATGTCGAGCTTCAAAGAACACAGTTGCAGCGCACCAAACTCATACAGGAGCAGAAGCAAGATTCCAAGGGCAGCAGCGAGCGCTAGAAACGGCAACGACAACAACGGCAACAATGTTGTAGCTGAGGCTAGTGACAACAATCAGTGAAGACTTGTTGGAGTGAGTGTGGTGAGGGAGGTGGTGCCAGCAGTGTTGAAAGGGTGAGCCAGCAGTGTGAGTCCATAATGACACGAGGCCGTTACAATTGATTGAGCAAGCCTATGACCCAGGTGTTTCAGCGAGCGAGAGGAAATGAGAGAGAAAAAGAGGAATGGAGAGGGCACGGGAGGGAAGGACGAAAAGGGAAGCGAGCCACGGCGACGACAGCGATAACAGGGTGAAGCCGGCTGATCAGACAGATTTGGCAAGAGGTGGCTTATGCAAGCTGCCCACGAGACTGGAAGACAATCCGGCCCTGCGAAAAGACAGCTCGGTTAGTGTCACAGGGCTTGGCGACAGTTTCGTGGTGATCAGGTGTGACGGCTGTGTCTAAACTCAGAGAGAAGTAGATATCAAATAAAAACAAGAGAATGTGTTGAGAAAAGTGAATGAGACATGCATGCATGCACACTGCCCCAAACTCTTTCAAAATCTTTCTTTTCTGTGCAAAAGAAAATGAATCAAAGAAAATTCTATTTTAATAAATGGGTTATTCCAGTAGTCTGTGTATAAATACTTCTCTCTGAGTTTAGACACAGCCATCACACCTGATTGCCACAAAACTATTACCAAGCCCTGTGACACTAGGTGAGCTGTCTTTTTGCAGGGCCAGATTGTCTTCTGGTCTTGAGGATAGCATGCATAAGCCACCTCTTGCCAAATCTGTCTGATCAGCTGGCTTCACTCCATTATTGCTGTTGTCGCTGTGGCTCACTTCCCTTTTCATCCTTCTCTCCTGTGCCCTCTCCATTGCTCTTTCTCTCTCATTTCTCTTGCTCGCTGAAGCACCTGGGTTGTAGGCATGTGTGACACCAAGCTTATGACTAAACACAGCAACACACAAGAACTTCAGATAAAGTCAGACCAGAGAGACCAGTGCAAAGACAATGGTGATTTTTGGGTAGACTGACTAGATATGTACAAGTGGTGAGCTACTTTTATATCTAAGTTTGCTAGAATATAGGAGACCAGGTAGTGAATTACTTTGGATAGATAAGGAATGAGAATGAATAGGAAAATTGCACTCAATAGAGTACATGAGGATAAGTATTGAGTGAAATTGGAGAAGTGGAGTAGAAATGGTAAACAGAGTGAAGAGGGTAACAGACAGAGACAAGACAGTGAGATTCCGGCCAAAAGGTCAGCCAATGTTACATACATCCTCCAGTGTCTGTCGAGGAAGGCACTCAAATCTTAGAATCATTGATAAATTCATCTTCGTTGATGTCAAAATCATCAGGAGAAGTAGTAGTGGAGGATTGAGCCTGAGAGCTGGCACTGGGTGTAGTGGAGATAGATAGAATAGAAGTCAAAGTGGAATCAGAATGAATAGTAGATCCCATAAGTAACTTCTGTTTTTTGAATGTAGGCAAAGTATTCAATGAAGTATTCACCAGTAGCTCGCCAGCCCAACAACATGCAGTCATGGTTTTGTTTCTCTCCCTTCTCACATCATTTTGACCTCACTGATCAACCAAGTACTTAATGATAATTTGAGCTCAGTGTTTGTCATTAACAAGATCCAGAGTATCTTGTTCAGCTATATACCTACAAATTTGAGCATCTAGTTTCCAAGGACCAAAGATGTCATTGGTGGTTGGGATAGAATCAGGTACAATGTCTTTAGCCTGAGTGGAGTCGTAATAAGGAATGAAATTAAGGTGTTTAGTAGCTGCTAGCACAGCAGTGACATCACAGTAACCAGCAGGCATAATGGAATCCTCGCCAGTATGGTTACAAAGACTGTGACGTCCATCCTGCACACCTGCGGCAAAAATCAGAATCCTGTTGAATTGACCACAATGAATAATGGTGGACTTGTTGGTTATGGGTTTCTGGAATTGAGCTAAATGAGGGTTGATTAGCTTGATAGTGACTAACTGAGAAGTGGCAGAGGAAGAAGACGACATGACAAAAGAAAGTTGCAAGTGTGGGGAAGTTGGATGATAATCTTACGCAATATGATCTTCTTTGTTTATATTCTTCCAGCCTATATTCTCTTCTATCCCTATTGCTCCACAACCTATGTTCTGCTCTCCAGAATATACCTGACCTAAATACACTTGAGGATCATCTGAAGGTGGAATACCAAGTCCTATGCCCAACTGTGAGACACCACTGACTCCTAGGGCCTCAAGATAGTCTGATAAAGGGGTTAGATTAGATAACTCATAATAAATGAGCCAAGTTATATCTCCTGTGGACCATTTAACTTTGAAAACAGTGTCTATTCCAGAGCCCTTATGACTGAGTATACAATTAATTGCCCGTTTCCCAGATTCATCATTGAAATCACCAATTTGATTTTCAAGTCAACTGGGGAATAGTCGATCATTGTTAGGTACATGAGCTCAGATCAGAGATGAATGAAATACATTGTGGACTTCTCGTCATATAAGGTGATTCAGTAATTGAATGAGATAAGAATTGACCTCAAGGCCCTATAAATTTCAGTACAAATTTTCCTACTAGTCCTTTGAGAAATCTTATGTTCTTGGTTGATAAATAAATCAAATTGTCTTTCTCAAATTGAACCTCTCAGTGTTTATAATTTGAATTTCTTGTTTGCTTGATGTGGACAGCAATGACACTGTCATGTGCCTCAAGAACTGCCTGACGGATTTTTTGAGCGAAAACGTGTACACCCGGGTGTTCAGAGTCAGTCAGAGAGTTCCAAATAAAGAGATGTGGCATGCAGCCCAATGTTGCATCAAAAAGCCTTTCAGTACTGAAATCTATCAGATTGAAGTGAATATTGGATGTTTAAACATTGGGAACTGAACATAAAGGACTAGAGCCACCCCAGACTGCTAGTTAAGACATGAAACATACTTGTATTCACAATGCCTAAGTGTAGCAATTGCTACAGTACTGAATCTGGTGCTAAGCAACTGTGACCAATGGGTTATATAAAGAGATACTAGTTATGCCTCTCCAGATGTGTTGGAATTCCAATGTTCCATACCAGATTGAGTTGGTCAGACCCACCACTAATAACTAGAGACTCTACCAAGTATTGTTGACTGTAATCCAAGGGGTTGATGGATTTTCACTTCAATTAAACAACTATCTAAGTCCTCTGGACTGACTAAAAGTTCCAGCTGGTCTTGCTAACTAAGTTGGCACTATAAGATTGAATGCTGAGAATATGGGCAATCTTGAAGATTGTATTACCAGAGAAATATGGTACATTGAGTACTATGTGAACCTAATGTCACTAAGATGAAATGCCCATCTGTGTAATAAAAGAAGTAGATTCAAAGTTACATCTGCACAAATGAGTTGGATACTCAATACTCATGAGGAAAGGAGTTGGATACTGAAAATGAGTATCTCTCTGAAAATGAGTATCTCTCTGAAATTCAGTAACCCTCTGAACTTGATGAAAGATAAAGGTACTCTAATTGGAGGTCTTAGACGGAACTATGGGATAGAATACTGCCCTAGGAGAAGCTGAGAGCTATCTTAAACAAGAAATATAACCTGAATACAAATCTGACCAAAAAGAGATGTATAGGGGTAAAACTTGAAATAAACAGTTACTGTACCTTACTGTGGCTGAAATAAATAATGAAGCATGGTCTAGATAAGCTCTAGAGCTTCTACACAACTCCTAATGCTGCCCTAGTAGAGGAGAATGTGCCAATTTTGGAGAAACTTATAGGGGACCAGATTTGCAATGCACTGAGGAGAATATCAACTGTCATGATACTGGTTGCTATTTACATGTTCTAGACCTTTATTTAGATACCCTGGGTACACCCTAACACCCCTAGAACATGGACAAAGCAATATATTTCTGTTTTAATACCAATCTATACCCAAAGTTCCTATATTTTGACTATCTAACTGGAAAATTATCTAGAAAACTATCTAAAAAGAATTCAATCCCTGCTCAATTGATACTTACTTACTTTTGACTCATTTACTGTTCAGATTACTCTTTTAATTTTGAGATATATGTTTGATTTTATGATTTAGTATATATATAGCTTACAGAGTATCTATTTAGATTTTCTTAAGCTAGTACTGCCCAAAGCTACAAGCCAAAGCAGGAAACCCTTCTTAGACAAAATATAGCCTGGTTCTTTAGAGTTCAGTTTGAGAAATATCCAGTTGTGAAAACTTCTGTAAAGTCCCTTATGGCAGATAAATTGAAAGAGATACTGAATCTTTGCTGAAACTGCTGTTCTGTCTGTGCTGAATCTGCCTGCTGAAACTGTCTGTGCTGCATCTGAAACTGTTCCCTGCATTGTCTGACCATTGGATCGAGTTTAACATTGAGATTGATTGTCCTGAAACCCTCCTGAACCCTGAAAACCACCCTTGCCTTCTGTCTGAATTTTGTGTTTTGAGATACCCTCTGCTATTTTTCATCCAGATTGAGAGAAAGACATCTGTAACCTTGCAGATTCAAAGTTCAATTGTTGTGTCTAACTGTGCGAAATCTCTGACAATGCCAGTCACACCTCACCCCATCATTTGAGTTGAGTTAGTTTGTGCTCAATTTGAGTATCTCTCTCATTTATTTCATAGTCACTACATCAAGTTTAGACAGAAAGGTGAAGATCCCATACTTTCCAATCGAGCCAGATTAATGGCAAACTCCATTGCTGATAATTTCAATACCCAATCCTTTTGATTGAATCCTATATATTGTCTAATCATTTGAATGATTGTTCTGTTAGCTTGTTCAGTTGATCCATCACTTTCAGGGTGGTACACACTCAACATGTTGAGCCGTATACCAATCAAGAAATTTAAATGTTTCCAGAAGGTGCTTGTGAATAATACATCACAATCAGAGATAATTCTCTTTGGTAGCCCGTGTAATTTGTAGACTTCAGCAAAAACTAATTCGGCAACTTGTCATGCCTTATAATTAATACAGCTAGGTAATGAGTATACTATTGAGGTAAACAAATCGATCACCACGATAATTGAGCTATAAGTACTGTCTCTATCTTTTAATTTTGGCAGAGGTCCCACAAAATTGATTTCAATTGCTCTTTAAGGGTATGAGGGAACCTTGAGTGAGTGAAGTAGCCCTCCAGGCTTCTGGTTTGTTGCTTTTTCTCGTTGATGTGCTTGGTATGGAGTATGAATGAGAATAAGTGCAAGCTGACTCAAATGAATCTACCAAGCACTCAAAACACACACACACAACACACAAAGACTATAAGTTTGTGGGGTTTGGGAGACTAACAAACTCTGTGAAGCGAGAAAGGTTTTTGTAAAGGGAGCTCTGAGAACAGTCAAAACTGCTGCGGCACAGATAAATCTATGCTATTAAAACACACACATTAAAACACAAACTAACGCTTAACTTAACAAATCACCACAACCAGTGACTACAAACAATACAACAATCAGATGATTGTTGAGAGATGTTGGACGACCTCTCACTTAGTAGAGTTGTTTATAGGAGAGTTTCAGAACTGCCAAGCGACAAGTTTAATGAGTAACCAGACGGTCTACTCTTATTCACGCTACACACACAAGCTCTGCGGTACCAGATGATCCTGCTTGTATACACTTAGACACACTGACTTGGAAACGGACACGACAGTTCACACTTTAATACACACAGTCTTTTAAACTTTTTACACACTCAGAGGGACTTAAGCTTTTCCACACACAAATGCTATTAGCTCTATGGGGGGGCTTGGGAACCTGTCCTTTCTTGCCCAGTTTCTATTCTTTATATACGATATTTCTATTTACATAGTACAAACAGATGTCGTTGATGCGCCGATTTTCGGCATCTGCATTAAAAGCCAGGTGATTAATCATTTTAGGCATTTGCAGTGAGGTATTAGAGGGTTGAAAGGTGCCCGCCTTGTCAATCAAAATGTGTTGTGATTTGAGTAATAAAGCATGTTCTATTACCTACGGTACAACATGTGTATCAAGGTTCTAGGCTAGTCAGTACAGTTGTGATGTAGAGAATTGTTCAATAGCCATCCACTGTTGAATCAGACTCACCCAATCTCGTAACGAGAACTCTGACATCACAACGTCAATTGCATCATATAACTATTAGGGGAACATCTTCCTCCGGTCAATAAAGAATAAAAACCCGGCGGAAACTAAAAATGGATGGGACGCGAAATAGAGTCGAAATAATGGATCTAGAATAGTTTTGGGGTATTTACTCCTTAATTAATCGCCAGGAACAAAAGTTGATCGAGGAAATTTGCTTCGATTAATTGTCCGGTGAAAATTGCTTGACAAGAAACCGGTTAGGAGGTGTAAAAACTCGATCAGTAAAATTTCTCGGAATACTACTGAATTGAAGGAGTTCCTTTAACGAAACAATGTGATACTTTGAGGGGTATAATTTCTATCAGGTGATTAATCCTATGGAACCCGGATGCCCGAGAAATGTCAAGGAAATCCGTAAAAATGAAATAAAGGGGCTGAATAGTGACTATAATAAAAATAATGGAATTAAAACGCATTTTTGAGGTTTTGCCTCATAAAATAGATCTATACAAGTAATAATGGACATACTTGACACAGATACTTACAACCTACATACACGGATATAGGTATATATATAAAACAGGACAGTTTAGCTATAATTTCCGTTTTTATTAATTTTGGACTGGCAGTATGTATAAAAGGGCAGTAACCTGGAGAGAGAAAATCCAGGAGAGTACCATAGAGTCACAGGGTCACTGGGGATCGTCTTTATAACGTGAATCGTGCCTGTGAAGGGAAATCCTACCAAAAACATAAAGTTGCCCTGGTCTGTTTATAGTCCGGTGTTTATTGCGATATTGTATAAAGATCATTGTTGGTTGAATTGAACTGGTTGTGTTATTGGAATTGGTTGTTTGATCTTGTGGTCAATTGGTTGTGATTGTGCAGTGAACACCTGTCTTGTTCAAAACCGTCTTGTGCTACTTTTTGCCTTAGTGCATTTTAAAAGCTCAGCTATAAAGTTCTTGTGATAAAGATATAAAGTTCTAATAAAGAAGCCATAAGTTTGGTCGTGCGGAACCTTCGACAACACCCCCTCAGACTCGCACCTTTTGAGTGACTTGGTTGTTTTGGTTGTTTTTGGGTTTTTGTTCATTAGCCCTTTAGCAGTTCATTTCCCCGATTCATTCTCATCATCTGGAGCCCACCGCGAGGGTCAAAAGTACAAATTGACTTCGTGAGGGACGAATTCGTGGCTTTCTAACGGAATTTTACCGTTTGAATTACAAGGAGATTTGTGTTGTGCAATAAAGTACTGTTTTGTTCTATACAGTGCTACATAGAGCTTTTGCTTTAATTTTGGATTGTGAAGTTCACTGGTCAAAATTAGTGGACCTAGCAAACCTAAACCAAAACGTCAGACAAAGAATTCCCAAAGAGCTGGTGAAGAAGTTTTAAACTTTCAATCCAGATCTTCTACAAGAGAAAGAAGTGTTACTAGTTCCGCATCTAAGGGCAAAGGGAAATCAGTACCAGAGCCTGAAAGTGTTGATCCAGTATTACCTGGTTCTTTTGTTCTGTCATCTGACAATAATCGGGAGTTCATACCCGGTGAATTTGATCGTTTACGTCCGCCTAAATCTACTGTTGGATTTGGAAAGTCTTATAGACTACCTGCTTCAGCACAAAAATCTAAAAAGAGTTTCAGAGAAGTTACTACTATGCCTGCTACTAGTACTACTGGTACTGGTCCAAGTGGACAAAGTAGAGGAGATGATGATATACCCAGAAACAATGATAATACAAGGACAACTTTTGTGGGAGTTCATGAACTTTCCCCAGAAGCATTAAAGGAAATCCAGAATGATAAGCTTCCTAAGAAATCAAAAATGGCACCAATCTTTGACCATGTAGATCCTGGCAGTTTGATAAGCTGGTTGGAACAAGTGGAAGAAATATTCCTGAAAATGGGAATTAAAGATGATGCAGCAAAGATTTACTTAGCTACAGACTGGATGACTCATGATACAAAGAAAAGGGTTGAAGCTTACCCTGAAACAAAAAGTAGAAAGTGGGGAACATTCAAAGATGCTTTGAAACAAAACTTTCCAGAGTCTTCTTTAGAAGAAGGAGGTTCTCTGACCAAGTTGAGAAAGTTAAATTCAGAGTATGCATATATTCCATTGAAGAACTTTGATAAGTTCTTCAAGTTCAAAAGGCTGTTTGAATATGAGTATAAGAAAGCTGCAAAGCCACCGGCTGTTATCTCTAACTTAGAGGCAGTAACTCTGTTTGGCAGATCCTTAGAACCTGCTTTCTGGGATAAAGTAAAGGATAGACTGGAAAAGACTTATATAGCTAATCCAGATAATCCTAGAAGAAGGGAAGACAAGTATCCTATTGAGGATGTGATAGCTGCTGCTGCCCACATCTGTGAGAATAACATGGATGATGGTTTTGCAATAGTCGGCATGTCTCTAGCTTCTGAAACAGAAAGAGAGAGAAGTTACACACCTTTTAATATTAAAAGGGAGAATGTTGAGAAAAATGAATTTGAAAGAAAGATTGCTGATACAATGGATAGGCATGAAGTTGCCTTGAAACAGGTGCAATCTAGATTTGAAGAGAATCAAGCTACCTTGATCTCTCAAGTTCAAAAAGTTCTTGCAGAAACATTAGGTGGTAACAATGGTATGAATATACCACACATGCAATCTATTGCTATGGGTCAGAACCGTGGTAATAGATATGCAAACCCACAAGGACCTACAGAATATTCTTGTTATTTCTGTGGTGAGAAAGGGCATATTGCTACAAATTGTCCTCACCAGAAATCACAGTTTGAGAAGGGATATTTAGTTAGGAATGCAAGAGGAATGATAGTCATGAAAGATGGACAAGTTGCTCCATCTGGTGATATGAATTCTTCTAGAAAGGACAAAATTGAAGCTATTGCTAAACAAAAAGGTTGGGATAAGGAAGTTGGCAAAAATGCCTTCATCTTTGCAGAAGAAAGTGACATGGGATATAATATGCCTAGTGGACCTTCTGAATCTCAACATAATAGTTTTGATATGTCAGTCTTTACCAACACCTTGTTGAAGATTTCAGAAAGATTGGACAGAATTGAAAATCAGGATAAAAGCCAGACTTCAAATGGTCAGGCTTCTTACTTGAGCCAGTCGGGAAACTAAGTGTTCCGATGATGGGATCTAGTACTAGAAATATGTACAGTACCGCAAAGAAGGTCCCTGAGGATAAACAAAGAGTTGGTATTAAAAAGAGAATGGAAGTAGAAATTATAAGGCCTAAAGGATTTGATAAAAGGTTGTATGTACCTCCACCCTTGAGAATGGAGGAGTTAGAGAAAGAAACCAAGGATAATGAAGAGGCTTTACTAAGAGATCAAGAGGATATAATGGATCCTTCTATAAAGGATATGGTAATTCAACCAGGTCAAAAAGAGATTAATGTTGAACCTGCTAAAGAAAGGCCATTTGATAGAGTGGAACCATTACAAAGAGATCCTATTCCTAGTAACCAAGCTTTGAACAAAGTTAGAAATGAAGTGGTGGAAAAAGCTAGAAATGTTCAGAAAGAAAGTAATAAAGAGAATGCTATAGTCTATAAAGAAACAGCTAGAAGGATTGGAGATTTTAGACATGCCTCTACTTTATCTAAACCCGGTTTAGAAGAGGAAATGGCAGAAAAGATTTTCAATATGGATATTACTGTTCCAGTTGGAGACCTTATGGCTGTATCTCCAGGCATTAGAGCTGTCATATTGAGAAAAGCTAGAAATAGAAGGGTTGTTGAGAGAGCAGAGAAGGCTTTCTTGCAGATAGAACCTAATCAGAATGATTTGAATCCTATTCAAATGGACTCTGAGGTGGAACCAATAAAGAAAGTAAATGTTGAGGATATTTGGTCTTTAAAGGCGACTTTCATTACATTGACAAAAGATACTGGTGATTTGAAAGCTGGTACTATTGTTCACCAAGATGTAGTTGAGCAATTCCTTAGAGATCTAGGTCCTAACAAGAAAGATAAAGTTATACTGGTGGCTAGAGAATCAGAAGGACTTAGAGTAGTATTCCCAAAAATCAATAACTCTGAGGAAACTGTGGAAGCTATTCTAGATAGTGGTTCTCAGATCATATCAATGGATCAAATGGTAGCAATGGGACTTGGAATGTCATGGGATCCTGATGTAGTGATTCACATGCAAAGTGCAAATGGGAGTTTAAAGCCTACTAAGGGTATGGCTAGAAATGTACCTTTTGTATTTGGGGACTTAACAGTCTACTTGCAAGTTCATATTGTGGAAGAGGCTCCATATCAAGTTTTACTTGGTAGACCTTTTGATGTAAACACCCAAAGTATAATAAAGAACTTTGAGGATGGAGGTCAAGAGATAACCATAACTGATCTAAATTCTGGCTACAAGTGTACAATTGGAACCTATCTGAGAGGAAGAGGTGTTAGAATTGAACAGAAGAAAGAAGGATCTACTCTTAAAGAGATTTGTAGACCTCCACCTGTGGTACCTAAAGATGTACAAGAAGGGGTTGTAAATTTTCAGACCTCTATGATCTGATTGGCCCTCAGGGAGAGGTAGCTCTAAGAGTTGGCCTGAAAGAAAATGGTGAATTGTTTGTGGATGGGTATAAACTACCTGATGAAAATGGAACCTTTAAGAAAGAAGAATTGGCAGAAACTTTTGTATTTGCTGCTAAAGAGTATGTAGAAAAAGATAAAGAAGCGGCAGAAGTGCTAGAAGCTTATATGAACTCCACTGCTATAAAGAGTAGGGGAAAGGATAAGCAAGTGTTCTGTAGTTGGAGAGAAGAGTTGAAAGAAAAGAAGGATACTATGTTTCAAGAGGAAAATTCTTGTAATATAGAGAAAGAGAAGACTGATAAAGAGTTTGTAGATGTGTATGGAAAGTACAAATCTGTAAAGGATAAAGTTAGACCGGTTAAAGCTACTTTACCGGCTGAGTTCCGTGTAGAAAGGAATATTTTTGGTGATCCGTTAGCAGAAATGCCGGAATTATCTCCAAATCCACCTGGGTTCACACCGGGTGAGAGATACAATGAAGAAAGAAAGAATATCATAGATAAAAATCATGATGAAGGCTTTTTATGGCCAGAAGAAATGAAGTTAGTTCATCATTTGATGAAACAACAGGAAAAAGCTTTTGCTTGGGAACCTGCAGAAGGAGGAAACTTTAGAACAGATTTCTTTCCACCTGTGAGATTTCTAGTCTTACCACATGTACCTTGGGTTGAAAGAAACATTCCAATACCACCTGGTATATTTGATGATGTGTGTAAAATTA
The DNA here is from genome assembly GCA_028554645.1 of Omphalotus guepiniiformis. Classification (NCBI taxonomy): domain Eukaryota; kingdom Fungi; phylum Basidiomycota; class Agaricomycetes; order Agaricales; family Omphalotaceae; genus Omphalotus; species Omphalotus guepiniiformis. Next base: position 2,114,513 of record JAQOOI010000021.1, read on the forward strand.
TAAAGGCAAAAATTGATTCTGGAGTTTATGAACCTTCAAGTTCTTCTTATAGATCAAAATGGTTTTGTGTTTTAAAGAAAGATGGAAAAAGTTTGAGATTGGTGCATAGTCTGGAACCATTGAATAAAGTTACTATACAACATTCAGGAATTCCACCAGCTACTGCAGATGTTGCTAGAAACTTTGCAGGAAGAGCATGTCTAGGAACACTGGACATCTTTGTTGGATATGATGAAAGGTTGATAGATGATGATTCTAGAGACTTAACCACCTTCCAAACACCATTTGGCCCACATAGACTAGTAAAACTGCCTATGGGTTGGACTAACTCAGTACCTATCTTTCATGATGATGTTACTTTCATTCTAAGAGATGAAATTCCACATGTGACTATACCTTATGTGGATGATGTACCTGTAAGGGGTCCAGCAACAAGATATGAGTTACCAGATGGCAGATATGAAACTATTCCTCAAAACAATGGTATAAGGAGATTTGTATGGGAACATATGCAAAATATGAATAGAGTGATACAAAGAATGAAATATGTTGGTGGTACATTTTCTGGTACAAAGGCATTCATTTGTGTAAAAGAAGGCATGGTTGTTGGTCACCGTTGTTTATATGAGGGTCAAGCACCTTCTAATAAGATAGCAGAAGTGGTTACTACATGGCAAAGATTTGACTCTAAAACAGATGTCAGGGCTTTCTTGGGTACTGCTGGCCAACTTAGACAATTTATAAAGGACTATGCTAAAATTGCTGCACCTTTGCAATATTTGACCAGAAATGTTCCATTTGAGATGAAGGCTGAACAATGGGATTCTGTAGTAGCTCTTAAGGAAGCTATCAGAGTTGCACCTTGTTTGAGACCTATAGACTATATGTCAGAAAATGGGATTACACTTGCTGTAGATACCTCTTGGATGGCAGTTGGATATTATATATACCAAACTGACCCAGAAGATCCTAAGAAGAAGTACTTTAACTACTTTGGTTCAATTACATTGAATGAAAGGGAAGCAAGGTTTTCTCAACCAAAGAGAGAGCTGTATGGTCTGAAATTAGCTTTAGAAGCTTCTTATTACTTGATTTATGGGTGTAGGAATTTGACTGTGGAAACAGATGCTAGCTATATAAAGGGCATGTTGGATCATCCCAGTTCAGGTCCTAATGCAACTATAAACAGGTGGATAGAGGATATAAGGAAATATCAGTTTACATTGGTACATGTTAAGGGAACTTTACATGGACCAGATGGTCTATCTAGAAGGGGTCCTGGAGGTATAACAACTGAAAGACCACCTGTAAATGAGGAAGACTATGTAGATGAAGATAATGGAGAACCATTACAGTTTAGAATGCAAAATGAAGAAGATGATATACCACTAGACTTTGAGTCTTTCAGAGATAAAATAGACAATAGAGGTGGTTATCTTTTTGAAATGGCAAACTCTGAAAATGATTTTGAAGATGATTTGCAAGAATGCATAGAAGAAGAAAGAATTGCAGAATGTTATAGGATTAGAGTTTTAGAAGCTCATGGGATGGTGAAGGGTGCTTTTGCTCAAACTTTAGTAATTCCACCAGGAGATCCAGAGTGGAGTAATTCTCATCCTTATAGTGAGGTACATAGAAGGGATGAAGGAAAGAAGATGGACGATCTTCTACCTTTAATAAAGGATTGGCATCTAGACAAGAACTCAGCTGTTATTAAAAGTTTGAATAAAACTGAAAAGAGATCTTTTCTAAGACAAGCTGTTAAGTTCTTTGTTGATAAAGATGGTAAAATGTATAGAAGGAATGAAGAACTAGATGGTCAACACAAGTTGGTTGTATCTAAGGCAAAGAGAATGTACATGATGCATGCTGCACATGACAACTTGGGTCATAAAGGGATGTTTGCAACTAAAGCTGTCATAGACAAGAGATTTTGGTGGCCAGATATGGAGAAAGATATTAATTGGTTTGTCCAATCATGTCAGGCTTGTCAGAATAGAAAGTTGGAACTTCTGAAAATACCACCCACTCTTACTTATACACCTTCTTTGTTTCAAAAGGTTCATGTAGATGTGTTTAAAGTGTCACCACCTAGTAATGGCTGTTCAAATGTTGTTCATGGTAGATGTGCATTGTCTTCTTGGTCAGAAGGTAGAGCATTGAAATCAGAGACAGCAAGGTTAATGGGTGAATGGTTCTTTGAAGACATTATCTGTAGATGGGGTTGCCCTGATGAGGTTATCACTGATAATGCCCCAGCTATGAGAGCAATGTTGAGATGGTTGGAAGAGAAATATGGTATAAAAGGTATTACTATATCTCCATACAATTCTCAAGCCAATGGGAAGATAGAAAGAGCTCATTTTGATATCAGAACTGCTTTGGCAAAAGCAACTGGTGGAGATTTGAAGAGATGGTACTGGTTTCTGAAACATGTCTTTTGGGCAGATAGAGTGACTGTTAGAAGAGGTCTTGGATGTTCTCCATACTTCATAGTTACTGGGGCAGAGCCAATACTACCTTTGGATATTGTGGAATCAACTTGGTTGGTTAAACCTCCAGACAGAATTCTGACTCATGAAGAATTACTTGGATTCAGAGCACAAGCTCTAGCTAAGCATAGAACTCATGTGAATGAAATGAGAGAAAGAGTAGATGAAAATAAAAGAAAAGCTTTAATAAAGTTTGAACAAGAATATGGAAATACTATAAAGGACTATGACTTTAAACCAGGAACTCTGGTTCAAGTCAGGAATACTCAGATTGAAAAGAGTTTAGACAGAAAGATGTATCCAAGATATAAGGGTCCCATGATTGTAATCAGAAGGACAAAGGGTGGATCATATGTTATTGCGGAAATGGATGGGTCAGTGCTCAAAGAAAAAGTTGCAGCATTTAGAGTCCTACCACATGCAGCCAGATACGAACCTATACAATTGCCAGACAATATTCATGAACTAATAGACTTGGATAGTAAGCAATTGGAAGCTATGATTGAGGATGAAGATAAAGACTTGGTCAAAAATACAGATTATATTTTTGATGCCATACCCAATCTTAGGCTTGAAGGGGACGATTCTGATGAAGACGACAGTGATTCAGATCTTGGGGACAACTTAGAAGACAATGAGGAACCAGATTGGGACGAAAGAGTCAAAACCAGGTCAAAAAGACAGACGTGAACTCGAAGTTGCAACTAGTATCCTTCATTACAAAGTCATCTAGTCACTACACGACTCTGAGTATGAACATAAGGTATAGTAAGGACAGTGTTTAGGTAGATATAATATATGCCGGACATTTAAAAAGAACGTTGTAAATAAAGTGGTACCAAGGAACTACTCGTCAGTGGTCATGTCGGTGGTAGAGGTAGAGTCTACTGAGTCCATGGAGTCATCTCCATCCACATCGGAACTACCTTTAATGGACTTCTTCTTAATAACTAAGGAAAGATTGTCTGCTAGCTTCTGCATGTCACGATAACGAGCACCGTTGGTTTGAACGATGTGTGCGAGGGTAGAACACTCCGTACGAAGGCAATTGTGTATAGCCTTAAGAGATTCGAGCGTGAGCTGGTCGTAATCGTAGTATGGAACGAACGCGAGTGTCTTAAGAACACTGGTGTGAGCCATATCACGTAGGGCCTTCTCAACTATAAAGAATAATGTCAGAATGTATGTTGAATACTATTAAGTGTGTACTTACAGTCAGTTTCTTCACTAAGGTTTGAAACAGCTGTTTCCAACTTAAGTCGTTTTTGGCCGGATGTCGCAAAGCCCTTCGAAATGTAGTGGTTAGCCTTCCTGTACGCGCCAGAGGATTGATCCAATCCAGGAACTGCTGAGTATGGCATGCTTACAACGGCGTGTTGATTCGCGATAAGTTCTGCTTTACGGAACTAGTAACGATTTAATATAGGTCCGGTTGAAAATAATGAGTGACTTACAGTAAGATTCTTGATGGCACTAGCTTCTTTAGCACTGCTAGAGTCCTTGGTACCGTCAGTCATCTGTAAGAACAATGTGTCCAAAATGTTAGTACAAAGTATTAATTACCGGGTGGAAATTACTTACAAGTGCTTCAGCGACAGTTTTGTCGAGAGGAGGGGTAATAATGACTTCAACATTGTCGTCGTCGTCACAAACAGCCTTTGACTTGGGAGTTTCCTTCCCCTGGAATAAAGTTAGATAATGAATATAAGCCCGGTAGATAATCGTACCTTGCGTTTCCGATTGTTACCTTCTTCCTTAGCCTTAGCAACTGCTTCAGCAGCAGCAGCGGCATTCTTGAGACGTTCTTGAACCATACGGTCAAGGTGTTTCTGAAGTCCGGCTACAGAACGAAGAGGCAACATTTGAGGACAAGCCGCCATAACTGCCTGCAGGGCAGTGACGTTGTCTTCAAACTTCTTGAAGAGTTCGTCGTCGGCAGCTGTAGTAGCCATATCGAGGGGTTTAACCTTAAACTCGAATTATTATTAAACGCCGGACGATTATTAAAAATGAAATAACGTACCAAGAAGTCACAAAGTGTCTTAGCGAATTGGAACATCTCTCCATCAGGAACGTTACGAGCACGGGCACGATCAAAGGTGCCGCGACGAAGTTCCAGCAAAGCAAGCCAGTCTTCTTTGATGAAAGAGGGAGTAGGGGCCATTGAGAAAGTAAGAGCTTGTGATAACGAGTTATAGAACGAATGAATGTTGGTTCGATGCAATTTACGATCCTTACATTTGTTCTTTTATAGCTGAAAAATGTATTGTACCTGGCGGAAAATTTTTGAGGTCGAAAAATCGTCTTCAAATTCTCTTAGGGGTATAATGTTCAGCGGGGGCGCTGAAATTTTTGGTTTGGGGGAGAGGGTGACAAGTTCCGGAAAACTTATCAATATATTTATCATCTGGTGTATATTCATCCTTCAAATTAAAAGAAACATAAAGAATAAAAAGAATAATAAAGCTAAAAGAATGTAATAACGAAGTTGTGGGCATTTCTTAAAATGGAATTTAAGCGCTGAGTAACAATCCTTCGATTTTGAATTTCAGCCGGACTTTAGAAAGTCAGCTGTGATTTCGATTTCTTAGAGTCTTAAGGTGTAAAATCCTTCATAATTAAGAAGAGGCACACAATAAAAATGATAAATTTTGTACACTAAGTGTCTACAAGCAATGGGTAGAGCTTAAACTTAGGTACAGGCAGCGATAAGGTAATGACAAGGTGTAAAATAAATGTTCGATGCGACGCAGCACGACCTACAAAGAAACGAGACCGTCGAGATAAGCGTAAAGAAAGTAATTCAAAAGAAGACGCTGGGGCACGAAATAATGAATGAAGGAAGAAAGTCCAGTGCCTAAGCTTCTGGACTTACCTCCTCAGATTCCCCAACGCCTGCACTTTGATTAGCGTTTTCTTTGGCCTTATCAAGGTACGCTTGATCCACTGCGATCGGTTCTCCTTGGTCGTTGACGTCGACGGCGCTGCGAAGACGGAAGTCGTCAACCTTCCAACCGAGCGCGGCAGCCAATAGCTCCATCTGAGTCTTGTTCGCAAGGAAGTCGGCGTCAGGTTCGAGAGAACGAAGGACGCTACGAGCATCGATGCAAGCATCGCGAAGACGCTGCTGCTCGGTGTGGATTAACGAACTAAGCCGTTTGGCAGACTCGCGTGCTTGATTCGACTGTCGAACCAGACTATCGAACTCGGTATGAAGCTGTAGAAGATTGGAAACGTGCGAGTTGATAACTAGAAAGTTATTAGAAAGATATAATGAAAGGAAAAGGATGAGGACTTACCTGCAGGGTGTTGACGCCCTTCTTGGTATGCTAGGTCCCGAACCTTCGCCATGCTGTCAAGGGAATACTGGAACGAACATGGGCGTTTCCACTTCTCGCAGACGCTGCACTTATTATCCTCTCCGCGCCAGACGCACGGTTGACTCAAATTGCCGGTTAAACAGCCAGCGCAGATCGGGTTGAGACTGTAACCCTGGAGAGACCGATTGACAGAGACGAGGTCCTTGAATTTATGCCGCAAGCCGGTGGGATCGACGAATTGGAAAGGGATAGTGGCAGCGGCAGAGGCGAAACGTGAATCTCGTGTGAGCGATTTTCGGCTTCCAGTAGGCTGTTTTAAAAGGTTAATAAAAGGAAGAAAGATGAAAGAAACGATACTTACTGCGTTAGTAGCGTAAGTAATCTCGAACGGATTGGCGGTAACAGTGTCGACAACTTCATCGTCTTCACCGGCACTTGCTTCCGTAGCCTAGACAAAGATGAAATAAATAAAAGGAAAATAAGAGCAGTAAAAAGAATACGGACCTCGGGTTTAATCTTCTTGGGTCTACCACGACCGCGAGCAGGAGCAACCGACTCGGGTTTCCTAGTTGCAGAACGCGTGACGATCTTGGAAGTAGAAGGAGAAGGGTCGCGTTTCGCCTTCTTTTTAGGAGGGGAAGCGAGCTCGTCTAGCTGCTCGGAATCGTCGGAGTCGGTGGAAGAGGGCGAGTATTCATCCTCGACCGGCGGATTTTCAGTAAGAACCTTCACAGGAGGCGCAACTGAAGATGTTTCGGTATCGAGAGGAGCGGAAAACTCAGGCAAGGAATCGAATTGGAAGGAGGCTTCGTTCTTGAAGTCGTAAGAGTCCACGTCCGGTAATTGTCGAGAAAGAGGAAAAGGCTATAAAGAGAATTAGTAAAGAAAAGGGAAATATAATGAGGGAGCTACCGAAAGTTTCAGCTGGCGAAGTCGTTTCGTAGTCGCTTTTGGGATAACGAGAGGTTCGAAGTCTTTGTACTCCTTACACTCCTTGTCGCGAAGTAACCAAGCAAGACGAGAAATAGACCACCAGAAGCAACGGGCGTAATAAGGCAGATCCGTCTCGTTAGCCCAGTCGTCGAAGAAATGAGACTAGAAGGTAGAGATAAAAATATTAATATAAGGAACAAAGAAAATAAAGAAAATGTCTTACCCAGTCGAGGTATGCGTATGTTAGAGCCTCCAGGACACGGGCACTGGGATAATCGTTCTCGTAGTCCGGAGATTCGAAGTTGGCGATATAAATTTCGGAAAGTTGGGACTGAATTTTTGTTAACGACTTTTGTAACATATGGTGTCGAACAAGGGGAAGAGAGACTGGCTCGAAAGAAGGGACAGGATTCTTCGATTTAGCGACGCGTTTTCGAGAGCTTGTTACTTCGACGGTTGGGGCCGTCTTTTTGCTACCGCGTTTGTCGTCTGTTGGTAGTTTGGGCGCCATTGGAGCAAACGAAGAAGGGAGAGAATGAAGCCAACACAAAAGAAGAATAGAACGATTAAAAGAAGTAGAATACAAGTCAGAAGAGAAAGAACGAAGTTCCGGCTCGCTCTGTAAATTTTGAGAGTCGGAGGGAGAGGAATCATAGGAAGAAAGAAAAAGCGAAGTTGAGCCCATATATAATGAAGTGACGGGCGTGAAAAGCAAAAAGATGTGAATAAAAGACATGACAACGTATAAGGTAATAATGACTCACCTATGATGGGAAACAGCTCGTGTTGAGGGCCGATATTCCAGAAAAACTTTAAAATGAACGAGTTAGGAAAACACACTTCTGAGTTCGTGAGGCCAAAGCTGTTTGTATTCAGTTCCGGCAGTTCGGCAAAAAGTCACGTGATCGTGCCATAGCGGCTTTCGATCCGGTGTTTGAATAATGGAATATTGACCGGATGAATAATGTTGGAGGAAAATTTTATTGAACTCTTAACAACTGCTGTACTATAAAATAAAAGTCAGTAGATTGGCTGAAGAATTGACCGGGGACGGTCAAGATTTTAGTTTGGGGGAGATGATGCGCCGATTTTCGGCATCTGCATTAAAAGCCAGGTGATTAATCATTTTAGGCATTTGCAGTGAGGTATTAGAGGGTTGAAAGGTGCCCGCCTTGTCAATCAAAATGTGTTGTGATTTGAGTAATAAAGCATGTTCTATTACCTACGGTACAACATGTGTATCAAGGTTCTAGGCTAGTCAGTACAGTTGTGATGTAGAGAATTGTTCAATAGCCATCCACTGTTGAATCAGACTCACCCAATCTCATAACGAGAACTCTGACATCACAACGTCAATTGCATCATATAACTATTAGGGGAACATCTTCCTCCGGTCAATAAAGAATAAAAACCCGGCGGAAACTAAAAATGGATGGGACGCGAAATAGAGTCGAAATAATGGATCTAGAATAGTTTTGGGGTATTTACTCCTTAATGAATCGCCAGGAACAAAAGTTGATCGAGGAAATTTGCTTCGATTAATTGTCCGGTGAAAATTGCTTGACAAGAAACCGGTTAGGAGGTGTAAAAACTCGATCAGTAAAATTTCTCGGAATACTACTGAATTGAAGGAGTTCCTTTAATGAAACAATGTGATACTTTGAGAGGTATAATTTCTATCAGGTGATTAATCCTATGGAACCCAGATGCCCGAGAAATGTCAAGGAAATCCGTAAAAATGAAATAAAGGGGCTGAATAGTGACTATAATAAAAATAATGGAATTAAAACGCATTTTTGAGGTTTTGCCTCATAAAATAGATCTATACAAGTAATAATGGACATACTTGACACAGATACTTACAACCTACATACACGGATATAGGTATATATATAAAACAGGACAGTTTAGCTATAATTTCCGTTTTTATTAATTTTGGACTGGCAGTATGTATAAAAGGGCAGTAACCTGGAGAGAGAAAATCCAGGAGAGTACCATAGAGTCACAGGGTCACTGGGGATCGTCTTTATAACGTGAATCGTGCCTGTGAAGGGAAATCCTACCAAAAACATAAAGTTGCCCTGGTCTGTTTATAGTCCGGTGTTTATTGCGATATTGTATAAAGATCATTGTTGGTTGAATTGAACTGGTTGTGTTATTGGAATTGGTTGTTTGATCTTGTGGTCAATTGGTTGTGATTGTGCAGTGAACACCTGTCTTGTTCAAAACCGTCTTGTGCTACTTTTTGCCTTAGTGCATTTTAAAAGCTCAGCTATAAAGTTCTTGTGATAAAGATATAAAGTTCTAATAAAGAAGCCATAAGTTTGGTCGTGCGGAACCTTCGACAACGCCCCCTCAGACTCGCACCTTTCGAGTGACTTGGTTGTTTTGGTTGTTTTTGGGTTTTTGTTCATTAGCCCTTTAGCAGTTCATTTCCCCGATTCATTCTCATCATCGTGATGCTTGGCGGTTATGAGTGATATAGTGCATATGGTGCACCGTGTAAAGTATGGATGAAGTATAGTACACGGGAACCAGGTATCCTATATTGGGTTATAATCTTGCCGCGTTTTAGAAAGTATCACAGTAGTTCGCTAATACTGTATCTCCTTACGTGTTCTACCTCTGCGTCATACTTCATGTGACATCATATGTCTAGACTCTTCTGTGGCTCAACAGAGGTCATTAGATATGACTAGTGCATGGAGTTAATGCTATCTGGTTCCTAAGTCTGGCCCTCTGAGCAGTGCCGCAGTACTTTGTTACCTACATGTCAGTTTATACAGTATTGGGGCCATCAAGTTATACACGTCAGACCTTAGAACAAGTGCCGCAATGCTTTACTTGAGTGCATACTTGGGAATTACATACACTGAGAAGACCTATCCAGTGCCATTCTACAGTCTTATACACCTTTGTACATATATACTGGTGGTTTGAATGTGTGTAATACACCGTGGAACTTGAAACTATACAGCGTACTTAGTAGGTTTGTACTGAAGTGATCAATCCCGCGAGGTCAAAAATGGTAGGGGCATTTCTGTGGTTGTATCATTGTTGACATGTTATACAGCTTTTGCAAATTAATTTCACATCAGCTGCCATAGTCTTCCATAATACATGGTTTCTTGAATAAGAGACAGTTTTTAATGGTCCAAGGTAAGCCAATAGTGAATGAGCTTCAGGAATTAGGAATTCTTGAAGGTTCTTTACTAGTACATTGGGTACACATAAGAGTTTTGGCCATTATTATCCATGTATAGTAACTAGGTCTTTTTGTCTTTATGAAAGTTGCAAAAGTCTTTCAGTTTTTCAATTACAATTTTGAAAGTCAGATCTAATGTGTATCCTTGGACTATTGCAAATTCTATGTTGAAATTTGGAGTTTTCGCTCTTACTACGTCTAATAGTGATCTGGCTATCAGTTCAGTATTAACCAGATAACCAGCCACTAGTTGCAGTATTATTTCTTGCTGAGTATCTGTGGGTCTATGTTGTATAGGGTTTGTTTTGTTACTATTTGCTAAAATGTTGTCTCTTGTAGATATTTCTTCCATATTCTCACCCTCCAGACAATTGTTATCAGGAATTGGATGCATAGGCTCCTTGAATGCAGAAATTCCAGTGTGTGACTTTGGAGATGAAGAACTAGGCTCAACAACAACCTCTGATGTCGGTGATGCACTGATTTTCGGCACCTGCATTAAAAGCCTGGTGATTAATCATTTTAGGTATTTGCAGTAATGAATATAGAGGGTTAAAAAAAAAAAGATGCCCACCTTGTCAATCAAAATGTGTTGTGATTTGAGTAATAAAGCATGTTCTATTATCTACGGTACAGCATGTGTATTAAGGTTCTAGGCTAGTCAGTCTAGTTGTGATGTAGAGAATTGTTCAATGGTCATCCACTGTTGAATCAGACTCACCCAATCTCATAACAAGAACTCTGACATCACAACGTCAATTGCATCATATAATAATTAGGGAAACATTTTCCTTTGGTCAATAAAGATTAAAAACCCGGTGGACTTATAATGGATCTAGAATAGTTCTGGGGTATTTACTCCTTGATTAATTGCCAGGAACAAAAGTTGATCGAGGAAATTTGCTTTGATTAATTGTCTGGTGAAGATTGCTTGCCAAGAAACCAGTTAGGAGGTGTAAAAACTTGATCAGTAAAATTTCTCAGAATACTACTGAATTGAAGGAGCTTCTTGGGTGAAACAATGTGATACTTTGAAGGTATAATTTCTATCAGGTGATTAATCCTATGGGACCCGGATGCCCAAGAAATGTCAAGGAAATCCGTAAAAATGAAATAAAGGGGCTGAATATTGCTCACACTGCCAACAATTCAACATAAATCCCATGGGAAAATATTACAGATATGGTGAAATAACATGAAAAATTAAACTTTTTCATATTATTTCACTATATTTTTAACATTTTCCCGCAAAATTTATGTTGAATTGTTTGCAGTGTCACAATAAAATAATGGAATTAAAACACATTTTTGAGGTTTGCCTCATAAAATAGATCTATAACAATAATGGACATACTTGACACTGATACTTACAACCTACATACACAGATATAGGTATATATATAAAACAGTACAGTTTAGCTATAATTTCTATTTTTATTTATTTTGAACTGGCAGTAGGTATAAAAGGGCAGTAACTTGGAGAGAGAAAATCCAGGAGAGTACCATAGAGTCACAGGATTACTGGGGATTGTCTTTATAACGTGAATTGTGCCTGTGAAGGGAAATCCTACCAAAAACATAAAGTTGCCCTGGTCTGTTTGAAGTCCGGTGTTTATTGTGATATTGTATAAAGATCATTGTTGGTTGAATTGAACTGGTTGTGTTATTGGAATTGGTTGTTTGATCTTGTGGTCAATTGGTTGTGATTGTGCAGTGACCACCTGTCTTGTTCAAAACCCCCTTGTGCTACTTTTTGCCTTAGTGCATTTTAAAAGCTTAACTATAAAGTTCTTGTGATAAAGATATAAAGTTCTAATAAAGAAGCCATAAGTTTGGTCGTGCGGAACCTTCAACAACGCCCCCTCAGACTCGCACCTTTCGAGTGATTTGGTTGATTTGGTTGATTTTGGGTTTTTGTTCATTAGCCCTTTAGCAGTTCATTTCCCCAGTTCATTCTCATCATTGGAAATTTCCCACAGTGCAAATAAGGTATTTTGGCATATTGTGGCATACTGCAAGATGGAATTAGAAGATATGCAACCATATATGACAACCAGCTGACTGGATACAGGCATCTGCCAGCCATCTAAATGTGCTTTTTCTTTTAATCCCCCATATATAGTGCTTATATGGTACTTATATAGGGCCATGTGGGCCGGCAACTTTCCTCCAATATGCGCATATTTGGCCAGTTACTCCAGACGGCCATTTATAACTAAATATGTGCAAATATTCGTAAAATGAAAATTCCAACAGAGTTGTGGGAATGTGGATCAAGCAATTTGAATTTATGAGACATTTGGTGAGCAAATTCCTGACTAGATTCCACACACTTTGGATGTGGTCTCAGACTATCAGTAGTTATCATATTTGCTTCCATTTCAACAAATACGGGCATTGTGACCAATGCAGTGGGTACAGACATGTCAATGTCTTCATCAAACATGGAATATTCAGAGGGATTACGAATGGTACCAGGTACATTGTTCAAATACAGTTGAGATAGCACATCACTAAGGACATTTTCAATATCAGAGACATAAATAAATTTGAAATCAAATTCGGCAGTAAACTGAAGCCAGTGTGCCTGTCTGCCACTTAATGATTTCTAATCAAGCAAATGAATTAGAGGTTTATGGTTTGTGTACCAGAAAAACTTGCATCCTTGTAAAATGTCACAGTGACAACACATGATTCTCACACCTGCTAACATCTCTTGCCCATGCACAGCATAATTCTGTTGGGCAGAGTTTAATTTTGCAGAGAAAAACACTGCCATGTGTGCGGTATACCAGTTATCTCCTTGAGAAACTAACCCACTAATGCCAGTGTTACAAGCACCAGTTACTATATTAATACATGGTTTATTAGACCTGTATTCCAATGGCTTATGACAGTGATCCCAAAATTTGTGCATATACCGTTTGATTTTCTCAAATGCATATTGATGTATCTCAGCCCAGCAAAAGAGGACAGTTGTGCCAGCAATGCCATGCAGAATATCCATCAGAACACAAACACGAGCAATGTTGTCTGCTAATTATTCTACAGAACCCAAGAATCCCAGTAAAAGCTCCTTATTAGTAGGCACTTTTCAATTAAGAACACAATCTACTTTTGCAGGATCTATTTGGATACCATTTCAATCAATGACACAGCTCAATATGTGAAGCTCAGTAGATAAGACCTGCATGTTTTTCCTGCTAAGGTATAATTTTTCACATCTAAGAACATCAATGGCAATCTTATGAACATGTTCGTCTAAGATATCTGAATATATTATAATATCATCAAGCTACACATCTAAAAACATGCCAAGATAGCTGGAGAAGATATGATTCATAAGAGCCTGATAAGCTATAGATGCATTGCAATCCCCTTGCTGCAATACAAGGCTAACCATATTGCTGTTGGGGGAGTTGTGAATCCAGTGCAATCAACGGGTTCAGGAATAATACATATTTGCTCATAAGCATCTTGTCCATCAATAATCATGCACCAAGGCTTGCTCACAACACATTGTAAAACATGTTCAATCATTAATAAAGGCGCAGATAATTTTTTAGTATTTGCATTTTGAGCATGGAGGTCCATTACAAAATGTAACCCCAGTAATCAGCAGCAAAATGAGCACTCTAAGACATATGAACTTGTCTAGACTCAAAAGTTGCCTTGTAAAAGTGAGTGTAGTCTGGTGTTGGCAAATATTCCACATGCAGAAAACTGACTAAAGTTGAGCTAGTGTTAGGAACCTAGATGGATTAGGAGCATGAATACAAGAAGATTGAACAAGTCAACAAAAGTGTAGCAAAAGTGATGCCAGAAAAATTTCAAAATTCTAGATCTAGTCATTTTAGATGACCTACCTATTGGACCAGTCATTTCAGATGATTCACTGCTTCACATTGCGACCTCATATTCAAACTGTCTCATGTTTGGCCTCATTGTAACCTCATGCCCAAATTGCCTCATGTTCAGCCTCAAGGCATGCCTCACTGTAACCTCATTGCATGCCTCATTGTGTGCCTCATTGCATGCCACATTGTATGCCTCATGTTCAGCCTCATGGTTTGTAGTATATAAAGCCCCAGAAACTTAGTGTACAGTAGTCTAGTTATTTTTCTTGTTAATCCCCATCTTGTAAATCTGTCTTGTGAATTCAAGTACTTTTTACTCTCTAAGTGTTGCTGAAGCATTACCAGTGACTGAACCTACAATATCTGAAGCATTTCCAGTGTTTACTAACACTACACCTGGGCCAATCTTTCCAGCCTGAGAAAGTGTGTAAAAACAAGAAAAAAAATTTCATTTGGAATAAAACTGATATTTAGATGGGAAAATTGATAGTATTTGTGTTCAAATACAATGTGTTCTTGGTGTGGGAAAGTATAAGTATTTCTCAGAAATTTTTTTTTTAAATTTCAAAAAAAAAAAAAAATAATTTTTTATTTTGAATTTAAAAAAAATTTCAGCTGGAAAATAAAATGCCTGACTTATCCCGACTTCTCCCGGTTCTTTGACCTTGAGTGGCACATTCTAAAAATGCTTCAAATGACATTTGAAGAGCTTTGGAACATGTGCCACTCAAGGCAAAAAAATTGGGATAAGTCAGGATAAGTCGGGATAAGTCGGGCATTTTGTTTCCCAGCTGAAATAATTCAGAATAAACTTAATTTTTTTTTTTTTTTGAAAAATTTTTAAAATTTTCTGAGAAATACTTATACTTTCCCACACCAAAAACACATTGTATTTGAACACAAATACTATCAATTTTCCCTATTAAATATCAGTTTTATTTCAAATAAAATACTTTTTCTTTTTTTTACTCTTTCTCAAGCACTTTCTCAGGCTGGACAGATTGGCCTAGGTGTAGTGTAAGTATTGCTAAAGCATTTCTAGCAGTATTCCCTTTGATTGTCTAGAGCATTTTAAGACTTTCTCCCTGAACAACTGAAGCATTTCCAGTTTTCAAACTACCCCTAGATTACTTGAAGCATTTCCAAGTATTCCAATCTTCCTTGGTTACTGAAGCATTTCCAGTAATCAAAACATCCTCTTTCCACTTGAAGCTTTCCCAAGTGAATCCTAATTTTCTAGTGATATTTGATACATCACTCTTCACACTTCCCCTTTCCTGTGATATAGAGTATCACTTCAGTTTCTCCATTGTGTTCTTAATACAACTTAGCCCCCAACCCCCATACTGTGGATCAGAGTAACTAATCCTTACCTTCTGTTTCCTAACAGCTAGACTGTAGGAAAGACTAACTGAACTGAAAGATCACTGTCTAGACCCGTCAACAAGTATCAAATAACAGCAAACAGATAGAAACAGACAGACAGACACAGACAGACAGACACAGACAGATAGACACAGACAGACAGACAGATCAAACACAACAGATGTTCAGATATTTAGCACTCTATTAAAGCACTGCAATTCCTAGTAGTCTGCCTCTACCAGCTCAAAGAATTGGGGCTTGATATTCACAATCAAGAGGCCTTATGTGATTTAACACTCTAGAAGATACGTAAAGTTCTCCAATTTGGCGGGCAGTCATAATCTGGAGTGCTCGACCCTATACATGACAGTATATATACTCTACTGCTTGTAAGTATTTCATAAATAGATGTAAAACTGAGTGGAATAAGTAAAAAGAAACAGAGGGATAAAATCAGGTATAAAATAGATATAAACAGAGACAATATAACTGAGTTGGGTAGGTAGGCACATCTAGAGGGTAATTATGTGCAGTTCTTGGGTATATAAGTGTAAGTATTATGATTTAGTGATGTTTTTGGTACATCTAGACCCTTGTTATTATATGCTCAAGCCATTCGAAACAGACTACTCCTATGCATTTTGTTATTATTCATCTTCATAACTGTTTCACAGTTGTAGAAGGATGGGTTGTTGTACCCGGAGAAAGAGGTAGGGGAAGATAGGTCGAAGACAACGGCCTAAGCGTACCAATGACAAAAGACCCGAGAGGGTAGCGTGATGAACTCCCCCAGACCTCGCGTAGCCTAGATAGATGTTCAGCAGATATGAGAATGCTCAATCACTTAGCTCAGGGCTCTTTGCTCTTAAGTTCAGGCTCTGCTCGATGATGATAAAATGGGGGAAAGAAAGATGAAGCCCCAATGGATGGCTTCCCCAGATTTATAGTACAAGATGACAGACGACAAGCACGAGAACGAGTGAAAATGGTAAGTACGCGGCCACATGTCTTGTGGGTGATTCCCAATTAGGTGTCCTCCTTCTCCTTGTCGTGTCTCCACCGGCTAACCACCATACTCGAATCCCCAGTGCTTTTGCCAGAGGGTGACCAATCCTCGACTCCACTTTCCCAAGGTGGGGCGATGCGACTGGTTCGGTGGCGCGGATGTTGACAGATTCAGATCGGGAGGAGCGTAAGTAAGGAAAGGAAAAACGAGGAGAGGAAAAACGCAAAATTCATATCAGAATCAGACCTAAGAAGGAAATTGTAATGAGATGGATTTGAAGACCTAAGGCATATATCGGTGATGAGTTCCGGATAGCAATAAAATCGGTAGGAAATGTTGAAACAACGGGAAGGCCATACGGCACTTCCACAGAGAGGAATATTTAGCGGAATTCGTCCCGAATGACGGCGCGAGAATGGTAATTCGAAGAAGAGTGGGAGAAATATGCATAAAGGTGCGGAGAAATGGTGGAATTCTGAGGAGAATAAGTGAATGTCAGTCCTTGAATGTAAGCGAGGGACACAATATGCAGAAACACGGCTTTCATCCTCCAGTCCATATCCACCGAGTAGGCGTAGAATCCTTCCTTGAACTCGGAAGAGAATTCTTCAAACATTCCTGACCTAAACTTCTCGTCGTCGAAGAGAATCCATGACGCAACCGTCTCGACCATGCCCACATCCCACTCAACTGGTCGTCCGTCTCTCGTTACCAATGCCGCGTACAAGGGATTCTCTTCTCTGATCTCTAGAGAGAAGCGCTCGCAGAACGTTGTGAAGGTGGATATGGAATAAGGGTGACGGTTGCTGGCCAGATCGCTAAAACGGCGAGGGATCCTCCGGTGTGCGTGGAATCTGTAAATCTCAGTCCACGTTAGAATTCGTCGAGTCTTGACTCGCGGAGCCATACATACATACCGGGTTCGTAAGTGTGGAAGTCGACTGCCGACTTTCCTCTTCGTTCCAAATTCTCAATAGCGACCCTCCGAGATTCCCGTATCTTCGCATATGCCGTTTTCATTTCTGGGCTTCGGCGATGCAGTTGGAGAATACGAAGGGCGACTAATTCTTCATGAGAATGGACCTGATCCCATGCTAAGGTTTGCCAAGTGGCTTCAGTGATGTCGAATGCGAGAATCGGGTGTACACCGTAAAGAAGATAATAAGGGGAGTATCCCATTGCGCGACTGACCATAATCCTTATTGCGAATAGTGCCGGTTCCAGGTATAAAGGCCATTTTCCTTTGGCGTCCCCTGTACATTTGAATATAGCCGAGACCAGAGGTTGATGAGCCCTCTCGATAGGTGCGTTTCCCTGAGGATGGTAAGCCGTGGAAACAATAACAATACAATTGGACTGTTCCCGTAATAGTTCCTCGACTTCTCCCTTGAATTCGCTACCTCCGTCAATAGTGAGTGCGGGAACGCATGCAAAACAACAGATGATGAATTCAAAAATGAACTTAGCTACGTTTGCCGATCTCAACTTCTTGAGTGATTGCACCTCAGTCCAGAGAATATTTGGCTTGATAGCTTGGACTATATACTCGAATCCACCCACGCCTGCTGGCATGTGGATACAATCAAGGTTAAATTGTCGTAGTAACGGCGCTTGCCATCTCTCGTTATACGGCACTACCGGCAGGGGTCGGATAAGCTTTTGACATTCGATACAAGACCTCACAAAATAAGCAACTGCGTCGTACATGTTCGGCCAAAAGAAACGATCCGCCAAGTTTCGATATGTCGCGTCCCAGCCTCTGTGACCCGCTTCGTTGTGAGCTCTAGCCATCAACTCACCTCGTTTTATCTCCGTCTCGATAACCAGCCTAGGTAGTGCTCCTTTCTTACCTTTAGGTTGCAACCAGAGCCGGTTGTCATGAAGAAAAAATCTTTGAGCCTGTTTACGGAAACGTATCTTCTCTTTGTCCGTGAGGCATCTGATCGGTGTGATACCAAGTTCACAGAACCTCCTCACTTCTCTCCAGAACGTTCCGTTGTTAGTATCTGCAACATGGTAAGCGTGACACGTTCGAACTGTAGATAGAGGAATATTTTGACTGATCACTTCTTCCGTTGAGCAAATTGAAAGGACGTAGCTTTTGTATAACGTTACTTCTATATCTCGCATCTCCCCTCCTATCTCGACCACTTTGATTTCAGACGTCACTTCCTTCTGTGACATAAAGTCTGGGACTGTCCTGACGCTTGAGGTTTCTAAGGATCGAAGGTGAGCAGTTTTCGCCTCCAGATCATCTTCAATCTCGATAGCTTTTGATTCTCGAATGATGGGCATCTGTCTGTTTGCGCCTCCCATATGTTCCGGAGGAGATGAGTAGGCCACATGGATGGAGTCGAGAAGATACTTGGTAGCTGACTTTACCGTACATCCTCGTGGGATCGTTTCTTCCTTGTAGATTAGACCTAGAAAAGATTCTACAAAGGATTCAATATGTTCAACTGTTTCAGGAAGATCGTCAGTTTCGTCCGTAGGTCTCCGTGACAGGGCGTCCTCCACTTTATGTTTTTCAGCCGGGATGTTATACATCTCGAAATCGAACAGGCGTATCCAAGCTATCCATCTGAGTACCGGCGCGTTTGGCACATCGTCGGGTTCTTTTAGCATTTGCACCAATGACTTGGCATCATGGTCTAAGCGGAAATGAGCTCCCCAAACTCTATGCCTAAGCCCCTTTAGAGCTCTAAAGACACCGTAGACCTCCGACTTCGGCTGACCATAGTTTTGTTCCCGTTCGTTAAACGTGCAAGACCCATATAAAGCGGGATGTTTCAACCCATCACGCACTTGATACAGTGCCCATCCCGCGCCCATCCAAGAAGCGTCAACACCAACGATAATCATACCTTCGTCAGACGATCTCCCGCGTCTTAGCACTCTACACACCACCTCATAATTGATCTTAATAAGTACTGGAGCAGATGTTATCCTTCTTATAAGCTTTTGCATGGCCTCCTTAGCTTCTCCTGTAAACACAAATTCATCATCAGCCGACTTTTGAAGTAACACCGTGAGTGGTTTCGCTACGATAGCGAATCCTTTTATCCATCTTCTCCCTACCCCTGCCAGTCCTAGGAACTGCCGGACTTCGGACACCGAGTTCAACTCCTTCCACTTCTTTACCTTCTCAACTAAATTTGGTTCGACAATCCATCCTTCTAATGATACGATCGTTCCCACTATCCTCAGGCGTAACACGGCCAATACGGCCTTGGATCCCGATGCGGTTATACCAGCGTTTATGAATGCGCCTAAAAGGAGATCTAAGTTCTGGATATATTCGAAAACGAACCTTCTGATATTCTTGTTCCCGGGGATTGCCTCGTCATTGTATCTCGTCCGTGGCCCTTTCAACCCACAATCATCGACGAAGTTCCTTGCAAAGGTCTTTACCGGTTCGAGAGCGTGACAGGTATCCCTCTGGAATTCTTGCAAGGAGTTCGTATACCCTTGGACCAAGGTGCATTGCTGTTTAGCCCCTGCTGGAGAATGGAAGGCTTGTAGGGGACGAGACCTCTCAGCCACCCATCGAGCGTCGAATCCCGAAAAGAGGTCGAATAATCCATATAATGCGTAGCCTAAAAAATCTTCAGCGAACTCATTTACGTTAGGAGGGAGAGAAGCGTCTTGAATCGTCACTGCATTTAACTCCTCCAGATTTACGACTAATCGTACTCCTTTCTTCTTTGCTACTGCGAACAACGCTGAACAATAGCTTGACGTCGTCGGCTCGAATCACCCGGCCTCTTCCTGCGAGTTTATCTCGTCAATCACGAGTTGTTCCAAGGCTTTTGGTATCCGAATTGGTGGCCGTTGCCAAGGTGTATGTTCAATCGTAGGGATCTCGTAGTCAGGATAATATTCGTGAGAGAAATACCCTTTTTCGTGGAATTCGAATGCAAAGGCCATCTCCCTCTGAACGACGACGAATGCTAGAAGGTTAGTTTCTTCGGTTGATAGTGTCCCTACCTCAATCCTGGAGAGCATATCCTCGAGTCGCTCAAGAGTCACCCTGCGACCATAGTTCAGCTGTCGATATGGAATGGGAGTGATTGGGAGGTTGAGAGGTGACGGGGCTGGGATGGATTTGAATTGTTGTGCTTGCGGATTCGGCATATACGTGGGCACCAGACAAAACTTCCGATGTACTGGCTTGTACTTACTCCTCGTAGGAGTCTTCGCCGTAGCGGATGTCAAAAATTGTCTATTGAAAACTCTATCAGTCCAAGGAGTAGAAATCACAGAACTTATGTCAATCGCAGTCTGTCTAAGATAATCAGCAAGAAAACCGTCAAAGAACGGGTTGGGATTCAAGGAAAAGAGGGAATCATGATCAGAATATTCTTTGTTCCCTAACAAACCTTCCATCAATCTTCCTAACGTTGTGGGAGCCACACTGAAGACCTGCGTATGAGGCTCCTCGATCAAAAATCCTCTTCATCTTCGACTTCTTCAATTGAGGCGGCTGCGTGCCTATCCGCTGTGAAACACCTCGTAATCTCAACTGCGTTCCTAGGATCTTTCGGGTCAGTAAGAGCAATAGTAATTGTTGGCTTAACTCTTGTTTTGTCGCATGGTTCTTTCCACATGAACATTCTCATCGTTCCATCAAACCCGAAGTCGAGTTGTGCTCCGAAAGATCTCATAAATGGCTGACCTAGGATGATCTTGCATTTCCCCAGGTCGTACCTAGACACGAATAAGTGATGAGGGAAGTCATGAACTCCTACCTTCATAGGTACGTCCGTAACAACTCCTTTCAGAGGCTCGGGCCCTCCGTGGATACCTTTCATTGACCACTTGGTTCCTTCGAAATCTATGGGGAGTTGAGCTTCTTCTGCAATGTCAGCATCCATCACATTTAACTCGGAACCTGTATCGATCAAGCATATCACCTCAACTCCTTTGATGGTTACGGTCAGTTTCCCGGTCGCCATCGCATAGAGCTTGACATCGGCTGACTTCATAACCGCACTCGCGTACCTCTGAAGGAATTCCGGCAGCCTATCTGGATTTTCGCAACAAAGACAGTCAGTGATGACTACGTTTTCTGATGGAAAGGATGAACACTCAGCTTTCGACACTTCCATCATAGAGTTCCCAGTTACATATTCCTTTCGAGTTCTCGTGGTATCCGCCATCAACTTCTGTAAGGCAGGACTAGCACCGATAATTTCTCTAATGGGGATGGTCATCGTCACGTTCATTATGTTTTCGTATACCTTTCGAACATCAGTAGCACTTTGAATCATATGCATCAAGGGTAGAAATGGCAAAGCTATCACCTTGTAATACGTCGTTATGCCCATACATAAGTTCTATAGCACTCGTGCTTCTGGACATGTATGGTGGAATGTCTCGAGATGGTCCTGTTCTTGAGTTCTGTACTGTGTTAGAAGCTGTGTTCAAGTCTCTGAGATACCCTGCCATTCCTCCGGCATACCCTCCAGGAATCCTTGGAAGCGGTTTTCCGTCGGGAAGAACATAATGCCGAGACTCTTTATCAAACCTGATAAGGCGTTCTCGTACGAGCTTCGGAGTTTCATCGCATTTAGAGGGGTGGAGCTCATGTAACATATCCTTCTCCTCTTTCCCACACATAAAGCATCGTTTAGGATACATACCTGCCAAAGGTCTTGGGAATTCCATGGAAGACTTCATCGCCTTGTTCGTGATTAGATTTTGAGACGGTTGGTTCCTACCTGAGAGGGATGACATTAGCGACATAACCTGAGTATGACTTAGCCTTAGCTGTTCCAATTGCGCTACGAGATCATCCATGGAATATTGGTCTTTTGTCGCCTTGGATACTTCCTGTTCTGATACCCTCGAGGTTGGTGTAGCATTCGCTCCCGTCTTACGAAACCCGTCTCTGTCCAGATGTATGTCCTCAAGACCATCTTTCTCCTCGTCGCTCTTCCACGGCTCGTGAAGCAGAGAGTTTTTATCGAACTTCGAATATATGTACTTAACGGTGATGAGAATGAAACGGGGAAATGAACTGCTAGAGGGCTAATGAACAAAAACCCAAAAACAACCAAAACAACCAAGTCACTCGAAAGGTGCGAGTCTGAGGGGGCGTTGTCGAAGGTTCCGCACGACCAAACTTATGGCTTCTTTATTAGAACTTTATATCTTTATCACAAGAACTTTATAGCTGAGCTTTTAAAATGCACTAAGGCAAAAAGTAGCACAAGACGGTTTTTGAACAAGACAGGTGTTCACTGCACAATCACAACCAATTGACCACAAGATCAAACAACCAATTCCAATAACACAACCAGTTCAATTCAACCAACAATGATCTTTATACAATATCGCAATAAACACCGGACTATAAACAGACCAGGGCAACTTTATGTTTTTGGTAGGATTTCCCTTCACAGGCACGATTCACGTTATAAAGACGATCCCCAGTGACCCTGTGACTCTATGGTACTCTCCTGGATTTTCTCTCTCCAAGTTACTGCCCTTTTATACATACTGCCAGTCCAAAATTAATAAAAACGGAAATTATAGCTAAACTGTTCTGTTTTATATATATACCTATATCCGTGTATGTAGGTTGTAAGTATCTGTGTCAAGTATGTCCATTATTACTTGTTATAGATCTATTTTATGAGGCAAACCTCAAAAATGCGTTTTAATTCCATTATTTTTATTATAGGCAATATTCAGCCCCTTTATTTCATTTTTACGGATTTCCTTGACATTTCTCGGGCATCCGGGTTCCATAGGATTAATCACCTGATAGAAATTATACCCCTCAAAGTATCACATTGTTTCGTCAAAGGAACTCCTTCAATTCAGTAGTATTCCGAGAAATTTTACTGATCGAGTTTTTACACCTCCTAACCGGTTTCTTGTCAAGCAATTTTCACCGGACAATTAATCGAAGCAAATTTCCTCGATCAACTTTTGTTCCTGGCGATTAATTAAGGAGTAAATACCCCACAACTATTCTAGATCCATTATTTCGACTCTATTTCGCGTTCCATCCATTTTTAGTTTCCGCCGGGTCTTTATTGACCAGAGGAAGATGTTCCCCTAATAATTATATGATGCAATTGACGTTGTGATGTCAGAGTTCTCATTACGAGATTGGGTGAGTCTGATTCAACAGTGGATGGCTATTGAACAATTCTCTACATCACAACTGTACTGACTAGCCTAGAACCTTGATACACATGTTGTACCGTAGGTAATAGAACATGCTTTATTACTCAAATCACAACACATTTTGATTGACAAGGCGGGCACCTTTCAACCCTCTAATACCTCACTGCAAATGCCTAAAATGATTAATCACCTGGCTTTTAATGCAGGTGCCGAAAATTGGCGCATCATCTCCCCCAAACTAAAATCTTGACCGTTCCCGGTCAATTCTTCAGCCAATCTACTGACTTTATTTTATAGTACAGCAGTTGTTAAGAGTTCAATAACATTTTCCTTCAACATTATTCATCCGGTCAATATTTCATTATTCAAACACCGGATCGAAAGCCGCTATGGCACGATCACGTGACTTTTTTGCCGAACTGCCGGAACTGAATACAAACAGCTTTGGCCTCACAAACTCAGAAGTGTGTTTTCCTAACTCGCTCATTTTAAAGTTTTTCTGGAATATCGGCCCTCAACACGAGCTGTTTCCCATCATAGGTGAGTCATTATTACCTTATACGTTGTCATGTTTTTTATTCACATCTTTTTGCTTTTCACGCCCGTCACTTCATTATATATGGGCTCAACTTCACTTTTTCTTTCTTCATATGATTCCTCTCCCTCCGACTCTCAAACTTTACAGAGCGAGCCGGAACTTCATTCTCTCTCTTCTGACCTGTATTCTACTACTTTTAATCATTCTATTCTTCTTCTTTGTTGGCTTCATTCTCTCCCTTCTTCGTTTGCTCCAATGGCGCCCAAGAAAGACGACTCAGGTAACAGGAAGAAACGCGACTCCGGGCGAACGACCTCTGTAGGAACGTCCAATACAGCTCCTCGTAAGAAAGCTCCCCCCGTCTTTTCACCAATTTCTCTTCCTCGCGTGCGACACATTGCGCTCCAAGAAGCTATGGTTGCGATCCAGCGCCATGTCTCAGAGGTTTACATTCGCCTCTTCGAAAACGACGACGATCCTAGCTTCCGAGTTGCGCACCTTATCACGCCCTTGGATAGCGCTTATACCGCCTGGGTAAGATTCCTTATGTTTTTATTCAATTTATTTCCTTACTAAGGTCTTTTTTACTTTCTAGCACACATTTTATGAAGACTGGACTTCTGACGACGATTTCCCCTACTACGCAAGATGTTTTTGGTGGTCAATCTCTCGTCTAGCTTGGCGTCTACAAGATACCGGCCTTTCTGACTTCGAAACTCTCGAACCTATGGTAATTCCCAAGGCAATGCTTCGTGAGCTGAAAGCGCTCAAGTTCAAGGTTCGTTTTTCTCATATCATTCTTTTTGTATTGTTACTTACAACTCTCTTTCAGGCTTTTCCTTTATCTCGTCAACTCCCTCCCGTTGAATCCTATCGTTTTCAAAACGAGAACTCGTTTGACTTCTCCTCTCTTCCGGAATTCGATGTCTCGGCGCTTCCTGAATCTCCGTCCAAAGCTTCTCCAAAAAAACTCAAAGAGTCGCCTCCCGTTGAAGAATCTTCTGACGACGATGACGATTTTGACGATGAAGAAGAGGAAGAGGATGAGTTGGATTCTCCGCCAAAGAAAAAGGTGAAGCGTGTTCCTTCCCCAGCACTTCGGTCACAGATTCAAACTCGGTCGACGACTTCGATTCCTACATCGACTCGTTCTGGTGCTTCACGCGGTCGAGGTCGTCCCAAAAAGGTCAAACCCGAGGTAGGTCTCTTTATTCAATCCTTTCATTAACATTATGTTTACTAACTAATCCCATTTCTAGGAAACGGTTGAGGTTAGCGCTGGCGAAGACGACGAAGTAGTCGAAACTGTTACTGCCAACCCCTACGAAATTACATACGCTACCAACGCAGTAAGTTCTACATTATATCTTTATTCTTTTTGTTTCTTAATTGTTTTCTTTAGCCAACTGGCAGCAAGAAATCCTTTATCCGAGATTCACGCCTCGCCACCTCCGCAGCTACGATCCCCTTCAATTTCGTTGATCCTACCGGCCTACGACACAAGTTCAAGGATCTTGTCACCGTCAATCGGTCTCTCCAAGGTTACAGCTTGAACCCCATCTGCGCTGGGTGCCTAGCTGGCAATCTCAGTCAGCCGTGTGTGTGGCGCGGAGAGGACAACAAATGTAGCGTCTGCGAGAAATGGAAACGTCCCTGTTCCTTTCAATATTCGCTCGACGGTATCACGAAGGTGCGCGACCTGGCTTTCCAGGAAGGACGTCAACACCCTGCTGGTACGTAGTCCATTTCTAATCTTTTTCTTTCCTTCTAATTTCGTTTTATTAGCGATCAACACACACGTTTCGAATTTACTACAACTTCACGCTGAGTTCGACAACCTCGTTCGACAGTCAAATCAAACTCGCGAGTCCGCCAAACGTTTGAGTTCCTTGATTCAAACCGAACAACAGCGTCTTCGTGAATCGTGTGTAGATGCTCGTAGCGTTCTTCGTTCTCTCGAGCCGGATGCGGAATTCTTAGCGAATAAAGGCCAGATGGAATTCTTAGCCGCGGCTCTCGGGTGGCAAGTCGACGACTTTCGGCTTCGTAGCGCAATCAGCACCAACGACCAAGGCGAACCGATAGCCGTAGACCCCGTGTTTTTAGACAAGGCTAGAGAAACTGCAAATCAAAGTGCAGGAGTTGGGGAATCGCAGGAGGTAAGTCCAGAAGCTTAGGCACTGGACTTACACTTTCTATTCATTCTATTCACCCCAGCTCCTTCTTTTGAACGTGTTTATCTCTGCTTTTCTTGACGGTCTTATTTCGTTGTAGGTCGCCACTCGTCGAAACGAACACTTTATACGAACATTATCTTTACCATACCGCTGTTTGTACCTAAGTTTAAGTTCTACCTCTTGCTTGTAGACACTTAGGGTACTAAAATATCATTATCATTGTGACTTCTTTTGCTTATTATGAGTGAATTCAAACCTTAAGATTCTAAGAAATCGAAGTTGCAGCTGACTTTTTGAAGTCCGGCTGAAATTCAAAATCAAAGATTGACGCTCAGCGCTTAAATTCCATATTAAGAAATGACCACAACATTCAATATTACATTCTTTTTACTTCGTTTTTCCTTTTATTCTTTTATGTTTCTTTTAATTTGGGGGACGATTATACACCAGATAATAATTATATTTATAATTTTTTCCGCAACATGTCACCCTCTCCCCCAAACCAAAAATTTCAGCGCCCCCGCTGAACATTATACCCCTAAGAGAATTTGAAGACGATTTTTCGACCTCAAAAATTTTCCGCCAGGTACAATACATTTTTCAGCTATAAAAGAACAAATGTGAGGATCGTAAATTGCATCGAACCAACATTCATTCGTTCTATAACTCGTTATCACAAGCTCTTACTTTCTCAATGGCCCCCACTCCCTCTTTCATCAAAGAAGACTGGCTTGCTTTGCTGGAACTTCGTCGCGGCACCTTTGATCGTGCTCGTGCTCGTAACGTTCCCGATGGAGAGATGTTCCAATTCGCTAAGACGCTTTGTGACTTCTTGGTATGTTATTTCATTTTTAATAATCGTCCGGCGTTTAATAATAATTCGAGTTTAAGGTTAAACCCCTCGATATGGCTACTACAGCTGCCGACGACGAACTCTTCAAGAAGTTTGAAGACAACGTCACTGCCCTGCAGGCGGTTATGGCGGCTCATCCTCAAATGTCGCCTCTTCGTTCTGTAGCCGGACTTCAGAAACACCTTGACCGTATGGTTCAAGAACGTCTCAAGAATGCCGCTGCTGCTGCTGAAGCAGTCGCTAAGGCTAAGGAAGAAGGTAACAATCGGAAACGCAAGGTACGATTATCTACTGGACTTATATTCATTATCCAACTTTATTCCAGGGCAAGGAAACTCCCAAGTCAAAGGCTGTTTGTGACGACGACGACAATGTTGAAGTCATTATTACCCCTTCTCTTGACAAAACTGTCAGTGAAGCACTTGTAAGTAATTTCCGCCTGGTAATTAATACTTTGTACTAACATTTTGTACACATTGTTCTTACAGATGGCTGACGGTACCAAGGACTCTAGCAGTGCTAAAGAAGCTAGTGCCATCAAGAATCTTACTGTAAGTCACTCATTATTTTCAACCGGACCTATATTAAATCGTTACTAGTTCCGTAAAGCAGAACTTATTGCGAACCAACACGCCGTTGTAAGCATGCCATACTCAGCAGTTCCTGGATTGGATCAATCCTCTGGCGCGTACAGGAAGGCTAACCACTACATTTCGAAGGGCTTTGCGACATCCGGCCAAAAACGACTTAAGTTGGAAACAGCTGTTTCAAACCTTAGTGAAGAAACTGACTGTAAGTACACACTTAATAGTATTCAATATACATTCTGACATTATTCTTTATAGTTGAGAAGGCCCTACGTGATATGGCTCACACCAGTGTTCTTAAGACACTCGCGTTCGTTCCATACTACGATTACGACCAGCTCACACTTGAATCTCTTAAGGCTATACACAATTGCCTTCGTACGGAGTGTTCTACCCTCGCACACATTGTTCAAACCAACGGGGCTCGTTATCGTGACATGCAGAAGCTAGCAGACAATCTTTCCCTAGTTATAAAGAAGAAGTCCCTTAAAGGTAGTTCCGATGTGGATGGAGATGACTCCATGGACTCAGTAGATTCTACCTCTGCCACCGACATGACCACTGACGAGTAGTTCCCCTGGTACCACTTTATTTACAATGTTCTTTTTAAATGTCTGGCATATATTATATATACCTAAACACTGTCCTTACTATACATTATGTTCATACTCAGAGTCGTGTAGTGACTAGATGAATTTGTAATGAAGGATACTAGTTGCAACTTTGAGTTCACGTCTGTCTTTTTGACCTGGTTTTGACTCTTTCATCCCAATCTGGTTCCTCATTGTCTTCTAAGTTGTCCCCAAGATACGAATCACTGTCTTCTTCATCAGAATCGTCCCCTTCAAGCCTAAGATTGGGTATGGCATCAAAAATATAATCTGTATTTTTGACCAAGTCTTTATCTTTATCCTCAATCATAGCTTCCAATTGCTTACTATCCAAGTCTATTAGTTCATGAATATTGTCTGGCAATTGTATAGGTTCGTATCTGGCTGCATGTGGTAGGACTCTAAATGCTGCAACTTTTTCTTTGAGCACTGATCCATCCATTTCTGCAATAACATATGATCCACCCTTTGTCCTTCTGATTACAATCATGGGACCCTTATATCTCGGATACATCTTTCTGTCTAAACTCTTTTCAATCTGAGTGTTCCTGACTTGCACCAGAGTTCCTGGTTTAAAGTCATAGTCCTTTATAGTATTTCCATATTCTTGTTCAAACTTTATTAAAGCTTTTCTTTTGTTTTCATCTACTCTTTTCCTCATTTCATTCACATGAGTTCTATGCTTAGCTAGAGCTTGTGCTCTGAATCCAAGTAATTCTTCATGAGTCAGAATTCTGTCTGGAGGTTTAACCAACCAAGTTGATTCCACAATATCCAAAGGTAGTATTGGCTCTGCCCCAGTAACTATGAAGTATGGAGAACATCCAAGACCTCTTCTAACAGTCACTCTATCTGCCCAAAAGACATGTTTCAGAAACCAGTACCATCTCTTCAAATCTCCACCAGTTGCTTTTGCTAAAGCAGTTCTGATATCAAAATGAGCTCTTTCTATCTTTCCATTTGCTTGAGAATTGTATGGAGATATAGTAATACCTTTTATACCATACTTCTCCTCCAACCATCTCAACATTGCTCTCATAGCTGGGGCATTATCAGTGATAACCTCATCAGGGCAACCCCATCTACAGATAATGTCTTCAAAGAACCATTCACCCATTAACCTTGCTGTCTCTGATTTCAATGCTCTACCTTCTGACCAAGAAGACAATGCACATCTACCATGAACAACATTTGAACAGCCATTACTAGGTGGTGACACTTTAAACACATCTACATGAACCTTTTGAAACAAAGAAGGTGTATAAGTAAGAGTGGGTGGTATTTTCAGAAGTTCCAACTTTCTATTTTGACAAGCCTGACATGATTGGACAAACCAATTAATATCTTTCTCCATATCTGGCCACCAAAAACGCTTGTCTATGACAGCTTTAGTTGCAAACATCCCTTTATGACCCAAATTGTCATGTGCAGCATACATCATGTACATTCTCTTTGCTTTGGATACAACCAACTTGTGTTGACCATCCAGTTCTTCATTCCTTCTATACATGTTACCATCTTTATCAACAAAGAACTTAACAGCTTGTCTTAGAAAAGATCTCTTTTCAGTTTTATTCAAACTTTTAATAACAGCTGAGTTCTTGTCTTGATGCCAATCCTTTATTAAAGGTAGAAGATCATCCATCTTCTTTCCTTCATCCCTTCTATGTACCTCACTATAAGGATGAGAATTACTCCACTCTGGACCTCCTGGTGGAATTACTAAAGTTTGAGCAAAAGCACTCTTCACCATTCCATGAGCTTCTAAAACTCTAATCCTATAACATTCTGCAATCCTTTCTTCTTCTATGCATTCTTGCAAATCATCTTCAAAATCATTTTCAGAGTTTGCCATTTCAAAAAGATATCCACCTCTATTGTCTATTTTATCTCTAAAAGACTCAAAGTCTAGTGGTATATCATCTTCTTCATTTTGCATTCTAAACTGTAATGGTTCTCCATTATCTTCATCTACATAGTCTTCCTCATTTACAGGTGGTCTTTCAGTTGTTATACCTCCAGGACCCCTTCTAGATAGACCATCTGGTCCATGTAAAGTTCCCTTAACATGTACCAATGTAAACTGATATTTCCTTATATCCTCTATCCACCTGTTTATAGTTGCATTAGGACCTGAACTGGGATGATCCAACATGCCCTTTATATAGCTAGCATCTGTTTCCACAGTCAAATTCCTACACCCATAAATCAAGTAATAAGAAGCTTCTAAAGCTAATTTCAGACCATACAGCTCTCTCTTTGGTTGAGAAAACCTTGCTTCCCTTTCATTCAATGTAATTGAACCAAAGTAGTTAAAGTACTTCTTCTTAGGATCTTCTGGGTCAGTTTGGTATATATAATATCCAACTGCCATCCAAGAGGTATCTACAGCAAGTGTAATCCCATTTTCTGACATATAGTCTATAGGTCTCAAACAAGGTGCAACTCTGATAGCTTCCTTAAGAGCTACTACAGAATCCCATTGTTCAGCCTTCATCTCAATTGGAACATTTCTGGTCAAATATTGCAAAGGTGCAGCAATTTTAGCATAGTCCTTTATAAATTGCCTAAGTTGGCCAGCAGTACCCAAGAAAGCCCTGACATCTGTCTTAGAGTCAAATCTTTGCCATGTAGTAACCACTTCTGCTATCTTATTAGAAGGTGCTTGACCCTCATATAAACAACAGTGACCAACAACCATGCCTTCTTTTACACAAATGAATGCCTTTGTACCAGAAAATGTATCACCAACATATTTCATTCTTTGTATCACTCTATTCATATTTTGCATATGTTCCCATACAAATCTCCTTATACCATTGTTTTGAGGAATAGTTTCATATCTGCCATCTGGTAACTCATATCTTGTTGCTGGACCCCTTACAGGTACATCATCAACATAAGGTATAGTCACATGTGGAATTTCATCTCTTAGAATGAAAGTAACATCATCATGAAAGATAGGTACTGAGTTAGTCCAACCCATAGGCAGTTTTACTAGTCTATGTGGGCCAAATGGTGTTTGGAAGGTGGTTAAGTCCCTAGAATCATCATCTATCAACCTTTCGTCATACCCAACAAAGATGTCCAGTGTTCCTAGACATGCTCTTCCTGCAAAGTTTCTAGCAACATCTGCAGTAGCTGGTGGAATTCCTGAATGTTGTATAGTAACTTTATTCAATGGTTCCAGACTATGCACCAATCTCAAACTTTTTCCATCTTTCTTTAAAACACAAAACCATTTTGATCTATAAGAAGAACTTGAAGGTTCATAAACTCCAGAATCAATTTTTGCCTTTATAATTTTACACACATCATCAAATATACCAGGTGGTATTGGAATGTTTCTTTCAACCCAAGGTACATGTGGTAAGACTGGAAATTTCACAGGTGGGAAGAAATCTGTTCTAAAGTTTCCTCCTTCTGCAGGTTCCCAAGCAAAAGCTTTTTCCTGTTGTTTCATCAAATGATGAACTAACTTCATTTCTTCTGGCCATAAAAAACCTTCATCATGATTTTTGTCTATGATATTCTTTCTTTCTTCATTGTATCTCTCACCCGGTGTGAACTCAGGTGGATTTGGAGATAATTCCGGCATTTCTGCTAACGGATCACCAAAAATATTCCTTTCTACACGAAACTCAGCCGGTAAAGTAGCTTTAACCGGTCTAACTTTATCCTTTACAGATTTGTACTTTCCATACACATCTACAAACTCTTTATTATTTTTCTCTTTCTCTATATTACAAGAATTCTCCTCTTGAAACATAGTATCCTTCTTTTCTTTCAACTCTTCTCTCCAACTACAGAACACTTGCTTGTCCTTTCCCCTACTCTTTATAGTAGTAGAGTTCATATAAGCATCTAGCACTTCTGCAGCTTCTTTATCTCTTTCCACATACTCTTTAGCAGCAAATACAAAAGTTTCTGCCAATTCTTCTTTCTTAAAAGTTCCATCTTCATCAGGTAGTTTATACCCATCCACAAACAATTCACCATTTTCTTTCAGGCCAACTCTTAGAGCTACCTCTCCCTGAGGGCCAATCAGATCATAGAGGTCTGAAAATTTACAACCCCTTCTTGTACATCTTTAGGTACCACAGGTGGAGGTCTACAAATCTCTTTAAAAGTAGATCCTTCTTTCTTTTGTTCAATTCTAACACCTCTTCCTCTCAGATAGGTCCCAATAGTACACTTGTAGCCAGAATTTAGATCAGTTATGGTTATCTCTTGACCTCCATCCTCAAAGTTCTTTATTATACTTTGGGTGTTTACATCAAAAGGTCTACCAAGTAAAACTTGATATGGAGCTTCTTCCACAATATGAACTTGCAAGTAGACTGTTAAGTCCCCAAATACAAAAGGTACATTTCTAGCCATACCCTTAGTAGGCTTTAAACTCCCATTTGCACTTTGCATGTGAATCACTACATCGGGATCCCATGACATTCCAAGTCCCATTGCTACCATTTGATCCATTGATATGATCTGAGAACCACTATCTAGAACAGCTTCCACAGTTTCATCAGAGTTATTGATTTTTGGGAATACCACTCTAAGTCCTTCTGACTCTCTAGCCACCAGTATAACTTTATCTTTCTTGTTAGGACCTAGATCTCTAAGGAATTGCTCAACTACATCTTGGTGAACAATAGTACCAGCTTTCAAATCACCAGTATCTTTTGTCAATGTAATGAAAGTCTCCTTTAAAGACCAAATATCCTCAACATTTACTTTCTTTATTGGTTCTACCTCAGAGTCCATTTGAATAGGATTCAAATCATTCTGATTAGGTTCTATCTGCAAGAAAGCCTTTTCTGCTCTCTCAACAACCCTTCTATTTCTAGCTTTTCTCAATATAACAGCTCTAATGCCTGGAGATACAGCCATAAGGTCTCCAACTGGAACAGTAATATCCATATTGAAAATCTTTTCTGCCATTTCCTCTTCTAAACCTGGTTTAGATAAAGTAGAAGCATGTCTAAAATCTCCAATCTTTCTAGCTGTTTCTTTATAAACTATAGCATTCTCTTTATTAATTTCTTTCTGAACATTTCTAATTTTTTCCACCACTTCATTTCTAACTTTGTTCAAAGCTTGGTTACTAGGAATAGGATCTCTTTGTAATGGTTCCACTCTATCAAATGGCCTTTCTTTAGCAGGTTCAACATTAATCTCTTTTTGACCTGGCTGAATAACCATATCCTTTATAGAAGGATCCATTATATCCTCTTGATCTCTTAGTAAAGCCTCTTCATTATCCTTTGTTTCTTTCTCTAACTCCTCCATTCTCAAGGGCGGAGGTACATACAACCTTTTATCAAACCTTTTAGGCCTAATAATTTCTACTTCCATTCTCTTTTTAATACCAACTCTTTGTTTATCCTCAGGGACCTTCTTTGCGGCACTGTACACATTTCTAGTACTAGATCCCATCATCGGAACACTTAGTTTCCCGACTGGTTCAAGTAAGAAGCCTGACCATTTGAAGTCTGGCTTTTATCCTGATTTTCAATTCTGTCCAATCTTTCTGAAATCTTCAACAATGTGTTGGTAAAGATTGACATATCAAAACTATTATGTTGAGATTCAGAAGGTCCACTAGGCATATTATATCCCATGTCACTTTCTTCTGCAAAGATGAAGGCATTTTTGCCAACTTCCTTATCCCAACCCTTTTGTTTAGCAATAGCTTCAATTTTGTCCTTTCTAGAAGAATTCATATCACCAGATGGAGCAACTTGTCCATCTTTCATGACTATCATTCCTCTTGCATTCCTAACTAAATATCCCTTCTCAAACTGTGATTTCTGGTGAGGACAATTTGTAGCAATATGCCCTTTCTCACCACAGAAATAACAAGAATATTCTGTAGGTCCTTGCGGGTTTGCATATCTATTACCACGGTTCTGACCCATAGCAATAGATTGCATGTGTGGTATATTCATACCATTGTTACCACCTAATGTTTCTGCAAGAACTTTTTGAACTTGAGAGATCAAGGTAGCTTGATTCTCTTCAAATCTAGATTGCACCTGTTTCAAGGCAACTTCATGCCTATCCATTGTATCAGCAATCTTTCTTTCAAATTCATTCTTCTCAACATTCTCCCTTTTAATATTAAAAGGTGTGTAACTTCTTTCTCTTTCTGTTTCAGAAGCTAGAGACATTCCAACTATTGCAAAACCATCATCCATGTTATTCTCACAGATGTGGGCAGCAGCAGCTATCACATCCTCAATAGGATACTTGTCTTCCCTTCTTCTAGGATTATCTGGATTAGCTATATAAGTCTTTTCCAGTCTATCCTTTACTTTATCCCAGAAAGCAGGTTCTAAGGATCTGCCAAACAGAGTTACTGCCTCTAAGTTAGAGATAACAGCAGGTGGCTTTGCAGCTTTCTTATACTCATATTCAAACAGCCTTTTAAACTTAAAGAACTTATCAAAGTTCTTCAATGGAATATATGCATACTCTGAATTTAACTTTCTCAACTTGGTAAGAGAACCTCCTTCTTCTAAAGAAGACTCTGGAAAGTTTTGTTTCAAAGCATCTTTGAATGTTCCCCACTTTCTACTTTTTGTTTCAGGGTAAGCTTCAACCCTTTTCTTTGTATCATGAGTCATCCAGTCTGTAGCTAAGTAAATCTTTGCTGCATCATCTTTAATTCCCATTTTCAGGAATATTTCTTCCACTTGTTCCAACCAGCTTATCAAACTGCCAGGATCTACATGGTCAAAAATAGGTGCCATTTTTGATTTCTTAGGAAGCTTATCATTCTGGATTTCCTTCAATGCTTCTGGGGAAAGTTCATGAACTCCCACAAAAGTTGTCCTTGTATTATCATTGTTTCTGGGTATATCATCATCTCCTCTACTTTGTCCACTTGGACCAGCACCAGTAGTACTAGTAGCAGGCATAGTAGTAACTTCTCTGAAACTCTTTTTAGATTTTTGTGCTGAAGCAGGTAGTCTATAAGACTTTCCAAATCCAACAGTAGATTTAGGCGGACGTAAACGATCAAATTCACCGGGTATGAACTCCCGATTATTGTCAGATGACAGAACAAAAGAACCAGGTAATACTGGATCAACACTTTCAGGCTCTGGTACTGATTTCCCTTTGCCCTTAGATGCGGAACTAGTAACACTTCTTTCTCTTGTAGAAGATCTGGATTGAAAGTTTAAAACTTCTTCACCAGCTCTTTGGGAATTCTTTGTCTGACGTTTTGGTTTAGGTTTGCTAGGTCCACTAATTTTGACCAGTGAACTTCACAATCCAAAATTAAAGCAAAAGCTCTATGTAGCACTGTATAGAACAAAACAGTACTTTATTGCACAACACAAATTTCCTTGTAATTCAAACGGTAAAATTCCGTTAGAAAGCCACGAATTCGTCCCTCACGAAGTCAATTTGTACTTTTGACCCTCGCGGTGGGCTCCAGATGATGAGAATGAAACGGGGAAATGAACTGCTAGAGGGCTAATGAACAAAAACCCAAAAACAACCAAAACAACCAAGTCACTCGAAAGGTGCGAGTCTGAGGGGGCGTTGTCGAAGGTTCCGCACGACCAAACTTATGGCTTCTTTATTAGAACTTTATATCTTTATCACAAGAACTTTATAGCTGAGCTTTTAAAATGCACTAAGGCAAAAAGTAGCACAAGACGGTTTTTGAACAAGACAGGTGTTCACTGCACAATCACAACCAATTGACCACAAGATCAAACAACCAATTCCAATAACACAACCAGTTCAATTCAACCAACAATGATCTTTATACAATATCGCAATAAACACCGGACTATAAACAGACCAGGGCAACTTTATGTTTTTGGTAGGATTTCCCTTCACAGGCACGATTCACGTTATAAAGACGATCCCCAGTGACCCTGTGACTCTATGGTACTCTCCTGGATTTTCTCTCTCCAAGTTACTGCCCTTTTATACATACTGCCAGTCCAAAATTAATAAAAACGGAAATTATAGCTAAACTGTTCTGTTTTATATATATACCTATATCCGTGTATGTAGGTTGTAAGTATCTGTGTCAAGTATGTCCATTATTACTTGTTATAGATCTATTTTATGAGGCAAACCTCAAAAATGCGTTTTAATTCCATTATTTTTATTATAGGCAATATTCAGCCCCTTTATTTCATTTTTACGGATTTCCTTGACATTTCTCGGGCATCCGGGTTCCATAGGATTAATCACCTGATAGAAATTATACCCCTCAAAGTATCACATTGTTTCGTCAAAGGAACTCCTTCAATTCAGTAGTATTCCGAGAAATTTTACTGATCGAGTTTTTACACCTCCTAACCGGTTTCTTGTCAAGCAATTTTCACCGGACAATTAATCGAAGCAAATTTCCTCGATCAACTTTTGTTCCTGGCGATTAATTAAGGAGTAAATACCCCACAACTATTCTAGATCCATTATTTCGACTCTATTTCGCGTTCCATCCATTTTTAGTTTCCGCCGGGTCTTTATTGACCAGAGGAAGATGTTCCCCTAATAATTATATGATGCAATTGACGTTGTGATGTCAGAGTTCTCATTACGAGATTGGGTGAGTCTGATTCAACAGTGGATGGCTATTGAACAATTCTCTACATCACAACTGTACTGACTAGCCTAGAACCTTGATACACATGTTGTACCGTAGGTAATAGAACATGCTTTATTACTCAAATCACAACACATTTTGATTGACAAGGCGGGCACCTTTCAACCCTCTAATACCTCACTGCAAATGCCTAAAATGATTAATCACCTGGCTTTTAATGCAGGTGCCGAAAATCGGCGCATCAACAGATTCGACAATCGTGGGGGCTTGGCTGCGGGTCCGATTAGCCTCCGGAACCATATTGAAGAACCATTCTTTCATATCTCTGGGTATACCTGTGATAAAATAAAAGTTGCGTTCACTTGCGGTCAAAAGCCCATCTTTAAGCAGCGGCGCAGCGAATTTCTGGAACGCTTGGTTATACCTATCCACAGCACCTTTAGAAGTAAACGATGACTTAGCAGATTGAGCCTGGCAGAACTTCCGCAAATCCTCCAGTGTCACCGTCGGCGTGAGGTCCATAGCCCCGTAGAGTGCAATAAGCATGTCCTTTGCGACTTTCCATGATTTCGTCCCGAGGTCGACATCGAATTCTGGCATGTAGCGTAGTGTGTCCTGTACGTCCTCGGTCGAGTAGAGGTAGATATAATCAACCCGTTCATTTTCATCGATATGTGCAGCTTCGGTGTGCCGCCGAATGACATCGAGGAACTGTTTTACCCTGATTTTGTCGAATAATGGAGCATTTTGTGTTCCCGGGATGGGCATGGACACGATCAAGTGGGCGGAGGTATTCATGGCCGGCGGTGCGGAAGCTATTGTCTGTCGATCGCTGATACTAGATCCGGTAAGGGACGAAAAACCTGATCCGATGACACTGTCAGTTGACATATGATATTTTGGTACTCAGCTGTGGAACTTTGGAAAACCTAGAACCCCTGCGGTGGTCACCACTGTAGAAGGATGGGTTGTTGTACCCGGAGAAAGAGGTAGGGGAAGATAGGTCGAAGACAACGGCCTAAGCGTACCGATGACAAAAGACCCAAGAGGGTAGCGTGATGAACTCTCCCAGACCTCGCGTAGCCTAGATAGATGTTCAGCAGATATGAGAATGCTCAATCACTTAGCTCAGGGCTCTTTGCTCTTAAGTTCAGGCTCTGCTCGATGATGATAAAATGGGGGAAAGAAAGATGAAGCCCCAATGAATGGCTTCCCCAGATTTATAGTACAAGATGACAGACGACAAGCGCGAGAACGAGTGAAAATGGTAAGTACGCGGTCACATGTCTTGTGGGTGATTCCCAATTAGGTGCCCTCCTTCTCCTTGTCGTGTCTCCACCGGCTAACCACCATACTCGAATCCCCAGTGCTTTTGCCAGAGGGTGACCAATCCTCGACTCCACTTTCCCAAGGCGGGGCAATGCG
Organism: Omphalotus guepiniiformis; assembly: GCA_028554645.1. Taxonomy (NCBI): domain Eukaryota; kingdom Fungi; phylum Basidiomycota; class Agaricomycetes; order Agaricales; family Omphalotaceae; genus Omphalotus; species Omphalotus guepiniiformis. The sequence continues at coordinate 2,152,591 of JAQOOI010000021.1, forward strand.
ACTGGTTTGGTGGCGTGGATGTTGATGGACTCAGATCGGGAGGAGCGTAAGTAAGGAAAGGAAAAACGAGGAATTCGAGGAAAACGCAAAATTCGTATCAGAATCAGACCTAAGAAGGAAATTGTAATGAGATGGATTTGAAGACCTAAGGCATATATCGGTGATGAGTTTCGGATAGCAATAAAATCGGTAGGAAATGTTGAAACGACGGGAAGGCCATACGGCACTTCCACACAGTGTACTTATAGAGGCACTGAGGGCATTTTCTAGTCATTGATCTCGTTGGGCTTCCGTATATTCTTCTTCGTTGACATCTAGACCTCATAGCACCTCATAGATATGCAAATATCCAGCACTCAAAGTCCAATTCTGTCATTGCTTTACTAGCAAGTCATTATACAGTTATCTAGACTGATCATTTTCATAGCTTTGACTGTTTGTTATCTTGAAATGAAATCAGCAATCATATATCTCTAATCATAAAGTGTTATCTCCAGCATATCATCAATCTGCAGTTTCTAGGAGGTTAGCTAAGTCCAAACAACCTGTTTTAATGGCTTGTTGATATCTCTAGCTTTGTCCTTTCGACATTATTCAGGCTCATGAGGCTGTTAAGCCAGTGTGTGTGTAGTTTCTTCTTTTCTAAGTCCTGTGGTTTACACAGATACTTAAATAGTGACTTCTAAACAAAGGGCTCTTTGCCAGGCAGGGTGGATCTGACCATACTGTACAGTCTCGCAGCAGGTAGTTACTTTGTTGAAGGTCTAGCGGCATATCAGCCATAAGATCTTGATATATAGTCATACACTGTAATCCTTTCACTTCTAGCCTTAACTAGTTTTGTTCTATGTTTTAGCTAGCACTATAGGACATAGTCTAGCCCTTTATTCCCATCATATTCATAGTAGAAATCATTTAATTTCAGGTATTTCAGGTGTGTATGCATTTTCAGTGCAACACTGATTTATCCTTTGGTTTGTTTGGTTTCAGGATACATAGCAAGGAAACAGTATCTCTGCTAGTTGAAATATTCTATCAGCCAATACCTAGGTAAGTGTTTTGTTCCACCCAGGGACCCAGAGTCTATCAGGGCTCTTGCTCGCTGTCCATTTACTTTCACAACAACTATTAATGGTCGACATATTTTGTGGGTAAAATTCTTGGCTAGGGTGGCATTACGTTGAATGCCATGATATCTTGTAGGTTTGACATGCAGGAAATCAGCTGCCATTAGGTCTATTATTCTTCCTTCATGTTCTGGAAAAACCAATCCAAATCAGGGAGTTTTTTTGGAGTTGAAGTCATTGATGTGTGGATCAGCATGTTTGCATCAAAGAGCTAGGTAGCAAGGTACAATCTCAAATATCTCATTCATCAAGGTTGCAAAGATGATGTATACCTGCACATTAGTAAACCTATCAGACAGAACTATACCAGTTCAACTATCACCCTTCCAAGCATATTGATATTCAAAATGGTCTGGCATATTTGATGTGACATTCAGGTGCTCAATCCAAGCCTTGGGAAGAACACAGCCAATTAGAGGACCATGCCTCGTATGTTGTTCAATAAATAAATCACGCAATTGTTGCTGACAAAACTTGCAGTATTTATTAACAAGGTCATAGTCTGAGTCATACAAAGCCTCACATGATACTGTAAACTAGATATCATGTTCTTCATCCTCATCATATTGTAGATAATCAACTACTTCATAGTGGTCGTGTTCATGATTACATTCAAAACACTGCATTTCTTTCTGGATATGGTCACCGACGGCGTCCATGTCATCTCCAAAATAATAGGTGACTGAGCTTAATATTTCAGCCATAGCGTGCCCAAGCATATCCCCCAGGTGATATCAATCGTGTTTATTGTCATAGTTGCTGTGTAGATATCCTTGTACCTGTTTAGCAGTTACTCCGCCATGCAACCAAACACGTCCAGCTTTTCTATGGGTCATATCTTCAACACAGATGTCATCAGGCACATCACAGACAAAAACACTAACATCATTTGTTAAAGCCGACCTGAAATAGCTGAAATTAAATGATTTCTACTGTGAATATGATGGGAATAAAGGGCTAGACTATGTCCTATAGTGCTAGCTAAAATATAGAACAAGACTAGTTAAGGCTAGAAGTGAAAGGATTACATATATTAAGATCTTATGGCTGATATGCCGCTAGACCTTCAACAAAGTAACTACCTGCTGCGAGACTGTACAGTATGGTCAGATCCACTCTGCCTGGCAAAAAGCCCTTTGTTTGGAAGTCACTATCCAAGTATCTGTGTAATCCACAGGACTTAGAAAAGAAGAAACTACACACACACTGGCTTAACAGCCTCATGATCCTGAATAATGTCGAAAGGACAAAGCTAGAGGTATCGACAAGCCATTAAAATAGGTTGTTTGAACTTAGCTGACAGAAACTGCAGATTGATGATATGCTGGAGATAACACTTTATGATCAGAGATATATGATTGCTGATTTCATTTCAAGATAACAAACAGTCAAAGCTATGAAAATGATCAGTCTAGATAACTGTATAATGACTTGCTAGTAAAGCAATGACAGAATTGGACTTTGAGTGCTGGATATTTGCATATCTATGAGGTGCTATGAGGTCTAGATGTCGAAATAGGAGAATATACAGAAGCCTAATGGAATAAATGACTAGAAAATGCCCTCAGTGCCCCTATAAGTACACTGTGAAATAGTTACGAAGATAAATAATAACAAAATACATAAGAGTAGCCCATTTAAAATGGCTCAAGGATATGATAACAAGAGTTTAGATGTACCAAAAACATTACTAAATCATAATACTTACACTTATATACCCAAGAACTGCACATAATTACCCTCTAGACATGCCTACCTACCAACTCAGTTATATTGTCTCTGTTTATATCTATTTTATACTCAATTTATCCCTCTGTTTCTTTTTACTTACTCCACTCAGTTTTACATCTATTATGAAATACTTACAAGCAGTAGAGTATATATACTGTCATGTATAGGGTCGAGCACTCCAGATTATGACTGCCCGCCAAATTGGAGAACTTTACGTATCTTCTAGAGTGTTAAATCACATAAGGCCTCTTGATTGTGAATATCAAGCCCCAATTCTTTGAGCTGGTAGAGGCAGACTACTAGGAATTGCAGTGCTTTAATAGAGTGCTAAATATCTGAACATCTGTTGTGTTTGATCTGTCTGTCTGTCTGTGTCTATCTGTCTGTGTCTGTCTGTCTGTGTCTGTCTGTCTGTTTCTATCTGTTTGCTGTTATTTGATACTCGTTGATGGGTCCAGACAGTGATCTTTTAGTTCAGTTAGTCTTTCCTACAGTCTAGCTTGACTTTAGTCAGTTTTCTGCATGTGGAATCTTTGCCAACGCCAGACTACACCCACATTTACAAGGCAACCTTTTGAATCTAGATGAGTTCATATGTGTTAGAGTGCTCATTTCACTGCTGATTATCTGGAGCCCACTGCGAGGGATAGTTTCAGAAAACAATTATATTGAGTTTTACTCTTGAAAGACCCCTGTATCTAAATATCACTGTCTTTTGACCTTTGCAAATTGAATTGACAATTTGATTTGCCTCTCAAAATGTAAATTGTATATTTGCATAACACTTCAAGGTATTCTACTTCAAAACCAAGTCTCTTGCAAAGATTAGTGACTCTAGCTGTTGTGGAAAATCTACACAAAATTCCCGTGAGGCTAGACAAAAGGATTAATATTCGAGTCTAGACTCCCTCATTATAGTAGAATCCCTGTTCAAAACAACTTGCCTCTAACTAGAGAAAGGTATAGAGGAAGAAACAAAGTTTTAGGAGATATAAGACTACCAAGTCCTGAATTCTCGAATTTTACAAACATGCCTAATGAAGAAAATAATATTACTGCTGGACCTGCTGGTCAAGGGCGAAACCCACAGCAGCAGAGACAACCAAATCCTTATGAGGCTGTGGCAAATCAAAATTCTGGAGGAAATCAGCTGTGTAGACCTCAACAAACTGAAGTTGTAGATGCATACTTATGAGAGCTACCTGATGATGTGCTTGCTGAAGTGCAAAACGAGCAGTTACCTAAAGTCTCAAAGAAGGCACCAATACTTGATAGAAATCATCCTGAAAGACTTATAGGATGGCTCGAGGACCTAGAGAAAATCTTTAGAACTTCAAATATAAGATCTGAGATGGCAAAGATCCATCTAGCCTTGAAATATATGACTTATGAGATGAGAAAGGAGCTAGCTACACTTAATGCAGCTCCAGGAGAAGATTGGGAAATATTTAGAGTTGCTCTGCTAGACTGCTATCTGATTTCTAGTGATAAGGATGGCTATGGATTGAAGCAGAGGCTCATGAGTGTAATTGATAAGTACATGCTAGTTCCATCTGGCCAACTAGAGAAGCTTTTAGCCTTCTCAAGGGCATCTCAGATTGAAGCAAAGAAGTTGATGAGTGGACATGCTGTCATCTCGAACTTCTAAGCAGTACAAGGATATTTAGCTGCTCTAGACGAGCAGTTTAGAAAGAGAGTTATTTGAAAGCTATCAACTAATGGTACTGGAGAAGGGATTTGTCAAAGAGATGATCCTTGGACTCTAGAATAAGTAGTAAGAGCTGCAAAAGCTGTATGTGCTATTTCTCCTGATGAATTATATAATGTAGGAGTGAGTTAGAGCCTACCTGGTGTAATAAACACTAGAGCTAGACCCCTCTCGAGCTGACCATCTGTGACTGACAGGTTAACTGCTATAAAGCAGGAAGAAGCACAGAATGAGTAAGAAAGAAAGATTTTGTACATAGTAGATGATAATGAGACAAAAATTAAGACTATTCACCAGAAGCTAGACACTATGACAAACCAGAATCAAGAGATGATGAAGTCCTTGATAAGGATGGTACAATTGTCAAGTAGAAACACTGGAAATATAGGTCTAGTGTTATCATTGAATGTTAGTATGTCTTCTATGTCTACAAGAGGACTTCTGGACACGAGTGGAGTTATGCCTGCCTGCAATCTAGCTTGTTTCATGTGTGGAGGCAGAGGACATGACTCACAAAACTGTCCAGCTTAACATCACTTCATAAGTAAGAGATGGATGAAGCGAAATGCAAGGAATAGATGGGAACTAAAGGATGGGTTTGCCACTTCCTTGGATAAATGAAGGTGATAAAGAAACCAGAAAGAAAAAGAAAATCACAAAAGAAAAGAGATGAGATGTAGAAGTCCATCCTGATTAATTTCTATATGAAGTAGAATCCATGCCAAGTGTGTACCAGGTGCAGCTACACAAAGCTAGCCCCCTTGGAATGGAAAATAATGAAGTTGATATATTGGCTGTACAAGTGCTTGAACAGCTAGAAAGGATGGAAGTTGAGTATAAGACCTTATCTGATGGGCAAGTGTCTATAAACACTCCTGGAGGTTTGAAAAACTAATACTTCCGATGAAGGAGCTTAAACAGGTGCTAGTTGGTACAAAGAAGTTACCTAGCCCTGTTCCCAGCAAAGCTCCGGAGGAAGATAATGCTGGAAAGATCTCTAGACGCCTCGAAGTGCTAGAGCATCCTAAGAACTTTAATCGACACTTGTATAAACCCATAATTGAATGAGTCATTGGAAACTCCTGAGCCTGAATTAGGCAAAGAGGCGTGCACGCATAATGTCCCGAAAACAAAAAACTTAAATAAGAGACCATTTGATAACATAAAGCCTATTGAGAGACGAATTCAACCACCAAAAGAGGGTCTAGAAATGTTCCCAGTGACCACTAGAACACCTAGTATGGATATAGAAGAGTCTTAAGGCTCAGCAAAGAAGAGAGTAATGTTTGACTTGCCTAAAGGTCCTGAATACAAACTACAAAGTGGCGTGTACAGGCCTGGGGTTGCTGAAGAAGTTGCAACAAAGATATTAAAGAGTGAAATACCTATAAGTATGGAAGAAGTAATTGCTATTTCCCCTACTTTGCAGAAAATATTGAATAGAAAGACTAAAAATAGTCGGGTATATAAGAGGCCTCTAAAGGCATTTGTACAAGAGATTAGAGATGAGGAGAACCCAGAAGATACGGATCTACACTGGGCAGTAAAGCATAATTCCCATAGCATTATGTAAGAAATATGCTGATAATATTTTGAGAATTATTAATGTAAGTCTTGAGATTTATTAAAGACTTATTTTTTATAGAATTTTTTAGAGTTATAATATATCTACCATACTTCTACAGTAAGTTTCAGAAGGTAGTATGATTTCTTGAGAGTGTGACAAGTTGTCACAGTGTAGGTCTTCCATTATTTCACCAAGAATTATGAAAATCTTATAATACAGATATATTATTATAATTTTCTTTCACTATATACTGGATTTACACTATAAATATGGGATTATATATGTCTTGCACTGCATAGGCCTTATAGTCAAGATATCTCCAGGAACAAGCTAATAGAATAATAAAAAACACATGCTGATCTAAACAATAAATATCATTTCAGTTTCTAGGGAAGTATTGAAAATTCATTTGCATAGTTTCAGGAATCTATATAATATACATAGTATCATCATATTCTCATGAAATTCTCATAAGTATTGATTTTAGATTATAATACTTTCAGAGAAATATTGAATGTTAGTTTGCATAATTCCACAGATACATTGAAATGTGATTTACATAGTATGAACATAAATCTGAAGAAGTATTAATTTGTAATTCACATACTGTTATCATACCTCTAGAGAGAAGTATTTAATGATGGTTTACATAGTTCCAGAAATATATTCAAATTTAATCCATAGAATTACTATGAATTTAGAAAAGTATTAATGATAATTGGCATTATGATTGTTTTAGAGAAATATTGAAAGTTAATTTGTACAGTTTCAGTGATCCATTCAAAGGTTGTATTATACATAGTATTAGTATTTCCAGAAAGACCTTGTTACTGGATTATGATAGTTTTAGAGAAGAATTGAATGTTAGTATAATAACTCCAGAGATACATATAAAAGTAGCATAGAATAAACATAAATCTAGAGAAGTACTAAAGTATATTCCATATACTGCCACTATACTTCCAGAGTAGTATTATTGAATTATCATATTTTCAGAGAGGTATTAGATGATAGTTTACATAGTCCTAGTGGTTTCCATAGATTTACAATAATTTTAGGGAAGTATTCAAATAAAATCAGCATTGTTTCAGAGAAATATTGAAGGTTGATTTGTATAGTTTCAGTTACTCAAAGGTTGTATTATACATAGTATTAGTATTTTCAGAAAAATCTTGATACTGGATTATGATAATTTTAAAAAAGAATTGAATGTTAATTTGATAACTCCAGAGATACATATAGAAGTGGTTTACACAGTATCAACATAAATCTGGAGAAGTGTTAGTATGTGATTCTTCTATTTTCACATCTTCAGAGAAGTATTAATCATTAGTTTGCATAATTCCACAGAAGTATTAATATGTGGTCTACATAATATTGTCATGTCTTAATATCACAGTTCAGAGAAGTATATTAGTTTGCCTAGTTCCAGAGATACACTCACAAGTAAAACCATAGTATTATCATAATTTCAGAGAAATATTGATAATAAATTGTAATGGTTTCAAGAAAGAATAATAGTTTGCATAGTTTCAGATATATATTCAAAAGTGATTTCTGTAAAATCACCATAATTTTAGGGAAGTATTAATATTGGATTTTCACAGTTCCAGAATAATATTCAATATCAGTTTGCATAACATCACAGAAGTATTAATATGCAGTCTATATAGTACCAGCATAAGTCAATAAAGATATTGATATTGAATTACCATAGTTCCAGTAGAGTATTGAATATTAGATTGCATAATTTTAAGATACTATTTAAAAGTTGTTTCCATAGTATTACTATACTTTCAGAAAAGTATTAACATTGAATGATAATAGTGTCAGAGAAGTAGTGAAATGTGATCTACATAGTGTTATCATAGTTCAAGAAAATTATGGATATGTTATTTACATAGTGTTATTGCAGTGTCAGAGAAGTATTGATATTGAATTATCACAATTCCAGGGAGGTAGCATCATCTAGCAATATCTAGCATCAGCTGGCATCAGCTAGCACCACCTATCAGTAGCTGGCATTAGCTAGCAGCAGCTATCAGCATTTACCAGGAGCTGACATCAGCTGACACCAGCTGGCAGGACCTGGGAGCAGCTAGCATTAGCTGATACCAGCTGGCACCAACTAGCACTAGCAGCTGACATCAGTGGACATCAGCTAGCATTAGCTGGCATCAGGTGAGAGCAGCTAGCAGCAGCTCAAATCATCTAGCAGCAGCTGACATTGGCTGAGACTGGCTAGGAGCAACAAGCATCAGCTGGCATGAGCTAGCAGCAGCTAACAGTATCTATTAGCAGCGCATATCATATAGCAGCAGCTAACAGTATCTATCAGCAGCTCATATTATATAGCACCAGCTGACATTAGATGACATCAGCTGACATCAGCTCAAATTGTCTGGCAGCAGCTGGCCTCAGCTGACATCAGGTAGCAGAAGCTAGGAGCAGTGCACATCAGCTAATATCATGTGGCAGCAGGTGGCATTAGCTAGCAGCAGCTAACATTAGCTCAAATCATCTAGCAGCAGCTGACATTGGCTGACACCAGCAAGCAGGAGCTACAAGCTGTGCATATTAGCTGCCATCAACTGACACCAGCTAGCAGGAGCTGGCAGCAGTGCACATTAGCTGGCATCAGCTGACACCAGCTAGCAAGAGCTAGGAGCAGTGCACATCAGCTGATGTGGTCTAGCAGCAGCTGACATCAGCTTGCATCAGCTGGGAGCAGCTGGCATCAGCTAATATCAGCTGGGAGTAGTTGTGACACTAGCTGGGAGCAGCTGGTATCAGCTAGCACCAGCTCAAATCATCTGGCAGCAGCTAACATCAGCTGACACCAACTTGCATCAGCTGGGAGCAGCTACTAGATGCTAGCTAATGGTAGCTGCTCCCAGCTAATGCAAGCTGGTGTCACCTGATGCTAGCTAATGCTAGCTGCTGATGCAAGCTGATGCCATCCCAGCTAGTGTCACAACTAGCCCCAGCTGATATTAGCTACTGCAAGCTGATGCCAGCTGCTCCCAGCTAGTGTCACAACTACTCCCAGCTGGTATTAGCTGCTGCAAGCTGATGCCAGCTGCTCCCAGCTGATGCTAGCTCCTCCCAGCTGCTCCTAGCTATTGTCAGCTGCTGCCAGATGATTCGACCTGTGGCTAGCTGATGCCAGCTGCTCTCTGATGTCATAGCTACTCTCAGCTGCTCCCAGCTAATACAAGATGATTTGAGCTGCTGCTAGGTGGTGTCAGCTGATGAGCCAGCTACTGCTAGCTGGTGAGAGCTACTGCCAACTACTGCTAGCTGATGAGAACTACTGCCAACTACAGCTAGCTGATGACAGCTACTGCCAGCTGATGCCAGCTGATGCCAGCTGCTCCTAGCTGATGTCACCAAATGCCAGCTGCTAGCAGAGTCACTCGAAAGGTGCAAGTCTGAGGGGGCGTTGTCAAAGGTTCTGCATGACCAAACTTATGGCTTCTTTATTAGAACTTTGTATCTTTATCACAAGAACTTTATAGTTGAGCTTTTTAAAGTGCACTATGGCAAAAAGTAGCACAAGACGGTTTTGAACAAGACAGGTGTTCACTGCACAATCACAACCAATTGACCACAAGATCAAACAACCAATTCTAATAATACAACCAGTTCAATCCAACCAACAATGATCTTTATACAATATCACAATAAACACCGGACTATAAACAGACCAGAGCAACTTTATGTTTTTGGTAGAATTTCCCTTCACAGGCACAATTCACGTTATAAAGACAATCCCCAGTGACCCTGTGACTCTATGGTACTCTCCTGGATTTTCTCTCGCCAAATTACTGCCCTTTTATACATACTGCCAGTCCAAAATTAATAAAAACGGGAATTATAACTAAACTGTCCCGTTTTATATATATACCTGTATCCGTGTATGTAGGTTGTAAGTATCTGTATCAAGTATGTCCATTATTACTTGTTATAGATCTATTTTATAAGGCAAACCTCAAAAATGTGTTTTAATTCCATTATTTTTATTGTGAGCAATATTCAGCCCCTTTATTTCATTTTTACGGATTTCCCTTGACATTTCTCGGACATCCGGGTTCCATAGGATTAATCACCTGATAGAAATTATACCCCTCAAAGTATCACATTGTTTCGTCAAAGGAACTCCTTCAATTCAGTAGTTGTCATCGACTCAAGTTATCAAACTCAAATGACCAAGCACAAGGATCTTAGTTTCACATGAATAAGAGAAAAGCAGAAAGTAGAATTGAGTAGAGAAATGATACAAGGAAGTACGCTAAGTACAAGTCTAAACTCGAGGAGTTATTGACAAGATCGAAGCTAAAGAAATATCTACCTAAACGGACTTGTTATATACATGAATAAAACCCTAAACCCTGGGCTATAACCCTTGACTAATCCACCGTATGTCTACCATGAGTTCGATTGCCTCAAGTGTTTCATTAATGATCATGATCACCTTGAGGTCTACATGCTTGATCTCGATCATCATGCTACCTACGTGTATATTTAATATAACCCTAGATCTATAATTTAAGATGCTATCTACTGATAATAAAAGTGTCTATATGTACAAACAATGAGATAAGATGAAAAAAGAAAGTGTTCGTAACAGTAGTATTCCGAGAAATTTTACTGATCGAGTTTGTACACCTCCTAACCAGTTTCTTGTCAAGCAATTTTCACTGGACAATTAATCGAAGCAAATTTCTTTGATCAACTTTTGTTCCTGGTGATTAATTAAGGAGTAAATACCCCAGAACTATTCTAGATCCATTATTTCGATTCTATTTTACGTTCCATCCATTTTTAGTTTCCGCCGGGTTTTTAATCTTTATTGACCGGAGGAAGATGTTCCCCTGATAATTATATGATGCAATTGCCGTTGTGATGTCAGAGTTCTCATTACAAGATTGGGTGAGTCTGATTCAACAGTGGATGGCTATTGAACAATTCTCTACATCACAACTATACTGACTAGCCTAGAACCTTGATACACATGTTGTACTGTAGGTAATAGAACATGCTTTATTACTCAGTTCACAACACATTTTGATTGACAAGGCGGGCACCTTTCAACCCTCTATATCCCTCACTGCAAATGCCTAAAGTAATTAATCACCTGGCTTTTAATGCAGGTGCCGAAAATCAGCGCATCACCGTGCTGGTCTCTACACAGCATAGAGAGGAACACCAGCAAGAACCTACGGGACAGTAGAGACAACCTTGGCTACCAGGTTGGAGGTCAGACACGACCTTTTAGTGTAACACAACAGTTCACTTATATGTCCACTGAGTGTAATAAATGTCGGTTCTCAATCAAGCATAACTCTTGAAGAGTTAAGGACCTTAGTTGATGAATAGACGACAATGACACCGAAGAGCTCAAACGACCCCAAGCCAACCCAGGAGCATGACACACACATCCAGGAGTGGCATCAGAGGATGATGTAATAGAGACTCTTTGACCTGAACCAACCCTTGTTCGAGCCACTATGAACAAGACACAAAGGATCCCTGTGTGGACAAAGGCGAAGCCACTGCCAGAAAGGTTTAAAACTGGTCAGTTTGGCAAGTCTTCCTCCACAAATCCCCAACACCACTGAGCCCCAACCTGAATACTGTCATCCAAACTGCCTTCCTCATTGTCTATATCTATAATCCAGCATCGTGCTGACAAATGTCAACAAACAAAGGAGAGTGACAGAATTACAGACAGACCGGTGATGCGCCAATTTTCGGCATCTGCATTAAAAGCCAGGTGATTAATCATTTTAGGCATTTGCAGTGAGGTATTAGAGGGTTGAAAGGTGCCCGCCTTGTCAATCAAAATGTGTTGTGATTTGAGTAATAAAGCATGTTCTATTACCTACGGTACAACATGTGTATCAAGGTTCTAGGCTAGTCAGTACAGTTGTGATGTAGAGAATTGTTCAATAGCCATCCACTGTTGAATCAGACTCACCCAATCTCGTAACGAGAACTCTGACATCACAACGTCAATTGCATCATATAACTATTAGGGGAACATCTTCCTCCGGTCAATAAAGAATAAAAACCCGGCGGAAACTAAAAATGGATGGGACGCGAAATAGAGTCGAAATAATGGATCTAGAATAGTTTTGGGGTATTTACTCCTTAATTAATCGCCAGGAACAAAAGTTGATCGAGGAAATTTGCTTCGATTAATTGTCCGGTGAAAATTGCTTGACAAGAAACCGGTTAGGAGGTGTAAAAACTCGATCAGTAAAATTTCTCGGAATACTACTGAATTGAAGGAGTTCCTTTAACGAAACAATGTGATACTTTGAGGGGTATAATTTCTATCAGGTGATTAATCCTATGGAACCCGGATGCCCGAGAAATGTCAAGGAAATCCGTAAAAATGAAATAAAGGGGCTGAATAGTGACTATAATAAAAATAATGGAATTAAAACGCATTTTTGAGGTTTTGCCTCATAAAATAGATCTATACAAGTAATAATGGACATACTTGACACAGATACTTACAACCTACATACACGGATATAGGTATATATATAAAACAGGACAGTTTAGCTATAATTTCCGTTTTTATTAATTTTGGACTGGCAGTATGTATAAAAGGGCAGTAACCTGGAGAGAGAAAATCCAGGAGAGTACCATAGAGTCACAGGGTCACTGGGGATCGTCTTTATAACGTGAATCGTGCCTGTGAAGGGAAATCCTACCAAAAACATAAAGTTGCCCTGGTCTGTTTATAGTCCGGTGTTTATTGCGATATTGTATAAAGATCATTGTTGGTTGAATTGAACTGGTTGTGTTATTGGAATTGGTTGTTTGATCTTGTGGTCAATTGGTTGTGATTGTGCAGTGAACACCTGTCTTGTTCAAAACCGTCTTGTGCTACTTTTTGCCTTAGTGCATTTTAAAAGCTCAGCTATAAAGTTCTTGTGATAAAGATATAAAGTTCTAATAAAGAAGCCATAAGTTTGGTCGTGCGGAACCTTCGACAACACCCCCTCAGACTCGCACCTTTCGAGTGACTTGGTTGTTTTGGTTGTTTTTGGGTTTTTGTTCATTAGCCCTTTAGCAGTTCATTTCCCCGATTCATTCTCATCATCTGGAGCCCACCGCGAGGGTCAAAAGTACAAATTGACTTCGTGAGGGACGAATTCGTGGCTTTCTAACGGAATTTTACCGTTTGAATTACAAGGAGATTTGTGTTGTGCAATAAAGTACTGTTTTGTTCTATACAGTGCTACATAGAGCTTTTGCTTTAATTTTGGATTGTGAAGTTCACTGGTCAAAATTAGTGGACCTAGCAAACCTAAACCAAAACGTCAGACAAAGAATTCCCAAAGAGCTGGTGAAGAAGTTTTAAACTTTCAATCCAGATCTTCTACAAGAGAAAGAAGTGTTACTAGTTCCGCATCTAAGGGCAAAGGGAAATCAGTACCAGAGCCTGAAAGTGTTGATCCAGTATTACCTGGTTCTTTTGTTCTGTCATCTGACAATAATCGGGAGTTCATACCCGGTGAATTTGATCGTTTACGTCCGCCTAAATCTACTGTTGGATTTGGAAAGTCTTATAGGCTACCTGCTTCAGCACAAAAATCTAAAAAGAGTTTCAGAGAAGTTACTACTATGCCTGCTACTAGTACTACTGGTGCTGGTCCAAGTAGAGGAGATGATGATATACCCAGAAACAATGATAATACAAGGACAACTTTGGTGGGAGTTCATGAACTTTCCCCAGAAGCATTGAAGGAAATCCAGAATGATAAGCTTCCTAAGAAATCAAAAATGGCACCTATCTTTGACCATGTAGATCCTGGCAGTTTGATAAGCTGGTTGGAACAAGTGGAAGAAATATTCCTGAAAATGGGAATTAAAAATGATGCAGCAAAGATTTACTTAGCTACAGACTGGATGACTCATGATACAAAGAAAAGGGTTGAAGCTTACCCTGAAACAAAAAGTAGAAAGTGGGGAACATTCAAAGATGCTTTGAAACAAAACTTTCCAGAGTCTTCTTTAGAAGAAGGAGGTTCTCTGACCAAGTTAAGAAAGTTAAATTCAGAGTATGCATATATTCCGTTGAAGAACTTTGATAAGTTCTTCAAGTTCAAAAGGCTGTTTGAATATGAGTATAAGAAAGCTGCAAAGCCACCTGCTGTTATCTCTAACTTAGAGGCAGTAACTCTGTTTGGCAGATCCTTAGAACCTGCTTTCTGGGATAAAGTAAAGGATAGACTGGAAAAGACTTATATAGCTACTCCAGATAATCCTAGAAGAAGGGAAGACAAGTATCCTATTGAGGATGTGATAGCTGCTGCTGCCCACATCTGTGAGAATAACATGGATGATGGTTTTGCAATAGTCGGCATGTCTCTAGCTTCTGAAACAGAAAGAGAAAGAAGTTACACACCTTTTAATATTAAAAGGGAGAATGTTGAGAAAAATGAATTTGAAAGAAAGATTGCTGATACAATGGATAGGCATGAAGTTGCCTTGAAACAGGTGCAATCTAGATTTGAAGAGAATCAAGCTACCTTGATCTCTCAAGTTCAAAAAGTTCTTGCAGAAACATTAGGTGGTAACAATGGTATGAATATACCACACATGCAATCTATTGCTATGGGTCAGAACCGTGGTAATAGATATGCAAACCCACAAGGACCTACAGAATATTCTTGTTATTTCTGTGGTGAGAAAGGGCATATTGCTACAAATTGTCCTCACCAGAAATCACAGTTTGAGAAGGGATATTTAGTTAGGAATGCAAGAGGAATGATAGTCATGAAAGATGGACAAGTTGCTCCATCTGGTGATATGAATTCTTCTAGAAAGGACAAAATTGAAGCTATTGCTAAACAAAAAGGTTGGGATAAGGAAGTTGGCAAAAATGCCTTCATCTTTGCAGAAGAAAGTGACATGGGATATAATATGCCTAGTGGACCTTCTGAATCTCAACATAATAGTTTTGATATGTCAGTCTTTACCAACACCTTGTTGAAGATTTCAGAAAGATTGGACAGAATTGAAAATCAGGATAAAAGCCAGACTTCAAATGGTCAGGCTTCTTACTTGAGCCAGTCGGGAAACTAAGTGTTCCGATGATGGGATCTAGTACTAGAAATATGTACAGTACCGCAAAGAAGGTCCCTGAGGATAAACAAAGAGTTGGTATTAAAAAGAGAATGGAAGTAGAAATTATAAGGCCTAAAGGATTTGATAAAAGGTTGTATGTACCTCCACCCTTGAGAATGGAGGAGTTAGAAAAAGAAACCAAGGATAATGAAGAGGCTTTACTAAGAGATCAAGAGGATATAATGGATCCTTCTATAAAGGATATGGTAATTCAACCAGGTCAAAAAGAGATTAATGTTGAACCTGCTAAAGAAAGGCCATTTGATAGAGTGGAACCATTACAAAGAGATCCTATTCCTAGTAACCAAGCTTTGAACAAAGTTAGAAATAAAGTGGTAGAAAAAGTTAGAAATGTTCAGAAAGAAAGTAATAAAGAGAATGCTATAGTCTATAAAGAAACAGCTAGAAAGATTGGAGATTTTAGACATGCTTCTACTTTATCTAAACCAGGTTTAGAAGAGGAAATGGCAGAAAAGATTTTCAATATGGATATTACTGTTCCAGTTGGAGACCTTATGGCTGTATCTCCAGGCATTAGAGCTGTTATACTGAGAAAAGCTAGAAATAGAAGGGTTGTTGAGAGAGCAGAAAAGGCTTTCTTGCAGATAGAACCTAATCAGAATGATTTGAATCCTATTCAAATGGACTCTGAGGTGGAACCAATAAAGAAAGTAAATGTTGAGGATATTTGGTCTTTAAAGGAGACTTTCATTACATTGACAAAAGATACTGGTGATTTGAAAGCTGGTACTATTGTTCACCAAGATGTAGTTGAGCAATTCCTTAGAGATCTAGGTCCTAACAAGAAAGATAAAGTTATACTGGTGGCTAGAGAATCAGAAGGACTTAGAGTAGTATTCCCAAAAATCAATAACTCTGAGGAAACTGTGGAAGCTATTCTAGATAGTGGTTCTCAGATCATATCAATGGATCAAATGGTAGCAATGGGACTTGGAATGTCATGGGATCCTGATGTAGTGATTCACATGCAAAGTGCAAATGGGAGTTTAAAGCCTACTAAGGGTATGGCTAGAAATGTACCTTTTGTATTTGGGGACTTAACAGTCTACTTGCAAGTTCATATTGTGGAAGAGGCTCCATATCAAGTTTTACTTGGTAGACCTTTTGATGTAAACACCCAAAGTATAATAAAGAACTTTGAGGATGGAGGTCAAGAGATAACCATAACTGATCTAAATTCTGGCTACAAGTGTACTATTGGAACCTATCTGAGAGGAAGAGGTGTTAGAATTGAACAGAAGAAAGAAGGATCTACTCTTAAAGAGATTTGTAGACCTCCACCTGTGGTACCTAAAGATGTACAAGAAGGGGTTGTAAATTTTCAGACCTCTATGATCTGATTGGCCCTCAGGGAGAGGTAGCTCTAAGAGTTGGCCTGAAAGGAAATGGTGAATTGTTTGTGGATGGGTATAAACTACCTGATGAAGATGGAATTTTTAAGAAAGAAGAATTGGCAGAAACTTTTGTATTTGCTGCTAAAGAGTATGTGGAAAGAGATAAAGAAGCTGCAGAAGTGCTAGATGCTTATATGAACTCTACTACTATAAAGAGTAGGGGAAAGGACAAGCAAGTGTTCTGTAGTTGGAGAGAAGAGTTGAAAGAAAAGAAGGATACTATGTTTCAAGAGGAGAATTCTTGTAATATAGAGAAAGAGAAAAATAATAAAGAGTTTGTAGATGTGTATGGAAAGTACAAATCTGTAAAGGATAAAGTTAGACCGGTTAAAGCTACTTTACCGGCTGAGTTTCGTGTAGAAAGGAATATTTTTGGTGATCCGTTAGCAGAAATGCCGGAATTATCTCCAAATCCACCTGAGTTCACACCGGGTGAGAGATACAATGAAGAAAGAAAGAATATCATAGACAAAAATCATGATGAAGGCTTTTTATGGCCAGAAGAAATGAAGTTAGTTCATCATTTGATGAAACAACAAGAAAAAGCTTTTGCTTGGGAACCTGCAGAAGGAGGAAACTTTAGAACAGATTTCTTTCCCCCTGTGAAATTTCCAGTCTTACCACATGTACCTTGGGTTGAAAGAAACATTCCAATACCACCTGGTATATTTGATGATGTGTGTAAAATTATAAAGGCAAAAATTGATTCTGGAGTTTATGAACCTTCAAGTTCTTCTTATAGATCAAAATGGTTTTGTGTTTTAAAGAAAGATGGAAAAAGTTTGAGATTGGTGCATAGTCTGGAACCATTGAATAAAGTTACTATACAACATTCAGGAATTCCACCAGCTACTGCAGATGTTGCTAGAAACTTTGCAGGAAGAGCATGTCTAGGAACACTGGACATCTTTGTTGGGTATGATGAAAGGTTGATAGATGATGATTCTAGAGACTTAACCACCTTCCAAACACCATTTGGGCCACATAGACTAGTAAAACTGCCTATGGGTTGGACTAATTCAGTACCTATCTTTCATGATGATGTTACTTTCATTCTAAGAGATGAAATCCCACATGTGACTATACCTTATGTTGATGATGTACCTGTAAGGGGTCCAGCAACAAGATATGAGTTACCAGATGGCAGATATGAAACTATTCCTCAAAACAATGGTATAAGGAGATTTGTATGGGAACATATGCAAAATATGAATAGAGTGATACAAAGAATGAAGTATGTTGGTGGTACATTTTCTGGTACAAAGGCATTCATTTGTGTAAAAGAAGGCATGGTTGTTGGTCACCGTTGTTTATATGAGGGTCAAGCACCTTCTAATAAGATAGCAGAAGTGGTTACTACATGGCAAAGATTTGACTCTAAAACAGATGTCAGGGCTTTCTTGGGTACTGCTGGCCAACTCAGACAATTTATAAAGGACTATGCTAAAATTGCTGCACCTTTGCAATATTTGACCAGAAATGTTCCATTTGAGATGAAGGCTGAACAATGGGATTCTGTAGTAGCTCTTAAGGAAGCTATCAGAGTTGCACCTTGTTTGAGACCTATAGACTATATGTCAGAAAATGGGATTACACTTGCTGTAGATACCTCTTGGATGGCAGTTGGATATTATATATACCAAACTGACCCAGAAGATCCTAAGAAGAAGTACTTTAACTACTTTGGTTCAATTACATTGAATGAAAGGGAAGCAAGGTTTTCTCAACCAAAGAGAGAGCTGTATGGTCTGAAATTAGCTTTAGAAGCTTCTTATTACTTGATTTATGGGTGTAGGAATTTGACTGTGGAAACAGATGCTAGCTATATAAAGGGCATGTTGGATCATCCCAGTTCAGGTCCTAATGCAACTATAAACAGGTGGATAGAGGATATAAGGAAATATCAGTTTACATTGGTACATGTTAAGGGAACTTTACATGGACCAGATGGTCTATCTAGAAGGGGTCCTGGAGGTATAACAACTGAAAGACCACCTGTAAATGAGGAAGACTATGTAGATGAAGATAATGGAGAACCATTACAGTTTAGAATGCAAAATGAAGAAGATGATATACCACTAGACTTTGAGTCTTTCAGAGATAAAATAGACAATAGAGGTGGTTATCTTTTTGAAATGGCAAACTCTGAAAATGATTTTGAAGATGATTTGCAAGAATGCATAGAAGAAGAAAGAATTGCAGAATGTTATAGGATTAGAGTTTTAGAAGCTCATGGAATGGTGAAGGGTGCTTTTGCTCAAACTTTAGTAATTCCACCAGGAGATCCAGAGTGGAGTAATTCTCATCCTTATAGTGAGGTACATAGAAGGGATGAAGGAAAGAAGATGGACAATCTTCTACCTTTAATAAAGGATTGGCATCTAGACAAGAACTCAGCTGTTATTAAAAGTTTGAATAAAACTGAAAAGAGATCTTTTCTAAGACAAGCTGTTAAGTTCTTTGTTGATAAAGATGGTAAAATGTATAGAAGGAATGAAGAACTAGATGGTCAACACAAGTTGGTTGTATCTAAGGCAAAGAGAATGTACATGATGCATGCTGCACATGACAACTTGGGTCATAAAGGGATGTTTGCAACTAAAGCTGTCATAGACAAGAGATTTTGGTGGCCAGATATGGAGAAAGATATTAATTGGTTTGTCCAATCATGTCAGGCTTGTCAGAATAGAAAGTTGGAACTTCTGAAAATACCACCCACTCTTACTTATACACCTTCTTTGTTTCAAAAGGTTCATGTAGATGTGTTTAAAGTGTCACCACCTAGTAATGGCTGTTCAAATGTTGTTCATGGTAGATGTGCATTGTCTTCTTGGTCAGAAGGTAGAGCATTGAAATCAGAGACAGCAAGGTTAATGGGTGAATGGTTCTTTGAAGACATTATCTGTAGATGGGGTTGCCCTGATGAGGTTATCACTGATAATGCCCCAGCTATGAGAGCAATGTTGAGATGGTTGGAAGAGAAATATGGTATAAAAGGTATTACTATATCTCCATACAATTCTCAAGCCAATGGGAAGATAGAAAGAGCTCATTTTGATATCAGAACTGCTTTGGCAAAAGCAACTGGTGGAGATTTGAAGAGATGGTACTGGTTTCTGAAACATGTCTTTTGGGCAGATAGAGTGACTGTTAGAAGAGGTCTTGGATGTTCTCCATACTTCATAGTTACTGGGGCAGAGCCAATACTACCTTTGGATATTGTGGAATCAACTTGGTTGGTTAAACCTCCAGACAGAATTCTGACTCATGAAGAATTACTTGGATTCAGAGCACAAGCTCTAGCTAAGCATAGAACTCATGTGAATGAAATGAGAGAAAGAGTAGATGAAAATAAAAGAAAAGCTTTAATAAAGTTTGAACAAGAATATGGAAATACTATAAAGGACTATGACTTTAAACCAGGAACTCTGGTTCAAGTCAGGAATACTCAGATTGAAAAGAGTTTAGACAGAAAGATGTATCCAAGATATAAGGGTCCCATGATTGTAATCAGAAGGACAAAGGGTGGATCATATGTTATTGCGGAAATGGATGGGTCAGTGCTCAAAGAAAAAGTTGCAGCATTTAGAGTCCTACCACATGCAGCCAGATACGAACCTATACAATTGCCAGACAATATTCATGAACTAATAGACTTGGATAGTAAGCAATTGGAAGCTATGATTGAGGATGAAGATAAAGACTTGGTCAAAAATACAGATTATATTTTTGATGCCATACCCAATCTTAGGCTTGAAGGGGACGATTCTGATGAAGACGACAGTGATTCAGATCTTGGGGACAACTTAGAAGACAATGAGGAACCAGATTGGGACGAAAGAGTCAAAACCAGGTCAAAAAGACAGACGTGAACTCGAAGTTGCAACTAGTATCCTTCATTACAAAGTCATCTAGTCACTACACGACTCTGAGTATGAACATAAGGTATAGTAAGGACAGTGTTTAGGTAGATATAATATATGCCGGACATTTAAAAAGAACGTTGTAAATAAAGTGGTACCAAGGAACTACTCGTCAGTGGTCATGTCGGTGGTAGAGGTAGAGTCTACTGAGTCCATGGAGTCATCTCCATCCACATCGGAACTACCTTTAATGGACTTCTTCTTAATAACTAAGGAAAGATTGTCTGCTAGCTTCTGCATGTCACGATAACGAGCACCGTTGGTTTGAACGATGTGTGCGAGGGTAGAACACTCCGTACGAAGGCAATTGTGTATAGCCTTAAGAGATTCGAGCGTGAGCTGGTCGTAATCGTAGTATGGAACGAACGCGAGTGTCTTAAGAACACTGGTGTGAGCCATATCACGTAGGGCCTTCTCAACTATAAAGAATAATGTCAGAATGTATGTGGAATACTATTAAGTGTGTACTTACAGTCAGTTTCTTCACTAAGGTTTGAAACAGCTGTTTCCAACTTAAGTCGTTTTTGGCCGGATGTCGCAAAGCCCTTCAAAATGTAGTGGTTAGCCTTCCTGTACGCGCCAGAGGATTGATCCAATCCAGGAACTGCTGAGTATGGCATGCTTACAACGGCGTGTTGATTCGCGATAAGTTCTGCTTTACGGAACTAGTAACGATTTAATATAGGTCCGGTTGAAAATAATGAGTGACTTACAGTAAGATTCTTGATGGCACTAGCTTCTTTAGCACTGCTAGAGTCCTTGGTACCGTCAGTCATCTGTAAGAACAATGTGTCCAAAATGTTAGTACAAAGTATTAATTACCGGGTGGAAATTACTTACAAGTGCTTCAGCGACAGTTTTGTCGAGAGGAGGGGTAATAATGACTTCAACATTGTCGTCGTCGTCACAAACAGCCTTTGACTTGGGAGTTTCCTTCCCCTGGAATAAAGTTAGATAATGAATATAAGTCCGGTAGATAATCGTACCTTGCGTTTCCGATTGTTACCTTCTTCCTTAGCCTTAGCAACTGCTTCAGCAGCAGCAGCGGCATTCTTGAGACGTTCTTGAACCATACGGTCAAGGTGTTTCTGAAGTCCGGCTACAGAACGAAGAGGCGACATTTGAGGACGAGCCGCCATAACCGCCTGCAGGGCAGTGACGTTGTCTTCAAACTTCTTGAAGAGTTCGTCGTCGGCAGCTGTAGTAGCCATATCGAGGGGTTTAACCTTAAACTCGAATTATTATTAAACGCCGGACGATTATTAAAAATGAAATAACGTACCAAGAAGTCACAAAGTGTCTTAGCGAATTGGAACATCTCTCCATCAGGAACGTTACGAGCACGGGCACGATCAAAGGTGCCGCGACGAAGTTCCAGCAAAGCAAGCCAGTCTTCTTTGATGAAAGAGGGAGTAGGGGCCATTGAGAAAGTAAGAGCTTGTGATAACGAGTTATAGAACGAATGAATGTTGGTTCGATGCAATTTACGATCCTTACATTTGTTCTTTTATAGCTGAAAAATGTATTGTACCTGGCGGAAAATTTTTGAGGTCGAAAAATCGTCTTCAAATTCTCTTAGGGGTATAATGTTCAGCGGGGGCGCTGAAATTTTTGGTTTGGGGGAGAGGGTGACAAGTTCCGGAAAACTTATCAATATATTTATCATCTGGTGTATATTCATCCTTCAAATTAAAAGAAACATAAAGAATAAAAAGAATAATAAAGCTAAAAGAATGTAATAACAAAGTTGTGGGCATTTCTTAAAATGGAATTTAAGCGCTGAGTAACAATCCTTCGATTTTGAATTTCAGCCGGACTTTAGAAAGTCAGCTGTGATTTCGATTTCTTAGAGTCTTAAGGTGTAAAATCCTTCATAATTAAGAAGAGGCACACAATAAAAATGATAAATTTTGTACACTAAGTGTCTACAAGCAATGGGTAGAGCTTAAACTTAGGTACAGGCAGCGATAAGGTAATGACAAGGTGTAAAATAAATGTTCGATGCGACGCAGCACGACCTACAAAGAAACGAGACCGTCGAGATAAGCGTAAAGAAAGTAATTCAAAAGAAGACGCTGGGGCACGAAATAATGAATGAAGGAAGAAAGTCCAGTGCCTAAGCTTCTGGACTTACCTCCTCAGATTCCCCAACGCCTGCACTTTGATTAGCGTTTTCTTTGGCCTTATCAAGGTACGCTTGATCCACTGCGATCGGTTCTCCTTGGTCGTTGACGTCGACGGCGCTGCGAAGACGGAAGTCGTCAACCTTCCAACCGAGCGCGGCAGCCAATAGCTCCATCTGAGTCTTGTTCGCAAGGAAGTCGGCGTCAGGTTCGAGAGAACGAAGGACGCTACGAGCATCGATGCAAGCATCGCGAAGACGCTGCTGCTCGGTGTGGATTAACGAACTAAGCCGTTTGGCAGACTCGCGTGCTTGATTCGACTGTCGAACCAGACTATCGAACTCGGTATGAAGCTGTAGAAGATTGGAAACGTGCGAGTTGATAACTAGAAAGTTATTAGAAAGATATAATGAAAGGAAAAGGATGAGGACTTACCTGCAGGGTGTTGACGCCCTTCTTGGTATGCTAGGTCCCGAACCTTCGCCATGCTGTCAAGGGAATACTGGAACGAACATGGGCGTTTCCACTTCTCGCAGACGCTGCACTTATTATCCTCTCCGCGCCAGACGCACGGTTGACTCAAATTGCCAGTTAAACAGCCAGCGCAGATCGGGTTGAGACTGTAACCCTGGAGAGACCGATTGACAGAGACGAGGTCCTTGAATTTATGCCGCAAGCCGGTGGGATCGACGAATTGGAAAGGGATAGTGGCAGCGGCAGAGGCGAAACGTGAATCTCGTGTGAGCGATTTTCGGCTTCCAGTAGGCTGTTTTAAAAGGTTAATAAAAGGAAGAAAGATGAAAGAAACGATACTTACTGCGTTAGTAGCGTAAGTAATCTCGAACGGATTGGCGGTAACAGTGTCGACAACTTCATCGTCTTCACCGGCACTTGCTTCCGTAGCCTAGACAAAGATGAAATAAATAAAAGGAAAATAAGAGCAGTAAAAAGAATACGGACCTCGGGTTTAATCTTCTTGGGTCTACCACGACCGCGAGCAGGAGCAACC
Source organism: Omphalotus guepiniiformis (assembly GCA_028554645.1). NCBI lineage: Eukaryota > Fungi > Basidiomycota > Agaricomycetes > Agaricales > Omphalotaceae > Omphalotus > Omphalotus guepiniiformis. Next base: position 2,176,341 of record JAQOOI010000021.1, read on the forward strand.
GACTCGGGTTTCCTAGTTGCAGAACGCGTGACGATCTTGGAAGTAGAAGGAGAAGGGTCGCGTTTCGCCTTCTTTTTAGGAGGGGAAGCGAGCTCGTCTAGCTGCTCGGAATCGTCGGAGTCGGTGGAAGAGGGCGAGTATTCATCCTCGACCGGCGGATTTTCAGTAAGAACCTTCACAGGAGGCGCAACTGAAGATGTTTCGGTATCGAGAGGAGCGGAAAACTCAGGCAAGGAATCGAATTGGAAGGAGGCTTCGTTCTTGAAGTCGTAAGAGTCCACGTCCGGTAATTGTCGAGAAAGAGGAAAAGGCTATAAAGAGAATTAGTAAAGAAAAGGGAAATATAATGAGGGAGCTACCGAAAGTTTCAGCTGGCGAAGTCGTTTCGTAGTCGCTTTTGGGATAACGAGAGGTTCGAAGTCTTTGTACTCCTTACACTCCTTGTCGCGAAGTAACCAAGCAAGACGAGAAATAGACCACCAGAAGCAACGGGCGTAATAAGGCAGATCCGTCTCGTTAGCCCAGTCGTCGAAGAAATGAGACTAGAAGGTAGAGATAAAAATATTAATATAAGGAACAAAGAAAATAAAGAAAATGTCTTACCCAGTCGAGGTATGCGTATGTTAGAGCCTCCAGGACACGGGCACTGGGATAATCGTTCTCGTAGTCCGGAGATTCGAAGTTGGCGATATAAATTTCGGAAAGTTGGGACTGAATTTTTGTTAACGACTTTTGTAACATATGGTGTCGAACAAGGGGAAGAGAGACTGGCTCGAAAGAAGGGACAGGATTCTTTGATTTAGCGACGCGTTTTTGAGAGCTTGTTACTTCGACGGTTGGGGCCGTCTTTTTGCTACCGCGTTTGTCGTCTGTTGGTAGTTTGGGCGCCATTGGAGCAAACGAAGAAGGGAGAGAATGAAGCCAACACAGAAGAAGAATAGAACGATTAAAAGAAGTAGAATGCAAGTCAGAAGAGAAAGAACGAAGTTCCGGCTCGCTCTGTAAATTTTGAGAGTCGGAGGGAGAGGAATCATAAGAAGAAAGAAAAAGCGAAGTTGAGCCCATATATAATGAAGTGACGGGCGTGAAAAGCAAAAAGATGTGAATAAAAGACATGACAACGTATAAGGTAATAATGACTCACCTATGATGGGAAACAGCTCGTGTTGAGGGCCGATATTCCAGAAAAACTTTAAAATGAGCGAGTTAGGAAAACACACTTCTGAGTTCGTGAGGCCAAAGCTGTTTGTATTCAGTTCCGGCAGTTCGGCAAAAAGTCACGTGATCGTGCCATAGCGGCTTTCGATCCGGTGTTTGAATAATGGAATATTGACCGGATGAATAATGTTGAAGGAAAATTTTATTGAACTCTTAACAACTGCTGTACTATAAAATAAAGTCAGTAGATTGGCTGAAGAATTGACCGGGGACGGTCAAGATTTTAGTTTGGGGGAGATGATGCGCCGATTTTCGGCACCTGCATTAAATGCCAGGTGATTAGTCATTTTAGGCATTTGCAGTGAGGTATTAGAGGGTTGAAAGGTGCCCGCCTTGTCAATCAAAATGTGTTGTGATTTGAGTAATAAAGCATGTTCTATTACCTACGGTACAACATGTGTATCAAGGTTCTAGGCTAGTCAGTACAGTTGTGATGTAGAGAATTGTTCAATAGTCATCCACTGTTGAATCAGACTCACCCAATCTCGTAATGAGAACTCTGACATCACAACGTCAATTGCATCATATAACTATTAGGGGAACATCTTCCTCCGGTCAATAAAGAATAAAAACCCGGCGGAAACTAAAAATGGATGGGACGCGAAATAGAGTCGAAATAATGGATCTAGAATAGTTTTGGGGTATTTACTCCTTAATTAATCGCCAGGAACAAAAGTGGATCGAGGAAATTTGCTTCGATTAATTGTCCGGTGAAAATTGCTTGACAAGAAACCGGTTAGGAGGTGTAAAAACTCGATCAGTAAAATTTCTCGGAATACTACTGAATTGAAGGAGTTCCTTTAACGAAACAATGTGATACTTTGAGGGGTATAATTTCTATCAGGTGATTAATCCTATGGAACCCGGATGCCCGAGAAATGTCAAGGAAATCCGTAAAAATGAAATAAAGGGGCTGAATAGTGACTATAATAAAAATAATGGAATTAAAACGCATTTTTGAGGTTTTGCCTCATAAAATAGATCTATACAAGTAATAATGGACATACTTGACACAGATACTTACAACCTACATACACGGATATAGGTATATATATAAAACAGGACAGTTTAGCTATAATTTCCGTTTTTATTAATTTTGGACTGGCAGTATGTATAAAAGGGCAGTAACCTGGAGAGAGAAAATCCAGGAGAGTACCATAGAGTCACAGGGTCACTGGGGATCGTCTTTATAACGTGAATCGTGCCTGTGAAGGGAAATCCTACCAAAAACATAAAGTTGCCCTGGTCTGTTTATAGTCCGGTGTTTATTGCGATATTGTATAAAGATCATTGTTGGTTGAATTGAACTGGTTGTGTTATTGGAATTGGTTGTTTGATCTTGTGGTCAATTGGTTGTGATTGTGCAGTGAACACCTGTCTTGTTCAAAACCGTCTTGTGCTACTTTTTGCCTTAGTGCATTTTAAAAGCTCAGCTATAAAGTTCTTGTGATAAAGATATAAAGTTCTAATAAAGAAGCCATAAGTTTGGTCGTGCGGAACCTTCGACAACACCCCCTCAGACTCGCACCTTTCGAGTGACTTGGTTGTTTTGGTTGTTTTTGGGTTTTTGTTCATTAGCCCTTTAGCAGTTCATTTCCCCGATTCATTCTCATCAGCGGGTTTCGCCGAAGTCTGACATGGCCATCACATGCGGATGTAAATGTATTGACTGGCGATCAATTGAGAAAAGTTTTGCCTAATGGCAGTCTGTGAGACGTGATATTGTGATATTGAACAGTATGAAATGAGCTTCTATGACAAATCTGCTTGTAATAATTGTATCTAACTCAATTTGGCCAATCTGGTACGATCGAGGACGATCTTATTTTACTTTGGAGGAGATGTTGCGTCAAAAAGCCTTTCAGTACTGAAATCTATCAGATTGAAGTAAATATGGAATGTTCAAGCATTGGAAACTGAACATAAAGGACTAGAGTCACCCCAGACTGCTAGTTAAGACATGAAACATACTTGTACTCACAATGCCTAAGTGTAGTGATTGCTACAGTACTGAATCTGGTACTAAGCAACTGTGACCAATGGGTTATACAAGGAGATACTAGTTATGCCTCTCCAGATGTGTTGGAATTCCAATGTTCCATACCAGATTGAGTTGGTTAGACCCACCTTCTAATAACTAGAGACTCTACCAAGTGTTGTTGACTGTAATCCAAGGGGTTGATGGATTTTCACTTCAATTGAACAACTATCTAAGTCCTTTGGACTGATTAAAAGTTCCAGCTGGTCTTGCTAACTAAGTTGGCACTACAAGATTGAATGCTGAGAATATGGGCAATCTTGAAGATTGTATTACCAGAGAAATATTGTACATTGAGTACTAGGTGAACATAATGTCACTAAGATGAAATGCCAATCTGTGTAACAATGGAAGGAGATTCAAAGTTATATCTGCACAAATGAGTTAGATACTCAATACTCATGATGGAAGGAGTTAGATACTGAAAATGAGTATCTCTCTGGATCTGAGTATCTCTCTGAAATTCAGTAACCCTCTGAACTTGATGAAAGACAAAGGCACTCTAACTGGAGGTCTTAGACAAAACTATGGGATAGAATACTGTCCTAGGAGAAGCTGAGAGCTTTCCTAAACAAGAAATATAACCTGGGTACAAATCTGACCAAAAAGAGATGTATAGGGGTAACACTTGAAATAAACAGCTACTGTACCTTACTGTGGCTGATAGAAACAATGAAGCATGGTCTAGATAAGCTCTAGAGCTTCTACACAACTCCTAATGCTGCCCTAGTAGAGGAGAATGTGCCAATTTTGGAGAAACTTATAGGGAACCAGATTTGCAATGCACTGAGGAGAATGTCAACTGTCATGATACTGGTTGCTATTTACATGTTCTGGATCTTTGTTTAGATACCCTGGGTACACCCTAACACACCTAGAACATGGACAAAGCAATATATTTCTGTTTTTATACCAATCTATACCCAAAGTTCCTACATTTTGACTATCTAACTAAAAATTTACCTAGAAAACCACCTAAAAAGAATCCAATCTCTGCTCATTTGATACTTACTTACTTTTGACTCATTTACTGTTCAGATTACTCTTTTAATTTCGAGATATATGTTTGATTTTATGATTTAGTATATATAGCTTACAGAGTATCTATTTAGATTTTCTTAAGCATGTACTGCCCAAAGCTACAAGCCAAAGCAGAAAACCCTTCTTAGACAAAATATAGCCTGGCTCTTTAGAGTTCAGTTTAAGAAATATCCAGTTGTGAAAACTTCTGTAAAGTCCCTTGTGGCAGATAAATTGAAAGAGATACTGAATCTTTGCTGAAACTGCTGTTCTGTCTGTGCTAAATCTGCCTGCTGAAACTGTCTGTGCTGCATCTGGAACTGTTCCCTACATTGTCTGACCATTGGATCGAGTTTAACATTGAGATTGATTGTCCTGAATCCCTCCTGAACCCTGAAAACCACCCTTACCTTCTGTCTGAATCTTATGTTTTGAGATACTTTCTGCCATTTTTCATCCAGATTGAGATAAAGACATCTGTAACCCTGCAGATTTGAAGTTCAATTGTTGTGTCTAACTGTGCGGAATCTCTGACAATGCCAGTCACACCTCACCCTACATTATTTTGATTTGAGTTGGATTGTGCTCATTTGAGTATCTCTCTCGTTTATTTCACAGCCACAACAGCGGGATGGTTGGAGTAGACATTTTAGAGCCCAGGAGTTCAATCCTGACAGCCCGTGGAACCCGGGATGACGACGGAACCCTACCCACCACAAACACAGATGAGCGCATAACACAAAGAGATAGAGGAAAATCAAACCTCCATCCCAGCGTGTCAGGAAACCTGACTGGAGTTGACGACGTTCCACAAAGGGAAGTGTCACTTGAAACTCCAGAGCTCGACTATTCTCAAGATACAGAGAATGAGTCCCAAGAGCGAGATGAAAGCCAGGAGGAAACAAACAGTAACCCTGAGCATAACAATGAGCAGAGAAACTCCAGCTCACAGATGTACAACTCACCAGAAGCTACACGGCCTTTCCGTCCAAATCGAAGGACGAGAAGGAGCCAGCTATATAAGAGTATGAAAAACACAAAAGCGGCCCTTAAAATAGCCTCATTAAACATGAATGGCTTTGGAGGGACCAGCGTATATCAACCTGGGAACCGTTGGGCAAAAATAAATCAACTAATGCGTGTAAACCAGATTGGTATTGCACTTTTGCAAGAATCCCATATAACTGATGAGGAAAGAGCAGCTGATGTGGAAGCAGTGTTCCCCAAATGACTCCGTGTTGTAGCCTCCCCTCATCCTACTAACCCTACAGGAGCAGGGGGAGTAGTGATTGCCCTGAATAAACAATTGATAAACACAAAGCATATTGAAACAAAAGTCCTGAAACCAGGAAGAGCAATGCTAATCAGACTGAACTGGCACCGGGATAAGAAGTTGACAATCCTAAATGTATATGCCCCAAATACATCACCATTGGATGGTAAAGAAAATGCTCAGTTCTGGAAAGATATCAAAGGACAATTGAACAATGCACCTTCGTGGAAACTACAGCTAGTTGCAGGAGATTGGAATGTGGTCGAAGATCCGTTAGACAGACTACCTATGGGAAACAATCCAGCGGATACTGTGGAGGCTCTAGACAAACTAAAAATAAGCCTTGGTGTAGTGGATTGATGAAGAAACACATACTCAGACCTTAAAGAGTTTACATCCTCTAGGACAACCACACAGTCATGACTGGATTGGATATATGTGACACCGACCATTCTACAACATGCACAACAGTGAGAATGGATCCGTCTGGGATTGCAGGAGTACACCATGAAAAACTTTGCTAAGGAACAAGGCTTAGAAGTGATAGCAAGACTACAAACCATGACATATCAAACAGATGACATCAACCCACAAAGAATTCTAGCGGACTTCATTAAAGAAGTCGCAATGGAAGCACAACAAACAGAACACTTCATGATTTGTCCAGCTCAACAAGAGGCAGCGAAAATCCACAAGCAAATGCAGTGAGTTGCATCAGACGGAACATTACTTGCAACCGAACAAATCTGCACCCTGCATGATTTGAAATCCAAACTAAGGGAGCAGGAAGCAATGAGCCAGAATCGTATCTGGAGGCAAGTTGCTGCAAGAGACCGTCTGGAAGGGGAGACTATATGTAAATACTGGACTTCAGTTAACAAGGAAAAGAAGCCACGAGATATCATCTACGCCCTCTGGCACACACAGATAGATTCATGCAAGAAAAACAAAGCACAGATGCACGACCCTTCGATGTAATCAAGCTCCTCCTGAGTGCATACAATGACATAATTGAATTCGGAGTCAACTCTAAAACTAACTCTGTGAAAGGCTGGATGTGCCCAATCAATAAAAAGAGAGACCAAATCAGATTGCAAACTATAGACCAATAAGTCTGTTAAACACGGGCTATAAAATATTTACCAAAGCCCTAGCACTGAGATTGGCTGAAGTATGCCCCAACATAATGCACCAAAATCAGGCCGGATTTATGCCTGGGAGAATCATAACCTACCAAACCAGATTGATATATATGATACTCGATTATGCGGAATATACTGAACACAACGGGCTGATTGTTGCACTAGATCAGGAAAAAGCATATGATAAAATCGCACATGACTACCTGCTACGAACACTGTGCCATTTTAATTTTCCTGAGGCCTTTGTCTCCACTATTAAAAGCCTGTATGGGCATGCAACCACAAAAGTAATGATGTTAAGACTTGACGATCTTGTCTATAGTTCGAGATAATCAGTACTTAAGGTTCGAATCGAAAAGCACCTGGTTCGAGTCAAATAGTCTGTAGATTGCCACTTGGCAACACTTTGACAATGTAGAGAGATTGAGAGTAAAACAGTTGAGAGTTGAGAGAGAAATCAGAGGAAAAGACGAGAGAAAAAGATAAGAGAGAAGAAACATTTATTCAGCTAATGTCTATATAATTACACAGGTGATGTTTTATATACTGTATCTATATCTAAATGGAGCTACTGATTTGTTACGTTGGCAAAAGAAGTGAGATCGTAGATGAGCATATGTTAGTATGCGATAAGGATGCCTTCGGTAGAACTGCCTGATCGTTGGATGCTTTATCGAGTGGTTGTCATAGGGAATATGAAAAGAAAAAGGAGTCGATTTGTAACAAATGACAAATGGGCACCTTGGTAGCCCCTTCCAAGTAACAATGAGTGTATGCCAAGGAGATCCCATGTCCTGCCTGCTCTTCAACCTTGCAATTGAGCCTCTAACTGCAGCCATCAGAAACCCCGCTAATAGCAGCAAAATCAGCACTCTAAGACATAGAAACTCGTCTAAACTCAAAGGTTGCCTTGTAAAAGCGAGTGTAGTCTGGCGTTGGCAAAGATTCCGCATGCAGAAAACTGACTAAAGTCAAGCTAGACTGTAGGAAAGACTAACTGAACTGAAAGATCACCGTCTAGACCCATCGATGAGTACTAGAAAACAACAAACAGACAGACAGACAGACACACAGACAGACAGTTCAAACACAACAGATGTTCAGATATTTAGCACTCTATTAAAGCATTGCAATCCCTAATAGTGTGCCTCTACCAGCTCAAAGAACCAGGGCCTGACATTTACAATCAAGAGGCCTTCTGTGATTTAATGCTCTAGACGATACGTAAAGTTCTCCAATTTGGCGGGCAGTTGTAACCTGAGGTGCTCGACCCTATACATGACAGTATATGTACTCTACTGCTTGTAAGTATTTCATAAATAGATAGAAAACTCAGTGGAGTAAGTAAAAGAGACAGAAGGATAAAATCGAGTATAAAATGGATATAACAATATGACTGAGTTGGATAGGTAGGCACGTCTAGAGAATTATGTGCAGTTCTTGGGTATCTATGTGTAAGTATTATATTTTAGTGATGTTTTTGGTACATCTAGACCCTTCTTATCATGTGCTCGAGCCATTCTAAACGAACTACTCCTATGCATTCTGTTATTATTCATCTTTGTAGCTGTTTTACAGTGTACTTATAGGGGTGCCGAGGGCATTTTCCAGTCATTTATCTCGTCAGGCTTCCATATATTCTCCTATCCCAACATCTAGACCCCATAGCACCTCGTAGATATGCAAATATCCAGTGTTCGAAGGCCAATGCTGTCATTACTTTACTAACAAGTTGTTATACAGTCATTGAGACTGATCATTTTCATGGCTTTGACCATCTGGTATCTCGGAATGGCATTGTCAATCATATATTCCCAATCATAAAGCATTATCTCCAGTATATCATCAATCTGCAGGTTTTAGGAGGTCGGCTAAGTTCAAATAAACCATTTTGATGGCTTGGCGATACCTCTAGCTTTGTCCTTTCGATGTTATTCAAGCTCATGAGGCTATTATGCCCGTGTGTCTATAGTTTCTTTTTTTTTTTTTTTTTTTTTTTTTGTGGTACTATAATTCCTCATGGCAACTGCTTACACTGCTAGCCCCAGTCGAAAGCAAGGGAGTGTGTAGTTTCTTTCTTCCTAAGTCCCGTGGATTACACAGATACTTGAATAGTGACTTCCAGACGAAGGGCTCTTTGCCAGGCAGGGTGGATCTGACCATACTGTACAGTCTCGCAGCAGGTAGTTACTTTGTCGAATGTCTAGAGGCATATCAGCCATAAGGTCTTAATGCATACACATACATTGTAGTCCTTTCACTTCAAGCCTTTAACTATTCTTGTTCTATGTTTTAGCTAGCACCATGGGACATAGTCTAGCCCTTTATTCCCATCATATTCACAGTAGAAATCGTTTAATTTCAGGCATTTCAGGTGTGTATGCGTTTTCTTAGTGCAACACCGCACTAAAAGGTTACGACAATATACCGGGACTAACCAAAAAAATCATTGCGACCCTCTTCACGGACGACACGACAGTTTTCCTAGCTGAAAACAATGACTTTGCAACACTTGAAACCATTCTAGAGGATTGGTGCATAGCGTCATGAGCTGCCTTCAACATCAGGAAAACCCAAGCACTACCAATTGGTCAGGAAGACTTATTATCTAGGAGTAATCGCGACTCGACGAACCTTCCCGACAAATACCCCAATCTCTGCAAATATATGAATAGCGCAAGAAGGCGAGGCAATTCGCATACTGGGTGCATGGTATGGTAATGGAATACAAGATGAGGCAACATGGACCCCTTTAATTGAAAAAATTGATAGTACCCTAAATCATTGGGATAAGAATAAACTGACAATGGACAGAAGAAAGAAAGCTGTACAGATGGTAGTTGGGGGAATGACCCAATACCTGACCACAGTACAAGGCATGCCTAAAGAAAGAGACTTAATAAAAGGGTTCACACCTTCCTCTGGGCTGAGAAAACCCAAAGCCCAGTAAATTTTGAGACACTCCTTATGCTGAAGAATAGAGGTGGCCAGGGAGCCCTAGACATTAACACACAGAACCAGGCCATAGAAGCAATGTGGCTAAATCATACCTTAATCTCAACACAAATAGGGCCACATGGGCTAAAGTCGTGGATGCCATGATAGCTTCTCCAGAATCCAATTTAGCAAATCCAACAGAGCGGAATGTCAACAAGCGGATGAAACAAAATACATTTCTACAATCCTGGAAAATAAAACTATTAGCACTGCCGGAAACACTACTAAAGCTGTTTCAAACTCAAGACAAACTAAAAGTTAGAATTGAAGGCATCCAGTTCTCCAAAGAAATCTTGAGGGCACGTCCAATATGATTACATGACCAGGCCACACCACAGATCAGATGCCTAAATCACTCGAGCACTGCGAGGTGCCTCCTCATCTGCCATGGCCTCAGTCTAGAGGTCATAAAGGAACGAAACGGTGTATCTGCCATACTTGTGTGCAATTCATTATTGATGTGCAATGCCCACACCCCCATTCCTGCATGATGAGAGCACAAGACCTGATAGATGCTCTTCTTCCTAAATGGGACCCCCAAAAATTGCCAGTAGCAACTGCTGCAACCCCTCACTATGAGGAAGAATGGTCAATTTTAGATCTGAATCCATCTGTGACTGGAGGTCTTGAAAATCTATTCCGGATATTCACAGAGGGAGAACCGATGAATGAGCTACCACCAACGAACAAAGTACTGGAGGAAACCGCAGAGCTTAACACACTTACACTTGTTATTGCGGGTGCCAGTAATAATTGCCACCTAGCAAATGCAAATAGTGCGGGCGCAGTAGCCATACGGAACGCAATTGGAGACAAAGACATTTGCAGATGGTGAACTCCGCCTTCGTGGACCCACTCCAACCAAGCGGGAGAATTCCTAGCATTGACGAAAATACTCAATCTCATCCCACCAGACAACATCGTGAAACTAGTCATATTATCGCCGCAAACTGAAAAAGTATTGAAAGACATTGGTAAACTTGAATGTTCCAGACTCTCTGGAATCCCAAATAAAGCAGTAGTCCAACACACTGTAGCGCAATTGCGGAATAGACCTGGAAAAATCCTGATTCCCACTGCATCCATATCTTTGCCGGACATCCTAACCCTGGGTGCAAAAGCTAAGTCTATAGCAAAGACGATGTTGCGACTAAAAGCGGTCTAGGCTTGAAATCATGCAGATTGAGAAAGATTTTGGTTGTTCAAACATTGGAGACTGAACAATGAGGACTCGAGTTTATCCAGACTGCTAGTTGAAACATGAGAACACACTCAGTTACTCAAGCCTGAGTGTAGAGTTAGCTACAGTACATGATAGGGTACTTAGCAACTGTGACCAATGGGATCATGGAGAGAGATACTAGTTTTGCCTCTCACTTTGTATTGGAGTACCAATGTTCCATGCTAAGTTGAGTTGGTCAGACCCACCCCCTAAAGACTAGAGACTCTCATGAGTGTTGTTTGATTGTAATCCAAGGGAATGATGGAAGTTACAATTCAATCTGAGAAACATCTAAGTCCACTGGACTATCTAACTCCAGCTGGTCTTGCTAACTCAGGTTGGCTGTACAGACTGAATGCTGAGAGTGTAGACAATCTTGCATTGTTCTGACCAGAGAAATATGTTGTACATTTGGTACTATGCTGAGACTGGTGTTACAACTTGTGACCCACCTTTGTCTGTTGGCTGAAGAGGAAAAATCCTCTAAGTCATTTCTGAAGAATGGAGTTAGATACTCAAGCCATCCTACCATGGAGCTAGATGTTGATTCTGGAGTATCCCTCTGAAATGTAGCATCTAACTGAGTGATACCCTGAGCCCAGACACCCAAATAGGGAAGAATAAACGATTATTGAGACATAATACTGCCCATAGCTTGTTGCTAAAACCAGCTAAAAGGAGAAGTACCTCCTGGAGACAAATCAGATGCAAGATCTGGCCAAATAGACACATGTGCTACTGTACAGCCTGTGGATGATAGTAACGACGGAGTAGTGTCTAGATGACCTCTGAAATGAAGAAATAACCACTGAATATGCTAGGAACCTCACCAGCAGCCCCTAGATAAAAAATTCAAAAGAGTTGCAAATTTCAAAATCATAAAAGATGTTGTCATATGGCACCATTCTGGACTGATATTGCGTACTGTACACCCTGCTTAGATACCCTGGACTTGATTGCCAAGCCACTATATGGACAAAGCGATTTTTATAACAATTTTTATACTCAAGATACCTATACATGACAGTATCTAACTGAAAAATACCTACAAAAATACCTAAAAAGACACCAATCCCTGCTCAATTAGTCTTTCTGTTATCTATTCTATTTACTCTGCTCAGATTCCCTTACATTTTCGAGATTTACTATATTTATTTTCTGGCCTGTATATAAGAACTACCTACTTGTAGATATTTTTCCTTAAGTTAGGACTGCCTAGGCTCACTACCAAAGCAGAACTTCTTCTAGACAAAAATTGCCTGGCTCTTAGAAGTTCAGTTATAGAGAAATATACCAATTGTGCAAACTTCTGTAAAGTCTCTTGTGGCAAACCTTGAGAGAGATACTGAAACTGTTGCTGTTCCTGCTGTTCTGTCTGTGTTGTTCTGCCTGCTGAAACTGTTGCTGCTGCTGTTCTGATTGATACTGTCACTATTTGGACCATTGGATTGAGTTGCCCACTCTGCTTATTGCCCTGAACCACCCCTTGAACCCCTGAGAAACTAGTTGCCCTCTGTCTTGAATCTGTGTTTTTTTGAGTTGCCCTGTTACTTATACCCTGTTCAGAGCGGACTGCGGACACTTGCTAGCTCAGTATTGAGTTCAATTGTCGAGTTTAACTGTGCGGAACCTTTGCCAACGCCAGCCACACCTCCACAAACCCCCCTAGAATTGAGTTAGAGGTTGTTTCTTGAGACTCCCTCTTGGTATAATTCTTGCACATTAACGAGCCTGTGTGAAGATACTCACCTAGGGCTGGAAAATCAAATCAAACCAACACTGAAGCTAACGGGCTCTGCGTTGTCGGGCATAACACAGGTGTCTGCCTATAAAGCAATCAGAGAACATAGTGCGAACAAGTATGTGGAGAGACGGTGCACCAATGCTGTTGAATGAAGTGCTAGAACACTTGTAGATACTATACAAATACTGTACATATCATTAGAAAGTCCTTCAAGTACATATAATACTATACTAATGACTTTAATATCTATTGTAGATAGTTATACCATGTATGTAGGGTCATTCTGGAGTGTTTAGAGCGCGCGCAAAAATGTGGACACTCATTTTCACGCCTCATGCGCGGCCTGACACAATAGGACCAAACAATATGTAAATCCTTACATGTCTGGAGAAATCTAAGACACTTGGAAAGCAATTCTTGTGCATTAAGCTACTATTACAACGCTTTAGTGATCTCAGTGAACTGTAATTGAACTCTATTCATTGTGTCTGATCAGTGTATCACTGGTAGTGCATTGTCTTAGATTCTAACAAATGCGAATATCACAAAAAAAATACAGAAAGCCATGGAACAACAAATACAGCTTCAGCCCAATAAAGCCGCTATATGGGCTGGGATACACCATAAAGACCTAACTCGGGAGACCTGGTACTTCATGTGGATGACCATACACGACACCTATATGGTTGGAGTGAATTAGCAGAGAGACAGATATACACCTGAACAGAGAGAGTGGGCAATATATAAAAAGGACACAACAGTGGGAACCATAGACCACATACTAACAGCATGCACCTGCACTGGCCAAGATCTGATCTGGAATCTAGCAGGTAAACTATGGAGGGCAAAAGGATATCAATGGTCAAGGCCTGACCTTGGAACAATCCTGGGGTGTACAATACCAACATTTAAAAAACTGAGAAAAAAACGCACGAACAAAGGTGATACCTGATTCTTCAGAATCTTGGTATCGGAATCGGCACAAATGATATGGCAAATTAGAAATGAAAGGTTGATACGAAAAGATGGGAGTGAAGCCAACACGATAGAAATCTCAAAATTTGCAAAGAAAGCACTTTCCAAGGCACTCGCAACATAGACTGGCGTACTTGAAAATGAGAGTAACTTGGGCACAGACTGGACTTGCAATAAAGACAGGGTTTTAGTGGGTATGCTGCCAATGGGATGATAAAGGAGAGCTTAAGGTAAGTAGGAGGAGGGAAGGCTTGAAGAAGAAGGAGAAATGGTGTGACACAAGTCCCACACGTTGTGCGTAACAGCATTTCCCCGTGGTGTAGACATCTCTAGCATACTCCTGGAAAAGGAGACTCTTACAGATACTAGGCCAGGTTCCAATTCCTGACCAAAATCAAGCCGGTGGAGGGAGATGACTGTGTTGTTGGTCCAAAACCTTTTGTTACTACACCAAAAAAAAAAAAAAAAAAAAAAAAAAACTCAATAAACAAAGTGTACAGTTAAATCGTTCTTAGGGACTGCAGGACAGCTCACAATGTTCATTAAAGACTATGCAAAGAAAGCTAGACTCCTCACAAGGTTGACTAGTTCACAAACACCCTTTAAGATAGGAAAAAAAGAGTTGGAAGCCGTCAAGCTACTAAAAGAAGGCATTAGAAATGTCCCTACACTGAAACCAATTGATTATTTGCTGTCTAGCGGCATTACTCTAGCAGTGAATACATCTTGGATGGCTGTAGGATATTATCTGTTGTTATAATCTAAGACAATGCACTACCAGTGATACACTGATCAGACACAATGAATAGAGTTCAATTACAGTTCACTGAGATCACTAAAGCGTTGTAATAGTAGCTTAATACACAAGAATTGCTTTCCAAGTGTCTTAGATTTCTCCAGACATGTAAGGATTTACATATTGTTTGGTCCTGTTGTGTCAGGCTGCGCATGAGGCGTGAAAATGAGTGTCCACATTTTCGCGCGCGCTCTAAACACTCCAGAATGACCCTACATACATGGTATAACTATCTACAATAGGTATTAAAGTCATTAGTATAGTATTATATGTACTTGAAGAACTTTCTAATGATATGTACAGTATTTGTATAGTATCTACAAGTGTTCTAGCACTTCATTCAACATCTGTACCAGATTTTAATGATCCTAATGATCTCAAGAAGAAGTATTATAACTACTTCAGATCTATAACATTGAATAAACAAGAAGCAAGGTTTTCACAGCCTAAGAGAGAGTTATATGGGCTCAAGCTTGTGCTAGCCCATACTTACTATCAGACTTATGGTTGTAGAAATCTAACTGTAGAAACAGATGCTAGCTACATAAAAGAGATGTTAGATAACCCAAGTAGCAGTCCAAATGTGACTATCAATCACTGAATTGAAGAAATAAGAAAGTATCACTTTGAATTGGTACATATCAAGGGATCTATATATGGGCCTGATAAACTTTCTAGACCACCACCTGGTAGTGAACCAGCAGAGAGATTACCTGCTGAAGAAGAGAATTATCTAGATGAAGATGATAGAGAACCTTTGTGATTTCATCAAGAAGATGAAAATGATCAAAGCCCTTATGATTTTGAAGACTTTAAGCATGAGATAGACTCTAGAGGTGGATACTTACAGGGTCTAGCAGTTGAAGACTTTGAAGATGATATTCAAGAATTGATTGAAGAAGAAAGAAGGTTCGCCTACTGGCAAGAACACATACTGTTTGGACAAGATAAGGCTCTAGACCAGTTTGCACAAGTTTTAGTAGCTCCTGAATCAACAGAAGAATAAAAACATAATCATCCTTATGTGGAAGAGCATAGAACTACCATAGAAATTGAACTACATCTATTATTACCAAAAATAAAAGAGTTCTTGATGCATTCTGAATCAGATATGCTTGATAAAATAGACCCTTGAGCTCAAAAGAAGTTTCTTTCTAAGGCGTTGAGATACTTTGTCAACAAGGACATATGTATCAAAGAAATGATGAAAATGGTGGACAACATCAGCTAATAGTTGAGTAAGAACGTCATATGTATATCCTGCATAGTGCTCATGATCATTTGAGACATAAAGGAATGTATGCTACAAAGGCTGTGATAGAAAAGAGGTTCTGGTGGCCAGAACTGGAGCGAGACATCAACTGGTTTGTGAAAAGATGTCAGGCATGTCAAGATCAAGCTCTAGTGCTATTGAAAATACCACCTACCCTACTCACACCCCTTTTCTATTCCAGAAGGTACATGTGGATGTGCTCAAAGTATCTCCGGCTAGTAATGGCTGTAAGAATGTTGTATATGGTCGATGTGCTTTATCTTCTTGGTCAGAAGGACGAGCAATCAGAGATGAGACAGCTTGAGCCTTAGGAGAATGGTTCTTTGAAGATATAATCTGTAGATGGGTTTGCCCTCAGGTAGTGATAACTGATAATGCTAGAAGCATAATTGCAATATTGAAATGGCTAGAAGAGAAGTATGACATTAAAGAGATTCACATCTCAGCCTATCATTCTCAAGCTAATGGAAAATTGAAAGAGCACACTTCGATATCTGTCAAGCTTTAGTAAAAGCAACAGGAGGTGATCTAAAATGTTGCTACTGGTTCCTCAAACATGTGCTTTGGGCGGACAGAGTGACAACTAGAAGAGGATTTGGATGTTCTTCTTACTTCTTAGTAACTGAAGCTGAACCAATACTGCCTCTAGGCCTTATAGAATCGACCTGGTTAGTAGAGGTACCAGATAGAGTCCTTACTCACGGAGAATTGATCAGCTATAGGGCTAGTCTTGGCAAAGCATAGAACTCATGTTATGGACATGATTTCCAGGGTTGACAAAGAGAAATGAAGAACTATAAAGAAATTTGATTATGAACATGTAATCAAAGATTATGATTTCAAACCTGGAATTCTAGTTCAAGTTTGAAACACTCAAATTGAGAAAAGCTTAGACAGAAAGATGTATTCCAGGTATAGAAGACCTATGATTGTCATTAGACGGACTCAGGGTGGTGCCTACATTATTGCAGAGATGGATGATTCTGTACTTTAAAAAAAGATTGTTGCTTTTTGGCGACTGCCGCATTTCGCAAGATATGAACCCATAAAGCTACCTACAAATGTGCTAGACCTCATAGACCTTACTGCTGAACAGCTAGAACATATGGTGAACAAAGATGATGGTACATACAACAAACAAAGTCAAGATTACATCTTTGACTCTATTCCAAACTTAAGAATGCCTTGTAGATGAGGAATATGAAGATGATTCTGGTGAAGAAGATAATATTACACCTCCTTGAAGGGATCCAAGTGCAGAACCTGAAGAAACCACTGGAGTGTGAACTAGAAGCAATAAACAATTTGTTCTATTGCATTGAAGGAGTACTTAAATGATATTCTGAAGGCTTGAAGTAATGATAGTGATAAGTACTCAAAAGAGTTACATGTACAAAGGTATATGTGTTATATTATGGGTTGGGGATGTAAAGTAGGTTCAAGACTCTGAATACAGAGTCTAGCACCTACATTCACAATGAATCAGTTAGAAAGAAGTTGATTAAGAAGATCGACAAAGCTTACTTAGACGCTGCTAGAGGTTGTAGCTGTGGTGTCAGCAGAGCTAGACCCAGCCTCTTCTATGGTAGCATCTTGAGGAGTCTCCGAAGACAAAGAACCAGCAGATTGCTTGTTCTCAATGGAGAGACAGCTGAATTGTGTTGGATGAGCAATAGAAGACCTGGTGCTAACCCCACCATTGAGTGTTAACACCACCCATAGCGAGATGGACTAACCTCCATACTCTACCAACGGCATGATAGCTCAGTTGGTTAGAGCACCAGTTATGTGTGCTGGGAGTCGCTGGTTCAATCCCAGCTCATGCCAATACATTTCCCCTACTTTGTTATGTGGTCACTTGACCGTTGATGAGAATGAAACGGGGAAATGAACTGCTAAAGGGCTAATGAACAAAAACCCCAAAAACAACCAAAACAACCAAGTCACTCGAAAGGTGCGAGTCTGAGGGGGCGTTGTCGAAGGTTCCGCACGACCAAACTTATGGCTTCTTTATTAGAACTTTATATCTTTATCACAAGAACTTTATAGCTGAGCTTTTAAAATGCACTAAGGCAAAAAGTAGCACAAGACGGTTTTGAACAAGACAGGTGTTCACTGCACAATCACAACCAATTGACCACAAGATCAAACAACCAATTCCAATAACACAACCAGTTCAATTCAACCAACAATGATCTTTATAAAATATCGCAATAAACACTGGACTATAAACAGACCAGGGCAACTTTATGTTTTTGGTAGGATTTCCCTTCACAGGCACGATTCACGTTATAAAGACGATCCCCAGTGACCCTGTGACTCTATGGTACTCTCCTGGATTTTCTCTCTCCCAGTTACTGCCCTTTTATACATACTGCCAGTTCAAAATTAATAAAAACGGAAATTATAGCTGAACTGTCCTGTTTTATATATATACCTATATCCGTGTATGTAGGTTGTAAGTATCTGTGTCAAGTATGTCCATTATTACTTGTTATAGATCTATTTTATGAGGCAAACCTCAAAAATGCGTTTTAATTCCATTATTTTTATTATAGGCAATATTCAGCCCCTTTATCTCATTTTTACGGATTTCCTTGACATTTCTCAGGCATCCGGGTTCCATAGGATTAATCACCTGATAGAAATTATACCCCTCAAAGTATCACATTGTTTCGTTAAAGGAACTCCTTCAATTCAGTAGTATTCCGAGAAATTTTACTGATCGAGTTTTTTACACCTCCTAACCGGTTTCTTGTCAAGCAATTTTCACCGGACAATTAATCGAAGCAAATTTCCTCGATCAACTTTTGTTCCTGGCGATTAATTAAGGAGTAAATACCCCAAAACTATTCTAGATCCATTATTTTGACTCTATTTCGCGTTCCATCCATTTTTAGTTTCCGCCGGGTTTTTATTCTTTATTGACCGGAGGAAGATGTTCCCCTAATAATTATATGATGCAATTGACGTTGTGATGTCAGAGTTCTCTTTACGAGATTGGGTGAGTCTGATTCAACAGTGGATGGCTTTTGAACAATTCTCTACATCACAACTGTACTGACTAGCCTAGAACCTTGATACACATGTTGTACCGTAGGTAATAGAACATGCTTTATTACTCAAATCACAACACATTTTGATTGACAAGGCGGGCACCTTTCAACCCTCTAATACCTCACTGCAAATGCCTAAAATGATTAATCACCTGGCTTTTAATGCAGGTGCCGAAAATCGGCGCATCACCGTAAGCAAGTTGCTGCCATTAATTTGGCCTTGTTTACATGGAGTTCTTGATTCCCAACAAATTGCTCTTGTTGAATATTGTCTATCTGTTTAACAATGAACTGGTACTGATTGGCATGAAAATGTACAGCATGCTGAAGGGTAACTTGTTCAGTACAAAGAAAATTGAGAACTGAATGCACAGCTTCAAGACTAAGCTTAGGCTGTGTTTGGCAGCCAGCCCACAGTTACATGCACCAGCCCAAATTACTCGATTTGGGGCCTACTTGTACTGCTGGCTCAGCCCAGAATCACATGTCACAAGGCTGTATTTAGTAGTTGCTTAGTCATACTTTCAGTAGCTCAGCAAATGCATCATTTCTGCTTTTTGCTCTCTGTTCTCCATTCCTTCCATGCCTGGGTGTCCTTCTGATCCTGAGGAGGCCAAAAAATGGCTCATAACTATTGTAGCAACCATCACACAGTATATCACCCTTGTTATGCAGTTGTATCTCAATTCACTGTACTGGAAGCAGGAGTAGTGATGTGCGGGTCAGGCTCAAGCCCTAGAGCCCAACCCAACCCAACCCTGGGCTTTCTTAGCCTGACCCGGCCCTACTCAAGGGCCTATGGGGCTCAGGGCTTGGGCTTATGTTGAAGAAAGCCCAAGCTTGAGGCTGGGCCCAGGGCTTACCACTCAGAAAGTTGAAGAAATTTAGAATATATAAGTATGTACTATAGGGTATAGGCTACCCGGCCACCCCTAGGTACCCGGCCATTTCATACCTACACTCGTATACAGTCCCTCCTTTAACATAGAAATTCATGTGAACTATTATGTAGTGCATGACGCTCATATGAACAAAAAATGATGCCCTTTAGAAGCTTTCGGAAGACATGAGCAATCAAATATTGTTGGGCAGTCCCATCAAATCACGATTTCCTTAAGTGTTTGTGCACAAGATGGACCGATACCGCCACGCTTTCATATTCTACGACTTCCACAACACATGTACATCCTTTCTATATGTCTTGAAGACGTACTAGAAGCTAGTTTGACTCTGTTAATCTCACCACTTGTGTCATATGCTTGCATCTTTTGATATAACACGTACAATTATCAAGCCTAGAAGCTATCAAAATCCTGACTCACAGCAACACGACGGAAGCCCCAATCGTGCTACAAATTGGAGAGGCTCTTTAGCAAGGTTTGTCTGTGCTCTTCCCATCTTTTCTATATTTTTAGCTATTTTTTTTGCAGCTTCAACACTCATGCAAAAGTGCAATTGTTTAGGGTAGCTGGGGCCTAGCTGGGGCAGTATCATGGCAGCAACTCATTGTCTTGGGCAGTAAGATGGGGAGACGTACGTCAACAGGTTTCTTCTATACTTATCTATATCTAATTTGGGGTATGTGCTATGATATCAGGTACTCTGTGCTGTTTCTATCCTGCCCCACCCTGCTGCTTTTCCGGATTTTTACACGTCACAGCTCTGCTTGTATGGAAGACTTTCCACTATGTATCTAATCTTACTACACTGTTCCATCTCGTCGCTCGGTTAATATCAAAGTTCAAGTCAGTGTAGTATTTACATACATTGGTCAATCAAATTCTTTCGAAAGCACACCTCTCATCTGAAAACACCTCCAACACCATGCCTAATACCAATCTCGCTGACGTCTTCAATCTTATGTCCCTTTCAAAGGAGGAAAGAATCCAGCATGCTCTGACCGCCATTGCTCGCTATAGTGAACAAGGAGTCATATATTCCATACGACAAGCAGCAAAGGATTATAATGTGGCACGCTCAACTCTACAAGACCGTTACAATGGTGTTTCTACACGTACTGAGGCCCATGCTTACCAACAAAATTTGAGCAGTGCACAAGAGGAAATTCTCGTTGCATGGATTAAAGCTCAAGTCAGTTGTATCTCCGTCATTATCACCACCTTTTGCTTGAACTTCTGAACAATATAGGCACGACGTGGAATCCCTCTATCACATACAGCTGTGTCAGACCATGCCTCAGATATTGCGGGAAAGCCAATGGGTGTAAGCTGGATTCACAACTTCAAGCGACGTCACCCAGATCTTTGTGTCCGCTGGACCTCAAGCCTAGAGGAATGTCGTGCCCGTGCATTGACACCACAGACTGTTGGTATGCCATAAGTTCTCATTGGCTTTACGCAGCTGACTTTGTTGTCAATAGCTGGATTTTATGATCTGCTTGAAGATGTGCTTCAAAAGACTAACAGTCCTCCCGAGAATATTTACAACCCAGATGAAAAGGGTATTCAACTTGGTGTTGGGAAGCGTACTCAAGTCTTAGTCGATCGTGATCAGAAAGTTGTTCAATCAACTGAACATGGAAACCGCGACCTGATCACAATAATTGAATGTGTCTGCGCTGATGTTACTACTCTTCCTCCATCCATAATTTTTGAAGGTGCTCGTATCAATCCTGAATGGGGTAGAGTCAACCCTGCAAATGCAAGGTATGACATTGTTAATATCTTAAGAGTCTATTCTCATCTTGTACCGATACAGCATATCCGTCTCTCCCAATGGTTGGACAGACACTGAACTTGGCTACCTTTGGCTCATCAAAGATTTTGGGCCCACAAGTGCCGCTCGAAACAAGTCCGGTCAACCGGTCATTCTAATCCTCGATGGGCATAACTCACACTGTTCGTACAAGTTCGTGTCTTGGGCTGAGAAGAATGGTATCGAGATCCTGTGCCTTCCTGCACATACTACTCATGCTCTCCAACCGTGTGATGTCGGGGTTTTCAGTCCACTTGCAGCAAAGTGGAAGGTATAGTGTTGTTTGATATCTTTCTTTCATACTTTGACATGAATATTTCAGGCACTCGTGACAAAATTGAACAGAAATTTCATTCAGATTGACAAATATAACTTGCTAGAGCATTACGCAACTGCTCGGGCTGAAGCGTTCAAGGAGACGACCATACTCGCAGCCTTTCGCAAGACTGGTATCCACCCTTTTGATCGCAATGCAATACCCTCGATGGCATATGAACCGGCCAAGAATTTCTCGACTGAATCCATGCCACCTGTACCTATCCAACTCCCTTCACTGCTCACACCTGTATCCGAGACCTCATCTGCAACAAGTCAAAGCACCACGTTCACTACAACTTCCGAGTCGACTTCCAAGTCAGTGGTGCCCAAGTATCACATTGTACTACCTCCGAAGGTAAGGAATGCATCGCGGGTTTATCTCGAAGGAGAAAATGAGAACCTCCGGAAGATTGCAGTGGCTGCAGGCCAGATGCTTGAAGCTAACCATGCACAATTGAAGCTTATGGAGACTGAACTTGTACGCTACCAGCGTAAGTAAAGCTTTCGCAAAGAAGAAGACGCGGACTGCATTGAATACTGGAGCAGCACGTCATCTGACAAGCAGGGAGACACTAGACCTTCTTGCTCACAATGAACTTCAGAAGCATGTGGCGGCAATGATCAAGGAATTAAAGCCAACGTTCAAGACAATCAAGAAACGGCTAGCGGCAGCTGAAAAGGCAAAGAAAGTTGCAGAGAAGCGTGCCATAGTTGCAGCAAGAAAGGCAAAACAAAAAGCTGAGCGAGAGGTGGCAGCAGCTGCAAAGCGTCTTGAGAATAGAGGACAAAGGCGAGGACGAGGACGAGGACGAGGGCGAGGACGAGGACGAGGACGAGGGCGAGGACGAGGACGAGGACGAGGGCGAGGACGAGGACGAGGACGAGGGCGAGGACGAGGACGAGGACGAGGGCGAGGACGAGGACGAGGCATAACAGCGACAGGTCAAGGTTATTGGAATGCAGAAGCGGCCGAAACTTCATCAGGGGAATCCTTCGATAGTATATCATCATCATCAGACAATGGGGAGTACGAAGTTGAGCAGAGATATCAAACAGGCGGGGAAGAAGATAGACAGAATGAAATTTCACTGCCTGAGATCACAGAAATCATTCCAACAGGCGGGGAAGAAGATAGACAGAATGAAATTTCACTGCCTGAGATCACAGAAATCATTCCACCACTACCTACAAATCCTCCGCGACCGCGACATCGTCCTCGTCCCCACTCTCATCCCATTGTTCCAAATGTCACCACCACAGGCGAAACTCCCGGAACTCCATCCATAGTGTTTTCGACAACAGACGGCGCAACTCAAATTGTCTCCTCTGGCTCAGAAAGACCTGCATCTGTGTTGGATAATGGTGGTGCCTCAGAAGAAGAAACTGTGATTAAAAGTATCTGGGGGCATAAATGGGTTGGAAAGGGGTTGTTATTCGAGGTTCTATGGGAGGATGGTGACATTATCTGGGAGAAGAGAGCCAATCTCGAGGATTGTGCTGCCCTGGATGAATACTTGGGAGTCCATGGTATAACAGATCCTTCCAAGCTGTCGAAGTCCCGATTTTCTCGTCAAGTGTGATTTCGTAGTCACATATTGATCCAAAATGAATCCTGTATGTCTTCTATTGCTGTATGACCATAGATAGTATCAGAGAGAGTCAGTTAGAGTACACATACATGAGGGAAACGGACTGCGACGACGCAGAAGGGCTTGACAACGGTCGTACGAGAAAAACTTCCCACGCTGGCCGGGTTCATTGTTTTTGCCGGATTCGGACTTGCCTTCGAAAAAAATTCACTGCGAGCTCACTTTGCCTCAGAAAAATATGAGAACAAGCTAGAAATCTACTCAAGAAGATTCTTCATGTCCTGAAACCATTTTTTGGCTGAATAGGTGCGTATAGTCTATTTGCTTGAAAAATAAACCTTAGGTGGCCGGGTAGCCTATACCCTATAGTACATAGACAACAGGGTTATGTACTATTCACTAGTGTAGAGCAGGCTGTCTCTATAGAATCAATAACAGGGATCCCGACATTTTTTGACACGTACTGTGTACTGTTGGTTTAAAACCCCACTTTACAGAGGGTGCTGTATAATTAATAATCAAGTAATTTACAAGTGACAGAATCTTATTTTTCTTCCATAACCAAAACTTCCTATATTCATGGCCGGCAGCAAACATGATCGACCAGACCCAAACAATATTGTTCATACAAAACGAATTACAAAGCGACCTGCACGGCCTGATGAGCATGACCATGTAGAATCTGAAAAGCAACCGGCACTGACCAGACAGAATCAGAGTGAAGAGGATGATGGCTCTATCTCAAAGCCACCATCAAAGCGAAGCAAAAGAGTGGTTGAAACTCCTGATACTGAGTCAGATGATGATAAAATAGAAGAGGTCATGTACAATAGGATTTGTTATTCAATTACCACCCAATAAGCAAAAGCAAGCAATCGGAAGCAAGGTAGGTGGGCTTGATTGTGTTATGATTTCGCAATAAAGCAATCAGAAAGCAAGGTGGGCTATAGCGTATTGCATATGGTATCAAGAGAAAAGTCAAAAACACACTCAACTTAGCCAGTGCAACGTTCAATGCTCAAGAGAAATAATAAGTAGTATGACCCTCTGATTAAGCAAGAAAAGGAAAGCATACAAGGAATACTCAGTCATTATGGGCAATGGCTTCAATCGGTCCTGGGTTTTCATGATCCTCTGTGTCTGTGCCACTCCCACTCCACCTCCTATATGGGTGGAAGCGGATGTCCCCCCTAGAGCACTGAATTGGGCTAAAACAGCACTCAGTCAGTCTCGAGTTTCTAAGTTTTAACAGTACTCATAGCATGGTGAAGAGATGAGAGAAAGGCTGAGGGTGAGAGAAAAAGCCGCAGAGTGAATGTGAGAATGCTTCAATTGAGGCTATGAGACAGACTACAATCTGCACTATTCTTGCTCTGGCTGCAATTGAGGGCATTTGCGCTCTGTGGATATCTCTCATGCATTTATCAATAGTGACATTGATACAGAGATCTTCATGACACAGCCAGAAGGGTTCAAGGAGTGCATGGTTGGATGCTCTGTTTGAGGAAGGATTGGATATTCTGGAAGCTGGAATCTGTTCATAGGTGGGTGCTGGGGGCTCTCCAGGATATGGTGGTACAGTCTGGGATATTGTACTCTGTATTCCTGTGGAACATTGTGTTTAATGAAGTGCTAGAACACTTGTAGATACTATACAAATACTGTACATATCATTAGAAAGTCCTTCAAGTACATAAAATACTATATCAATGACTTTAATACTTGGATACCAAGATGTTGAAAGTTCTGAGTGACTAACTCATCATGCATGAGTGAGATGAGCTTGCGCAATGGTGTCAGCCATCTTATCAAAACATTCAACAATCCAGTTCTCCAAGGTAGTCATCCTTAGCGTACCCTCTAACAGCAGTCGTTGAGCCTGGAACATGTTAGAATCTAAGACAATGCACTACCAGTGATACACTGATCAGACACAATGAATAGAGTTCAATTACAGTTCACTGAGATCACTAAAGTGTTGTAATAGTAGCTTAATGCACAAGAATTGCTTTCCAAGTGTCTTAGATTTCTCCAGACATGTAAGGATTTACATATTGTTTGGTCCTATTGTGTCAGGCCGCGCATGAGGCGTGAAAATGAGTGTCCACATTTTTGCGCGCGCTCTAAACACTCCAGAATGACCCTACATACATGGTATAACTATCTACAATAGGTATTAAAGTCATTACTATAGTATTATATGTACTTGAAGAACTTTCTAATGATATGTACAGTATTTGTATAGTATCTACAAGTGTTCTAGCACTTCATTCAACACAGCCCCCTGATAGAACACTTGTGTAATGGAGGTGCTCTATTGATGAAGTGTGTCATCACATATCCCTCAACCTCTACACTTTCCTCAACTTCTTCACAGCCCCCTGATGATGCACTTCTTCAACCTAGGGGTTCTGTATTATGTGCAATCCCATCATCTCCCTCAACTTCTCCACCTTGGGCTTACTGAGAGGCTTGGTGAGCAAATCAGCTGCATTCTCATCAGTAGGCAGATATTCAGGAGCCATGACCTTGTATTCAACTTGGTCTCTCAGCCAGTAGTAATGCCGGTCAAGATGCTTCATCCTCCCATGATGCTCAGGATTCTTAGCAACCTTGATTGTGGATTGATTGTCCATTAGCAACCTGGCTGGCTGAGGTGTCTGGTATCCCAAATCTTGTAACAGGCTGTTCATGGCACAAATCTCCTTGCCAGCAGCAACACCTGCCACATATTCTGCCTCTGTAGAGGAGAGTGTTACAAAGGGCTGTAGCTTACTGCTCCAACTAACCACACCTGATCCAAGTTTGACCATATACCCACTAGTGGACTTTGAGTTGTCCCTGTTACCACCAAAGTCTGCATCACAGTATGTAACAAATAGATCTGGCTGGCAGGGATCAGGACCATATTCAAGCTTCATGTCCATTGTTCCCTTCAGATATCTGAATGCATGTTTTACTGCAACCCAGTGTGCCATGCCAGGATTTGAATTGAACCGTTAATAGCAGCGTAATGAGCACTCTAAGACATAGGAACTCGTCTAAACTCAAAGGTTGCCTTGTAAAAGCGAGTGTAGTCTGGCGTTGGCAAAGATTCCGCACGCAGAAAACTGACTAAAGTCGAGCTAGACTGTTGGAAAGACTAACTGAACTGTAAGATCACCGTCTAGACCCTTCGACGAGTACCAGAAACAGCAAACAGACAGACACAGACAGACAGACACAGACAGACAGACACAGACAGACAGACAGACAGACAGACAGTTCAAACACAACAGATGTTCAGATATTTAGCACTCTATTAAAGCACTGCAATTCCTAATAGTCCGCCTCTACCAGCTCGAAGAACCGGGGCCTGACGTTCACAATCAAGAGGCCTTCTGCGATTTAACGCTCTAGAAGATACGTAAAGTTCTCCAATTTGGCGGGCAGTCGTAACCTGGGGCGCTCGACCCTATACATGACAGTATATGTACTCTACTGCTTGTAAGTATTTCATAAATAGATAGAAAACTGAGTGGAGTAATTAAAAGGAACAGAGGGATAACATCGAGTATAAAATGGATATAAACAGAAACAATATGACTGAGTTGGGTAAGTAGGCACGTCTAGAGGGTAATTATGTGCAGTTCTTGGGTATATATGTGTAAGTATTATGTTTTAGTGATGTTTTTGGTACATCTAGACCCTTCTTATCATGCGCTCGAGCCATTCTAAACGAACTACTCCTATGCATTTCGTTATTATTCATCTCCGTAACTGTTTTACAGTGTACTTATAGGGGCGCCGAGGGCAGTTTCTAGTCATTTATCCCGTCGGGCTTCCGTATTTTCTCCTATTTCGACATCTAGACCCCATAGCACCTCGTAGATATACCAATATCCAGCGCTCGAAGGTCAATTCTGTCATTACTTTACTAATAAGTTATTATACAGTCATCGAGACTGATCATTTTCATAGCTTTGACCATCTAGTATCTCGGAACGGAATCGTCGATCATATATTTCCGATCATAAAGCGTTATCTCCAGTATATCATCAATCTGCAGGTTCTAGGAGGTCGGCTAAGTTCGAACAAACCATTTTGATGGCTCGGCGATACCTCTAGCTTTGTCCTTTCGACATTATCGAGGCTCATGAGGCTATTACGCCTGTGTGTGTGTAGTTTCTTCCTTCCTAAGTCCCGTGGATTACACAGATACTTGAATAGCGACTTCCAGACGAAGGGCTCTTTGCCAGGCAGGGTGGGTCTGACCATACTGTACAGTCTCGCAGCAGGTAGTTACTTCGCCGAAGGTCTAGAGGCATATCAGCCATAAGGTCTTGATGCATACTCGTACATCGTAGTCCTTTCACTTCGAGCCTTTAACTATTCGTGTTCTATGTTTTAGCTAGCACTATGGGACATAGTCTAGCCCTTTATTCCCATCATATTCACAGTAGAAATCGTTTAATTTCAGGTATTTCAGGTGTGTATGCGTTTTCAGCGCAACATCTCCCCCAAACCAAATCTAGACCGTCCCCGGTCTGGTGATCGGTCAGTCATATACCCAAAGATACATTCTAAAGCTTCGCAGACAGCCTGTTGATTATATAATACTTATTCACACACATCTCAGAGTTCGCCGAAGCAGTGGTACACTGTTCATTGCTTTTTGCCGGTCTATGCCGATCATCAAACTTCAAACTCCGACCAAAATACTCTCGGCCAGTTGTTTGCCTTCGGCAATTGCCGTAGGTTCTTTTCAGGCAAGTGACTTTCCGTCTCTTTTCCTCTTTCACATTTCTTATTCAGTTTCTTGCTTCTCTATTCTTTCTTTTCACGCATCTCTCAGCCTTTCACTGGTCCGTGCGCCGTGGGAACGTGGTCAGGTGAGTCGTTCCATAAGTAAACGGACTTCAACTTTTTCACGCCCATTCTTCCTTTCTCTCTATTTTTCACTCAGAGTGGCTCTAGCCTTCTGTTTTTCTCTATACATACTTGTTCTTTTCTTTTCTTCTAATGGCGCGAACTACCGGCAAAGCTTCCAAAGGGAAGGGCAAAGCAGCCTCTTCTTCTCAAATTTCGGCAGTGGCCAAGAAAACTCGAGCCGGTCGAAAGACCGCGCAGATCAACCCTCACGAACAAGCCAATGAAGTCATCGCATGTATTGTCGACGTCTATCGTCGTTACTTTGATAAACCACGAAAGAATCCCCCCAAGGTCTCAGAAATGACCAAGGCCGTGGAAAGTGCCACTCCCTTCATGGTATGTTGTATTTCTTATAGTTTTAATC
Source organism: Omphalotus guepiniiformis (assembly GCA_028554645.1). Classification (NCBI taxonomy): domain Eukaryota; kingdom Fungi; phylum Basidiomycota; class Agaricomycetes; order Agaricales; family Omphalotaceae; genus Omphalotus; species Omphalotus guepiniiformis. The sequence continues at coordinate 2,204,992 of JAQOOI010000021.1, forward strand.
TTTCATTCTTACATTTTCTCTTCTAGGATACTCTCTTTGAGCACGTCGACTTCGACATCGAGGATTTCTGTCCGCATGTGCGCCCGGTGTGGCTAGCTTTAGTGCGACTTTGCAACCCCCTCGAATCTCGACTCCCATCTCTTCACAAGACTGGTTGGTATATCTCGAAGGACGATCGACAGGAGAAACATAGTCTCGAGCCTGTAAGTCCTTATTCCACCGTAATCTTTTTAATCTTATTCAATATAATTTCCTAGTTTCACGACTTCGATACCATCCTCGGCGACGATTGTGGCGACAACGATACCGTTCTTAGCAACTCAGAGGATGAGGTCCTCGAGTCTGACGACGAGTCCGTCCAAGTCAAGCCTGAGGTTCGTTTTCTTCTTCCTATTCCCTTCAAATTTCTTTCTTATATCCTTTCATATTCTAGCCTGTTCTGACTTCGAAAAAGCGAGCGCTCGAGCTGCTAGAAGACGACGACGACATGGATCTCTTCTCTTTTAAGAAGCCTCGCGCGTCCACTCCTTCCAAAACACTCAAGACTGGTCCACCCGTTCGCGCAGTGAAGCCCAAACCGAAGCCCAAGCCTAAGGCAAAGGCCCCGACTCCCAAAGAGCCATCTCCTGTTGCTAGCGAAAGGTCGCCGACCCCTGCTCCTGCTTCATCAGCGAGGGCTGGTCCTTCTCATCAGGTCTCCGAGGCCGGCCTCTTCACACATCCTGCTAGCGACACGGTCTTCAACCTTGCCGACTTGCTCCATGCAACTCGAACCATCGACGCAGTAAGTCTCTTTCTTATTTATTTTATTACTCTTTCATTTATCTTTTATAGCTCACTGGCAGCTTGCCATGTACGCGATGTACCGCAGCTCACGCAGCAGAGAAGTGTGTCCCGCCCGAAATACAGAGCACCTCCTACAAATGCGCCGTCTGCTTCAAAAGCAGGCAACCTTGTTCATGGACCCTGACGCCGGCTCGTGCCCTCGAGATGCGAAATACGATCTACGGGTTGGCTCGTCAAGGTTCTCATAGTAAGTTTAATCATTTATTTCTTTTTATTTAACATCTTTTCTCATTTCCTCCTTATTCAGACCTCGGCGCAGAAGTTATTGGTCTCGTCGAGAAGATCTCTGTATACGACCAACTTCGCCGCAGCGTCTTGGACCTCGCCGACAACGCCAACAAGCTTCGCGAGTCCATCGAGCGGGACCAGGAGCACCTTCGTGGTTCAGTCACCGATCCTACCCTTCTTTTCAACATTCTTCATCGTAACGACCCTTCATTCAAGGACGAAATCGAAGATTTGAAGATGATAGGCGCGGGCTTGGGCTGGGACATGTCGGTTTTGGATCGAGACTCGAGCTTGGTGAAAACGGAGACTGGTTTTCAGATCCAACCGAGTTCGTCGCGCCTTCCCCTCGACTTCTCTAAATCCGACACTCGCAGCACCATCGAGCGCATGGTAACCTCGGCTCTTGTGCCTCTTCGCTCTTCGGCGAATGCTTCATCTTCCCGGGTACCTGCGTCGGCTGGTTCTTCCTTTCCATCCTCCCTCCCTACCATTACGACACTCAACACCGCCCGTTCCCCGGTGGAGGAGGAAAGCGTTGGTCGGATCCTGGCAGAGGATAGTCCGGAGAGGTGACTCGGGATCTTCGTCGAGGCGTAGCCTACAGTCTTCGGACTTTAAATAATATTTTCATTACATCGCAGCAGGGAGTCTCTTTATAGAGCTCCAAAATCATTATATCTAGCAAGGGTTCTCTTCATAGAGGCCCAAATATCTTTGTTTTTCATTTCTTGTACCATGTACATAGAAATCTCGTGGCCTTAGTGCCAAATAAAAGCTTTCATGTTCTTTCTTTATGTGTGAATCCATTGTTAAGTTCAAATTTAATTTAATATCTTTAAGATTGCCTTCGTCGAGGCTGTAAGTATGGACTCGACTTAGAGAAATCCCAGCTCGAAGGTAATAAGTAGTAACTAGACCCCTTTATTTATAAGTCTCGTGCCCTTACTTATCACTTCTGTGCCTCAGGCACTTATTTGTTCGTTTCAACCAATCTTAGATGTTGATTTATTGAAATCTAAAACACTTAAGTTTCGTTTTTATGAAATCTTTAGAAATTTCAAAATTCTATGTCCTAGATGGACTCCTCTCCCCCAAACCAAAAGAAGTTCAGCGTCCCCGCTGCATATCTCGGCTAGTCCTTAGTTAAGTCCAGGGTGCCTTAATCAGTCGGGCATGTTACTTCGTCGAAGGGACCAGGAGTTCCGCTTTCAGTCAGAAAAGTATAAAGGAGGGTCGCCGAAGGTGGGTCCAAGTTATCAGTACACTTTAAGACCTTCAACCTGCATTCTCGACCTTACTTTCGTCTTCTTCTCGTTCATATTTCATCGTCACATGGCTCGAGGATCCAACAAGACCTGGCCCGAGAGGGATCAATGGTTAAAGGAGACTCAAGAGGCCATTACTGCCGCTCAAGCCGTTCAAGCCTTCCCCAAAGCCAGTCCCAAGCTTCTAGGACCAGTCGTGACGGCTCTAGCCGATCATATGGTTTGTTTATTATATTCTTCAGGCTTCGTCGAGCTCATATTTCTTCATAGTCAAAGCCTTTGAATGCCAAAGTGGTGGCCAAGGATGATATCGCCTTTGATACCTTCCAGAAAGGACTCAACACTGTGATAGCTATTACAGAGATTGATGGGGTAAATCGTCCCTACCATCTAAATGGGCTCGAGGAGTTCTTTGCCAAGCTCGAGGTGCTTCGACAGCCCACTCGCAAGCGCAAGGTAACTCTCCTCTTTCCTCATTAATCTTTACAAGCTTCATTCTATACTCTTCACAGAACGTTAAATCTCCTCTTATCATCGAAGACGATGATGATGATGATGAGATCGAGTTCGTCGGAGGTCGGATTGCTTCTACTCCAGTAAGTATCCATATTTCTTAGGTCGAGACTCCGACTTGACCTAAGTTTAGGACTATAAAGCCGGACTCGCAGCCGCATTGGGTCTTTCTGCATCCATGCATGCCCCTTCTCAAGAATTAAGCCTTCCACCTGGCCTCAAGTTCAACAAGAAGGTCAGGGTAAGTGCGGTGTCTTCTTATCCATCATATTATAACTTCGCCGAACGTTCAGGACGTCGCGAATCGTTCTTCTACTCTTTCATTGGCCCTCGGCGATGTACCTGGAATGGATGTACGTTCTCGTTCCTACCTCAAGGCCATGTATTACTTATCAGTTGCTCAGGATAACATTGCAGCTGCCAATGGCAAGCGCATTCGCCTCGAGCAACCCATTTCCGATCTTCGTGAGGATATTGAGGGTAAGTAAGCATGGGTTCTCCCTGTCTCGACCCTACTGATCATATTGACCAGAGGATAAGACCCTACGAGAAGCCGCCATCGCTACAACTTTCCGTCATATCGCGCTCACTCCATATCTCGAACTGCCCAAGCTTAGCGTCGAAGCTTTACGCTCAGTTCTCAATTTCCTTCGTACCGAACAAGTCACTCTTCAGCATGCTGTACATTTCCATGCCAATCAATACCAGTTCGTTGTTAAACAGATGGACAACATTCAACGAGAGCAATTTAGTCGTCTCTCAGTCGAGGACAAGCAAACCGCTGATTCTTCATCTTCGGAGACCCCTCAAGATGCTACCATGGAGGAGGCTGGGTCTAGCTCAGCTGATACCACAGCTACCAACTCTAGCAGTGCCTAAGTAAGTTTCGTCGATCTCCGTAATCTAGTTCTTTCTAACTGAATTGTTGTGAGAATAGGCGCTAGACCCTATATTCAGAGTCTCCAACCTACTTTACACTCCCAACTCATGATATAGTTCCTATACCCTCGTACATATAACTCTTTTGAGTTTCTTATTACTGTCATTACTTCGAGCCTTCAGAATATCGATTAAGTACCACTTCGACGCAATAGAACAAACTGTTTATTGCTTCTAGTCCGCACTCCAGTGATCTCTTCAGGTTCTGCGCTTAAATCCCTCTCAGGAGAAGGATGATCATCTTCTTCATCAGAATCATCTTCATATTCCTCATCTCGAGGCATTCTTAAGTTCGGAATGGAGTCAAAAATGTAATCTCGACTTTGTTCGTCGTAAGTATCCTCATCTTCGTTCACCATACGTTCTAACTGTTCTGCAGTAAGGTCTATGAGGTCTAGCACGTTCGTAGGTAGGTCTATAGGCTCATATCTTGCAAAATGCGGCAGTACGCGAAAGGCAGCAATCTTTTCTTTAAGTACCGAGCCATCCATTTCAGCAATATTGTAGGCACCACCCTTAGTCCGTCTGATGACAATCATAGGTCCTCTATACCTTGGATACATCTTCCTGTCCAAGCTCTTCTCAATTTGAGTGTTTCGAACTTGTACTAGAGTTCCAGGTTTGAAATCATAGTCTTTTATTACATGTTCATAATCTTGTTCAAACTTCTTCATAGTTCTTCTTTTCTCTTCGTCGACCCTGGAAATCATGCCCATAACATGAGTTCTATGCTTTGCCAAGGCTCTAGCCCTGTAGCCGATCAATTCTTTGTAAGTAAGGACTCTATCTGATACTTCTACCAACCAAGTTGATTCTATAAGGTCTAGAGGCAGTATTGGTTCTGCTCCAGTTACTAAGAAGTAAGGAGAACATCCAAATCCTCTTCTAGTTGTTACTCTGTCTGCCCAAAGCACATGTTTGAGAAACCAGTACCAACATTTAAGATCACCTCCCGTTGCTTTTACTAAAGCTTGACGGATATCAAAGTGTGCTCTTTCAATCTTTCCATTGGCTTGAGAATTATAGGCTGAGATACGAATCCCTTTAATCCCATACTTCTCTTCCAGCCATTTCAACATTGCAATCATGCTTCTAGCATTATCAGTTACCACTTCTTGAGGGCAACCCCATCTACATATTATATCTTCAAAGAACCATTCGCCTAAGGCTCGAGCTGTCTCATCTCTGATTGCTCGTCCCTCTGACCAAGAAGATAAAGCACATCGGCCATGTACAACGTTCTTACAGCCATTACTAGCCGGAGATACTTTGAATACATCCACATGTACCTTCTGGAACAGAGAAGGGGTGTGAGTAAGGGTAGGTGGTATTTTCAATAGCGCTAGAGCTCGATCTTGACATGCCTGACACGTTTTCACGAACCAGTTGACATCTCGCTCCAGTTCTGGCCACCAGAACCTCTTTTCTATCACAGCCTTCGTAGCATACATTCCTTTGTGTCCCAAATGATCATGAGCACTATGCAGGATATACATACGGCGTCCTTTCTCAACTATTAGCTGATGTTGTCCACCAACTTCATCATTTCTTCGATACATACGTCCTTTCTTGTCGACGAAGTATCGAGACGCCTTCGAAAGAAATTTCTTTCGAGCTCGAGCATCCATCTCATCCAGCATATCCGATTCAGGATGCATTAAGAACTCTTTTATTCTTGGTAGCAGTCGATCTAGCTCAATCCCTATGGTAGTTCTATGTTCTTCCATATAAGGATGATCATGTTCCCATTCTTCTGTCGATTCAGGAGCTACTAGAACCTGTGCAAACTGGTCTAGAGTCTTTCCTTGTTCAAATAGTATGTGTTCTCGCCAGTAGGCGAATCTTCGTTCTTCTTCAATTAATTCTTGAATATCATCTTCGAAGTCTTCTACTGACAAGGCTAGACCCTGTAAGTATCCACCTCTAGAGTCTATTTCATGCTTAAAGTCTTCAAAGTCATAAGGGCCCTGCTCATTCTCATCTTCCTGACGAAACCGCAATGGTTCCCCATCATCTTCATCTAGATAATCTTCCTCTTCAGCAGGTAATCTCTCTGTTGGTTCACTACCCGGTGGTGGTCTAGATAGTCCATCAGGTCCATGTATAGACCCCTTGATATGTACCAATTCAAAGTGATACTTTCTTATTTCTTCAATCCAACGATTAATAGTTGCATTTGGGCCACTACTTGGGTTATCTAACATCCCTTTTATGTAGCTAGCATCCGTTTCTACAGTTAGATCCCTACAACCATAAGTTTGGTAGTAAGTATGGGCTAGCGCGAGCTTGAGCCCATATAACTCTCTCTTAGGCTGTGAGAACCTTGCTTCTCGTTCATTTAATGTTATAGATCCAAAGTAGTTATAAAACTTCTTCTTAGGATCTTTAGGATCTCTTTGGTATAAATAATATCCTACAGCCATCCATGATGTATCCACTGCTAGAGTAATGCCGCTAGACAACGAATAATCAATTGGTTTCAATGCAGGAGCATTTCTAATGCCTTCTTTTAATAGCTCGACGGCTTCTAACTCTTTTTCTCCTATCTCAAAGGGAACTTGTGAACTAGTCAACCTCGTGAGGGGTCTAGCCTTCTTTGCATAGTCTTTAATGAACATCCTGAGTTGTCCTGCAGTCCCCAAGAATGATTTAACGTGTGTACGCTTCGTCCATTGAGTTGCATCCCATGACAAAATGGTCTTAGCCATCTTTTCTTCAGGTAATTCACCCTCATACGAGACTCTATGTCCCACAACATTTCCTTCTGCGCAGCAAATGAATGCTTTAGGTCCTGAGAAGGTTCCTCCAGCATGTTTCATTCGTTGAACAATTCTATTCATATTTTGCATGTGTTCCCATACAAATCTTCTAATTCCACTGTTCTCAGGAATTGTTTCGTATCCTCCACCTTCGAGCTCATATCTAGTAGACGGTCCTTTCACTGGAACATCATCTATATAGGGTCTCGTTATGTGTGGAATTTCTTCTTTCAATATATAAGTGATGTCATCATGATAGATTGGTACTGAGTTAGTCCAACCCATTGGTAGTTTTACAAGTCGGTGAGGGCCAAAAGGAGTTTGAAACGTCGTCAAATCCCTCGATCCCTCATCTACGAGCCTTTCATCATAGCCTACAAATACATCTAGCAGTCCAATACAAGATCTGCCTGCAAAGCTTCTAGCTATATCAGCCGTAGCAGGAGGTATGCCTGAGTGTTGAATTGTGACCTTATTTAACGGTTCTAGACTGTGTACTAGCCGTAAACTTTTGCCATCTTTCTTCAAAACACAGAACCATCTGGATCTATAAGAGGAGCTCGAGGGTTCGTAGACCCCAGAATCAATCTTATCTTTAATTATTTTGCATACATCTCCATAGATCCCGGGCGGAATAGGTATATTCCTCTCGACCCATGGAGTATGTGGTATAACAGGAAATTTAACAGGTGGAAAGAACTCTGTCTTGAAAGTTCCCCCTTCTGAAGCTTCCCATGCAAAACCTTTCTCTTGTACCTTCATTAAGTGATGTACTAGCTTCATTTCTTCAGGCCATAAGAAGTCTTCATCATGATTCTTCTCAATAATAGCTTTTCTTTCTTCATTATAACGTTCTCCAGGTGTGAAGTCTGGTGGATTTGGTGACAAAGTCGGCATCCCTTCTAGCGGGTCACCAGTTATGTGCCTTTCTATCCTGAACTCTTCTGGAAGCGTAGTTTTTACTGGTTTCACTTTTATTGCCACAGGTTTGTACTTACTGCCGAATACTGCAAACGGTTTTCGAAATCTAGCCTTACTTCCACGAGGTAGGATCCTACAGTGTAAGTTTGGCATTCGCCGAACCATTTTCTCAGTTCGAGCAGCCGTATTGAATACAGTAGCTGCCTCGAGACCCTCATACGCAGGTCTCGAAGGTACTTTCTCATCCTGTACTCTAGCTTCACGCCAAGTACAATATACCTTGCAATTATCTTCGGTTATTTCCTTCTTCATGTAGCTTTTAAGCATAAGGGCAGCCTTGGGATCACTCTCTTCAATGCTAGCTCGAGATGCATATACATATGCCTCAGCCTTCTCATTATTAGAGAATGTCTCCTCATCAGGCAGTCTATACCCAGTTATTTCATATCTACCATCTTTTCCTAGGCCAATACTTACAGCAACCTCTCCCTGATGGCCTGTCAGATCTTCGAGGATTGAAAATTTCCATCTTGTGGACTTCTTTCCTCTTCTGCAGCTTTTTGGGTAGCTGGTGTAAGTTTTTCTTCTCCTTCAGGCTTCGGTCCAATACCTCTGCCTCGTTCATATGTTCCCATTGTGCAGGTCATGCCAGAATTAGGGTCTCGAATCGTTAATTCTTGACTTCCATCCTTATTTGTCTTAATATTACTTTCTGTTAAAACATCGAAGGGTCTTCCCAACAGAACTTTATATGGAGCTTTATCCATCACATGAATCTGCATATAAACGACTATTTCACCAAAGGTAAACGGTACGTTCCTAGCTAGACCCCTGGTTGGGCTTAGCTGTCCACTAGCACTTTGCATATGGATAACAGTCTTTGGATCCCAGGCTAGACCTAGTCCCATTGCTATATCCGTGTCCATTGATACTATTTGAGACCCACTGTCAAGTATACACTCGACTGGCCCTTGTTTATTAATATCAGGAAAGATAACTCGCAGACTATCACTTGGTCTGGCTACAATGATAATCTTTCCTCGTTCAGATGGCGGAACATCTTCGAGATATTGTTCTACAACATCTACATGGACTAAAGATCCTGTTTGCAAGCCGCTCGAGCCTTCGAGGACCTGTACAAAGCAGTCTCCCCATGCTAGATCATCAATATCCACTACTTGAGTGTCATATGGCAAAGAGATAGAATCCTCAGGTAGATCAGTGTCTTCTGGGTTTTCCTCGTCTCTAATCTCTTGTACAAATGCCTTTAGAGGCCTCTTATATACTCGACTATTCTTAGTCTTTCTATTCAATATTTTCTGCAAAGTAGGGGAAATAGCAATTACTTCTTCCATACTTATAGGTATTTCACTCTTTAATATCTTCGTTGCAACTTCTTCAGCAACTCCAGGCCTGTACACGCCACTTTGTAGTTTGTATTCAGGTCCCTTAGGCAAATCAAATGTTACTTTCTTCTTCGCCGAGCCTCGAGACTCTTCTATATCCACACTAGGTGTTCTAGCGGTCACTGGGGACGTTTCTAGACCCTCCTTTGGTGGTTGGATTCGTCTCTCAATAGGCTTTATGTTATCAAATGGTCTTTTATTTAAGTTTTTCGTTTCCGGGACGTTATGCGCGGGCGCCTCTTTGCCTAATTCGGGCTCAGGGGTTTCCAACGACTCATCCGTCATGTTTATGGGTTTATACAAGTGTCGATTAAAGTTCTTAGGACGCTCTAGCACCACTTCGAGGCGTCTAGACGTCTTTCCAGCATTATCTTCCTCCGGAGCTTTGCTGGGAACAGGGCTAGTGTTAAGTCCGTGCGGACTAGAGACGGTAAGAGAGCGAGGACCTCCGAGGAGGTCCGAGAGAAGGAGTCGAAAGGAACAAGACAAGATAACCAGGAGCTCCGAATTGCTCCGGCAACAAGACTTCACCCGGTAGGCAGTATTATTTCGATACTGCCCCCCGTGCTGCACCCGGATTGGAAGTCCGAGGAGAGATGAGAGTTTAGACAAGAAATTCAAGATAGTAGTCCAGAGACTAATTTGATTTAAAACTAAAGTATGTACAGTACAAACGTGAAGTATTTATATGAGTATTCTACCGGAGATACTCGGAGTAAATAAACAATAGTGTGAGAAAGAGTGAAACAAAAGAACAATAAGGACATGGAACGTCGGAGACGTTCGGATGTCCGGAGTAAAAAAGAATAATAAGAGCGAATAGGAAACCATGAATTTGTAAAGTGAACCATATGGAAAGATTGAATAGATGTCAGGAAGAAGAAATCAAAGAAGTTCTAGAAACCGGAGGTCTGACCCGGAGTTCCGGCGCATAGCTGTAACAGTATCTCCCTCTTAGGGTTCTTGCCCTCAAGAACCCTAAGTCCCAAGTCCCAAGTCCCAGGTCCGAAGTCTCAAGTCCGACCCTGCCCCTCGGAGTGAGATGTGTCCGAATTTTCAACATCGACCAAATCCTGCCAAACAATGGATTGGTATAAAAGCCTAGCCTGCAAACCTCTAAGTTCCCCCCAACCCCGCATAAAGCCTGCATTGCCTCGAAGGAAGACACCGGAGAATGCGGAGGAGTTTGATAGAATAAAATTGGCGATTGCCATGGGTAAGTTTTTTCTGTCCGCGGATGTCCGATACTCAATGTCCTTTTTAGTTGAACAGGAGGAGGATAGGGAGTGGGCCGAATATGACAAGGCAAAGAATGAGTGGACAGAGGAAGTCCGGAGGATTCAGGAGTGGCGTCAGGAGGCGCAAGAGAAGTGGAGGGCGGAGGAGCGAGAACGAAGGAGGAGAGAAGTTGAGGAGGCACAGAGAATTTTGGATGAGGAGAAACGGAGGGCCGAGGAGGAGAGTGAGGCGGAGGAGGAGAGGAAAGCCAGGAGGGCTATTGAGAAGGCCGAGGAAGCAAGGAGAAGGAAGGAGAAGAGGGACGGAAAGAGGAAAGCGCAAGAGGAACCGGAGGCCGGTGGGTCTCCTAAGAGAAAGAGAAAAAATGTGGTATCAGCGGTACGTGAACAAACATGAGTATTGGACTAGATTTATAACAAAATTTTAGTCTATTGTAATTTCAGATGGAGAAGAAGAAGAAGAGACCGGAGGTCCGAGCTCCCGACCCGCATGCCTGCAGTGTCGGGCACGACACTATCAATGTTCCGGGCGACCTCGGAACACAAAATCTACTTCCTGCGACGAATGCAGGAAGCAAAAATCAAGATGCTCGTTTTCGGAGCGAGTCGGCGCTCCGAGCACCACCACCACTTCCCTATCTCCGGCTTCCCTCGAGCTGCTCATGCAGCAAAATGAAGAAATACTATCCCGGTTAGCTAGGTTAGAGAAGAAGGTCGAGGGACGAGCAGGAGAGCCTCGGGACTCCGCGGAGCTCTCCGACTTGGACTTGGTGAACCGGCGGATCGATGACGTTGACGCCGCCGTCTACTCAACTAGAGAAGAGGTCTCTAGTTGGGGTGTATTCTTGGCGGAACGGACCCGCGACTGGGCCCTTGCCTTGGGAATGGCAATGGGTGCCACGACTCCTGTTCAGGGGTCCTATATCATGAACCAGGCGATAATCAACGCCTCGATCCGGCTCGCCGAAATGGGCCGGGAATTACACTTTGCTTGGGAGCGCGACCAAGCAGAGCGATCGGATGCCCGTCCGGAGGTGCGAGAGCCGACGTTGCCTAGTGTCATGAACAGTAGGATGGTGCAAGGAGTACTGGGCGGAGAGGCCGCTCAGTTGACTGAGTTTTTTGAGCAGGTGGACGAGATCTGTACGGGGCTCCGAGAAGTACCGGCAGAGAGGATCAGAGAAGAAGAGGAAACGAATACTCGCTATACCGCGGAGGAGCGAAAGATGTTCGCTGAAAGACGAAAAGAAATTGAAAGACGACGGGAAGAGCGAGGAGGTCCGAGTAGGACATGAATAGAGAAGGAGTTGTAGATAGAAAAGAAAAAAGAACTTGTATATAATATGTCCTTTGTTTTGTTTTTCTTGATAGCTTTTGTTTTGTTTTGTATAAAGAAATGTCTGTTTTTTATAACGAGATAAGCGTGATAGAAAGAGAGAGAGCAAAAGGGATAGAGAGAAAGAAAGAAACACCAAGACCGTCAACGTCCGAGGACGTCCGATCAGATTGTCAACTTCGACAGAGGTCCAGGTTTGTCCGGATATCGGACATGGAACTCCTGGATGTAGTCTTCAGCTGTGAGTTCATCAGCTAAGACCCATGAAAATTCTTCATCCGTCCCTTCATAACCAAGCCATTGCACATAGTACAATAGCGGACACTTTCGGCGTCTCCGGTCCAGCTTGGAATCCAGTATCTGAGCAATCTCGTATTCAACTTCACCGTTGACCTCAACCGGCGGAGGCGGAGGTTGTGAACGGTTAGGAATGGTGTTGGGAGGTGCTGGTTCGAGTTGAGAGACATGGAATACTGGATGTACGGACCGGAGGTAGTCCGGAAGCTGTAGTGTATAAGCAAGGTTACTAGGTCGAGCTAGTATTTTGAATGGACCTAAATATTTCTCGGAAAATTTAGCTGTAGGACGAGTAGAACGAATGTGCTTAGCGTTAAGATATACTTCTGAGCCAATGGGCAATTCCGGAGCCGAGGACCTCCGCCGGTCAGCTTGTTCCTTGTAACGAGTCTGAGCGAGAGTAATCTCATCGCGTAGAAAAGCATGGAGCTCATCAAGGTTGACCACAAACTGTCGAGCCCGGTCGGATGCGAGGTTGTATTCCGGATGTATTGAAAGGTTTGGGTGATAACCTTTGTTGGCAAAGAAGGGTGAAATACCAGTGGAGCTGTTCAGAGCGTTATTGTAGGCAAACTCTGCAATGGCCAAGAGTTCATCCCAGTCATCCTGTTGGTAAGAGCAATAAATTCGGATGTACTGTTCCAGAGTTTGGTTAGCTCGTTCAGTTTGTCCATCAGCCTCCGGATGATAACCGGAGGTGAAATGGAGCTCCATCTGCAATGCTTTACCTAAAGCCCTAAAAAACTGCGAGACAAATTCAGAGCCCCGGTCGGAGGTGACGTGCCGAGGAACACCGTGTTTGGAAAATACGTGAAGGACGAAAAGTTGGGCTAGCTGTTCAGAGGTTATGGTGTCAAAAGTAGGAATAAAAATGGCTTGCTTAGATGCCCTGTCTACCACGACTAGAATGGCTGTAAAGCCATGAGAGTCCGGAAGTTGTTCAATGAAGTCCATGGATATGGAATCCCAAGGACGTTCCGGAACTGGGAGAGGTTGAAGAAGACCATAAGGACGGTGTCTACGGCTCTTGTTGCGACCGCAAACAGTGCAGGATTGCACGTAGGACCGGACGAACTCCCGGATCCGAGGCCAGGTATACTGTCTTCGGATGACCTCGAGTGTCCGGTTCTGCCCAAAGTGTCCCGAGAGTGGATGGTCATGGAAATATCGAAGTACCTGAAGCCGTAAGTCACCCGAATCTGGAACATAAATGCGACCGTCGAGCCGGAGTTGTCCGGAGTTGTCTAAAGTCCAACGTTTGTTAGCATCATCATTGGCAAGTGACATACCTGCCTTGGACTCCGAGTCCGAAGCTAGAGATTCTCGGATCGACTGGTGTAGTTTGTCGAGGTCCATAATGATACTAGCGCGAAGGACTGGACCTTCTAGGAAGGTTGCTCGAAGTGAAGTCGATAGTTGTTCTTGGGTGAAAATCGGTTTCAGATTCTGTGGATTGACCGTAGCGTAAGTGCTATCTCCCTCTTTTGGGTAGACGTTCCAACGTCGAGTCAGAGCATCAGGTTTTGCTCCGAGGCGTCCCGGTCGGAACCGGATTACCATATTAAAGTGAGACAAGTATTCACTCCATCTAACCTGTCGGCGTGTCAAGACCTTGGTAGTACTGAAGTACTCCAAGTTCTTATGATCTGTGACCACGTCGACCGGCGTTGCGGAGCCTTCCAAGTAATGCCGCCAGTGTTGGAAAGATTCAAAGATGGCGAGGAGCTCCTTGTCGTGGGTGTCGTAGTTGAGCTCGGCGGCATGAAGGGTCCGAGAAAGAAATGCGACTGGATGGATTTCTCCATCGTCCATACGAAGTGAAAGAATTGCCGCTATGGCGTAGTCCGAGGCGTCCGTTTCCAGGATTATCTGTCGGTCAGGTTCCCAGTGAGTTAGAACAGGAGCGGAAAGAAAAGCAGATTTAAGTGAATCAAAAGAATGTTGACACTCCTCGGACCATTTCCAAGGAATACCTTTGCGAGTAAGACGAGTTAGTGGAACCACGATACCAGAATAGTTGAAGATGAAACGGCGATAGAAATTACAGAAACCAAGGAAGGACTGAATGTCTTTGATGCGTCCGGGTCGAGGAAGGGGCCAATCGACGATGGCCTTAACCTTCTCCTCGGACATCCGAAGACCGTCCGGTGACAGAATGTAACCGAGGTATTCAACAGTTTCGGAGTCGAAGACACATTTGTTGGGATTGCAGAATAAGCCGTGCTTCCGGAGGCGTCGGAGAACCTCGCGGACATGTTTTCGATGGTCTGCTCGGTTGTCCGAATAGATTAGAACGTCGTCAAGGTAGACAATAACGTAGACGTCTAGTAAGTCAGCAAATATTTCATTTACAAACCGTTGAAAAGCCGCCGGAGCATTGGTTAGTCCCTCGGGAATGACCTTCCATTCGTAAGAGCCGTATCTGGTGCGGAAAGCAGTTTTCCATTCGTCTCCCTCGGCGATCCGGACCAAGTGGTAAGCATGTCGAAGATCAAGCTTGGTATAGATTTTCGCCTTTTTAGGAGCGTCGAGGAGGTCGGAAATTAATGGTAAAGGATACCGGTCCTTGCGGGTAATCTTGTTCAAGCCACGAAAATCTACACAGAGACGGAGTGAGCCATTCTTTTTAGGAACAAACAATACCGGCGCTCCGTGTTTAGATGAAGAGGTCGTAATGAATCCGTTGGCGAGATGCTTGTCCAAGAAAGCCCTAAGGGCCTCTAGTTCCTTCGCGGACAGTGGGTAAACACGTCCGAGAGGAGGTTCAGCACCGTCCTCTAAGTTGATTTTAAGGTCGTAAGGGCGGTACGGTGGTAAGACTTCTGAAAGACCTTCATCAAAAACGTCAGCAAAATCGTGATACTCTTCCGGAATTCCGGAGAGATCAACAGGTGGATGGATAGATGCTGCGTTACCAGTAACGGAGGTAACCGGACGTCCGTAGATCACAATGGGATCTTGTCCAGCTTCCTTGCAAGCCCGTATGAATGCTGCAGCACCAATAAAAGCAATATCCGGATCCGACGGGTCTGAAATTCTTGCTCCCATTTGCGTGACGGTTGGATATGAGTAGATGGGTTCAAAGGGAAAGTTCGCCTTCCGAGGACGAGGACGAGAGGTAGGTGTCGGAGATGCGTCGATGGACGCGACCTCAACCGGAGTTGAAGATGCAGCCTGCGGAATGGGAGATGGAACTGTTTGGTCAGTGTTTCGGAATGAAATAACTCCTGTGACCCAGTCAACCAACGGGTTGTAGCGGGTGAGAAAGTTGTATCCTAAAACAGCTTTACAAGACGAATCCAAAGAAGTGACAAAAAAGTCAAGAGACAAGGTCTCCCCGGAAGGAAATTGAACTGGTAAAGTAACTAGCTCTTCAATTAATGAAGAAGCGGTTGAACCATCAAGAAGGCGTAGTCGCACCGGAGGAACCGGAGTTACCGGAAGAAAATAATCATGAACAAATTTTGAATCGAGGAAACTATGAGAAGAACCAGAATCAAGTAATGTAGAAAATTTCAAAAATGAAGTAGACTCATTTTCGGGCTCCCTAACGAGGCCCTTGAGGCCCGAGGAGCTCCGATTGATACAAAGTGGTAATACAAGCGAATCAGAGTGGTGTAAAAGAGCGGACGCGTTGAGAGTAACCTCGGAGATGACACGATCGTGGCCAACGCAACCCAAATTTCGTGTCGAGGCATCTGGGCTGCGGACTATTTTTCCGACTCCTTTGGAGTCGGTTTGGAGTCCTCCGAAGTTACCTCCGAAGCTCGTCCACGAGCCTCGTTCAACTTCTTCCGCTTATCACAATTATCCATAGTATGATTACCTCCACAGAAGAAACATAACTTCAACTTCCGGCGCCTGTCCTTCTCCGCCTGCGTCAACTTCCCATCCTTTCCTAGCCTATCTGCGTATGGCTTTGGCGTGGTCGAAGAGGAATTTGTCTTGCCGGAGTTAGAACCGGAGCCAGAACCAGAACCAGAACCAGAGTTTCCGGAGTTCGAGCGGTTGTTAGAAGAAGAGGAGGGCTTGTTGAAACTGCCACTCTTCTTCTTCTGCGAACCGGATTGTGAAGTAGAGGATCCACTTCCGGAGTTACCGGAGCCTCCACCGGACATTCGCTGTTCTCGCTGCTTTTCAGCAGAGCGAGCCCAGTGGCGAGCGTCGATTTTTGTGGCTTCCTTCCGGGTCCCCTGATAAGTTTTCGGATACTCGATCCGCATGAGTTCGTCCTTAATACGAGAAGGCAAACCTTGATAATAGGCCCAACGTAGAGCAGCTTGATCCCAAAGAACCATTGCTGCGTAGGCTCCGAATTTCACATTGTAGTTACGGATCCGATCCGTATCCCTCATTTTGAGCCCACTGAGGCGTTGCTCAGCCTCTGCTTCCATATCATACTCTCCGAAATTTTCCATCAGCTCCTGCATGAAGGCCTGATAATTGACCATCCATGCCGGAGGATCGTCCGGATCCGGGTTCAGAAGCTCTGGCTGGAAATATTCCAGAGCTGATCCAGACAAATAAGAGAGCGCAAAAGTGATCTTACGATCGTCAGAAGAGAAATATTGAGGCCGATCTGAGTGGTGAAGGGCCAAGGAAATGATGAAGTTTCGGAGCTTCCGCGGGTCCGAGCCGTCAAAAACGTCTGGCTCCTTCAAGCGCGATTTGCTCTCCGGAGCTGCGGATGCCTGTGTATTAAATGCCCTAGCCATGTTAGTAAAACCAGCCATGCTAGTGGTAAGAAACTCCTGCATCATCCGCCTAAAATCTTCATCACCGGTGCCACCGGTACCCCCGGAAGGTTCCCCAGGACCTCCAGGACCACCCGGTCCACCGCCACCATTTCCACCTGGTCCTCCAGGCCCGCCAGGTCCACCTGGACCTCCATGGCCTGGTCCACCACCACCATTACCTTCATCGCCTTCTCCAGGATCCCCACCATTACCTTCTATTCCTTCTGGCTGATCTCCAGCCTCTCCTTCCGTCGCCGCTGCGATAATGTCATCGTCTTCGTCATTCTGCTCTTCAGGAGCAGTATCTGAAACGTCTTCATGTATCGGTAATACTCCCGGCATTGTGGAAGTTCGACGAGTCGGAGTTACCGGAGGATTTCGGAAACCAGGCAGGTGTCCTGGTGAGAATAGGGTCGATAGGACCGGAGGTTGTTGAGAAAGGCGTGAGCCTCGGCTTGGTGAGACGAATTCACTTGCGCAAACTGAGTATAGACCGGATCTCCGCCGCTCACGAAGAGCATTGGGATCACGACCTTGGTAAAATGGTGCATGAGACTGTGAAGCCTCAAGTAAGGGGTTCATAGGATGTTGTGACATGATTAATGGCAGCACAGAGAAGAGTTTTAAATACTGTTAAGTCCGTGCGGACTAGAGACGGTAAGAGAGCGAGGACCTCCGAGGAGGTCCGAGAGAAGGAGTCGAAAGGAACAAGACAAGATAACCAGGAGCTCCGAATTGCTCCGGCAACAAGACTTCACCCGGTAGGCAGTATTATTTCGATACTGCCCCCCGTGCTGCACCCGGATTGGAAGTCCGAGGAGAGATGAGAGTTTAGACAAGAAATTCAAGATAGTAGTCCAGAGACTAATTTGATTTAAAACTAAAGTATGTACAGTACAAACGTGAAGTATTTATATGAGTATTCTACCGGAGATACTCGGAGTAAATAAACAATAGTGTGAGAAAGAGTGAAACAAAAGAACAATAAGGACATGGAACGTCGGAGACGTTCGGATGTCCGGAGTAAAAAAGAATAATAAGAGCGAATAGGAAACCGTGAATTTGTAAAGTGAACCATATGGAAAGATTGAATAGATGTCAGGAAGAAGAAATCAAAGAAGTTCTAGAAACCGGAGGTCTGACCCGGAGTTCCGGCGCATAGCTGTAACAGCTAGGTAACTTCTTTGCACCAACTAGCACCTGTTTAAGCTCCTTCATCGAAAGTATTAGTTTTTCGAACCTCCAGGAGTGTTTATAGACACTTGTCCATCAGACAAGGCCTTATACTCAACTCCCATCCTTTCTAGCTGTTCAAGTACTTGTACAGCCAATGTATCAACTTCATTATTTTCCATTCCCAGGGGGCTAGCTTCGTGCAGCTGCACCTGGTATGCATTTGGCATAGATTCTACTTCATATAAGAACTGATCTGGGTGGACTTCTACATCCCATCCCTTCTCTTTTGCAATTTTCTCAATCTTTTCTTTTCTAGTCTCTTTATCTCCTTCATTTATCCAAGGAAGTGGCGAACCATCCTTTAGTTCCCATCTATTCCTCGCATTTCGCTTCATCCATCCCTTACTTACAAAGTGATGTTGAGCTGGACAGTCTTGTGAACCATGTCCTCTGCCTCCACACATGAAACAAGCTAGATCACGGGCAGGCATAACTCTACTCGTGTCCAGAAGTCCTCTGTTAGGCATAGAAGACATACCAACATTCGTCGAAGACGCTAGACCCATATTTCCAGTGTTTCTACTTGACATTTGTACCATCCTTATCAAGGACTTCATCATCTCTTGATTCTGGTTCGTCATAGTGTCTAGCTTCTGGTGAATGGTCTTAATTTTCGTCTCGTTATCATCTACTGTGTACGAAATCTTTCGTTCCCACTCATTCTGTGCTTCTTCCTGCTTTATAGCAGTTAACCTGTCAGTCATAGATGGTCGGCTCGAGAGGGGTCTAGCTCCAGTGTTTATGACACCTGGTAGGCTCCAACTCGCTCCTACATCATATAATTCCTCAGGAGGAATAGCACATACAGCTTTTGCAGCTTTTACAACTTGCTCTAGAGTCCAAGGATCATCTCTTCGACGAACCCCTTCTCCAGTACCATTAGTTGATAATTTTCGAATAACTCTCTTTCTAAACTGTTCTTCTAGAGCAGCTAGATATCCTTGTACTGCCTCGAAGTTCGAGATGACAGCATGTCCACTCATTAACTTCTTTGCTTCAATCTGATACGCCCTCGAGAAGGCCAAAAGCTTCTCTAGTTGACCAGATGGCACTAGCATGTACTTTTCAATTACACTCATGAGCCTCTGCTTCGAGCCATATCCGTCCTTATCACTAGAATCCGGATAGCAGTCAAGCAAGGCAACTCTAAATGTTTCCCAATCATCTCCTGAAGCTGCATCAAGCGTAGCTAGCTCCTTTCTCGTCTCATAAGTCATGTATTTCAAGGCTAGATGGATCTTCGCCATCTCAGATCTGATATTTAAAGTCCTAAAGATTTCCTCTAAGTCCTCGAGCCATCCTGCAAGTTTCTCAGGACGATCTCTATCAAATATGGGTGCCTTCTTTGAGACTTTCGGTAACTGCTCGTTTTGTACTTCGGCGAGCACCTCAGCAGGTAGCTCTCGTAAGTATGCATCTACTACTTCAGTTTGTTGAGGTCGGCGCGGCCGATTTCCTCCAGGATTTCGATTCGCCGCAGCCTCATCATTATTTGGTTGTCTCTGCTGCTGTGGGTTTCGCCCTTGACCAGCAGGTCCAGCAGTAGCATTATTTCCTTCATCAGGCATGTTTGTAAAATCAGAGAATTCAGGACTTGGTAGTCTTATATCTCCTATAACTTCGTTTGTTCCTCTATACCTCTCTCTAGACAGAGGCAAGTTGTTTCGAACAGGGATTCTACTACGACGAGGGGGTCTAGACTCGAATATTAATTCTTCTTGTCCAGCCTCACGGGAATTTCGTGTAGTTCTAGGTTTTCCACGACGGCTAGAGTCACTAATCTTTGCAAGAGACTCGGATTCGAAGTAGAATACCTTGAAGTGTTATGCAAATGTACAATTTCCACTTCGAGAGGCAAATCAAATCGTCAATTCAATTCGCCGAGGTCAAAAGACAGCGATATTTAGACACAGAGGTCTTTCAAGAGTAAAACTCGATATAATTGTTTTCTGAAACTACCCCTCGCGGTGGGCTCCAGATAATAGCAGCGTAATGAGCACTCTAAGACGTAGGAACTCGTCTAAACTCAAAGGTTGCCTTGTAAAAGCGAGTGTAGTCTGGCGTTGGCAAAGATTCCGCACGCAGAAAACTGACTAAAGTCGAGCTAGACTGTTGGAAAGACTAACTGAACTGTAAGATCACCGTCTAGACCCTTCGACGAGTACCAGAAACAGCAAACAGACAGACACAGACAGACAGACACAGACAGACAGACACAGACAGACAGACAGACAGACAGACAGACAGTTCAAACACAACAGATGTTCAGATATTTAGCACTCTATTAAAGCACTGCAATTCCTAATAGTCCGCCTCTACCAGCTCGAAGAACCGGGGCCTGACGTTCACAATCAAGAGGCCTTCTGCGATTTAACGCTCTAGAAGATACGTAAAGTTCTCCAATTTGGCGGGCAGTCGTAACCTGGGGCGCTCGACCCTATACATGACAGTATATGTACTCTACTGCTTGTAAGTATTTCATAAATAGATAGAAAACTGAGTGGAGTAATTAAAAGGAACAGAGGGATAACATCGAGTATAAAATGGATATAAACAGAAACAATATGACTGAGTTGGGTAAGTAGGCACGTCTAGAGGGTAATTATGTGCAGTTCTTGGGTATATATGTGTAAGTATTATGTTTTAGTGATGTTTTTGGTACATCTAGACCCTTCTTATCATGCGCTCGAGCCATTCTAAACGAACTACTACTATGCATTTCGTTATTATTCATCTTCGTAACTGTTTTACAGTGTACTTATAGGGGCGCCGAGGGCAGTTTCTAGTCATTTATCCCGTCGGGCTTCCGTATTTTCTCCTATTTCGACATCTAGACCCCATAGCACCTCGTAGATATACCAATATCCAGCGCTCGAAGGTCAATTCTGTCATTACTTTACTAATAAGTTATTATACAGTCATCGAGACTGATCATTTTCATAGCTTTGACCATCTAGTATCTCGGAACGGAATCGTCGATCATATATTTCCGATCATAAAGCGTTATCTCCAGTATATCATCAATCTGCAGGTTCTAGGAGGTCGGCTAAGTTCGAACAAACCATTTTGATGGCTCGGCGATACCTCTAGCTTTGTCCTTTCGACATTATCGAGGCTCATGAGGCTATTACGCCTGTGTGTGTGTAGTTTCTTCCTTCCTAAGTCCCGTGGATTACACAGATACTTGAATAGCGACTTCCAGACGAAGGGCTCTTTGCCAGGCAGGGTGGGTCTGACCATACTGTACAGTCTCGCAGCAGGTAGTTACTTCGCCGAAGGTCTAGAGGCATATCAGCCATAAGGTCTTGATGCATACTCGTACATCGTAGTCCTTTCACTTCGAGCCTTTAACTATTCGTGTTCTATGTTTTAGCTAGCACTATGGGACATAGTCTAGCCCTTTATTCCCATCATATTCACAGTAGAAATCGTTTAATTTCAGGTATTTCAGGTGTGTATGCGTTTTCAGCGCAACACCGTGCCAATACACTAGCTGTGTATGCAATATCAGGACGGCTGGTGGTAGCAAGATACAACAAGGAGCCAACAGCACTAATATATGGAATCCTGGCCATCTCTTCCTTTCCTTCAGCAGTCTTTGGACACTGTGCAGTTGACAGAGCAGCTCCTGGATCCATGGGTGTACCAACAGGTCTACAATCAGACATGCCAAACTCATTAAGTTTGTTGACAATATATTGTTTCTGACCCATATACAATTTTCTCTCCTTTCTATTTCTTGTGATTTCTATTCCCAGCAGATATGATGTAGGACCCAGGTCACGGAGTTTGAAGTGCTTTGCTAGCTCTGCCACAAAGTGGTCCAAAGATGCCTCTGACTTGGAAGCAAGAGTGATGTCATCCACAAAGACAGGTACAAAAACCTTAATGTCATCTTTCTGATAGACATATAGGTTTGGATCAGATTGGGTGCGACTAAAGCCCATTGATTGTAACACTCCTGCAAGCTTCTCACCCCAAAGTCTGGGTGACTGCTTTAAACCATACAGGGACTTGTTCAGCCTGCAGACAAATCTAGGACCACGCTCCTTGAACCCTTCTGGCTGTGTTATGAAGATCTCTGTATCAATGTCACTATTGATGAATGCATGAGAGATATCCACAGAGCGCAAATGCAAGTCCTCAATGGCAGCCAGAGCAAGAATAGTGCGGATTGTAGTCTGTCTCATAGTAGATGAGAATGTCTCTAGATAGTCAAAACCAGGTCTTTGGCTGAATCCTTTGGCAACAAGTCTAGCCTCAATTGAACCTTTCAATGGATCCATCAGCCTTGTGCTTTATCTTGAATACCCATTTAGATCCAATTGCTCTCTTATCTGGTGGAAGTTCCACAACATCCCAAGTGCCATTGGTGAGGTGTGCATTCATCTCCTCCATCATGGCCTCCTGCCATTGTCTGGCATTAGGTCCATCCATAGCCTGCTTGAATGTCAAAGGCTCTGGACCATTGTCAGTCATGATGTGGGCTTCCTCCATATTATCATCATCATCTGGCACATCTGCATCCTTGTTTCGCTTGGGAGCAGGGAGGTTCACTTTCCATCATTCACCAGGAGCCTGTCTCTTCCCAATTGGTCTATTATCTACAAGGACATCCTCAGGTGGTTCAATCTGTTCCTCCTCTGCAGAACTATCATTGTCATCAGCAGGTTCATTATTCTGCTCAGGGCCAGTATTGTCTTGTTCTGTAGAGGACTCATGGTCAGGTTCAGGTAATGCAGGGTCATCTGACTCAGAGTCAGAGTCAGAGTGAGGATTATCATCAAGAGGAACATAGGAAGTATTGGGTGGTGTACTAGTTGAAGGTTTGGAAGGTGAAGGTTTGGAAGGTGGTTGTGAAGATCCAACTTTATAAGTGTATCTCTCATCAAAGTCAGCTCTCTCACTGATCACAACCTTCTTAGTGACAGGATTCCAGAACCTCCATCCCTTCACACCATCTGGATACCCAATGAAGATACACCTTTCCATATGGGATCCCAAGTGTTTCCTCTTATCCTTCTGAACATGCACATATGCAACACAACCCCAGACCCTCAGATGATCCACCTTTGGTTTCCTCTTGTACCATCCCTCATAGGGAGTGCAGTTTGGTACAGCAGATGTAGGGCAACGATTCCACACATGAACAAGTGCAGCCAGGCACTCTACCCAAAATGACTTTGGTAAACCAGACTCTTCTAGCATTGCAACAATCCTTTCCTCCATCACTCTATTTGCTCTTTCAGCAACACCATTCTGTTGAGGCCTATTTCTGACAGTGTATTGACGCGCTATTCCACAGCTGTCCAGAAATGCAATGAACTCCTTTGATATGTACTCTCCACCTTTATCACATCTAAAGATTTTGATTTTCTCTCCAGTGGTGTTCTCAGCCCAAGCTTTGTACTTCTTGAATGCATCAAATGCATCACTCTTCTTCTTCAGAGGAAGTGCTGCACGGAAGCGCCACTTGTCATCAATGAATGTGATCCAGTATCTGTATCCACTAGGAGAATGTACACCAACATCATGGAGATCAGAATGAATGAGGCCCAACACAGTATCAGCTCTGGTGTGTGAGGAATGGAATGGATGTGCATGCATCTTGCCAGCCAGACAAGGTTCACAAACAGGATCTGGCTTTGCATTAGAGTCTAGTTTCAAGCCCTCTGCCAAATTATCCCTCAACATGCGCAATATATCATCGTGCCCATGATGACAGAAGCGCCTGTGCCACAGCTTCAGATCCAGAGGTAGAGTTGTTGTCAAACAGAGGCTTTCAGACTTATCTATAGTATGTCCATTCAAGTATCCCACATTATTTGCAGTAACACGCGCAGTAAAAAGAATAGGACCATTTCTATCAAATTCCATTCTATCAGACCAAATATGTACATGAAAGCCTTTATGTTTTGTTAAGTACAGAACAGAAAGCAGATTATTTTTAAGTGAAGGTACATGCAGTACTCTACTAAATTCAACATCCCTAGATACTTTTCCATCAATGATTGGTCTAAACACAACATTTCCTACACCTTCAGAATATATAATTCTATCATCAGCCAATTTAATAGGTACTCTATAGGGGGTATAATTCCTAATCCAATGGTGTGGTGTCATATGAGAAGTGGCCCCCGTGTCTGTATTCCAATCAAGTATATCAGAAGATGAAGTATCATTAGAAGAGAATGTACTTGCACTGCCAGCACTTTCAACAACATCTTCCTCTTTCACTTCAGCCTTATTGGCCTGATATCTCCATTCCCACTCTTTCCTTCATTCCTTGCTTTCAAGGTGGGACATTCAGCCTTCCAATGCCCTTCCTTCTTGCAATAATGACAGAACCCCTTCTTCCAATTAGGCTTGATATAGCCTTGTGCTTTGGCAGCAGCATTGGCCTTGTTAACCTGCTCTGCCTGTCTTTTCAGATTTTGTTCTTCAGCAATGAAGTACTGAAGAATCTTGTCCTTGTCCAATGTGTCCAATAGCAGCAAGTTTGCAGTGAGGTTAGATTCTGGGGGCAATGCACGGACTAAGGCCAAAGCCTGCAGCTCTGCATCAAGTTTCTCCAAGGTATATTCCTTGTCTCTGAGATTCCTAATGGTGAAGACTGCATTTTCAATCCTTGTCCCCAGATCAACTAAACTCTCATCCTCCTCCTTTGTGATGCTGAACAGAGCATCATAGGCATTGAAGCGTGCACCTGGTGTCCTAGACACATGCACTCTTTCTAGAGCTGACCACATGCCAACAGGATCACCACCAGCAAGATAGGACTTGACATGAACCTTCTGATCTTGTTCCAGAGAAAGGTAGATGTCACCAGCAGCTTTACTGGCTTTAATCTCCCAATTGGCCAGAGGTGAGCCTTCAGTAGGCTTTGACTCTGCACCAGAGACCAATCTCCAATAGCCCATACGCATCAACCAAGCCATCATATCTCCACTCCATTCAGGATAGTTGGAGTTATTGAGAGGTTTAAATTTTGGTGTGTCTGAAGAAGACATAATTGTGAAGGAAGAATGAATGTGTTTGTGTGAATGTGTTCCAATAACCCAAGTGATTGTATCCAGTCAATTAATGAACTGGTAACAATGAATGACAGTAAATGCCACAAATCCAATAGAGCCAACAATATTTTGTACAGTCAATGGATTGACTTGTAAGGGGTTTCAATAATTGACAATAAATGTCACAGAGCCAACAATAGCAATTGAGCAAGATCAATCAGTTCTGTTCAAGTTTTAAAGGCCGGGGCCCATAACCTGTTAGAATCTAAGACAATGCACTACCAGTGATACACTGATCAGACACAATGAATAGAGTTCAATTACAGTTCACTGAGATCACTAAAGCGTTGTAATAGTAGCTTAATGCACAAGAATTGCTTTCCAAGTGTCTTAGATTTCTCCAGACATGTAAGGATTTACATATTGTTTGGTCCTATTGTGTCAGGCCGCGCATGAGGCGTGAAAATGAGTGTCCACATTTTTGCGCGCGCTCTAAACACTCCAGAATGACCCTACATACATGGTATAACTATCTACAATAGGTATTAAAGTCATTAGTATAGTATTATATGTACTTGAAGGACTTTCTAATGATATGTACAGTATTTGTATAGTATCTACAAGTGTTCTAGCACTTCATTCAACAGAACACACCCTGTACAAAGGCCTGCAAGTCCTTGTAACGCACATCAAAGAAAGGAGTTGGATCAGCATGAAGCTCACAGTACACCATGTCTGCCAATACACGTTAAAAGAAGCTTTCTTTCCTCAAACTCATGCCAAAGACGGGCAATAATTCCATAAGGACAGATCAATGAGAAGGTCCTTCCTTATCTGAGATTGGGCAAGAGAAGGACATAATCTCCCAGAATTCATATGTACAAGTATTCTAGCACTTTATTCAACATGGGGGAAGTGTGTTACCACCTGGAGAAAGACAGGTGTGGAACTGCAGATTTGGTAAAGGCATGGCACGGCATTGGACACACAGTACAGCTTCTTTCTCTCACTTCACCAAGTGCCAATGACATGTCACCCTGTTTATTTCATCTTAGCTGGTGTTAAGAGCTGACCATCCTGCTCCTTGAACCTAGGGGTGACTCCAGAAGGTAGTAGTACATGGCTCAGGAAGGGGTGGTTGGGACTGCCAATAATGAACAGTAGGGCAAGGGCATAAGTGGAGTCATTGAGATGGGGCTCTGTCTAACAGAGAGTATGCTGAGCAACTGTGCTCAGAAGAAGGCCTCCAGCTTGGTGGAAAGAGACATGTTGTCCACCAAGCAGAGACAAGATAACCAGTGAGGCTATTGAGATGAAACTGAGATGGAGAAATTGAGATGGAGAAACAGAACACAGACAGAAGGAAACAGAACCCTGTTAGAATCTAAGACAATGCACCACAATGAATAGAGTTCAATTACAGTTCACTGAGATCACTAAAGTGTTGTAATAGTAGCTTAATGCACAAGAATTGCTTTCCAAGTGTCTTAGATTTCTCTAGACATGTAAGGATTTACATATTGTTTGGTCCTGTTGTGTCAGGCCGTGCATGAGGCGTGGAAAATGAGTGTCCACATGTTCACGCGCACTCTAAACACTCCAGAATGACCTTATATATATGGTATAACTATCTACAATAGGTATTAAAGTCATTGTTATGGTATTCTATGTACTTGAGGGACTTTCTAATGATATGTACAGTATTTGTATAGTATCTACAAGTGTTCTAGCACTTCATTCAACAAACCCCTCATCAATGTTAGTGCTGGAGGTGGTGATTCACTGACAAAGATAGAGAGCAGAAACATGTCATTCAGCTAATGTCAAGACATTTACAAGAGTTCTGTCTATATATTGTGCTTACACCTAATGGAGTTATTGCTAGATATGTCTAAGACTCAGATACAAATCAGATGTGCTACTACTGGTCAGATACTACTGTGGCTGTATGTGATGATGTTTGAATGAGTTGATGTGTGATATGTGAGAATGAAACATTATAGGGTGCCAGAGCTCCTTGGTTGTGTGCAACATCATTCTCCAGAAAGGTTGTATTGGTGAACAGGCTGAAAACTTAGTGAGGCAATTAAAGCATTCACAAATGAGCACTTTGACTTTAAAGGCTACATAACAATCACTTGCTTCCTCTTGAGGGCTAAGCATATAGCTCTCCTCATCAAATGGACCTCCAACTGTTGGAATCTAAGACAATGTACTACCAGTGATACACTGATCAGACACACTGAATAGAGTTCAATTACAGTCCACTTAGCTTAATGCACAAGAATTGCTTTCCAAGTGTCTTAGATTTCTCAAGACATGAAAGGATTTACATATTGTTTGGGCTGTCTTGATGTCAAACATAAGTTTGAGACAAACTGTTATACCGTGGATTCTAGACAGTGACTTTGTCTGGAGTTTTTGAAGAAGCACCACTTTGTCGATCAAGGATGTAAATAGTACTGTGGTTGCTCCCACTCATGACAGCCTTGCATGATTCTGCAAAGGCTACCTGCTTTGGGCAAGCAACCTTGGTCTGGGAAACTTCAAAGTCTCTAACCTGTCATTCATCCTGTACAGGGAACACAGATGCTATGCTCAACTTGTTGAATGAAGTGCTAGAACACTTGTAGATACTATACAAATACTGTACATATCATTAGAAAGTCCTTCAAGTACATATAATACTATACTAATGACTTTAATACCTACTGTAGATAGTTATACCATGTATGTAGGGTCATTCTGGAGTGTTTAGAGCGCGCGCGAAAATGTGGACCCTCATTTTCACGCCTCATGCGCGGCCTGACACAACAGGACCAAACAATATGTAAATCCTTACATGTCTGGAGAAATCTAAGACACTTGGAAAGCAATTCTTGTGCATTAAGCTACTATTACAACGCTTTAGTGATCTCAGTAAACTGTAATTGAACTCTATTCATTGTGTCTGATCAGTGTATCACTGGTAGTGCATTGTCTTAGATTCTAACAGGTTATGGGCCCCGGCCTTTAAAACTTGAACAGAACTGATTGATCTTGCTCAATTGCTATTGTTGGCTCTGTGACATTTATTGTCAATTATTGAAACCCCTTACAAGTCAATCTATTGACTGTACAAAATATTGTTGGCTCTATTGGATTTGTGGCATTTACTGTCATTCATTGTTACCAGTTCATTAATTGACTGGACACAATCACTTGGGTTATTGGAACACATTCACACAAACACATTCATTCTTCCTTCACAATTATGTCTTCTTCAGACACACCAAAATTTAAACCTCTCAATAACTCCAACTATCCTGAATGGAGTGGAGATATGATGGCTTGGTTGATGCGTATGGGCTATTGGAGATTGGTCTCTGGTGCAGAGTCAAAGCCTACTGAAGGCTCACCTCTGGCCAATTGGGAGATTAAAGCCAGTAAAGCTGCTGGTGACATCTACCTTTCTCTGGAACAAGATCAGAAGGTTCATGTCAAGTCCTATCTTGCTGGTGGTGATCCTGTTGGCATGTGGTCAGCTCTAGAAAGAGTGCATGTGTCCAGGACACCAGGTGCACGCTTCAATGCCTATGATGCTCTGTTCAGCATCACAAAGGAGGAGGATGAGAGTTTAGTTGATCTGGGGACAAGGATTGAAAATGCAGTCTTCACCATTAGGAATCTCAGAGACAAGGAATATACCTTGGAGAAACTTGATGCAGAGCTGCAGGCTTTGGCCTTGGTCCGTGCATTGCCCCCAGAATCTAACCTCACTGCAAACTTGCTGCTATTGGACACATTGGACAAGGACAAGATTCTTCAGTACTTCATTGCTGAAGAACAAAATCTGAAAAGACAGGCAGAGCAGGTTAACAAGGCCAATGCTGCTGCCAAAGCACAAGGCTATATCAAGCCTAATTGGAAGAAGGGGTTCTGTCATTACTGCAAGAAGGAAGGGCATTGGAAGGCTGAATGTCCCACCTTGAAAGCAAGGAATGAAGGAAAGAGTGGGAATGGGAGATATCAGGCCAATAAGGCTGAAGTGAAAGAGGAAGATGTTGTTGAAAGTGCTGGCAGTGCAAGTACATTCTCTTCTAATGATACTTCATCTTCTGACATACTTGATTGGAATACAGACACGGGGGCCACTTCTCATATGACACCACATCGCCATTGGATTAGGAATTATACCCCCTATAGAGTACCTATTAAATTGGCTGATGATAGAATTATATATTCTGAAGGTGTAGGAAATGTTGTGTTTAGACCAATCATTGATGGAAAAGTATCTAGGGATGTTGAATTTAGTAGAGTACTGCATGTACCTTCACTTAAAAATAATCTGCTTTCTGTTCTGTACTTAACAAAACATAAAGGCTTTCATGTACATATTTGGTCTGATAGAATGGAATTTGATAGAAATGGTCCTATTCTTTTACTGCGCGTGTTACTGCAAATAATGTGGGATACTTGAATGGACATACTATAGATAAGTCTGAAAGCCTCTGTTTGACAACAACTCTACCTCTGGATCTGAAGCTGTGGCACAGGCGCTTCTGTCATCATGGGCACGATGATATATTGCGCATGTTGAGGGATAATTTGGCAGAGGGCTTGAAACTAGACTCTAATGCAAAGCCAGATCCTGTTTGTGAACCTTGTCTGGCTGGCAAGATGCATGCACATCCATTCCATTCCTCACACACCAGAGCTGATACTGTGTTGGGCCTCATTCATTCTGATCTCCATGATGTTGGTGTACATTCTCCTAGTGGATACAGATACTGGATCACATTCATTGATGACAAGTGGCGCTTCCGTGCAGCACTTCCTCTGAAGAAGAAGAGTGATGCATTTGATGCATTCAAGAAGTACAAAGCTTGGGCTGAGAACACCACTGGAGAGAAAATCAAAATCTTTAGATGTGATAAAGGTGGAGAGTACATATCAAAGGAGTTCATTGCATTTCTGGACAGCTGTGGAATAGAGCGTCAATACACTGTCAGAAATAGGCCTCAACAGAATGGTGTTGCTGAAAGAGCAAATAGAGTGATGGAGGAAAGGATTGTTGCAATGCTAGAAGAGTCTGGTTTACCAAAGTCATTTTGGGTAGAGTGCCTGGCTGCACTTGTTCATGTGTGGAATCGTTGCCCTACATCTGCTGTACCAAACAGCACTCCCTATGAGGGATGGTACAAGAGGAAACCAAAGGTGGATCATCTGAGGGTCTGGGGTTGTGTTGCATATGTGCATGTTCAGAAGGATAAGAGGAAACACTTGGGATCCCATATGGAAAGGTGTATCTTCATTGGGTATCCAGATGGTGTGAAGGGATGGAGGTTCTGGAATCCTGTCACTAAGAAGGTTGTGATCAGTGAGAGAGCTGACTTTGATGAGAGGTACACTTATAAAGTTGGATCTTCACAACCACCTTCCAAACCTTCACCTTCCAAACCTTCAACTAGTACACCACCCAATACTTCCTATGTTCCTCTTGATGATAATCCTCACTCTGACTCTGACTCTGAGTCAGATGACCCTGCATTACCTGAACCTGACCATGAGTCCTCTACAGAACAAGACAATACTGGCCCTGAGCAGAATAATGAACCTGCTGATGACAATGATAGTTCTGCAGAGGAGGAACAGATTGAACCACCTGAGGATGTCCCTGTGTTGGGAATCAAGAGCTCCATGTAAACAAGGCCAAATTAATGGCAGCAACTTGCTTACGGTCAAGTGACCACATAACAAAGTAGGGGAAATATGTTGGCATGAGCTGGGATTGAACCAGCGACTCCCAGCACACATAACTGGTGCTCTAACCAACTGAGCTATCATGCCGTTGGTAGAGTATGGAGGTTAGTCCATCTCGCTATGAGTGGTGTTAACACTCAATGGTGGGGTTAGCACCAGGTCTTCTATTGCTCATCCAACACAGCCCCCCAATTGAAGACCGGGTCAGGGAACTTCAATTACAAATTACTGCTACCATGTTGGGAATCAAGAGCTCCATGTAAACAAGGCCAAATTAATGGCAGCAACTTGCTTACGGTCAAGTGACCACATAACAAAGTAGGGGAAATATGTTGGCATGAGCTGGGATTGAACCAGCGACTCCCAGCACACATAACTGGTGCTCTAACCAACTGAGCTATCATGCCGTTGGTAGAGTATGGAGGTTAGTCCATCTCGTTATGAGTGGTGTTAACACTCAATGGTGGGGTTAGCACCAGGTCTTCTATTGCTCATCCAACACCCTGTAGATAATAGACCAATTGCTTTCCGTAGGTCTGAGCGGAAGAGACAGGCTCCTGGTGAATGGTGGAAAGTGAACCTCCCTGCTCCCAAGCGAAACAAGGATGCAGATGTGCCAGATGATGATGATAATATGGAGGAAGCCCACATCATGACTGACAATGGTCCAGAGCCTTTGACATTCAAGCAGGCTATGGATGGACCTAATGCCAGACAATGGCAGGAGGCCATGATGGAGGAGATGAATGCACACCTCACCAATGGCACTTGGGATGTTGTGGAACTTCCACCAGATAAGAGAGCAATTGGATCTAAATGGGTATTCAAGATAAAGCACAAGGCTGATGGATCCATTGAAAGGTTCAAGGCTAGACTTGTTGCCAAAGGATTCAGCCAAAGACCTGGCTTTGACTATCTAGAGACATTCTCATCTACTATGAGACAGACTACAATCCGCACTATTCTTGCTCTGGCTGCCATTGAGGACTTGCATTTGCGCTCTGTGGATATCTCTCATGCATTCATCAATAGTGACATTGATACAGAGATCTTCATGACACAGCCAGAAGGATTCAAGGAGCGTGGTCCTAGATTTGTCTGCAGGCTGAACAAGTCCCTGTATGGGTTAAAGCAGTCACCCAGACTTTGGGGTGAGAAGCTTGCAGGAGTGTTACAATCAATGGGCTTTAGTCGCACCCAATCTGATCCAAACCTATATGTCTATCAGAAAGATGACATTAAGGTTTTTGTACCTGTCTTTGTGGATGACATCACTCTTGCTTCCAAGTCAGAGGCATCTTTGGACCACTTTGTGGCAGAGCTAGCAAAGCACTTCAAACTCCGTGACCTGGGTCCTACATCATATCTGCTGGGAATAGAAATCACAAGAAATAGAAAGGAGAGAAAATTGTATATGGGTCAGAAACAATATATTGTCAACAAACTTAATGAGTTTGGCATGTCTGACTGTAGACCTGTTGGTACACCCATGGATCCAGGAGCTGCTCTGTCAACTGCACAGTGTCCAAAGAATGCTGAAGGAAAGGAAGAGATGGCCAGAATTCCATATATTAGTGCTGTTGGCTCCTTGTTGTATCTTGCTACCACCAGCCGTCCTGATATTGCATACACAGCTAGTGTATTGGCACGGTTCAATTCAAATCCTGGCATGGCACACTGGGTTGCAGTAAAACATGCATTCAGATATCTGAAGGGAACAATGGACATGAAGCTTGAATATGGTCCTGATCCCTGCCAGCCAGATCTATTTGTTACATACTGTGATGCAGACTTTGGTGGTAACAGGGACAACTCAAAGTCCACTAGTGGGTATATGGTCAAACTTGGATCAGGTGTGGTTAGCTGGAGCAGTAAGCTACAGCCCTTTGTAACACTCTCCTCTACAGAGGCAGAATATGTGGCAGGTGTTGCTGCTGGCAAGGAGATTTGTGCCATGAACAGCCTGTTACAAGATTTGGGATACCAGACACCTCAGCCAGCCAGGTTGCTAATGGACAATCAATCCACAATCAAGGTTGCTAAGAATCCTGAGCATCATGGGAGGATGAAGCATCTTGACCGGCATTACTACTGGCTGAGAGACCAAGTTGAATACAAGGTCATGGCTCCTGAATATCTGCCTACTGATGAGAATGCAGCTGATTTGCTCACCAAGCCTCTCAGTAAGCCCAAGGTGGAGAAGTTGAGGGAGATGATGGGATTGCACATAATACAGAACCCCTAGGTTGAAGAAGTGCATCATCAGGGGGCTGTGAAGAAGTTGAGGAAAGTGCAGAGGTTGAGGGATATGTGATGACACACTTCATCAATAGAGCACCTCCATTACACAAGTGTTCTATCAGGGGGCTGTGTTGAATGAAGTGCTAGAACACTTGTAGATACTATACAAATACTGTACATATCATTAGAAAGTCCTTCAAGTACATATAATACTATACTAATGACTTTAATACCTACTGTAGATAGTTATACCATGTATGTAGGGTCATTCTGGAGTGTTTAGAGCGCGCGCGAAAATGTGGACCCTCATTTTCACGCCTCATGCGCGGCCTGACACAACAGGACCAAACAATATGTAAATCCTTACATGTCTGGAGAAATCTAAGACACTTGGAAAGCAATTCTTGTGCATTAAGCTACTATTACAACGCTTTAGTGATCTCAGTAAACTGTAATTGAACTCTATTCATTGTGTCTGATCAGTGTATCACTGGTAGTGCATTGTCTTAGATTCTAACACAACTGTTATTGCCCATTGATAATGTGAGACTTTCATGGCTGTGGGTTCAAATTGAAATAACATAAAAGTGCCTTCTCTGTTGGCAGTTCATTGTGGCAAAACCATAGGCCAGTGATGTTACTTCGCTAGGGTAGCTCATTTCTAAGCAAGAGACTTCTTCAAATCTCTTTGATACAGGTATCAGCCACATCTCTTCCACTAAAGAACAGCACTTGCCTGCTCTTTTTGCAACCAAAAGGCAATATACCTGTTTGCCGTCCCATAAATCAAACTGTTAGGGGTCAGTACATACAGGTGTACATAATGGCGTACACAAGAAAGACAGAAAATTTTAATTTTTGGGTATCAACCAAATACTTACCTGTCAACCAATTACCTTGTAGGCCTGAGTTATGTACAGCCTCCCTTCAGCCCCATTACTTCTGTATTCTTTCCAGTCTGCAGCTTGAATCATAGACAGTCATGCTGCTGAACACAGTCATATCAAGTCAGAGTGACTCATTTTCGTAGTCATGTCCAGTCAAACTGACTCATGTTCAGAGCCATAAGCTGCTGGTGATACAGGAAACATAGCAGATGATGCCTGCATTACATGTTAGTGACTCTGAATCTGATAATAATGAGCTTGAACCACCAACCATGCAACATCTCATTCAGCAATGGCAGGAAGCCAGTATGGATACAGGTTTTCAAAGCTTAATGAGGGCTTAAGAAATGTGTTGGGAAGCATGTATTCCAATTCCCATGCATCTACAGCAAATGCCAGAAGTGTGCAAGCACATCCCAGTTCATGTGGTTCTCCTTCATCAACACATAATACTGTCCACTCTAACAGAAGTCAAAGTATATCTTCCCAGAGAGCTTCAACAGGATCTCATACTACCAATGACCATGAGCAGGAGTGTAGTGTATCAGCTACCCAATTTGCAGGATTGGCAATTGCAAGCAGAGCCTTTCTAATCAGCATTGGGGTAGAGAATGATCCTTTGAGAGGTGATTATGGGTGGATCTGTATGATATGCAGGGTAGCTCAAACCAACCTATCTGACTTCGCAGACCATATAGCACAGGCTGTGAAAATTCCCTATAATGCAAGGGAACTCACAACTCTATATCACTTCTCAGAAAGACCCATGATACTCCACCGTTCGAATATGAAAAATCCATCCAATAGAGTCTCATCTCCAAGGAGTCATACCCCTCACTCATTCAGAACAACCTTGCTTTCAGAGGCAAGTGACCAACCTGGTTACATTCACACTACCAGAGACATTTTTCAGTGGACCCTAAACTCTGCTAATATAGATGGTAACTGGCAAGTGGTGGAAGATAGATCTGTCAGGAGTTCTCAAGCCAACAATATACTAGAGTACCAACACATACTCCAGTACAGTCACCCCAACATGCAGTAAATTGGCCTAGCACTATTGGCAGAGTACAACAAATCATCAATACTACTCCTTCAACTGTGAGAAATACAGTATCCCAAGCAGTGCAAGGACATATTGCAACTCCATGGCATCCTAGTACTCAACCAATCATAGTATTCTCAGGGTCAGGCCCAATGTGTTAGAATCTAAGACAATGCACTACCAGTGATACACTGATCAGACACAATGAATAGAGTTCAATTACAGTTCACTGAGATCACTAAAGTGTTGTAATAGTAGTTTAATGCACAAGAATTGCTTTCCAAGTGTCTTAGATTTCTCCAGACATGTAAGGATTTACATATTGTTTGGTCCTATTGTGTCAGGCCATGCAGGCATGAAAATGAGTGTCCAAATTTTCGTGCGCGCTCTAAACACTCCAGAATGACCCTACATACATGGTATAACTATCTACAATAGGTATTAAAGTCATTACTATAGTATTATATGTACTTGAAGGACTTTCTAATGATATGTACAGTATTTGTATAGTATCTACAAGTGTTCTAGCACTTCATTCAACACAGCCCCCTGATAGAACACTTGTGTAATGGAGGTGCTCTATTGATGAAGTGTGTCATCACATATCCCTCAACCTCTTCACTTTCCTCAACTTCTTCACAGCCCCCTGATGATGCACTTCTTCAACCTAGGGGTTCTGTATTATGTGCAATCCCATCATCTACCTCAACTTCTCCACCTTGGGCTTACTGAGAGGCTTGGTGAGCAAATCAGCTGCATTCTCATCAGTAGGCAGAGGCAGATATTCAGGAGCCATGACCTTGTATTCAACTTGGTCTCTCAGCTAGTAGTAATGCCGGTCAAGATGCTTCATCCTCCCATGATGCCAAGGATTCTTAGCAACCTTGATTGTGGATTGATTGTCCATTAGCAACCTGGCTGGCTGAGGTGTCTGGTATCCCAAATCTTGTAACAGGCTGTTCATGGCACAAATCTCCTTGCCAGCAACAACACTTGCCACATATTCTCTGTAGAGGAGAGTGTTACAAAGGGCTGTAGCTTACTGCTCCAGCTAACCACACCTGATCCAAGTTTGACCATATACCCACTAGTGGACTTTGAGTTGTCCCTGTCACCACCAAAGTCTGCATCACAGTATGTAACAAATAGACCATATTCAAGCTTCATGTCCGTTGTTCCCTTCAGATATCTGAATGCATGCTTTACTGCAACCCAGTGTGCCATGCCAGGATTTGAATTCAACCATGCCAATACACTAGCTGTGTATGCAATGTCAGGATGACTGGTGGTAGCAAGATACAACAATGAAACAGCACTAATATATGGAATTTTGGCCATCTCTTCCTTTCCTTCAGCAGTCTTTGGACACTGTGCAGTTGACAGAGCAGCTCCTGGATCCATGGGTGTACCAACAGGTCTACAATCAGACATTCCAAACTCATTAAGTTTGTTGACAATATATTGTTTCTGACCCAAATACAATTTCCTCTC
Source organism: Omphalotus guepiniiformis (assembly GCA_028554645.1). Taxonomy (NCBI): domain Eukaryota; kingdom Fungi; phylum Basidiomycota; class Agaricomycetes; order Agaricales; family Omphalotaceae; genus Omphalotus; species Omphalotus guepiniiformis. Next base: position 2,241,131 of record JAQOOI010000021.1, read on the forward strand.
CTTTCTATTTCTTGTGATTTCTTTTCCCAGCAGATATGATGTAGGATACAGGGACTTGTTCAGCCTGCAGACAAATGGACCACGTTGAAACTCAATCATCTAATGTTGTAGTTCAAGACTAACACTCCCAATGTGGTCAGTGGGAATGCTGCAGAAACAGGAGAAACACAACCCCAATTCAATTATCCACCTCGTATTTCACAAGAAGAATATGAATAGCAGATGCAAACTGCTATAGCAACAATACAGGGAGAAGCAGTGTTTGTTGACAATGTTGAGGAAGAAAGAGATGGGACTGTTGGCATGGGACTTTTGGGAATCAAGAGCTCCATGTAAACAAGGCCAAATTAATGGTAGCAACTTGCTTACGGTCAAGTGACACATGACTGGTGCTCTAACCAACTGAGCTATCATGCTGTTGGTAGAGTATGGAGGTTGATCCAGCTTGCTATGAGTGGTGTTAACACTCAATGGTGGGCTCATCCAACAGGAGAGGATGGCATTATCCAGATAGAAGCCAATGAAGAGTGATATGAAGATGTAAAAACCTTGGGAAACTTGCAGGAGGCTCACAATGGCAGGGATCACATTTGAGTCCAGAAGACACTGATTCCATATATTTAAATGGTGCAGTGGTTGAACCAGTCACTATAACTTCTAGATCAGAACAATCCTTTATCATTTCTGCAACAATTTTCAATTTCAACTCTGTTAAGTATCCTTGCTGGATACAGGTGCCACTAGAGAATTCATTGATATCAAATTAGCAAATCTTTATCCTGAAAAACTCAAACCTTTAGTCCTTTCCATTCCATTAAGACTCTTTGATGGACAATACACATCTGCAGGGAAAATCACTCACAAATTCCTTGAACTGTTGAATGAAGTGCTAGAACACTTGTAGATACTATACAAATACTGTACATATCATTAGAAAGTCCTTCAAGTACATATAATACTATAGTAATGACTTTAATACCTATTGTAGATAGTTATACCATGTATGTAGGGTCATTCTGGAGTGTTTAGAGCGCGCGCGAAAATGTGGACCCTCATTTTCACGCCTCATGCGCGGCCTGACACAACAGGACCAAACAATATGTAAATCCTTACATGTCTGGAGAAATCTAAGACACTTGGAAAGCAATTCTTGTGCATTAAGCTACTATTACAACGCTTTAGTGATCTCAGTGAACTGTAATTGAACTCTATTCATTGTGTCTGATCAGTGTATCACTGGTAGTGCATTGTCTTAGATTCTAACAGGTTATGGGCCCCGGCCTTTAAAACTTGAACAGAACTGATTGATCTTGCTCAATTGCTATTGTTGGCTCTGTGACATTTATTGTCAATTATTGAAACCCCTTACAAGTCAATCTATTGACTGTACAAAATATTGTTGGCTCTATTGGATTTGTGGCATTTACTGTCATTCATTGTTACCAGTTCATTAATTGACTGGACACAATCACTTGGGTTATTGGAACACATTCACACAAACACATTCATTCTTCCTTCACAATTATGTCTTCTTCAGACACACCAAAATTTAAACCTCTCAATAACTCCAACTATCCTGAATGGAGTGGAGATATGATGGCTTGGTTGATGCGTATGGGCTATTGGAGATTGGTCTCTGGTGCAGAGTCAAAGCCTACTGAAGGCTCACCTCTGGCCAATTGGGAGATTAAAGCCAGTAAAGCTGCTGGTGACATTTACCTTTCTCTGGAACAAGATCAGAAGGTTCATGTCAAGTCCTATCTTGCTGGTGGTGATCCTGTTGGCATGTGGTCAGCTCTAGAAAGAGTGCATGTGTCCAGGACACCAGGTGCACGCTTCAATGCCTATGATGCTCTGTTCAGCATCACAAAGGAGGAGGATGAGAGTTTAGTTGATCTGGGGACAAGGATTGAAAATGCAGTCTTCACCATTAGGAATCTCAGAGACAAGGAATATACCTTGGAGAAACTTGATGCAGAGCTGCAGGCTTTGGCCTTAGTCCGTGCATTGCCCCCAGAATCTAACCTCACTGCAAACTTGCTGCTATTGGACACATTGGACAAGGACAAGATTCTTCAGTACTTCATTGCTGAAGAACAAAATCTGAAAAGACAGGCAGAGCAGGTTAACAAGGCCAATGCTGCTGCCAAAGCACAAGGCTATATCAAGCCTAATTGGAAGAAGGGGTTCTGTCATTACTGCAAGAAGGAAGGGCATTGGAAGGCTGAATGTCCCACCTTGAAAGCAAGGAATGAAGGAAAGAGTGGGAATGGGAGATATCAGGCCAATAAGGCTGAAGTGAAAGAGGAAGATGTTGTTGAAAGTGCTGGCAGTGCAAGTACATTCTCTTCTAATGATACTTCATCTTCTGACATACTTGATTGGAATACAGACACGGGGGCCACTTCTCATATGACACCACATCGCCATTGGATTAGGAATTATACCCCCTATAGAGTACCTATTAAATTGGCTGATGATAGAATTATATATTCTGAAGGTGTAGGAAATGTTGTGTTTAGACCAATCATTGATGGAAAAGTATCTAGGGATGTCGAATTTAGTAGAGTACTGCATGTACCTTCACTTAAAAATAATCTGCTTTCTGTTCTGTACTTAACAAAACATAAAGGCTTTCATGTACATATTTGGTCTGATAGAATGGAATTTGATAGAAATGGTCCTATTCTTTTTACTGCGCGTGTTACTGCAAATAATGTGGGATACTTGAATGGACATACTATAGATAAGTCTGAAAGCCTCTGTTTGACAACAACTCTACCTCTGGATCTGAAGCTGTGGCACAGGCGCTTCTGTCATCATGGGCACGATGATATATTGCGCATGTTGAGGGATAATTTGGCAGAGGGCTTGAAACTAGACTCTAATGCAAAGCCAGATCCTGTTTGTGAACCTTGTCTGGCTGGCAAGATGCATGCACATCCATTTCATTCCTCACACACCAGAGCTGATACTGTCTTGGGCCTCATTCATTCTGATCTCCATGATGTTGGTGTACATTCTCCTAGTGGATACAGATACTGGATCACATTCATTGATGACAAGTGGCGTTTCCGTGCAGCACTTCCTCTGAAGAAGAAGAGTGATGCATTTGATGCATTCAAGAAGTACAAAGCTTGGGCTGAGAACACCACTGGAGAGAAAATCAAAATCTTTAGATGTGATAAAGGTGGAGAGTACATATCAAAGGAGTTCATTGCATTTCTGGACAGCTGTGGAATAGAGCGTCAATACACTGTCAGAAATAGGCCTCAACAGAATGGTGTTGCTGAAAGAGCAAATAGAGTGATGGAGGAAAGGATTGTTGCAATGCTAGAAGAGTCTGGTTTACCAAAGTCATTTTGGGTAGAGTGCCTGGCTGCACTTGTTCATGTGTGGAATCGTTGCCCTACATCTGCTGTACCAAACTGCACTCCCTATGAGGGATGGTACAAGAGGAAACCAAAGGTGGATCATCTGAGGGTCTGGGGTTGTGTTGCATATGTGCATGTTCAGAAGGATAAGAGGAAACACTTGGGTTCTCATATGGAAAAGTGTATCTTCATTGGGTATCCAGATGGTGTGAAGGGATGGAGGTTTTGGAATCCTGTCACCAAGAAGGTTGTGATCAGTGAGAGAGCTGACTTTGATGAGAGGTACACTTATAAAGTTGGATCTTCACAACCACCTTCCAAACCTTCACCTTCCAAACCTTCAACTAGTACACCACCCAATACGTCCTATGTTCCTCTTGATGATAATCCTCACTCTGACTCTGACTCTGAGTCAGATGACCCTGCATTACCTGAACCTGACCATGAGTCCTCTACAGAACAAGACAATACTGGCCCTGAGCAGAATAATGAACCTGCTGATGACAATGATAGTTCTGCAGAGGAGGAACAGATTGAACCACCTGAGGATGTCCTTGTAGATAATAGACCAATTGCTTTCCGTAGGTCTGAGCGGAAGAGACAGGCTCCTGGTGAATGGTGGAAAGTGAACCTCCCTGCTCCCAAGCGAAACAAGGATGCAGATGTGCCAGATGATGATGATAATATGGAGGAAGCCCACACCATGACTGACAATGGTCCAGAGCCATTGACATTCAAGCAGGCTATGGAAGGACCTAATGCCAGACAGTGGCAGGAGGCCATGATGGAGGAAATGAATGCACACCTCACCAATGGCACTTGGGATGTTGTGGAACTTCCACCAGATAAGAGAGCAATTGGATCTAAATGGGTATTCAAGATAAAGCACAAGGCTGATGGATCCATTGAAAGGTTCAAGGCTAGACTTGTTGCCAAAGGATTCAGCCAAAGACCTGGCTTTGACTATCTAGAGACATTCTCATCTACTATGAGACAGACTACAATCCGCACTATTCTTGCTCTGGCTGCCATTGAGGACTTGCATTTGCGCTCTGTGGATATCTCTCATGCATTCATCAATAGTGACATTGATACAGAGATCTTCATGACACAGCCAGAAGGGTTCAAGGAGCGTGGTCCTAGATTTGTCTGCAGGCTGAACAAGTCCCTGTATGGGTTAAAGCAGTCACCCAGACTTTGGGGTGAGAAGCTTGCAGGAGTGTTACAATCAATGGGCTTTAGTCGCACCCAATCTGATCCAAACCTATATGTCTATCAGAAAGATGACATTAAGGTTTTTGTACCTGTCTTTGTGGATGACATCACTCTTGCTTCCAAGTCAGAGGCATCTTTGGACCACTTTGTGGCAGAGCTAGCAAAGCACTTCAAACTCCGTGACCTGGGTCCTACATCATATCTGCTGGGAATAGAAATCACAAGAAATAGAAAGGAGAGAAAATTGTATATGGGTCAGAAACAATATATTGTCAACAAACTTAATGAGTTTGGAATGTCTGATTGTAGACCTGTTGGTACACCCATGGATCCAGGAGCTGCTCTGTCAACTGCACAGTGTCCAAAGACTGCTGAAGGAAAGGAAGAGATGGCCAGAATTCCATATATTAGTGCTGTTGGCTCCTTGTTGTATCTTGCTACCACCAGCCGTCCTGATATTGCATACACAGCTAGTGTATTGGCACGGTTCAATTCAAATCCTGGCATGGCACACTGGGTTGCAGTAAAACATGCATTCAGATATCTGAAGGGAACAATGGACATGAAGCTTGAATATGGTCCTGATCCCTGCCAGCCAGATCTATTTGTTACATACTGTGATGCAGACTTTGGTGGTAACAGGGACAACTCAAAGTCCACTAGTGGGTATATGGTCAAACTAGGATCAGGTGTGGTTAGTTGGAGCAGTAAGCTACAGCCCTTTGTAACACTCTCCTCTACAGAGGCAGAATATGTGGCAGGTGTTGCTGCTGGCAAGGAGATTTGTGCCATGAACAGCCTGTTACAAGATTTGGGATACCAGACACCTCAGCCAGCCAGGTTGCTAATGGACAATCAATCCACAATCAAGGTTGCTAAGAATCCTGAGCATCATGGGAGGATGAAGCATCTTGACCGGCATTACTACTGGCTGAGAGACCAAGTTGAATACAAGGTCATGGCTCCTGAATATCTGCCTACTGATGAGAATGCAGCTGATTTGCTCACCAAGCCTCTCAGTAAGCCCAAGGTGGAGAAGTTGAGGGAGATGATGGGATTGCACATAATACAGAACCCCTAGGTTGAAGAAGTGCATCATCAGGGGGCTGTGAAGAAGTTGAGGAAAGTGCAGAGGTTGAGGGATATGTGATGACACACTTCATCAATAGAGCACCTCCATTACACAAGTGTTCTATCAGGGGGCTGTGTTGAATGAAGTGCTAGAACACTTGTAGATACTATACAAATACTGTACATATCATTAGAAAGTCCTTCAAGTACATATAATACTATAGTAATGACTTTAATACCTATTGTAGATAGTTATACCATGTATGTAGGGTCATTCTGGAGTGTTTAGAGCGCGCGCGAAAATGTGGACCCTCATTTTCACGCCTCATGCGCGGCCTGACACAACAGGACCAAACAATATGTAAATCCTTACATGTCTGGAGAAATCTAAGACACTTGGAAAGCAATTCTTGTGCATTAAGCTACTATTACAACGCTTTAGTGATCTCAGTGAACTGTAATTGAACTCTATTCATTGTGTCTGATCAGTGTATCACTGGTAGTGCATTGTCTTAGATTCTAACATGAACAACCCATCACATAGACTTCTCCGGCTCCTATAGTATTAGGATTACCTTGGTTCACCTCAAGTAAACTGAACTGAGTTGAAGTTCTCAGCTTATGGCTGCAGAAGTATATGATCTCACACAGATCACACACTATATTGCAAGAAGCATAGAGAATAGAAGAATCTGAAAAATCAGGACTAGGGCTGGATGGAGATGGATAAGTGCTCCCATGAACAGCCTCAGTCCACCCCCAATCATCATACCATTCCTACATTCAAAGCCCCTATTCCTGATTCCCAAATGGAAGATACCATCCCACAAGGATGTGAAGCATCAATCCTATATATAATGGCCAGCACTGAAGAAGCAGAAGTGGAAGCAAGGATGGCCTCTTTCAATAGTGAGAATTCAGAAACTCCAGATAAACCAAAACCCAGCAAACTCTCTGAACAGGAACTACTGGATCAGCTACAGAAGCTAAAGGGTGACCACAGATTGATACTGAAAAGAACAAACTTCCCACTTATGGAAAAATACAATTTGTCAGAAAAAAAGGTTTTGAAGGACTACATTGATGAGATGTTGGAAAAGGGTATTAGGCCATCTAGTTCACCAATTGGAGCTCCAGTCTTGTTTGCAAAAAGGAAAGATGGAAGCTTGAGACTGTGTGTGAATTATGGTGCCCTAAATAGGCTTACTACACTTATAGGGAATCTGAGATTTCATTGATCAGTTAAGAATGAATTTAATTAAAACTGCTTTCAGAACCAGATATGGTGCCTATGAGTATCTGGTCATGCCATTTGGACTCACCAATACCCCTTCTGTCTTCCAACACTTCATAAATGACATATTCTGTGACATGGTGGATGTGTTTGTCATAGTATACCTGGATGATATCCCCATATTCTCAGACAATGAGCAACAGCATCAAGAACATGTATCCAGAGTACTGCAAAGATTAGAAGAACATGATCTGCATATCAAACTGTTAGAATCTAAGACAATGCACTACCAGTGATCAGACACAATGAATAGAGTTCAATTACTTTTCGCGCGCGCTCTAAACACTCCAGAATGACCCTACATACATGGTATAACTATCTACCATAGGTATTAAAGTCATTAGTATAGTATTATATGTACTTGAAGGACTTTCTAGTGATATGTACAGTATTTGTATAGTATCTACAAGTGTTCTAGCACTTCATTCAACACAAACCAGAGAGATGTGAATTCCATAATGAATCTGTTGAGTATCAAGGTTACCATGGATCCTAAAAAGATAGAAGTTATTCAGAAATGGGAAAGGCCCACTTCTGTAAAAGAATTGCAATCATTCTTGGGATTTGCAAAGTTCTATAGAAGATTCATTGACAACTATTCTGGAATACTCAAACCTCTGACAAGGCTTACCAGTAAAGACAAACCTTGGATTTGGACAGAAGAATGCACTTCAGCACTTTGATCCAGAATTACCTATCATTGTGGCAAGCTGATGCATCTGACTATGCCATAGCATCCATTATTGTTAGAATCTAAGACATTGCACTACCAGTGCTACACTGATCAGACACAATGAATAGAGTTCAATTACAGTTCACTGAGATCACTAAAGTGTTGTAATAGTAGCTTAATGCACAAGAATTGCTTTCCAAGTGTCTTAGATTTCTCTAGACATGTAAGGATTTACGTATTGCTTGGTCCTGTTGTGTCAGGCTGCGCATGAGGCGTGAAAATGAGTGTCCACATTCTCGTGCGCGCTCTAAACACTCCAGAATGACCCTACATACATGGTATAACTCATTACTATGGTATTATATGTACTTGAGGAACTTTCTAACAATATGTACAATAGTTGTATAGTATGTACAAGTGTTCTAGCACTTCATTCAACAATTATATCCCAACAAAACAAGGAATCTGGAGAAATACATCCCATAGCATTCTATGCAAGAAGTATGACTGGTGCTGAATTGAACTATGATATCTATGATAAAGTTATTCAAACAGTAGTGGGTAATCAGTGCACTTTTGGATCAGTTCCCTAGGCAGTGGAAAAAATTGTGGCCATGGTCAAGGCGCCAGTGGACATCAGGATGGAAAATAATTGAGTGTTCTAGCACTTCATTCAACACCAAGTAAGGAAACACATGGTGGCAATTGTGAAAAAGCAGTGTCTTATGATCTGGAGCAAGTGATGAACATGAATGAGAGTTGATAGTGGTATCAACAAGCAACATGAAGCTCACCTAAGAACCTGCTTGACAACAATGGAACAGACAAGCCTATTGGTTGTGCAAGAGCAGGGGACCTTTCATCTCTCACTCCAACTGCTCTCCCATCCTGTTGGACCAAAGTGGCACTCCCAGGATGTCCTGGCTATATATGGGTGGAGATCTATTTAGCCCTGAAACACCACCTCATTCAACCAGACTACTTCCAGGAGGGCAAAGGAGGGAAAATATTCATCTGAGTACAGGATCTTTGGCAGGAGGCAATGAAAGCTTTTCATCAGTTTGCGAGTACCATGTCTGTTCCAAAGTCCTGCTGAGGAGAAAATGAAAATGGGTGTGTACTTAAAGGTGAGCGCTGTTGGAATGTTCTGCCTGCTGAGTGAATTGCTTTGAACGACCCTTGTCAATACAGAGAAACAAGCCAGTAAGAGTGACACTACCCATCCAAGGATTTCAATCCTGTAGACCCTTCAAGGTTGCATTGCACCTGGTGAGTCACTCCCAGGGAATAAGCACATGGCCCAGCTGGGAGGTTGACTGAATGTGGATTGTGCTTGAATTGTGTACCACCCATGTATTTGCATTGGTTCACAGCAGAATGTTCAGAGGGTGGGCCCAAGACTCTTTCTCGGACATCTTCTAGATGGGACACCTCCTCATCAGTGAAATCTTAATTAGACCTGAAAGGAATGAGAGAGAAGGAAACTGCAGCACAGCTCAATTGCTGTAGTCTCTCTGTGACGACCACTCCTGTTGGTTCAGCTGTTGTTTGCTCCCATAAGGTGCTTCAGAGCCAGGGCCAAACCAGCCTGAGCCAAGGGGCCAGGGTGTTAGATGAGAAGACCTGGTGCTAATTCCACCATTGAGTGTTAACACCACTCATAGTGAGATGGACTAACCTCCATACTCTACCAACGGCATGATAGCTCAGTTAGTTAGAGCACCAGTTATGTGTGCTGGGTGTTGCTGGTTCAATCCCAGCTCATGCCAATACATTTCCCCTACTTTGTTATGTGGTCACTTGACTGTAAGCAAGTTGCTGCCATTAATTTGGCCTTGTCTACCTGGAGCTCTTGATTCCCAACACAGGGAGTTGCTGCTACGCCTGTTCTCTATCCTCATTGAGAAACTTGACAGGAACTTGTCTCTGTCAACCCGCAAAAAAGCATTGCTCAGACTCTGACAGACCAGCCACAGGATTAGCATGTGTATGAGACATGATCCAGGTAGCCCTGCTCCTCCATGACAATCACAGAGCCACAGGTGCCCTTGTCTGCAGGTTGGTTAGATCTGAAGCAAAAACAGAACTGGTCAGCTACACAGTTCTACTCCAGCTGAAAATGCTGTTCTTTTGTTCCACTTACAAGCTGTTCTGCATCTCTACCCCAATGTCAGCAGCTGGTTGTGGGTGTTGACTGTGGTCCTTCAATTAGTGGCATAACTGGCAGGGTACATGATCAGGATCAGCCTATGATATGGTGTGTTCTCAGTCTGGTCAGAGCCTGCCACTGCAGTAGTGAAGGCCAGAGGGATAAATCATGCAAAGCCTCCAGGCAACACCCACATCCAGGATGTAAAACCATTCTGGTGAGAAGGCTTCTGAGTGAATACAGATTCTTCACCAATCTTCTTCGTTGGAAACTCTAGTTTTTTTGACTCAGAGTTGTTTTCTTGTTTCAAAATCTGTTGAGGCTCAGATTTAGCAACTGGTGCCAGATTCTGCAAGGTATTGCAAACTTGACTGAATTGAGCAACAAGGCTGTTATGGCATCTAATGAACTACTTTGAGAGGAACCTGCTATAGCAGAATCCTCATCTTCAAAAGCATACAAATTCTGGTCAACATGAGAGGGAGACTGTTCCCAACCATGTCTTTTGGCAATTTCCTCAATCTTTTCCTTCTTAGACCAAGTATCAGATGGATCAGCCCTTGGCCAATCAATATACTCCATCTACCAGCACTATTTTTGATCATCCACCCCAACCTGAATAAATTTAAGTTGATGTGGACAGTCCATAGGTCTATGTCCAGGCTCATCACACATATAGCAATTGGAGTCAGCATGAGTATTATTGCTTACAGATGACAATCTTTGTACACTATTGTGTTCATTTAGAGTTCATTCCAGGTCTAGATTGGGAATTTGGAGCATTCATGTTCATTCTAACTGAGCTAGAAGTTACTTGGGTCATTTTTGCCAAGTTAACTGTCTCAGATAGCTTTGCAAGAGCTGCCAGATTTGTCTGAGCTAGAAGTTACTGTTGAATGAAGTGCTAGAACACTTGTAGATACTATACAAATACTGTACATATCATTAGAAAGTCCTTCAAGTACATATAATACTATACTAATGACTTTAATACCTATTGTAGATAGTTATACCATGTATGTAGGGTCATTCTGGAGTGTTTAGAGCGCGCGCGAAAATGTGGACACTCATTTTCACGCCTCATGCGCGGCCTGACACAACAGGACCAAACAATATGTAAATCCTTACATGTCTGGAGAAATCTAAGACACTTGGAAAGCAATTCTTGTGCATTAAGCTACTATTACAACGCTTTAGTGATCTCAGTGAACTGTAATTGAACTCTATTCATTGTGTCTGATCAGTGTATCACTGGTAGTGCATTGTCTTAGATTCTAACAGGTTATGGGCCCCGGCCTTTAAAACTTGAACAGAACTGATTGATCTTGCTCAATTGCTATTGTTGGCTCTGTGACATTTATTGTCAATTATTGAAACCCCTTACAAGTCAATCTATTGACTGTACAAAATATTGTTGGCTCTATTGGATTTGTGGCATTTACTGTCATTCATTGTTACCAGTTCATTAATTGACTGGACACAATCAATTGGGTTATTGGAACACATTCACACAAACACATTCATTCTTCCTTCACAATTATGTCTTCTTCAGACACACCAAAATTTAAACCTCTCAATCCTGAATGGAGTGGAGATATGATGGCTTGGTTGATGCGTATGGGCTATTGGAGATTGGTCTCTGGTGCAGAGTCAAAGCCTACTGAAGGCTCACCTCTGGCCAATTGGGAGATTAAAGCCAGTAAAGCTGCTGGTGACATCTACCTTTCTCTGGAACAAGATCAGAAGGTTCATGTCAAGTCCTATCTTGCTGGTGGTGATCCTGTTGGCATGTGGTCAGCTCTAGAAAGAGTGCATGTGTCCAGGACACCAGGTGCACGCTTCAATGCCTATGATGCTCTGTTCAGCATCACAAAGGAGGAGGATGAGAGTTTGGTTGATCTGGGGACAAGGATTGAAAATGCAGTCTTCACCATTAGGAATCTCAGAGACAAGGAATATACCTTGGAGAAACTTGATGCAGAGCTGCAGGCTTTGGCCTTAGTCCATGCATTGCCCCCAGAATCTAACCTCACTGCAAACTTGCTGCTATTGGACACATTGGACAAGGACAAGATTCTTCAGTACTTCATTGCTGAAGAACAAAATCTGAAAAGACAGGCAGAGCAGGTTAACAAGGCCAATGCTGCTGCCAAAGCACAAGGCTATATCAAGCCTAATTGGAAGAAGGGGTTCTGTCATTACTGCAAGAAGGAAGGGCATTGGAAGGCTGAATGTCCCACCTTGAAAGCAAGGAATGAAGGAAAGAGTGGGAATGGGAGATATCAGGCCAATAAGGCTGAAGTGAAAGAGGAAGATGTTGTTGAAAGTGCTGGCAGTGCAAGTACATTCTCTTCTAATGATACTTCATCTTCTGACATACTTGATTGGAATACAGACACGGGGGCCACTTCTCATATGACACCACATCACCATTGGATTAGGGATTATACCCCCTATAGAGTACCTATTAAATTGGCTGATGATAGAATTATATATTCTGAAGGTGTAGGAAATGTTGTGTTTAGACCAATCATTGATGGAAAAGTATCTAGGGATGTTGAATTTAGTAGAGTACTGCATGTACCTTCACTTAAAAATAATCTGCTTTCTGTTCTGTACTTAACAAAACATAAAGGCTTTCATGTACATATTTGGTCTGATAGAATGGAATTTGATAGAAATGGTCCTATTCTTTTTACTGCGCGTGTTACTGCAAATAATGTGGGATACTTGAATGGACATACTATAGATAAGTCTGAAAGCCTCTGTTTGACAACAACTCTACCTCTGGATCTGAAGCTGTGGCACAGGCGCTTCTGTCATCATGGGCACGATGATATATTGCGCATGTTGAGGGATAATTTGGCAGAGGGCTTGAAACTAGACTCTAATGCAAAGCCAGATCCTGTTTGTGAACCTTGTCTGGCTGGCAAGATGCATGCACATCCATTCCATTCCTCACACACCAGAGCTGATACTGTGTTGGGCCTCATTCATTCTGATCTCCATGATGTTGGTGTACATTCTCCTAGTGGATACAGATACTGGATCACATTCATTGATGACAAGTGGCGCTTCCGTGCAGCACTTCCTCTGAAGAAGAAGAGTGATGCATTTGATGCATTCAAGAAGTACAAAGCTTGGGCTGAGAACACCACTGGAGAGAAAATCAAAATCTTTAGATGTGATAAAGGTGGAGAGTACATATCAAAGGAGTTCATTGCATTTCTGGACAGCTGTGGAATAGAGCGTCAATACACTGTCAGAAATAGGCCTCAACAGAATGGTGTTGCTGAAAGAGCAAATAGAGTGATGGAGGAAAGGATTGTTGCAATGCTAGAAGAGTCTGGTTTACCAAAGTCATTTTGGGTAGAGTGCCTGGCTGCACTTGTTCATGTGTGGAATCGTTGCCCTACATCTGCTGTACCAAACTGCACTCCCTATGAGGGATGGTACAAGAGGAAACCAAAGGTGGATCATCTGAGGGTCTGGGGTTGTGTTGCATATGTGCATGTTCAGAAGGATAAGAGGAAACACTTGGGATCCCATATGGAAAGGTGTATCTTCATTGGGTATCCAGATGGTGTGAAGGGATGGAGGTTCTGGAATCCTGTCACTAAGAAGGTTGTGATCAGTGAGAGAGCTGACTTTGATGAGAGATACACTTATAAAGTTGGATCTTCACAACCACCTTCCAAACCTTCACCTTCCAAACCTTCAACTAGTACACCACCCAATACTTCCTATGTTCCTCTTGATGATAATCCTCACTCTGACTCTGACTCTGAGTCAGATGACCCTGCATTACCTGAACCTGACCATGAGTCCTCTACAGAACAAGACAATACTGGCCCTGAGCAGAATAATGAACCTGCTGATGACAATGATAGTTCTGCAGAGGAGGAACAGATTGAACCACCTGAGGATGTCCTTGTAGATAATAGACCAATTGCTTTCCGTAGGTCTGAGCGGAAGAGACAGGCTCCTGGTGAATGGTGGAAAGTGAACCTCCCTGCTCCCAAGCGAAACAAGGATGCAGATGTGCCAGATGATGATGATAATATGGAGGAAGCCCACATCATGACTGACAATGGTCCAGAGCCTTTGACATTCAAGCAGGCTATGGATGGACCTAATGCCAGACAATGGCAGGAGGCCATGATGGAGGAGATGAATGCACACCTCACCAATGGCACTTGGGATGTTGTGGAACTTCCACCAGATAAGAGAGCAATTGGATCTAAATGGGTATTCAAGATAAAGCACAAGGCTGATGGATCCATTGAAAGGTTCAAGGCTAGACTTGTTGCCAAAGGATTCAGCCAAAGACCTGGTTTTGACTATCTAGAGACATTCTCATCTACTATGAGACAGACTACAATCCGCACTATTCTTGCTCTGGCTGCCATTGAGGACTTGCATTTGCGCTCTGTGGATATCTCTCATGCATTCATCAATAGTGACATTGATACAGAGATCTTCATGACACAGCCAGAAGGGTTCAAGGAGCGTGGTCCTAGATTTGTCTGCAGGCTGAACAAGTCCCTGTATGGGTTAAAGCAGTCACCCAGACTTTGGGGTGAGAAGCTTGCAGGAGTGTTACAATCAATGGGCTTTAGTCGCACCCAATCTGATCCAAACCTATATGTCTATCAGAAGATGACATTAAGGTTTTTGTACCTGTCTTTGTGGATGACATCACTCTTGCTTCCAAGTCAGAGGCATCTTTGGACCACTTTGTGGCAGAGCTAGCAAAGCACTTCAAACTCCGTGACCTGGGTCCTACATCATATCTGCTGGGAATAGAAATCACAAGAAATAGAAAGGAGAGAAAATTGTATATGGGTCAGAAACAATATATTGTCAACAAACTTAATGAGTTTGGCATGTCTGATTGTAGACCTGTTGGTACACCCATGGATCCAGGAGCTGCTCTGTCAACTGCACAGTGTCCAAAGACTGCTGAAGGAAAGGAAGAGATGGCCAGAATTCCATATATTAGTGCTGTTGGCTCCTTGTTGTATCTTGCTACCACCAGCCGTCCTGATATTGCATACACAGCTAGTGTATTGGCACGGTTCAATTCAAATCCTGGCATGGCACACTGGGTTGCAGTAAAACATGCATTCAGATATCTGAAGGGAACAATGGACATGAAGCTTGAATATGGTCCTGATCCCTGCCAGCCAGATCTATTTGTTACATACTGTGATGCAGACTTTGGTGGTAACAGGGACAACTCAAAGTCCACTAGTGGGTATATGGTCAAACTTGGATCAGGTGTGGTTAGTTGGAGCAGTAAGCTACAGCCCTTTGTAACACTCTCCTCTACAGAGGCAGAATATGTGGCAGGTGTTGCTGCTGGCAAGGAGATTTGTGCCATGAACAGCCTGTTACAAGATTTGGGATACCAGACACCTCAGCCAGCCAGGTTGCTAATGGACAATCAATCCACAATCAAGGTTGCTAAGAATCCTGAGCATCATGGGAGGATGAAGCATCTTGACCGGCATTACTACTGGCTGAGAGACCAAGTTGAATACAAGGTCATGGCTCCTGGATATCTGCCTACTGATGAGAATGCAGCTGATTTGCTCACCAAGCCTCTCAGTAAGCCCAAGGTGGAGAAGTTGAGGGAGATGATGGGATTGCACATAATACAGAACCCCTAGGTTGAAGAAGTGCATCATCAGGGGGCTGTGAAGAAGTTGAGGAAAGTGAAGAGGTTGAGGGATATGTGATGACACACTTTATCAATAGAGCACCTCCATTACACAAGTGTTCTATCAGGGGGCTGTGTTGAATGAAGTGCTAGAACACTTGTAGATACTATACAAATACTGTACATATCATTAGAAAGTCCTTCAAGTACATATAATACTATACTAATGACTTTAATACCTATTGTAGATAGTTATACCATGTATGTAGGGTCATTCTGGAGTGTTTAGAGCGCGCGCGAAAATGTGGACACTCATTTTCACGCCTCATGCGCGGCCTGACACAACAGGACCAAACAATATGTAAATCCTTACATGTCTGGAGAAATCTAAGACACTTGGAAAGCAATTCTTGTGCATTAAGCTACTATTACAACGCTTTAGTGATCTCAGTGAACTGTAATTGAACTCTATTCATTGTGTCTGATCAGTGTATCACTGGTAGTGCATTGTCTTAGATTCTAACAGTTACTTGGGTCATTTTTGCCAAGTTAACTGTCTCAGATAGCTTTGCAAGAGCTGCCAGATTTGTCTCCTGGGCTTGTCTAATCTGGTTAAACTGGTTCTGGTGACTATCCACTGTTGCAACAATTTCATTGCCCACTGATCTGGTTCTGACTTCACAGTAGATGCTACTTGGTAAGAATCATATAGAGCACCAGTTATGTGTGCTGGGTGTTGCTGGTTCAATTCCAGCTCATGCCAATACATTTTCCCTACTTTGTTATGTGGTCACTTGACTGTAAGCAAGTTGCTGCCATTGTTTTTGGCCTTGTTTACATGGAGCTTCCCAACAGCCTCTGCAGGAGTAACATAGATTGCTTTGATGCTAGGTGCATGAGACAAAGAGTGAAGAGAGCAATGAGATGTATTATTACCAACATCAATGATTGGTGCTCGAGACACCATTGGAGCTTGAGGTGGGTAGCAAGTAGGTGTTGCATCCAATGCATTAGCATAGGAGGAAGGGGTTGTTCAGACCTCGATGGATTGTCCAAGCCTTGTAAATAACCAGTGAGAGATGAACTGATATACACAGCTAGTTAATGAGTTTAATGTCAAGACAATGCCGCTAAGTAGAACTTTGACAACAATGGCTTGATCTAGTCAAGCCTTGGGATAGCGCTATGAGTAGCAATGAGTAGCACAATGAGTTACAACTGAAGTGGA
Source organism: Omphalotus guepiniiformis (assembly GCA_028554645.1). Taxonomy (NCBI): domain Eukaryota; kingdom Fungi; phylum Basidiomycota; class Agaricomycetes; order Agaricales; family Omphalotaceae; genus Omphalotus; species Omphalotus guepiniiformis. The sequence continues at coordinate 2,257,797 of JAQOOI010000021.1, forward strand.
GTCGACGGAAGATGGAAAATAGAGAGAAAAAGAGATTGAAAGCTTGAGAAATGAGACTTGGCAGAAGTAGAGAGATAGAAACAATGCATTTAGCCAATGTCCTTGCGCTATTTGAATACAAGCTTTTTCTACAGTAACAGAGTTTCTAATGGGTGCTGAATGTACTCAGTTTCAGTTATGGTAATTGCATATTGCCAAGTCTGTAGCACAGGTGCAGCAGTGAGCAGAAAAAGGATACTTCATAACAGGGGTATGCTATCTTCCCTTGGGTGATAAGCTCCTCTAGGGTGACCTCGAAGTCTGACTCCACGTCCAGCAGGACATTCATACAGCATATATTGAGGCATTGAAAATAATGGCAGTTCCTTTTCTCTTGTGCAGTTCCTTTTCTCTTGTTTTTCCTTGTTTTTTCTCTCAAGTCTCAGTCTCATTTTCTGTCTCAACTCTCTAGTTGCAATGTGTTGGTAGAATAACCAAATCATCATTATTACTACTGATCCCCGCGGTAGCATACTAGTGCTGCCTAGTGTCAGGTATTTAGAGTTTTATCTAAATATCTCTGTGTCGCGGGAACGTATCATTAGTTGCCTGCACCCAGTTGTTTGTGAATAAGGGTATAGTGTGAGATGGGATGAGACCAGGTTGCTGATATCAGATCAGCCAATCACAGATCTAAGTTAGACAGTACTTCGTGTACTGTGTGTAATGTCAATGAGCCACTTGGGGGCTCTTTAGAGTCAAAGAATAAGGTCCTTTAGTGTTCCGAATGAACACTTTTGAGAATTGAGCTGTACTTTGGATTGTAAGAGTGCTTGGATTAATTAATTTCTGTCTACTCTACACTTTTATAGGTGACTATTGTTCCCAAAATAGTAAGTTCTCCAGATTCTTCTAGCATATTCTTCAATGTTCCACGACATTCTACAAAGTTCTACAAGGTTCCACCACATTCTATACCTTTCCATATTGTTCTCCTTATTTCTTTTAGGTACGGGAACCCATTCCCTTTCAAGCAGAGGTAGCTCATAGGGGAAATATCACTAAGTTGAGTGTTTTTCATGGGAAACTTATGACTTCACTGACATCCACGGGGAACGATACACAACCGCCCCGGTTGTCCCTTCATTCAGTCATAAGTTTTCTAGACCGTCAGGTGATACCACCCTGCCCTTCCATGATATCATGCACAAATATTTATTTCCCTCTGATCGTATATGCTTCTGCAATTCATATTTAATTTCCCATCAAGTGTCCACAGGTGATTGTCAAGGCCTCCCTCCACCATTTGCTAAGAAACCTAAGAAATCTGTTTTCAGGTCCTAGAGTGTTTGTAGTGATCAGGGAATTTTGGAGGTGTGGTATTGCTGCGGGTTGATGGTTGGGAATTCGATGGTCAGAAAGAGAAATGGTCATGGGTGATGATTCGGGATAGGGATCATGGAGAGGTTGGAAAGGTGACAGTGGGGTTGGAATAATGGTAGCTAAGGAAGTGGTCGATCCTGCATTTGAACTTTGGGTAATGCTGGGTAGGGATTCTTCCAAGAACACCTGCAAGGAGATTTCAGTCTGGCTATTGACCCATTGCTGCTGCAAGTGCAGGAAGGTTTCAATGGAGCTGCGCTGAATTAATGTGCATAAGGATACGTTGGGAGTGTCGAAGAGAACAGAAAGCGCGGTATTTTTGAAGATTTCGTCTACTCCTTCATTATTTTGCAGCCAATCTCGCGGGATGAACTTGCTGGGAATTTGAAGGAAAAATACTCCGTCCAAGTGTTCCAGTCCAAGTATATACTCAAACTGAAAAACTTTAAAAAGACGTGAAACCAGGATTGCACGGCCAGTATGTTGAGTGGTTAACATAAACCGCCCTCGGGTTAGTCGTTCATCAGTGCTTGGCCCTTCAGTAGAGTATACGTGACATTTAGTGTGCTTCAGAAGAGTGGGGAATTGGTCTGGGCGCATTTGAGTTAAATCCAATTCTGTAGATCCAATGTTAGCCCTGATTTCTATATTGTTTATATAGGGTGAAGTACTAATTGGATTGTAGCGTGGATAGTGTGCTTGTAGTGAAGTAGATTGAAGAAAGGAGTGATAGTGTTCGAAGGAGACAATCAAATTGCTAGAGGCCATGAGGGCAAATGAGAAACGAAGGAGACTGCTTCGGAACTCTGAAAACTTTGTGTTTTATACTTTTCTTCTTCAGCAGGGTTTAATTGCCCAATTCGTCCTGCCCTAGCCAGCCGGTACAGAGGAACTAGTGATCCCGAGTTATATAAGGTAGTAGCCTGTATGCTGCCACAGGGACATCAAACTCAGCTTCATCCAATTCCTGGAGTCGGTAAGCTTCACCTCATGTCTTGCGAATCACCTCATATGGTCCGGAATAACGAGGTTTTTCTTTTTGACCTATGTCCTGGTTCCGCCTGGAATTATGAACTAACACCAGACTTCCAGGCTGGTATTCTGCCTGAATGAGCCGTTTTCTGAAATGCTTTTCAAATTCGTTTTTGGATCTAAAACGAGTTGTTTTGAGTAAGTCAGCAGCCTTTTGAATATCATCAGCATGCTTGGCAAGCTGCTGAATTCTTTTGGCTAGTAGATCTTCAGTTGTCATACCCAATCTATATTCTTCTACCAGGAAGGTAGCTTCGAAAAGATCAAAGGGCAGTAATGGCTCGGTTCCATGCAGCAGATAATATGGTGAGTGACCCGTGGACTTATTTATAGTCACTCGATCTGCAAATACCGCTTCAGCCAGTTTCCGTGGCCATTGAGTCACTTTTCCTTTGCATGACTTTATCAATGCCTTCCGCAGAATGTAATGTCCTCGTTCCACAACACCATTAGCATGCTTATTATATGGTGAAATCTTGACTTGTGGAATTAAAAGGTGATTCATTAGATCTTCAAAGGCTGCTTTAACTTCTGATCCATTGTCGGTTACCACTTGCTGAGGAACCCCATATTGGCAATAAATTTCTTTCCAGAAAAAATTTGCCAGCAATCTACTATTGATCGATCTTAGGGCTCGTGCTTCGGTTATTCCTGTCAGATCGTCCTTGGCTGCCACTATATAATTATATCCATGCGCAGGAGGCATATACATTACATCAATGTATACCTTCTGAAAAATCTGAGTTGGGGAAGATACTATTGGTGACTTTTCCATCTTCTTTATGATGGACCACATCATTGTACATATGTGGCCAATAGAAACATTTTCGAATCAGTTCATAGACTGTGCATATCCCTTGGTGTCCTAACTTGTCATGCGCATGTAAAAGTATACGCAGTCGCTGTTCTCTATTCAAGGCCACTAACAAGGGAATTCCTGATTTTGTCTTGTGGAACAACCTCTCTCCCTTTAGTAAGTATTTCTGGGCTTGATGCAGGAATCACTTTTTAAGCTGCACGGATGCAAAGCTAGGAGCCTCTAGGGTTGATAAAAACTGTTTGATATTGCACAAGTGTTCTTCCTTGATTTCACGTGAAATCAAACATGGAGTAATATAAGGTATTGTTGGATGGGAATTTAGAACCATGGAGGGTTCTTGTTGCTGACGTATCTGTTGAATGAAGTGCTAGAACACTTGTAGATACTATACAAATACTGTACATATCATTAGAAAGTCCTTCAAGTACATATAATACTATAGTAATGACTTTAATACCTATTGTAGATAGTTATACCATGTATGTAGGGTCATTCTGGAGTGTTTAGAGCGCGCGCGAAAATGTGGACACTCATTTTCACGCCTCATGCGTGGCCTGACACAACAGGACCAAACAATATGTAAATCCTTACATGTCTGGAGAAATCTAAGACACTTGGAAAGCAATTCTTGTGCATTAAGCTACTATTACAACGCTTTAGTGATCTCAGTGGACTGTAATTGAACTCTATTCATTGTGTCTGATCAGTGTATCACTGGTAGTGCATTGTCTTAGATTCTAACAGTATCCATAATGCAATGTTGTCTAGCCAAGTGTCATCATCAGATTCTACAATTTCTCCATTGAAGACTGGCCTTCGTGATAGTGCATCTGGGCCTTTGAAATGCTCTGCGGGTACATGTACCAGGTCAAAATCGAACAATAGAATCCCTTGAATCCATCGATTGATTGTGGCATTAGGTTGTATGTCTGGCTCCTTGAGCATACCTGCCTCTTAACTCCCACCAAGTATAGCCTCCAGTGACACAATGCTCGGTACAGTCCAAATAACTTCAGTTTTGGTTGAGGATAACGGGACTCCCGTTTGCTCATGGGTATAGATCTATAACGAGCAGGTATTCTTTGTCCTTTTTCGTTTAACTGCGACAATATCATCCCAGTTCCCATATAAGATGAATCCACTGATAGGATTACAGGGTTGTCTGATTCATAATCAATGGGTCTCATGGCTGGAGCTTCGGTAACAGCATCCTTAATTGCTTGAAATGCAATTTCTTCTTCTCCCCAAACAAAATCCTTGTTCTTGTGATACAGTTTGGTGAGAGGCTTGATTATCATGAAATAGTTCTTGATCCAAATCCGAACTGTTCCACATAATCCTAAGGACTGCCTAACTTCTTTTGGTGTTCTGAGTTCAAGCCAATTCTTGATTTTATCCACCTTGCTAGTATCAGGGATTCGCCCTTGTGCATTGCATTGCTGTCCTACAATTAATACATCAGGTTCACCTCGACATCACTATTTGATATTAATATAAGACTGCCAAAGTCACCCGGTTAGGCAATTATCTAAGACCAGAAGTCGTTTATTCTCACTGAGTGCCAACAATTCCGTGAATAAAGGTGAATTATTTCTATTCAGGAAGGAGTCCAGCCCAGGGTCTATAGCACATGTTCACAAGTCCTCTTGGCACCTCCCGAGTGTTTCCCACCATCACTCCCTTGTCGGCAAATGTTCTCGCCGGGGCCCATCACCATCACCGAGGTCCCGCTCGCTGTCTCCTGCTTGCCATCGCGCGCTCCCTCGCTTAGTCCCGCCCATACTTATATAATACAACTCGTGTCATCATCTTGTCACGCGATATGTACACGTCATAGCCTCGCTCGCCGTCACGCGCTTATTTTTACCATACAGCCTTCCCGCTCATTGTCCCGCCATCTCTTCTGCCGCTGCCGCCGTTCGTAACATTGCTCTTCCAGTTCACTGCTCATTACCACTCAATGGATGCATTACACATATCAGCCTTTGGTCATCCCCAATATCTGCCAGGCAGGCTCCCTGTCTTCAATAACGTGAGTTGCTGCTTACTGTCTCTCGAGTCTGACACTGACACAATTGTCACCAGTCGTGGGGTACGATCTACAGCGCCTGCTAGCGCGGATGCACGGTGCGCACAGTCACGTACAATCGTCTGTGACAGCCCCGTACATTAGCCAATCAACATGTGCTATGTTATCTTCGATACAATCAACGCTTATCAAATCTCGATTGGTGGCTTCCTGCTTCTCAACATCTCACCCGGCACCTCGCGCCCCACTCTTCACCGACATCATGGGCAAAGCTCGCGGCGTCTCGAGAAAAGTCAAGGTCACGACAGGTGGTGGTCGGCTAGGTGCGAAGGGCGCTCGAAGCATGCTCAACTTTACAGGCCAAGACGAGGAACGTCGAAAGGCGGCAGAGGCGTACAGTCGTGACACTGCAGGTGAGGTATTCAGGCTCCGAGGCTGTTGATGTAACATCTAATCACACATTCCCGTAGGCTTACGCGCTGACTATGTTCAGGCTCTCAATGATCTTGCAGGTAGTGCGACGGCAACTGAGCAGGAGAACGATACCGAGATGTATGGGCCGGCAGACATGTCTACAGGTTTTGATGAACACGATGATGATCACGACAATGCGCCTGCAGTAGAAAGCTTCGTCATAGACCTTAAGGATATGCTCCAGGCTAATAGGTGCATGGTCATTACGTTCAGCACTGCGCACACGCTGACACTCGCTTTGTAGGTGGCATGGAACACGTCGGTACAAAGATCATCGGACGTGGAAGCGCCGCCAGCGTGCTTTTGACGCCAACTGGGCTCCCCTCATGGAACCGCTCACCGATGCATACATCAAGTGGAAATACAACTGTGACACCCCCGCTAATGGTCAAGGTTCTGACAATTGCGACGACAGTGAGATGAATGACGACAGCTTTGATTTTACCATTACAACCATAGATCTTCACACCGTCGCTCGGACTGCACGAATACATTGTGATGGTGACACAGAGGCTTCAGTCGCACTTGCACAAGCAGGGTACCTTGGGAACGCCCCTCTTCAGCCCTCGATCGCCATTTCCATCAAAACGTTGGAGCTTTTCTACATTATCCGGCTCTTCAAAGCTTCGTATAGTGTGGAAGCCTTTGCAAAAGTTCTATGTTACTTGTATCAGGTGAAACTCATGGTACTACATACTGTGTACATGACACTCACAACACGACGCAACAGATACCCTACTGCCGCGGTTATCGCACTTCGCTTTCCGCATCATTTGACATTTACCTTGCAATTCGTCGACAAGTTGATAAGCGCGTTGCCAAGGAATTGGGCCATGATTCACCAAATTATCGAGTGCTCAACAATTGTCCCCCCTGTTGCTACGAGGTGAGCAGTTTATACTCTAGTTCCATGATCTATCTACATACAATACGTGGCGTAGCTTGAGCAGGAACCCCAACTCACATGGACCCGCATGTGGGTTGTGGATGGCAACAACTCACTCAAGCGTATGAAGACCATCAGAGGGCGGCAAACTGCCGACGACCGTGTATTCACAGATAGCGACTACTTTATTCTGACAGAATTTGTTGATACGTTTGCCAATGAAGTCAAATCCAAATCACACGTTACCCCTGAAGACCCTGTCTACACTTCTGCAGCATCAGACAGCGACAACAATATTGATGAAGCTGAAGAGGGCGACCCCACGGACAGCGCCATACCATCTGATGGTTTGAAGGGTTGCACAGATAATTGGAAGGCAGCTCGAAAGGACTCTGAAAAACGCGTGACTAGTCTGTTCGAGGAGGAAGGCGTGTTTGCCAGTGCCTGTCCCCATGGATTTATACTGTGGCTATGTGATATGGTTCGCAGTGGTGAGCTGTAAGTCAGTCCACAATTCCCCTGCATCATGAATTACTCATGCTCATGTGTGACATCTAACCAGGGCAAAATACCCCTTAGCCATGGTCTCCAAAGCACTGGAAGTCTTTGGTGAGCAGTGGCTGCTAGCATACGATATCGGGTGCCGTTTCGGAGCAACAATCGGGAGCAGCTCATTGGGTCCGGAGTTTCAAAGGAAGCGATGTCGTACCTGCGTCAACGCCTTCCACAGTTATGCACACAACGTGCTGTGTCAGCTCCTTCATCATCTGCTTAACATTGCAGGCATGGGCCTCGAAGATCTAGAAACTTTGGAGCGAGTGTTTTCAGCATCAAATTATCTGGCGTCGGTTACTCGATACATGACCGCTTATCGTCGTCGAGTCTTCATTCACACATACTTTCAGCAATGGGACTCCGAAAAATATCAGAGTCTTGCGACTATGCTCCATAACAACTACGTCCAGGCATTGAGGATCATTCAGGAGGACTCTCAAAATCTTGCGGATGTTCTTGCGTCCTTGAACATCACAGAAGCAGATCTTGAATCCTATTTCACAGAGGAGGCACATCATTTTCAAGACCTTGGCAAAGAGGTGCAAGCGGATCTCCATGCGGTAGCATATGTCGAGCTGCTTCAAGAGTACCGAATGTCACAGTAAGTGGGGTAATAAACGTTGACGCGTTGACCCGACGTTCTGACCTCAGAATTCATAGGGCACAATATGCAAATGCCTCCAGCATCTTTCGTTTGGAGCTTCCTGAGAATTACAATGACCTTGCACCTGAACATCGATATAATTCCCATCTATCCAGCACCCGCAAAGCAGAAACGCAACGGCGTGTACTTCATGAGAAGTACGAGCGTGTACATTTGGAGTTAGTAAAAATGGAGGTCGAGATGGGTGTTGAGCATCGATGGGAGCCGAGCCACCCTCAATACATGGAGGCGTTGCAGTACATGAATACGCGAAGGTACCAGAAAGCATTAGAAAGTCTTCATAAGCTCGTCGTGCAGAGGCTGTTTGAACTGCACCGGATGAACTTGTCACAAACAGGTAAAGTTCATTCCATTCACAAGCCACATGTTTCACTAATGTATGATACCACATAGGCTACAAGATGCGCACGCATATCGCTGCTGCCCTTCAACAACGTTCAAAAGCCATACGAGCAGCTGTTCGACGGTACAACACCGCAGCACTCGCACTCGATCCACCCCGGGCGACTCTGGACTGGTCAAAGGTATCACATTACTCTTTTCTAGACCAGTTTAATATTCTACAGGACTCACGAAACGCAGTCTTTGACAAACGGTGGGCCATGCCAGTAGTGCGTGAAGCAATGAGGACGTATCGACGCCTCGCTCGTGCCAGGGAGGAGGTGGAACGTTGCAACATTGGGCTTCGACGCCTTCATACCTCAATTGTAGATGAAGAACGACACTTCGCTGACATGCTTAGGAAGCTTGAGAATCTCTCAATGTATGGCCCCACACATGAGTACATCAATCGCCGATGTCGGGCCAATGCTTTGCTCATGGAGCGTATTCAACAAACATATCAGCTAGAGGGATTTTCCAGAATACCGAGCCCAGGGACACGAAAAGGCTGTGGTGCGATTTTCACGGCCTCGGATGCAGATGCGTTGCAGCAGAATATTACACCGGCGCCCTTGCCCATCTCCAATATCCCTGACCCTCACTCTTCCAACGCTTCACAGCCCGCCCCGCCCTCTGCGACCTATGATGATCCAGATTCTGACGACGACGATTCCGACGATGACGAGGAGTTGGCTGAAGGAGTTGGGAAGGTCGTAGAATTTTACGCAAATCTATCCATGTAGCGATGCAGTGGCACCAATGTTCGCGGACTATGTATCTAGCGCAGATCTAGCGAGTTTCAAATTATTACATTGCAGCATGTGTTAAATGGCACGGGTGTATTCCGGGTGTATTCTGGTGTATTCTGGTTGCAAAAACAAAAAAAAAAAACAAGAAACTGTGAGATGCTAGGCTAGACGACCCTGCAGCAACTCATGTCTCACACTGGGCCCAGTAAAGCATAACTCCCACAGCATTATATAAGAAATATGCTGATAATATTTTGAGAATTATTAATATAAGTCTTGAGATTTATTAAAAACTTATTTTTTATAAAATTTTTTTAGAGTTATAATATATCTACCATACTTCTACAGTAAGTTCCAGAGGGTAGTATGATATCTTGAGAGTGTGACAAGTTGTCACAGTGTAAGTCTTCCATCATTTCACCAAGAATTATGGAAAATTTATAATACAAATATATTATTATAATTTTCTTTGGCTATATACTGGATTTACACTATAGATATGGGATTATATATGTCTTGCACTGCATAGGCCTTACAATCAAGATATCTGCAGAAATAATATAATAGAATTATAAAAAAACACATGCAATTTTATACTGATCTGAACAATACCATTACAGTTCTAGAAGAATGTTGAAAGTTGATTTGCATAGTTTCAGTGATCTATCCATGAGTAAGTGAGATAGTATCCTCATACTCCCACAGAAGTATTGAATGTCAGTTTGCATGATTCCACAGATACATTTAAAAGTGGTTTACATAGTATCAACATAAATTACCGTGACTATACCTCTAGAGGAGTATTGAATGATGGTTTACATAGTCCTAGAATTATATTCAAAAGTGATTTATAAAATCATTATAATTTTAGAGAAGCATTAATATTGAATTTTCAGAAGTTCAGAGTGGTATTCAACATAGTTTGCATAATCCCACAGAAGTATGGATATATGTTCATGTGAGCATAATTCAAGAAAAATATTGATTTTGATTTACCATAGGTCCAGTGCAGTATTGAACATTAGTTTGCATGGTTCCAGGATAATACTCAAAAGTTGCAAGCAGCAGCTCACATCACATGACATCAGCTGGTAGCAGCTAGCATCAGCTGACATCAGCTAGTAGCAGCTAGCAGCAGCAGACATCAGCTATGAGGAGCTAGCAGCAGCTATAAGCAGCTCACATCACATAGTAGCAGCTGACATTAGCTGGCATCATCTGGCAGTAGCTAGCACCAGCTGGCACCATACAGCATCAGCTAGGTGTAGCTAGCATCAACTCACAGCATCTATCAGCAGCTCACATCATATGACAGCAGTTGACATCAGCTGGGAGCAGCTGACACCAGCTCATAGTATCTACCAGCAGCTCACATCATATGGCAGCAGCTTGCAGCCCCTAGCATCAGTTGACATTAGCTAGCAATAGCTACAAGCAGCTAACACCAGCTCACAAGATCTACAAGTGGCTCACACCATATAGCAGCACCTCACACCAGCTAGTAGCAGCTAGGAGCAGCTGGCACCAGCTCATAGCATCTACCAGCAGCTCATATCACATAGCAGCAGCTCACACCAGCTAGGAGCAGCTAGTACCAGCTGGCAGTAGCTAGCATCAGTTAACATCAGCTAGCAGTAGCTACAAGCAGCTGACATCATCTGACATCAGCTAGCATCCAGCTTATATCACATGGCAGCAGCTCACATCATCTAGGAGCAGCTGGCATCAGTTGACATCAGCTAGCAGCAGCTACAAGCAGCTGCCATCAGCTGATATCAGCTAGGAGCAGATAACATCAGCTGACATTAGCTAGAAGCAGCTGGCATTAGCTCAGAGCATCTACTAGTAACTCAAATAGCAGCAGCTGACATCTGCTCACAGCATCTACCAGTAGCTGACATTATCTGGCATCAGCTAGCATTAGCTGACAACAGCTCATAGCATCTACTAGTAGCTCATATTATATAGCAGCAGCTGACATCAGCTCACAGCATCTACCAGCAGCTGACATTATATGGCATTAGCTAGCAACAGCTGATATTAGCTCATAACATCGATCAGTTGCTCACATTATGTCACATCAGCTAGCATCAGCTGACATCAGCTCACAACATCTACCTCCAGCCATCACATCACAGCATCTATGAGCAGCTCACTATATCTAGCAGTAGCTACATTAGTTTAGCATGAAATGGAAACAGATGACATCAGCTCGCATGAGCTAGGAGCAGATAACATCAGCTGGTATAAGCTCACAGCACATCTACAAGTAGCTCACATTAGCTGGCATCAGCTGGCATTAGCTAGGAGCAGCTGACATTAGCTCACAGCATCTACTAGTAGCTCACATCATATAGCAGCAGCTGACATCAGCTAGGGTTAGCTATGAGCAGCTGACATCAGCTCACAGCATCTACCAGCAGCAGACATTATCTGGCATCAGCTAGCAACAGCTGACATCAGCTTATAACATCTATCAGTAGCTCACATTATGTGGCATTAGCTAGCATCAGCTGAGATTAGCTCACAGCATCTACTAGTAGCTCACATCATATAGCAGCAGCTGACATCAGCTAGGGTTAGCTATGAGCAGCTGACATCAGCTCACAGCATCTACCAGCAGCAGACATTATCTGGCATCAGCTAGCAACAGCTGACATTAGCTTATAACATCTATTAGTAGCTCACATTATGTGGCATTAGCTAGCATCAGCTGACATTAGCTCACAACATCTACTAGTAGCTCACATTATATAGCAGCAGCTAATATCAGCTAGGATTAGCTATGAGCAGCTACAAGTAGCTGGCATCAGCTCACAGCATCTACCAGCAACTCACATCACATGACAGCAGCTCACATCAGCTGGCTTCAACTAGCATTAGCTATGAGCAGCTAGCATCAGCTAGCATTAAACCATGTAGCATCAGCTAGTGGCAACTCACAGCATCTACTAGTAGCTCACACCATATAGTAGCAGCTAACATTAGCTGGCATCAGCTGGCATCATATAGCATCAGCTAGTATTATCTAGCAGCTGCTGAGACCATCTAGGAGTAGCTGACAACATTATCTACTAGTAGCTAACATCAGCTAGCATTAGCGAGGAGTAGATGGCACCAGCCAGCAGCTCACAGCATTCACCAGCAGCTCATATTAGCAGCAGCTGGCAACATCTGGGAGTAGCTTACAGCATCTACCAGCAGCTCATATTATCTAGTAGTAGCTGGCATCAGCTGTCATGAGCTAGAAGCAGATAGCATTAGCTTTGAGCAGCTACAAGCAGCCGGCATCAGCTCATAGCATCTACCAGCAGCTCACACTATATAACAGCAGCTAGGAGCAGCTGGCATTATCTAGCAGTAGCTGACATCAGCTGGTATCAGCTAGGAGCAGCTGATATTAGCTAACAGCATCTACCAGCAGCTGACATCAGCTGGCATCATCTGGCAGTAGCTGGCTTCAACTAGCATCAGCTTCAAGCAGCTAGCATTAGCTAGTATCAAATCATATAGCATCAGCTAGCAGCAGCTCACAGCATCTGCCAGCAGCTCAGGTCAGATAGCAGTAGCTAGGAATAGCTAGCTTCATCTAGAAGCAGCTGGCAGTAGCTAGCATCATCTTGCAGTAGCTGACAACAGCTGACAACAGCTTACATCATCTAGCATCAGCTTATATTTATTAACAGCTTGTATTATGTAGTATCAGCCAATATCAGCCAGCTTTATCTAGCCCTAGCTCATATCAAATAGCAATAGCCCATGTATCAACCTTAGACAGCTGCTAGCATTTGCTCAAATTATCCAGCACTATCCAGTAGCTGATGTCAGCTGCTGCCACCTGCTATATGATATGGACTCCTGATAGATGATGTGAGCTGCTGCTGTCTAATGCCAGCTGATGTTAGCTGCTACTGTTGCTTTGAGTGGCTGCTAGCTGATGCTACATGATTTGATTCTAGCTAATGCTAGCTGCTCATAGATAATGCTAGTGGAAGCTAGCTGATGTCAGCTGCCACCATATACTGTGAGCTGCTGGTAAATGCTGTGAGCTGATGTCAGCTGCTTGTAGCTAATCCTAGCTGATGTCAGCTGCTGCTATATAATATGAGCTACTAGTAGATATTATGAGCTGTTGTCAGCTAATGCTAGCTGATGCCAGATAATGTCAGCTACTGGTAGATGCTGTGAGCAGATGTCAGCTGCTGCTATATGGTTTGAGCTACTAGTAGATGCTCTGAGCTAATGCCAGCTGCTTCTAGCTAATGTCAGCTGATGTTATCCGCTCCTAGCTGAAATCAGCTGATGTCAGCTGCTTGTAGCTGCTGCTAGCTGATGTTAACTGATGCCAGCTGCTCCTAGATGATGTGAGCTGCTGCCATGTGATATAAGCTGGATGCTAGCTGATGTCAGATGATGTCAGCTGCTTGTAGCTACTGCTAGCTGATGTTAACTGATGCTAGCTACTGCCAGCTGGTACTAGCTGCTCCTAGCTGGTGTGAGCTGCTGCTATGTGATATGAGCTGCTGGTAGATGCTATGAGCTGGTGCCAGCTGCTCCTAGCTGCTACTAGCTGGTGTGAGGTGCTGCTATATGGTGTGAGCCACTTGTAGATCTTGTGAGCTGGTGTTAGCTGCTTGTAGCTATTGCTAGCTAATGTCAACTGATGCTAGGGGCTGCAAGCTGCTGCCATATGATGTGAGCTGCTGGTAGATACTATGAGCTGGTGTCAGCTGCTCCCAGCTGCTCCCAGCTGATGCCAGCTGATGTCAACTGCTGTCATATGATGTGAGCTGCTGATAGATGCTGTGAGTTGATGCTAGCTACACCTAGCTGATGCTGTATGGTGCCAGCTGGTGCTAGCTACTGCCAGATGATGCCAGCTAATGTCAGCTGCTACTATGTGATGTGAGCTGCTTATAGCTGCTGCTAGCTCCTCATAGCTGATGTCTGCTGCTGCTAGCTGCTACTAGCTGATGTCAGCTGATGCTAGCTGCTACCAGCTGGTACTAGCTGCTCCTAGCTGGTGTGAGCTGCTGCTATGTGATATGAGCTGCTGGTAGATGCTATGAGCTGGTGCCAGCTGCTCCTAGCTGCTACTAGCTGGTGTGAGGTGCTGCTATATGGTGTGAGCCACTTGTAGATCTTGTGAGCTGGTGTTAGCTGCTTGTAGCTATTGCTAGCTAATGTCAACTGATGCTAGGGGCTGCAAGCTGCTGCCATATGATGTGAGCTGCTGGTAGATACTATGAGCTGGTGTCAGCTGCTCCCAGCTGCTCCCAGCTGATGCCAGCTGATGTCAACTGCTGTCATATGATGTGAGCTGCTGATAGATGCTGTGAGTTGATGCTAGCTACACCTAGCTGATGCTGTATGGTGCCAGCTGGTGCTAGCTACTGCCAGATGATGCCAGCTAATGTCAGCTGCTACTATGTGATGTGAGCTGCTTATAGCTGCTGCTAGCTCCTCATAGCTGATGTCTGCTGCTGCTAGCTGCTACTAGCTGATGTCAGCTGATGCTAGCTGCTACCAGCTGATGTCATGTGATGTGAGCTGCTGCTTGCAACTTTTGAGTATTATCCTGGAACCATGCAAACTAATGTTCAATACTGCACTGGACCTATGGTAAATCAAAATCAATATTTTTCTTGAATTATGCTCACATGAACATATATCCATACTTCTGTGGGGTTATGCAAACTATGTTGAATACCACTCTGAACTTCTGAAAATTCAATATTAATGCTTCTCTAAAATTATAATGATTTTATAAATCACTTTTGAATATAATTCTAGGACTATGTAAACCATCATTCAATACTCCTCTAGAGGTATAGTCACGGTAATTTATGTTGATACTATGTAAACCACTTTTAAATGTATCTGTGGAATCATGCAAACTGACATTCAATACTTCTGTGGGAGTATGAGGATACTATCTCACTTACTCATGGATAGATCACTGAAACTATGCAAATCAACTTTCAACATTCTTCTAGAACTGTAATGGTATTGTTCAGATCAGTATAAAATTGCATGTGTTTTTTTATAATTCTATTATATTATTTCTGCAGATATCTTGATTGTAAGGCCTATGCAGTGCAAGACATATATAATCCCATATCTATAGTGTAAATCCAGTATATAGCCAAAGAAAATTATAATAATATATTTGTATTATAAATTTTCCATAATTCTTGGTGAAATGATGGAAGACTTACACTGTGACAACTTGTCACACTCTCAAGATATCATACTACCCTCTGGAACTTACTGTAGAAGTATGGTAGATATATTATAACTCTAAAAAAATTTTATAAAAAATAAGTTTTTAATAAATCTCAAGACTTATATTAATAATTCTCAAAATATTATCAGCATATTTCTTATATAATGCTGTGGGAGTTATGCTTTACTGGGCCCAGTGTCAACAGCGGGGGTTGTGTATCTATGCAGCCTGTGCGGGTGGGTTATGCAGTAGGGGGCCCACTGCCCCGCAGCTCTGAACGCCGAAGCTTCTCCTTCTTCGCCAAGGCAGCTCGGTTCACAGCACAATAACGCGACTGGGCTTCACGATGTAGCGCACGTGCACGTTCTTGAACGTCGAGGGGGCTTTGCTGCAGCTCATGTTTTTTCCTACGAGTGTCAATGAGATATAGGAGAATAGGATATGATACAACGAAGTGTAGATATAACAGACCTTTCATTATTGCTTTTTGCCTGGCTCAGGCACGATTCACGATTCCTGTCGTAGTGTCAACAACTAGCTGTGCACGACTTGATACTGCACATACCTCTGATAATAAGCACACGACAATTCCCGCTTGCGAACGATCTTTCGACAAAAGTTTCGATAGGCGATAATTTTGGCAATGTCGTTTGGGTGGGTACCTTCTGCCAGCAACTGAGCAGTCTCCTCCTCTTCAGAGGGCTGTATCTTCAAAGCTTCAGGAACCTTCTGGCGCCTCATACTTAACTATTGACAGGTGGTGTGATTAGTAGTGACATTAACTGAGTAGTAAAGAGTGGTTGGGCACATACATGAACATGCACATTGATCTGGGAAAAAGAAAGGCAGGAGTCAAAGGTCAAGAGCTTCGCCGGGCTGAGCAGACTGGTCACCTGACTACAGAGTCTCGAAAAATGGATCTTTAGCGCTGGGATGAAGATCACCACGGTTTCGTCCTACTTCACATAAAATTCCAGGTAATCGGGGCTCTCTGAGCTTTGCTTTTGTTATAAATATCAAGAGATACAATGAAAGAACAATCTGAACACGTCGCGTCCCTGATCGGCTCGAAATTGCGGGCAATAAACATCGTTTCATTGCTTGTTCCAAAAAGTGATGTCTACTATCTATGCATGGGACTCAAGAAAATATGTGCAAATGACGACCTAGACAAGAAAAATGATCACCAACTGTACCCAAACTCCTTCATAGTTGAGAACAAGCCCAATCCCATTGCCCATCGTGCGTGCTTCCTAGACCGTTCTGCAGCTGCGGCCTCCTCGTCAAGTGTGAACGCAAAGCTCTCTTCATTTTGAAACCCGTGGTCCACCCAGCGGAAAAGTCCTCCAGCACTATACTGAGTGAAGGAGTATCGCTGCTCATTGTGCTGTACAAGGGTGTTGGAATGGCGACAGACTGCGGAGGGCAGTAGGATGAGACAGCCTGGTGGGAACTCAATCACCAGTTTCAAATCCCAGAGTATCAGATGGCCGCCTTTCTTGTAGTTGTAGTGGCCGAGCGACCATACCCCGCAAAGTCCAAAAGGAAGGTTGTTGAAATCCTTATGCTCGCGGCATACAGTGCGGGGGCCAAAGTTGATGGTAGCCGCGGAAAAGACGCTGTTCTTGAATAGACGGACCAGTGAGGAATCACTTGCAAGCAGTCGGTCAAGATGATCGGAGTAGTAATCAAAGAGGCGTGGGGCCCAATTTTTGAAGGCAACTGTAAAGTCGTTGAGTGGGATTACGTGCTCGATAATGTGGGCGGTTGTAGACAAACCATTGGCAAATCCCGAGAGCCTCTGGAAAGCCCAGTGGCTAGTAAGTCGGCCAAGTGCCTTTGTGTTTGCTTTGTTATGTACCAGGTTGCCAGGTTGCTGGAAATTTATCAGAGTTGTGACGCAACAGAGTAGTGAGATGAAGACCCACCATTTGCCCTCCGCCGTAAGAGATACCCGTGGAAAGAGCAGGAAAAGAGCCTCATCAATGTGAACATTGTTTCTGATTGAAGCGACACTTCTTTCGTTCAGTTTTGATAGCATCGGCGGCGGCAGTGGCGCAGGTGTCCCAGTCTGGATCGTCGGGCCTCCCAACGGAAATAGTGAAACTTCGACCTTCTTTATCAATCAGAGGTATAGCTTTCCTAATACCTTTGATCAGTATTGGGGAATATATTGTGCTGAATGAATACCCCACCTTCCCTTCCATTCCACTAATCGAAAATTGAAGATAGAGCCCGGCCCGACAACCTCTCGCAGCCAATAATCCCTCTCCCCACCCTCAAGCCCCGCATCACATAAGCCCACATAGCTGGTGGAGGCGACCCGAGCCTGATTTTTCATGGAGTAGGTGCTTGGCATAGGTTCCGCGTGGTGCACATGTTTCTGTTTGATGCGTGGGCGCACAGTGTAATCAGCTGCAGTTTTATTCGCGGCCTTCGCAATGCAGGCCTTTTTCCTTTGTGCTTTGCTCTGTTTTTTACTATGGTTACTGTGACTTCTTTTGTTGTTTGAACAGGGGTTATGATTATTCTCAGATACAGAAGTAGGCACGGGGTCACGTAGTATAGAAAATGTAGAGGAAACTGAGCAACAAGAAAGTGGGGAGGATGCTCGTGATGTGGGAAGTGAAGTTAGAGGAGATGGCGTGGGGCTAACTCCAGCCTGTGGGTCGGACGATAGGGGAGCGTTGTCAAAAAAGTCCCGCAGGCCCTCGTCTTCTACGGCGGCGTGGAGCGCGGTGTCGAACGCGAACAATGATTCATCGGGCTGGATGGCCTCAACGACATTGAGGGACACTCCAGAACCTGCAATGTTGGTCAGTATGCGTTCGTTACGAAGAGGGAGTCGTTTAAGTGTAGGAGAGATGTTTTGTGTGTGTATTACAGTTGGCCGCCGCCTGACGATGCGCCGTTCCTTTGTATTCCCGTGGATCGAGTATTCAAAGGTGGTGGCGCAAAGCTTCGGTCGGCAGCATGCCGTGGAGGAGTGGGGGGATGTGGCCTCTTGGCCTTGCGAGGCGCTGCTCCTCTGTATTCCCGTGGCTCGAGTATTCAGAGGCGGCAGCGCAGCACTTGGCTTCAAGGTGGGTGGGGTTTTTGAGAACATTACTTACCTTGAGGCAATCTCAGCTTGATTTTCATGGGTTGAATGTTGAACGTACGGGTTGTGGTGGTTGAACATTGAGAAGATAGCGCCCAAATGACAGCGCCCAAAGTTTTCTGATGGAAGGGGGCGTGATCACAACCGACCGCGTGACACGTGTTCCGCGGAGTGGAAATTGAACTCATTTCCAAACATTCAAGAATAATCAAGATCGTATGGGCGGGACTCAGTCATTCTTATCCAGTTCTTTCCTGCTTACCATTCCACCATGATTTTACCTGGCCGGCGCTATGTTGTGCTTGGATCGAGCTCGATAGACCTTGTATTGGGCAAAAGGAAACCCGTTAAGCAGAAGCCAGGTGTTTTTTCAGAGATGTAGGTATATCCGGCCTTCGATAACACATCATGTTCTGAGCTGTTCACAGGCAGTGGAGGCCTAACGGATACAGCTGTCCTCCCCTCCCAATTGTTCTGCAATGTGACAATGACACCCAGGCCAATTTCATCTTCGAGAAGCTTCAGCCATGGGTTCAAGAGCATTACATGTTGAAACCTTCGGATTTCGTTGACGACATGTTCAAGCTGCAAGCCTTTGACGAGGTATGTGCCAGGATGAATCAAAGAGAGGGGATGTTCTGGGTGGTGAAGCTGGGGAAGAGCCCTGGATTGTATTTCAGCGGGTACGTCGTATTCATTTCCTACGGAAACTCAAACTTGGTGCTCATTATACCCATAGTTTGGAGGCAATTAAAACTGTTGATGCTTCGAAGCCGTTGTACCAACGCGCTTTTGCGTTCTCATCATTCCAGGAAGCTATGTACTGTGCCCTGTCTGCTGGCAGCAATCCCCCGTCAGTTCTACATGACTACAACCCAGGACAAGACCCAGAATTGGCAGAGTCGCTTCGTAGAAGGTTCGCAAATCCTCCGAGCAATGAGCGTGATCCAAGTCCTGAGCTGAGTCCTGAGCCGACCCCGGGCCCCTGTAACATACGAAGCCCCAAGACTCCTCGTAGGAATGAACCTACAACACCTCGCATCCAACCTTCTTCCCCCCACCTTCCACACACTCCCAGCAGGCAGCATGATGCCCTTAGAGCTTTCCCATCTCCTGCTCGAACTGTCGCCGCACCCATGTACCTGCAATCTCCTCGTCGCTTCTTATCGCCTTCTGCATCGCCTGCCCGCATCAATGTCATCAATGTTTCTCCGGTGGTAGATTTTGGGTGTAAGTTTGATCCTGCAGGGTTGCAACAATTTGTTATTGATGTAGCGATTATTCAGCCCCTCATCGCACCCAAGACAGCGGGTTTGATTGGTTGAACCACTATCTCAACTGCCATAATTTCACGTCTGAGCAGGGTGAATATATTACTAACTTGCTAGATAGCGGAGTAACAAAGGAAGGGTTTGTCGATCGAGTTGCAAGCAGTGGTATAATGAGTGCAGGTGCTGCTATGTTCTTGTGGGATTTGATTTAAAGAAATTATTTGATTTATATTTTGTTGGAAATTTCATTTTTTTGCAGGCGATTATCATGCCCACCCCTTGTGCTAAAGTTGCGGAGTTGAAACCACTTACATTATCCCCACCGCCCACCCTCTTCCTCCATGGTCGCGAAGAAAAGCAGCCGTGCTGAAAATTTTGAACGCCTCCTCAGCGCTGCTCGCAAGCGAGGCACGAGTACTCGTCGCCCTTGGCGCCATCGCTCTCGCCGGCTAGGCATCAAGCTCACCCATGTAGAGAAGGCAAGGCGGAAGGCCAACCGTGCTGTTGAGCGAGAGATGTACTGCGAGGGTATTCTTGACATTCAAAAGATGATATATGACCAAGCCGCCCTCCTTCGAGAAAAGGTAGGGAAGCACAGCGTGACCCACATAGTTGAGGACATAATGCAGTCCCACCACCGTGCAAAGACCAAGAAGAAGGCCGGACGATTTAACGCGTTCGTACGTGTTGAGATGAGACGCGCGTGAACAACGGTACGACCTTTGGTTGCATCTTTCTGGACCTGGCTGATCTCGTTGCAGAGCTTCCTGAAGGAGCAACTCATTATAAAGTCAATGAATGTATGGGGGAAATTGCGGAAAAGTGGGGCGCGATGTCTGCAGCGGAGTGCGTCGATGCAACTGAGGCGGCTCTTAAAGAGCTTGAGGACGATCGCCAGAATAAGGAGTGGGAAACGCATAACGTCCCAATAAGCTCATTCCATGACACCCGCGCAACTTTGGATTCTGTCAAAGAGGAGGTCAGTCGTGCACTCTGCAACCACGAACCCGCACTGATGGTACTCTAGCTTACCAAGCTGCAAGTCCGCACGGGCACAGAGGTAGTTATGCTCGCCGTGCGCTCCTCAAGTGATCATTTCACCCCGCCAGAGGCCTTCGCAACTAGCGACCGTGCCAAAGAATTCTTCAACCTGGCGTTCAAGCAGCCGCTCTCTGAGGTAGCGGTTAGCGGTTAGGTTCGAGGGTTACATGATTTCTGGTATTGAGGGTAAGTCGTCTCTCAACGGGGTTTGAAGTTGATCATTTTGATGTGTGCAGGCGTAGCGCGGAACTACACTGAGAGGCTCCTTGAAAGAAAACATGAGCTCAAAGATTTGATCATGCACAAGCTTCGTATGTATTTCATCCCATCAGATATACCTAGTAACTGATCATTAGCTCAAGAGGACTGCGCGGTGTTGCGTCAAAAAGCCTTTCAGTACTGAAATCTATCAGATTGAAGTAAAAATGGAATGTTCAAGCATTGGAAACTGAACATAAAGGACTAGAGTCACCCCAGACTGCTAGTTAAGACATGAAACATACTTGTAATCACAATGCCTAAGTGTAGTGTTTGCTACAGTACTAAATCTGGTGCTAAGCAACTGTGACCAATGGGTTATACAAAGAGATACTAGTTATGCCTCTCCAGATGTGTTGGAATTCCAATGTTCCATACTAGATTGAGTTGGTCAGACCCACCCTCTAATAACTAGAGACTCTACCAAGTGTTGTTGACTGTAATCCAAGGGGTTGATGGATTTTCACTTCAATTGAACAACTATCTAAGTCCTTTGGGCTGATCAAAAGTCCAGCTGGTCTTGCTAACTAAGTTGGCACTATAAGATTGAATGCTGAGAATATGGGCAATCTTGAAGATTGTATTACCAGAGAAATATTTGTACATTGAGTACTATGTGAACATAATGTCACTAAGAGAAACTGCCAATCTGTGTAATAATGGAGAAGTAGATTCAAAGTTACATCTGCACAAATGAGTTAGATACTCAATACTCATGATGGAAGGAGTTAGATACTGAAAATGAGTATCTCTCTGGATCTGAGTATCTATCTGAAATTCAGTAACCCTCTGAAATTGATAAAAGACAAAGGCACTCTAATTGGAGGTCTTAGACAAAACTATAGGATAGAATACTGTCCTAGAAGAAGCTGAGAGCTATCCTAAACAAGAGATATAACCTGAGTACAAATCTGACCAAAAAGAGATGTATAGGGGTAAAACTTGAAATAAACAGCTACTGTACCTTACTGTGGCTGATAGAAACAATGAAGCATGGTCTAGATAAGCTCTAGAGCTTCTACACAACTCCTAATGCTGCCCTAGTAGAGGAGAATGTGCCAATTTTGGAGAAACTTATAGGGGACCAGATTTGCAATGCACTGAGGAGAATGTCACCCGTCATGATACTGGTTGCTATTTACATGTTCTGGACCTTTATTTAGATACCCTGGGTACGCCCTAACACACCTAGAACATGGACAAAGCGATATATTTCTGTTTTTATACCAATCTATACCCAAAGTTCCTACTTTTTGACTATCTAACTGGAAAATTACCTAGAAAACTACCTAAAAAGAATCCAATCTCTGCTCAATTGATACTTACTTACTTTTGACTCATTTACTGTTCAGATTACTCTTTTAATTTCGAGATATATGTTTGATTTTATGATTTAGTATATATAGCTTACAGAGTATCTATTTAGATTTTCTTAAGCAAGTACTGCCCAAAGCTACAAGCCAAAGCAGGAAACCCTTCTTAGACGGAATATAGCCTGGCTCTTTAGAGTTCAGTTCGAGAAATATCCAGTTGTGAAAACTTCTGTAAAGTCCCTTGTGGCAGATAAATTGAAAGAGATACTGAATCTTTGCTGAAACTGCTGTTCTGCCTGTGCTGAATCTGCCTGCTGAAACTGTCTGTGCTGCATCTGAGACTGTTCCCTGCATTGTCTGACCATTGGATTGAGTTTAAACATCGAGATTGATTGTCCTGAATCCCTCCTGAACCCTGAAAACCACCCTTACCTTCTGTCTGAATCTTGTGTTTTGAGATATCCTCTGCCATTTTTCACCCAGATTGAGATAAAGACATCTGTAACCCTGCAGATTTGAAGTTCAATTGTTGCGTCTAACTGTGCGGAATCTCTGACAACGCCAGTCACACCTCACCATACATCATTCTTGATTTGAGTTGGATTGTGCTCATTTGAGTATCTCTCTCGTTCATTTCATAGTCACTACATCTGGAGCCCACCGCGAGGGGTGGCTTTAGACTTGATAATTGAACTATCTGTGTATTTACACGTGTCTGGAAATAAATCTGGACTTTTTCTGTGTTGAACTTTGACCTGTTCCTCACTTAGCAACAATTTCCTTGAAGTTGTTGAACCATCTATAAGTTTTATAACTTAGAGTTTGCTTGTCAAAATTAGCAGCTCACAGAGAAACACACGTCCTAGAAAGACTAAGAATTCTGAGAGAGCTGGAACAGAAGAATTGTCACTGAACCAGTCATCCAGAAGGAAAAGTTCCAAAGGAAAAGAGAAAGAAGTCATACCTGAACCAGATTCAAGTCCACTCTCGTCTCTTTCGTCCCTAAGTACTATTCCTGAACGGAATACACCTCCAGATTTATCTGAACTCTCAGCTAGATACAAGAAAAATAAGAGGAACTTTGTCAACAGTCCTCAATATTTTGCCTTGACACATAAAAGAATCCCTGTTAAAATAATAAGGAACCCGAGAAACAATATGTCTACTCATGACAATACTACTGGGAATGAAGCTCCCCAACAACAAGGACCTATCCAAGGACCTGTTGAAATGGAAGAGATCTTCATTTTTGGAAATGCAACAGGAATGCAGATTCCTGTTCCTGCAGCTAAAGAGTTGCAAAATGAGAAACTACCTAAAGTCTCTAAGCAGGCTCCCATCTTTGATAAGAAACATCCATCTGAATTGGTTGCATGGTTGGCAGAGCTAGAAGGCATCTTTGTGTCAACCGGAACTAAAACAGATGCGGCTAAAGTAATGTTGGCTCTCAGATATATGAAGTTCCATACCCGTGAAGAGTTTCAACGGCTTCAAGCTGTTAAAGATTTAGATTGGGACGCTTTCAAAGAGGCATTAATGAAAAATTTCCCTGAATCTGCAGATAGAGGACTGGGATCTAGACAAAGATTGTATGCTATCATTGATGCATATAAACTCATAGTGCTTGGTGCTATTCAGAAACTGATGGCATTTAAAAGAGAGTATGAGATTGAGTATGAGAAACTATCTTCTGGTACTACACCTGTAGTATCAAACTCAGAAGCTGTAGCTGGTTTCTTGAGTGCACTAGATGAACCCTTCAGAAGAAAACTTCTGGACCGTTTGGAAAACAAAGTGATCAATGGCCACTTACAAGTTCAGAGAGAGGATGACCCTTTTACTCTGAAAGATGTAATGTCTGAGGCTGAAAAACTCTGTTCTGTAAAAAGAGCAGGGGGATACAACTTTGGTTTATTCTTGAATGGTCCAAATCTGGCAGAAGGATACTCTAGGATACTCCCAACAACTGAGCAGAGTGCTACAAGGAAGTTATATGATCCTTACCAAGTAGCATCTACTGTGAAGTCAGAACCAGATCAGTGGGCAATGAAATTGTCTGCAACAGTGGATAGTCACCAGAACCAGTTTAACCAGATTAGACAAGCCCAGGAGACGAATCTGGCAGCTCTTGCAAAGCTATCTGAGACAGTTGCTAACTTGGCAAAAATGACCCAAGCAACTTCTAGCTCAGTTAGGATGAACATGAATGCTCCAAATTCCCAATCTGGACCTGGAATGAACTCTAATGGGCACAATAGTGTACAAAGATCGTCCCAGATGTCATCTGTGAATAATAATACTCATGCTGACTCCAATTGCTATATGTGTGATGAGCCTGGACATAGATCTATGGACTGTCCCCATCAACTTAGATTTATCAGGTTGGGGTGGATGATCAAAAATAGTGCTGGTAAATGGGCATTGAAAGATGGAGTATATTGGCCAAGAGCTGATCCATCTGATACTCGGTCTAAGAAAGAGAAGATTGAGGAAATTGCCAAAAGACATGGATGGGAACAACCTCCCCCTCATGTTGACCAGAACTTGTATGCTTTTGAAGATGAGGATTCTGCTATAGCAGGTCCCTCTCAAAGTAGTTCATTAGATGCTATCAACAGCCTTGTTGCTCAATTCAGTCAAGTTTGCAATACCTTGCAGAATCTGGCACCAGCAGCTAAACCTGAAACTAAGCAGATTCTGAAACGAGAAAACAACTCTGAGTCGAAAAACTAGAGTTTCCAAGGAAGGAGATTGGTGAAGAAGCTGTATATACTCAGAATCCTTCTCACAAAACAGGTCAATCTCCTGAGGAAAATAAACTTGTAAAGAAAAAGAGAGTTGAGGTGTTACTACCTACACTAAGACCATCTGAAAGGGAGAAATACAGACCCCCTGCTATGAGAAAAGAGCCTGTTCGTTTTGAACTACCCGTTGATTCTGACACTGAGGAGAGTGAATCTCCCTCTGAAAATAACAACGATACTGCACGGAGAGTATCTAACCGTCCGTTTGATCATGTAAAGGCAATAGATAGGCCACCTATACCAAAGGGAACACCTGTAGGAAGCCAGAACAAGTCAAATGAGACTGAAGGAGCTCAATCTGGAACTAAAGATGGAATGAATATTGACACAAGGAATGCTATTGTATACACAAAGCCTCCACGTAAATCTGAGCCTGATTTCAAGCTTAGAAACTCACTATTCAAACCGGGTCTAGCAGAAGAAATTGCAGACAAAATCTTTAGATCTGAGATAGATATAAGTAGTGGGGATCTCATTGCTATATCTCCGGCACTTCAGAAGATTATGCAGAGAAAATTGAAGAACAACAGAGTATATAAGCGTCCTGTAAAGGCTTTTGTTCATGAAGTAAGGGATGAAGATGATCCTGATGGTATTCTACCAGAAGAAGATGTCAATCTGGTACAGGCAAATTATATGGTCTTTATTGAAGATATGGCCTATGAAAGGGAAGATGTGTTTATTGTCCTAGATGAAGACACAGAAGACCTTAAGAAAGGCTCAGTGGTACACAAGGATGTTGTGGACCAGTATCAGAAAGATGTACCTCCAGATGAGAGGAACAAGATCATTATAGTAGCCAGCCAGACTGACAGTCTAAAGGCAATCTACCCAAAGATTAATCACTCTGATCAACAAGTTGAGACAGTAGTTGATAGTGGTTCTCAAATCGTGTCCATGGATACAAGAGTAGCTATTGGACTTGGTTTAAGATGGGACCCAGAGACTGTGATCCATATGCAAAGTGCAAATGGTCAATTACAGGCTACTAGGGGACTAGCAAGAAATGTACCATTTACCTTTGGGGAAATAACTATCTATATGCAGATCCACATAATAGATAAAGTGCCTTATGATGTTCTTTTGGGAAGACCATTTGATGTGTTGACAAGCAGTGTAGTCAGAAACTTTGAAACTGGAGAACAAGAGATCACCATTACAGATCCAAACAGTGGAATGAAGTGTACAATGGGAACATATGACAGAGGTAGAGGAATTAAGGTTAAACCTATTCCTGGTGAGCCAAAGCTTGTCCCTGAAACACAGAAATCTGCGAGTGTCCCTGTGAAAAATGAGGGAGGCTCTCAAAATTTTCATCGGACCTCAATGAACTGATAAGAGATCAGGGAGAGGTAGCTGTTTGTATTGAAATGGATGAAGATGGCAATGCCACAATTGCTGGATATAAGCTGCCAGACAATGAATTGTTTTCAGAACCTGAAAAGGCTGAGGCATTTGTGTTTGCAGCTGAGTCCAGCATAAGAGAAAAAGATATAGCCGCTGCAGACTCGGTTAGATCGTATTTAAATCGGTCTGTAGACTCAGAAAAGAAACAAGTGTTCTGTACCTGGCAAGAAAATTTAAATTTGAATTCAAAAGAGCACTTAGATACTCAGAATTCAGACTTAGATACTTGCACGGTACTTAATCACACTTCGGAACCTGCATCTGGAACTGAAAAGAGGATGGATAAGGGTAAAACGGTCAAAAGAGAACCTAAACCAGTCCAATCTTCAAGACCCAGATGGAGTAGAGATAAGAATGGCAACAAAATGGCCAGATTGGTGACTGTTTTGGCTTCTAGAAAGTACAAGCCAGTTGCTATTAAGGTCAAACCTGTTAAAGCTACCTTACCTGCGGAGTTCCGGATTGAAAGAAAAATAATTGGAGATCCGTTACAAGATATGCCTGAGTTACCTACTCATCCTCCAGATTTCACTCCTGGTGAGAAATACTCTCAAGAAAGAAAAGAAATTGTAGACAAGAATCATAATGAAGGATTCTTATGGCCTGAAGAGCTGAAGCTTGTACACCATCTTATGAAAGTCCAAGAGAAAGCATTTGCATGGGAAGCATCTGAAGGAGGAACCTTTAATACAGAGTTCTTTCCTCCAGTAAAGTTTCCAGTGTTACCACACACCCCTTGGGTAGAAAGGAATATTCCTATACCTCCAGGGATCTATGATCAAGTGTGTAAAATGATTAAGGACAAAATAGATGCTGGTGTATATGAGCCTTCTAGTTCATCCTATAGATCCAGATGGTTCTGTGTCTTAAAGAAAGATGGAAAAAGCTTAAGATTGGTCCATAGTTTAGAACCACTCAATAAAGTGACTATTCAACATTCAGGAATTCCTCCTGCAACTGCAGATATAGCTAGAAGCTTCTCTGGAAGAGCATGTTTGGGATTACTGGATATCTTTGTTGGGTATGATGAGAGGCTGGTTGATGAAAGTTCAAGAGATCTTACAACCTTTCAAACACCTTTTGGCCCACATAGATTAGTAAAGTTACCTATGGGTTGGACAAATTCTGTACCAATCTACCATGATGATGTTACATACATCTTCAGAGATGAAATTCCACATGTAACTAAACCTTACATTGATGATGTACCTGTAAAAGGGCCTGTCAGCAGATATGAAACTGCAGATGGAGGTTATGAAACTATCCCTGAAAATTCTGGCATCAGAAGATTTGTGTGGGAGTATCTGCAGAATATGAACAGAATTGTGCAAAGAATGAAACATGCTGGTGGTACCTTTGCAGGGACCAAAGCTTTCATCTGTGTAGCTGAAGGTGATGTTGTTGGACATCATGTCAGTTATGAAGGAGAAAAGCCAGTTGAAAGGCTAGCTGAAGTTGTCCTGACTTGTGATGCATCAAAATGGTCTGAGAAGAAAGATATCCGGTCATTTTTGGGCACTGCTGGTCATATGAGAATGTTCATAAAGGACTATGCCAAGAAAGCAAAACCTTTGACAATCTTAACTGGAGATGTGCCTTTTCAAATGGGTCCTGCAGAACTGGAAGCTGTAGAAATGATTAAAGATGGGATCAGAAATGCTCCGGCACTTCGTCCTATTGACTATGATTTAAGTACTGGAATCACCCTTTCAGTAGATACTTCCTGGATGGCAGTAGGTTTCCAGCTATATCAGAGAGACCCTGCAGATTCAAAGAAAAAGTTCTACAACTGGATGGGTTCCATTACTTTAAATGAAAGAGAAGCAAGGTTTTCTCAACCCAAGAGAGAACTATATGGCTTGATGTTGGCCTTACAACAAACATATTACCAGACATATGGATGTAGGGATCTTACTGTGGAAACAGATGCAAGCTATATTAAAGGAATGCTTGACAAAACCCAGTAGTGGTCCCAATGCAACTATAAACAGATGGATTGAAGAAATAAGGAAGTTCCACTTCACCTTGGTACACATCAAGGGCACTGAACATAAGGGACCAGATGGACTATCTAGACCACCTAGAGGAACCATACCAACTGAAAGAGCGGCATCTAGAGATCCGGATTCATTTGTTGATGAAGATGATGGTCTGCCAGTGAAATTCAGAATGGGAGATGGTGAATCTGAGGTACCCTTTGATTTTGAAGCCTTTAAAGATGAAATAGATACTCGATGTTAAGTACGTGCGGACTAGAGACGGTAAGAGTGCGAGGACCTCCGAGGAGGTCCGAGAGAAGGAGTTCGAAAGGAACAAGACAAGATAAACCAGGAGCTCCGAATTGCTCCGGCAACAAGACTTCACCCGGTAGGCAGTATTATTTCGATACTGCCCTCCGTGCTGCACCCGGATTGGAAGTCCGAGGAGAGATGAGAGTTCAGACGAGAAATTCAAGATAGTAGTCCGGAGACTAATTTGATTTAAAACTAAAGTATATACAGTATAAGCGTGAAGTATTTATATGAGTATTCTACCGGAGATACTCGGAGTAATAAAACAATAGTGTGAGAAGAATGAAACTAAAGAACAATAAGAACATGGAACGTCGGCGACGTTCGGATGTCCGGAGTGGAAAAGAATAATAAAAGCGAATAGGAAAGCGTGAATTTGTAAAGTGAACCATATGGAAAGATTGAATAGATGTCAGGAAGAAGAAATCAAAGAAGTTCTAGAAACCGGAGGTCTGACCCGGAGTTCCGGCGCATAGCCGTAACAGTATCTCCCTCTTAGGGTTCTTGCCCTCAAGAACCCTAAGTCCCAAGTCCCAAGTCCCAAGTCCCAAGTCCGACCCTGCCCCTCGGAGTGAGATGTGTCCGAATTTTCAACATCGACCAAATCCTGCCAAACAATGGATTGGTATAAAAGCCTAGCCTGCAAACCTCTAAGTTCCCCCCAACCCCGCACTCCTCAACCCCGTAAGCTCAACACAAAAATGCCAGCAACTCGAGCCAACACCCCCACGTTCGAAACTGAATACCCCCTTCCGGCACCATTCGGACGTCCGGAACCTGAACCCCGTGTAAAGCCTGCATTGCCTCGAAGGAAGACACCGGAGAATGCGGAGGAGTTTGATAGAATAAAATTGGCGATTGCCATGGGTAAGTTTTTTCTGTCCGCGGATGTCCGATACTCAATGTCCTTTTTAGTTGAACAGGAGGAGGATAGGGAGTGGGCCGAATACGACAAGGCAAAGAATGAGTGGACAGAGGAAGTCCGGAGGATTCAGGAGTGGCGTCAGGAGGCGCAAGAGAAGTGGAGGGCGGAGGAGCGAGAACGAAGGAGGAGAGAAGTTGAGGAAGCACAGAGAATTTTGGATGAGGAGAAACGGAGGGCCGAGGAGGAGAGTGAGGCGGAGGAGGAGAGGAAAGCCAGGAGGGCTATTGAGAAGGCCGAGGAAGCAAGGAGAAGGAAGGAGAAGAGGGACGGAAAGAGGAAAGCGCAAGAGGAACCGGAGGCCGGTGGGTCTCCTAAGAGAAAGAGAAAAAATGTGGTATCAGCGGTACGTGAACAAACATGAGTATTGGACTAGATTTATAACAAAATTTTAGTCTATTGTAATTTCAGATGGAGAAGAAGAAGAAGAGACCGGAGGTCCGAGCTCCCGACCCGCATGCCTGCAGTGTCGGGCACGACACTATCAATGTTCCGGGCGACCTCGGAACACAAAATCTACTTCCTGCGACGAATGCAGGAAGCAAAAATCAAGATGCTCGTTTTCGGAGCGAGTCGGCGCTCCGAGCACCTCCACCACTTCCCTATCTCCGGCTTCCCTCGAGCTGCTCATGCAGCAAAATGAAGAAATACTATCCCGGTTAGCTAGGTTAGAGAAGAAGGTCGAGGGACGAGCAGGAGAGCCTCGGGACTCCGCGGAGCTCTCCGACTTGGACTTGGTGAACCGGCGGATCGATGACGTTGACGCCGCCGTCTACTCAACTAGAGAAGAGGTCTCTAGTTGGGGTGTATTCTTGGCGGAACGGACCCGCGACTGGGCCCTTGCCTTGGGAATGGCAATGGGTGCCACGACTCCTGTTCAGGGGTCCTATATCATGAACCAGGCGATAATCAACGCCTCGATCCGGCTCGCCGAAATGGGCCGGGAATTACACTTTGCTTGGGAGCGCGACCAAGCAGAGCGATCGGATGCCCGTCCGGAGGTGCGAGAGCCGACGTTGCCTAGTGTCATGAACAGTAGGATGGTGCAAGGAGTACTGGGCGGAGAGGCCGCTCAGTTGACTGAGTTTTTTGAGCAGGTGGACGAGATCTGTACGGGGCTCCGAGAAGTACCGGCAGAGAGGATCAGAGAAGAAGAGGAAACGAATACTCGCTATACCGCGGAGGAGCGAAAGATGTTCGCTGAAAGGCGAAAAGAAATTGAAAGACGACGGGAAGAGCGAGGAGGTCCGAGTAGGACATGAATAGAGAAGGAGTTGTAGATAGAAAAGAAAAAGAACTTGTATATAATATGTCTTTTGTTTTGTTTTTCTTGATAGCTTTTGTTTTGTTTTGTATAAAGAAATGTCTGTTTTTTATAACGAGATAAGCGTGATAGAAAGAGAGAGAGCAAAAAGGATAGAGAGAAAGAAAGAAACACCAAGACCGTCAACGTCCGAGGACGTCCGATCAGATTGTCAACTTCGACAGAGGTCCAGGTTTGTCCGGATATCGGACATGGAACTCCTGGATGTAGTCTTCAGCTGTGAGTTCATCAGCTAAGACCCATGAAAATTCTTCATCCGTCCCTTCATAACCAAGCCATTGCACATAGTACAATAGCGGACACTTTCGGCGTCTCCGGTCCAGCTTGGAATCCAGTATCTGAGCAATCTCGTATTCAACTTCACCGTTGACCTCAACCGGCGGAGGCGGAGGTTGTGAACGGTTAGGAATGGTGTTGGGAGGTGCTGGTTCGAGTTGAGAGACATGGAATACTGGATGTACGGACCGGAGGTAGTCCGGAAGCTGTAGTGTATAAGCAAGGTTACTAGGTCGAGCTAGTATTTTGAATGGACCTAAATATTTCTCGGAAAATTTAGCTGTAGGACGAGTAGAACGAATGTGCTTAGCGTTAAGATATACTTCTGAGCCAATGGGCAATTCCGGAGCCGAGGACCTCCGCCGGTCAGCTTGTTCCTTGTAACGAGTCTGAGCGAGAGTAATCTCATCGCGTAGAAAAGCATGGAGCTCATCAAGGTTGACCACAAACTGTCGAGCCCGGTCGGATGCGAGGTCGTATTCCGGATGTATTGAAAGGTTTGGGTGATAACCTTTGTTGGCAAAGAAGGGTGAAATACCAGTGGAGCTGTTCGGAGCGTTATTGTAGGCAAACTCTGCAATGGCCAAGAGTTCATCCCAGTCATCCTGTTGGTAAGAGCAATAAATTCGGATGTACTGTTCCAGAGTTTGGTTAGCTCGTTCAGTTTGTCCATCAGCCTCCGGATGATAACCGGAGGTGTAATGAAGCTCCATCTGCAACGCTTTACCTAAAGCCCTAAAAAACTGCGAGACAAACTCGGAGCCCCGGTCGGAGGTGACATGCCGAGGAACACCGTGTTTGGAGAATACGTGAAGGACGAAAAGTTGAGCTAGCTGTTCGGAGGTTATGGTGTCAAAAGTAGGAATAAAAATGGCTTGCTTAGATGCCCTGTCTACCACGACTAGAATGGCTGTAAAGCCATGAGAGTTCGGAAGTTGTTCAATGAAGTCCATGGATATGGAATCCCAAGGACGTTCCGGAACTGGGAGAGGTTGCAGAAGACCATAAGGACGGTGTCTACGGCTCTTGTTGCGACCGCAAACAGTGCAGGATTGCACGTAGGACCGGACGAACTCTCGGATCCGAGGCCAGGTATACTGTCTTCGGATGACCTCGAGTGTCCGGTTCTGCCCAAAGTGTCCTGAAAGTGGGTGGTCATGGAAATATCGAAGTACCTGAAGCCGCAGGTCACCCGAGTCTGGAACATAGATGCGACCGTCGAGCCGGAGTTGTCCGGAGTTGTCTAAAGTCCAACGTTTGTTAGCATCATCATTGGCAAGTGACATACCTGCCTTGGACTCCGAGTCTGAAGCTAGTGATTCCCGGATCGACTGATGTAGTTTGTCGAGATCCATAATGATACTAGCGCGAAGGACCGGACCTTCTAGGAAAGTTGCTCGAAGTGAAGTCGATAGTTGTTCTTGGGTGAAAATCGGTTTCAGATTCTGTGGATTGACCGTAGCGTAAGTACTATCTCCCTCTTTTGGGTAGACGTCCCAACATCGAGTCAGAGCGTCAGGTTTTGCTCCGAGGCGCCCCGGTCGGAACCGGATTACCATATTAAAGTGAGACAAGTATTCACTCCATCTAACCTGTCGGCGCGTCAAGACCTTGGTAGTACTGAAGTACTCCAAGTTCTTATGATCTGTGACCACGTCGACCGGCGTTGCGGAGCCCTCCAAGTAATGCCGCCAGTGTTGGAAAGATTCAAAGATGGTGAGGAGCTCTTTGTCGTGGGTGTCGTAGTTGAGCTCGGCGGCATGAAGGGTCCGAGACAGGAATGCGACTGGATGGATTTCTCCATCGTCCATACGAAGTGAAAGAATTGCCGCTATAGCGTAGTCCGAGGCGTCCGTTTCCAGGACTATCTGTCGGTCAGGTTCCCAGTGAGTTAAAACAGGAGCAGAAAGAAAAGCAGATTTAAGTGAATCAAAAGAATGTTGACACTCCTCGGACCATTTCCAAGGAATACCTTTGCGAGTAAGACGAGTTAGTGGAACCACGATACCAGAATAATTGAAAATGAAACGGCGGTAGAAATTGCAGAAACCAAGGAAGGACTGAATGTCTTTGATGCGTCCCGGTCGAGGAAGGGGCCAATCAACGATGGCCTTAACCTTCTCCTCGGACATCCGAAGACCGTCCGGTGACAGAATGTAACCGAGGTATTCAACAGTTTCGGAGTCGAAGACACATTTGTTGGGATTGCAGAATAAGCCGTGCTTCCGGAGGCGTCGGAGAACCTCGCGGACATGTTTTCGATGGTCTGCTCGGTTGTCCGAATAGATTAGAACGTCGTCCAGGTAGACAATAACGTAGACATCTAGTAAGTCGGCAAATATTTCATTTACAAACTGTTGAAAAGCCGCCGGAGCATTGGTTAGTCCCTCGGGAATGACCTTCCATTCGTAAGAGCCGTATCTGGTGCGGAAAGCAGTTTTCCATTCGTCTCCCTCGGCAATCCGGACCAAGTGGTAAGCATGTCGAAGATCAAGCTTGGTATAGATTTTCGCCTTTTTAGGAGCGTCGAGGAGGTCGGAAATTAATGGTAAAGGATACCGGTCCTTGCGGGTAATCTTGTTCAAGCCACGAAAATCTACACAGAGACGGAGTGAGCCATTCTTTTTAGGAACAAACAATACCGGCGCTCCATGTTTAGATGAAGAGGTCGTAATGAATCCGTTGGCGAGATGCTTGTCCAAGAAAGCCCTAAGGGCCTCTAGTTCCTTCGCGGACAGTGGGTAAACACGTCCGAGAGGAGGTTCAGCACCGTCCTCTAAGTCGATTTTAAGGTCGTAAGGGCGGTACGGTGGTAAGACTTCTGAAAGACCTTCATCAAAAACGTCAGCAAAATCGTGATACTCTTCCGGTATTCCGGAGAGATCAACAGGTGAATGGATAGATGCTGCGTTACCAGTAACGGAGGCAACCGGACGTCCGTAGATCACAATGGGATCTTGTCCAGCTTCCTTGCAAGCCCGTATGAATGCTGCAGCACCAATAAAAGCAATATCCGGATCCGACGGGTCCGAAATTCTTGCTCCCATTTGCGTGACGGTTGGATATGAGTAGATGGGTTCAAAGGGAAAGTTTGCCTTCCGAGGACGAGAGGTAGGTGTCGGTGATGCGTCGATGGACGCGACCTCAACCGGAGTTGAAGATGCAGCCTGCGGAATGGGAGATGGAACTGTTTGATCAGTGTTTCGGAATGAAATAACTCCTGTGACCCAGTCAACCAACGGGTTGTAGCGGGTGAGAAAGTTGTATCCTAAAACAGCTTTACAAGACGAATCCAAAGAAGTGACAAAAAAGTCAAGAGACAAGGTCTCCCCGGAAGGAAATTGAACAGGTAAAGTAACAAGCTCCTCAATTAATGAAGAAGCGGTTGAACCATCAAGAAGGCGTAGTCGAACCGGAGGAACTGGAGTTACCGGAAGAAAATAATCATGAACAAATTTTGAATCGAGGAAACTATGAGAAGAACCAGAATCAAGTAACGTAGAAAATTTCAAAAATGAAGTAGACTGATTTTCGGGCTCCCTAACGAGGCCCTTGAGGCCCGAGGAGCTCCGATCGATACAAAGTGGTAATACAAGTGAATCAGAGTGGTGTAAAAGAGCGGACGCGTTGAGAGTAACCTCGGAGATGACACGATCGTGGCCAACGCAACCCAAATTTCGTGTCGAGGCATCTGGGCTGCGGACTATTTTTCCGACTCCTTTGGAGTCAGTTTGGGGTCCTCCGAAGTTACCTCCGAAGCTCGTCCACGAGCCTCGTTCAACTTCTTCCGCTTATCACAATTATCCATAGTATGATTACCTCCACAAAAGAAACATAACTTCAACTTCCGGCGCCTGTCCTTCTCCGCCTGCGTCAACTTCCCATCCTTCCCTAGCCTATCCGCGTATGGTTTTGGCGTGGTCGAAGAGGAATTTGTCTTGCCGGAGTTAGAACCGGAGCCAGAACCAGAACTAGATCCGGAGTTTCCGGAGTACGAGCGGTTGTTAGAGGAAGAGGAGGGCTTGTTGGGATTGCCACTCTTCTTCTTCTGCGAGCCAGATTGTGAAGTGGAGGAGCCACTTCCGGAGTTCCCGGAGCCTCCACCAGACGTCCGTTGTTCTCGCTGCTTTTCAGCAGAGCGAGCCCAGTAACGAGCATCGATCTTGGTGGCCTCTTTCCGGGTCCCCTGATAGGTTTTCGGATACTCGATCCGCATTAGTTCGTCCTTAATACGAGATGGCAAACCTTGATAATAGGCCCAACGTAAAGCAGCTTGATCCCAAAGAACCATCGCTGCGTAGGCTCCGAACTTTACATTGTAATTACGGATTCGATCCGTATCCCTCATTTTGAGCCCACTGAGGCGTTGCTCAGCCTCCGCTTCCATATCGTACTCTCCGAAATTTTCCATCAGCTCCTGCATGAAGGCCTGATAATTGACCATCCATGCCGGAGGATCGTCCGGATCCGGGTTCAGAAGCTCTGGCTGGAAATATTCCAGAGCCGATCCAGACAAATAGGAGAGCGCAAATGTGATCTTTCGATCGTCGGAGGAAAAATATTGAGGCCGATCGGAGTGGTGAAGGGCCAGAGAAATGATGAAATTTCGGAGCTTCCGCGGATCTGATCCATCGAAAACGTCCGGCTCCTTCAAGCGTGATTTGCTCTCCGGAGCCGCGGATGCCTGAGTGTTAAAAGCCCTAGCCATGTTAGTAAAACCAGCCATGCTAGTGGTAAGAAACTCCTGCATCATCCGCCTAAAATCTTCATCACCGGTGCCACCGGTACCCCCGGAAGGTCCTCCAGGACCCCCAGGTCCACCCGGTCCACCGCCACCATTTCCACCTGGTCCTCCAGGCCCGCCAGGTCCACCCGGACCTCCATGGCCTGGTCCACCACCACCATTACCTTCATCGCCTTCTCCAGGATCCCCACCATTACCTCCTATTCCTTCTGGCTGATCACCAGCCTCTCCTTCCGTCGCCGCTGCGATAATGTCATCGTCTTCGTCATTCTGCTCTTCAGGAGCAGTGTCGGACATGTCTTCATGTATCGGTAAAACTCCCGGCATTGTGGAAGTTTGACGAGTCGGAGTTACCGGAGGATTTCGAAAACCAGGCAAATGACCTGGTGAAAATAATGTTGATAAAACCGGAGGTTGTTGAGAAAGGCGTGAGCCTCGGCTTGGTGAGACGAATTTGCTTGCGCGAACTGAGTAAAGACCGGATCTCCGCCGCTCACGAAGAGCATTGGGATCGCGACCTTGGTAAAATGGTGCGTGAGACTGTGAAGCCTCAAGTAAGGGGTTTGTAGGATGTTGTGACATGATCAATAGCAGCACAGAGAAGAGTTTTAAATACTGTTAAGTACGTGCGGACTAGAGACGGTAAGAGTGCGAGGACCTCCGAGGAGGTCCGAGAGAAGGAGTTCGAAAGGAACAAGACAAGATAAACCAGGAGCTCCGAATTGCTCCGGCAACAAGACTTCACCCGGTAGGCAGTATTATTTCGATACTGCCCTCCGTGCTGCACCCGGATTGGAAGTCCGAGGAGAGATGAGAGTTCAGACGAGAAATTCAAGATAGTAGTCCGGAGACTAATTTGATTTAAAACTAAAGTATATACAGTATAAGCGTGAAGTATTTATATGAGTATTCTACCGGAGATACTCGGAGTAATAAAACAATAGTGTGAGAAGAATGAAACTAAAGAACAATAAGAACATGGAACGTCGGCGACGTTCGGATGTCCGGAGTGGAAAAGAATAATAAAAGCGAATAGGAAAGCGTGAATTTGTAAAGTGAACCATATGGAAAGATTGAATAGATGTCAGGAAGAAGAAATCAAAGAAGTTCTAGAAACCGGAGGTCTGACCCGGAGTTCCGGCGCATAGCCGTAACACTCGAGGTGGTTACTTGCAGGAAGTTGCAAAGTCAATAGACAACTTTGAGGACGATTTGCAAGAAGCTCTTGAAGAAGAACATCACTTGAATTCCATTAGAGAGCTGTTAGCAACTCAACATCCAGTATCTAACTCGATGTTGCAGTTTGCACAGACCTTGGTTATACCTGAAGGAGGTACTGAATGGAGACATGAACACCCATATAGAGAGGATCACAGATCTGCATCTACAAAGGAACTGGATGAACAACTAGACCT
Organism: Omphalotus guepiniiformis; assembly: GCA_028554645.1. Taxonomy (NCBI): domain Eukaryota; kingdom Fungi; phylum Basidiomycota; class Agaricomycetes; order Agaricales; family Omphalotaceae; genus Omphalotus; species Omphalotus guepiniiformis. The sequence continues at coordinate 2,295,141 of JAQOOI010000021.1, forward strand.
AATCAAAGATTGGTACCTGCAGGGCAATCAGCCTCTAGCTCACCTAGGTGAGACTGCTATGAAAAAGTTCATTTCCAGGGCTGTAAAGTTCTTTGTAGACAGAGATGGTAGACTCTATAGAAGGAATGATGATACAGGAGGCCAGCATAGACTGGTTGTGCCTAAAGAGAAAAGGATGTACATGATGCATGCTGCTCATGACCATCTGGGACATAAAGGAATGTTTGCAACAAAAGCTCTCATAGAGAAGCGTTTTTGGTGGCCAGATTTGAATGGAGATGTCAATTGGTTTGTCAAATCCTGCCAAATCTGCCAGAACCGAAAATTAGAATTGTTGAAGATTCCTCCCACTCTTACACACACTCCCTCCCTGTTTCAGAAGATTCATGTAGATGTGTTCAAAGTATCACCTCCAAGTAATGGTTGCAAGGATGTTGTACATGGCAGATGTGCACTCTCATCCTGGTCTGAGGGAAGAGCCTTAAGATCTGACAATGCTAGATCATTGGGAGAATGGTTCTTTGATGATATTATATGCAGATGGGGATGTCCTGATGAAGTAGTAACTGATAATGCACCCCAGATGCGAGCTATGCTTAAATGGCTAGAAGATAAATATGGAATTAAAGGAATTACTATATCTCCTTACAATTCCCAAGCAAATGGCAAGATTGAGAGAGCCCACTTTGACATTAGAACTGCCTTGGCAAAAGCTACAGGTGGAGATCTAAAGAGATGGTGGTGGTTTCTCAAACATGTCTTCTGGGCAGATAGAATTACAGCTAGAAAAGGACTTGGATGTTCACCATACTTCCTTGTTACTGGAGCTGAACCTATCCTACCCTTGGATATTGTTGAATCTACATGGTTAGTAAAACTTCCAGATAGAATCTTGACATAAGAGGAACTCATTGGCTATAGGGCACAAGCTCTAGCTAAGCATAGAACCCATGTGCAGGAGATGATATCTAGAATTGGTACAACCAAGAAAGAGACTCTTAGACAATATGAAGAAGAATACAGAAATGTTATCAGAGACTTTGATTTCAAACCTGGTACACTTATACAAGTCAGAAATACACAAGTTGAGAAGAACTTGGACAGAAAGATGTATCCTAGATACCTGGGACCCATGATTGTAATAAGGAGAACCAAAGGGGGATCCTACATTGTGGCCCAGATGGATGGTACAGTACTCAGAGAAAAGGGTTGCGGCCTTCAGAGTACTACCCCATGTAGCTAGATATGAACCAATTGAACTGCCTGAGAACATTCATGAACTTATAGACTTGACTAGTGAACAGCTAGAAGAGATGGTCAATGATAACAATGAGTTAGACCCTGAACTTGAGAGAGATTACATCTTTGACAGTATTCCTCAACTGAGAATTCCTGCTGAAGATGAAGATCTTGATGAGTCCAGTGATGAAGAACTACAATCTGCAAACAATGCAGATGAAGAAGAACCAGATTGGGACGCTCCAGTCCAGACCAGGTCTCAATCTTCACAAAATAAATGATAAACACACTATATTTGAACAAAGTAAGAGATAGACACTGAAAAGTGACTACCTAACTGCAGATGAAAGTAAAAAGTGGGTAACAGTAGTTTGCACTACTAAGATAAACATAAAGGGTGTTTGAGGATGTCCTATACGATGTACCAATACCGTGTAAACTGCCTATAAATGATACTGAGATGGCCAGATGTAACATTAAAGTCAGAGAATGTCTGCAGATGGAAATGCATGGAAAGGAGCTGGATCATCAGCAGTACCTGGACCAGACTCCAAGGGACTCTGATTGGCCCTGTAAGCCTTCTCCTTCTGTCTTCGGAGCAATTCCAGACGGGAAAACTCCTTGTAGGCGAATCTGTACTGAGAGTGATGGTACTGAATGGCATGTTGATGAACACTGAGTTCTGTCTTCAAGAAGTTGGAAATTGATTGAAGAACCTCAGGAGAGAAGTGGTCCAAGTCCATGAAAGGGAACAAAGCAGTGATACGAGTCACAATCTCTTCTCCACTCTCCCGGAGTTTGCGCTCATCTGCAGGATAATTGAGTTAGATACTCGAAAAAGCCGCAGATTGGGTGACTACTCACAGTCTGTCTCCTCTCTAAGGTTGACGATTGGGTTCTCAATACGAGGCTTCTTCATGACAATCACCTTGTGGGGCTCGGGAATAGGTTCATTCTACACGAACATTTATAGTCAGTACATGAAACTGCATGAATATCTCCAGATGGAACTAAAAACTTACATCTTTGGGTCCAACTGAGGTAGCCTGCAAAGTTACCATGGTACATCAGTCTAGAAAAACGAATGAACAGTTCTGAACATAAATCTGCTTACCCTTGGAGAAGTGATTACTACTTTTTCCTTGGAAGACTTATGAACTGTGGTAGTAGTGGAAGAACCTTTGGTCTTGTCCTTGCTAGAGTCCTTGTTATCCTTATTGGGAGCGTGGATCGACGCAGAGAGCCCAAGATAAGGTCCATCTGCCATCTGAGAAAAGAAAGACCATGTTGGGATTTGAGTTAGATACTCAGTAACCAAGGAGTTAGATACTTACAGTAACGTCTCCGTCACCAGTAATGACCTCAATCTCTTCATCGTCATCATCATCATCCTCAATAAGTTCGGGAGTTTTTAGCTGGCTACACACCGATAGGCAGTTAGATACTCGAAATGAGAGGGATGGTCAATAAAAACGTACTTTGCACTTCTTAGACCCACTAAGAGTCTCTCTGCGCTTTGCCAAGTCGTCCCGGAAAGCTTTAATGGCGGAGAAAGTGTCAGGTTCACCTACAGATGGGAACTTCTTGACTGCATCTGCGACCAGATTGACACCTTTGTCGAACAAAGTGAACGCTTCCTCGGACTTAGCAACCGCATATGCAGGCAGAGACTTCTTCTGTAATAAGAAATTAAGTTAGATACTGGAGCTGGAATCAAAGATTGAACATTTACAAGATGGCTTGCAAGGGCTGTAATAAGCATCCCAAGCAGTTCAGTATCTGCATCTTTGGCCTCCATGGCTCCAGTAGCACGAGAAAGATATCGTTGCGTTGTGGCAACCCACTCAGGACGCTCAGGCCAAGTCTTGGGACCTTTAGGGGCCATAACTGTAAAATATAGAGATAGAGAAATGATAAAAGTGGAAGGGTTGTAGAACCAAGTGATAGATGGTGCTGAGTCGTTCTGAATCTGCGCTGCACCTTTTATATCTGGTCTACCCCGTCTAAATCTGCAAGTTGGTCATTACTTCTATGCTGTTCAAACAGGCACAATGAGGCCTAGCCAGCGTAGCAGATTGATCAACAGGGACGTTGAAGTTAATTTTACTTGGGGGGAGAGAGCACACAAATTTACAAGGCCAAAAATTTTGAATTTTTGAAATTTCAAATATCTCAAATCTGGAGATCTAGACAGCTTTGACCACAGAGGACTTAGCCGAATAGCATTGCCGAGTAATCGAAAGCTCTCAACCTTGACAGAAAGGACTTATTAAATTCAATGTATCCTCAAAAAGAAATGATACTTATTGAAAATTGTGGGCTTAAGTCATTTAAAGAATTGTTTCCCTCTCGAATCGAGTTAGATACTCAATTTGAAGGAGACTCTCAAACTGATTTCTTATGTTTCACACCAGATTCATACCAAGAAAAACGAAACCTATATTTTGAGCATGAAAGCTCAGTACTACTATGAAGATACTTCGACCTATACTACTATAAAGTAAGTACAGGGAGTATCTGGGAAAAAGCGATGTATAAAAATTTTTATATATTTGGGCAACCTGATGTGTTGAACACCAAGGCTACCCGCGACGAAATGCAAATGGATACGGCAGGTCCCAGCCAAGCGAAGAAAGCGACAGATCTGTGAGAATTGGGCTGAGAGATGGAGAAAGTAAAGGAATAGAGGGGTACAAACTATGCGTTGATGCGCCGATTTTCGGCACCTGCATTAAATGCCAGGTGATTAGTCATTTTAGGCATTTGCAGTGAGGTATTAGAGGGTTGAAAGGTGCCCGCCTTGTCAATCAAAATGTGTTGTGATTTGAGTAATAAAGCATGTTCTATTACCTACGGTACAACATGTGTATCAAGGTTCTAGGCTAGTCAGTACAGTTGTGATGTAGAGAATTGTTCAATAGCCATCCACTGTTGAATCAGACTCACCCAATCTCGTAACGAGAACTCTGACATCACAACGTCAATTGCATCATATAACTATTAGGGGAACATCTTCCTCCGGTCAATAAAGAATAAAAACCCGGCGGAAACTAAAAATGGATGGAACGCGAAATAGAGTCGAAATAATGGATCTAGAATAGTTTTGGGGTATTTACTCCTTAATTAATCGCCAGGAACAAAAGTTGATCGAGGAAATTTGCTTCGATTAATTGTCCGGTGAAAATTGCTTGACAAGAAACCGGTTAGGAGGTGTAAAAACTCGATCAGTAAAATTTCTCGGAATACTACTGAATTGAAGGAGTTCCTTTAACAAAACAATGTGATACTTTGAGGGGTATAGTTTCTATCAGGTGATTAATCCTATGGAACCCGGATGCCCGAGAAATGTCAAGGAAATCCGTAAAAATGAAATAAAGGGGCTGAATATTGCCTATAATAAAAATAATGGAATTAAAACGCATTTTTGAGGTTTGCCTCATAAAATAGACCTATACAAGTAATAATGGACATACTTGGCACAGATACTTACAACCTACATACACGGATATAGGTATATATATAAAACAGGACAGTTTAGCTATAATTTCCGTTTTTATTAATTTTGGACTGGCAGTATGTATAAAAGGGCAGTAACCTGGAGAGAGAAAATCCAGGAGAGTACCATAGAGTCACAGGGTCACTGGGGATCGTCTTTATAACGTGAATCGTGCCTGTGAAGGGAAATCCTACCAAAAACATAAAGTTGCCCTGGTCTGTTTATAGTCCGGTGTTTATTGCGATATTGTATAAAGATCATTGTTGGTTGAATTGAACTGGTTGTGTTATTGGAATTGGTTGTTTGATCTTGTGGTCAATTGGTTGTGATTGTGCAGTGAACACCTGTCTTGTTCAAAACCGTCTTGTGCTACTTTTTGCCTTAGTGCATTTTAAAAGCTCAGCTATAAAGTTCTTGTGATAAAGATATAAAGTTCTAATAAAGAAGCCATAAGTTTGGTCGTGCGGAACCTTCGACAACGCCCCCTCAGACTCGCACCTTTCGAGTGACTTGGTTGTTTTGGTTGTTTTTGGGTTTTTGTTCATTAGCCCTTTAGCAGTTCATTTCCCCGATTCATTCTCATCATCTGGAGCCCACCGCGAGGGTCAAAAGTACAAATTGACTTCGTGAGGGACGAATTCGTGGCTTTCTAACGGAATTTTACCGTTTGAATTACAAGGAGATTTGTGTTGTGCAATAAAGTACTGTTTTGTTCTATACAGTGCTACATAGAGCTTTTGCTTTAATTTTGGATTGTGAAGTTCACTGGTCAAAATTAGTGGACCTAGCAAACCTAAACCAAAACGTCAGACAAAGAATTCCCAAAGAGCTGGTGAAGAAGTTTTAAACTTTCAATCCAGATCTTCTACAAGAGAAAGAAGTGTTACTAGTTCCGCATCTAAGGGCAAAGGGAAATCAGTACCAGAGCCTGAAAGTGTTGATCCAGTATTACCTGGTTCTTTTGTTCTGTCATCTGACAATAATTGGGAGTTCATACCCGGTGAATTTGATCGTTTACGTCCGCCTAAATCTACTGTTGGATTTGGAAAGTCTTATAGGCTACCTGCTTCAGCACAAAAATCTAAAAAGAGTTTCAGAGAAGTTACTACTATGCCTGCTACTAGTACTACTGGTGCTGGTCCAAGTAGAGGAGATGATGATATACCCAGAAACAATGATAATACAAGGACAACTTTGGTGGGAGTTCATGAACTTTCCCCAGAAGCATTGAAGGAAATCCAGAATGATAAGCTTCCTAAGAAATCAAAAATGGCACCTATCTTTGACCATGTAGATCCTGGCAGTTTGATAAGCTGGTTGGAACAAGTGGAAGAAATATTCCTGAAAATGGGAATTAAAAATGATGCAGCAAAGATTTACTTAGCTACAGACTGGATGACTCATGATATAAAGAAAAGGGTTGAAGCTTACCCTGAAACAAAAAGTAGAAAGTGGGGAACATTCAAAGATGCTTTGAAACAAAACTTTCCAGAGTCTTCTTTAGAAGAAGGAGGTTCTCTGACCAAGTTAAGAAAGTTAAATTCAGAGTATGCATATATTCCGTTGAAGAACTTTGATAAGTTCTTCAAGTTCAAAAGGCTGTTTGAATATGAGTATAAGAAAGCTGCAAAGCCACCTGCTGTTATCTCTAACTTAGAGGCAGTAACTCTGTTTGGCAGATCCTTAGAACCTGCTTTCTGGGATAAAGTAAAGGATAGACTGGAAAAGACTTATATAGCTACTCCAGATAATCCTAGAAGAAGGGAAGACAAGTATCCTATTGAGGATGTGATAGCTGCTGCTGCCCACATCTGTGAGAATAACATGGATGATGGTTTTGCAATAGTCGGCATGTCTCTAGCTTCTGAAACAGAAAGAGAAAGAAGTTACACACCTTTTAATATTAAAAGGGAGAATGTTGAGAAAAATGAATTTGAAAGAAAGATTGCTGATACAATGGATAGGCATGAAGTTGCCTTGAAACAGGTGCAATCTAGATTTGAAGAGAATCAAGCTACCTTGATCTCTCAAGTTCAAAAAGTTCTTGCAGAAACATTAGGTGGTAACAATGGTATGAATATACCACACATGCAATCTATTGCTATGGGTCAGAACCGTGGTAATAGATATGCAAACCCACAAGGACCTACAGAATATTCTTGTTATTTCTGTGGTGAGAAAGGGCATATTGCTACAAATTGTCCTCACCAGAAATCACAGTTTGAGAAGGGATATTTAGTTAGGAATGCAAGAGGAATGATAGTCATGAAAGATGGACAAGTTGCTCCATCTGGTGATATGAATTCTTCTAGAAAGGACAAAATTGAAGCTATTGCTAAACAAAAAGGTTGGGATAAGGAAGTTGGCAAAAATGCCTTCATCTTTGCAGAAGAAAGTGACATGGGATATAATATGCCTAGTGGACCTTCTGAATCTCAACATAATAGTTTTGATATGTCAGTCTTTACCAACACCTTGTTGAAGATTTCAGAAAGATTGGACAGAATTGAAAATCAGGATAAAAGCCAGACTTCAAATGGTCAGGCTTCTTACTTGAGCCAGTCGGGAAACTAAGTGTTCCGATGATGGGATCTAGTACTAGAAATATGTACAGTACCGCAAAGAAGGTCCCTGAGGATAAACAAAGAGTTGGTATTAAAAAGAGAATGGAAGTAGAAATTATAAGGCCTAAAGGATTTGATAAAAGGTTGTATGTACCTCCACCCTTGAGAATGGAGGAGTTAGAAAAAGAAACCAAGGATAATGAAGAGGCTTTACTAAGAGATCAAGAGGATATAATGGATCCTTCTATAAAGGATATGGTAATTCAACCAGGTCAAAAAGAGATTAATGTTGAACCTGCTAAAGAAAGGCCATTTGATAGAGTGGAACCATTACAAAGAGATCCTATTCCTAGTAACCAAGCTTTGAACAAAGTTAGAAATGAAGTGGTGGAAAAAGCTAGAAATGTTCAGAAAGAAAGTAATAAAGAGAATGCTATAGTCTATAAAGAAACAGCTAGAAGGATTGGAGATTTTAGACATGCCTCTACTTTATCTAAACCCGGTTTAGAAGAGGAAATGGCAGAAAAGATTTTCAATATGGATATTACTGTTCCAGTTGGAGACCTTATGGCTGTATCTCCAGGCATTAGAGCTGTCATATTGAGAAAAGCTAGAAATAGAAGGGTTGTTGAGAGAGCAGAGAAGGCTTTCTTGCAGATAGAACCTAATCAGAATGATTTGAATCCTATTCAAATGGACTCTGAGGTGGAACCAATAAAGAAAGTAAATGTTGAGGATATTTGGTCTTTAAAGGCGACTTTCATTACATTGACAAAAGATACTGGTGATTTGAAAGCTGGTACTATTGTTCACCAAGATGTAGTTGAGCAATTCCTTAGAGATCTAGGTCCTAACAAGAAAGATAAAGTTATACTGGTGGCTAGAGAATCAGAAGGACTTAGAGTAGTATTCCCAAAAATCAATAACTCTGAGGAAACTGTGGAAGCTATTCTAGATAGTGGTTCTCAGATCATATCAATGGATCAAATGGTAGCAATGGGACTTGGAATGTCATGGGATCCTGATGTAGTGATTCACATGCAAAGTGCAAATGGGAGTTTAAAGCCTACTAAGGGTATGGCTAGAAATGTACCTTTTGTATTTGGGGACTTAACAGTCTACTTGCAAGTTCATATTGTGGAAGAGGCTCCATATCAAGTTTTACTTGGTAGACCTTTTGATGTAAACACCCAAAGTATAATAAAGAACTTTGAGGATGGAGGTCAAGAGATAACCATAACTGATCTAAATTCTGGCTACAAGTGTACTATTGGAACCTATCTGAGAGGAAGAGGTGTTAGAATTGAACAGAAGAAAGAAGGATCTACTCTTAAAGAGATTTGTAGACCTCCACCTGTGGTACCTAAAGATGTACAAGAAGGGGTTGTAAATTTTCAGACCTCTATGATCTGATTGGCCCTCAGGGAGAGGTAGCTCTAAGAGTTGGCCTGAAAGAAAATGGTGAATTGTTTGTGGATGGGTATAAACTACCTGATGAAAATGGAACCTTTAAGAAAGAAGAATTGGCAGAAACTTTTGTATTTGCTGCTAAAGAGTATGTAGAAAAAGATAAAGAAGCGGCAGAAGTGCTAGAAGCTTATATGAACTCCACTGCTATAAAGAGTAGGGGAAAGGATAAGCAAGTGTTCTGTAGTTGGAGAGAAGAGTTGAAAGAAAAGAAGGATACTATGTTTCAAGAGGAAAATTCTTGTAATATAGAGAAAGAGAAGACTGATAAAGAGTTTGTAGATGTGTATGGAAAGTACAAATCTGTAAAGGATAAAGTTAGACCGGTTAAAGCTACTTTACCGGCTGAGTTCCGTGTAGAAAGGAATATTTTTGGTGATCCGTTAGCAGAAATGCCGGAATTATCTCCAAATCCACCTGAGTTCACACCGGGTGAGAGATACAATGAAGAAAGAAAGAATATCATAGATAAAAATCATGATGAAGGCTTTTTATGGCCAGAAGAAATGAAGTTAGTTCATCATTTGATGAAACAACAGGAAAAAGCTTTTGCTTGGGAACCTGCAGAAGGAGGAAACTTTAGAACAGATTTCTTTCCACCTGTGAGATTTCCAGTCTTACCACATGTACCTTGGGTTGAAAGAAACATTCCAATACCACCTGGTATATTTGATGATGTGTGTAAAATTATAAAGGCAAAAATTGATTCTGGAGTTTATGAACCTTCAAGTTCTTCTTATAGATCAAAATGGTTTTGTGTTTTAAAGAAAGATGGAAAAAGTTTGAGATTGGTGCATAGTCTGGAACCATTGAATAAAGTTACTATACAACATTCAGGAATTCCACCAGCTACTGCAGATGTTGCTAGAAACTTTGCAGGAAGAGCATGTCTAGGAACACTGGACATCTTTGTTGGATATGATGAAAGGTTGATAGATGATGATTCTAGAGACTTAACCACCTTCCAAACACCATTTGGCCCACATAGACTAGTAAAACTGCCTATGGGTTGGACTAACTCAGTACCTATCTTTCATGATGATGTTACTTTCATTCTAAGAGATGAAATTCCACATGTGACTATACCTTATGTGGATGATGTACCTGTAAGGGGTCCAGCAACAAGATATGAGTTACCAGATGGCAGATATGAAACTATTCCTCAAAACAATGGTATAAGGAGATTTGTATGGGAACATATGCAAAATATGAATAGAGTGATACAAAGAATGAAATATGTTGGTGGTACATTTTCTGGTACAAAGGCATTCATTTGTGTAAAAGAAGGCATGGTTGTTGGTCACCGTTGTTTATATGAGGGTCAAGCACCTTCTAATAAGATAGCAGAAGTGGTTACTACATGGCAAAGATTTGACTCTAAAACAGATGTCAGGGCTTTCTTGGGTACTGCTGGCCAACTCAGACAATTTATAAAGGATTATGCTAAAATTGCTGCACCTTTGCAATATTTGACCAGAAATGTTCCATTTGAGATGAAGGCTGAACAATGGGATTCTGTAGTAGCTCTTAAGGAAGCTATCAGAGTTGCACCTTGTTTGAGACCTATAGACTATATGTCAGAAAATGGGATTACACTTGCTGTAGATACCTCTTGGATGGCAGTTGGATATTATATATACCAAACTGACCCAGAAGATCCTAAGAAGAAGTACTTTAACTACTTTGGTTCAATTACATTGAATGAAAGGGAAGCAAGGTTTTCTCAACCAAAGAGAGAGCTGTATGGTCTGAAATTAGCTTTAGAAGCTTCTTATTACTTGATTTATGGGTGTAGGAATTTGACTGTGGAAACAGATGCTAGCTATATAAAGGGCATGTTGGATCATCCCAGTTCAGGTCCTAATGCAACTATAAACAGGTGGATAGAGGATATAAGGAAATATCAGTTTACATTGGTACATGTTAAGGGAACTTTACATGGACCAGATGGTCTATCTAGAAGGGGTCCTGGAGGTATAACAACTGAAAGACCACCTGTAAATGAGGAAGACTATGTAGATGAAGATAATGGAGAACCATTACAGTTTAGAATGCAAAATGAAGAAGATGATATACCACTAGACTTTGAGTCTTTCAGAGATAAAATAGACAATAGAGGTGGTTATCTTTTTGAAATGGCAAACTCTGAAAATGATTTTGAAGATGATTTGCAAGAATGCATAGAAGAAGAAAGAATTGCAGAATGTTATAGGATTAGAGTTTTAGAAGCTCATGGAATGGTGAAGGGTGCTTTTGCTCAAACTTTAGTAATTCCACCAGGAGATCCAGAGTGGAGTAATTCTCATCCTTATAGTGAGGTACATAGAAGGGATGAAGGAAAGAAGATGGATGATCTTCTACCTTTAATAAAGGATTGGCATCAAGACAAGAACTCAGCTGTTATTAAAAGTTTGAATAAAACTGAAAAGAGATCTTTTCTAAGACAAGCTGTTAAGTTCTTTGTTGATAAAGATGGTAAAATGTATAGAAGGAATGAAGAACTAGATGGACAACACAAGTTAGTTGTATCTAAGGCAAAGAGAATGTACATGATGCATGCTGCACATGACAATTTGGGTCATAAAGGGATGTTTGCAACTAAAGCTGTCATAGACAAGAGATTTTGGTGGCCAGATATGGAGAAAGATATTAATTGGTTTGTCCAATCATGTCAGGCTTGTCAGAATAGAAAGTTGGAACTTCTGAAAATACCACCCACTCTTACTTATACACCTTCTTTGTTTCAAAAGGTTCATGTAGATGTGTTTAAAGTGTCACCACCTAGTAATGGCTGTTCAAATGTTGTTCATGGTAGATGTGCATTGTCTTCTTGGTCAGAAGGTAGAGCATTGAAATCAGAGACAGCAAGGTTAATGGGTGAATGGTTCTTTGAAGACATTATCTGTAGATGGGGTTGCCCTGATGAGGTTATCACTGATAATGCCCCAGCTATGAGAGCAATGTTGAGATGGTTGGAAGAGAAATATGGTATAAAAGGTATTACTATATCTCCATACAATTCTCAAGCCAATGGGAAGATAGAAAGAGCTCATTTTGATATCAGAACTGCTTTGGCAAAAGCAACTGGTGGAGATTTGAAGAGATGGTACTGGTTTCTGAAACATGTCTTTTGGGCAGATAGAGTGACTGTTAGAAGAGGTCTTGGATGTTCTCCATACTTCATAGTTACTGGGGCAGAGCCAATACTACCTTTGGATATTGTGGAATCAACTTGGTTGGTTAAACCTCCAGACAGAATTCTGACTCATGAAGAATTACTTGGATTCAGAGCACAAGCTCTAGCTAAGCATAGAACTCATGTGAATGAAATGAGAGAAAGAGTAGATGAAAATAAAAGAAAAGCTTTAATAAAGTTTGAACAAGAATATGGAAATACTATAAAGGACTATGACTTTAAACCAGGAACTCTGGTTCAAGTCAGGAATACTCAGATTGAAAAGAGTTTAGACAGAAAGATGTATCCAAGATATAAGGGTCCCATGATTGTAATCAGAAGGACAAAGGGTGGATCATATGTTATTGCGGAAATGGATGGGTCAGTGCTCAAAGAAAAAGTTGCAGCATTTAGAGTCCTACCACATGCAGCCAGATACGAACCTATACAATTGCCAGACAATATTCATGAACTAATAGACTTGGATAGTAAGCAATTGGAAGCTATGATTGAGGATGAAGATAAAGACTTGGTCAAAAATACAGATTATATTTTTGATGCCATACCCAATCTTAGGCTTGAAGGGGACGATTCTGATGAAGACGACAGTGATTCAGATCTTGGGGACAACTTAGAAGACAATGAGGAACCAGATTGGGACGAAAGAGTCAAAACCAGGTCAAAAAGACAGACGTGAACTCGAAGTTGCAACTAGTATCCTTCATTACAAAGTCATCTAGTCACTACACGACTCTGAGTATGAACATAAGGTATAGTAAGGACAGTGTTTAGGTAGATATAATATATGCCGGACATTTAAAAAGAACGTTGTAAATAAAGTGGTACCAAGGAACTACTCGTCAGTGGTCATGTCGGTGGTAGAGGTAGAGTCTACTGAGTCCATGGAGTCATCTCCATCCACATCGGAACTACCTTTAATGGACTTCTTCTTAATAACTAAGGAAAGATTGTCTGCTAGCTTCTGCATGTCACGATAACGAGCACCGTTGGTTTGAACGATGTGTGCGAGGGTAGAACACTCCGTACGAAGGCAATTGTGTATAGCCTTAAGAGATTCGAGCGTGAGCTGGTCGTAATCGTAGTATGGAACGAACGCGAGTGTCTTAAGAACACTGGTGTGAGCCATATCACGTAGGGCCTTCTCAACTATAAAGAATAATGTCAGAATGTATGTGGAATACTATTAAGTGTGTACTTACAGTCAGTTTCTTCACTAAGGTTTGAAACAGCTGTTTCCAACTTAAGTCGTTTTTGGCCGGATGTCGCAAAGCCCTTCAAAATGTAGTGGTTAGCCTTCCTGTACGCGCCAGAGGATTGATCCAATCCAGGAACTGCTGAGTATGGCATGCTTACAACGGCGTGTTGATTCGCGATAAGTTCTGCTTTACGGAACTAGTAACGATTTAATATAGGTCCGGTTGAAAATAATGAGTGACTTACAGTAAGATTCTTGATGGCACTAGCTTCTTTAGCACTGCTAGAGTCCTTGGTACCGTCAGTCATCTGTAAGAACAATGTGTCCAAAATGTTAGTACAAAGTATTAATTACCGGGTGGAAATTACTTACAAGTGCTTCAGCGACAGTTTTGTCGAGAGGAGGGGTAATAATGACTTCAACATTGTCGTCGTCGTCACAAACAGCCTTTGACTTGGGAGTTTCCTTCCCCTGGAATAAAGTTAGATAATGAATATAAGTCCGGTAGATAATCGTACCTTGCGTTTCCGATTGTTACCTTCTTCCTTAGCCTTAGCGACTGCTTCAGCAGCAGCAGCGGCATTCTTCAGGCGTTCTTGAACCATACGGTCAAGGTGTTTCTGAAGTCCGGCTACAGAACGAAGAGGCGACATTTGAGGACGAGCCGCCATAACCGCCTGCAGGGCAGTGACGTTGTCTTCAAACTTCTTGAAGAGTTTGTCGTCGGCAGCTGTAGTAGCCATATCGAGGGGTTTAACCTTAAACTCGAATTATTATTAAACGCCGGACGGTTATTAAAAATGAAATAACGTACCAAGAAGTCACAAAGCGTCTTAGCGAATTGGAACATCTCTCCATCGGGAACGTTACGAGCACGAGCACGGTCAAAGGTGCCGCGACGAAGTTCCAGCAAAGCAAGCCAGTCTTCTTTGATGAAAGAGGGAGTAGGGGCCATTGAGAAAGTAAGAGCTTGTGATAACGAGTTATAGAATGAATGAATGTTGGTTCGATGCAATTTACGATCCTTACATTTGTTCTTTTATAGCTGAAAAATGTATTGTACCTGGCGGAAAATTTTTGAGGTTGAAAAATCGTCTTCAAATTCTCTTAGGGGTATAATGTTCAGCGGGGGCGCTGAAATTTTTTAGTTTGGGGGAGAGGGTGACAAGAGGGTGACAAGTTCCGGAAAACTTATCAATATATTTATTATCCGGTGTATATTCGTCCTTCGAATTAAAAGAAACATAAAGAATAAAAAGAATAATAAAAGCTAAAAGAATGTAATAACGAAGTTGTGGGCATTTCTTAAAATGGAATTTAAGCGCTGAGTAACAATCCTTCGATTTTGAATTTCAGCCGGACTTCAGAAAGTCAGCTGTGATTTCGATTTCTTAGAGTCTTAAGGTGTAAAATCCTTCATAATTAAGAAGAGGCACACAATAAAAATGATAAATTTTGTACACTAAGTGTCTACAAGCAATGGGTAGAGCTTAAACTTAGGTACAGGCAGCGATAAGGTAATGACAAGGTGTAAAATAAATGTTCGATGCGACGCAGCACGACCTACAAAGAAACGAGACCGTCGAGATAAGCGTAAAGAAAGTAATTCAAAAGAAGACGCTGGGGCACGAAATAATGAATGAAGGAAGAAAGTCCAGTGCCTAAGCTTCTGGACTTACCTCCTCAGATTCCCCAACGCCTGCACTTTGATTAGCGTTTTCTTTGGCCTTATCAAGGTACGCTTGATCCACTGCGATCGGTTCTCCTTGGTCGTTGACGTCGACGGCGCTGTGAAAACGGAAGTCGTCAACCTTCCAACCGAGCGTGGCAGCCAATAGCTCCATCTGAGTCTTGTTCGCAAGGAAGTCGGCGTCAGGTTCGAGAGAACGAAGGACGCTACGAGCATCGATGCAAGCATCGCGAAGACGCTGCTGCTCGGTGTGGATTAACGAACTAAGCCGTTTGGCAGACTCGCGTGCTTGATTCGACTGTCGAACCAGACTATCGAACTCGGTATGAAGCTGTAGAAGATTGGAAACGTGCGAGTTGATAACTAGAAAGTTATTAGAAAGATATAATGAAAGGAAAAGGATGAGGACTTACCTGCAGGGTGTTGACGCCCTTCTTGGTATGCTAGGTCCCGAACCTTCGCCATGCTGTCAAGGGAATACTGGAACGAACATGGGCGTTTCCACTTCTCGCAGACGCTGCACTTATTATCCTCTCCGTGCCAGACGCACGGTTGACTCAAATTGCCGGTTAAACAGCCAGCGCAGATCGGGTTGAGACTGTAACCCTGGAGAGACCGATTGACAGAGACGAGGTCCTTGAATTTATGCCGCAAGCCGGTGGGATCGACGAATTGGAAAGGGATAGTGGCAGCGGCAGAGGCGAAACGTGAATCTCGTTAATAGCAGCGTAATGAGCACTCTAAGACGTAGGAACTCGTCTAAACTCAAAGGTTGCCTTGTAAAAGCGAGTGTAGTCTGGCGTTGGCAAAGATTCCGCACGCAGAAAACTGACTAAAGTCGAGCTAGACTGTTGGAAAGACTAACTGAACTGTAAGATCACCGTCTAGACCCTTCGACGAGTACCAGAAACAGCAAACAGACAGACACAGACAGACAGACACAGACAGACAGACACAGACAGACAGACAGACAGACAGACAGACAGACAGACAGTTCAAACACAACAGATGTTCAGATATTTAGCACTCTATTAAAGCACTGCAATTCCTAATAGTCCGCCTCTACCAGCTCGAAGAACCGGGGCCTGACGTTCACAATCAAGAGGCCTTCTGCGATTTAACGCTCTAGAAGATACGTAAAGTTCTCCAATTTGGCGGGCAGTCGTAACCTGGGGCGCTCGACCCTATACATGACAGTATATGTACTCTACTGCTTGTAAGTATTTCATAAATAGATAGAAAACTGAGTGGAGTAATTAAAAGGAACAGAGGGATAACATCGAGTATAAAATGGATATAAACAGAAACAATATGACTGAGTTGGGTAAGTAGGCACGTCTAGAGGGTAATTATGTGCAGTTCTTGGGTATATATGTGTAAGTATTATGTTTTAGTGATGTTTTTGGTACATCTAGACCCTTCTTATCATGCGCTCGAGCCATTCTAAACGAACTACTCCTATGCATTTCGTTATTATTCATCTTCGTAACTGTTTTACAGTGTACTTATAGGGGCGCCGAGGGCAGTTTCTAGTCATTTATCCCGTCGGGCTTCCGTATTTTCTCCTATTTCGACATCTAGACCCCATAGCACCTCGTAGATATACCAATATCCAGCGCTCGAAGGTCAATTCTGTCATTACTTTACTAATAAGTTATTATACAGTCATCGAGACTGATCATTTTCATAGCTTTGACCATCTAGTATCTCGGAACGGAATCGTCGATCATATATTTCCGATTATAAAGCGTTATCTCCAGTATATCATCAATCTGCAGGTTCTAGGAGGTCGGCTAAGTTCGAACAAACCATTTTGATGGCTCGGCGATACCTCTAGCTTTGTCCTTTTGACATTATCGAGGCTCATGAGGCTATTACGCCTGTGTGTGTGTAGTTTCTTCCTTCCTAAGTCCCGTGGATTACACAGATACTTGAATAGCGACTTCCAGACGAAGGGCTCTTTGCCAGGCAGGGTGGGTCTGACCATACTGTACAGTCTCGCAGCAGGTAGTTACTTCGCCGAAGGTCTAGAGGCATATCAGCCATAAGGTCTTGATGCATACTCGTACATCGTAGTCCTTTCACTTCGAGCCTTTAACTATTCGTGTTCTATGTTTTAGCTAGCACTATGGGACATAGTCTAGCCCTTTATTCCCATCATATTCACAGTAGAAATCGTTTAATTTCAGGTATTTCAGGTGTGTATGCGTTTTCAGCGCAACATCGTGTGAGCGATTTTCGGCTTCCAGTAGGCTGTTTTAAAAGGTTAATAAAAGGAAGAAAGATGAAAGAAACGATACTTACTGCGTTGGTGGTGTAAGTAATCTCGAACGGATTGGCGGTAACAGTGTCGACCACTTCATCGTCTTCACCAGCACTTGCTTCCGTAGCCTAGACAAAGATGAAATAAATAAAAGGAAAATAAGAGCAGTAAAAAGAATACGGACCTCGGGTTTAATCTTCTTGGGTCTACCACGACCGCGAGCAGGAGCAACCGACTCGGGTTTCCTAGTTGCAGAACGCGTGACGATCTTGGAAGTAGAAGGAGAAGGGTCGCGTTTCGCCTTCTTTTTAGGAGGGGAAGCGAGCTCGTCTAGCTGCTCGGAATCGTCGGAGTCGGTGGAAGAAGGCGAGTATTCATCCTCGACCGGCGGATTTTCAGTAAGAACCTTCACAGGAGGCGCAACTGAAGATGTTTCGGTATCGAGAGGAGCGGAAAACTCAGGCAAGGAATCGAATTGGAAGGAGGCTTCGTTCTTGAAGTCGTAAGAGTCCACGTCCGGTAATTGTCGAGAAAGAGGAAAAGGCTATAAAGAGAATTAGTAAAGAAAAGGGAAATATAATGAGGGAGCTACCGAAAGTTTCAGCTGGCGAAGTCGTTTCGTAGTCGCTTTTGGGATAACGAGAGGTTCGAAGTCTTTGTACTCCTTACACTCCTTGTCGCGAAGTAACCAAGCAAGACGGGAAATAGACCACCAGAAGCAACGGGCGTAATAAGGCAGATCCGTCTCGTTAGCCCAGTCGTCGAAGAAATGAGACTAGAAGGTAGAGATAAAAATATTAATATAAGGAACAAAGAAAATAAAGAAAATGTCTTACCCAGTCGAGGTATGCGTATGTTAGAGCCTCCAGGACACGGGCACTGGGATAATCGTTCTCGTAGTCCGGAGATTCGAAGTTGGCGATATAAATTTCGGAAAGTTGGGACTGAATTTTTGTTAACGACTTTTGTAACATATGGTGTCGAACAAGGGGAAGAGAGACTGGCTCGAAAGAAGGGACAGGATTCTTCAATTTAGCGACGCGTTTTCGAGAGCTTGTTACTTCGACGGTTGGGGCCGTCTTTTTGCTACCGCGTTTGTCGTCTGTTGGTAGTTTGGGCGCCATTGGAGCAAACGAAGAAGGGAGAGAATGAAGCCAACACAAAAGAAGAATAGAACGATTAAAAGAAGTAGAATACAAGTCAGAAGAGAAAGAACGAAGTTCCGGCTCGCTCTGTAAATTTTGAGAGTCGGAGGGAGAGGAATCATAGGAAGAAAGAAAAAGCGAAGTTGAGCCCATATATAATGAAGTGACGGGCGTGAAAAGCAAAAAGATGTGAATAAAAGACATGACAACGTATAAGGTAATAATGACTCACCTATGATGGGAAACAGCTCGTGTTGAGGGCCGATATTCCAGAAAAACTTTAAAATGAGCGAGTTAGGAAAACACACTTCTGAGTTCGTGAGGCCAAAGCTGTTTGTATTCAGTTCCGGCAGTTCGGCAAAAAGTCACGTGATCGTGCCATAGCGGCTTTCGATCCGGTGTTTGAATAATGGAATATTGACCGGATGAATAATGTTGAAGGAAAATTTTATTGAACTCTTAACAACTGCTGTACTATAAAATAAAGTCAGTAGATTGGCTGAAGAATTGACCGGGGACGGTCAAGATTTTAGTTTGGGGGAGATGATGCGCCGATTTTCGGCACCTGCATTAAATGCCAGGTGATTAGTCATTTTAGGCATTTGCAGTGAGGTATTAGAGGGTTGAAAGGTGCCCGCCTTGTCAATCAAAATGTGTTGTGATTTGAGTAATAAAGCATGTTCTATTACCTACGGTACAACATGTGTATCAAGGTTCTAGGCTAGTCAGTACAGTTGTGATGTAGAGAATTGTTCAATAGCCATCCACTGTTGAATCAGACTCACCCAATCTCGTAACGAGAACTCTGACATCACAACGTCAATTGCATCATATAACTATTAGGGGAACATCTTCCTCCGGTCAATAAAGAATAAAAACCCGGCGGAAACTAAAAATGGATGGAACGCAAAATAGAGTCGAAATAATGGATCTAGAATAGTTTTGGGGTATTTACTCCTTAATTAATCGCCAGGAACAAAAGTTGATCGAGGAAATTTGCTTCGATTAATTGTCCGGTGAAAATTGCTTGACAAGAAACCGGTTAGGAGGTGTAAAAACTCGATCAGTAAAATTTCTCGGAATACTACTGAATTGAAGGAGTTCCTTTAACAAAACAATGTGATACTTTGAGGGGTATAATTTCTATCAGGTGATTAATCCTATGGAACCCGGATGCCCGAGAAATGTCAAGGAAATCCGTAAAAATGAAATAAAGGGGCTGAATATTGCCTATAATAAAAATAATGGAATTAAAACACATTTTTGAGGTTTGCCTCATAAAATAGACCTATACAAGTAATAATGGACATACTTGGCACAGATACTTACAACCTACATACACGGATATAGGTATATATATAAAACAGGACAGTTTAGCTATAATTTCCGTTTTTATTAATTTTGGACTGGCAGTATGTATAAAAGGGCAGTAACCTGGAGAGAGAAAATCCAGGAGAGTACCATAGAGTCACAGGGTCACTGGGGATCGTCTTTATAACGTGAATCGTGCCTGTGAAGGGAAATCCTACCAAAAACATAAAGTTGCCCTGGTCTGTTTATAGTCCGGTGTTTATTGCGATATTGTATAAAGATCATTGTTGGTTGAATTGAACTGGTTGTGTTATTGGAATTGGTTGTTTGATCTTGTGGTCAATTGGTTGTGATTGTGCAGTGAACACCTGTCTTGTTCAAAACCGTCTTGTGCTACTTTTTGCCTTAGTGCATTTTAAAAGCTCAGCTATAAAGTTCTTGTGATAAAGATATAAAGTTCTAATAAAGAAGCCATAAGTTTGGTCGTGCGGAACCTTCGACAACGCCCCCTCAGACTCGCACCTTTCGAGTGACTTGGTTGTTTTGGTTGTTTTTGGGTTTTTGTTCATTAGCCCTTTAGCAGTTCATTTCCCCGATTCATTCTCATCAGCGTGCACCCGAGCCTTGAAAGTCACTCTGAGAGGGGATCGTCCCTCCCAGCTAGTGGACTGCTTTCTGGCACCAGGACTTTCCCGGCTGTCTCCTCCTCCAACTCGTCCTCCTTGTCTTCGTCCTCTTCGACCGTTATCTGCGAGGCACTGACCGCCTGAGGCGATTCGTCAATGTCAGCTGTAGCAACGGGAGTGGAGTGAATATTGGAAGGGCCGGCTTGCTGCTCGACTTCTGGATCCACCACGACAAAACGACCTGCTTCATTCCTAGCGATGTAACTGGCCCGAGACACCAGATTGATGTCCCAACCGAGCGCGGTAGCTAGCAACTTTAGCTGCTCGTCGGAATAGTCAAACGTTGGGTCGCCAGCCTGAACCTGATGTAAAACGAGACGAGGATCGCGGCACGAAGCCTTGATGTGTTCTTGACGCTGCAAGATCGTTCGGTGTACTCGTTCCATTGCTCGCATCTGCGCGGAGACGCTGTTTTGCATGTCTTCGTAAGTGTCAATAAGAATCTGAAGTTGGTCAGCTTCCTGAGCAACAACTAAGAAATGAAGGATCTTTAATAAAAAGATATCTAGAGAAATGAGAAATGGGCTTACCGGCACTGCCGCTGCGAGCCAACGTGTATGAAAGACAACGAAGCTGATCGCTGCCTTCCAAACCGTAGGACCAGCTGCAGGTGTGATTGTCCTTCGCGCAAGTCGCGCAGCGCCACTCGAATGTCTTGCTGTTAAGTTGGGGACGGCATTCCCGCCCTTCTGTGTGTGTACCACCGACGCAGGCAGCACAAATAGAGTCGCCGAAGAACTAAAGAGTGACGAAAAGAAAATTTAGCGGGTATTAATCTCGAGTCAGAGAGGTACTTACCCTGTCGAATGTACGATTAACCGAAACGAGCTGTTGTAAAGTAACAGGACGGCCATAAGGCCATCCAAAAACAACACGGCCTGCAAAGGAGTCGTTAAACAAACGCTAGAAAAATGAAAACCCAAAAGATACTTACCGGGTACCTCTTCAAAGTCCTCCTTAGCGCGATTTTGAGGCGTTCGTCCATCTGAGCGCTAAAAAGAAGACATTATCAGTAAACAAATGCTGCAATAAAGAAGCGATGAGACTTACTTGAAGATTTGGGGCCTCGTAACGAGTGCCCGGAGCAAGAGAAACAGAAGATGTCGAAAAGTCAGCGCGAGAAGCCCACAAGGGAGCCTCAAAGTCGACATTGAGATTGACGGGGGCCTTAGCACCCTCAGCCTTGACCGCTTTCTCCTCTTCCTTCTTCTCCTCTTCCTCGTCGCTGGATGCTGGGACTGTGACTGGAGTTGCCTTAGATCGCGTCTTTCGAGACGCTGGTTCATCGATCGGCTCTTCTACCCGCATCTTCCAAATCTTCGGTCGTGGCTTGACCACCTGTTTACCCTTGCCCTGTGTAAGAAAACATGAGAAAAGAATAAATAAATCTACAAAGAAAAAACGTACCTTTGAAGCCGCAGCTGCAGGCTTCTTACCCTCAGAAACGCGAGACTTCTTGACCGGAGGCTCAGAGCTCTCGGACTCGAAGTCAGTATCATTGTTGTCGTTGTCGCTAAGCTCAGTCGATTCGGCAGTTGCTTCAACGTCGGAAATCTTGCGCTTCATCTAGAAATGATAAGGATAAGAAATGACAACTTCAAACAAAAGAAAAAGACTTACTGAACGACCCGGTAAGGGCGTTACAGAGGTCTTGGCCTTTGGCTTTGACTTGGGTTTGGAAATAGGAGCCGGTGTCTTTGACGAGCCAGCGCGAGCGACCTTCGCAGAAGCAGAAAGTGTGGCAAGAGGCGGGAGTAATATTTCGTCGTCGTCATTGTCGTCTTCCAGCTGCGGAGTTTGCTTAAGTTTTGGAAATGGAGGCAAGGGCTCCCATAAGTTGCGAAGCTGTAAGAAGTTAGCAAAAAGGAAATGAAACGAAGTCTAAACCAATACTTACTGTATATTTGAGACAGAAGGAATCAAGTTTAGCGCGATTTAGCCCCCAAGGCAGCACGATAAAGGAAGTCGGCTTTGCCTGATGTAGCCATAGTGCAAGGTTGCAGGCTGAAAGAAAGGAGCCAGTGAAATAGTCGGGGAGATGTGTATGTGCTCTCTGGCAACGATTGAAGGTTAGAGCGACGCGAGTCTGTAAAGATGAGGTTAGCCATAACGAAGATGAAAAGAAATAATGCCTACCAAGGCGAGATTCAAGTCGTCGAAGGCGGAGGTAATGGTTTTTAGCCTGAGACCCTTGCCGAACTCCTTAAACGATTGGTCTCGTAAACGACGGTCCAAGTCGCCTAGTCTTGAAGTAATAGCGGAAAGTGCCTTGTAATCCTCTTCGTTCATATCTGAGAGCTGTGAGGGAGAAAAGAAAAGAAAGAGGCCGTCAATTGAGAACGGTTCTCGAATATATATGTGACACAATGTGAAAAACAGCGCGTGAGAGAAAGGAATTAAAAAGGACTTACCGGTACCTCGGAAGGCTCCCTACTGAGAGTGATAGAGGAAGCCAATTGCCTTGAAAAGTCATCCATCGGGGGACGAAGTGAGATGTGAAGAGAAAATGAGAATCACTGTCTGTTTAAGTCGAAACTTCGACAGAAGTAGATTGCGGGTTTCGCCGAAGTCTGACATTGCCGTCACATGCCGATGTAAATGTATTGACTGGCGATCAATCGAGAAAAGTGTTGCCTAAAGGCAGTCCGTGAAACGTGATATTGTGATATTGAACAGTACGAAATGCGCTTCTATGACAAATCTGCTAGTAATAATTGTATCTAACTCGATTTTGGCCAATCTGGTACGATCGGGGACGATCTTATTTTACTTTGGGGGAGATGTTGCGTCAAAAAGCCTTTCAGTACTGAAATCTATCAGATTGAAGTAAAAATGGAATGTTCAAGCATTGGAAACTGAACATAAAGGACTAGAGTCACCCCAGACTGCTAGTTAAGACATGAAACATACTTGTAATCACAATGCCTAAGTGTAGTGTTTGCTACAGTACTAAATCTGGTGCTAAGCAACTGTGACCAATGGGTTATACAAAGAGATACTAGTTATGCCTCTCCAGATGTGTTGGAATTCCAATGTTCCATACTAGATTGAGTTGGTCAGACCCACCCTCTAATAACTAGAGACTCTACCAAGTGTTGTTGACTGTAATCCAAGGGGTTGATGGATTTTCACTTCAATTGAACAACTATCTAAGTCCTTTGGGCTGATCAAAAGTCCAGCTGGTCTTGCTAACTAAGTTGGCACTATAAGATTGAATGCTGAGAATATGGGCAATCTTGAAGATTGTATTACCAGAGAAATATTTGTACATTGAGTACTATGTGAACATAATGTCACTAAGAGAAACTGCCAATCTGTGTAATAATGGAGAAGTAGATTCAAAGTTACATCTGCACAAATGAGTTAGATACTCAATACTCATGATGGAAGGAGTTAGATACTGAAAATGAGTATCTCTCTGGATCTGAGTATCTATCTGAAATTCAGTAACCCTCTGAAATTGATAAAAGACAAAGGCACTCTAATTGGAGGTCTTAGACAAAACTATAGGATAGAATACTGTCCTAGAAGAAGCTGAGAGCTATCCTAAACAAGAGATATAACCTGAGTACAAATCTGACCAAAAAGAGATGTATAGGGGTAAAACTTGAAATAAACAGCTACTGTACCTTACTGTGGCTGATAGAAACAATGAAGCATGGTCTAGATAAGCTCTAGAGCTTCTACACAACTCCTAATGCTGCCCTAGTAGAGGAGAATGTGCCAATTTTGGAGAAACTTATAGGGGACCAGATTTGCAATGCACTGAGGAGAATGTCACCCGTCATGATACTGGTTGCTATTTACATGTTCTGGACCTTTATTTAGATACCCTGGGTACGCCCTAACACACCTAGAACATGGACAAAGCGATATATTTCTGTTTTTATACCAATCTATACCCAAAGTTCCTACTTTTTGACTATCTAACTGGAAAATTACCTAGAAAACTACCTAAAAAGAATCCAATCTCTGCTCAATTGATACTTACTTACTTTTGACTCATTTACTGTTCAGATTACTCTTTTAATTTCGAGATATATGTTTGATTTTATGATTTAGTATATATAGCTTACAGAGTATCTATTTAGATTTTCTTAAGCAAGTACTGCCCAAAGCTACAAGCCAAAGCAGGAAACCCTTCTTAGACGGAATATAGCCTGGCTCTTTAGAGTTCAGTTCGAGAAATATCCAGTTGTGAAAACTTCTGTAAAGTCCCTTGTGGCAGATAAATTGAAAGAGATACTGAATCTTTGCTGAAACTGCTGTTCTGCCTGTGCTGAATCTGCCTGCTGAAACTGTCTGTGCTGCATCTGAGACTGTTCCCTGCATTGTCTGACCATTGGATCGAGTTTAAACATCGAGATTGATTGTCCTGAATCCCTCCTGAACCCTGAAAACCACCCTTACCTTCTGTCTGAATCTTGTGTTTTGAGATACCCTCTGCCATTTTTCACCCAGATTGAGATAAAGACATCTGTAACCCTGCAGATTTGAAGTTCAATTGTTGCGTCTAACTGTGCGGAATCTCTGACAACGCCAGTCACACCTCACCATACATCATTCTTGATTTGAGTTGGATTGTGCTTATTTGAGTATCTCTCTCGTTCATTTCATAGTCACTACAGCGGGCAAGACGAAGGTGAAATGTATGTTTTACCATGACTTCGACAGTCACATCACAGAGAACCTGGGCATCGTGGTTAGAAACTGGCCTCTTAGAGTGTTCTGCAGCCCTGCAGACGTGAAGTCGTGTGTCGAACTCGATGTCCTTTACAATGCCTGGGTCTCTGGAACTACACATTTCTATCGCATGACAAACGCCAAGTTTGATGCATGGAAGGATCAGCGTTTCGATGCTGCGCTTCGAATCACGTCGCCCGATGCTGGAGACGGGTCTGTGAATTCCCAGAACGACGCTGACAACAACACAGCCCCCGTCGACCCCGGTATCCCTACTCCTCACCAAGAGTTTGGCCCACCAGCCCCGCCGTCACAACAGTCTGCACCCGCTGATACACCAGATCCTGGCCCATCCGAACCTGCGGCACCACTCTTGTCTGACTGTACTTCCATGTTCGTGAACTCCATGAGCGTCACTGGTGCAAATGGCGAGATGGTGCTTGTGACGCATTGCAAACGTGCAAAACGATCCGATGCGGGGAAGAAAAGAAAGAGTAAGAACCAGCGTAAGTTCAGTGCTTGTTGTATACTTCGTTCAAGACTGAAACATTGTGATAGGCTTGGCCAATGCTGAGAATGGCGATGCCGCACCCGTTAATTAATGTTCGTATACATGTTCACGCATAGGAATATAATAGATTGCTTTATTTCAATGTCTTCGCGTTCTGTGTAATAATACAACTGTTGTGCTCGTTCAGTGCAGGCAGCGGCAGAAGAGACGGCGGGACAATGAGCGGGAAGGCTGTATGATAAAAATAAGCGCGTGACGGCGAGCGAGGCTATGACATGTATATATCGCGTGACAAGATGATGACACGAGTTGTATTATATAAGTATGGGCGGGACTAAGCGAGGGAGCGTGCGATGGCAAGCGGGAGACAGCGAGCGGGACCTTGGTGATGGTGATGGGCCCCGGCGAGAACGTTTGCCGACGAGGGAGTGATGGTGGGAAACACTTGGGAGGTGCCGAGAGGACTTGTGTTGACGTCGTCAACATGTGCTATAGACCCTGGGCTGGACTCCTTCCTGAATAGAAATAATTCACCTTTATTCACGGAATTGTTGGCACTCAGTGAGAATAAACGACTTCTGGTCTTAGATAATTGCCTAACCGGGTGACTTTGGCAGTCTTATATTAATATCAAATAGTGATGTCGAGGTGATCAGGTTTGCAGATTTGTGCTTTGTGCCCAGAAAAGGTAGCACCTGCCAGTTTTACCTGGTGCATAATACGATGAATGTCTTGTATGTGTTCCCATACAAAACACCAAATCTTGGGATTTTCTGATAGAATCTCAGGTTGTCCATTGCTATCAAGGTATTGGGTTCTTGGCCCCTTGATTGCAAGATCATCTATAAATATATTGGCAGTATTTGGCACTTCTTCTTGTAGCACAAAGACCATGCATTTTTGGAATTCTGAAGGAGAGTTGGTGAATCCTGTGGGTAGGAATGTGATCTGAAGCAATCCTAAGGGTGTCATGAATGCAGTTATCTCGCGTGAGGCAGGGTCAATCTTCCTTGCATCAAATCCCCAAAACAGATCAAACACAGTATAAATCTCCCATCCAGCAAATCCTTCTACAAAGTCATCTACAATGGGTAACATCCCAGCATCGCGTATAGCCACTTTGTTTAAAGGTTGTAGATCATGCACTATTCTGAGTTTGCCATTCTTCTTGAGCACACAGAACCATTTCGATCAATATGATGATTCGCTTGGCTCATATACTCCTGCATCTATTTTTAACTTTAGCACGTCCATGACCTTGGTTAGAATCCTGGGTGGAATTGGTATGTTGCGGTATTCCCAAGGTTTATGCGGGATTGTTGGTATAACATATGGGGAGAAATAGGAATCCTTCAGTGTACCTCGTTCGGTGTCCTCAAATGCCAATGCTTCATTATTGATGCATAGCATGTGCTTAATTAAATTTTCCTCTTCATTGGTGAGAAATCCTGCTGGGTTCACATCCAATATGTCCATTCGTTCTCGGGTTATGTGTCCAGTTGGCACAAATTCCAGTGGTCGCACCGGTAATGCTGTTAATGATAGCATGGGATCCTCGGGTATTCGTCTTCTAACCTTTGAGTCAGGTGGCATCCATGTTGATACTGGTTTTACCTTCTTCCATACACGTTTGTAGGCGGTAAAAATCATACCTGCCAACTGTTGGCAGTACAAGGTGTCGGAATTTCGTAATTCTTGTGTACTAGTCAGTAGTACCTTGCATTCATCATTTACTGCTAATTGGTGGCAGTGGAGATCATCAGGATCTCTAAATTCTTTGGCGCTAATCAGTAGTGCTTTGTGATCTGCATATGTTGTCAGTCGGTGACCGCAAAGATATTCGGTATCTTTGTATTCCTTAGTGTTAATTGGTAACACTATGTATTCATCATCATCCTCAGGACGGAATTTGATGGTGTCTCCATCAGGGAGAGATAACTGGACAGTACTATATCGCTTGTCCAATTGTAAGCTTCAATTAGCTTTTAACTTCTTCTTGTGCTGAATTTTGTCAGTTTCCAGCTTCCTTTTCTTGCATCGTACAAGAAAACTTCGATATTCTTGAGTTATTCGTTTTGTGTGAATCCCATTTCCTCTTATACTGTCAGTCCACAAGTACACTTGGAATGAACTTGTATTCCAACTATGCAAAAGATGATAGCGACTTGTCACCATGGGAAGTAGGATTCTGAAGAAGTGAAAAGGTCTGAGAACCCTAATTTGAGTCCAGAGTGAGGATTGGAAAAGCATATAGAGACCTAGAACTGAGTGGGGAGTAATGAGTACAGGAAAGTTCCATAAAACTGAGCAGGGAGTATTGAGAAAGGCATCATTGGTAGTACATGGAAGGAAGTAAGAATGGAAACAGGTAAGGGCCATAACAAAACCAGAAACTGAGAGGGGATTGATGATGATACAGGAAAGAAATCTCCATAAATATAGTGTACAAGATAAACCAGAAGCTGACACCGGGAGCAAAGTCCAGGTCACCTGAAATGTAAGTGCCTTCGGCTCACGTTATACCTCACGTTGTACCTCACTATGTACCTCACTATGTACCTCACTATGTACCTCACGGTGTAGGTCACGGTAGTCTGTTTGTCTTTGTTTTTACTGTTTTGTGTTTGTCATCCATCTTTCGTATCATCAATATAAGTCTCAATCTTTACGGGCCTATCTGATCCTGTTGTACTCTTCCATCTTGCTTCATCAAGTCAAAGCCTATGCAACCCTCTGTAATCTGTATCTGCCACAATTGTAGCAAGCATGTCTGTGAGGACAACGGAACTATGGTGCCTGGGCGTTTAGTCTCTCCTCAGACCAGAAGAAAACATATGAGGGAACCCAGACCTAAGTCTCCAAAAAAATCTACCAAGGCCAATCATGCCCAAGGAAGCACTCTTTCTCCAAAACCTGTGGAACTTACTATTCCTGACCTATCCTTAGGTATGTGAAAACAATCTGATCTAATTTGAGCAATTCTCTGTTAACCTTTATCAAGTCCTAGCACCTGTGTTTAACATGTGTTGTCTGCTAGCTGCTTGGTTAGCTCTCTGTGCTGGTGCTAGTCAGAATACTGTTAGCACTGTGCTCAAATCCCTTCATCTTATCATGATCACTTCACTCAAACTCATATATCTTGCACTTCAAGGAGCTGGCTTTCATCTACAAACAACCTCTGTGAAGATTGATCTTCCTTTGGATATACGCACTGTATATTCTAGAAATGGTCTGGACCCTGACCTTGTGCGCATTTTCTGCTGCCCAAAGTGTTTCATGCAGTACCCTGCTACTACAGCTATCACAAAATGCAGCTGGCGCAAGTCACCTAGGTCAAGGCCATGTGGAACAGATTTATGGACTACAAAGCACACAGCTCAAGGCTTTAAAAGAGTTCCTAAATGTCTATACACCACACAGACATTTAGGTCTTGGCTTCAAAATTTTCTTTCTCGTGCCCACATTGATCAGTGCTTAGCACAAACATTTGCAAAATTTACCAATCCAAATCCTGTACATCAGGGACGTATGCATGATATACAAGATAGCCCAGCCTGGGAGAGCCTGAGAAGCTTTTTACTTTCTCATTATCATCTGGTATTTTCTGTCTATGTTGATTGGTTCAATCCTTTTGGAAACAAAACAGCAGGTATACAATAATATTGAAGTATATTCATATTTCTAATAATCATCTTTAGGTAAAACAGTTTCCTGTGGTGCTATTGTGCTTTATTGCTTGAATCTACCACTTGAAATTCGTTTTCTACCTGAAAATGTGTTTCTTATTGGCATGATGCCAGCACCTGATGGTCCAACAGTATGGACTATCCCACATATTCTTGCAATTTTTATAGCAGCTATCATGGAGTTCAATCTTCCAGGTCAGCATATGCCTACCTATACTTATCCAGGTGGTACTTTGGTTGCAGCAAGAGTTATTCCAGTAATTGCTGATCTTCAAGGAAGTAGAAAAGTGGCTGGATATGGATCAGTCACTGCAGATTTTTACTGCTCCTTCTGTCTATCTCTAAAAGGTGATATTGAAGATTTGAACTATGCAGGCTGGCAATTACGGGATGGGGCCATTGTGCATGCTCAGGCTATTCAATGGCAGCATGCTATTACTATTGCTGAAAAAGAACGTCTCTTTAAGCAATCAGGTGTTCGTTGGACTCCAATGCATGATATTCCCTACTGGAATCCAGTACAGCATGTTGTTCTGGGTTATATGCACAATACTTTGGAAGGTATTCTTGCTTATCAACTCAGGGCACTGTGGGGAATAGGACGCTCAAAAGAGACATTGAAGGAGATAACAGAGAATACTTTTGATGAACATTACTCTGATGCTGATACAGTAGAAGCATTATCAGATATAGACAGTCTAGATGAAGAAAGCCAGCAAGGCAGTACTTCTGGCCTTACAGACATTTTTGGAGATGTAACAATGGAGGATGATACTGTAGCAGAGGAAGATTCAACTCCCACTCCCACTGCCACTCCTACTCCCTTCTCAAATCTGGACTTTGACAGTGATGAAGAGGATGAAGACTATATGCCTGCAAATCTTGACCATGCATTTGACTTCACTTCAAATCAACTTGCATGTATTAGATCTTGTATAGGTGCTATTCTGCTCCCAACTTATATTGAGCGCCCACCTCAAAACCTTGGAGATCCTAAACATGGAAAACTCAAAGCACATCAACTCCTTATTCTCTTTACTGTCATCTTTCCACTTGTTATGCCAGAGCTTTGGTGGAATGGCAATGAAACAGAAAGGAGGATGCTACAGAGTTTTTGTGATCTAGTTGCATCTACCAACATCATTGCTTCATACTCAACCTCAAATCAGGAAGCAGATGCATATATGACACATTTTGTCAAATATCGCTCTTCTATACAACAGCTTTATCCAGGTTTCCGATCTATGCCAAATCATCACTTTGCTATGCACAATGCTGAATAGTTGAAATTCTGGGGTCCAGTATCTCTTCTCAGTGAGTTCCCAGGTGAACAAATGAATGGTGACCTTGGAAAAATAAAAACTAACAATCATTTTGGTCAGTTTAAGTATAATATCTTGAATACTTTAACTAACTTAGCAATATTTGAATAGGTGATATGGAATACACAATGGTTCGCCAATCAGGCCGTCATGCAAAGCTTAATGCAATTCTTCATGACAGACAATTCTCAAATTCAGCTACCAGTGAACTGGCCACCCTTCTAGAGCCTAGAAATGTGTATGACTTTTTGCAGCCACCAAAAGTCATGACAGACTTGGAGGTAGCAGAGTTTCTTGCTAAGGGCAAACTTTTCACTACAGAGGAATACAACTTTCTTCTGCATTACTTGAACAGGACAGGCCAGCAGTATCACTCAGCCAATACTACTATTATTTATCCAAGAGGCACTCTCATTCTACCAACTAGTGCCCATCAACCAGGAAACTTCAACTTTGATGGAAGGACTTATAGTCATAAGAAATCTAGAGAAGCAAGCAGTCACATTCACTTCTATTTACCCCAAGGTCATGCATCTACCAGCAGAACTGGTTGCATTGAGGATATTTGGGAGCTTCCCCTTGCAAATATAATCAAGACTTTCTTGCTTGTCAGAGAACATATGCCTCTCTCTCCAGCACAGCGCCTTAAAAATCCCTATTCTTATAGTCCATGCTCAGCTCTACAGTCTCAATTAGTGAGACAAGAGCTTTCTAACATACTGCATGTTGTTGAACCTCGTCATATTATTAGCCATCTTGCTATATATAAGTGTCCTCCAGGCACTTATGGCATACCTCAGGAGACAATGGCCATCACCTGGTCATTGAATAGAGGAAGAAGATAGTTTTTTTTTCCTTTACTTTTTGAATAACTCTGTACAATATACTTCAACAAAATAAATCTTGATAGTTACACTAGCTAAAACAAGAAGCACACAAGATGAGGTGAGAAAAACTTGAGGGATGTTGTATGGATGAAGTTATAAATACACGAGCGAGTAATAGCCCAGTAGAACCTTCGCCTGGATTGTCTGCACCACTCGATGGGGGTGTGGCAAGCAAAGTTCAGTTGCAGTGTCCCTCAGGGCGTGTAACATAAACGCTCGTTCCTGTGTTTGGTGTGTCTGCAGTGAGAGATGGACGCCCTGCGAGTTCAATTCCTAATAAACGGTTACAATCAGGCATGGCCTTCCCGAAATCAGATGTTTTTTGAATGACTCACTGGGTACTCCGCTGAAGGTGTGTTGGTCGTACAATCGGAAGACGTAGGAGAGTGGCCTGATAATGGATACGCTTGAGTCGTGCCATAAGACGAAACTCAGAGGTTTGCTCACCTAGACGAGGGCTCGAAACTGCAGATAGTGGAGACGTGGTGTAGAACGGTGACGGAGGACTTTTAATAGCAATGTATGGATCCCGAGATAAAGGAGGTGAGGAGGAAGTGGTTCTGGATGCCGGGCGATTCGGAGGAACGATGGCGAACGAGGAGGACACGCGCAAAGGTGCCAGTGCCTGATATAACGAAAGCTTCAGAGCAGGACTCGAAGAGGCAAGTTGTTGAAACGAACCTAACGATCCTCTAACCTCAAAATCTGTCAGTTTGAGGCCAGTCTTCTGTAAATGTACGATTTCGTCCTCAAGCCTCTCTCGACTTCCTAGGCTGTGTTGTCGCAGGTCCTGAGGCAGTAAGAGTGTGCACACTCTGCTGAATGATACGAGGCTCCATCAAAAAGAAGCCAGTAAACCATCTACCAGTTCATACTGCTCTCCCTCAAGATGGGTGCAGAGATTGCAGCTGGCATGACATTCCTCCTTTGCGACATCCCGGTCGGACTCGTCCTCATCGCATCAAAGTGATTTTCCTCGACCCGTTCACCCTGATAGCCTCTCAAAGAATCCTCTGCGAAATAGAAACTTCTTCTCCTCTGACCACCAACACTATCCTGATCGAATTCGCGGCCTTCAGGTCTCGCGCCAGGGACATTGACCGGGTCGGAGAGACGCCTGTGAGCAAGCTCTCTTCGGCGTTTGAAGGAACAATAGACCAAGAAACAGAGGACGAGAAGAGCGATTGCACCAAGGGATGTGACAATGCCAGCAAAATCCTGGGAGGTATCCAAACTATCTTGCGGCAAGATCCTGTAAGGAAGCCCGGCGGGCAGGGTAGGGGTACTTAAAGGAGCCGACGCAACCAGTGTAGTTGACGCAGATAGAGTGGTCGTCGCCTGGTCCGGATCACTCAGCATTGCAACTGTGGTCGTGGACGGAGTAGATTGAACCACAAGCGATGACTGGGGTAGGATGAAGGAAAGGTCTGACGCAATTGACACTACTGTAGTAGCAGTGACCACACTGGTGCTCACCGCAGTAGTTACACTTACGTTTGCACTATCAGTAGCACTGAGGGTACCAGACGGGAAGCTGATCACAACACTGGAGGTTGCAATTGTCGCTGTGTCAGTCCCGTTCGCAGATACAGTGGAGGAAGGCTGAACGTCGGTGATCGAGACATTAGCAGAGACCGAACTGGGGAAAACGGAAGTCACGGTGCTCGAATTGCCTGAAACAGAAGTCAGAGAAGCGGAGCTTAATACGGAGCTAAACACGGAAGATGGAGCAGATGTGATGTCGCTGGTATTGCTTGAAATACCAGACGTAGGCACGGAAGAAGAAAGCACAGTAGTGGGTAAAGATAGCGGCGCTGACGTTGCACCCGACACAGACGAAGGAAGGTCCGATGCTCGGCACGTCATCCACCACGATGTCATTTTCTTCTCCTTCAATATCTTCCACGTCGCCTTCAACGTCGTCACCAATATCTTCCATTCCTATGTCTTCGTTGCTATGACCCGGAGAAAGAGGCGGGGTAATAGGAGCGTCGGGAACTATTGCCATCAGAACAGACCGTGAACCCCGACGAGATGCAATCTCGTTGACCGAACCGCGTGCACTCCGGGATCCAATAGGTACCGATACGTCGAGACTGGATTTTCGACTCTGAAAAGTCTGTGGTGTAGGATTCGAATGAGGACGGTCAGGAATGGATCCTGAGCGAGGTGTAACAAGAACTGAAGAAACCTGAGAGGGTGTTGTCGTGTTTGTATGAATATCCAGTTCAATGACTGTTGGACGAGTGCGAGCTGGAGGCGCTGACCCGGACGCGGTATTGTAAGATGGAGATAAATGCTTGTTCCCGGAAGCTAGGAAGCGGAGTACTGTATCAGCGGCGTAGACACGCATCCACGATATAAAGCCTGTATCTAGCACGAACAAAAGTGCTTCACTAACTGAGCCTAAGGAACCAGCCTGAAGTACGTCTGACAGTTTGTGGCCAATTATGGAGGGAAAAGAGCTGTCCTAACTCCGAGGCGCCCAGTCAGCCAGCAGCAGAACCGGACCACTGACGACGGCGAACATGAGGAGGAGGTGGTGGTGACGGAGGTGAAGGTGATCGCTGGTTCATGGTTGAGGCGAGCGTATGGAAGGCCCTTGTTTCGTTCGTGACGGTAAGTTTGAACCTGGCCCATGGTTGGGTGAACAAAAGCACAAAGAGTCGAGCATTGAGCGACGAACGTACCTTTGCGCACCTCTAGACTTATGCCCCACCTTCTCCTGCCCGGAACCCCTTCGTTGAACACAATTTTTGGTTGATGAGGGCAAGGATCCTGGATCAGCCAGCGGTGACTGATCGACAGCAGCGTTACCGCTGTGCCCCACATCATGAACAGCGGCAAGCGCACCAGCATACACTGGTGCACCCTGGATCAGCTATGCAAGCATGATCGACAGCGACGAAGAACGCCGTGCCAGCTGTTGAGAGAAAAAGAGCTCAGTCATCAGCCACTTATATTCATCAAGTCACATGGCCGCGTACCGAGGTCCGTGCTTATCTGCACTCTCCCGAAAACTAGTTTCCTCTCGATCTTGCAATGCCATGACACGCTCGCAGCGTACACGAAGGAACCGTCGCGGTAAACCAAGCGAAGAGAAACGCGCGAAGAAAGTCCAGCAGTGGTTAGCCTGTGGAGGGTACGGGAGAGCTGTTCAGCGAGCCGAACAGGGGTTGAGAGAGCATAGTGAGTCCGTTTTACTTCCTTCCTCTGACCCTACTCACGAAGTTGGTGGTAGAAACACTTACCACGGACGAGTTTCCGCCGGACTTTGTTGGGGTCTCCAAGCATCAGGCCAACGTCAGGACAGTCACAGAGACTAATACACCACGGATTACCGGACCTTTCCAACGCTGCAAACAGCAAGCAACATCATCCTCAAAGGCCCTGGAAGCCTTGACCAGAGTTTCCTGCTTGGCCTTTTCGCCAACGTTGTGTCACCTCGCGCACCGTCCCTGCTCATGAAGAAATGGGTGGCTTTCAATCAGACAAAACCTAAACATTCCGGCTGTGGCGACAAAAACAGATCAAGTACACAGGCGTTCCACTTCGGTACCTGGTCGTTATACAGCCCCAAAGCCATGCTGACAGCGGACACAAGACACCAACCCAGTCAGGCTTGCTTGACGGCCATGGATGAATTCTTGGATGCTGTCAAACTGTTGCTGCTGGCGCCGATGAAAAGGATTCTGATGGAGTATTTCCCGGAAGACTGGGCTAGACGGCAGAAGTACATTCTTCTTTGTATCTATGCAGTGTTTGAATTATCTAACAAATTCAGAGCTTACGCAGTGTTTGCAAAAGGCCTTCAACGTGAATACACCAGTCGTCCTGCCACAGACTTTGAAGGTATGGTGCTGTTGTCAATGAAAACATTTGCTAACAGCGAGTGCTTAGGTATCGCTTCAACTATTGCTGTGAAGGAGGGTGGTTCCGAAATTCCACATACAGATGTCAATGATGCCCGGTATACCAGAACATTTATATATACATTTGGTCACTTTGAAGGTGGGAGAACAGTGTTCCCTCAGATTGGCATCACTGTCAAGCCTACCGTACGGCAGTTGCTTGCTGCCAATACCAAGCACTTATCTCATTTCACTGAACCTCCCAAGGGTCAACGTGTAGTATT
Organism: Omphalotus guepiniiformis; assembly: GCA_028554645.1. Taxonomy (NCBI): domain Eukaryota; kingdom Fungi; phylum Basidiomycota; class Agaricomycetes; order Agaricales; family Omphalotaceae; genus Omphalotus; species Omphalotus guepiniiformis. Next base: position 2,330,617 of record JAQOOI010000021.1, read on the forward strand.
GACAATATTCTTTGAACATGTTTTGTTAAAGCGTGCAGGTGGTTTGGAATATATATATATTCATGTAGCGCATACATATATACATGGTAGAAACATAGATAGACAATCTTTGAATAGAATTATACAAATTCAGAAAATTTCAGAAAAATGAAGTAAATTTATGTCGTGGTCCTACGCAGTCTCTTCTTCACCCATAGACTCATCCTCTTCATCTAAGGCATCACTCATGCCACCGTTCTCCATCGCCTCCATCTCTTCTTTAGTTGGAAACTGGTATTGCTTTCTCACCTCGTCACCGTACTTCTTCATAAACTTTTTGTTACTCATCTTCTTCTTCCAATCATCATTCATTATACGTTTTGCAGCTAGAGGAAGTGCAATAGGAGAGTCAACGTAACGAGCACGAATATGAGGAGGAAGGGTGTTGAATGCTTCAGGTTCATGCCAATCAAGAGCAACCTCTGGCGAAGGGAGACTGTCTAGAACAGACTCCTTACCATCAGGATGTTCAACCCTAGGTATGTGCTTGTACGCATTCTTCTTCTTCTCAACTTTTGCAGCATTCTCTATTCCACCATCAACCTCACGAACAAATAGATCTGCCTGAGCATTGCGCCTAGGCATAGAGAGGCAATAAAAGGTACCGTCAGGTGCTTCTTCATCATCGGAGTGACATGCTGGTTCAGAAATAAGATGTTGAACACGGTGAGGCATGTCCAGTTTGCAAAGATATTCTTGACGGAGAAGAGCCCGCTAGATTCAAGTTTTAAAACTAGTGTTGAAACAAGAGAACAATGTTCATACCTCTTTTCTCCTCTTGTACATCTTGTTACGAGCATTGTCAGAGGCAACACTTCCCTTCTGTTTGGTTTCCTTTATCATCAGATTCTTGATACGGGAGTAAACGTAGTTTCTATACAACCGCTGCATGAAATGAGTGTCCTGAACGAGGTTGAGAGGCGGAGACATGTGCAAATAGGCATGAGTCAGAACCGCTTGTTCAAAAGTCTTGATAGCAATAGCCTCGTGCATTGTGTTATAGAAGGATGTTGGTGTACCATCTAGGATATCAGGGCACCAGGTGTCAAGACCCATCTCCTGGACACTGCCGAGGATCATACGCAGCTTGTCCTCAGGGATAAGTGCGATATTGGAGACAATGGATCCACCTCGGCGTAAAGCACAAACTTGTCGAACTTCCCGTAATTTGGCCAAGACGGTAACACTGTTAGGATTGACAGACTTGAGATTCTCATTCAGAATCTTGTAAGGATCAGCATGTCTATCAAATCTTTGCCAGAGTTAGTGATGATATGCAATGATAGTTTAAACACGTACCGCTCCTGGAAAGAGGAGATTTGGCCTGCTGTTGGTGAAGGAGGTACAGAATCTGCGTCATATGAGCCACATAAAAGACGTATATGAACTTCCATAGCATTCTATAGTGCTTGCGTAAGAGTAATGTCTAAACAGAAATGTATATGATACATACCTTGACCCGCAAAACACCTACATCATCTGTACCGGGGCCTGACGTTCACAATCAAGAGGCCTTCTGCGATTTAACGCTCTAGAAGATACGTAAAGTTCTCCAATTTGGCGGGCAGTCGTAACCTGGGGTGCTCGACCCTATACATGACAGTATATGTACTCTACTGCTTGTAAGTATTTCATAAATAGATAGAAAACTGAGTGGAGTAATTAAAAGGAACAGAGAGATAACATCGAGTATAAAATGGATATAAACAGAAACAATATGACTGAGTTGGGTAAGTAGGCACGTCTAGAGGGTAATTATGTGCAGTTCTTGGGTATATATGTGTAAGTATTATGTTTTAGTGATGTTTTTGGTACATCTAGACCCTTCTTATCATGCGCTCGAGCCATTCTAAACGAACTACTCCTAGGCATTTCGTTATTATTCATCTTCGTAACTGTTTTACAGTGTACTTATAGGGGCGACGAGGGCAGTTTCTAGTCATTTATCCCGTCGGGCTTCCGTATTTTCTCCTATTTCAACATCTAGACCCCATAGCACCTCGTAGATATACCAATATCCAGTGCTCGAAGGCCAAGTCTGTCATTACTTTACTAATTAATAAGTTATTATACAGTCATCGAGACTGATCATTTTCATAGCTTTGACCATCTAGTATCTCGGAACGGAATCGTCGATCATATATTTCCGATCATAAAGCGTTATCTCCAGTATATCATCAATCTGCAGGTTCTAGGAGGTTGGCTAAGTTTGAACAAACCATTTTGATGGCTCGGCGATACCTCTAGCTTTGTCCTTTCGACGTTATTTAGGCTCATAAGGCTATTACGCCTGTGTGTGTGTAGTTTCTTCCTTCCTAAGTCCGTGGATTACACAGATACTCAAATAGCGACTTACAGACGAAGGGCTCTTTGCCAGGCAGGGTGGGTCTGACCATACTGTACAGTCTCACAGCAGGTAGTTACTTCGCCGAAGGTCTAGAGGCATATCAGCCATAAGGTCTTGATGCATACTCGTACATCGTAGTCCTTTCACTTCGAGCCTTTAACTATTCGTGTTCTATGTTTTAGCTAGCACTATGGGACATAGTCTAGCCCTTTATTCCCATCATATTCACAGTAGAAATCGTTTAATTTCAGGTATTTCAGGTGTGTATGCGTTTTCAGCGCAACATCTCCCCCAAACCAAATCTAGACCGTCCCCGGTCTGGTGATCGGTCAGTCATACAGCCAAAGATACATTCTAAAGCTTCGCAGACAGCCTGTTGATTATATAATACTTATTCACACACATCTCAGAGTTCGCCGAAGCAGTGGTACACTGTTCATTGCTTTTTGCTGGTCTATGCCGATCATCAAATTTCAAACTCCGACCAAAATACTCTCGGCCAGCTGTTTGCCTTCGGCAATTGCCGTATGTTCTTTTCAGGCAAGTGACTTTCCGTCTCTTTTCCTCTTTCACATTTCTTATTCAGTTTCTTGCTTCTCTATTCTTTCTTTTCACGCATCTCTCAGCCTTTCACTGGTCCGTGCGCCGTGGGAACGTGGTCAGGTGAGTCGTTCCATAAGTAAACGGACTTCAACTTTTCACGCCCATTCTTCCTTTCTCTCTATTTCTCTCTTCAGAGTGGCTCTAGCTCTCCATCTCTCTCTATATATACTTGTTCTTTCTTTACTCCTAATGGCGCGAACCACGGGCAAAGCTTCCAAAGGGAAGGGCAAGGGTCCGGCCTCAGCAGTGGCTAAGAAAACTCGCGCGGGCAAGAAGAGCGCAAAGCCTCCATCTCCACACGATCTGGCCAACCAACTGATTTCGGTTCTTAACGATGTGTACCGTCGACAGTTCGATAAACCTCGTCGTAACCCCCCTACCGTTTCCGAAATGGTGAAGGCGGTTGAAAAGGCGGTCCCCATCATGGTAAGTAGTAATCCGTTTTTAAACTCTTATTATTTTCTCATTATCCTTTCAGGATTCCCTCTTTGAAGATGTCAATTTCGAAGTCGACGAGTTTTGCCCCCACGTCCGTGGTGTGTGGCTTGCTCTCCTTCGGCTCTCCCATCCTCTCGAATCTCGTATCTCCGCCCTCTCTGAATGCGGGTGGTATCTTTCCAAAACCGAACGCCAAGATAAATATGCACTCGAATCAGTAAGTTCAAAATTTCTCTTTAAATCTCTCCCCAGGTCTTAGTTCTCCATTCTTCAGTTTCATGACTTCAAGACTGAACTAGACGATGTCTGCGATGCTCTTGGTGACGATACTATTCTTGATGTCTCCGATGACGAGTTCGTCGATGTCTCGGACGATGAATCTGTCACCATTAAGACCGAAGTATGTCTCTCTTATCTTTTATCCACATATTTTCTTACCCTTCTCTTCAGCCTATCCAGACTTCAAAGAAGTGACGCATTACCGAGATCGACGACGACGACGACTTGTTCTCGTTCAAAAAGACTCGGGCCGCGACACCTTCTGATAAAAAGGTTCGCGCACCCTCGACTATGCCTAAACCGAAGCCAAGGCCTAAGCCCAAAGTCGAACGCATTCCCTCGCCGTCTCCTAGTGCTGCATCTCAGGTCCCTCCGGCCGTAGACGAGGCTCCATCTCACCCCAGCGGACAAACTTCAGAACTCGGCACCTTTACTCTTCCTGGGAGCGACCAGGTATTTAATTTGGAGGAGCTTCTGCAAGCGACGTATACGCTCGACTCGGTAAGCTTCTCTTTTCTCTTTTCTATCTATGATTTATTAATCCCTTTTCCTTAGGTGGTGGGCCATCTTCCTTGTACTCGATGTACCGCTAGCCACACCGCTCACCAGTGTGTCGCTCCGCCGAACCCAAGTACGACACACAAGTGTCTGTCCTGCTACAAGGGCAGGCAGCCTTGTTCCTGGACCCTTTCCCCGGCCAAAGCGAGCGAGATGCGCAATATTCTGCTTGGCTACACTCGTCAGGGCTCGTTGAGTAAGTTCCCCTATTACTTATTTTATTTTTCAAGCTAAATTGCTTTCTCTAGATCTGTCTCTTGAGGTCTCCTCACTGGTGGAAAAGATCGCCTCCTACGAGCAGATGCTTCGCAACATTTCGAGCCTCGTCGACTGTGCTAACGGTCTTCGAGAGTCGATTGGCAAGGACCAGGACCGTCTCCGAAAGGCATCCCCCGACCCTACCATCATTTTCCAAATTCTTCAGCAACACGACCCCTCGTTCAAAGGCAACCTCGACGAGTTGAAGATGATCGGTGCAGGCTTGGGCTGGAACCTCTCCCTTCTGGACAAAGGCATTGTCTTGACTAAATCTAGCGCAGGCTTTCAGCTTCAATCCGCGGCGACTCGACAAAGTTCCGACTTTTCGTCTTCAGATTCCCGAGGCCGGATCGAGCGCATGGTGGCTTCGGTCCTAGGCCCTACTCAAATGCCATCGTCTTCATCCCGTGGGCCAGCGCCTGCTAGTCCTTCCTTTCCCGCGTCCTCTCTTCCAACCTTCACCACTCTCGATTCCAATCGTTCCCCGTTGGAGGAGGAAAGGGTGGGACAGCTCTTGGTCGAGGATACTCCGGAGAAGTAGGTCCAGGTCATCGTCGAGGCGTAGTCAACAGTCCACGGACTTAAAATAATCTTTCATTATAGCGCAGCACGGAGTCTCTTTATAGAGCTCCAAAATTACTACATCTAGCAAGGGTTCTCTTCATAGCGGCCCAAATATCTTTGTTTTCATTTCTTGTACCTTGTACATAGAAATATCGTGGCCTTAGTGCCAAAATAAAGCTTTCATGTTCGTTCTTTATGTGTGAATTCCTCGTTAAGTTCAAATTTAATTTAATATCTTTAAGATTGCCTTCGTCGAGGCTGTAAGTGTGGACTCGACTTAGAGAAATCCTAGCTCGAAGGTAATAAGTAGTAACTAGACCCCTTTATTTATAAGTCTCGTGCCCTTACTTATCACTTCTGTGCCTCAGGCACTTATTTGTTCGTTTCAACCACTCTTAGATGTTGATTTATTGAAATCTAAAACACTTAAGTTTCGTTTTTATGAAATCTTTAGAAATTTCAAAATTCTATGTCCTAGATGGACTCCTCTCCCTCAAACCAAAAGAAGTTCAGCGTCCCCGCTGCATATCTCGGCTAGTCCTTAGTTAAGTCCAGGGTGCCTTAATCCGTTGGGCATGTTACTTCGTCGAAGGGACCAGGAGTTCCGCTCTCAGTCAGAACAGTATAAAGGAGGGTCGCCGAAGGTGGGTCCAAGTTATCAGTACACTTTAAGACCTTCAACCTGCATTCTCGACCTTACTTCCGTCTTCTTCTTGTTCATATCTCATCGTCACATGGCTCGAGGATCCAACAAGACCTGGCCCGAGAGGGATCAATGGTTAAAGGAGACTCAAGAGGCCATTACTGCCGCTCAAGCCGTTCAAGCCTTTCCCAAAGCCAGTCCCAAGCTTCTAGGACCAGTCGTGACGGCTCTAGCCGATCATATGGTTTGTTTATTATATTCTTCAGGCTTCGTCGAGCTCATATTTCTTCATAGTCCAAGCCTTTAAATGCCAAAGTGGTGGCCAAGGATGATATCGCCTTTGATACCTTCCAGAAAGGACTCAACACTGTGATAGCTATTACAGAGATTGATGGGGTCAATTGTCCCTACCATCTAAATGGGCTCGAGGAGTTCTTTGCCAAGCTCGAGGTGCTTCGACAGCCCACTCGTAAGCGCAAGGTAACTCACCTCTTTCCTCATTAATCTTTACAAGCTTCATTGTATACTCTTCGCAGAACGTTAAATCTCCTCTTATCATCGAAGACGATGATGAGGATGATGAGATCGAGTTCGTTGGAGGTCGGATTGCTTCTACTCCAGTAAGTATCCATATTTCCTAGGTCGAGACTCCGACTTGACCTAGGTTTAGGACTATAAAGCCGGACTCGCAGCCGCCTTGGGTCTTTCTGCATCTATGCATGCCCCTTCTCAAGAATTAAGCCTTCCACCTGGCCTCAAGTTCAACAAGAAGGTCAGGGTAAGTGCGGTGTCTTCTTATCCATCATATTATAACTTCACCGAACGTTCAGGACGTCGCGAATCGTTCTTCTACTCTTTCATTGGCCCTCGGCGATGTACCTGGAATGGATGTACGTTCTCGTTCCTACCTCAAGGCCATGTATTACTTATCAGTTGCTCAGGATAACATTGCAGCTGCCAATGGCAAGCGCATTCGCCTCGAGCAATCCATTTCCGATCTTCGTGAGGATATTGAGGGTAAGTAAGCATGGTTTCTCCCTGTCTCGACCCTACTGACCCTATTGATCAGAGGATAAGACCCTTTGAGAGGCCGCCATCGCTACAACTTTCCGCCATATCGCGCTCACTCCGTATCTCGAACTGCCCAAGCTTAGCGTCGAAGCTTTATGCTCAGTTCTCAATTTCCTTCGTACCGAACAAGTCACTCTTCAGCATGCTGTACATTTCCATGCCAATCAGTACCAGTTCGTTGTTAAACAGATGGACAACATCCAACGAGAGCAATTTAGTCGTCTCTCAGTCGAGGACAAGCAAACCGCTGATTCTTCATCTTCGGAGACCCCTCAAGATGCTACCATGGAGGAGGCTGGGTCTAGCTCAGCTGATACCACAGCTACCAACTCTAGCAGTGCCTAAGTAAGTTTCGTCGATCCCCGTAATCTAGTTCTTTCTAACTGAATTGTTGTGAGAATAGGCGCTAGACCCTGTATTCAAAGTCTCCAACCTACTTTACACTCCCAACTCATGATATAGTTCATATACCTTCGTACATATAACTCTTTTGAGTTTCTTATTACTGTCATTACTTCGAGCCTTCAGAATATCGATTAAGTACCACTTCGACGCAATAGAACAAACTGTTTATTGCTTCTAGTTCGCACTCCAGTGATCTCTTCAGGTTCTGCGCTTAAATCCCTCTCAGGAGAAGGATGATCATCTTCTTCATCAGAATCATCTTCATATTCCTCATCCCGAGGCATTCTTAAGTTCGGAATGGAGTCAAAAATGTAATCTTGACTTTGTTCGTCGTAAGTATCCTCATCTTCGTTCACCATACGTTCTAGCTGTTCTGCAGTAAGGTCTATGAGGTCTAGCACGTTCGTAGGTAGGTCTATAGGCTCATATCTTGCAAAATGCGGCAGTACGCGAAAGGCAGCAATCTTTTCTTTAAGTACAGAGCCATCCATTTCAGCAATAATGTAGGCACCACCCTTAGTTCGTCTGATGACAATCATAGGTCCTCTATACCTTGGATACATCTTCCTGTCCAAGCTCTTCTCAATTTGAGTGTTTCGAACTTGTACTAGAGTTCCAGGTTTGAAATCATAGTCTTTTATTACATGTTCATAATCTTGTTCAAACTTCTTCATAGTTCTTCTTTTCTCTTCGTCGACCCTGGAAATCATGTCCATAACATGAGTTCTATGTTTTGCCAAGGCTCTAGCCCTGTAGCCGATCAATTCTTCGTAAGTAAGGACTCTATCTGGTACTTCTACCAACCAAGTTGATTCTATAAGGTCTAGAGGCAGTATTGGTTCTGCTCCAGTTACTAAGAAGTAAGGAGAACATCCAAATCCTCTTCTAGTTGTTACTCTGTCTGCCCAAAGCACATGTTTGAGAAACCAGTACCAACGTTTAAGATCACCTCCCGTTGCTTTTACTAAAGCTTGACGGATATCAAAGTGTGCTCTTTCAATTTTTCCATTGGCTTGAGAATTATAGGCTGAGATACGAATCCCTTTAATCCCATACTTCTCTTCCAGCCATTTCAACATTGCAATCATGCTTCTAGCATTATCAGTTACCACTTCTTGAGGGCAACCCCATCTACATATTATATCTTCAAAGAACCATTCGCCTAAGGCTCGAGCTGTCTCATCTCTGATTGCTCGTCCCTCTGACCAAGAAGATAAAGCACATCGGCCATGTACAATGTTCTTACAGCCATTACTAGCCGGAGATACTTTGAATACATCCACATGTACTTTCTGGAACAGAGAAGGGGTGTGAGTAAGGGTAGGTGGTATTTTCAATAGTGCTAGAGCTCGATCTTGACATGCCTGACACGTTTTCACGAACCAGTTGACATCTCGCTCCAGTTCTGGCCACCAGAACCTCTTTTCTATCACAGCCTTCGTAGCATACATTCCTTTGTGTCCCAAATGATCATGAGCACTATGCAGGATATACATACGACGTTCTTTCTCAACTATTAGCTGATGCTGTCCACCAACTTCATCATTTCTTCGATACATACGTCCTTTCTTGTCGACGAAGTATCGAGACGCCTTCAAAAGAAATTTCTTTCGAGCTCGAGCATCCATCTCATCCAGCATATCCGATTCAGGATGCATTAAGAACTCTTTTATTCTCGGTAGCAGCCGATCTAGCTCAATCCCTATGGTAGTTCTATGTTCTTCCATATAAGAATGATCATGTTTCCATTCCTCTGTTGATTCAGGAGCTACTAGAACCTGTGCAAACTGGTCTAGAGTCTTTCCTTGTTCAAATAGTATGTGTTCTCGCCAGTAGGTGAATCTTCGTTCTTCTTCAATTAATTCTTGGATATCATCTTCGAAGTCTTCTACTGACAAGGCTAGACCCTGTAAGTATCCACCTCTAGAGTCTATCTCATGCTTAAAGTCTTCAAAGTCATAAGGGCCCTGCTCATTCTCATCTTCCTGACGAAATCGCAATGGTTCCCCATCATCTTCATCTAGATAATCTTCCTCTTCAGCAGGTAATCTCTCTGTTGGTTCACTACCCGGTGGTGGTCTAGATAGTCCATCAGGTCCATGTATAGACCCCTTGATATGTACCAATTCAAAGTGATACTTTCTTATTTCTTCAATCCAACAATTAATAGTTGCATTTGGGCCACTACTTGGGTTATCTAACATCCCTTTTATGTAGCTAGCATCCGTTTCTACAGTTAGATCCCTACAACCATAAGTTTGGTAGTAAGTATGGGCTAGCGCGAGCTTGAGCCCATATAACTCTCTCTTAGGCTGTGAGAACCTTGCTTCTCGTTCATTTAATGTTATAGATCCAAAGTAGTTATAAAACTTCTTTTTAGGATCATTAGGATCTCTTTGATATAAATAATATCCTACAGCCATCCATGATGTATCCACTGCTAGAGTAATGCCGCTAGACAACGAATAATCAATTGGTTTCAATGCAGGAGCATTTCTAATGCCTTCTTTTAATAGCTCGACGGCTTCTAACTCTTTTTCTCCTATCTCAAAGGGAACTTGTGAGCTAGTCAACCTCGTGAGGGGTCTAGCCTTCTTTGCATAGTCTTTAATGAACATCCTGAGTTGTCCTGCAGTCCCCAAGAATGATTTAACGTGTGTACGCTTCGTCCATTGAGTTGCATCCCATGACAAAATGGTCTTAGCCATCTTTTCTTCCGGTAATTCGCCCTCATACGAGACTCTATGTCCCACAACATTTCCTTCTGCGCAGCAAATGAATGCTTTAGGTCCTGAGAAGGTTCCTCCAGCATGTTTCATTTGTTGAACAATTCTATTCATATTTTGCATGTGTTCCCATACAAATCTTCTAATTCCACTGTTCTCAGAAATTGTTTCATACCCTCCACCTTCGAGCTCATACCTAGTAGACGGTCCTTTCACTGGAACATCATCTATATAGGGTCTCGTTATGTGTGGAATTTCTTCTTTCAATATATAAGTGATGTCATCATGATAGATTGGTACTGAGTTAGTCCAACCCATTGGCAGTTTTACAAGTCGGTGAGGGCCAAAAGGAGTTTGAAACGTCGTCAAATCCCTAGATCCCTCATCTACGAGCCTTTCATCATAGCCTACAAATACATCTAGCAGTCCAATACAAGATCTGCCTGCAAAGCTTCTAGCTATGTCAGCTGTAGCAGGAGGTATGCCTGAGTGTTGAATTGTGACCTTATTTAACGGTTCTAGACTGTGTACTAGCCGTAAACTTTTGCCATCTTTCTTCAAAACACAGAACCATCTGGATCTATAAGAGGAGCTCGAGGGTTCGTAGACCCCAGAATCAATCTTATCTTTAATTATTTTGCATACATCTCCATAGATCCCGGGCGGAATAGGTATATTCCTCTCGACCCATGGAGTATGTGGTATAACAGGAAATTTAACAGGTGGAAAGAACTCTGTCTTGAAAGTTCCCCCTTCTGAAGCTTCCCATGCAAAACCTCTCTCTTGTACCTTCATTAAGTGATGTACTAGCTTCATTTCTTCGGGCCATAAGAAGTCTTCATCATGATTCTTCTTAATAATAGCTTTTCTTTCTTCATTATAACGTTCTCCAGGTGTGAAGTCCGGTGGATTTGGTGACAAAGTCGGCATCCCCTCTAGCGGGTCACCAGCTATGTGCCTTTCTATCCTGAACTCCTCTGGAAGCGTAGTTTTTACTGGTTTCACTTTTATTGCCACAGGTTTATACTTACTGCCAAATACTGCAAACGGTTTTCGGAATCTAGCCTTACTTCCACGAGGTAGGATCCTACAGTGTAAGTTTGACCTTTGCCGAACCATTTCCTCAGTTCGAGCAGCATTATTGAATACAGTAGCTGCCTCGAGACCCTCATATGCAGGTCTCGACGGTACTTTCTCATCCTGTACCTTAGCTTCACGCCAAGTACAATATACCTTGCAATTATCTTCGGTTATTTCCTTCTTCATGTAGCTTTTAAGCATAAGGGCAGCCTTGGGATCACTCTCTTCAATGCTAGCTCGAGATGCATATACATATGCCTCCGCCTTCTCATTATCAGAGAATGTTTCCTCATCAGGCAGTCTATACCCAGTTATTTCATATCTACCATCTTCTCCTAGGCCAATACTTACAGCAACCTCTCCCTGATGGCCTGTCAGATCTTCAAGGATTGAAAATTTCCATCTTGTGGACTTCTTTCCTCTTCTGCAGCTTTTTGGGTAGCTGGTGTAAGGTTTTCATCTCCTTCAGGCTTCGGTCCAATACCTCTGCCTCGTTCATACGTTCCCATTGTGCAGGTCATGCCAGAATTAGGGTCTCGAATCGTTAATTCTTGACTTCCATCCTTATTTGTCTTAATATTACTTTCTGTTAAAACATCGAAGGGTCTTCCCAACAGAACTTTGTATGGAGCTTTATCCATCACATGAATCTGCATATAAACGACTATTTCACCAAAGGTAAACGGTACGTTCCTAGCTAGACCCCTGGTTGGGCTTAGCTGTCCACTAGCACTTTGCATATGGATAACAGTCTTTGGATCCCAGGCTAGACCTAGTCCCATTGCTATATCCGTGTCCATTGATACTATTTGAGACCCACTGTCAAGTATACACTCGACTGGCCCTTGTTTATTAATATCAGGAAAGATAACTCGCAGACTATCACTTGGTCTGGCTACAATGATAATCTTTCCTCGTTCAGACGGCGGAACATCTTCGAGATATTGTTCTACAACATCTACATAGACTAAAGATCCTGTTTGCAAGCCGCTCGAGCCTTCGAGGACCTGTACAAAGCAGTCTCCCCATGCTAGATCATCAATATCCACCACTTGAGTGTCATATGGCAAAGAGATAGAATCCTCAGGTAGATCAGTGTCTTCTGGGTTTTCCTCGTCTCTAATCTCTTGTACAAATGCCTTTAGAGGCCTCTTATACACTCGACTATTCTTAGTCTTTCTATTCAATATTTTCTGCAAAGTAGGGGAAATAGCAATTACTTCTTCCATACTTATAGGTATTTCACTCTTTAATATCTTTGTTGCAACTTCTTCCGCAACTCCAGGCCTGTACACGCCACTTTGTAGTTTGTATTCAGGTCCCTTAGGCAAATCAAATGTTACTTTCTTCTTCGCTGAGCCTCGAGACTCTTCTATATCCACACTAGGTGTTCTAGCGGTCACTGGGGACGTTTCTAGACCCTCTTTTGGTGGTTGGATTCGTCTCTCAATAGGCTTTATGTTATCAAATGGTCTTTTATTTAAGTTTTTCGTTTCCGGGACGTTATGCGCGGGTGCCTCTTTGCCTAATTCGGGCTCAGGGGTTTCCAACGACTCATCCGTCATGTTTATGGGTTTATATAAGTGTCGATTAAAGTTCTTAGGACGCTCTAGCACCACTTCGAGGCGTCTAGACGTCTTTCCAGCATTATCTTCCTCCGGAGCTTTGCTGGGAACAGGGCTAGGTAACTTCTTTGCACCAACTAGCACCTGTTTAAGCTCCTTCATCGAAAGTATTAGTTTTTCGAACCTCCAGGAGTGTTTATAGACACTTGTCCATCAGACAAGGCCTTATACTCAACTCCCATCCTTTCTAGCTGTTCAAGTACTTGTACAGCCAATGTATCAACTTCATTATTTTCCATTCCCAGGGGGCTAGCTTCGTGCAGCTGCACCTGGTATGCATTTGGCATAGATTCTACTTCATATAAGAACTGATCTGGGTGTACTTCTACATCCCATCCCTTCTCTTTTGCAATTTTCTCAATCTTTTCCTTTCTAGTTTCTTTATCTCCTTCATTTATCCAAGGAAGTGGTGAACCATCCTTTAGTTCCCATCTATTCCTCGCATTTCGCTTCATCCATCCCTTACTTACAAAGTGATGTTGAGCTGGACAGTCTTGTGAACCATGTCCTCTGCCTCCACACATGAAACAAGCTAGATCACGGGCAGGCATAACTCTACTCGTGTCCAGAAGTCCTCTGGTAGGCATAGAAGACATACCAACATTCGTCGAAGACGCTAGACCCATATTTCCAGTGTTTCTACTTGACATTTGTATCATTTTTATCAAGGACTTCATCATCTCTTGATTCTGGTTCGCCATAGTGTCTAGCTTCTGGTGAATGGTCTTAATTTTTGTCTCGTTATCATCTACTGTGTACGAAATCTTTCGTTCCCACTCATTCTGTGCTTCCTCCTGCTTTATAGCAGTTAACCTGTCAGTCATAGATGGTCGGCTCGAGAGGGGTCTAGCTCCAGTGTTTATGACACCTGGTAGGCTCCAACTCGCTCCTACATCATATAACTCCTCAGGAGGAATAGCACATACAGCTTTTGCAGCTTTTACAACTTGCTCTAGAGTCCAAGGATCATCTCTTCGACGAACCCCTTCTCCAGTACCATTAGTTGATAACTTTCGAATAACTCTCTTTCTAAACTGTTTTTCTAGAGCAGCTAGATATCCTTGTACTGCCTCGAAGTTCGAGATGACAGCATGTCCACTCATTAACTTCTTTGCTTCAATCTGATACGCCCTCGAGAAGGCCAAAAGCTTCTCTAGTTGACCAGATGGCACTAGCATGTACTTTTCAATTACACTCATGAGCCTCTGCTTTGAGCCATATCCGTCCTTATCACTAGAATCCGGATAGCAGTCAAGCAAGGCAACTCTAAATGTTTCCCAATCATCTCCTGAAGCTGCATCAAGCGTAGCTAGCTCCTTTCTCGTCTCATAAGTCATGTATTTCAAGGCTAGATGGATCTTCGCCATCTCAGATCTGATATTTAAAGTCCTAAAGATTTCCTCTAAGTCCTCGAGCCATCCTGCAAGTTTCTCAGGACGATCTCTATCAAATATGGGTGCCTTCTTCGAGACTTTCGGTAACTGCTCGTTTTGTACTTCGGCGAGCACCTCAGCAGGTAGCTCTCGTAAGTATGCATCTACCACTTCAGTTTGTTGAGGTCGGTGTTGCGTCAAAAAGCCTTTCAGTACTGAAATCTATCAGATTGAAGTAAATATGGAAGGTTCAAGCATTGGAAACTGAACATAAAGGACTAGAGTCACCCCAGACTGCTAGTTAAGACATGAAACATACTTGTACTCACAATACCTAAGTGTAGTGTTTGCTACAGTACTGAATCTGGTACTAAGCAACTGTGACCAATGGGTTATACAAAGAGATACTAGTTATGCCTCTCCAGATGTGTTGGAATTCCAATGTTCCATACCAGATTGAGTTGGTCAGACCCACCCTCTAATAACTAGAGACTCTACCAAGTGTTGTTGACTGTAATCCAAGGGGTTGATGGATTTTCACTTCAATTGAACAACTATCTAAGTCCTTTGGACTGATCAAAAGTTCCAGCTGGTCTGGCTAACTAAGTTGGCACTATAAGATTGAATGCTGAGAATATGGGCAATCTTAAAGATTGTATTACCAGAGAAATATTGTACATTGAGTACTATGTGGATATAATGTCACTGAGATGAAATGCCAATCTGTGTAATAATGGAAGTAGATTCAAAAGTTACATCTGCACAAAGGAGTTAGATACTGAAAATGAGTATCTCTCTGGATCTGAGTATCTCTCTGAAATTCAGTAACCCTCTGAACTTGATGAAAGACAAAGGCGCTCTAATTGGAGGTCTTAGACGAAACTATGGGATAGAATACTGTCCTAGGAGAAGCTGAGAGCTATCCTAAACAAGAAATATAACCTGAGTACAAATCTGACCAAAAAGAGATGTATAGGGGTAAAACTTGAAATAAACAGTTACTGTACCTTACTGTGGCTGATAGAAACGATGAAGCAGGGTCTAGATAAGCTCTAGAGCTTCTACACAACTCCTAATGCTGCCCTAGTAGAGGAGGATGTGCCAATTTTGGAGAAACTTATAGGGGACCAGATTTGCAATGCACTGAGGAGAATGTCACCTGTCAGGATACTGGTTGCTATTTACAGGATCTGGACCTTTATTTAGATACCCTGGGTACGCCCTAACACACCTAGAACGCGGACAAAGCGATATATTTCTGTTTTTATACCAATCTATACCCAAAGTTCCTTCATTTTGACTATCTAACTGGAAAATTACCTAGAAAACTACCTAAAAAGAATCCAATCTCTGCTCAATTGATACTTACTTACTTTTGACTCATTTACTGTTCAGATTACTCTTTTAATTTCGAGATATATGTTTGATTTTATGATTTAGTATATATAGCTTACAGAGTATCTATTTAGATTTTCTTAAGCAAGTACTGCCCAAAGCTACAAGCCAAAGCAGGAAAACCTTCTTAGACGAAATATAGCCTGGCTCTTTAGAGTTCAGTTCGAGAAATATCCAGTTGTGAAAACTTCTGTAAAGTCCCTTGTGGCAGATAAATTGAAAGAGATACTGAATCTTTGCTGAAACTACTGTTCTGTCTGTGCTGAATCTGCCTGCTGAAACTGTCTGTGCTGCATCTGAAACTGTTCCCTGCATTGTCTGACCATTGGATCGAGTTTAAACATCGAGATTGATTGTCCTGATTCCCTCCTGAACCCTGAAAACCACCCTTACCTTCTGTCTGAATCTTGTGTTTTGAGATACCCTCTGCCATTTTTCACCCAGATTGAGATAAAGACATCTGTAACCCTGCAGATTCAAAGTTCAATTGTTGCGTCTAACTGTGCGGAATCTCTGACAACGCCAGTCACACCTCACCCTACATCATTTTGATTTGAGTTGGATTGTGCTCATTTGAGTATCTCTCTCGTTCATTTCATAGTCACTACATCTGGAGCCCACCGCGAGGGGTGGCTTTAGACTTGATAATTGAACTATCTGTGTATTTACACGTGTCTGGAAATAAATCTGGACTTTTTCTGTGTTGAACTTTGCCCTGTTCCTCACTTAGCAACAATTTCCTTGAAGTTGTTGAACCATCTATAAGTTTTATAACTTAGAGTTTGCTTGTCAAAATTAGCAGCTCACAGAGAAACACACGTCCTAGAAAGACTAAGAATTCTGAGAGAGCTGGAACAGAAGAATTGTCACTGAACCAGTCATCCAGAAGGAAAAGTTCCAAAGGAAAAGAGAGAGAAGTTATACCTGAACCAGATTCAAGTTCCCTTTCGTCTCTTTCGTCCCTAAGTACGATTCCTGAACGGAATACACCTCCAGATTTATCTGAACTCTCAGCTAGATACAAGAAAAATAAGA
Organism: Omphalotus guepiniiformis; assembly: GCA_028554645.1. Lineage (NCBI taxonomy): Eukaryota > Fungi > Basidiomycota > Agaricomycetes > Agaricales > Omphalotaceae > Omphalotus > Omphalotus guepiniiformis. The sequence continues at coordinate 2,347,056 of JAQOOI010000021.1, forward strand.
GGAACTTTGTTAACAGTCCTCAATATTTTGCCTTGACACATAAAAGAATCCCTGTTAAAATAATAAGGAACCCGAGAAACAATATGTCTACTCATGACAATGCTACTGGGAATGAAGCTCCCCAACAACAAGGACCTACCCAAGGACATGTTGAGATGGAAGAGATCTTCATTTTTGGAAATGCAACAGGAATGCAGATTCCTGTTCCTGCAGCTAAAGAGTTGCAAAATGAGAAACTACCTAAAGTCTCTAAGCAGGCCCCCATCTTCGATAAGAAACATCCATCTGAATTGGTTGCATGGTTGGCAGAGCTGGAAGGCATCTTTGTGTCAACCGGAACTAAAACAGATGCGGCTAAAGTGATGTTGGCACTCAGATATATGGAGTTCCATACCCGTGAAGAGTTTCAACGGCTTCAAGCTGTTAAAGATTTGGATTGGGATGCTTTCAAAGAGGCATTAATGAAAAATTTCCCTGAATCTGCAGATAGAGGACTGGGATCTAGACAAAGATTGTATGCTATCATTGATGCATATAAGCTCATAGTGCTTGGTGCTATTCAGAAACTAATGGCATTTAAAAGAGAGTATGAGATTGAGTATGAGAAACTATCTTCTGGTACTACACCTGTAGTATCAAACTCAGAAGCTGTAGCTGGTTTCTTGAGTGCACTAGATGAACCCTTCAGAAGGAAACTTCTGGACCGCTTAGAAAACAAAGTGATCAATGGCCACTTACAAGTTCAGAGAGAGGATGACCCTTTTACTCTGAAAGATGTAATGTCTGAGGCTGAAAAACTCTGTTCTGTAAAAAGAGCAGGGGGATACAACTTTGGTTTATTCTTGAATGGTCCAAATCTGGCAGAAGGATACTCTAGGATACTCCCAACAACTGAGCAGAATGCTACAAGGAAGTTATATGATCCTTACCAAGTAGCATCTACTGTGAAGTCAGAACCAGATCAGTGGGCGATGAAATTGTCTGCAACAGTGGATAGTCACCAGAACCAGTTTAACCAGATTAGACAAGCCCAGGAAACGAATCTGGCAGCTCTTGCAAAGCTATCTGAGACAGTTGCTAACTTGGCAAAAATGACCCAAGCAACTTCTAGCTCAGTTAGGATGAACATGAATGCTCCAAATTCCCAATCTGGACCTGGAATGAACTCTAATGGACACAATAGTGTACAAAGATCGTCCCAGATGTCATCTGTGAATAACAATACTCATGCTGACTCCAATTGCTATATGTGTGACGAGCCTGGACATAGATCTATGGACTGTCCACATCAACTTAGATTTATCAGGTTGGGGTGGATGATCAAGAATAGTGCTGGTAAATGGGCATTGAAAGATGGAGTATATTGGCCAAGAGCTGATCCGTCTGATACTCGGTCTAAGAAAGAGAAGATTGAGGAAATTGCCAAAAGACATGGATGGGAACAACCTTCCTCTCATGTTGACCAGAACTTGTATGCTTTTGAAGATGAGGATTCGGCTATAGCAGGTCCCTCTCAAAGTAGTTCATTAGATGCTATCAACAGCCTTGTTGCTCAATTCAGTCAGGTTTGCAATACTTTGCAGAATCTGGCACCAGCAGCTAAATCTGAAACTAAGCAGATTTTGAAACGAGAAAACAACTCTGAGTCGAAAAACTAGAGTTTCCAATGAAGGAGATTGGTGAAGAAGCTGTATATACTCAGAATCCTTCTCACAAAACAGGTCAATCTCCTGAGGAAAATAAACTTGTAAAGAAAAAGAGAGTTGAAGTGTTACTACCTACACTAAGACCATCTGAAAGGGAGAAATACAGACCCCCTGCTATGAGAAGAGAGCCCGTTCGTTTTGAACTACCCGTTGATTCTGACACTGAGGAGATTGAATCTCCCTCTGAAAATAACAACGATGTTGCACGGAGAGTATCTAACCGTCCGTTTGATCATGTAAAGGCAATAGATAGGCCACCTATACCAAAGGGAATGCCTGTAGGGAGCCAGAACAAGTCAAATGAGACTGAAGGAGCTCAATCTGGAACTAAAGATGGAATGAATATTGACACAAGGAATGCTATTGTATACACAAAGCCTCCACGTAAATCTGAGCCTGATTTCAAGCTTAGAAACTCACTATTCAAACCGGGTCTAGCAGAAGAAATTGCAGACAAAATCTTTAGATCTGAGATAGATATAAGTAGTGGGGACCTCATTGCTATATCTCCGGCACTTCAGAAGATTATGCAGAGAAAATTGAAGAACAACAGGGTGTATAAGCGGCCTGTAAAGGCTTTTGTTCATGAAGTAAGGGATGAAGATGATCCTGATGGTATTCTACCAGAAGAAGATGTCAATCTGGTACAGGCAAATTATATGGTCTTTATTGAAGATATGGCCTATGAAAGGGAAGATGTGTTTATTGTCCTAGATGAAGACACAGATGACCTTAAGAAAGGCTCAGTGGTACACAAGGATGTTGTGGACCAGTATCAGAAAGATGTACCTCCAGATGAGAGGAACAAGATCATTATAGTAGCCAGCCAGACTGACAGTCTAAAGGCAATCTACCCAAAGATTAATCACTCTGATCAACAAGTTGAGACAGTAGTTGATAGTGGTTCTCAAATCGTGTCCATGGATACAAGAGTAGCTATTGGACTTGGTTTAAGATGGGACCCAGAGACTGTGATCCATATGCAAAGTGCAAATGGTCAATTACAGGCTACTAGGGGACTAGCAAGAAATGTACCATTTACCTTTGGAGAAATAACTATCTATATGCAGATTCACATAATAGATAAAGTGCCTTATGATGTTCTTTTGGGAAGACCATTTGATGTGTTAACAAGCAGTGTAGTCAGAAACTTTGAAACTGGAGAACAAGAGATCACCATTACAGATCCAAACAGTGGAATGAAGTGTACAATGGGAACATATGACAGAGGTAGAGGAATTAAGGTTAAACCTATTCCTGGTGAACCAAAGCTTGTCCCAGAAACACAGAAATCTGCGAGTGTCCCTGTGAAAAATGAGGGAGACTCTCAAAATTTTCATCGGACCTCAATGAACTGATAAGAGATCAGGGAGAGGTAGCTGTTTGTATTGAAATGGATGAAGATGGCAATGCCACAATTGCTGGATATAAGCTGCCAGACAATGAATTGTTTTCAGAACCTGAAAAGGCTGAGGCATTTGTGTTTGCAGCTGAATCCATCATAAGAGAAGACGATATAGCGGCTGCAGATTCGGTTAGATCGTATTTAAATCGGTCTGTAGACTCAGAAAAGAAACAAGTGTTCTGTACCTGGCGAGAAAATTTAAATTTGAATTCAAAAGAGCACTTAGATACTCAGAATTCAGACTTAGATACTTGCACGGTACTTAATCACACTTCGGAACCCGCATCTGGAACTGAAAAGAGGATGAATAAGGGTAAAACGGTCAAAAGAGAACCGAAACCAGTCCAATCTTCAAGACCCAGATGGAGTAGAGATAAGAATGGCAACAAAATGGCCAGATTGGTGACTGTTTTGGCTTCTAGAAAGTACAAACCAGTTGCTATTAAGGTCAAACCTGTTAAAGCTACCTTACCTGCGGAGTTCCGGATTGAGAGAAAAATAATTGGAGATCCGTTAAAAGATATGCCTGAGTTACCTACTCATCCTCCAGATTTCACTCCTGGTGAGAGGTACTCTCAAGAAAGAAAAGAAATTGTAGACAAGAATCATAATGAAGGTTTCTTATGGCCTGAAGAAATGAAACTTGTACACCATCTTATGAAAGTCCAAGAAAAAGCATTTGCATGGGAAGCATCTGAAGGAGGAACCTTTAATACAGAGTTCTTTCCTCCAGTAAAGTTTCCAGTGTTACCACACACTCCTTGGGTAGAAAGGAATATTCCTATACCTCCAGGGATCTATGATCAAGTGTGTAAAATGATTAAGGACAAAATAGATGCTGGTGTATATGAGCCTTCTAGTTCATCCTATAGATCCAGATGGTTCTGTGTCTTAAAGAAAGATGGAAAAAGCTTAAGATTGGTCCATAGTTTAGAACCACTCAATAAAGTGACTATTCAACATTCAGGAATTCCTCCTGCAACTGCAGATATAGCTAGAAGCTTCTCTGGAAGAGCATGTTTGGGATTACTGGATATCTTTGTTGGGTATGATGAGAGGCTGGTTGATGAAAGTTCAAGAGATCTTACAACCTTCCAAACACCTTTTGGCCCACATAGATTAGTGAAGTTACCTATGGGTTGGACAAACTCTGTCCCTATCTATCATGATGATGTTACATATATCTTCAGAGATGAAATTCCACATGTAACTAAACCTTACATTGATGATGTACCAGTAAAAGGGCCTGTCAGCAGATATGAAACTGCAGATGGAGGTTATGAAACTATCCCTGAAAATTCTGGCATCAGAAGATTTGTGTGGGAGCATCTGCAGAATATGAACAGAATTGTGCAAAGAATGAAACATGCTGGTGGTACCTTTGCAGGTACTAAAGCTTTTATCTGTGTAGCTGAAGGAGATGTTGTTGGACATCATGTCAGTTATGAAGGAGAAAAGCCAGTGGAAAGGCTAGCTGAAGTTGTCCTGACTTGTGATGCATCAAAATGGTCTGAGAAGAAAGATATCCGGTCATTTTTGGGCACTGCTGGTCAGATGAGGATGTTCATAAAGGATTATGCCAAGAAAGCAAAACCTTTGACAATCTTAACTGGAGATGTACCTTTTCAAATGGGTCCTGCAGAACTGGAAGCTGTAGAAATGATTAAAGATGGGATCAGAAATGCTCTGGCACTTCGTCCTATTGACTATGATTTAAGTACTGGAATCACCCTTTCAGTAGATACTTCCTGGATGGCAGTAGGTTTCCAACTATATCAGAGAGACCCTGCAGATTCAAAGAAAAAGTTCTACAACTGGATGGGTTCCGTTACTTTAAATGAAAGAGAAGCAAGGTTTTCTCAACCCAAGAGAGAACTATATGGCTTGATGTTGGCCTTACAACAAACATATTACCAGACATATGGATGTAGGGATCTTACTGTGGAAACAGATGCAAGCTATATTAAAGGAATGCTTGACAAACCCAGTAGTGGTCCCAATGCAACTATAAACAGATGGATTGAAGAAATAAGGAAGTTCCACTTCACCTTGGTACACATCAAGGGCACTGAACATAAGGGACCAGATGGACTATCTAGACCACCTAGAGGAACCATACCAACTGAAAGAGCGGCATCTAGAGATCCGGATTCATTTGTTGATGAAGATGATGGTCTGCCGGTGAAATTCAGAATGGGAGATGGTGAATCTGAGGTACCCTTTGATTTTGAAGCCTTTAAAGATGAAATAGATACTCGAGGTGGTTACTTGCAGGAAGTTGCAAAGTCAATAGACGACTTTGAGGACGATTTGCAAGAAGCTCTTGAAGAAGAACGTCACTTGAATTCCATTAGAGAGCTGTTAGCAATTCAACATCCAGTATCTAACTCGATGTTGCAGTTTGCACAGACCTTGGTTATACCTGAAGGAGGTACTGAATGGAAACATGAACACCCATATAGAGAGGATCACAGATCTGCATCTACAAAGGAACTGGATGAACAACTCGACCTAATCAAAGATTGGTACCTGCAGGGCAATCAGCCTCTAGCTCACCTAGGTGAGACTGCTATGAAAAAGTTCATTTCCAGGGCTGTAAAGTTCTTTGTAGACAGAGATGGGAGACTCTATAGAAGGAATGATGATACAGGAGGCCAGCATAGACTGGTTGTGCCTAAAGAGAAAAGGATGTACATGATGCATGCTGCTCATGACCATCTGGGACATAAAGGAATGTTTGCAACAAAAGCTCTCATAGAGAAGCGTTTTTGGTGGCCAGATTTGAATGGAGATGTCAATTGGTTTGTCAAATCCTGCCAAATCTGCCAGAACCGAAAATTAGAATTGTTGAAGATTCCTCCCACTCTTACACACACTCCCTCCCTGTTTCAGAAGATTCATGTGGATGTATTTAAAGTATCACCTCCAAGTAATGGTTGCAAGGATGTTGTACATGGCAGATGTGCACTCTCATCCTGGTCTGAAGGAAGAGCCTTAAGATCTGACAATGCTAGATCATTGGGGGAATGGTTCTTTGATGATATTATATGCAGATGGGGATGTCCGGATGAAGTAGTAACTGATAATGCACCCCAGATGCGAGCTATGCTTAAATGGCTAGAAGATAAATATGGAATTAAAGGAATTACTATATCTCCTTACAATTCCCAAGCAAATGGCAAGATTGAGAGAGCCCACTTTGACATTAGAACTGCCTTGGCAAAAGCTACAGGTGGAGATCTAAAGAGATGGTGGTGGTTTCTCAAACATGTCTTCTGGGCAGATAGAATTACAGCTAGAAAAGGACTTGGATGTTCACCATACTTCCTTGTTACTGGAGCTGAACCTATCCTACCCTTGGATATTGTTGAATCTACATGGTTAGTGAAACTTCCAGATAGAATCTTGACATATGAGGAACTTATTGGCTACAGAGCTCAAGCTCTAGCTAAGCATAGAACCCATGTGCAGGAGATGATATCTAGAATTGATACAACCAAGAAAGAGACTCTTAGACAATATGAAGAAGAATACAGAAATGTTATCAGAGACTTTGATTTCAAACCTGGTACACTTATACAAGTCAGAAATACACAAGTTGAGAAGAACTTGGACAGAAAGATGTATCCTAGATACCTGGGACCCATGATTGTAATAAGGAGAACCAAAGGGGGATCCTACATTGTGGCCCAGATGGATGGTACAGTGCTCAGAGAAAAGGTTGCTGCCTTCAGAGTGCTACCCCATGTAGCTAGATATGAACCAATTGAACTGCCTGAGAACATTCATGAACTTATAGACCTAACTAGTGAACAGCTAGAAGAGATGGTCAATGATAACAATGAGTTAGACTCTGAACTTGAGAGAGATTACATCTTTGACAGTATTCCTCAACTGAGAATTCCTGCTGAAGATGAAGATCTTGATGAGTCCAGTGATGAAGAACTACAATCTGCAAACGATGCAGATGAAGAAGAACCAGATTGGGACGCTCCAGTCCAGACCAGGTCTCAATCTTCACAAAATAAATGATAAACACACTATATTTGAACAAAGTAAGAGATAGACACTGAAAAGTGACTACCTAACTGCAGATGAAAGTAAAAAGTGGGTAACAGTAGTATGCACTACTAAGATAAACATAAAGGGTGTCTGAGGATGTCCTATACGATGTACCAATACCGTGTAAACTGCCCATAAATGATACTGAGATGTCCAGATGTAACATTAAAGTCAGAAAATGTCTGCAGATGGGAAGGCATGGAAAGGAGCTGGATCATCAGCAGTACCGGGACCAGACTCCAAGGGACTCTGGTTGGCCCTGTAAGCCTTCTCCTTCTGTCTTCGGAGCAATTCCAGACGGGAAAACTCCTTGTAGGCGAATCTGTACTGAGAATGATGATACTGAATGGCATGTTGATGAACACTGAGTTCTGTCTTCAAGAAGTTGGAAATTGATTGAAGAACCTCAGGAGAGAAGTGGTCCAAGTCCATGAAAGGGAACAGAGCAGTGATACGAGTCACAATCTCTTCTCCACTCTCCCGGAGTTTGCGCTCATCTGCAGGATAATTGAGTTAGATACTCGAAAAAGCCGCAGATTGGGTGACTACTCACGGTCTGTCTCCTCTCTAAGGTTGACGATTGGGTTCTCAATACGAGGCTTCTTCATGACAATCACCTTGTGGGGCTCAGGAATAGGTTCATTCTACACAAACATTTATAGTCAGTACATGAAACTGCATGAATATCTCCAGATGGAACTAAAAACTTACATCTTTGGGTCCAACTGAGGTAGCCTGCAAAGTTACCATGGTACATCAGTCTAGAGAAACGAATAAACAGTTCTGAACATAAATCTGCTTACCCTTGGAGAAGTGATTACTACTTTTTCCTTGGAAGACTTATGAACTGTGGTAGTAGTGGAAGAACCTTTGGTCTTGTCCTTGCTAGAGTCCTTGTTATCCTTATTGGGAGCGTGGATTGACGCAGAGAGCCCAAGAGAAGGTCCATCTGCCATCTAAGAAAAGAAAGACCATGTTGAGATTTGAGTTAGGTACTCAGGAGTTAGATACTTACAGTAACGTCTCCGTCACCAGTAATGACCTCAATCTCTTCATCGTCATCATCGTCATCCTCAATAAGTTCGGGAGTTTTAGCTGGCTACACACCGATAGGCAGTTAGATACTCGAAATGAGAGGGATGGTCAATAAAAACGTACTTTGCGCTTCTTAGATCCGCTGAGAGTCTCTCTGCGCTTTGCCAAGTCGTCCCGGAAAGCTTTAATGGCGGAGAAAGTGTCAGGTTCACCTACAGATGGGAACTTCTTGACTGCATCTGCGACCAGATTGACACCTTTGTCGAACAAAGTGAACGCTTCCTCGGACTTAGCAACTGCATATGCAGGAAGAGACTTCTTCTGTAATAAGAAATCAAGTTAGATACTGGACCTGGAATCAAAGATTGAACATTTACAAGATGACTAGCAAGGGCTGTAATAAGCATCCCAAGCAGTTCAGTATCCGCATCTTTGGCCTCCATGGCTCCAGTAGCTCGAGAAAGATATCGCTGCGTTGTGGCAACCCACTCAGGACGCTCAGGCCAAGTCTTGGGACCTTTAGGGGCCATAACTGTAAAATGTAGAGATAGAGAAATGATAAAAGTGGAGGGGTTGTAGAACCAAGGGATAGATGGTGCTGAGTCGTTCTGAATCTGCGCTGCACCTTTTATATCTGGTCTACCCCGTCTAAATCTGCAAGTTGGTCATTACTCCTATGCTGTTCAAACAGGCACAATGAGGCCTAGCCAGCGTAGCAGATTGATCAACGGGGACGTTGAAGTTAATTTTACTTGGGGGGAGAGAGCACACAAAGTTTACAAGGCCAAAATTTTGAATTTTTGAAATTTCAAATATCTCAAATCTGGAGATCTAGACAGCTTTGACCGCAGAGGACTTAGCCGAATAGCATTGCCGAGTAACCGAGAGCTCTCAACCTTGACAGAAAGGACTTATTAAATTCAATGTATCCTCAAAAAGAAACGATACTTATTGAAAATTGTGGGCTTAAGTCATTTAAAGAATTGTTTCCCTCTAGAATCGAGTTAGATACTCAATTTGAAGGAGACTCTCAATATGATTTCTTATGTTTCACACCAGATTCATGCCAAGAAAAATGAAATATGTATTTTTGAGCATAGAAGCTCAGGACTATAATAAGAGATACTTCGACCTATACTACTATAAAGTAAGTACAGGGAGTATCTACAGAAAAAGCGAGGTATAAAATTTTTATATATTTGGGCAACCTGGTGTGTTGAACACCAAGGCTACCCGCGACGAAATGCGAACGGATACGGCAGGTCCCAGCCAAGCGAAGAAAGCGACAGATCTGTGAGATTGGGACTGAGAGATGGAGAAAGTAAAGGGAAAAAGGGGTACGAACTATGCGTGCACCCGAGCCTTGAAAGTCACTCTGAGAGGGGATCGTCCCTCCCAGCTAGTGGACTGCTTTCTGGCACCAGTACCCTGCCCGTCGTCTCCTCCTCCAGCTCGTCCTCCTTGTCCTCATCCTCTTCGACCGTGACTTGCGAGGCACCGACCGCCTGAGGCGATTCGTCGATGACGGTAGCAACGGGAGTGGAACGGATATTGGAAGGACCGGGCTGCGGCTCGACCTCTGGATCCACCACGATGAAATGACCTGCTTCGTTCCTAGCGATGTAGCTGGCCCGAGACACCAGGTTGATGTCCCATCCAAGCGCGGTAGCCAGTAGTTTGAGCTGTTCGTCCGAATAGTCGAACGACGGGTCGCCAGTCTGGACCTGATGTAAAACGAGACGAGGATCGCGACACGAAGCTTTGATATGATCTTGACGCTGCAAAATCGTTCGGTGTACCCGTTCCATCGCCCGCATCTGCGCGGAGACGCTGTTCTGCATGTCCTCGTAGGTGTCGATGAGAATCTGCAACTGCTCAGCTTCCTGAGAGACAACTAAGAAACGAAGAACCTTTAGTAAAAGATGTCTAAAGAAATGAAAGGAATACTTACCTGTACTGCCGCTGCGAGCCAATGTGTATGAAAGGCATCGCAACTGATCGCTGCCTTCCAAACCGTACGACCAGCTACAGGTATGATTGTCCTTCGCGCAAGTCGCGCAGCGCCATTCGAAAGTCTTGCTGTTGAACTGAGGACGGCATTCTCTACCTTCAGTGTGAGTACCGCCGACGCAGGCAGCACAAATGGAGTCGCCGAAGAACTAAAAGAGTGTCGAAAAGAAAATTTAGCGGGTATTAGTCTCGAGTCAGAAAGATACTCACCCTATCGAATGTGCGGTTGACTGAAACGAGTTGCTGTAAAGTAACAGGACGGCCATAAGGCCATCCAAAGACAACACGGCCTGTAAAAGAACCGTTAGACAAACACTAGAAAAATGAAATAAAAGAGATACTTACCGGGTATCGCTTCAAAGTCCTCCTTCGCACGATTTTGAGGTGTTCGTCCATCCGATCGCTAAGGAAAGGCATGGTCAGTAAAAGGAAATGAAATAAAAAGAAATGACAAGACTTACTTGAAGATTTGGGGCCTCGTAACGAGTGCCCGGAGCAAGAGAAACAGAAGAAGTAGAGAAATCAGCGCGAGAAGCCCATAGAGGTGCCTCGAAGTCGACGTTAAGATTGACTGGGGCTTTAGTACCCTCAGTCTTGACTGCTTTCTCATCCTCCTTCTTCTCCTCTTCCTCGTCGCTGGATGCAGGAACAGTAATTGAAGTCGCCTTGGAGCGAGTCTTTCGAGACGCTGGGTCATCGGCAGGCTCTTCCACACGCATCTTCCGGATCTTCGGTTTTGGCTTGACCACCTGTTTACCCTTGCCCTGTGTAAGAAAACATGAGAAAAGAATAAATAAATCTATAAGGAAACGTACCTTTGAAGCTGCAGCTGCAGGCTTCTTACCCTCAGAAACGCGAGACTTCTTGACCGGAGGCTCAGAGTTCTCGGACTCGAAGTCAGTATCATCGTCGTCGTCGTCAGTCAGCTCAGTAGATTCGGCCGTGGCTTCAACGTCGGAGATCTTGCGTTTCATCTAAAAATGATAAAATAAGAAGAACCTCTTCAAACAAAAAGAAAAGACATACCGAACGACCCGGTAAGGGCGTTACACTAGTCTTGGCCTTTGGCTTTGGCTTTGGCTTTGGTTTTGAAACCGGTGCCGAAACCTTCGAAGATTCAGCGCGAGCAACCTTGGCGGACGAAGCAAGTGTGGCGAGAGGCGGGAGTAAGATCTCATCGTCGTCGTTGTCTTCCTCGAGCTGCGGAGTTTGCTTAAGCTTAGGAAATGGAGGTAGTGGTTCCCACAAATTGCGAAGCTGTAAAGAGTTAGCAAAAGAAATGAAAACCAGTCTGAGAGATACTTACTGTATACTTGAGGCAGAAAGAGTCAAGTTTAGCGCGATTTAGCCCCCAGGGCGGCACAATAAATGACGTTGGCTTTGCCTGATGTAGCCATAAGGCGAGATTGCATGCAGAAAGAAAGGAGCCAGTAAAATAGTCGGGGAGATGTGTATGTGCCCGCTGGCACCGATTGAAAGTCAAAGCAACGCGAGTCTGTAAAGATGAGGTTAGCTATAACAAAGATGAAAAGAAATTGGTGCCTACCAAGGCAAGATTCAAGTCGTCAAAGGCGGAGGTAATGGTTTTCAACCTGAGACCCTTGCCGAAATCCTTAAACGATTGATCTCGTAAACGACGGTCCAAGTCGCCTAGTCTTGAAACGATGGCGGAAAGAGCCTTGTAATCCTCTTCGTTCATGTCTGAGAGCTGTGAGAGGGAAAAGAAAAGAAAGAGGCCGTCAATTGAGAGCGGTTCTCGAATATATATGTGACATACTGTGAAAAGCAGCGCGTGAGAGAAAGGAATTAAAAAGGACTTACCGGTACCTCGGAAGGCTCCCTACTGAGAGTGATAGAGGAAGCCAATTGCCTTGAAAAGTCATCCATCGGGGGACGAAGTGAGATGTGAAGAGAAAACAAGAATCACTGTCTGTTTAAGTCGAAACTTCGACAGAAGTAGATTGCGGGTTTCGCCGAAGTCTGACATTGCCGTCACATGCCGGTGTAAATGTATTGACTGGCAATCAATCGAGAAAAGTTTTGCCTAATGGCAGTCCGTGAGACGTGATATTGTGATATTGAACAGTACGAAATGTGCTTCTATGACAAATCTGCTAGTAATAATTGTATCTAACTCGATTTTGGCCAATCTGGTACGATCGGGGACGATCTTATTTTACTTTGGGGGAGATGTTGCGTCAAAAAGCCTTTCAGTACTGAAATCTATCAGATTGAAGTAAATATGGAAGGTTCAAGCATTGGAAACTGAACATAAAGGACTAGAGTCACCCCAGACTGCTAGTTAAGACATGAAACATACTTGTACTCACAATACCTAAGTGTAGTGTTTGCTACAGTACTGAATCTGGTACTAAGCAACTGTGACCAATGGGTTATACAAAGAGATACTAGTTATGCCTCTCCAGATGTGTTGGAATTCCAATGTTCCATACCAGATTGAGTTGGTCAGACCCACCCTCTAATAACTAGAGACTCTACCAAGTGTTGTTGACTGTAATCCAAGGGGTTGATGGATTTTCACTTCAATTGAACAACTATCTAAGTCCTTTGGACTGATCAAAAGTTCCAGCTGGTCTGGCTAACTAAGTTGGCACTATAAGATTGAATGCTGAGAATATGGGCAATCTTAAAGATTGTATTACCAGAGAAATATTGTACATTGAGTACTATGTGGATATAATGTCACTGAGATGAAATGCCAATCTGTGTAATAATGGAAGTAGATTCAAAAGTTACATCTGCACAAAGGAGTTAGATACTGAAAATGAGTATCTCTCTGGATCTGAGTATCTCTCTGAAATTCAGTAACCCTCTGAACTTGATGAAAGACAAAGGCGCTCTAATTGGAGGTCTTAGACGAAACTATGGGATAGAATACTGTCCTAGGAGAAGCTGAGAGCTATCCTAAACAAGAAATATAACCTGAGTACAAATCTGACCAAAAAGAGATGTATAGGGGTAAAACTTGAAATAAACAGTTACTGTACCTTACTGTGGCTGATAGAAACGATGAAGCAGGGTCTAGATAAGCTCTAGAGCTTCTACACAACTCCTAATGCTGCCCTAGTAGAGGAGGATGTGCCAATTTTGGAGAAACTTATAGGGGACCAGATTTGCAATGCACTGAGGAGAATGTCACCTGTCAGGATACTGGTTGCTATTTACAGGATCTGGACCTTTATTTAGATACCCTGGGTACGCCCTAACACACCTAGAACGCGGACAAAGCGATATATTTCTGTTTTTATACCAATCTATACCCAAAGTTCCTTCATTTTGACTATCTAACTGGAAAATTACCTAGAAAACTACCTAAAAAGAATCCAATCTCTGCTCAATTGATACTTACTTACTTTTGACTCATTTACTGTTCAGATTACTCTTTTAATTTCGAGATATATGTTTGATTTTATGATTTAGTATATATAGCTTACAGAGTATCTATTTAGATTTTCTTAAGCAAGTACTGCCCAAAGCTACAAGCCAAAGCAGGAAAACCTTCTTAGACGAAATATAGCCTGGCTCTTTAGAGTTCAGTTCGAGAAATATCCAGTTGTGAAAACTTCTGTAAAGTCCCTTGTGGCAGATAAATTGAAAGAGATACTGAATCTTTGCTGAAACTACTGTTCTGTCTGTGCTGAATCTGCCTGCTGAAACTGTCTGTGCTGCATCTGAAACTGTTCCCTGCATTGTCTGACCATTGGATCGAGTTTAAACATCGAGATTGATTGTCCTGATTCCCTCCTGAACCCTGAAAACCACCCTTACCTTCTGTCTGAATCTTGTGTTTTGAGATACCCTCTGCCATTTTTCACCCAGATTGAGATAAAGACATCTGTAACCCTGCAGATTCAAAGTTCAATTGTTGCGTCTAACTGTGCGGAATCTCTGACAACGCCAGTCACACCTCACCCTACATCATTTTGATTTGAGTTGGATTGTGCTCATTTGAGTATCTCTCTCGTTCATTTCATAGTCACTACATCGGCGCGGCCAATTTCCTCCAGGATTTCGATTCGCCGCAGCCTCATCAATATTTGGTTGTCTCTGCTGCTGTGGGTTTCGCCCTTGACCAGCAGGTCCAGCAGTAGCATTATTTCCTTCATCAGGCATGTTTGTAAAATCAGAGAATTCAGGACTTGGTAGTCTTATATCTCCTATAACTTCGTTTGTTCCTCTATACCTCTCTCTAGACAGAGGCAAGTTGTTTCGAACAGGGATTCTACTACGACGAGGGGGTCTAGACTCGAATATTAATTCTTCTTGTCCAGCCTCACGGGAATTTCGTGTAGTTCTAGGTTTTCCACGACGGCTAGAGTCACTAATCTTTGCAAGAGACTCGGATTCGAAGTAGAATACCTTGAAGTGTTATGCAAATGTACAATTCACACTTCGAGAGGCAAATCAAATCGTCAATTCAATTCACCGAGGTCAAAAAGACAGCGATATTTAGACACAGGGGTCTTTCAAGAGTAAAACTCGATATAATTGTTTTCTGAAACTACCCCTCGCGGTGGGCTCCAGATAATAGCAGCGAAATGAGCACTCTAAGACGTAGGAACTCGTCTAAAACTCAAAGGTTGCCTTGTAAAAGCGAGTGTAGTCTGGCGTTGGCAAAGATTCCGCATGCAGAAAACTGACTAAAGTCGAGCTAGACTGTTGGAAAGACTAACTGAACTGAAAGATCACCGTCTAGACCCTTCGACGAGTACCAGAAACAGCAAAACAGACAGACACAGACAGACAGACACAGACAGACAGACACAGACAGACAGACAGACAGACAGACAGTTCAAACACAACAGATGTTCAGATATTTAGCACTCTATCAAAGCACTGCAATTCCTAATAGCCTGCCTCTACCAGCTCGAAGAACCGGGGCCTGACGTTCACAATCAAGAGGCCTTCTGCGATTTAACGCTCTAGAAGATACGTAAAGTTCTCCAATTTGGCGGGCAGTCGTAACCTGGGGTGCTCGACCCTATACATGACAGTATATGTACTCTACTGCTTGTAAGTATTTCATAAATAGATAGAAAACTGAGTGGAGTAATTAAAAGGAACAGAGGGATAACATCGAGTATAAAATGGATATAAACAGAAACAATATGACTGAGTTGGGTAAGTAGGCACGTCTAGAGGGTAATTATGTGCAGTTCTTGGGTATATATGTGTAAGTATTATGTTTTAGTGATGTTTTTGGTACATCTAGACCCTTCTTATCATGCGCTCGAGCCATTCTAAACGAACTACTCCTAGGCATTTCGTTATTATTCATCTTCGTAACTGTTTTACAGTGTACTTATAGGGGCGACGAGGGCAGTTTCTAGTCATTTATCCCGTCGGGCTTCCGTATTTTCTCCTATTTCAACATCTAGACCCCATAGCACCTCGTAGATATACCAATATCCAGTGCTCGAAGGCCAAGTCTGTCATTACTTTACTAATTAATAAGTTATTATACAGTCATCGAGACTGATCATTTTCATAGCTTTGACCATCTAGTATCTCGGAACGGAATCGTCGATCATATATTTCCGATCATAAAGCGTTATCTCCAGTATATCATCAATCTGCAGGTTCTAGGAGGTTGGCTAAGTTTGAACAAACCATTTTGATGGCTCGGCGATACCTCTAACTTTGTCCTTTCGACGTTATTTAGGCTCATGAGGCTATTACGCCTGTGTGTGTGTAGTTTCTTCCTTCCTAAGTCCGTGGATTACACAGATACTCAAATAGCGACTTACAGACGAAGGGCTCTTTGCCAGGCAGGGTGGGTCTGACCATACTGTACAGTCTCACAGCAGGTAGTTACTTCGCCGAAGGTCTAGAGGCATATCAGCCATAAGGTCTTAATGCATACTCGTACATCGTAGTCCTTTCACTTCGAGCCTTTAACTATTCGTGTTCTATGTTTTAGCTAGCACTATGGGACATAGTCTAGCCCTTTATTCCTATCATATTCACAGTAGAAATCGTTTAATTTCAGGTATTTCAGGTGTGTATGCGTTTTCAGCGCAACACCGGGGTACCACGGTCCTTGCAGATCTGCGGGACATCCAGTGTGGTCACCTTCCTGTCCTGCGCCTTCTGATTGGAAGGACATGTGGTCTTGGTAGGTAACATCATCACATTGTCCATCAGATACACGAGGTTTGCAGTCGAAAACAGACCCAGGGGAAGTCGGTGATGGTTAGCAGCAACAAAAAGGTTCGAATGGAACTTAACCTCCGCAGAAATGCTGCAAACACGCTGAACAGAAACGGTTTTGGGCGCATATACCCGCTGGGGAGCAGTTGACGTGCCTTCTTCGGCTCCTTCTGAGGAATCTCCCCCAACCAGAGCTGAACCTGCTGAGTTCGCCCCAGCCAGATCTGCGCCTGTCAAAGTTGCCCCAGACAAGTTTACCCCAGTCGAACCAGAGCCGGGAGTGTCCCCAGTCGGATTTCCCCCAGGCAAGTTCGAACCTGAAGCAGAGCCCAAGGCGGCAGCTGCCTCCTCGTCTCTGTTCCTGTTGTTCATCCAGTTAATCTACCTAGTAGGAATAAAGGCTTCCAAATGCTGAAAGAGAGTCTGCGAAGTTCTGATACTCTCATATTCCTCTTCCTCTACCGTGATAAGGGAGGCTGAAGATGAAACTGGCGAGAGAGAGGGTTCTCTAAGCCTGTCCAACCTGCGCTGGCGCTTTGCCTCGTTACTTTCCATTATCACTGGGCCCGGTGGAGCATAGTTCCCACGGCATTATGTCAGAAATATGCTGATAATATTTTCAAAATTATTAATGTAAGTCTTGAGATTTATCAAAAACTTATTTAAAAAAATTTTTTTTAGAGTTATAATATATCTACCATACTTCTACAATAAGTTCCAGAGGGTAGTATGGTATCTTGAGAGTGTGACAAATTGTCACAATGTAAGTCTTCCATTAGTCCACCAAGAATTATGAAAGTCTTACTTTAAAAAAATATTATCATAAATTTCTTTGGCTACATACTGGATTTACACTATACATATGGGAGTATATATCTCTTGCACTGCATATGCCTTACAGTCAAGATATCTCCAGAAACAATCTAATAGAATAATAAAAAACACATGTAATTCTATACTGATCTAAACAATAAATATCATTTCAGTTCTAGGGAAGTATTGAAAATTGATTTGCATAGTTTCAGGAATCTATATATAAGTAATATACATAGTATCATCATATTCTCATGAAATTCTCATGAAAGTATTGATATTAGATTATAATACTTTCAGAGAAATATTGAATGTTAGTTTGCATAATTTCACAGATACATTGAAAAGTGATTTACATGGTATCAACATAAATCTGAAGAAGTATTAGTTTGTAATTCACATACTGTTATCATACCTCTAGAGAAGTATTGTATTTCCAGAAAGATCTTGATACTGGATTATGATAGTTTTAGAGAAGAATTGAATGTTAGTTTGATAACCCCAGAGATACATATAAAAGTAGCATAGAATAAACATAAATCTAGAGAAGTTCTAAAGTATATTCCATATACTGCCACTATACTTCCAGAGTATTATTATTGAATTACACTGAGCCCAGTAAAGCATAATCCCCACAGCATTATATAAGAAATATGCTGATAATATCTTGAGAATTATTAATATAAGTCTTGAGATTTATTAAAAACTTATTTTTTATAAAAATTTTTTTTAGAGTTATAATATATCTACCATACTTCTACAGTAAGTTCCAGAGGGTAGTATGATATCTTGAGAGTGTGACAAGTTGTCACAGTGTAAGTCTTCCATTATTTCACCAAGAATTATGAAAATCTTATAATAAAAATATATTATTATAATTTTCTTTGGCTATATACTGGATTTACACTATAGATATGGGATTATATATGTCTTGCACTGCATAGGCCTTACAATCAAGATATCTGCAGAAATAATATAACAGAATTATAAAAAAACACATGCAATTTTATACTGATCTGAGCAATATCATTACAGTTCCAGAAGAATATTGAAAGTTGATTTGCATAGTTTCAGTGATCTATCCATAAGTAAGTGAGATAGTATCATCATACTCCCACAGAAGTATTGAATGTCAGTTTGCATGATTCCACAGATTTAAAAGTGGTTTACATAGCTAGCATTAGCTAGCATTAAACCATGTGAGCTGCTGCTGGCTAATGCCAGCTGATGTTAGCTGCTACTGTTGCTGTGAGTGGCTGCTAGCTGATGCTACATGATTTGATTCCAGCTAATGCTAGCTGCTCATAGCTAATGCTAGTTGAAGCCAGCTGATGTGAGCTGCTGCCATGTGATGTGAGCTGCTGGTAGATGCTGTGAGTTGGTGCTAGCTACACCTAGCTGATGCTATATGGTCCCAGCTGGTGCTAGCTACTGCCAGATGATGCCAGCTAATGTCAGCTGCTGCTATGTGATGTGAGCTGCTTGTAGCTGCTGCTAGCTCCTCATAGCTGATATCTGCTGCTGCTAGCTGCTACTAGCTGATATCAGCTGATGCTAGCTGCTACCAGCTGATGTCATGTGATGTGAGCTGCTGCTTGCAACTTTTGAGTATTATCCTGGAACTATGCAAACTAATATTCAATACTGCACTGGACCTATGGTAAATCAAAATCAAAATCTTTCTTGAATTATGCTCACACTATGTAGAACATATATTCATACTTCTGTGGGATTATGCAAACTATATTGAATACCACTCTGAACTTCTGAAAATTCAATATTAATACTTCTCTAAAATTATAATGATTTTATAGATCACTTTTGGACATATTTCTAGAACTATGTAAACCATCATTCAATACTCCTCTAGAGGTATGGCCATGGTAATTTATGTTGATACTATGTAAACCACTTTTAAATCTGTGGAATCATGCAAACTGACATTCAATACTTCTGTGGGAGTATGATGATACTATCTCACTTACTTATGGATAGATCACTGAAACTATGCAAATCAACTTTCAATGTTCTTCTGGAACTGTAATGGTATTGCTCAGATCAGTATAAAATTGCATGTGTTTTTTTATAATTCTGTTATATTATTTCTGCAGATATCTTGATTGTAAGGCCTATGCAGTGCAAGACATATATAATCCCATATCTATAGTGTAAATCCAGTATATAGCCAAAGAAAATAATAATAATATATTTTTATTATAAGATTTTCATAATTCTTGGTGAAATAATGGAAGACTTACACTGTGACAACTTGTCACACTCTCAAGATATCATACTACCCTCTGGAACTTATTGTAGAAGTATGGTAGATATATTATAACTCTATAAAAAAAATTTTTTTAAACAAGTTTTTGATAAATCCTAAGACTTACATTAATAATTCTTAAAATATTATCAGCATATTTCTCACATAATGCCGTGGGAACTATGCTTTACCAGGCCCAGTGTATCTTCATGTTGTTTTTCAATCTCGTGTCAAGTGACAGACTTTTGAGAGCCTGAATGATTTCTGGCATGGTGTGAGTTTTGTGGTCTTTGGTACCATCGTTAAAGGAAGACCCTCTGTGAACAAAAGACATTTTTTCTGAGTGGAAAACACGAAGATGACACGAGAAAAAAGCTGAAGACAACGAGGCTGTAGAGGAGCGGAAGCAAAGAGACGCGACCAGATCCAGTCACGTTTTGTATCTGGCGCGTGTCAGATCACAGCCTCATCACAATCTTATCCTCTGATAAGCAGCTTTGCCGCTTATCTTGGACCCGCTTGAAGGGCCAACTTTTGGCGGAACGGTGCACACATTAAAACGAATTCTACTTTTCATTTTGAATTCGTAACTGCTGTACCAATTTGTGTCTTTGCTATGTCGGCCCTTATGTCAATGATACACATTGCTCGTTTTGCAAGGAGCCTCGTTGGGAGAGAATGGCAAACCTCAAAAGTGATTCACATACATTCCACTGATCCCCCAGCTGGTTGCTTTCGCTGCAAATCCCAAAGTAGCTGAAGATATGACTTACAGGAAAACCTTTCAACCAGGAAAAAAGTCCACGTCAGATGTCTTTGATGGAAAGTGCTATTGTAGGCTTCTTCGGCGGAAGGTTGTAATAGGAGGCAAGGCTTATTCCTACTACTACTTCAGTGATGGGCAGGACGTTGCACTTGGCCTTTCAATGGATGGTATTGGGCCCTTCAAACGTTGGTGATGAGAATGAAACGGGGAAATGAACTGCTAAAGGGCTAATGAACAAAAACCCCAAAAACAACCAAAACAACCAAGTCACTCGAAAGGTGCGAGTCTGAGGGGGCGTTGTCGAAGGTTCCGCACGACCAAACTTATGGCTTCTTTATTAGAACTTTATATCTTTATCACAAGAACTTTATAGCTGAGCTTTTAAAATGCACTAAGGCAAAAAGTAGCACAAGACGGTTTTGAACAAGACAGGTGTTCACTGCACAATCACAACCAATTGACCACAAGATCAAACAACCAATTCCAATAACACAACCAGTTCAATTCAACCAACAATGATCTTTATAAAATATCGCAATAAACACCGGACTATAAACAGACCAGGGCAACTTTATGTTTTTGGTAGGATTTCCCTTCACAGGCACGATTCACGTTATAAAGACGATCCCCAGTGACCCTGTGACTCTATGGTACTCTCCTGGATTTTCTCTCTCCCAGTTACTGCCCTTTTATACATACTGCCAGTCCAAAATTAATAAAAACGGAAATTATAGCTAAACTATCCTGTTTTATATATATACCTATATCCGTGTATGTAGGTTGTAAGTATCTGTGTCAAGTATGTCCATTATTACTTGTTATAGATCTATTTTATGAGGCAAACCTCAAAAATGCATTTTAATTCCATTATTTTTATTATAGGCAATATTCAGCCCCTTTATCTCATTTTTACGGATTTCCTTGACATTTCTTGGGCATCCGGGTTCCATAGGATTAATCACCTGATAGAAATTATACCCCTCAAAGTATCACATTGTTTCGTTAAAGGAACTCCTTCAATTCAGTAGTATTCCGAGAAATTTTACTGATCGAGTTTTTACACCTCCTAACCGGTTTCTTGTCAAGCAATTTTCACCGGACAATTAATTGAAGCAAATTTCCTCGATCAACTTTTGTTCCTGGCAATTAATTAAGGAGTAAATACCCCAAAACTATTCTAGATCCATTATTTCGACTCTATTTCGTGTTCCATCCATTTTTAGTTTCCGCTGGGTTTTTATTCTTTATTGACCGGAGGAAGATGTTCCCCTAATAATTATATGATGCAATTGACGTTGTGATGTCAGAGTTCTCGTTACGAGATTGGGTGAGTCTGATTCAACAGTGGATGGCTATTGAACAATTCTCTACATCACAACTGTACTGACTAGCCTAGAACCTTGATACACATGTTGTACCGTAGGTAATAGAACATGCTTTATTACTCAAATCACAACACATTTTGATTGACAAGGCGGGCACCTTTCAACCCTCTAATACCTCACTGCAAATGCCTAAAATGATTAATCACCTGGCTTTTAATGCAGGTGCCGAAAATCGGCGCATCATCGGGATAAAACATGCTGGCCCCTGATCATATTCAACTATAACCTTCCTCCTGAGATTCAGTTCCACCTTGAACATATTCTCTCTCTTGGTGTAATTCCTGGGCCTAACAAGCCAAATGATACATGTAGCTTTCTATGGCCCTTTGTGCAGGAGATGCTTTGTCTTGCTCAGGGTGTACCTGCTTTTGATGTATTATCACAAGCTCGTTTTTCATTGCGAGTGTATCTTATCCTTGCCTTTGGTGATATTCCCGCAATATTGATGTTACTGTGTATGAAGGGCCATAATGGATTTTCACCCTGTCGTATGTGTAATATCACTGGGCTGAGGATTCCAGAATCAGCAGCCAAAACCCACTATGTACCTCTTGATCAATCCCGCCACCCCAGTGTTCAGGAGGACCCTTCGCTGATCAAGTCATATGATCCTCGAAACTTGCTGCTTCGCACCCATAAAGACTTTTATTCTCAAGCAATGGAAGTTGAGTCCTGTGTAACAAATACTGCTGCAGACTGGTTGTCTCGCCAGTATGGTATCAAGGGTTTTCCCTGTACTCTATCATCTTGACTCTCTCTTATTTCCATCCTCCTTTCCTTATGATTTTATGCATCTCATTTGGGAGAACCTATTGAAGAATCTCATTCTACACTGGACTGGAAACTTCAAGGGTCTCGGTCAAGGCTTGGAAGTTTACGAGCTTCCAAAATCCATATGGACAGCCATTGGAGCTAGTGATGTTCCGGGCTGGGCTCAAGCCCTGAGCCTGGCCCGGCCCTATGAGAGGGCTTGACAGAGCTCAGAGCTCAGGCTCAAGGTTTGAAAAGCCCGAGCCCGGGGCTTGGCCCTGGGCTTTGTCCACCAACAATATTACTATCTTTACAGTCAATTTTCGTTGCTAAATGACAGTGTGACATAAGGTCCAACTAATTAATGATTGATATCACTTAAGTACTTTTACACTTACGGACACCTTTAAACTATATGCACTGTTACTTGGCAGCTTCCCAGTCATGTGAGTATCTTGATGCAAGTTGTCCGAGTGCCGAAAACTTGCCAGCAAGCACTGTTAGGGCCTTCCTTTTAGTATTAAAGGTGAATAGTAAGTACCAAGAACACATATGTGACCAGTGAGAACTAAAACCTGTAGAATACTCTTTTTGGCAGTGAGCCCGAGCCTGAGGCTTTGACCCCCAGGCTTGGGCTCAGAGCTTGGGCTCGAGTTTTGGTGAGCCCGAGCCCTGGGAAGCCTGGCCCAACCCTAGGGCTTTGAGCCCGGCCCGGCCCTGAACATCACTAATTGGAGCTGCATCAGCAGCATCGGGTTCCACCATACCATCTGCATATGGTTTGAGAATCCCAAACATAGTGGCAGATGGAGTCTCTATTTCTGCTGAAATGTGGTCATTTTGGACACTTTATCTAGGCCCGGTTCTGTTGCGGCAACAGTTTCAATCACAGAAATATTATGATCATTTTGTTTCACTTGTACAGCTTCTAAACCTATGTCTTCAATTCACTATAACTGACAAAGAGGTGGATGATATCAAGGAAGGTTTTGTCAGTTGGGTTGAGGAGTACGAGAGGTGAGTGCATAAGACATTCATGAGAAAGTAAGCCACTCAATGTTTTTCTAGGTTTTACTACCAGTATACCCCAAGCCAACTACCTGCGTGCCCAGTGACAGTGCATGCTCTTCTTCATATCACCCCAAGTATCCGAGAGTGTGGGCCAGTGTGGTGTTATTGGGCATTTCCAATGGAGCGATACTGTGGAACCCTTGCGCCATCCATTTGCAATAGACGCTTTCCTTGGGCCTCTATTGATCGACATGTCATTGAGGACTCACAGCTCACGCAGATCAAGGTGATATACAACAAAGCACAAGACCTTGCCCTCCGAAGTTCTCAAACAGGTCCAGTGCGTGGTGCTCTCAGAGTTCCAAATTGTAAGTGGATGTTGTGTTATAGCGTACAGCAACAATGTTAGCTTACGGTGTATATTTTAGATTCAACATATCAGCTCTTACCACCATGTATAAGGACCCCATCACCTGCACCAGAGTTAGTTGCATTGACTGGCGGCTTAGCAACACGGTTTGAGAAGACAGTTGGAATGGTGAAATGTCATTTGAATGAAGCTGTCATTGAAGAATGGGGGGCTGTTCAGTGCATTGACTCGGACGCTGGAGATACTATTAGAACATCAGCATTGGCCTCAAAGGTGGATGATCGACGGGAGGCTAGCTTTGTCCGAGTGCGTTATTACTTCCTCATAATTATAATTGCATTTGCAGACAACTGACAACTCTTTATTCAGTACGAGATGCTTGTAGATAAGAATGCTAGACATCACAATCTTCCCCAAGACCTCGTCATACAAACATTCTACAGCCAACTTCAACATATCTACGTAGTTGCATTTGACAATGCTTGTCCAGCTTTGGGCCTGAATACATCAACAACAATTGTCATGGCCTGCATTTGGAGCTGCAAGGTTGATGAGAGCATAGTTATACGGGATCTCGACATTCATTTCTTCAAACATTTCGGACAGATCGATGCAATTGATATTACTAGCATACAACGCCTTGTCGGTCGCTTTGAGGATCGTGGTCTTTGGGCTCTCATAGATTGTAGTGGTGCATTAGCTCAGGCAGTATATTTTGGAGAGGAGGAGGACATAGAAGACAGTGTAGGCTAGCGCTAGTACATATTTAAATCAAGTGGTCTTCGTTTTTTTCGCGAGGGGTGAGCGCAACTGCTAATCGAGTCTTCATATGTTTAAAGTTCATGATCAAAGAGCACAGGCTTGACATACCATTTCACCATCTTCGGAGCTGGGAACAACTTCATTATCATTTTTGTGGCCATGCTTCACTCCAGCGGCACCGGCAATTTTGAAAAGTTGAGTGGGTGTTACCGTTGAACGTAAGAATTCCACGTCTAGAGCATAGAGTTAGTGTGAGGTACGAGAACTAGATGTTTGCTCTTACCGTCAGGATCCACCTTCAAAGTGCAAGAACGAGACGGTGAGCCTGGCCAAGACCCATAAATGATGTCTGCTAGGTCTTCGAGAACCTGTGTTTCCCGCCACGATTGGACTCGGGCACATTTGGGTGTATCAAAAGGCTTCGTATGCTTGTGTATCAAGGCCTCATCCAACCAATGTATTGGACCAGTCGTGTCTGACCCAGTGATAGAATCTGTATTCACGCTGTCAAGCATCGAGTTTTGATTCAGAGCAATTTGGATGACCTGCAGCCATGAATGATAATTAAGTGTAGGAGTGGTAGAGAGCTGATAGTATACACACTATGGGACCATCCAACTGCCTTGGATCCACAGCTAATGAGAGTAGCGGCAGAGGTAATTTACCTGCAGCTTGGTCTAGTTTCAATTCCCTTGTATTTCTCGAAATACCAGGCAACTGAGTGTCTCTTTGTGTCTCCAGTTTGTGAAAGGCGGGTACCGGTTTTTTTGGCATAAGCAGGATGTTGATGCTTGTATTTGAGGCATTGGCCACACTAATAGAGCAGAACAATGTATCTAGTGACATCCTGTTCAGGGTTGACAGTGACAATTGGTATTGAGGTTGTTGATTGATAAATGAAGGTGTTCAAAAGCTGAAATGTGTGCCGCGGACGACTTGCACTACCAAATGAGCCTGAAGGTAGGTTGAAAACATTTGCATTCAACCTCCAAATGAAGTGCAAAAGGTGGTTGAGTGAAACCCTTAATTTTCACCCGAAAAGAGATTGAATGGCAAAGGTTGTATTTCAACCTAACTACTACAAACAACCTAAAACCGGGTGAATCTGAATATCACCCTAATACATGCTGGAATTCAACCTCTTTTGTGTTCATAGCACCCACCTTTCTAGCATGTAGCATTGACTACAAGTATCCGTACAAAGTATTGACTATCAGTATTTGTACGAAGATTTCACATGAAGCTCCGACTATCAGAATCTTGAGAGAGCATTATGCTATCAGGAATTTATGAGAGCACCGTAGTGATTCTGATAGTCCTAATCTACTCAAAGAACTCCGATACATTACCTTATCCACCATGTAAAACTCATAACCACACATGCTTCCAAATTATTGTCAGGATTCTCAGCGCCCTGCTAACCGGTGGGCATTGTAATAACAACCATGAATGACATGAACGACTATGCGGATCATCCACGAACTCTTGACAGACTCTCCTCCCGCAAACTTTTGTCTTTGCACGCTCTTTGTTGCCATGAACTGTGTTTGCCTTTGGAGTCAATTGGTACTATTCGATCACCTGTCAAGAGCTGTCAATGTCTGCTCGCTGCTTCGATCAATTCCGGCAGTACAATATCTTACTTCACACGCTCTGGCCAGGTCAGCTGAGGTTACAAAAAGGTCACTAAAGGTCACCAACCAATCACCAACCCATAACACTGACCATTATTCTGCAATGACAGCGGACTACAACACAACAATGTACTTTTTGAACGGTTCAGTCCCGTTGGAAGCCCAACTGCCCAGTTACACCCGCAACTTTGAACCTGAATCTGTAACTTACCCACACCTGCACCCGCACGTAGCCACGGCCGTGATATCATCATTCTCAAGGCAATCCATTTGGTGTATGCTTATGTTCAGGTCGGTCACGACACGTTTCTAGCCGCTGTTACGAGTTCAAAATGAAATGTAGAATTTGTTCTTTCATAGGCATTTTTTGGCTTTTTTGGTTCCCATTAAGTGTGATGCCGATGATTGCCGTTCCGGCCGGCTCTTTGTCTGGGGCTTTTTCACTCACTTGTGTCCGGTTAAGCGTGAAGTCACATGCCATTTGGTATGGGAGGAATTTTCGCCCAAGGGTTCCAGTTAAGTGTGAGCTTCTTACTCATATCAATTTCGTACAAATTTTTTGCTTGTCATCCTTTCTTTGTAACTTCTGTCTCATATTTCCTTATGTTGCTCTGTATCTTTCCTTTACATCTTCTGTTTCTACTACATCTCTGATCATGAGTTCGAAGTTTTGCGGGCTAAAAGCGGCTGGCCAAAGGCCGAGCCGCGATTAGCTCACAGAGAGTTAGTAGTGCTATGCAATGAGCTCGTACCTGCCTGGGCCCCGGCTCAGGCCACCAATCAAGTCGATCTGCTACACCGGTGACCTCTGGTTCCTCATTCTCTGTGGCTCCTGAATTGGGCACTGGTAAGTTGTTGACTGATGTCATGTTGGTCATGCTCTATTGCAGCAGCATGGGGCCTACGTGCAGATGTGAGGTATGTGAAGTTCAACCAAGAGAATTTCACGCTATATTGACCTGGCACCTCAAAACAATCTCACCTTGAATGATGGAAAGCACTTCCAACAAAGATATTCGAGTATTTGGTTTATTCAAGAAGGATAACACTTCACAAAAGGTTCAATGTATTGGTTTTTGTCAAGTTTCTACTGACATTTCTGCATAAGCTCTGGTGATTAATGAGGTAACATAACTTCCACCCAGGTCGAATGACACCCTCACTCTCATCCACATCCACATCCACATCCACATGATCATTCCTCACTCCCATTCTCACTCACAGCTGTACTCTCCAGGTTCAAATGGTCGTGCACAGCTTGAGAGCGTAGAACTAGTCGTTGCAGTGTTGCCACGGTGATGGCAGAGTTGAGAATCTGAGATAGGGGGAGTTTGTTGAGTTTATTGAAAGATCTTGTTGTTTCCCTGCAAACAAGGTGCATGGTCCCTAGGATGGAAATCACGGTCAGAGTCACATTGACCTGGAATATCTTGAAGCTGTACTCACCGAAGATCGAGAGGAGACCACCCATTAATGTGCAAGAATTAGACTGAGAGGGAGTCTCAAGAAACAACCTCTAACTCAATTCTAGGGGGGGTTTGTGGAGGTGTGGCTGGCGTTGGCAAAGGTTCCGCACAGTTAAACTCAACAATTGAACTCAATACTGAGCTAGCAAGTGTCTGCAGTCCGCTCTGAACAGGGTATAAGTGACAGGACAACTCAAAAACACAGGTTCAAGACAGAGGGCAACTAGTTTCTCAGGGGTTCAGGGGGATGGTTCAGGGCAATAATCAGAGTGGGCAACTCGATCCAATGGTCCAAACAGTGACAGTATCAATCAGAACAGCAGCAGCAACAGTTTCAGCAGGCAGAACAGCACAGACAGAACAGCAGGGACAGCAACAGTTTCAGTATCTCTCTCAAGGTTTGCCACAAGGGACTTTACAGAAGTTTGCACAACTGGTATATTTCTCTATAACTGAACTCTTAAGAGCCAGGCAATTTCCGTCTAGAAGAAGTTCTGCTTTGGTAGTGAGCCTAGGCAGTCCTAACTTAAGGAAAATATCTACAAGTAGGTAGTTCTTATATACAGGTCAGAAAATAAATATAGTAAATCTCAAAAATGTAAGGGAATCTGAGCAGAGTAAATAGAATCAATAACAGAAAGACTAATTGAGCAGGGATTGTTATCTTTTTAGGTATTTTTGTAGGTATTTTTCAGTTAGATACTGTCATGTATAGGTATCTTGGGTATAAAAATTGTTATAAAAATCGCTTTGTCCATATAGTGGCTTGGCAATCAAGTCCAGGGTATCTAACCAGGGTGTACAGCACGCAATATCAGTCCAGAATGGTGCCATCTTTTATGATTTTGAAATTTGCAACTCTTTTGGATTTCCTATCTGGAGGCTGCTGGTGAGGTTCCTAGCATATCCAGTGGTTATTTACTTCGTTTCAGAGGTCATCTAGACCCTGCTCCGTCGTTACTATCATCCACAAGCTGTACAGTAGCACATGTGTCTATCTGGCCAGATCTTGCATCTGATTTGTCTCCAGGAGGTACTTCTCCTTTTAGCTGGTTCTAGCAACAAGCTATGTGCAGTATTATGTCCCAATAATCGTTTATTCTTCCCTATTTGGGTGTCTGGGTTCAGGGTATCACTCAGTTAGATGCTACATCTCAGAGGGATACTCCAGAATCAACATCTAGCTCCATGGTAGGATGGCTTGAATATCTAACTCCATTCTTCAGAAATGACTTAGAGGATTTTTCCTCTTCAGCCAACAGACAAAGGTGGGTCACAAGTTGTAACACCAGTCTCAGCATAGTACCAAATGTACAACATATTTCTCTGGTCAGAACAATGCAAGATTGTCTGCACTCTCAGCATTCAGTCTGTACAGCCAACCTGAGTTAGCAAGACCAGCTGGAGTTAGATAGTCCAGTGGACTTAGATGTTTCTCAGATTGAATTGTAACTTCCATCATTCCCTTGGATTACAGTCAAACAACACTCATGAGAGTCTCTAGTCTTTAGAGGGTGGGTCTGACCAACTCAACTTAGCATGGAACATTGGTACTCCAATACAAAGTGAGAGGCAAAACTAGTATCTCTCTCCATGATCCCATTGGTCACAGTTGCTAAGTACCCTATCATGTACTGTAGCTAACTCTACACTCAGGCTTGAGTAACTGAGTGTGTTCTCATGTTTCAACTAGCAGTCTGGGTAAACTCTAGTCCTCATTGTTCAGTTTCCAATGTTTGAACAACCAAAATCTTTCTCAATCTGCATGATTTCAAGCCTAGACCGCTTTTAGTCGCAACACTGTATTGAGAGTGAAGCTGCAGCAAGTAGGTATGGGCAGTCGCATGGTAAGAGCCTGGATGGGAGAGATATGAAATGTATACGGAACCAGTATCGTGTATGTATAAGACCTAGACGGTGTACTATGATAGATAATGGAAGAAAATATATGTGGTATATGTAACTGTCCAATGTTAAGTCCGGGCAAGACTCTGCTGACATACTTACAGCTTTGACATTCCTCAACATCCCCAGTGACTGTTTCTCTGGACTGGAACTATGTAGAGGGACACGTGCAAGCCAACTGTGTTAGCCTTACCGTGAAGCACAGCTACATAATATCTACATAGTATGATGGAAATCACGCTGAGTGTCACATCTGATCACGCTGAATTTTTTAGTAAATAACTCATTTTCAGTTTATTTATAGTACATGTCCCAAATTAAGCTGGATTGACACGTAAATTCCCTTGCATCTCTTCTTTTAGGGCTTCTTGATGGATAAAACAATTGAGAAACCCCCTTACCTGCTGAAACCCAGGGTTTCTTCGGCAACCCCCTTCCTAAGTGCGCTTTGGGTTTCTAGCACCGGGCAGCACACGGTCGGAGGTGGGATGAGTAATAGTAATGACTTAAGCACTAACTGGCGGGCAGCATGCAGATGCAGAGGCTGTTCAACTTGAATGGTTCATTTTGGGTTCATCACGAAGTGCAATAACTGAAACAATACCTAGACAGTCATTCCAACTGCTTTGGTCAACACCACTTCATAAAATTAAAAAGAACTTATTCTACGACTTGATAGATCTTGTGGTTCACGACATTCAACAGGACCAGAGCTTCACGCACCCTTCCCTCAGACTGAATCACTATGTAACGGTGGTGTCAAGTCGTGTGCGGACATGTTGAACAGTTGGACGAGATCAGCTGGGTTCCAAGACGTAGGCATGGGAGCTTGGAGACGGGAGTAAGTAACTGTTCATCCAGACATGTTCAGGCTTCATTATAGAAGAGGATGCGAGGAGGGCACTGACGGTGCGCGGGTCTTGACTTGTCCAGCTCTCGTCAGATCTGGCAAAGATCGGGAAGCCTTGGAAACCTTCCGAGAGGCAGGTAGTAGAACAGTGGTGGTATTGTCCAAATTGTAGAGCTAAAGAGGGCCTGCAGCAAATCTCTGTGCATCCTGTATCTGTTCATCCATGTCCTGTATGTGTCGCGCACCACCTGTTTCCCCTAGAAGGTAACAGTCGGGCCAAAGCCGGGCAGTGACCCAGTAAGCCGGCCCAAAGTCCTGGGCCACGGTATGACTAAGTGGACGGCCGGCTGGCGGCCGAGAAGTAAGCGGGTTCCTGCATAGATAGTCGGGGTTTCTGCCGGAAGGGGGGTTTCTCAATTGTTTTATCCCTTCTTGATGTGATCGAATAGTACCAATCGACTTAGTACTCTTGCATTTGCGTTGCAGCGTGACACAGCAGGCTCGGTTATGTAAACGAAGGAGATTGACAGTGAGAGGGGACGACTTTCTTGGTTTAACTGCCAATACACTGGGTTCCCACGCATGTTATCTGCCATGTTATCTGCCATCCCGGTTTTGTTACCAGTATATCTCCTCTTGTAGCTACTTTCTTGCCTCAAGAAAATTGTTATAGCTTAATTATAGTGTCTAGTAATATATGTTGAGCTATAATTATTTTTATGGGTTGTGCATCTCACACATTTAAGCAAAAATGTTATCTGCCACTGTACTGTGACAGATAACATGGCAGATAACAAGCGCACGGCAAAACCGGTTACTCATCCGGATTGCCGGGTGCAAGCCACATGGCACTCGCATGGCACTTTCCTGAGTGCCGTCTGGTGTATGCACAGTACCCTGCAAAGTATGTCTCAGGTAGGCTGCAAAGGAGTAGATGGGGGCAGGGTCTGTACATTTACAAAGCAGCAAAACCCATAGATAATGTACATTTGAATAGTCTCAAAATGATACTGCACTGTTACTACAATTCAGACTAAGAAACTCTGAGAATTTGTATAATTAGGGAGTAATAAACCTGAATATATATTGTAGTATGTAGCCCATGTAACTTTATTGGAATTCTACTTATATTTTTGAAGAGAGATGCAAAATCCATAAGTGCAATGAACATGAAGTCGGAAATCCGGCATTTCTCGTGAACTATTGCTAAATTTGGAAACGCGGCAACTACGGCTTGACTCATGTGATCAGACCGCCGGCAATTTCGTGAAATTTCTTTTTCCCCCTTTTTTTTCTTTTTTTCCCTTTCTTTTTGGTCATGAGATACCCAGTGTATCCATGGGAAAACCACTTTCTTCTCCTTTGACCTCATCTCACTCATCTCCGAAGTTGAAGTTCAGCTAAGCGTGATAGGGAGCTTAAAGAGAGGAAGGAAGAGTTCGGAGGCTTTGCGTGATTCGGGCAATTCGTCCAGGGAGGGTGTCGATTTTTGATGTTACGGATGGGAGTGCCAGCCGGGAAAGGAGGATCGACGACGATACCCGCCAGATGAGAAGATTGTGGGAGCTGAGAGGAAGTAGTGAGTAATTTTCTTTTAATTTGTTGCATTCTCCGTTCCTTTCTTTCTTTCAATCCCGCTCGACTTTGTTTCAACTGACTCGCTGTTGTAGTGAGGATTCGCGGTTGCCAGTCCAACTCGGCCCACTTCTACAAGTTTAAAGATACAACCATGCTTGCACTATGAATACATCCTGTTTCACAACAAAAGTCATGGGAGCCACGATAAGAATGGCCAAGTCAGAGGGAGGAATTTTCCCGATTCTAGCGCCTTAGATTAGCGCCCGTTAGTGTCATTTTATTCAAACCTTTAGCGCGTAATCTTGATTCTTACAACTTAAATTCATCATAGCAGCAACATAGCAGAGCGCTTGCGAAGTTGGCTGAGGCACACAGGTCGGTCCATGTGGTGGATTGCGCTCGTTTAACTAGTACGTCGCTTGTGTTTTTGCTCATACTCTTTCGCAGAGGTCGTACGCTAATAGTGCGTTGGTACAATCTGTAACTATAACGAGACCCTACCCGCCGCTATCATCACGTTCAATGATCTTCAAGTCTGTTGCGTCTCACCTCGGCTACCACTTGACCCTCCGTATCTGCTTGAAAGATTTGGGAAAGATTTAGCAAGCTGGCTTCGAATATCTCCAAGATCAGAAGCGCTTTCATCCGCAAAGTGCGTGCTGACATTGCCGTTGCTGAAAATCGATCTCATGATCTCTGTACATAGTATGTCGAACATTCTTTGATCCAATCCGTCATTCAGTATGCCGTACTTTCAATAAATGCTGAACCCACCGAGTAGCGGATATGTCCTGAAGGCCGCTATAGAGAGATCTCATTATAATCAAGTGTGTGTTGAATTGTCTCCGTGATGCCTATGAACTGATGTGATCCTCACTCCTCGTTCCGTCTAGATATTTCTGAAATTTTATTTGCTCACCGCCAGAACCAACCCAGAAGTTTTCACGTGTCGTACGAATAATCAAGTTCCGGATGTCACTTTCGGTGGATCTGGGTCGTATAGCTTCGTCATATCATTCCTTACGACTCAAGCACTTGATATACCTACCTCTCTCTTTACCTTCGGCTGCTCAGCGCTCAGGCCCCAGGGACATTGCCCGTTCAGGTGCGCCGAAGTCGAGATATCGTACTAGCCATAACTTATAAATAATAGATCTTTTCCTGACTAGTCACGTCGCTTTCTTCACCTGATGTATTCAAGTTCATCAACGGCTACTGTGTTCTCTAAAGGTAATGAATGCTAACTCTAGCGTCTACAATCTATATATATACCCTAAAAATGCAGTTCTCTAAAAACCCTAACTAGTATACAACGATGTCCATCGGAGAGTCTGCCAGCAGTTCCATTGTAAGTGTAAGTCTAATCTATAGGTGTCTATGCCTTCCGATTTTCATGCTCTAATTCGCAGTTGACTTTCGACCGATTTCCAGGATTCTCTTGATGTGATATCATTCCACCATCTGAGGGGATTTTTCAGTCAGTCACCCATCAAGCACGAATAATGTCACCACGAACCGAGCAACGTTGGGACCTCTCGAAGTCATGATGTGACTTCCTGCTTCAGCGAGCATGAACCCGCAAGGAAGGTGGTATAGATCCGCAAGGGTTGGTTCCTGTAGGAGGGTGAGTGCCAATATACACGAGGTTCATGTACTCTGTTTGCTCACATTTCCTACTAGATATCTGTATCGGCCCAAGATCGATTCGTAGCCATCTAATGTCGAAGAGATCCTAGACAGCGACAACTCTAGACGTGCCTCATCAAATACGCCACCGTTTTTTCTGTCAATTCATCAGTACGTCCGCACAAGAAATCAAAACCGCATGTCACAGACATACCTTGTCAAGATTCTCTCATACCCTGCATAAGAGGCGAATTTGTCGAAGTTGGATACCTCTGCAAATATTGCCTGCTCTAGGAGTGCTATTCCCTCAATGTTGTACGCGCCAGGTATGAGTTTCGTTCCTCGGTCAGCGTATTTCGAGGCAAGGTACCGACAGATTGCTCTAGAATCAGCCAGAAGAAAGCCACCATCGTTCTGTGTTTAAATTTAGTGAGTATCTGAATTAAGTCTACAAGAATGTTCGTAACTTACGATATATGGTTGATGCCCGAAATTTACCTTGAACTGCCGTGCATCATCAAGTTGTTGAGCGCTGTCAAGATTGATAAACTCGTAAGGTATCTGTTTCTCGTTTAGGACCACCTGCACACGCGCTGTGGATGGGCAGAAGGGCGTTCCGTAGAGTTTCACGACCGAAGTCTTCGGTGTTGAGATGTTGGAAGGTTGAGATAGTATCGGCATCAAATGATCCGCGGGTTCCGAGCCAAGTGCAGTTGACAGCGAGGAGGATTGCATGGCCGTTGAGAGGATGGTCGCTGCGCCGTTGCCTTCTAGTCCCGACGTCCGCTGGTTGCTGTATGGAAAGTTACTCGCCGGGAGGGTGAACAAGTCGTCGAGCGTGAGTGACCCAATTGCAGTATCGTCAATGTCAGGAAACCTGACGGGATTCCACGGGAAAGACTCGTTCAGACAAGAGTGCAACACAGAAGGCCCAGAAAAATCGGGCATCAAACCAGCAGATAGTACGGGTGACATGCTTCCCGAAGAAGGGGGTGTTGATCCTTCACTTCCGCAGGTGCAATGTTTTCGAATTGAATGAAAGTTGTTTTTTGCGTTATTACAGCGAGTGATGCTGTTGTATCTGCGGTAAGTCGTCAGTACGATTGATGATTGATGAACTCTATCAGCATCTCAGTGGGAGCGCTTACCTGTTCTTCGCCGCGAGCCCAGTTCGTCCAGGAAAGTAAGTTTTCGCAATCTTAGACCAGAGCTTTCCGTGTTTTGCTACTGCTTCAGTCAATAGAGCATCCTGCAGTCCGGGTGAGATTCAGTACAGCGGTGACATGTTTCAAGACTTACCGCCTCAGTTGACCAGCTTGTACGGTCAATCGATGGGTCCAAGGTGTCTTTCCACCGCTTTGCACATTCTTGATGGACGTCACTCAGTACGTATCAATCGTATGAGCTCGGAATACACTTACGGTCGCTATTTCGAGTGTGCACCATGGTTGCTACCACCGTCCATCTGCATCCTGCAACGTTAGCCCTGTGTTCGCAGTAAAGACGGTTCACGTACTTTGTGCCACATGTCTCGATTGCTTCCTTGAGTCTCTCGTCCTCGTCGGGAGCCCAATTTCCTTTAACAAGATCTGCGGTCGCTAGTTTGGAACACCAGCGTTTTCTACAATCTTTGTTCGTGCGATTCGGTACGTGTTGTGCGATGGCATGCCATTTTGAAGGATTGGTCGAACCGGGTTCCTCTAAATAAAGCTTGATAAGTCTTGACTAGACTCGGTAACTCGAAGTGTAGGGAATCTTACCTCTCTCTACTGCCTCTCTAAGTAGCTGATCTTCGTATGCTGTCCATGCTCGACGCTCCCTATAGTACATGTCAAGCGGTCAGAGAGTGGAGACCCTATCTGTGAAGATTAGACATATGACCCCATATAACCCGGTCTTCATATTATTATATGAACACTTTCTATAAGCAGATGCAGGGTAGCGATTTCACACACTGCTCTCTCAACATCCTCAAAATACTATTCAGGTTTGCAGGCTCCTCCTGTTTCAAGTTTGATCGCTAGGATGACCGGCGGTGACGGTCTGATATCAGGAACACAACAATTGGATAAACAGACAGCAATCCAGAGATACGTACGCCGTAAGTCGCACACCCATTTTATGAAGATCCTTGCGAGTGATCAAATCGTCACTGTTTAAATATACATACCATGTTTCTCAATTCAGTGAAATTCTCAGGTCTAGGCAACCTTCCCGCAAGTAGCTCTCTATACATAACAGAATCTGATGGATACTCTGACATGCGAATCAATGAAATTTTCTACAAACGTATGTACCTACACAAAGTTCCATCCCCATTCCGAGTCAGACCCGGCAAGACCGGAATCCAATAGTAAAGAACGGGTGATATCGGTCTCTGACACGCTCCAAATCAAATACCATGTTGTGCTTCTTGTAGCTGTGTTGTGGTGCTGCGCTGCTACTTACATACATACATTGAATATGGCTATCGAAGGGTATTGATGGAAGATATGGAAGTTGGAAATGCGTGAATTGTATTTATAACAGCTAACCTACAAAGACCTACAACCTACTAGTCTACAAATGCCATGCTGTATGTTTAACCTGAGCATTACTCATATGTGCAGGAACATATGTACTATCAACACATCCCAAAAAAGGAATTTCGCATCAATCTCGCTGAACGACCCTCAAATTGGGTGCTCGGTTTGCCGACGGCTTCGAGCCTTTGATGAAGTAGATGCTGATCTGTCTTGATGCTGATGATTTGTCCCCTTTCCTCCCCATAAGTAGTATTGGTAAGTATCTTTGCAGCAAGGTTCACTTGTAAGTAATACATACGTATCTGGTCATTAAATATTACTGGTGTTCCGTCCTGCCGCTGACCCGTAGGAGCCCGCAGGTCCAGCTAAGTTCTGTGCAATAAGTCCTCGGGCTATATACCCTTGACAGTGAAGACCAGCCACTGTGTACGTTTGACGCGTCACGCATTCGTCTGCTCTTTGATATTCTGTTAGGAGCAGCCGAGGAAATTAGGCTTCAAGACTCAGCAAGCAAGTGATGTGAAATATATGCACAGCTTGTCCGATGAGAAGTAGATTGTTTCCGTGACTTTAGCCGGCGCATCAATCCCAGCGGGGCCGGAAATCCGGGTAACTGGGAGTGGGGTACTTCAACTTGTCACTCCAGTTAACGTTTATTTGTCGACAGCATTTCAGACATCTACCTTAGTAAACGGTAGCATACAGCCTACAGCAACCGACACTTGTCTACGCACCGGACATATGGTAAGTTTGTCAAACTTGATATGGCGTTATCATTGACGATACTTACTACCTGAGCAAATGGGTATGGGTATGTATGAGAGTGTATGGTGTGTTCGCCTCGTGAGTCTTTGCGTGATTTCCTCCAGGTACTGCAGAACAAAAGTTGGCATTGCGATTCTCCTGACAAACTACGATAAGCACGGCTTGCCCGCAAGGACATGGCTGTAAAGACTAATGGAACAAACAGCTCATTCAAACGTTCAAGGTAGTTTGAGGGACCGTACCTCAAGACTCGGAGCTCTGCATTTCAACTGGGATTTACGTCTGGTCTACTAGTGCGAAAGGTAGCCCAGACGTAGAATGGTCAAAACCAAACTTACCTTAACGCTCTCCCCATGAAAGAACTCGGATATTTTGGAAGGTCTATTGGAAACGGAATCAGACCTACGCTCAAGATCTCTGATTGATTTCGGTTTGCACGCACTTTCATTGATACGAACCCGCTGTACACTATCTACACTTCCTCAAGGGATAGAGATTAAAGTAAGAAATCCTATTGATTCGAAGTGAGTACCGACCTCTTTGTTAATCTTGGATATAACTTTTGAATTGCAGCTTATATTTTAGAGTCCGTTTAATTGCTGAATGTAATCATGAACTCAACACAATTGAGAAGATACTTACATATCCTAGGAAGCTTCCTCCGCGGTTGGCCGCTAAATGTCCCGAAAGCGCCTGAACGCTGTTTATCAAGAGACGGGTAATCATTACGCCTCTGCAAGCCAATGCTTGACCTGCGTTGACACAGCAATATCACCCTAGAAACCCGGCGGATGAGTACTCGGTAGTGTCCTTGGCGCCTCGTTGGTTTGCAGCCTTTGTGAAAGTACACTAAATCTGCTCTGAGCGCTCAGTAAGTATGGAGCAGGTACATAATCAACTAGAACTGTAAGCGCGCGGCTACTTATAACAATAGCTCCAGGTCAACGTTACTCTAACTTACCTTCAGAAGTTCCTTGTATAGTCTGATGTCCCTTACCCAAGTCTGTCCAAGACAAGCAAGAGTTCAGGAATCATGGATTATGACTCGAATTCTTTGATCGGTATATAGTAATACTTACAGATTCTGAAGGTGTCTCCATCATGTATGGCATCGCTTGCATACCCTATACACAATACAACCAATACTTACTTACATACAAACCAGATTTGATTTATTCCGATTTTCAAATTGAGATCTTTATGAAGCGCTCCTCCAGCGGTCTTTTAAAGATGTCAGCCAGCGTAAAAAGTGACTTGAATGCTTGTGCTTGTGCTTGTATTAGAAACCAGAAACTCAGTCAAATGTGCGAAGACTTAGATCGGCGCTCAGAATTAGTACTACTGTGCACACTGCCGACCAACTCTCCAACCGCAGTGTGGCCGTCTCCGTAATCTTTCCCAACCCTCGAACTTCAATAACTTGAAGCGGTATGATGTTCCGCCTCATCGCAACCCACTTATTGCATTTGTTCGTCTACTTGTAAGCGATTCTGAGTTGGTCTCAAACTCTCGTTCATCCTCCTTGAGCGGCTAAACGGCGGGTGAAGCTTGAAGTATGACTCATAAGTATCTGGGAATGCCCGTCGATAAGTAATTCTTCAGTCAGCAACCGTGGATGCCCGTAGAGACTGACTGAGTCTGAGAATTCTTTCACAGCTGGCTGTCAGTGTTTCAGTGCCATAATCTGTAAGTATCTTCGGTGGATTCGGATGAGAGCACACTGCCTGATGGTGTGTCCGCTCAAATCTCGTGCAGCCAAGATATTGTCGAATTCCGAATTCCTTACATGCACACCATGAGACAGACTAGATGAAGTGAATTTGAAGTAATTTCGCAATTTTGCTCTCTGCCTCCCGACTCTGGCCGAATTCGGATTCATTGCACTCTACCGCAATCTCTAGTAATACCATGGTCTCCACGCAATGATACAGGGTTATATGGCAGCTTGCCTCATTGCAGTCAACGCTTGCATCTCCCTTTCCACGATCGCGTCTCAGTATGTTGTTAATCTCAACAACTAATCAATTCCACCTTCAGACATCTTGACAGTCTCTTCATCGAAGAAACTCGTAGCCGTTATGACTGTCTAAATCCGTCTATCCGAAAGATAGCATTTCCTTGTCAACATCACGCCCAGCCCAGCCTAGGGCCAGCCTACACTTACATACAAACTTCTGATCAATGTACACTGGAAGTCAATAACTCAGCTCCAAAAGAACAGATGCTGCGCTCCTATCTACTTTATGGGATTACTGATCTGAACTTGATTGAAGTTACATAAAGCAAGGGAGAGTCTCCATAGTCTATTTACCGCCAAGTGCCACTGTCAATTGATAAGATGTTCCTCATTCACCGTTATATACATATACATGCTAGTCATCATCTTTAAGGCGTCTGATTGATGGAGATTTACCCGCACCGTCAAGGATGTTGTATGTAAGGATGAACGAGAGACGCTCAGATAATCTAGCTGCTGCCTTCGCTGAGAAACAGAGTCACTAACATCACTCTAACATCCTACAATATGAAATGGCGGCCATACTTTGCATGAGCTGGTGCTTACTGACAAAAATCTTTCTCCCATGAAGTTAAGGTTGACATTGATGACGGGTGTAGCAGAGGGATCGGCGGAGTTGATACGAACACTTGGCAGAGTACGCTAAAGCTCGATAAGCATCCTTCATCATGCAATGGCGCAATCAGAAGTACACGGAAACTGACAGAAGGAAATGACTTCAATCAGGATGGATACAGAGTATCGTGCCAGCACCCGACAAATTCAGGCCCAAAGACTGGGCCAACCCAAGTATTATCGCCATCGTTGAAAGCGAGTTACAAGTCTGTGCGGCACTGCAGAATGCAGAGGGTAGTTTGTTAGGCATGGGCGTAGCGCTATTGAGTTCGGAAATTGTGACTGCAGCAGTAAGTTTTGAAGCTTCTGAAGGATCGATGACTTGCTACGGTAGTACGGGGCCCGAAACCAGATGCATCGCTAAAGATTAGACCAATCAGTCTGTCATTCTCAGAATGGACAACACAAGTTCATACGCACTCCGCCCGTAAAGGGATGTTAGCTAATGTTGCAATTATATGTCAAAGCGTCTGATTTCGTTCTCACGGACGAAAATCCCCAAATGGAACACCAGCCTAGCATGGACAAGGTCGGAGTCTGATACCGTAGGATAGTCTTAACTGAGAGATTCAGACAAATTCGACAGTCGGAAACGGTATCTCTACTTGAAAACTCTCCCGATGATCATGGGAAGAACGTGGAGCAAGCTAGCTGGTAATTGATTTCAGATAGCTCCAATATGTAAGTATTTGGATACAGCCTGATGCAAGTATGTGCGTCGGTGAATTATCAATTGCGTGCTCTAATCTTACTTACCTTCGGCATCAATGAGGCTGACCTCCTTCAAAATGTCCGTGTATATTGCAAACGATGGAGTTCAGGTTGACAGCGGACAGCAATTTGCGTTCCTGAGACCAAAGGAAAGTTGATCTTGCTGACAAGAGCGCCGCTCACCAACTTCAAGTTCGGGCGAGAAACATGAGGCCTTAAGTACGCAGAACCTCGGGCAGAAGCCGTCGTTGAGTGACATTCCGGGCTTGGCAAAACCATCCAATTGTGTGTCCAGAGTCCTAACGTTACTCTGTTAAACAATAACAGTGAAAACTCGACACATTTACTTACAGGGTCAGTAGATGTCGGTGTTCCTGGCGCATTGCCAGCGTTGACAAGACATTTCAATGTCAGATCAAAGGTGTTGTGGCTGACATTGATAGGTCCGTTGAAGCAAGCGAGGAACTTTTTTCACCATGTTCAAAAGTGTAGCTGACATTGAAAGGTCCGCTGAGGCAAGCGAGGAACTTTCATGTTCAAAAGGGTATTTCAGGTGGCGTCCTATTTTCAACCCCTCTCTGAGGAACGGGCGCAGATTGGCAAAATTGGCAGATTCCCAAAAGTCATACTAGACACACGATATACCGTTGTCAAATCTATAGAAAGCGTCTAAGTCAGTGAGCGGCTGCATTCATCTGCCGATGTTTTACTAGCCTCCGATTTGACCGCAGTAGCCTCCTACAGTACTTCTGGGAAGAAGTCGTACACACACGGGAATGAGGGATCTTGTTTTAACCAGACGACCTGTTTCATCTTTCACAGAGACTGAGAAAAAGTGAAAGAATTCAAAGATGCTCAGTACTCACCGACCTCGAGAGTCCAGCGACAAAGAAAACGCCAAATGTCCTTGTCCGGAGAGTGTGAGAATTGGATCAAGATGTAGAACCTTTGAATTCCGTGTACCTCAATACAAGTCTGTTGAAGGTTGAAGAAAGAAAGTCTTAGAAGAAAGGTCCAAGGGTCGCAGGCCACGTGCACCGTATACTCCGAAGAATTTACCACGCTCCAGAGTCCAGTTAATTCTTCCACGACTAAGTAAGTACTAACTTGAGTAGTACTAGTAGCACTCTCCATATCTGCAAGGATCAAGGATCAACCTAGGTCTTAATCTCCCTAGGTCTTAATCTCCTGGCAAATTCTCGGTCTTTTGAGTAGGGCCCACACGCTGCTGATAGGCGACGACTAGCACACTGGAGCACCACTTTCTACTTTCACAGAGCGTTCATCAGAATGCCTTCGCTACTTACTTCACTACTCATATCTAGAGAGGCAACTTATGATGCGAACTCGCGGTCCGTTCTGCGAATGGACGGAAGTGGTTCCTAAAGCTCGTTGCAGCAACATACGAAGATAAGCATCATCCATGGCTCGTCCTACAGCTGTTATTCTTGTACTGCCTTGCTTTTTGTCTGCCTTTTTCGTCCACAACCTGTGCATCCTGGCCCTCTGCACACCTCTTCCGAATTCTCGAGAATCAAGAGCAAACTTGCTGTCGGTGCTACCATGGACAACTGCATGGAGCCAGCTCACCTTCAAACCCCTCGCTCGAACCTCAGGGTTGTGGTACGAGGTGACGGCACCTCTGCAGGCTCAGAGAACTATTCAACGATGTAGCCGCCACGTACCAACGAGGTGTGCGCTACCGCATCTCAGGCAACGCCTCGTTCGCCGACGCTGCAATTGCAATCATGGACGCCTGGTCTAACACACTGACCGAGATAGTTGGGACTTCGGACAAATTTTTGACTTCTGGGATCTATGGATATCAATTTGCGAATGCCGGGGAACTATCTGCGTTACTATGATGGGTGGCCGACTGTGGCCGAGCGAGAATTCCACGAGATTTCAGGATATGATGATCGGGGTATTTTGCCCTATGAATAATGATTTCATGGAGAATCATAGTCGCAACCCGCAGTACCGTAATCGAGCTATCTGGTGAGTGTTTGCCCTATGAATAATGATTTCATGGAGAATCATAGTCGCAACCCGCAGTACCGTAATCGAGCTATCTGGTGAGTATTTGCCCTATGAATAATGATTTCATGGAGAATCATAGTCGCAACCCGCAGTACCGTAATCGAGCTATCTGGTGAGTGTTTGCCCTATGAGTAATGATTTCATGGAGAATCATAGTCGCAACCCGCAGTACCGTAATCGAGCTATCTGGTGAGTGTTTTACTTCGTCCTTTCAATGATGTTCAATGATGTAGATGTTTCTGAATCAAGGGACCTGCGCAACATCATGGCTTCAATTGCTGTTCTTACTGATGATAGGACAATGTATGATTATGCTTCCAATCTGTGCCTCACAGCTACGGAAACTGGGAATATCAATCACGCAATCTGGCAGGCTTACGACGAGGAAAGGAACGGAAAGCACTTGGGTCAATGTGAAGCGAGCGGACGTGATCAAGTAAGAGCAGTATCCTCCCTACTAGTGATAGTTCCGGAAGCCTAATTCTCTTACACAAGGGCTATGCTACGCTTGACTTTGCTCTGTGGGGCACTTATGCGTTAACCAAGGCGACGATGTCTTTGCATATAACGACAGTCGAATTCTTGCAAGGTAAGCACGTCTTTTAACTCGTCAATGGACCTAAATGCTACAATCCTAACACTCTTCTTGTTCATTTTAGTTCCGAGTACATAGCCAAGTACAACTTGGGATACAATGTCCCTTACACTCCTCTCGTTAACCCCACCTATAACGAGTTGACCATATCGATAACAGCCGAGGCAATGTGCGCCCCGAGTGGGAGCTCTTATATGCGCATTACAACTCAACCAAAAGACTTAGTGCGTCATGGACAGGACAGAAGGGCATTATGTCTTGAATCACTCGACTAACGGCGTTGAAGGTGGAGGAGGAGATTACGCCTCGACGTCGGGTGGTTATGATCAACTTGGGCTGGTACACTAATGTTCCGGCTTGAGGTATGTAAAACATATTCGTTGTGATCTTTCTGTTCTAAACCTTGCTGTTATGCTGTTGCTTTGTAGTGAAAGTCGATTTCCTGTTTACGTCAGTGACCATCATGTCACTAATTCTTCTTTGTCTCGTATTCATACTTCAAGTTGCCTTCTGACTTCCTCATTCAATACTATGATTACTCGATGCAAGCGAAGGACTGAGACTTGCGCTAAACAGCCTTTCGGGCGACGATGCAGCAGCCTGCAATGAATGAGTGAAAGAGTGAGTCTCTATCAGTATCGAGTATCGAGATACCCCATTCCAGAAGCACGCCGCTCGAGCATGAACACGATGAAAAACGACGCGAGGGAGACAAGGAACAAGGGTCATATTCCGTGTTCGTTGATGTGAGTGCTCGTGTTAGTCGACGCGCTCCGAGCCTCGGTGCCTGTGCAAGTTAACCGTAAATCTGAAATACTACATATTTCTCGCATTCAATGGTGCACAATCTTGTGAATATGAACGAACCAGCGTAGACCAGCGTAGACTTCTGTAGACTTTCGGACATAATTGAACCCGACAGCCGGCCAACAAGCGCTAAGCGCTAAGCACTAAGCGCCCATAACATCCAGCGCGGGGTCTTCGGTACATTTTGACCAGA
Source organism: Omphalotus guepiniiformis (assembly GCA_028554645.1). Lineage (NCBI taxonomy): Eukaryota > Fungi > Basidiomycota > Agaricomycetes > Agaricales > Omphalotaceae > Omphalotus > Omphalotus guepiniiformis. The sequence continues at coordinate 2,390,892 of JAQOOI010000021.1, forward strand.
ACCTTCAATGAGACCGTCAGCAGCGAGACTCTTGAACATCTTAGTGCCAGTAAAGCGGTATCATATCTCAATCTTTCTTTTTCTTCTCACTAGACTCACTCGGCTGCTAAAAGGGCTGTTGACTATGCAGTCAAAATTCGCGTAAACCCCCAACAAACTGGGGTCGACTTGAATGTGAAGCATTCCATGGTCCGTCTCATTTCATACATCTACTCTGTTATTCGAAAAAAAATTCTCAATTAGCATCTCAGAATCCTTTCGATGAGATCGGTTCGTTGTTCTATTCTTTTGTTTTACCACAATTCACCCCTCGAAACACCTTCCAGCCATCGAAGAAGCCGTTCGGATACGCGAACGCCTCAAAGACTCGGTCAAGTCCATAAAAGCAGTAACAATAGGCCCGCCTAAATCCATAGAGACTCTTCGTACAGCACTCGCCATGGGTGCCGACTCCGCGATCCACGTCGAAATCCCCGAAGCAGCACCTGCACCCGAACCACTCGGCGTAGCTAAAACTCTCCGGGCAATCATCGACAAGCAGAAGGAAGGCGTGGACCTTGTCATACTAGGCAAACAGTCCATCGACGACGACCTTGGGCAAACTGGTCAGATGTTGGCTGGGATTTTAGGCTGGGGTCAAGCGACATATGCAAGCAAGGTCGACTTGGATTTGGAGAAGAAAGAAGCTTTGGTCATGCGGGAGATTGATGGAGGATCTGAGGAAGTTCGGGTCAAGCTGCCAGCAATTATCACGACCGACTTACGGTTGAATGGTACGTGTTCTCAACTTATTCGAGTCACTGTACCTGATCTCCCTTTTTTTTCACTCGCAGAACCCCGCTATGCCTCACTACCAAATATCATGAAAGCCAAAAAGAAACCCGTGGAGAAGCTCAGCGCACAGGACCTCGGTGTCGACCTGACACCAATCATCGAAACCCTCAAAGTGACTGAACCTCCTAAACGCGTTGGAGGTGGCAAGGTCGAGTCCGTAGACGAGCTAGTCGCAAAACTAAAGGAGGCTGGATTCACCGCTGTATAGAAGACTTTGACCAATGACCACTGTATACTACAAGGCTTGGCATGAAACAACTCATTCAGATTTCACTGAACATTACTTGTCATGGAATGTAAACGATATAAAATAGATTGCATTCATGTTTGTCCGCTAAGATTTCTAACTAGTAACTATTCATTCTCCACAGTACCGTACAGAGGTGACAAAGCGTATATATATAGACAGCAGAACGGAGCGAGAAGACTTTAATGAAGAGAAGAAAAATTTCCGCGAAAAGCGACTATCGACAACAGTGAAGAGACATGAGCACGGAATTGAAAATTAGAGAATGGACCGGCTTTGGTTTATTATCCAGAGTAATAAACCACAGCACTATACAGCTGAAACAATTATTGGTTTTCTATTGAATTAGTGCGCGTAACCTGTCGGCGGCATGGGTGAGGCAAAGTCGTCGTCAGAGACACCCTGCCAATGTCGAGGTCAGATCCATAAATCACGACTCGAATAAAAGACAAATAAACCCACTTTCGATCGACACGCTGGACAGTTGTTTCTCCCTTCTGACAACCACTTGTCCACACAGGACATATGGAACCCGTGCTTACAACTGAGGACCCGAACATCGTTCTCGGGTTCATAGTCATCAAGACAAATGAGACACTGCAGAAAAAAGGGATTAGATCCACGCGCTGAACAGAAACTGAACCCCAATAGTACGTACCCGCTCGGTGCAGTTCGAGGAAATTTTCCCGCTCTTCTCGTGTTCTGCTAGCTGAGAAGCCTTGATGACCTCCAGTCCCGACTTCTGTATATCTTCTTTTGACACAGTAGGTGGCCTAACCTGTCCGAGCAACTCGGCCAAATCACTGAAACAGGGGAAGGTTAGCAAATCCATCCTACCGAAAATCAAAGAGAGTAGCACGAACAGTAATGCCTCAAAGGAGTCAAAATTGTCTGGCTCGTCCGTGACTATGCTGTGATCAGCGGGGTAATAGCCTAGGACAATCATCAGCGATCATGCGGCTAAATTAGAACTGACAAGACTTGCCTCCAATAACATAAATCAAGAATGTCCTCGAGCCTGGTCCGTCCAAATCTGGCAGGCCAAAGCCCCGAGGAACATGTTGTCTCCTTGCTCCAGGTCTCAGGTTTCTGAGCGCATTTGCAGCACGAGACTGCCATCGGCGTTCACGTGGCGACTCGGGTCGTACAGCTCCAGGCCCTTGCGCACCTAATGAAGGCATGTTGTCCGAAGTTGGCGTAAAAGCACGCCCCTCTGTGGCATCGGGCTCCATGGTAGGATTGTCCAGAGAGTCCCTAATAGTAGCAGGTTCATTCGCCCACATCATGTTCACAGACTGTAACCCGACTACAATGACTGGCACAACCACATTCGCGTTCGGCGGTGACTCGGGGGCTGGTGAGGAAGAATTCACGTCAGTTCGTGGATATGTAGGGTCAGTAGACATGGAGGGAGAGGATGCGGGAAGGGTAGTAGAAGTCTGGGAGTCTGACATAAGGGAAGGGGAAGAGGGTGATATTATATTAGAAGAGTTTTGCAAAGGCGACGCAGTAGAAGTACCGGGGGAACTCCTCGCCAGCTGTGACCTCATATTCGCATTGTCTACTGCGGCTTGTGCTCTGGGTGCAGTGATCGGAGGAAACCTGTACAATCGCCACCAATTTATTCTGTCAGATCTAGGCGCAGGAGGGTTCGAGGGAAGAGGACTAAATGATTCGGCGGCACGAGAAGGACGTAGACGAGAGGGTGGAAGGGCATCGGCCCAGCTCTCGTTACTAGCTGGAGAGCTCTGGGCATTAGATGGAGTTGTATTAAAAGTAGTAGACCTTCTTGAGCTTAGATCGCGAAGGATATGTGACAGGCCGCTTGAAGCATCGCTGTCGGTACTGCGCCTGCGATTCGCCTCATCCTCGCCCGCACTGAAATGTAACCCATCAACAGACTCGGACTCAGAGTCAGAGTCGGATTCGGGATCGGAGTCGGAGTCGGAGACATCTTGCAGGGGAGGCAAAGAATCATAAGAGTGGCTATCGTCCTCGTCATCGTCATCTTGAACGATAGTATCAGGCAATGTAGCAACCTCCGAATGTGGATGTGAATGAGAGACCTCAGAAGTAGACGAAGCTACGGCCCGGGGATGGCAGGGTGCATCGTCGACAGTGACAGTATGAGGCTGCCTTGCCGACATTGAACCAAGCACATCAGCCTCTACCTCACTGGTGCCCTCGCGGCGCTCCGTCACGCCTGGAACGAAACGTTCAGACTCAGGTTCAGCAGCCATAGCCAGGACTGATTCAGTCTGCTCTGGCTGTTGCATGCTCGGTAATTCGGGTTGTCGTCCAGCCGCCGCTTCACCGTCCGGACGCTCATTTGTATGTTGGTTCGCTTGCGATTGTCCTTCAGAAGCATTGCCCATTAATGCCACTCTCAAATCAGCCTGGAGATCAACCAAAAACCTCTCAAAGCTGCCTTCAGGTGGTAGGGGTGGCTCAGATTCAGCTCTTAAGCTCTCTGCATTCTCTGCCGCATCACCAGAATTTGAGTTTGGACTTGATCCTTCAGTGTCAAAGCCAAGACCCAGATTGAATGCCCTTGCCATCTCGGTCAGCATTCTCTCTCTTGCGTCCACAGGCACTCTAGCACCATCGACACCATCGGCACCGGGCACAGTATCACCACCTGTTGCAGTAGTAACATTTGTCGAATTAGGGGATGATCGTAATCCCAAGCGATCGCGCACACTGGCCCATGCCTGCCTCATACGCTCGGCGCGGCCGAAAGTTGAATCGGGTAGGCCAAGGCCAGCAATGGGGGGCACAGATGGTGTAGGCATAGCTGTTAGGAAGGGTGAAGGCTCAAACAGTGATGATCGAGGAGGCGGTGGCGGAGGTGAAGGTGTCGCGGCGGCTGCATTTGGTTGCGAGAGGCCAGAAGAGAGAATAGGTTCTGAGGAGCCCGTTAGGAGAGAAGCAGCTGTAGCAGCTGCTGCAACGCTGTTGATTAGATGTCAGTCCGTGATAACTTGTGTTCAAGAAACGAACACGTACCTGAGGAGCGTACCTAAGACATCAATGCTGCTTGAGGAGATCGAGGATGCCTGTGATGGTGACGTCGGTGCAGTCGTCGTGGTAGTCGTCGCTTCTGACTCAGGTGTGGATCCGCTTGGGGTAGAAGAGTCGTTGGATGAAGGCGAATCAGAATCAGAAACCTCCACCGGGAGAGAATTTGTTCCATCATCCTCACTCGAGGACGACGGCCTATTAGATGCTCTACTCGAAGGTCGAGAACCGTGTAGTAGTGTCGACAATCTATTTCGGGTGCCCGCTGGAGTTGATAAAGCCCGCGCTCGGCGGGTTTCATCCTGAGGTTCCAAAACGGTTGAAGTAGAGTCCTCTAAAGTAGTCGGAGGAGGCCGAGGTACGTCAGTGGTGTGCACAACACCCTGTACCACGACGAGTGTACCGGGAGGAGGAAACTGGCGGTTGGGTAACTGTGGCGGCGGCGTAGCACCCTGTGAAGCTTCAGGAGCATGAGGAGAAGTCAAATTTGGATTTGTTGGTTCCAGAGATGGTGTATCTGTACGCCCGTCAGATGAGGAGTCAGAGGTTCCTGGGTCCGTGACTGCGGCTTCGCTCCCTCGAAGTTCGTTCGTATCCTCCATTGGAGTTGCGGATGAACTTTGTAGGCTCAGAGTCGGCTGAGAGTCTTCCTGGGGAGAGTCCAAATTGGGATTCGGACTTAGCTCAGCAGTGATTGGTCGAGCTTCGAACGTTTCCGGAGCTTCATGGGCAGAATTCGATATGCGTCCTTCTTCATAGTCATGATTTATCGGATTGGCGGTAAGAGCGAGTGAGGTAGAATCAGAAGGACCTTCATCAATATTCTGGCCCAAGTCTACTTGGGGCGCTTTGGACCAGCGCCTAGAGTGTAACCACGATTTTCGGTTGCTACTGCTGTTAGACACCCTAGAGTCCCCTTGTTGGCGAGTTGTCGTAGGCCTGGGTTTAACAAGATTCAGGATGCTTCGTCGACCGACTCTGGATTTCCTACGTCGCTCGTTTGGACCCTGGCTATTCAGACCCTCCGTGTGCGTTACAGTGCTGCCATCATTGCTGTCATTCACCACAGACTGCGGAAGAGGTGCTGCTAACTCTGCTCGAGAGGACTCCCGAAATCTGGATGAACTCTGGCCCATGAGATGAAGAAGGTAAATTCAGAGCGCCCAGCGTCAGAAAGAAAGAGATGTTGATGACAGATATGGTACAGGTGTCGAATTATAATGAGGCTAAAGATAAAAGTTTGTAGTTGAATGAGAGACGCTGGTGGATGGGTGGACTCGCTCGTCGTCGTCGTGGACGATGAGGAAGAACGGTTGAGTCACAAAATGTGACACGACGCAGTGCTCGCAGTGCTCGCAGTGCCTCAGCCGTGACGTATCCTTTCCTCATCCGGTCCTCATAGTAATCTGCTTGATCACCAATCAATATCAATAAAATAAAGCTCAAAAGTACAGGTAATTTGGGCCCAAGTCCAAAGGTACATGTACATACAGTAAGCCAGTGGATATATACGCTAAAGAGCATTCCAGGGACCAGGAGCCTGAGGTTGCAGGGAAGTAACAGTGGAACAACTCGACATGACGATTCAGAACAGAAAGGAACAATATGGAACGATATCAGGGACACCTCGAGTCTTTCCATCGAAGGCTGGAATATTGATCCAGTGGAACTGAGGATTGTCAGTTTTAGCCGTGAGTGGCCGTGGCTGCTGGCAGACTCAATTATGAGAGAGATTCCGAGAGTATTTAACGTTGAATGTTTAGCCGTTAAGCATGGAGTGAACTTGAAGCTACTTGAAGGCGGTCCAACCGTTTCCTCAAGCCGTCAGTCAAGCTGAAGCCTGTTACAAAGGTCAAGCAGGGTCAAGCCCAAAGACTGCCCGAGTGGTAATGCCAAGGCTAGCGTGTGCCGCAACGAAACGGCCCGTGCTGGACGTCTGCTCCTTACGAAGCGGCGAGATTCTCATAAATCTGGCGGTCTATCCACTACATCTTCTGTTAATATCATTTGTGCCGACCAAGACCAGGTGCCGACGACCTTACTCAGTCGAGCATTCATACTTGCTTCAGAGCAAACCAGGACTCAGGAGCTCAACTCTCAACGACGTCGCGATACAAATTCTCCTCGGTGAGACCGAATCCGTGCGGGTGGTGCTCAGGTGAGTTTGCAAATCCCATTGTTACAGTTGATCCGGAGACTTTTACTAACTGCTATTGCTAATTACAGGTACTCGATTCGATCGAGTCTGTACCTGTCTGTACTCAGACATTATCGCTCCCTGTTCTTAAACTCATATGCATTTCCGAGCGACGCGTTCGCGCTAGTGGTAAGCGTAAATCGTGATAAAAAGCCAAAAGGATTGTCGCTACCTGCCTGTGATATGCAACGTTCAAACATCTTGACCGTCGAACTTGAATCTTAAGGCTCGATGTCATCGCGGCCTTCCCGAAGGTACTATGGATGTAGGTTCTCTCGAAGAAAGCGCTGAGGTCCTGCTGAGTCTCATCAAAATGTTTGATTACTTCTACTGCTGAGCGCTGACCGTGTGTTGGTGAAGTTCCTTGAAAAGGAAAGCCAAGCCCTGTGCAGCTTGGAAACCGCTACTTACTACCGCATCTTATATGTTCCCTAGAAATGCCCCTGCTACTGCTACTGTACAATGTAAGTAAGTGCTCACCTGTGCTCACACTTTTCGATTGAATTTATGATAGCCGGTCTCTTTATGACCATGTATGTATTACGTGGTTCCTTACCGGTAAATATACTTTTACTACTCCGGTAGGAACTCCTACACTACTCCTACCCCAGTGAGGTACACACTTCAAGATCTTCACAGAGCCAAGGTTGATCGGCTCGCTACGGTCAGATCCTTACATCCGAACCAGTGATCACACGATGTGAGTCTTTTCAAGTGTTTCACGTATCCTGCAATGTATATCTATGATCCATTCTTCCTCCTCTTGCTCGCTACGTTGCCATCGGAGTTTCTGCAGGACGATTCGCATAAAGACCATATTTCGTGATTTGCGTCCCCCCCCCGAAAACTCTGCTCACTTCCTTCGAAACGCTCCGGATATGACAGGGATACGCTGGATATCTAACTCGGGATCTTCAAAAGTCTGCTTGCACAAAGGAAAAGCATGCACAGTTTGCAGGTGTGTATAGTTTCAGCGATCGTTATGTTATAGATTTCTGACGTCCCACTCAGAAGGAGAAAGATTGTACGATACCCTCTGCCTCTTGCGGACTCAAAAATGGACTTAGTACACCTTACTTTTTCAGAAATGTGACGGTGTCAAGCCAGAATGCGGCACATGTCGGAAAAGCTCTGGCTTTTTCGGTACATGTGAATACTCGGATACCTCGTCTACGCGTGTCCGAGTTCGTGAGACGCGTCTCAATCGAAACGACGATTCAAAGGGCTCGGAGAAGCAAAGGTCATCATCACTCAACGATATAACTCAGGATCAGCTTGAATCTGTACTGGGGTTATCGTTCTCTCCCAATGCATCAAGCTCCAGCAACCTCGTTCTGCGTATGTTTTGCATTTATTAAAGTAATACACACTGAATTCTAACACTTTCGTACAAAACCTTCAGCTTACAGTCCCTTGAACAGCTCGCCGGACTCTATGAGTTTAGCCTCAAGTTCTTCAAGTTCTTCTGGGAGCCCATATTCATCTATGCAAATTTTCAAGCCGTCTTTCCCCTTTATAATAATAAGCCTTTAGCTATTCTAAACTTTCCAAATTGGTCTACGGATGAGACAACCTCGACTTCTGATAGTCCTTGTTCATGTGAGTGACGTACGCTGCTCCTTCGCGACCATCGATATTTAGATCCTTGTAGCCGTTACAAGTCTACCATGCTGGTCAGCAAACAACTCACCGGAGCAAGCTGTTTCTCCCTTGAGTGTTCTTGACATGGATACCAGGACTTTCGACTTACCGACACATCAACGATAGTACGTCGTATATCTTTTTTGACTGAACAGGACTATTCACTAAGGGGTGCTCGAATGCCCAGCTTACAGAAGTTTCTGTTCCACTGTCGAAGCATCGGTTTCTTCTTAAACAAATCACGATTTACGTCTATGTTTCCGGACAACGACGTCAATGGAGCGTTGCTGGATACTATGTACTTATGGGCGATGCGTTTATCGAACACTGGTGCTCCCGATTATGAGGCTAACATACTCAACCGGGCGTTGGATTCCGTTTCTCGAATGAGAAGTCGCGTTAGTCCTGAAAGCCCGACCGGCACTCTACAATACATACAAGCAGAGGTACTCCTTGCTCAGTACTTTCTCCACACAGCCCAAATCGATCGAGGGCGATCACACGTTGCCTCTGCAATGTCGTCTGTTCTCAGTGCAGGATTTCATCAAATTCGCTCTGCGGATCCTTGTCGGGTCGCTAAACCCTCCACGTTGCGGCCAGCACAGAAGATCGATCATGGTGGACTCGAAAGAGAACAAATTCGAGGATTCTGGACTGTGTTTACGCTGAATAACATCTGGACGACCGCGGAAGGTTCACCGTGTAATATCTTTGGTGTTCCAGGATTCCGGATAGACACACCTTGGACGATTCCATTCCAACAAGCAAGACAGGTACAAGCGTTGCCCATTCGAACTTGAAGGAAGCCTTGGACTGACTTGATCTTTTGTTAGGTCCGACGGCTCCTTAGCAGTCACACCGTCATTCGATTTTTAGCTAACGCACCAGATCAAGGAACTCTGGAGGTCTCAGCGTATACATATCTTGCGAAGGCATCTATTCTGTATGAAGAAGCGTGTAACCTGAGTTTAAACAGCAAGCCACCGAGTATGTATCATCCTCTGATCTTCTCACGCATGACGGCTCATGAATCCACTAGCGCCTAATTCGCAGAAGAGCTTCACACATTTCTTCTCGTCATTCAGCTCGCTCGAGCTTATCCTCCATCGATTCCTAAAAGAACTGCCACCGTTTCACAGTCTTTTTTTATTGCCAGATGATACCATACCGACGCAGATGCTTGCACATTGCACTGCACATGCTGCGCTCATCGAGTTACATCGCTCCTTTCCGCAATTATCGTCTCATAACGTCGTCATGTCTGCCGCGCTTTCTATCAGCCAACTTCTAGGCAGCCTGAACCTTTCCTCATATCAATGTTTTGATCCGGCTCTCAGTGTAAGTGTTTGTTAAATATTACGAATTCGAATGTGTTGCTCATTGCCGGACAGTATCATGCTATACAGAGCATGCGAAATACTCATCACGGAAATCACACTTTCCGAACGAGAAAGCCCCTTCGCGGAGAGTATGTCCGAAGCATATTCAGCTATTGTTTTCTCCATCGTAGCTGAGATGAGGGTACTTTCTGTATATTGTCCGCTTATGGGTGCGTCATTCCTTCTTTATTCATTCACAGTCATAGAGCTTACATACCGGTGTGATGGAATCAAAACTCGCTCAACTTCACGCACAATATCCCCATTATTTATCCACTATTATCTTCTAGCCTTCGACGATCAATGATTCTCAAAGAATTGTATACGCATATATCTTATATTAAATTATCGGGCACCAGGACTGTTTGTTTCTTTGCATGTAATTTATAGAGCCAGTGAGCCGATGCTACTGCCACTGATGTTTCCACTATGCACTCGAGTCGCAACTGCGAATAGTAAGGTCGGCGACGCTGACTGACAGTGACTTTCTTCAACGGGCCCTGGGCTGCGATTGATGCCGCGTCGTCCGGTCCCAGAAGCGGTGTTTCTGTCCTAGGGACCGTACCGTAATACACTTCCTTCCTTCCTTTTATAAATGCATGAGTCACGGCACTGTGAGTTGCACGCCCCACTCATTCGAGTCACCAAGAATTTCCAATGTCAGCAGAATTGCTCAATGTTGCTATCTTGACATGCCATTCTTTTATCATTTTTTCACGCTGGAAAGAGAAATGTTGAACACTCCTTGATGTTCTTACTTAGCTGCTTGTCACATGAAAACACTTATCTATCTTCTTTGGAGAAAGAGAAATCTGTATTTCATATTGAAGTGACAAACAGTAAAGCAGAGTATTCTGCTAGAACAATCTGTATGATATTGTACTAGACTATGTCTACTGTGCAATCAGCTCAATTTTCTTTCTCTGAATCAGTATGCTAGCCAAAGAACCAAGAATGGAAGCAGCAACACTAAGAAGAAAAACACAATCCACAGATTGGATGTAAGCACCAGAAATCAGGCTTCTGTCTTCAGCTGGAAGGGAGGATATTGCCTTTATATTAGAGAGTGCAAGCTCAATGATTTGAGGATCCAAGCCAGGAATTTGGAGGAGTTGATCTTTGAGCCTACTTTGGAAAATTGCACCACCTGCACTATAGACAGTATGAGGTGTGAAACTTGAACTTTTAATATCTTGATACTTACGCAATTCCAACTGAAGCCCCCAAAGCTTGAGTGAATGTCATGACAGAGGTTGCAACAGAAAGCTGGGCTTCATCACTTGCAAATTCTGCCTGTGCAATCACCATCTGGAAAACCCATTGGTCCAGGAACCTCTCAGTAGAAAAGACTGACTGACTGTGTTCTGCAATGCTACACCTAGACCAACACCTAGAAAAATCTGGAAGCCAATAATCTTTCCAGTTGAAGAACTGTCATTCAGAGTGTACAGTAGTCCAGAAGCAATAGATGCAAACAGTGGCCCAAAGAATAGAAATGGCCAAGGATATCCTAGTTTCTGGAGAGCGGTAAATATATAACAAATTGTCAAGGTGATATCAGGAGCTCACTGATATGCATACTCCAGACATTAATGCAGCTGCACAAGGAAAGGGAGTTTATCCCCTGGCAAGAGTGAGTATTTCTTTTGTTCACTTACAAACTGTTCCAGAGCTAGCATGAGGTTCAATGATTTTTAGCACACATATGTTTCTTGTGGGCAAAACTTACATCATAAAAGGTATCATATCAATGCCAGACCTTGTGGCTGAGTGACCACGTAATTGATATAAGAAAGGCTGTAAATGTAAATGTAATTTTGAGTTTGTGTAGCAATAGAGAGCTTACCAAGTAATACTACCAACAGCAAGTTATATTAATGAGTACAGTTTGCCTTGAATGCTCAACTAAGCTATACTCACACTTGCTAGTATGAAACAGATATTGATAAAAAACTGAAATCCTTATCATGTACATTCTATAAGATGGAATAGATGTTCTTACAGCTTCAATGCAGGCACCAAGCATATTTCTGCAAGTAAAAATCTTCAGAGGAAGGATGCTTTTTGAGCCAGTTCTATACTCCCATCCCAAAAACAAGGCAATGAAAACAAAAGCCTATAACAGAGAAGTTATGATAGTGTTATTGATATTGAAAGATTCAAAAGATGTTGATAAATGCTTACTACTACCAGTAAAGCAATGACAACTGGGTCATTCCAAGGTTTCACATTTCCACCCCATTGAATAGGGATAAGAAGAAGCACCACCATAGAGATGCTAAGTATAACCCCAATCCAGTCAAGGGAAAGCCATGCTTTTAGGTGTGACTCAGATAAGTCACTAGCAGGGATTCCTGGTAGAATTATTGCTACTGCAAGAAGAGCTACTCCTCCAATCTTATTTGAGATGTTTAATTGTAGATTTCAAAAGAATCAGAAAAATATATGCCATGCTTACTGGTAGATTTATATCTAATGTGATAAGATGTGATCAGAACATATAAGTCTTATGGAAACCATAATACATACAGAAACACCAACTGAAAAAAAGAAACATAAGAATTTTATTCAATAATATAAGATTACTAAAAGCAGTCCACTTACCGCCAGGAGACATGATCTAATAGAAGGATTTAATATTTATAATTTGTCAACTAATGAATGAGATACCTGAGAAAACACCACCTAGGAGAGGACCAATGATGGAAACAATTGCATAGACAGCACCAAAGATTCCAATGAAGATTGGCCTTTGTCTTATAGATGTCACCTTGACAAGATAAGTAAAGGATAATTGAAAAGATGTAAGAAAAAAACCTTTGCTATGATGTACATCACTGAGACCATAAGACCAGAAGCTCCAACGCCAGCAACAGCTCTTCCAAATATAAGAAAGTTCACTGAAGGTGAGATAGCACAGAACAAACTCCCAAGTTCAAATATTGCAATCTCCACCAAAAAGACCTTTTTGCAGGGAGCAATTCCAAGAACTTTACCAAAGAACAGCATAAGTCCAGCCTGAAGAACAAACATAATGAGACCTCTGAGGAGAAAGAATACTGCTAAAATATTACCTGAGGCAAGAAGTATGCACTTGCAATCCATGAGAGGTCAGATACAGCCTGGAAATGAGAGGCAATTGTAGGCAAGGCTGTTGAAATGATGGTCTGATCCAGCGCAGTGAGTGCAAAGGCAAGCATAAAAGCACTACTTTTATATCAAACTGCATACTCAAAAATTCAGAGACAGACAGAATCACCAAAAGACCAGTATCAGCTGAACAGTCGGGAGCACAATAGTTGCCTCATTGTTCTTGGAAAGATCACCCTTTTCTTCTGTTATTCTATGTTCAAGGTCTAGAGCAGATGAAGACATAGAAGCAAGCAAGGACTTCGTAGCTAGGGTGGGGTCCAAGTGTACGACTGGATGGGAAGTATCCCGCGGGTTTCTTTCGTTCTGTCTTTTAAAGTCATTTCTTAAAGTAGCTTTCCACTGTGCTGGTTCCGTGCCCCACCACAAGGGTATACAGCGGGCTTTCTTAGTTTCATGAATGGATAGGTGATCTCGTCAGAAGATGTACCGTTATAAGTCCAAAGCTTCTCAGATCAGTGCACGTTGGTCACGGTTTGCACGCCATACTACATATGTACGTATGATATGAAGTCTACACCATAATGGACCGCCATCGAGAAGATCTGTGTAGATACATCATACTCATATATCACGCAAGCCTGATTGAGGAGATTGGGATAATCACCGGAAACTGTATACTTCTTCCTTCCAGGGCCTTGGCCTAAGAAATCTGGGTCTTAACGAGCGACCAACGGCCCTGTACCAATTAGTAGTATCTGTGTATAGAAAATAGCAACAGTGCACCAAGATTCAGTACGTTCCGTGATGATATCAATGCATAGCACATAATGAGGGAGTCATGCGCAACGACACATGTGCGCTCCCATTTGACTCTATGAGTGCTTCTGAAATGGACATGGTTCAGATAACCCGAAGGCTGATGTGATGGTCCAGAATGCGCCAGTACCGTCGTTCATGCAATGCCCTGTACCCGCAACCTTCCATGATGATTGATAGATGCTCTAGTATGTATGCACTGCCCGCAGACTTCGAATTCATATTGAAGGGAGTAGGTTAAACGGGGGATCCTATGTTCCACGAGAACGCCGTCACAAACTTCTCCACGATCTGTTTCCATTCAGTGTGATGTGACAAAAGCTAGTGCAAGGGGCCATTCTTTCAGGGAGCGGACATAGCAAGTAACGCGGCTAGAGAAAAGAAAAACCCTAGGCCGATAGTGCCAATCATGAATTGTCCCTGACAAGAACTAAGGTGAGGCGCAGCGGAACCACTCTTTCTTCGAAGCGGACTCTCCAGGGTGAGACGGCTAGAGGAAAGAACTCTCAGGTGCGTGCTCCAAATGTTATAAGGAAGCCATATTTACAAGCTAATTAACCCTTCAAGGAACTTGGCGCAGTTATTGTTCTTCTGAACGTCACAGAAGTCGAATGGGGGTCTATTCAGCCGGATGCGGGATACTTCCACTAGGTCGAAGTCACCTTCTGGTTCACCGTACGCAGTAAACACAATATTCGTGCATGCCTGTTCCGTCAAGCCTAAAGCCTAATTACGCTGAGGGCTCAGCACTTCGAAGTGTAGTGAATGACTCTGTCATATACGATATCAGACTTTGATCATGAATTCCGAACGAGTGAGGTCCCAATGACTAAAAGGTCCAAGGTAGGTTATAGTACTGTGGTACCTAGTTCGCGGGTTTTCGGGAAACGACGAGGTACATAGGAGTGAAGAGCTGCAAAGAAAATATCAGTTGATGACCAAGCAAATGAAGTAGACGATAAAAAAACCTTAGTCCGACCATCCTTAACGAGTGAGTACAATGCCACCTTCGACGCCGCCGAAACCTCCATCGTTCCTTAGGGCAACAAGCTCAAGCATTCCATGAGCCACATGAATTATGCATTACAAACAGGCCGATACATGTCGTTGTGAAGACGACGAATAATCCGAAAATGTCTGTGCTTTTCTGACCCTCGAGCGGATAGCCAACGAATTGGATCATGTCGTCCGGTAAGGTCTTCTTCGTGTTCAATCTCAAAGCCGACGTTGACTGAAACTCGTCAGGCACAGCGGACGTATCTCCGGAATACCATTGCCAATCTCAATCTCGTGCGCGAGGGCTTTGCGCTCAGGAATCGGGAGATGCCAGGCGTCAGTCATGCACCAATCATAGACACCAAACTAAGCTCCGTCAATGTCTTCGCAATACCTGAGAAAAGCGAAAAACTCACGACACTTGAATATTTTCATGATTTCGCCGTATACACCCTGCAAAGTAGGAGTATGCACCGTTGCCTCGATGGCATAAACTACACATAATCATCAATGAATGAGCCTGAAAGGAGATTTAAGAAGAAAAAAGCCCACCAGCATCAAAGGAGTTCTCGCCAAATTGCTCGATGAGCTTCATGAAATCCCCTTCACGAACGTCACCTGTCCCTCGAGTCCTATCTTTTTTGTGTATTTTCTAGCCTTGCCAACCTGAAACTCGGTTTGATCAAAACCAACAACGGTAAATCGGGCTATCGCTTCAGGGCCACCAACACCACACCCAGCATCCAGCACTCACATGCCGGCCTTTTTCGAGGCTAGATGGTGTTCATGCCGTGCCAGATAGAGAGGCGGTGAAAGATTCCCCTTTATAGAAACGGGAGAAGTGGAAACAAGGACCCAAGGCCCACTCGTACACTTCAGTAGCACCGTCGTAATATCCTAACGAGCACACCAAATGAGCTGAGGCACAAAAATAAGCGTAAGGAAATATGAATACCGTTTCTGACTTCGGTGTAATTGTCAACTCTGTCCGCACTGTGCACTTCTGCCTTTTTGGAAGTATCCTTCTGCCAGGTATAGTTTTTCTCCAAAACCGGCCGTTCGACGCCATGCTCTCCAATCTGTTCAGCCTTTCCAGAGTGATCGAATTGTGGACAAGACTATGGAAAAGGACAGCGTGATTTTAGCTGGCAGAGACCATCAGCCTCATGCATTCGCATTCCGCTATCGCCAGTGCTCCAGCGCGATGGTGATGCATCATGATGAAAAGAGCACCAGATGAGCACTAGTGCGGCGTGCTATAGATTTGGGAGCCTGGAATAAAGAAAGTTGATGATTATCCATGCAGTATATGTCCAAAAGCTTGGAAACCCTTACATGAATCCAGCCACATTCGCCTGTCCATCTGGATTCTGATATCTGGCAGTGAGCGCTAAGCTCTCGCCGAATTCCTGAACCGACGCGACCCAGCCCAACCTCCAATGTATGACCCTCCACAGATGTCAAGTTGTCGTAGCTAAACCGCACAAACACTCTCAGCATCAAACACTCGTAGAAATTAGATGAAGCTCATAGAGAATCCGTGTCTAATAAAGCTCCCAGGAAAAAAAAACTGTATCTTCCTTGAACGTCACTTTCGCAGCTGTCAAGTCAACACCCGCAGCGCGCATATATGGAGTCGCGGATAGACATCCAATCGATGTTTCGGAGAAAGTCGTTAGATGGTTGACATAGACCTGTAGGCGAGTCTCCTGATGGGCAAGAGAGAGAAAGAAGAGTGTGGTGTGAAGGTGAAAGTCATTTTGAATTTTAAGTTTGTAGAGACGAGATGGTGGTGAGCCCGGGAAAGTCGGGCCGGCTGATTTGCCGCGACGGCGCGCTTGCGCCGCAGACTTTATCATCTTCCCTCTCATCTCCTTCACATGTCTTCGTGGCTTGACTAGTTGATCTCAGCGTTTCAACCGTTAAAATTCAAATCGTTGTGCTCCAGAGTCCAGGATGATTCTTGTCAAAACGCAATTGAACATGTCGAAGCTCGACTATCGTTCGGTCTCTCCCACTGGCAACGGCTCTTCAAAAAAAACGTCGGGTCTCTTTCAATTGACGAGCTTAAGGTCGTATTCCACCCCGTTCTTTTTGGTCTATTCGAAGCTGGACTTGTACTCTATCTGCCCCACTACAAGATGAACTAGAGGTGCGATATCTAGATTAAATCCGAGGAAAGCAGCTCATCCCTCTACTCGTGCAGGGTAGCATCCTTTTTTATAGTTGTCGCCAGGTTGTCGCTCTCTGGTTATATTTTCAGGCATTCTCGCGTTCGGAATAATCTGTGTGGCCGGCGCTGATTGGGCGTGAATCTTCATCCCCAAAGGACTTTTTACTATACCTTTGAGCGTATCATCTTACTTCACTCTTTCTCGCTCCGTCGATAAAGAGGCCTGATTCTTCACTCGTGAAGATAAATTTTATCTGAACGCGAAGATTACAGATCCTCTTGGATGCAAATCATCGCAGCGCTGAAACTGCCTCAGGTGTGGTTCTTGGCTATATTTTTCTTCATGAGCCATATTGTATTCCCTGGCGCAGGTCTCGGTTACACAGCTGCTGTAAAAGTTCCGCCTTTCGTAGCCGGCTTCGTCGTATCCAAAGTATATGCATACATACCTGATCGATACCACTCCCAGGGACTCGACATATCGCCTTTTCTGTTCTTTGCGTGATTGGGTTCGCGATGTTATTAGGTATGAGTTTCACGCTAGTTTTATCGCTATTTCCCGTTTTGATTGACTTTTCGATAATAGGCTCTTCATCTCAACATGTACGCTACGGATTGTTATTCCTCTCGACCCCGGAAACTTACACCGGTGCACCTACACTCTCTCTCTGCTTGGAGCTCCAACAATGCCTCGCCCCAGACAACGCCGTGTCACCGCCATCGCCGACCAACTCGGGAGGTATCCTCGCCATATGGATTCCTTGGTACGGCCCCACAGTATCATTCTCGGTACATAGTTTCTAGCGCCATTTTGTGGCATACGTTTATTTGATTTGTTGATATAATACGTTGGAGAGAGGTGGTTCTAGGTAGTACTGCACGTCCTTAATGAATCTCCTTGTTGTTTCATTACTGCGTATTAGACTTCCAACTGTCAAAGCGGGGCCTATCTACTACTTACATCCGATTTCTGATGCTTAGCGCTTACCTTTCACGGGAGAAATTCTCCGAACGTCTCCAACTCCATGAGGTTACTTGACGACACCGAGCGACCGAGCTGTCCTTTCGTGATTGATTTACCTTCTAGCACGAAGAAGAGTGTCATCGATGTGCTCTTCAGACTTCGTCCGAGGTGCCCACAGCAGCCCACAGCCTGAGATACCGGGATTAATTGTTGCCAGTGATGCCCTCTCTTCCCGTGGACGTGGACGGTGGGGGCGTCCATGATTTTTCCGCTTATCGTTGTCATCTGCTCGAGCCCCGTGGAAAAGATCACCGAATTACTGATTCAGATATATATATCATCCGTTGAATCAAAAAATTTCCCCGCATTTCAAGTTCACCAGTTTGTCTTACCCAGAACTATCTCGCCTATCGCCTTGCCATGTCGATTCAAAACCACGTAAAGCCCGAACGAACGAATCTAATCCCGTTTGCTTCACGTATGAAAGATGGACGCGCATTAGCCCAAGACGTTTGGTCTATCTACAAGTAAACCGTTTTCGTTTTCAATTTTTTCTCCAAGTCGATGTTGATATTTTTCTTGTTTGGGTTTCAAGTGTAGCAAACCTTCCTCAAGATTGTATCAACCTCGGACAAGGATACATGAACTTTATGCCGCCTCCCTGGGTAACAAAATGCGCTGAAGAAGCGCTGCGTGGCGTAGCGACGAATCACTATTCCCATCCTAAAGGTCGTCTGCGTCTTCGAGAGGCTATAAAAAAAGTTTATGGACCTCATCTCAATAGAGATCTTGATGTAGAAACGGAGATATTGGTGACTAGCGGTGCTAACGAAGGTACGCTCTAAAACCCTGTCTGCACTGGTCGGATTATATCCATCCAAGTTGATTTCTTTTGTGATTTGTGCAGGTCAATACGCTGTATACACTGCATTCCTAGAACCAGGCGATGAAGTTATCATGTTCGAGCCATTCTTCGACCAATACCTCGCTTCTGTTACTTTCAACGCTGGAAAACCAGTTTATGTCCCTCTGCATCCGCCGGTCAATGCCACTGGTAAATTCTCTAGCGATGAGTGGAAGATGGATCCCGAGGAACTGAGGTGATTTAATTGGCTCAATCCGGTCTCACCTCGGTCTCACTGTCTTGCTACACGGAAAAAAGACGAGCAATTACGTCACGCACGAAAATAATTATAGTCAATACACCGCACAACCCCATTGGCAAGGTGTTCACCCGAGAAGAACTAGAAGTGATTGCTGCTCTTGCTGAAGAGTTCAATTTACTTGTACTAGCAGATGAAGTGGTGTGTATTCTACTATGTGGTTTTTTTGGTTCTTCACGTTAGACTTATCATCCGAGCTGTTCAGTATGATTGTTTGGTATACTCGGGCAAGGAACATGTTCGTATCGCGAATCTTCCTGGAATGTGGGATCGTACAGTCACGTCTTTATCCGCAGGAAGTAAGTTTTTCAAGCTTAGCATCCTAGAGGCTCTACAAGAATTGGCGGCACTGCACTAACAACTCCCTACAGAAGCCTTCGCTGCAACAGGCTGGCGTGTAGGCTGGCTCATCGGACCTGAATACATCATCCGACCAACACTCGCAGCAACCACCCGTATCGTCTTCTGTTCAAATTCACCCTTGCAGGAAGCTGTCGCAGGCGGGTTAGAACAAGTCGAAGAAAAGAATTTCTTTGCGATTCAGCGGGCGGAGTACGAAGAACGGAGGGGCGTATTAACGGATTGCTTCGATCAGCTGGGGTTGCCTTATACGTTCCCTGAAGGAGGGTATTTTATCTTACTTGTGAGTTTTTTTTTGTTGGATTGGTTTGAAGGTTGCTGAGATTATGGTGATGGATTGTAGGATATTTCACGAGTGAAGTTTCCAGAGGATTATCCTTTCCCTGAGAGCGTGTTAGGTAGAGGACGCGATTTTAGGTATGTTTGTCTCTTTAGTATCGCCTGCTCCACCGACTAAATCTTGGTTCGTCTTAGGGCATGCTGGTTCATCGCTCTTGAGATCGGGGTTTCCTCAATACCTGTTAGTGAGGTAAGCATTTACATAGCGCATATACGTTCCTATTAATTACCCGAGGGGCGTGCACCCATTGACCATCTTTTCTTTCTTTTGCTCCACAGTTCTACTGCGAAGAACACGCGAACATTGGAGAAGTCTATGCTCGATTCGCTTTTTGCAAAGACGTTGGAACGCTTAGACAGGCTGCGGAGAGGTTGTTGAGGTTAAAGGAGTATATCGTATGATCTCATTCAGGAGGAAATGCGAGAAGGGTGGATCATAGATGACTGCGGCTGAACAAAACAATTCATTACACAGAGTTCCATTTTGCACAGCAGAAGCCAGAAATAAGCCTGCACCCCTCTCGGTGTGTGAATGCAGTAACAAGTTTAGAGAATAGCCTACGCGGGTACACCATCGACACCGTGCACATTATAATTAGATCGCGATATACACATACACATCACGGAAAGAATCTTCTTCGGAATCCGCATCCTGAGGCGAATCAGGAAAGGAGTGGGAGTGAACAAACGAGTGACTGGGGGGGGGGGCAGGTATGTATATAATGGTATCAAAAATAAGCTGGTCAATAAACTGCAAAGAGTTCAATCTTTTGAAAGAGATTACTATTAAATCAAGCAGAGAAAAAATGTCTTTTTGCTCTCGAAACCAAATCAAGCAGCTCGAATCATCATCATAATATGTAGGATGGACGGATTAGATCAACGCCAGGAGTCCCAAGACTACCGTCACGATCGGCAACAACATCATCTCCTTCATCGCTCTTACTGTGAAAGCAGCGCTCGAACTGCCTGAGGGACTTGAAGCAGATCCTGTACCGGTACCACTGCTTCCCGAGGAACTGCTTCCCGAAGACGAGCTGCTAGAATTTGTAGAGTTCCCACTGGAAGTAAAAATAGAAATGCGCAGTCAGGTCAGTGAGCTAAACCTGAACGTTGAAAGGACCCGGGACAAAAACGAGGCATAGGATCCGTAAAACGGGGGCACGTACAATACACGGAGGTAATTGATTTCCCAGTAAGCGTTGGCGTAGTTTGCTGGGTCCTGAACGAGAGATGTACAGTTCGGTGCTACGGATCCACAGGTGGCGGAGAATACACTGTCAGCGCCAGCGAAAGCACCACAGATATCAATGTACTAAGAAATATGAATGTTCAGTCAGCAAGCAAAGGGTAAGATTAGTAAGGAAGAAAAACGAACGAGGGTGATGAATTGGGGACCAAAGACCGTCGTGGGATCACACGAGCTCGCGGGATAGAACGCGCTTGCTTCTCCCCAAGTAGAAGGATCCGGGTTATCGTTAGTAGCGCTAATATCACTCGGAATACTGCTCCTTTGGAAGAACCACGTAGAAATTCCAGCCGTAGTCCACTCCATCGCATACACGCCTCCTCCGTTTTGTGCGAACCCACTTCCGAACGAGTTGCTCTTCGTCTCCTGTACGATACATCCTGTGTTGATGTCGAGAGAGGGTACGACGGTGCAGTTTGTCGAGGTGGTTCTTCCAGTTTGGTTGACGGAAGCAGGCTGGCTGCATGATTCACCAACGTGGAGGGAATACTGGTTGATGGTGGCGAGGTTGACGTTCTCCACGATGTCGATTTCACCTTGAGCGGGCCAGTTTGCGCCTTGTGTGAAGAGGGAAGGCCAGACGGAGCACTTTACAACACAGTTTAGTTAGAAAATATGATATTTTGTTGGTAATAGCTGGCAACGTACACCGAAAGGAATGTTGACTGCGTCGAAGATGAGCAGACTTCCAATGTTCAGCGGGTTGTTGCTAATCAAATAGACACTGTTCCGTCCGAAAGCACTATCGCCAGCACCACTCGTTGTGTTGTCAACTTTGACAATTGCGTGTTCGTTTGAGTCGATGAAGGTAAGGTTTGCCGCAACAGCAGCAGATTGAGAAAGGAAATGTACATTTCCTGTGTAACAACCAGAATTGAACGCTCCACGTCGTACACAGAAAGGACATAACGCAGCGTACCAAAGTTGTTGGAATCTATCGCACTTTCATTATATCTGAACCCGCTGAAGCTGAAAAGAAACGAAAAAAATGAGAAAATCGCCTCGACTTTTCATGCAGAAGAGTCAGTCAGCTTACAAAGTGGATCCACGAAGGTCCTGGGCTAAAGAATACGTTTGAGCACTAGTTAAAGAAGCAGCCGTAGCAATGACAGAGAGCCCCAGAGCTCTACGGTAAGACATCGTGGATGGAATGAAGGAAAGAAGAGAAAGTAACCGGAAAATATATTGAGAAAGGTTCAAGGGTAAGTATATATGTAAACAACATGAGGTGATAGAGATCTCAGGGCGCTTGTTTGGGTATTGACCATCTATGCAACCTTCCATGACGACCGAGGCTCTATATACTGCCTCACATCTTTTGAACTTACAACAAAGTGAGTTCACTGATATTCTTACTCTCTTCTGAAGGAGGTTCGCGACTGGTGTATACGATGAAAGCAGATTTTACCGGAATAAGGAACGTTTACTAAGCGAGCGTACTGCGGACTTTTCTTGGAGTCGGAGGACTTCCCATCTGCTCAAACAACTGAGTATTATTTTGTATGTAGTCATGATTCAGGATGCTGATCATCTTGATAATTGTGCAGACGATATTTGTGTGCTGATCTGCTGGTGTATGCAGCTTCGCCCAGGTCCGGCACAGGCTCGGTTTGGCAGATGTCGAGAAGGCTTTGCCGCCGGCCCTTGCTTTCGGTGACAACTGTTTGAAATCAGGTCTATAAAATCTTTTTCATGTTCGAGAGTTTTGAACCAGAATATAGTCAAAGGTGGCATGGTAAGCGATGGGCCCCTCGTAGAAGCTGCGGAAGTCAAAAGCACAAGTAAGAAATTAAAAATCAGTAGACAGAACTTGAACACGGAACGAAATAGGGTCAGATTTGCCCCCATGTTCTCGGAATCCGCAATTTTGAATGAGCGTTCACAAGAGGGAGTGGGAGTGAATAAGAATGAGTGACTGGCGGTTGGTGTATTTAACAAAAAGACGACTGTTAAGAATCGATTCAATCGTTTTATATAGCAAGTTTGGAAACTTGAAAGAGACAAACCAAAAAGTTCGAATCACGTAGGAGGATCATATCAATGCAAATCATCCCAAGACGACGGTCACTTGCAATGGTATGTATTGTATTTTACAGGACGTCACTAGAACATTAAGCACTCCAACAAGAAAAGATGAAAGAGGATGAGAGTGAGAATGGTATCGTCACGCGTACGCGCAGCCGCATCATCCCCTTTCAAGTTTGATAGAACGATCACATCTTCCTCCTCACCAATTTCAAAGGAACGCTGCTCAGACCAAACGCAGTCCCCTTCATACACGCGGCACCCATGACACGATCAACATACTGTGCCCTGGTTTCGCCTGGCTGAAGGACAATATCTAGTCTCCAGTCACGTAGCAATGAGGTTATGAATCCTAGAGCCTCCTGTTGTGCGAATTTACGCCCTGCCTATTGATTAGCATCGTCACGAATCCTAAGTCTAGAGTTGTACGTACCTACACAAACCCTTGGTCCAAATCCGAACATGCCTAGCTCATTCTCTGTCTTGTGCGCCCATCTGCTCGGTCGGAAGACGTCTGGTTCCTCGAACATATGAGGGTTACGGACTATCAGAGTTATTAGGTCCCTTCATGTATTGACTAAGGCAAGACTTACAGATTCCAACTAAATCAAATATCAAAAGTCGGCCTTTCTTCAGTACGAAAGTCTCTTGAGTAGGACGAGTCACGGTAATCGGTACGTCTTCTGTCATCATGCGAGGAAGAAATAGAGGTGCGGCTATGTTCAAGTTCATCAATAGAATTAGTAGGCAGGAATGAACGATCTACGAGTAAGACGCACGACAGAGCCGCTGTGCCTCTAAGAAACATCCCAATACATGTTGAAGCTGGCTTGTATCAATAGGCTAGACGTCGACGTATCAGCATATGCCGTCAGGATCTATTGACGTCGTACCGAGGGAACGTTCTGGATTTGTTGAATTTCAAGGAACGCCTTCTCTTGTTCGTCTTGATACAGCGCAAGGTATGCTAGTGTTGTGACAAGTGCACTCGCGGTTGTTTCTGCAGTATACAAAAGTCAATTAGCAACGAGCAAAAACGACGGAACAATCAGCTACCATGTCCAGCAAATAGGATGGAGAGCATATTTGCAACCTAGGAATGAAGCTAAGTATAGACATTCAAATCGACACGCATATTTCAGAGTACCATTTCCTCTTCCGTCATTCCGTGTCGTTGTAAGCCGCTAGACGCCGCGACTAGACGATTCAAGACATCTCCAGGTAGATCAGCATCATCGACGTTCTGTTCTTGTTGCTCTGCCTTCCTTGCCGCGATAGCAGTCGCAACAAAGGACATGACATCGGACCACGCCTTGTCCATAGAACGGAGACTGAGAGATGGAGAAGATTAGATGCATTGCAACGGAGTATTAATAGATGAGAAAGGCACACCTTTCAATGGGTAAACTGTATGACCATCTAGGAAATATCATCCGAGGAATAAGAGTTTCAGATACGGTGTACAGGGACTGTGTAATATCTACTGCATCTGCTGGTCGAGACCAAGAAGTCGGCATGCCGAAACCAGACTTTGCAAGGACAAGTAAGGTTACCTTGCCGCCTCGTGTCAGAGCTCAACATAAACAGAATAAACGGTTCAGGGGGGCTATACCTTGAGCATGAGGGGGTGAATCTCAGGGAGTACGACTTCGTCAGCCCTCTCCCAGCCTTCTGCTTGCACCATCTGCCCATAAACGTCAATTGCCTCCTGCCAAGCTGACGATAGGCTTGAACAAAGTCAGACGTCTTTGTCTTAAGATTCTGAATAGAAAGTACTCACGTTTTAGCACCAAAGGCGGGCGCTACGACACGTCGGTGGCGTTGCCAGATTTCTCCACTCACGGAAGGAAGACTGTCACCTAGTAGCCTTCAAGAAGATGTCAATAGTGGAAGGCATTTGAATTATATAAATCTACCTTGCCAGAGTAAGGTCCCATGGCTTCACAGGGTGGAGTTTGACTTCGTTTCCAAGGATTTGCTTCATAACGTCGATCGAGCAAGTATAGTAGCAGGTCTTTCCGGGTAGTATGGGGACTACGGATATGATATCACGCGAGAAATTCATGAAGGCTGTGAAAGTTGGATTAGGGCTATTTACAGCTTCACGCATAGAAAGAATGGACACACAAGTCTTGCGAAGTCTCCAGGTCCAGGTGGGTCCATAAGTCCATGTAGTATCGGGCAAGATGGCTCCAAGAGGACTGAGAGGCGAATACAGTGGTCTCAGACCTGGAAGAAAACCAACGTCCTTTGCAGGTTGATGAGTGAGGCAGTGTTAGCTCGAGAACGGCGTTCGCGCTTACCCAGAGACCCTTCACATATTTGACGACTCCCAGTGCTACGGCGCAACAAAGAACAGTCACAGAAACAGACATAGTGGGCTCTATGAAGGAAGATGTGATAGAGGGGCGTACAGGTTTACCTTATTTAAAGGACGGCGTTTATTCGTGGAATGCTGATCCCAGATCGTGCCGTTGCTTCCTTCCTTGATCCTGCTTCAATCAGAAAAATTCTTGAAAAATCAGTTGCAACGAATGATTCCGATTTCATCTCCAATGTGGTCCTCTTAACCTTAAATGCACGTACTGAAGGTTTGAAGGTCGCAACATTGAACCTGCGTTAACATGGATGTATGCATACAAGCCTATCATAACACGTGGTATGCACGTGGTTGATCTCACGTCCGGTCGTCGTCTCCTCTGAGTCTGACAGTGACCCGCAACCTGCCCGCAACAATCTCGAGCCAACCATTGTAGTACGCCCATCGTCTTTCCAACTTCCTGGATCTTGTACGGAAGGTGCTTAGGAAGTGTAGGTTATATTATGTGGAAGTAAGGGCGAAGGTACGAGCATATTTTTCTTTTACTTCATCTCTATCTAAGCCTTAGTGTGTTGTTCAGAATTACTCTTTTTTCGAAGACGTATCCGTGGCTTTTCGTCCGTGAGGACAACCGTTAATCCAGATCCTTTTGAAGCGACTTTCGGTACTGG
The DNA here is from genome assembly GCA_028554645.1 of Omphalotus guepiniiformis. Taxonomy (NCBI): domain Eukaryota; kingdom Fungi; phylum Basidiomycota; class Agaricomycetes; order Agaricales; family Omphalotaceae; genus Omphalotus; species Omphalotus guepiniiformis. The sequence continues at coordinate 2,416,377 of JAQOOI010000021.1, forward strand.
GCTGCCTTCAGGAGGCAACTCTATGTCAAACATATCGAGGCAGAGAACGAGGAAGATCTTGACGATATGCCTGGCGTAATTCCGACCTTTACACTAGCAAATAGGCTTCAGAAGGCGTCAGTACCTGCAGGAAGCTCGCCTACCATGGATAACCCTCCACCCCACGGCACCAGAGTCTTGACTCCTTCCCATTCCGGATATCCATCAATATCAAGAAATCGGTTGTACTTGAATTTTTCGGGCTCAGAGAAGAGGGCTGGATCGAAATGCATTCCTCGAACATCCATGAGAAGATGTTCACCTTTCAGGATCGAGAAGCTTCTACCCCCGGAGCCTGTGACCACGGTATCAGAGTGCGCTTGTCGTATCGAGGTCGGAAGGAGGCTGAGGCGCAGTGTCTCTTGAAAGATCGAATCCAGTACCCTAAACCTCGGCTCGTCTAGGACAGTCGGGTCCGCACTTAAAAGAGATTCGACATCTGTTATCGTTTCACTGACGGCACTGCGAACGTCGGCCGAGACACGTTTGAATATCGTCGCGTCAGCCATGAGGTAGGCCATTGCCCAAAATGTGACCTGGATAATATTCCCATTCATTCCCCACAGGATGCTGAATAGCGCCGATGTCTTTTCATGGTTGGACAGGCCGGATTTATTGAACTCCCGAATGACGCCAGACATAAACTCTGGCGCCCCCTCAAGATTACTGTCCTCGCTCCATGCAGCGTGGAGATATTTGTCTATATACGAGACAAGGCGTTCTCGTGCTTGCTTGCCCTCGTAGCCAGCAAAAGGGTTCGGAATACCACTAGCAATCCAGTACATGTCCCGGTCTAGGATAGCAAGGTCGCAATACGTGTCGGGGGAAAAGTGGGGTCCAAAGAAGGTCATCACGGTTGCGGCGTAGATGCTTGTCCCGACAAATTCGTGGAGCTCTACATCCACAAGCGTGTCACCTTTTGTCAAATTAGCAAGACAACGGAAGAGCTCTTTGTTGGCGGGGATGACGAGCGGAGCTAGGTTGCGATTCGCCATTGCGTGCGATGCCAAGGTATATACATGTCCGTGCAACACGTCGAAGACATACGGGACTCGAACGTTGTCCGTGATGCCAGTTATAGGGCCGAATTTCTGGTAGTCGAGATAACCAACCACCTTCGGCGACTTTGTCTGTAAACAGACTATGGCGATGGGGTCCGAGATCACAACCATATGGTTTCCAGCCAGAAGCAGTTTGTATATGGAGCCATATTGTGCGCTATATACACGTTAGTGATTTGTGTACAAATGCGAACTTGACGCGCTTACCGGCACTTTTGTAGGAACCGAGTTGGGGGATTCAAGAACTTGAAGACATGACCTAGCCACGGAAGACGATGAGGTACGAGTGGAGGAGGACTGGCGTCCGGGGTGTCTCCTGGGGGAGAGTTTTCCGCATAGGAACGGACGTTGAGATACACGAGGGTGAAGACGATGGCGAGCAAAGAAATGGCCGCAACACTACTGGCAGGTTCGTTAGACTCAGACATGCTGTTCTGTTAGATGCTGAGGACTATGCCTGAATAGTGACGACTGAAGGTTCTCGTATGACCTGGATTGCGTCTCTGTACCCTTCTATACTTGGATATCCTGATAGATGAAAGACGAGAAGCAGTACACCAAAGCTCTTTGACAGAAAATAACAAGATGGCAGTCACAATCAGATCGGACCCAGAATCTGTGAGTGATAATTATATATGGGGGCATTAAAGACACGGGCCTCAAATGATAGAAGTTTCAGATCAAGACGAAGACGGGATTGTAATTTGGACTGCGTTAGGATCTCAGCAGAACACGAGTGTGGCTAAGGTGGAGGAAGCAACAGTATGCTTCCGCGATTACCTGGCATGTATGTATCTAAAAGAGTCATTCTACGCTCTACAGGTTTCGGGGGCCTTGTACCTTTGACCATGAGGTGGTGGCTATCCCTTGCAGGTCCTTATGCATATTGCAATTTGCCGATGCGTAAGAAGCGCGGCATGTTGTCTGTATACCGGGCTTAGGTTTCCTTTGTCTCATCGAGGCTTTGCTCGCATGAAGTTGTCGCCTTTTTGGTGGTGATTACATTTGCTGCGGTCTGATACTGCGCTGCCTCTCAGTTGATGTATTGTGCAGCGTCTTCACCAAATAATACTTGTGATCGTGCAGTGTGGTATGTTCAATGTAAATACAGGAGTTGACGGCATTGTTGGTGTCCTTACACCTTCCTGCCAGTGTGGGTACAGAGTTCTTTGAATTCCTTCTTCGTCTGATGCACCTTATCCACCCAGGTGATACCGTGCTGGAAAGTCCTTGGAATCCTAACTCTGTTAGACCTAAGGTTGCTGTTGATATGTTCGTGGTGCTGTGCCCAGTCTGTACTTCTTTTCTCAGTGAACGTGTTCATCAGCGAAACTCATCAGTATCTGATCCATGTTGCACATGTTCACCACAAGAAATGGTAGGGTACAATGCTATCAGCCCGCAATACCCAAACACGTAGGTATTTGGCTACCCTACTACGCAGGTTTGCACCAATGCTCATGTTCTTTGATTTGATAGTTTAATCCATCAGTCATGGGTATTGGCCGCTCAGCCTCATGGATAACTTCAGGTGTTAGGCCAACTATTTAATTCTTTCTTGTAAAGGTAAAAAGGATCCGTGTTTCTTGTGTGGCTTCATTCTCATCTCACATCGCATCTCAGTTGCCTTGATGAAACATGAGATCATTGACCAATGTGACATCTTGTCCTTGCAAGACCTATGCCTTTGTATCTCGTTTCTTTTAGGGTATTGGACCTAGAAGTCGAGCTTGTCACAGATTGATAGTCTGAGCGGGAATCGATGGGTCGTCTTAGTACATTTGTCCCCGTTAAAAAGCAAACATCATCGTGCTTGTTCAAGTGAATCATGGCACTCATTGTGATACTGGATACCATTGCTCTCCTCCTTTTTGTAGGCATCTGCTCACATCTCATACGGCGAAGACTCAGTAATGTAGGAGATTATCCTGACTCGCCTCCTGTCGTCCCTAGCCATATACCGTGGCTCGGACATGTGCTGGATTTTATGTTTTATAGAGCTGACCTTTTAGCTAAGTGCAGGTACGGATATATCGGCTCCGTCTCTCTTCTATGTCGCTTATCCGGGTGTATGTAGGGCTAATCACGGATCTACATACAAACTTCGACTTGGTGGCAGATATCTGGTGATTGTTTCATCACCAACAGCGATTGCCAATGTTCTCTCACGGCCAACGAAAGTGCTTGGAGCTTTGACATTGGAGCAGCTCCGTGCCTTAACCGACGTTTCTCCAGCGCGAATCCCTCATGTCATCGAGGTACTTCATGAACACGTCTATCCGATTGTTGCGTCTGGGATGTCAAAAAGGAACATGGGGGTTGCTGCGGTCACCACGTCTAGGAGGTTCTTCACTCGCATGGAAGCGGCTATGACCGCCAATACTGATGAAGTAGAGCTCGATCCTGAAGACTTTATTACCAAAAATCTATATTGCGCGTCCGTGACTTCGTTATTTGGATCCGATATTTTCCAAGACACTTATTCCGACTTTTCAACCATGGACAAAGATGTCTTTGCCATGCTCAATAGAATCCCGTTTGTTGGACGTGGAGCGCAGCGTGCTAGGAAGCGGATACAGGATGTCATCTTTTCCTATGTCCGCAGTGCATGGGATGTGGGGGACAGCGTCAGAGCCGACGCGTCTGCTGCTGTCATCACTCAAACACTGTGTGCGTTGAGGTCTACAGATGTTTCTGCAGAAGAGACTGCGAGCCTCTTGACATCCGTTTTGTGGGGATTCCACGCAAATCTAGTTCGCACTGCTGTTGCATGTGTCGCTTTCCTTCTAGCGGATCCGGACGCGTGCAACGGGATAGCACAACATGTCCGTGATGTTATCTCCACTCGTTGGCCGGACTTTGAGCTACTCCTAGATGCAGAGCCTCACATACTTGACGGGCCCGAATTCGAGATTCTTGGATCTCTCATACAAGAAACCTTGCGACTTACATCACTTCCAACTTCTGTCCGAGAAGTGCTGCGTGATACGTGGATAGTAGGTGAAGATGGACATCGGTATTCGATCCGGAAAGGCGAATTTGTTGCTGCGGATGTGTATGGTTTACATCATGACGCGGAGCTCTACCCAGAGCCAGATAGATTCAAGGCAGATCGTTTTATCGGCCGCAACACCCTTGGTACCCAGACCAAACCAAATAAAATACTTGTACCATTTGGGGGAGGATCACTTGGGGTAAGGTGCTTACATATTGTTTTGGTTCAAAGCTTATTTGTTTTGTACATAGTGCAAAGGTAGAGAATACGCGATGTATGCTCTCAAGATGTTCTTCATTCAGTTATTCTATCTCTATGACATCTCTAGCTCTTCAAAGGCTTTCCAACCGTCGCTCCTGTTGAATTCATCAATCACCATCGCTGGTGTAGCAGATCTTCCATCAATCCATCTCCGGCGGAGCAAGATTTCGAAGTGTGTGCCGGTATCAGTGTAAGATTGAACTTGTAGAAAAAGATGTGATGTGTTGGTGTAATGTACTGATTGTTGTCTGTACTCTATAAATAATTTGTACTTTTCATAACAACGCACTGTAGATATGATATCCTTTCATTAGTAGTGTATATGTGATAATCTGATCATGGGATCTCACTAAAAGAATAACTCAAATGAAACTTGAAGGGTGTTTTTCTCCTTTTTGGTAACATGTTCTTCCTTCCAATGATATCTGATATGGTACTGCAATGCTGTTGGCAGTGCTTGGGTGTATACCAATGAAGCTAAGTCATTATAATTCAGACAACCAGAGCAAAATATTTGGAGATGATTCCAATCTAATTTAACATATTCACAATCTTCATACAACAGCAGGAACTCGCAATTTAAAAGGTGATTGCAGTAAAACAATCCAACTAGACTACACTGTTTTCATGTCTGGTGTGCATGGAATGTGTTCATAGATACAGTGTCATTTGGATTCATTCCTGGTTGTGCACGGAATGAGATAGTTTCATCCCATGTAGCAGAAGAATCTTGCTCTAGTGCTTTCCGCCTCAAATTGAGAATGAGACGGGAACCCTGGGTTCAGTTTAGTTCATTCATTCACCCTGTATCTATTCAGGCAACTCACTGAGTAGGAGTAGATAGCAATAAGCCAACTAGGGAATTGAATTGGAATTGGATTAGAGTCAAGAAATAAGACGGCAATTGAGACACATACGCTAGCCCAACATTAGCCAAGGGACCACTTAAAGAGACAGTAGTGACAGTGGATATGAGAAGTATGGCTGTAATAATAGAAATTCAGTCTTGAGAGAAAAAGCAATCAAACTGACACAATGGACATACTTGCAATTCTAATTTAATTGAGAGTCAGTCATGGCAAAACTTATGTTTCAAATCCACTCACAGAGAATAGTAGATTGCACCATCTGTGTAGAAGGTTGAGATAAGTGGTGAGAATGTCTTGACTGAAAAGTTCCACCGAAATTTGTTGTCTTTGGCTTTGACAGCTCGATATAAGGAATACAAAGTCATAGCAAAGAACATGGCTACATTCAATTAGAATCCTTTGGTCTCAAAAATGATAAAAGAAAGACTGACTGGCAGCAATAAGACAAGGGACCCTGTGTGATGAAGAATAAGAGTAAGCACAAACAAATGTTAGAATTGAAGTAATAACCATACCATGATACCAAGGTCAATGTTTCTGGTGCTGTTGCAAGACACCCAGGAAATGGAATTCCTGGGGGAGCAGAAAATGCAGTTCTCTTTGTGGTCATACTAACAAGCACAGAGATGTAGAGCTCAGCCTGAAGTGCAAGTTAGGCTTACTTGGCAGAAAAAGTGGAATTACTCACTACAAATTCACCTTCAATCAAGAAAAATAAGTAGTAAGTAAGATGAATAAGTATGATGATAATGGTCTTATATACCAATCAACACAAGAGCAAGCCACAAGAGCACTAGAAAAAGATATCACTCCTTAGACAGATTCAGTTGAAGTATTTGAGAACTTACCCATCTTGTTCCGGTTGAATAATGCATATAGCCTCAGTATCAAGATCACATTAACTGTGGTGGTGAACAAGATAGCACCCCCTCTGGTAAGACATTTTGTCAGTGCCATGTGCAACATCTTTGAAGAAGGGGCACTTACAATGAGAAGAAATACAAATATTTTTGGCAGCTAGAGAACCAAAGCAGCCAAGGTCAGAGATTAGAAGCTGTATCAAATTCAAAGGACATAGCATACAACTGGCAGATTGAGAATTAGACAGATATGTGTAAAATCAGAAGACTACCCACTGGTACTGTGAGACCAACTCGAGAATCCACTATCTACCAGCTCAAAAACATGGGATACAATCAACAATTTGTTTGACTAACCAGAGAGTTCAAGAATGAGAAAAACAGCATTTAGACACTACTATTTCCATAAAGTGCAGATTGAGACTCACATGAGAAAGCATAGTCCATAATATCTTGCAAAAATATACAAGAGCTTTGGAAAAGACCATTTGGCTCTGCGACAACCAATTGAATGTTCTACCCATGTTATTTTCTGACAATACTTACCGCCAGATCAATTTCACCTACAGAGTGAGTGATCCTGTCAGCAAACTGATTCTAAGTTGTAGTTGAATGACTCACCTCAAGTGGGCTCATGAGGCAAATGTCATATGCAAGGAATGTAACAGCAGACACTGAAATGCAGTGAGTACAGTGTATGAATCAATGGTCAAATGTGATGAATGGATTCACTGGTGATATAGTTAACCTGTCGAGTCTGCTGAACAGCAGTGAAGAGTGCTTCAAGTGCAGCAGCAGCAGCGGCTGCGGCATCACCAGCTTGCGATTCATCCGACATGATGATGTGACTAACGGTCAAAGTGAGGCTCCGAGAAAACTTACATCTACCCTACTTTTGTATCACCCGCAGGCAGGAACTTACAGGAATAGTAAAAGGAACCATGGGACCTATGGGCCGGCGCGTGATGCCTAAGATACTGGTAGCAAATATCTGTGAGTGCAAAAGGTTGCAAAAAGGTTTTTCTGCACACAACGGTTGATGAATGATAAGTCGGTGAGTCCCGATCATTGGAATTCATCAGTTCAAACTTGCCACGATTGGTCGCCTCGGACTTGGAATTATCTCCGTGATACTGGAAGTCTGGAACTGACCAGGGGCCTATCTTTTCCACACCCCAGATGTCACGGCAGCGCTCAGATTATGATACAGTTAGAAGGAGTGCATTCCCGGTGGTATTGTATTGTACTGTATTCAGTGACGGTGAGATTCATCTGCTTATTTATCCACCCGCTGGCGATTCCGACTGGGTCTGAATCTCAGACTCTGGGTAATGGAAGTCACCAGAACCCTAGATGCAAGTACTATGTTGGCAAGAAATAGGAACTTGAAGCACGAGGACACCTCTTGATACGGCGCACTGGTTTTGTACTCCAGCAATTCAAAGATCGGAGTCAGGACGGCAAGTACAGCAATCATCTTACTTGTTATTCCCCCTGAATACGGATTCAGGATACCATTTCTTAGGTCCTTATCCAGATCTAACATTTGGGGGGGGCTGCCCAGCGCTAGAACTTCTCTAGGCGAATCAACGGAACTTCTGCACAGCTACGAGATGGGCTCGTTTCCGCCAGCAGATACTATTAGAAGCTGCGAATATGTTTTGACAGTGATGTGACAAAACTTCTCCAATTTGATTTGTTTGCAAGAACGTACCGTTTTCGGGACCCCGTTGAATCTCGTATTTGACACCAGGTAAACACTTCAAGCACTGGCATGGGCAGTCACTTTGCAGTATTCTTCCGCGGAGACAGTTTCACGTCCTCTCTTACACGACACCAACATCGTTTATTCGCTCAGCTGGACCTCAAGCCTGGTATGCGAGTCTTGAATGTTGGATGCGGTACCGGAGAAGCTGCTTTCGAGCTTGCCATCTTTGATAACGTGTTCGTGGTCGGGGTTGATTCTGACCTGGCCAAGGTAGTTCCTGAATTGACACCGAGACTATCACTTATTGTCGGCGCTGACAGATCGAAAAAGCTACCTCGATGAGCTTCGAGAAAGGGTTGTCAGACAGAGTGACGTTTGTCCTTGGTGAATGAAGCTCTGTTAAGCATGTTGTCGCGGTCTAACGCTTTTCTTAGCCGCACCTGCTTGGACTAATCTTCGAAACATCTTCGAACGCAACTCGTTCGACGGCATCTATGCCCTGGAATCACTCAAAGTATAAGTTCTTCCTCGCTCCAATGACCTCCATCTAACGCTAGAGTCATAGTCGGCTTCAAGTTTCAGTGATATCTACCAAAATTTTAGTTATCTGCTAAGGATAGGTGGAAAGGTAAGCCTTAGACCACATAAGTGAAGTGATGACGACCTACCGGCGTTTCATATAATAGCTGGCGATTTATGAATGGTGCTGGACGCAAAGCATAGATCCAACAAACATAGAACACTGCCGTCTGGCTGAACTAGTCGAGAGTGCGACAGGAATTTGCCACCGATCCGTCACCGATCGTTCCTTTGCAGCTGCTCTGCAAGCTCTGCAAAGCACAAATTTCTCCGTAGTCTTCTCCCAGGATCTTGCGACTACTAGCGCTAGCATTCCTTGGTACACATATCTTGACTCGGCCCTTCACAATTCCAGGCTTTGTTGGTCCAATTCGATCGGAGAAGATGGCGTTTTTGGAGGTCTCACAAGAAATGCGGCATCGATATTGTCAGAGGCTGGGCACTTGCAGGTGCGTGAAAAACTGAATCGCAAGTCATGAATCATCAACATTATCAACAACGTAGCTTTTTACTCCGATGGCTATGCTCGTAGCAAAACGCATTGCTCCCCCAAGGATCTCAGTATAGTAGCGTACATTCATTTATGGGCGCTTGCCAAGTACTTCCATGCAGTGTAGTGAGTTTATGTGTACAGATAGACCTATGTTCTCGAGATAAATAACTTCACGGATGCTAGACCTAAGAGCTACACACCGTTGGGCGCACTCCATGTGATTATATGCGGTTTCTCCGAGTCATCTATGGAGGGTCATAATTTGAAGGATTGGGCTGGGTCGAGTCAGTTCAGAGAGCGACGACTATACACAAGGATGCCTGCACGAGTGGAGGGATCAGCTGCTTTCCTCGGATTTATTCTAGATATCGCACCTCTGGTTCATCTTGTAGTGGGGCAGATAGAGTACAAGTCCAGGACAGACACCGCCTTCGAATAGACCAAAAATAACGTGAGCTCGTCAGTTGAAAGAGACCCAACAATTTTCTTCTTCTCGAGCCATTGCCAGTGGGAGAGACCGAACGATAGTCGAGCTCTTCGACATGCTCAATTGCGTTGAGAGCAAGTTGAGAGCGGAAGATTGTTTTTGGAAAAAGGTGAAACTTGTTAATGTGAATCCTGGAGCATCATGATTTGATTTTTAACGATTTTTTAACGATTGAAACGCTGAGATCAAACTGGTCAAGCACGAAGACATGTGAAGGAGGACGAGAGAAAGATGATAGAGACGGTCTGCGGCGCAAGCGCCCCGTCGCGTCGCAAATCAGCCGGCCCGACTTTCCCGGCCGGATCCCTCGATGATTCACTCAGTGACCATCACCTCTCGTTCACCCAGCGCCCTCCTCTCTCGTCTTTCCAAATTCAAAGCTCAAAACGACTTTCACCCTCACACCACAATCTTCTCTCTCTCCTGTCCACTAGGAAACTCACCTACAGATCTATCCAACCTCGTCAACCACCTAACAACTTTCTCCGAGACTTCCATTGGATGTCTATCCGCGCCTCTAAAACCAGGCATTGCATCGTGTTCTCTAGCAGTTTTCAAACCGGGTTATGCGAGTGCTTTTAGGTCGGATATACCTGGGCGACCGAAGACGCAGGTGGGGAGATGGCATGCTTTTCGGAAGAGAGGAGAGAACGAGAACGAGTCTGATGGTGATGGTGGAGTCCATGATGTGATGCGGTCAGGCGAGAAAGTGGATTGGGAAGAACTTTGGAGGAATAAAGATTCAAGTCGACTTCCGAGCGATTTAAACAACCTAAACCCAAACAAAGTCGATTCCATTCTATATTTCTCCGACCACTCACCAGAAGCTCTCTCATATGCTCTCTCAGCCTCTTTCCCAAACGCAAACCAGGTCAGAGCAGTCAATTTCCGTGTACACAAGATTCTTACTGGAGAGCTGATTCATGACTCGGCTTTGCTAGTTGGGTCTCCTTGCATCCTCTACGCCCTTCATAACCGGGAGGCCCGTAACCCTATTCCATAACGGTTCAATTTACGATACGGGTGCCGTTGGAGTTGTCCTAAAGTCTTCACCCCGAAAAGAGCCATGCCAGTTCACCCTCCCAGAAGGAAATGAACCTCTAGGCTCGCCAATGAATATCACCGACTCAGTCCCACTAACTCGCAGGTCTTGCTCATGCTCATACGCAACCCTTGAAAATACAGCTCAGAAGGCAATCTCATCAACACCCTCAATCACGCAAACCCCACACAGCTCTTACTATCTACCATACGCGCTGCGGGTATGGATTCAACAACTGCGAAGATGACGTTCAAAGAAGATACAGAGTTTTTCCTGGGAGCTTTGTCAGATACGAATTCTGTATGAGCTTCATCTAATTCCTACGCGTATTTGATGCTGAGGGTGTTTGTGCGGTTTAGCTACGACAACTTCATAGTATCACAGCTGGAGATCCTTCTCGGGGTACTATATCTCTCAATACACAAACCACAGCTCCGGCCATTGGATCCAGGGTTCAGGTATCCGTTTTCCCCTCATCACATCTTCTTAATTATTAATCCTCGGGTTCAGTTTTATCGTCGCAACTCACCACCCAACTCGCACATGAACACACTGAAAACACTCCCTGCTCGGACTCTAGCGTTCACGGTAGGAACTGATTCTACCACAGAAGAAGAAGCTAAAAAGCATGACGATGACGATGACGATGGCGTCGTTCTGGAAGAAAAATTCTTGGCGGTTAGCGAGCATGGATTCGTACTGAGCCGCGCGGGAGAGGCTGAGACTGCATGGACATGTACAGTTCCGGGAAGCTTTACGGGCTTGCGGTATTAGTATTATGGGGGGAATTCATGATTTGTCGCAAAGAATCCTGTGCAGGAGGGTCGGGTCTGTTGCTGCTTCCAGGCGGCTGAATCAAGTTTACATTGGCAAAGTTACTCAGAGGATAAAATACAAGCCTCGCCTCTTCCCCTACTTAATGTGAAACCACTTCACTAAACTTGCGTACCGCCTGCTCGAACCCATGCTCAAACTCCCAAACCATCTCGCTATTCCCTCTCTCCATCCGATGACCCTCGGTCCTAACCCTCTTCCACTGACCCAAAAACCCAATTTCGGACCCAACGAGCCCGGCATCAGTCGTTCCAAAATAAAATGCCAGTGCATCCTCCCATCCTTTGTTATATCCTTGCTCGAAACGCCAATGTTCGAACTTGTTGGGGTCTGAAGAATTTTGCGCCCACCAATTTGAGTGTTGAGACAGGGCATTCTGGGATTCGTGGGCACCGCGATCCCGTAAGGAATCAATCGTGTGGTTGCCAAAGGCAGCTTTTGTACGATCGAGGAAGGGAGGCATGACGCCTTGCTCGACTGCGGTGTAGAAACACCATCCTGTATCCGGTCCGCCTGAAATTCATTTTCCTCTCAGGATTCGAACAGTTTCTTTGAACGGTTAGAGGAACTGACCTTCTTTCTTGAGAGTCCAGAAAAAGTACCCCGCACAATATTTCTCATAAGCCTCCCACTGTGAATACCCCCATTCGCTTGACGCAGCTCTTTTCGCTTCCTCCGAGGGGTAAGACGACATCGAAGCGGGATTCATCGCCGCACTCCACTCTCCAATAATAAGTGACTGACCAGCAGCGCCAGAAGCTCGTTCTAGCATGGACGAAGACTCCCCTGGTACAGACGGATGAACGTCCCTCGCATGTTCAGTTGCGCTACGTGCATGATCACTGGGTGCGAAGCATCTATACAGATGATGATCGAGCACGACGAATGTACCATTCTGAGCGTGCTTTGATACATATTGCGAGTACCAGTTCGTATCCCATGCATCAGATACGTAGATCGGTAGTACCGCGCATTCAGGATTAACCCGCTGAATCGCACCGATAGCTTCGTCGTACCAGCTTTGTAAACGATTAGAGTTCTTCGGCTCGTTCAAAAGTTCTAGTCCAACTACATTGTCAAAACCGACAATGTTTTGCGCCATCGCTACCAGGATATCAATCGTTCGGCGCTGCCATTTATCGGAAGACCATAGACCTGCTTTTCCGGTACTCAAACCAGAATGGCTATCTGTATTCTGAGCACCAGGCGCAGCATGCAAGTCAATCAAAACCCCGATATTATGTGCAGCTGCAGCTTGAATAGCAGATACCACATATGTCCAAGAATTCACATACACATCAGCATACTTCTCATAATCCGTTCCTGCCATAAGGCACCTAACATTCGGATCCGAATGCCCAGGAAGAAAATGATAATACGAAATTGGAATCCGAACGCTATTAATCCCATGAGCGACCATCCATTTCCAATCACCTTCATTGATGAATGTATCCCAATGATGTTCTAGCATCGTTTTTGCAGCGTTGTTGGTGCTCATGCCTTTGAGGACATCTAGTTCACTTGATTTTGGGGATGAGGCGTGTTGGAAGAGACTTGGTGTGAGCCAGTTTTCGAGAGTGAACCATGAACCGAGGTTCACGCCGCGTTGTTTACGGAAACGGTATATGAGTCGTGGGGGTGGGGGTTCTGAGAGGTTTGGATACGGTGCTGCATTGGCAGGTGCTGCAGAGCTGAATTGACTCTGGCGTGAATTGGGATCGAGGACTCCCTCGATTTTGTCTTGCATCTTTTTCATGAGCTACAGGTGTATAAGGCATTGAGAAAGAGGATATTGAGTGTTAATGGTGGATTTAGCACCTTGTTCATGGTGATTGTGGTAGTAAGAGGATAAGAGCATTTTGGCTGCGCTGTGTCGACCTTGGAAAGTCCAATGAAGTCATGCCGCAATTGTAATTGCCGGCCGCGGTAGCGCCACGCTTCTCCACGTGACTCCTACCGCCGGCATCTGCGGCACAGCAGTCAGCCACTGAGTAGCACAGAGTCCAGCTGTAACAAGCGCTGTAACACTGACAGCGACCAGCGACGACCATGCCATCTCGATCTTCAGCAGCCTCTGTCGACGACGACTATCCCTCGCTCCTGTGGATAACGTATGCTTTTACTTCCGTGTCTCTGCTCATGCTCATGACAAGAACATTCGCAGAGTTCCACCCGTTCTTTTACTCTCTGCATATCTTATTCGAAAATGGTACTTGGCTCGGAGACTCAGGGTACATGGGATAGGCAAAGGAGGTGCGTGAAATGCCTGTTTAATTTTGACTCAAGAAGCTGAATTTAAGATGGATAGCACCTGGCTTCCAAACGAACGTCCGTAGGATACGTGTCACACCCGAAATCGCAGCGCGTCTTAGAAGAGGAGAGGAAGTTAGTCCGGAAGAGATAGCTGCTGCTGCTGCGAAGATGGAGGAGGAGGAAAGACGACGAAGCGAAACCTCTAGCGAAGCTGAGGGTGAATCTTCGGGTTCTGCATCTAAATCTACTCCTAAATCCACGTCCAAAAGAAACGACAAAGTCAAAGTCAAAGAATCCCCTACGGAACCCGTAAACGAATGGCTTCCTGACTCAATAACGGCTCCTAAAAAGCGTTCTAAAGGTAAACGAAGATAGGGTCCCCACCGAGGGGGCACAGTCGTTCCCGTTCCTTCGCAAATAAATGAAAAATCGCACGATATGGTTACGCGGCACGCCTAGGGGAGGAAGGTCCTGGAGGGTCCCTATATTTCTCATATGTATTTGTAGGCTCCAACGCTAATTACATCTCTATTCGCACGCATTGCGCAAGTACGACTCCTTCTCGTGTTACTCCGATCCCCAGACACAGCAGGTTCCCCCACGGGTACAATATTGTCGTGAAAACTGCACGCTTTTTTTGGTCGTCATGGACTCCGTTCCGGTTAATTTCGTCGATCACGAATTGGTGCATCAGGATGGATGGATGGTTAGGGATTCCTCTCCAGTCAGAGGTTTAATAGGGCTTAATTCTCAACCTGCGGACCCAACGCTTTGTCTTCTATCACGAAACCTCGTTTTCATGGTTGTCGAGTCGAGTCGAGTCGACGAGCCCCACTCACCACAAAACCGAAAACGCTCTCACGCTCATACTCTTCTTATTCACGAGCATATGGAACAATCCCAACGCCTTGGAGACTGTAGGAAAACGATGCTATACTGTTGGGGAAAGATTTACCTCCCGGTTTTCCTACCGGCGTAAAGGGCCCCGGACTCTCTCATTGTCAATTGAAAAAGGGCTGCGCGCTCATAAGTATGAGAAGGGAGGTCTGATTGTTTCCCTGTTCCCTGTTCCTCAGTTACGAGTACTGCACGATGCATTTCTCTTTCTCTTTCTCTGCCCTCGCTTGCTTACTCCCTCTCATCTCGTTTGTCAAAACTCAGGATACGAGCTTGGATACTGTCGTAGCAGCTTTTGAAGCTGCTAATGTCAGTTCATATCATATCTTCAAGAGTTCTAACCATTGCTTACTGAGATTGACTGACTGACTGCCACACACCCACACAGATTCCGGAGGATATACAGATTACCTTTGATCCTACTGTTCTCTTCGAAGTCACCTTCCCCGAAACAACCGGGCCAGACATAACACTCAATGCGGGTGTAACAGTACCTCGGGATGGTAAGCCTCACCTCACCTCTTCCGTCCTCTTCCGTCCTCCCAACCAGCCGCCATGATGACCCTCATCTCATCTTTCTTTCTTTCTTTCCTTTCACATTCCTTCCACCCCCGACAACGAACGAAAACAGACACCGTCGGACCCCCCACATTCGCCATATCCAGCACCGCAGGGTCCACCGGTCCATTCGTCGTCTCAGCCGTCGACCCAGACGCACCAACCCCACAAGATCCCACCGAAGCTCAAATCCGACACTTCCTAGGATCAAACTTTTTCATCTCATCTTCATCTTCCAACACCAATAGCGGCCCTGCGCTCTTAACAAACACGACTCCAGCTTTATCAGACTTTTTACAGCCTTCGCCTCCTGCTGGGTCGCCTGCGCATCGGTGAGTTAGATAATTAGTATTACGCACCCCCCTGGAGGATATGCTTAGTGCATTTTGTTTCCTATTTCTAGGTACATCTTCCTTTTGTTTAACCAACCAGAAGGGTTCAATGAACAAACTTTGGTCAATGCATCCACGTCGATCGCGAATTTTAATATTAGCGCTTTTGCACTTGCCACTGGACTTGGAAATCCTATTGCGGGTACATTTATGATGGTCGCTCCTGATAGTTCGACGGCTTGATGAAGATGAAGGGAAATTGCTTGCAGTGCGAGGTATTCGATGTATTGATATATTGGGTGTGATTGTTGAATGCAATGTGTTGAACATGATGCACCAGTTGTTCATTGAAATAAAGAATGTGTGTAAGTTACCGACTTCCAGCTTGAGCAACATCGCCTGCGACACCTTTCATGCTGGGCTCTAGTTAATTTAGGGCTACGTGATCTTTTGATTGCATGTCAAGTAAATACACAGGGTCAGTCGGCGTCGGAAATCTATACGAAAGCGAAAACACTCTAACAATGATACCAATGATACATATAAAAGGAGAAACCATCTAGTAAAACAAGTAAAACAATCTATTTTGCATCCCTCGCCTCTCTCTCTTCAGCCTCTGCTCTCCACTTCTCACCTTTTTGCATAACAAGTATGATAAGTAACCCACTCAACACCATCAAAAAAGCCATTATCGTGTACATCCAGCCTGTTTTTTCAAGTTTTCAGCGCGGTGCGATATGTAGCAAAGAACATTTGATCAAGGTATCAAAGCAAGACTCACCATCGCCTAGACCGTCCTAAGAGTAAAAAGGTTAGGTATGAACAAGTTGAATACAATGTCTGCATGTCACATACCTGCATCGGCACCGCAATTTCTTCAAAGATGAACGCAAACACACCTCTAAAACAGCTGTTCAAAGCTACAGCAGTAGAAGAACGTCCAACATTCGAATCTACAATATAAGCCAATGTACTCGAGTATATAAAACTTGAAATCCATCCAACAATGAATAAATGCGTTGCTCGGACGAGGCGAGAGAGGCTATGTACTCACATCGAGAAGAATCCACACGCAAAGAGCATAACGCACAATCCCGCAATATGAACGTGTTCTTGGGAAACCCAAGCAAAACCAACGACACATAGTGGAAATATAACAAGACCATGGAGAGTACTCTTCAGGCGCATCTTTGAAACCAGAAACCAAAACCCAACGGGCGAATAAGCGTTGAAGATTAAGGATTAGGAGGCTCTTTCGTAGACACGTACCTCGGGATAACTTTTACCTCCATTCTTGGCCTTGAGTCGAGCTAGTTGATAATCAGACCAGGCACCCCCGAGGATACTTCCGGCAATGCTCCCGACATAGTACCGATTCTCAGTATGTCCAGCCAGCGAGCGACAGAATGATGATACACACCGACACCGTAAGACAAAAGAACGAGACCGATCTTCAGCGGACTATATCCGTAAAAGTTACCAAGAGTTCGGGATGTAGTATACACGATAATAAATGCGAAAGCAAATAGCAATCCTAAATCCAATGCAATTTCAGAATAGAGCATTTGAATTCCCAACCAGGGGGTACACATACCTGATGCCACCAGCATTGCGAGATTATACACACGACGAATAACAGTTATCATAGGCTTGAGGGGATTGATATCCATTAAAGTCAGCTTGATCTCTGGAATCGCAACCTTTTCCGCATTCTGCTTTTCAACATCACACTCTTTTCCATCCTCCACCGCCTCAGCCTCAGCCCCCGGCACCTCAGCCTGACGAATCTTCTCCGAATCAATATCTAAATCCGACTTGTTCAGCTTACCCTCTCTCAACCTAGCCTTCAAAGCATTCTGATACGTTATACTGCGTTCTCGACGAAAGGTGTCTTTGAAAAATAGTAGGAAAGACAACATTACGATTCCGGAGACTATAGCGAGAAAGTAGAAGGGACCACGCCATGTAAATGCAGTTGTGAGACCACCACCAAGTATTGGTCCGAGGGAAGGTCCGAGGAGAGGTGCGATGTAGTAAACACCCATCTAAATTATCGGAATGGTTAGCATGAAAGCAATCTGAGAGAAGGAGATGTGAGGCAGGCTACTTTGCGTCCTCGTTCTTCGGGGTCGAAAATATCCGCTAACGTCGCGGCACCGATGCTCATAACGGCGCTGGACCTGTACAAGGGGATCCAAAAATCATGACATCAGTGAAAAGATGTATTATGTAAGGAGATAGGGTACTTACCCCGCGGCCTGGAGGCAACGAAAACCAATAACCCTAGATAAACTACGCGTAAGTATCATTATCATGGACAACGTCAATTGACGCGTACAATCCAATTGTCTTGCTCGATGCCACCACAATGGAACCTATAGTGAATATCGCAAGAGAAACGACGTATACGACCTTTTATCGTCCTCCGTCAGAACTCGTCGAAGTTACTGTGGGGCAAATCAATATACCTTTCTCCCTTTAACCTCACTGACAGCGCTCCATATCAAAGGTATCGATCCTTGAAAAAGAATAAACAACGACATGCTCAAACTGATTTGAGCAGCAGTCGCCGGTAAATCCACTTCCATCTGTTCAATCGAAGCTACCAGTGCCACATGCAAATACAAAATTCAAATAACATATACATCAATTTCTAGCATCCCCCATACAAATAATAAACAACTCACGATTTTGTATATTCGCAGCCAGACCCGCAATCATAGAACCAAAAGCAACCTGTAATAACACAAAATTCTGCGCGGCAAGGAGTTTAGGAGCTTAGGCCGAGAGGTACCATAAGCAACGTGCGCGTTTCTTACTTTGCGAAAAGGCGACCACTTCCTAGGATCATTCGCAACAGGCATATGTTCAATATCATACGCGACCGTTTCTGCTTGTCCAATCGTAGCAGCATCATCCACCGTCGACTGAGTCTCTGGGTCTGGTGAAGACGCCCCAGAGGGATACGTCGATGGGTTAACGGACATCGCAGGGAGAAGAAGAGATGGGAATTCGTAAATCGTTAAAAGTCGTAACTGACGAATAGAACGCTCAGGAATTTAGTGCAGTGCCGATGACTCGAAAGAATTGTGGGCACACTTATATATCACCCCTTGACCATCGCACTGTGCACACAAGGGCTATTTTACTCCTTTCGCCCGAAAAAACCGACTCGGTCCGGTCCGTTCCACATGGCCTATTGACTGACTGCTTCATCCTTACACCGAAGTTAAACGTCAGTTAAATGGGGATACGCCGCGACGATACAGCATGGATGGAAAGAAGAAGGAAGAATAAACGCGTTCAAAACCCTTAGTCTGGGCCAGTTATCCGCGCATTCTTACACATAATACCACCTATGGTAGAGGTCGGAGTGAGGAGCCAACTAAATTGGTTACGCGCCTTTTAGACGTCAAAGTCGTGTTTGCAAACAAAAAGGTCACACGACGTCGAGAGGTGCGCCACTTCATATCATTGCAACAACCAATGGCAAATATGATGATACATACCTACATACCTCTCTACTGTGCCCCATGTACTGAACATGAGCTACTTGAATGTATGAGATTTATTGCCGCTCTTGAGCTCACTGTAAGCTTTCGGAGGTGCAGGGAAATCACCATAAAATCCGCCTGGGAAGAAAATTTTCATGCCATGAGTTCATCACCATCACAAAACAGGCGCAAAAATAGAGGAAACAAAAATACCATACATACCTTTCACCTGCTTGGCCTTCTTCGTCTTTGGTAGCCTACTTTCCTCTGCAGTAGTCGAAACTACATCAAGTATACTTGGCGCAGACTCAAAATCAAAAGGCTCAACCTCCACCTCCACCTCCACTTCTTCTTCTTCTCCTTCCTTCCGAGATCTACCCTTAACCACCTTCGCTTTCGTCTCGGCTTTGGTTCTCTTCGCACTCGGCGATTTGTTCCCATTCCCATCAGCCGTCGGCTCACCAGCCTCGATTCCATTTCCGCTCCCAGTTACCTTTGCTCGTTTACGTTTCTTCTGCCTCGCCTGACCCACTACAATGATAGAATCATCGGCCGTAGGGGTAGAGCCAATACCGTTACTGGTACTGGTATGATCTGCTGCTACTGCTCGCTGCCTTTGAGATGCAGGAATGAACGGCATTTCCACCTGTACGCTAGGCGGCAAAATACGCTCCTCCGTCTGCTCAGTTGCAGCAGCAGCATTATGTTCCTGTTTCACGACCTGTTCAGAGTGAGAATGAGTACTCCGCCAGCACCACGCATTCATTTCCAACCCCTCGGAAGGATAGAATAGAATAGAAAACTTTACGTGCCTTGGACACGGAGAGTATACTAGGTGCAATCACCAAATTGCTGTGTATACGAGCTACAACCTCACTGAAACTCTTGCCAGCGCTATCATGAGTAGCCTATATCGCGTTCAATAGCAGTAATGTCGCAAAAGATAAGAGATTACAATTATTTTTGGTTAGAACATGCTCAGTTAATACAGATATAAAGATACGCTTACCGTTAACGTAGACGATATCTTCGTACTTCCAAACAGCATACTCCTAGGAGCCATAAGCCTCGGATACGAATTCGGCTGATGCACTTTTCGAGATACATCTGAACCAACACCTGCAGATGAAGGCCCAAATAGCGATGAACTAGACGTGCTAGGTACAGATTTTCTAGATCCCGGATCTAAATCAGGTCAAAGTCAAAAATGAAGAGAGCTAAAAGGCAAAAAAGGAGCTTCTTACCCAATGCCCATAACGAAGGCGAGGCTGACGCCAAGACTTCTTTGTTGACAGGCTCTTCCGGCTTGTCCTGTTCTCCCGGTGTACTCGTATCAGATGTAGGCGTACTATCAACGACCATAGCATCCACTTGCGGTTCCGCAGGACCTGCCTCCGAATCAGGAGCCAGATGCGCTCTGACACCCTCGCGTATGACATCCAACAATTCCTTAGCCCTCCTCCTTA
Organism: Omphalotus guepiniiformis; assembly: GCA_028554645.1. Lineage (NCBI taxonomy): Eukaryota > Fungi > Basidiomycota > Agaricomycetes > Agaricales > Omphalotaceae > Omphalotus > Omphalotus guepiniiformis. The sequence continues at coordinate 2,436,605 of JAQOOI010000021.1, forward strand.
GGACAGGCGGTACGGAATGAAATATCCTCAGCATCGCGGGCATATCAGCAGGTGGCTGCTCTGCCAGTTGAAAGATGTAGTGATTAGGTAGGACATATCTTCAAAAAAAAAACGACACCCCGTCTATGCGTCAACGATCCATGCCCTCCGCAGCAATACACAAATCAAATACCCACCTCGTACTTTCATCCTCCTCTCTCGCAACCTTATCTCTCCACACATGAACCCTCTTATAAACCTCCCTCTGCATCCCAGGAATCCCAACGCTACTCGCACTAGCAAGAAACGCAAACTTATTCCACTTCTTCGCAAGCGTATCCCAGCCTGCACTACCACTCCCGCCTTCAGCATCATACACATCTTTTTCATAAACACGAAGAGCCGTCTCTTCAGATCGAGCAAGGACTTCGCGGACAAGACTCGCGGTTTCTGACGTAGATGAAGGGGTTTCACCTGCTATTGTGCCAGAGGGGATCGTTCGCTCCTGCTCCTTGTCATCAAGGTCCATACTTGGTGGTGGTGATTGGGTCCGCGCACGGTCGAGGAGAGCATTCCGGAGATTGTCGTAGATGTACAACAAAAAATGGGTATCGGAACGGGCATAATCGAGCATTTCTTCAGGTAGCGGTCTGTGTAGCATATATTCAGAGATAGTCCAAGAAAGACCAGGCAGACGTACCGTATTCTCCAATCAGCTAACTGGTAGCGTTTATCAGGTGTAAAGTCGCAATACATTTCCAAAAGATTCGCCAGCCCATGCCGCGGAAAGCCTGTGTTTATTGAGCCTTTATTCACATCACAGCAAAACGGCGTGCATACCCAAAACTTTTGAAGCATGGAACGTGTCAAACAAGTTCACAATATACAAATTAAGATCTTGCTGCAGCCAAACGATGTCACTTTCTGCCCCATGGAAAACCTTTGTACCCCGAACGCGCGTATTGTCAGCATAGAAAGCCAGGGGACAGCAAAAAGTAAATCACACACCTTCACGATCTTGGGATCAGTAAACACTTGATTCAAAATCGCCAGCTCCTCTCGTAACAACAAAAGATCCACGATCCAATCCTGCTCCCGCGTACTAACTTGCATAAGACACAAAAACCCAACATAGCTGCGATAATCATGATGCTCCAAATCCACCGCAATCTCAGTCGCTTTCCGTAGCTCGTCCACCATGGCTTCTAGATCCGCTGAGTTCGCAACCCATTTGAGTGTAGTTGATTCAAATGGCGTTGGGGGTATCGGAGGGGCAGACCGAAACATGTGTGAAGGGTAAGGTATATGGGTGATTTCGTATCTGTAGGGGTGGTATTGACTAGGCCGACTATCAGACGAGTCGTCGTGGAGATTATATCCGAGCGGTACTTGGGCGTTGTATTTGTGAGGTAGGTTGGGGTACCAGGGCGCGTCACTGTTATCGACTTTAGTCTTGAACTTCAGCTGAGGTTTTGCTAGATGTGAAGCATGTTGGAGCGAATAGTCCAATTTTCCTTTCCCTTTTGGTTTTTGCTACAAAGAAACTTAGAGAAAATAATGTAATAAAGGGCGTTAACATACGATTTTGGCGGATTTCATATTAATCGCAATAGCAGGGGCTTTATTCCGTCCCAGGAATTCATCCAAACTCATGTCCTGCACAGAAATTTCAGCTCCCACTTTATTCAAATGTTAAAGATAACACGCACAGTTCGTTCCATCATCCCGTCCATTGAATCCACGACAAGAGCATCAAATTTATCCACAACATCTTCTTCGCTCTCAAGCTTCCCTCTGCCTTTTCCCGACGCACTAGTAGTACCCACAAGGGCAAGAATATTATTCGTTATCTCCAATACTCTGGAGGAGAAAGCATCGAGGTCCTTTGCGAAATCCACATCCATAGAACGGTGGAACGTGATATCGGAGGGTAACAGCATCGAGTTCCTGGTGGCCTTTAATGCGGATCCTTGTAGCTGTGAGTTAAATTCATCGAAAGATGCAGAAGATACGACATCATTAGAAGAAGCCATGGTTGTTTTTGTCTTGCCAGGAGCTTGTCTCCAGGTCGAAATGGTGGTCGACGCGTGAAAATAAAATAGGACACGTGACTGCTTAGACTCAGCTTGGACCGACTTCTGAGTCCAAGTTCAACCGCAAAAAATGGGATGGAATTCAATTATACAACGTTCAGGTGCGTGTGTCTCATCAATACTCGAAAGCATCATCAAACTGACTGTATCATGGCTGCGAAGTTTTCAGGGGACGCTACTAGTAGCAGTCAAAGATCTCAGGAGTACAGCAGTTAATCGAGAAGTAACAACAGTTGAACGAAGAGCTTTAAATTATTATCCTCGAGTATCAACACTCGACAAAACAAATCCTTCATATCCCTTCTCCTCATTCTCCCTACAAAGCGAATCATACGAATTAACACCAAGGAAATTAAGAGGCTCCACCACCTTTCCAGGTACATTACCACCATTATACCAAGACCTCGTCTCATTAAACAGTGTATAAGAGTTGACATCCAACACCAGTTTCCTCCACTTCTCCTCAGCTTCTCTCGTAGCTTCGATACGCGTAAGACGATGATTAACCATATGTTCAACGCAGTGACTGATCCACCCGCTTTGAATTTCCTGCGCTCATAGAAAAGTACGACGTGAGAGAAGAACCAAAAGAAACAAGCAAAAAGGACATACAGTGCACGTCGGACCATTCCCAAACCCCGTAGGCGCTTGCGGTCCATATATAAAGAACATATTCGGAAATCCAGAGGTCGTCATACCCAAATGTGTATAAACTCCCCCCACCCACTTCTCACTAATCGTACTCCCATCTATTCCCCGAATATCAATCTGTGTCAAACCCCCCGTAATAGCATCAAAACCCGTAGCCAACACAATAACATCGAGTTCATATTCCACCCCATCAGTCGTAACGACACCCTTAGGTGTTATCCTCTCAATCGGCGACTGCTTGATATCGACCAAATCGACATTAGGCTGGTTGAAAACCTCGTAGTATCGTTGTTCCAACGCCGCACGCTTCGCACCGAATGGATGGGGCGCAACGGTTGGGGCAAGTTTTTGCAGTATCTCTGGATTTTTCACCCTCTCCTTCACCTTCTCTCTCCAGAACGCATAAACCTCGTCATTGGCATCTTGATTAACGAAGATATCTTGGTAATTCGCGAGAATATAACGGAAGCCACCTTGAGCCCATAGATCTTCCCAAAGCAGATGCCTCTCTTCTGGGGTAGTAGAAGACAGACTCTTGGGATAGGCATCGTACGAGATACCGACTACAATCGTTGAATTAGCATCACGGGTAGACGATGGAATAAAACCAGGCTATCCACATACAGAACGTTTGCTTTCTCCGTCGGTATATCCAAGGGTACGTCGCCTTCATTTTCGTCTCTTCGGCATCGTCTATCTTTTCCTGTTGCATAGCAATGGCAATGTTGGGGGTGCGCTGAAACACCGTGAGGTGTTCCACCACCGGCCCAGCCTCTTGAATCACTTGAACACCACTTGCACCTGTACCAACCACACCCACACGCTTCCCCTTCAAATCAACTCCACTTTGAGGCCAAAGCGCGGTATGATGACAGATACCTTCGAAACTCTCCAACCCCGCAACGTCCGGAATATAAGGCTTAGACGCGAACCCAACCGCAAGCACAAGAAACCGCGACATAACCACCGTCCCATCCTCCGCAGTAACCAACCACCGATCTACACTCGTTTCAAATCTCGCAGCAACAACACGTTTGTTGAAGTACACATCCTTCTTCACGTCAAATTTCCTATCCACAAATTCAAAATACCTCCTGATTTCCTCCCGGCCTGGGTAGCACTCTGACCACTTCCAGTCCTTCCACAGATCCTCATGGGAAAATCCATACTCCGGTACACGGGAATCAACTCGAGCACCTGGATAGCAATTCCAGTACTATATTCCCCCTAGGTCGTTCCCTGCCTCGAATATCTTGACGGAATAACCGAGCTTGCGAAAGTTTTGAAGCGTGTCGATTCCACCGAAACCGCCGCCTACGATGAGCACGTCAAGCTCAATCTCCAGTTCTGAGGACCTAGTATGACTGTCGGACATCGAGGTGAAAGTACGAGATTTCCCAGGTATGCCTCCGAGAGCACCTCTCGTCTTATAGCGACATGTACTGCCGGTGACTCTGAAAAGTGCGCACCATCAAAACTAGCACGAAGAAAGTAGCAAGGGAATGAACTTACCACCAGTCTGTCTACGCCGGCGGTATATCACCGGATTCAACTCCTTACTCTTCTCCTGCTCTTCTCTATCAAAACGTCTCTGCTGCATGGGCAGAGCATAGTTCGGCGTGCGTTGGAACACCGTGAGATATGAAACCTCTGGTCCGACCTCCTGTATTATCTGTACTCCACTTGCACCAGTGCCGATGACGCCAACGCGCATTCCTTTCAAGTCGAGTCCCTCCTGCGGCCACTTGGCCGTATGATGGACAATTCCCTGGAACGTCTCAACCCCTTTGATGATGGGGGTGTAAGGCTTAGAAGCAAAGCCAAGGCAGAGGACGAAGAAGCGGGGGTGCACGACCGTTCCGTCCTGGGCTGTGACGGTCCAGCGATCGACACTAGTATTGAACGTGGCAGAAACGACTGTCTTGTCGAAACAAATATCCTTCTTGACCTAAAGCTTCTGATTGACATACTCGAAGTACTGGCGGATCTCTTGCCTGCCCGGGAAGCGTTCGCTCCAAGTCCAGTCTTTCCATAGCTCTGGAAGGGAGAACTCGTACACGGGGACGTCGGAGTCAACACGAGCACCTGCATAGCAGTTCCAGTGCCAGACTCCACCGATATCACTACCTGCCTCGAAAATCTTGACAGTAGCCGAGTTTGCGTTATAGGTAGAGCTGGTATAGGCCTGCGAAACCGGCACCGACTATGAGAATGTCAAGCTGAGCGGAATCTTGTAGAGCGTTGGACATGAGTGCAAAGGACTACTTTGTGGGTAGGTGATGAAGACGATAGCAGCTGTAAGCACAACTTATATACTCACTTCATTCTTTTACATACCTTCTAGCTTATAGAACCGGTATGACAGCGGCGGGCTGATGATTACTGGGCGGGATGGCTTGGAACGAGTTCAATCGCAAGTAATGGGATGGAATACGGTCTGTGTGTATGACATACTTGAACCCAGAATGATAGATTTTGTATGAATGTGACTGTACTATACTACTAGTGTTACAGGACTATTGCAAAAAGTTCACTTTGAGATTTACTGTGAATAATCGAAGGTAATATACTAGCGACAAACTAGTAAGGTTTGAAGGTATCCGTAGAAATTTCATGATGGGGAGGAGAAACAAAATCAAGATGGCTAGGTACAAAGATTCAAGTTAAAGTGAGCGTTAGGGTATTTCACCCGAATAGATTCCATCAGAAAAGTTGCGCTCGTAACATATGTTACGTCCGTGCTCGGAGTAGCACCTGTGCCACCAGTGATGATACCACCAATGCGACCCATTCCATCGACAACAACAGACCCAGAATCTCCTTTGGTGGAGAAAGCACCAGCAGTTTCACCATGGGGAAGAATGACCCACTCCATCGAGTCTATCTTATCACCAGTCTCAATATCCCAGCGGGTGCAAGAGCGGATGTTGTTAGCACGACCAATAGTCAAGTCAGAGCCATTCCCGCGTTTGATAACCATCAAACATGGTTCGAAATTACGATCTAAGGTTGTTTCGGGAGGTTGGCGCATTTCCGCTTCAGAAATGATACCTTGAAGCTTCAAGATGCGATTCCTTGGATACTTGAAGGTTGTTGCATTTTGAACGTTCGGATACATATACTGTGTAAACATTCTGGATGGATACTTAGTGCCAAGGTCAATGACGTTGCCTAGGAAATTGGAAGCGTCAAATTTGGAGGAGTCAAGGCTGATTATAGCGAAATCTTGTGTGAATTGTTTCGCACCAACACCGTACTTGATGGGAGGGGCATAAGCGACGTGGCCTATAACCCGATCGTATGGGTCACCCCAACGAAATGTGACATCTTTGTAGAAAGTGAAGTATTGCTTTTTCTCCGTTTCCAGCTTCGCCAGCTCATTTTCATCATTATCACGCTTCATCCTTGTGCCAATACGCGCCTTCAAATCTAGTATTCTCTCCGACCTCTCTCCTATCTCATTCTGAATTGATTCTTCCAATTTTTTGAAACGATTGTTGCCAAGGAGAATAACTTCGTGACGCGGGCCGCTTGAATGGTGGTGGAAGAGCTTGTTGTTGTCTTTATTTGGCTCAAGTACAACATGTCTCGCAGTTATCAGCAATAACTGCTTACTATCACCACCTTCAGCAAGAAAAAACCCTCCTGTGCCTTCTGCAAATATATTAGAAGTCGTGGATATGCCAAGCCCCAAGGTAGGGGTGAGTGGTTCCCGCACAGAAGCAGTGGGAGTGTCCTCCAAGGTCAAAACCTCGGGTGCGAAAAGCTTCGGACCTCTCAAGAGCGTAACGGAAGATTCACGAATCTCAACGTCAACGTCAATGATCTTGGATTCGATGAGAAGTTGCTTGCAAGTGCAAGCTATGTTGACACCATCAGCAGCCAAGAGCGTGTTGGGCTGAACTCCAATCCAGAGGATGACTGGGCGGGATGATTCATCCACATAGCCAATACGGACAATGTCAATGCTGGTCCATATAATCTTCTTTGAATCTAAATATGCCGTAATTTTGGCACGAGATAAAGTGTCCTCCCAAAACTCCTGAATAGGGTGTATTCCTACGGTTCCAAGTACCTTACGCCTGTTGTACGCCTCTGGGCCCCTGGCAGCTTTCCATTCGGTGGTGCTGGATCGGCCAACCAAACGCGGAGCAGAGGGCAAGCCAGCATAATAAAATATGGCTTCTTCCTCAGACAGACAAGGACGGCTGTTTGAGTCGAGGTCCAACTTGAGCATCGCAGGAGTATTGGTACTAGAGTTGACCAGGGTGGTGGTGGAGCACGACAGAAAAGATCCAGAGATCATTGGAAGAAGAGAAGAGGAGCAGGAAGATGAGCGGGAAAATGAGCGAGAAGACCAGCAGAAGAACCAGCAGAAGGATGGGTGGAGGAACGAGAACGAGCGGGAGAATGAGAATGAGAATGAGCGAGAATGAGCGAGAATGAGAATAAGCGAATGAGCGAGAGCGAGAATGAGCGAGAATGAGAATGAGCGAGAATGAGAATGAGTGAGAATGAGAATGAGCGAGAGAAGTTGAAAGAATTGAGTACACGAAGACAGAAAAGAGCGATGGGACTTACTTTTGTTTATTCAATATGCGTGATGTTTGCAAACGGGAATCTTTCAGGCTTTTAAGTCTATGACCAGACTATGACGCACAACTGAGACAACGAAGGAGGGTTTTTGAGACGTCTATGCCCACTGGCATAGATCCAATCGCTTCAGTTCTTTCATGAGACTTGTGTATTTAGCCCGAAGCATGGTCGCCGGTCAAGCCTTTACGACAATCATCTGCTAGTCCAACCATCTGCCTCTATCGTGCCATGTTTGAAGTGTGATTGAGGTAAATTGTTCGGAGTTGACCTCAAGTGGTAAGAGAAGCAACTACGGACAATGCACACCGGGTTTTCCAAAGGCTCAGTTGGATCCTATTGGGGCAGAATCCGCTTCCTGAGCCTCTGGAAAAGCAGACGTGCAGTGAAAGCAGCCTGCCAAGTCTGAGAAGTGTGTGCGGGGCAATGAACGTGCTAGTCACGTGAGCCAGTTGAAACCGAAGATTTTCATTGAGGCGTGTTCAAAGCGATAGCTCGAGGTCGCGGTGAATTCTCCCGTCTCCAGGTATGAACTTGTACCGGCACACTGACCCCGGGCTTTTCTTTCCCGGCAGGCGAGAAACAGGGAAAGTATAGGAGAAAGAATTAGGCAAATATAAAATTGTTTAGTGGGGAAAAAAGTTGAGAAATTGACAATCTACACGAAGTTGGTCGAATCCTCATATCCGCTCTGGCACCTTGAGCTTGTATTTTACGGTCGCTCTATAATGCTTGCTTTCTTCTTCCTGCTATCATTACCAACCACGCTCCTCCACTCTGGCAGGATACAATCGCGCTGCCGCCCCTCAATGGCTCTTCTGGTCCTCTGTTTCTTGGTATATCGTTTCTTCAAACGCCAAAGAGAGCTTGCTCACAGGTGTCCCTCCGACCCGGTCAATGTCCCTGGCGTGAGACCCGAAGGCCGCGAATGGACAATGTTGGTGGGCAGAGGAGAAGAAGTTTTATTTCGCAGAGGATTCATTGAGAGGCTATTGGGGTGAACCGGTCGAGGAAGATCACTTTGATGCGATGAGGACGAATCCGACCGGGATGTTGCAAAGGTGGAATTATATTTGATGATGTGTAGAAGAATTCTCGTGTCAAATGACGAGCAGCTAGCCTCCTATACTGTTTCTCATCAGGTCCGTATTTCCAAAGACCTTCTCCCGTCCTGAGATCATAGACCCTACGCAAGCACACGGCGGACGTGAGGTTGCATGTGATGAAGAAGACGTTGGAGTTAACATACCAAACACCACGATGGAGATAACAAACCAAGCACTCATTTGTGTCACGTAAAAAATGGGCGGCGGTTGCAACAACTGGCGGCTCGTCAAAGTCGTCTGTTTTGCCAAAATTCTTCGGGCTGTCGAAGCGTTGATGTAAGACCGAGCTGACGTCTGAAAGATTGAGCGTTAGGATAGAGAAAAAATGCTAGACAGCTTACCATCTTCTGTTTTTAGAGCGCACACCGCTGAACCTAAACAGACAAGGACTTTCGGAGATCCTTGAGATCCTTGCTTAATCCCAATGGTGTTTACAGCTGCAACCCCTTCATACACTAGGCTCGACCGGTTACTGCTCCAGTACTGCATCCAGTAAGCGAGATACATCGAGAGCAGAGGATGAATTCACGCACCTTAGTGGGTTGGAACATCTGAATTTCCCCCTCCAAGTTGCCAGCCACCAGTTTGTCTAGGGGAAACCACACTAAGGCAGTAAATGGTGATGGGCCCTGCACAACACTATAAACGTTGATCGTCCGGTCGTCACTAGCAGAGGCTAGGTATTGTCCAGTTGGAGAGAAACATAGAGCATTGACAGTGTCGATAAGCTCATCAAGTGCATGTGTTGATCTGTAAGAAGTGGGCATAACCTCGAAACTAAGAGACACATTCCCGTATTTAACAAAGGACAAAGCCTCATGGTGTACGTGTCCACTCTACAGGCATTATCGGAGAGCACAGCCACTCACGTCGGTAGTTTAACGTCGTTCCGGACGTGATGTAATGTGTAGTTGACTCTGACTCTTAGGCATGTTTAAGCATCTGATACGTGAAAGTTTGATTTAAATAAGAAATACATTTCATAGTTCTATCAGATACAGTGTAATAGCAATGACAACAATATATTATGGCTAAATATCACTTCCCCAGGTATCGCTGTCGTAATCGTAGCGGATGGGGGCTTTATTGGAATAGCGCTTTCTATATTCTTCCCTTATCACCCGCATCTGCTCATCTGCTCTAACCCTACTTGCTGCATCCTCGGGTGTTGTATATGCAAGAAGGTCGGGATGCAATTCTAATACCTCGCCAGTCAAGTGTTCTATGGGACCAGTTCTATCGACGACAGCCACGATAGCGATACGTTTTGAATCTAGTTTCTCCTTGTCATAAAAGTAAGATACTCGTCGCACATACTTGCCCGTATGAAACCCTCTGATGACCAGCAGCAACCCCTGCCAGCTGGTGACAAGGAATGGGTCACGAACCATGCGAATCGTATGGAGAGGAATGGGCACAATTGGTTGTCGTGATGTTTTTCTTCCTTCCAACGCTATTCCGTTGTACCGGACAAGTCGGCGCTTTTGATCACCAAAATGAGTGACGACAACTTCGATGTCTTTATCCCGGAGACGGTCATCCTCTAGCCAGTAAGGCATGACATAGCCTTCAGGAGGCTGTATCTCACTGGTTGAAGGTCCACTATCCTCTGATGCATTCCATGCGGGAGTCTCACTGCCCAGATCCTGCATAGGGGTTGAACTACCCGCAGGTGTCAAAGGTTTTGGGAACACTAAAGCAGGGAGAACAGATAAAACGTTTTTGAGCAGGATGGCGGGCTCGTAGGACTGCTTGAGCTGGAAGGGAGATTCAAGATGTGGCTTCTGAACCTCCACTAATCGTTGAAGCGTCGCCGCGTCCACGACGCAATCGTAATCAAACCATACACGGTCGTTGGATATGTACGGTGAATGATCTTCCCATTGTACATGAACACGCAAGCCACTAGCGCTCCCAGAGAAACCAACATCCTTGATTCGCCCGTGCCGTCCCTTGAATGTCCCTCGCGTGATGCAGACAACCATTTCCTGCCATGGGATAAAACTTGACGGTAGTTTATAGACACCAGCGTTGGTAGTGACCGGGAAGGAGCGCGGACTTGAAGTTGATCTGGTGACGGAATTTACATGGACTATAGACACCTAATGTTGGCAGATTAGAAGTATTTTTCTCTGTTAAACGATATCAACTTTACCTTGGGCTCAGAGTCAGGGACACGATGCAGCACTTCAACGGATAGTGAATCCGTAGACATTCCCACCACTAAGCCCTCCACGCCTGCCAGCACACCGAATGAGATGCATACTGAATCTCCCGTCTCAAAAGTTTTCCGGAGATGTCTTTTTTCTAGTACGTGTTCGCCTTCGTCATTACCATTCGCGTCCGAAAATTTGACAATGCACCGGTCTGAAAACACAGTGCGCACAGTTCCAGCAGTCAACGGGACTTCGATATCGGCAACTCTGACACACTCCCCTGTCTCAAAAGACCATGACGGAGTATCGACAAATGCTATGTTCTTGAGGAAGGGATGCCCAGAATCTTGGAAATTTTTTGCCATAGCAGGGGGTAAGAAAGTATTAGTCTGAGAGACGCTGCTCGCGGCAAACACCTTCTTCAGTAATCCATGTACAAAAATCTGCCTTCGAAACCGAAAATGGTGGGTTTTTGTCGCGTGCTGCTCAACACTAGTTTCCCCGAATTCTGAACGCATGAGTGATGGAGAGAATAGAGCTTGAGGCGGTCGATCAGATACCCTTTTGCGTTTTTTCTCATTTGATAGTTGTTTCTTGACGTTTTTCGCCTGTGTTTTCAACCGAGGGACGAGGAGAATTGAGAATTCGTCGAAACCACCAGGCCGGTAGACCACACCCACATCTCCTCGGTAGATTCCTTTAACAATCTGAACCAATTCTCCGGCTTTCGGGACCGACTTCAGAGGCGGGGCTATCCAATTTATGAGCGAGATCCAGTCCTCCATGGGTATCAACCTCACACGAAGGAGGGAAGGTAGATGCCTATTCCAATGTGGATCAAAGGACGGCTCGCCGCTACCCTTGAGTGTCGCGCCATGTAGACGAAGGAAAACGCTGAGTTTCGTGGTTGTTACGAGGGATGAGGTCTCCAGAAATACAGACCCGCCGCGTGAGCGAGATGCAAAGGCAGACCTGAGCTCCGGTGGGTTGAACTGGGTCTGAAGATCGAAAAGAAGTTCCAATTCTCTGCCAGCCTTCAACTGGACGTCAGAGTCGGGTGAGCACACATAGCAATTCTGAACACACCACACATTTAACTTCAAAAAGAGACCAATCTCCAGCCCGCGGCCCATTAATTTTCAGGCGGTCGATCCAAAGGTCAGGCTCCTCATGATATACGAATTGAGAGGTACGGTCGCTGCTTCGAGGGTGAACCAGTGCAGAGTCAATGTATTTCGACTGCAAGAATTTTAAGAAACCCGACATTCCCTGGTCATCCGAAGGGTCACGATTGAAGGAGGAGGGTGCGTTGTCCGTAAGGTCATTAATGGAGGATGCATCATCCGCAGGGTCATCGTTGGAGGCTACAGGGCCGTCGATGAGGTCAGTAAAGGCTATTGACTGAGAGGCAGACGGCGACGTACTTTCGGACCCATTTCTTGCATCGAAGTCCTCTTCCTCGTCTGACGAGACTGCTGCTTCTATATCCAAAAACAAGGTGTTCATGCTGCAATAAAACTTTCTTAGAGCTCAGTTTTGAAGAGGATACATTCTTGAAGTACCTCTATTAACACTATGATGCTGAAGTAACAGTATTTGAATACAAATCCGAATCGTTACTCGGATTCTGCACTTTCATCGGTACCTACGGTGGTGGGGACTTCGAACGATTGGGAAGTTGTTTCAGACTCCGACGCAACAACCATAACAATCGCGAAACGAGCTGGGGACGGCTCACGCGTCTCCTCACGTGAGCCGTCCCCAGCTCGTTTCGGCCACTTGCAGCATTATGTCAGCTTTCCCGTTCCATACTAACGCGATATTTGTCAAATACCTCTACCGCTCACTTTTTCCCTTCTACATCTAGCAGTTGCAGAAGGCAAAGGTAAAAGCCTTCAAAGTATTCTTCATAACACTTCTAATCCTCTTACTCATTCACTCAGATGCCAGTAGGCCGAGCTCGCTCTCTCGTTCGCTTCGGACGACCCCCACCAATCCTTAAACCACTCCCCACAAACCCTCGTACAAAACTCCCCCAACCACCACTTAAAATAACCACACGCGACTTTGCCCCATGTCGTCTATCAGACTACTACCACTCAACTCTAAAAGACGACCTAATGTACTTGACCTACACTCACGAACTCGGTCCACGTCCTGCACCGCGTCAAATTCGTCTAACTTACGACCCAACGAATCCATACTCTAAATACCGAGCAAACCCACCCGTAGGTGGTTCACAACTGGGTAAAAAACCACCTCCACCATGTACACCCGAAAACATTATTAGACTCGAAGCAGTACAGATTCATACGATGGCAAAAGACGCTATAACCAATCGTTCTAATCTCCTTGGTGCAGTAATGGCTCTTCGCGCTCTAACAGGCGAGACAGAACGAGGAGGAGGTCAACATGCTATCCCCGGAGTCGAAATTGTTAGAGGGAAAAAACAAGTCGGTGGTTGGATTCGAAAGGGTGTTCCGGTCGGTGCAAAAGTCACGCTCAAAGGCGCGAGCATGTACGACTTCATTAGCTCCCTTGTCGAATTCGTTCTCCCGCGTATACGTGATTTCCAAGGTGTAGAGCTCCCACCTGCATCTGCCAACACTGAGACGCCGAGTGCGGTTTCTGGTGTTGTGTCGTTTGGGTTGCCGCCTACTGCGATGGGTTTCTTCCCACAGATTGAAGTTAACGTGGATTCGTATCCGAGGCCTTATGGGATGCATATACATTTCATTACCAACGCTACTGGTGTAGGTGCTCAGGATCGTGCTAGGGCCTTGGTGTCGGGTTTCCAGATTCCTTTCGTCAGGAAATCGTAGAGGGGGAAGATAGGGTGCAGGTTTTATACACACACACTGCGTACATCTAATACGTTGCCATTAGAAAATATCTTATATATATAGCGAGTGACATGTACGTATCCGTAATAAGTGGGCGACAAATGCAAGATGATAACCAGGAGTACGACACAAAACTAGTTAACCAAAATGAAATGAACGTGGCCAAGGTCACTCTATTGAGTGAACAACGATGTGCGGTGTATGTAGGAATAGATAAAAAGAGGGGCTTTTGGTAGGGTTGGAAGCGGCATTTGGCAAGATGGTGACGAAAAAAAAAAAAGAAAGAGTGAAAGAACGAAATTTTGACCAAGGGGCGAGCAGCCAAATAATACTAATACCTACACATTAGTTACAGTCCCAAAATATAACCAAGAAAGAAAGAAACGGAAAGAACCATCATGCTTCCACCGCTTCCAGACCCGCTGCTAAGCGCTAAGCTTTTCCTTCCCCTTCCCCTTCCCCGACTCTAGCAGGCAAATGTTCCTATTGCCCGTTCCCCTGTCCCTGCCACGAAATATCTCCCAACCTCTGTCTAACCCTCATCCTCCCATTCCCATTCGTATTCATGTTTCCAACCAACCCAGGTGTAGAACCCCCAGAACCCCGTCCCAAACCTCCTCCAAGTCTCAAACTCGATATCCCAATCCCAGTACTTCCAGGACTATATCCATTCACACCACCAATACTCATCGTCCCTGAAGCCTCCGAAGCCGTCCTCCTAACCCTCTTCACTTTGACCTTTGGCGTAATCCCACTCCCTCCCTCACTCCCACTCCTCCCACTCCGTCCATTTTCTCCACCAACCAAACCTCTCCTAGCACCCTCCAAAGGCCTCAAACCAGGCCTAATAACCGGTAATATCTCCTTCGCCAACTCCCTAACAAGCACCGCTCCATCCCCTCCACTTCCCCCACTCAACCCCTCAACAACACCCATCAACCCATACCTCTCAACCAACACCGCCCTATTCGGATGAGCCTCACAAACACACTTCAATATCCTCAAAAGATTCAATCTAACAACAGCCTTCCCACTCCCAACAAGCCTCTCAACCAACCTCTTGATAAACGCCGATGACCTCGAAAACGAAATCGTCACAGGCGTCGAAAGCCTCATCAATTTGAGGAACAAATCAAGAAGATTCTCAAACGAGTTGGCTTTGGCCATAACGAAACAGTTCAATATCGCATTTATCGACTCGGGTTTGACCAGTTCGTCTTCAACTCGTGCAGTTTCGTCTTGTAACCACGATAGCACACTCTCCAGCGCACTAACTTGAAAGTACGGGTCTTCAAGTAACCTGAGGTACATCCCCAGTCCATCGTGTTGCCAGAGTAGCTTCCGACAGCTTTTCCCTGCACTCGCGAGGTCGCATAGTATAGGCAAAGCGAATTGTTTCAAAGGAGATTTCGTCTCAATAACCCGTTTAAGGCATGGAATGATACCTGCTTGTGCAGCTTCTTCTTGTCGGGACTTGTTTAGACGACACAGGTTGAAGCAGGTTTGGAAGATGTGGTTGGACATTTCCTATAATACGCGCAAGCAAAGTCAGTAGATGTCCTTGAAAAAGAGATATGAGACGTACGGTACTATGTGGACTAGATGACTGCTCCTCAAGTATCCGAAGCAGGATCTCAATCGCGTTCGCATTCTGTAACACATCCAACAGGGTCACGTTCATCGAAAGATGCTTCACAGCTTTCAACATCAAAACCAGACACTCTGGCTCGAGCAACTCGCAAGCGCGTAACAGCCCTATTCACAACATTTAGTTCCACCCACACAAAACAAACCGAAAAATAAACGCCTCACGTCTGACAACCTTCCTAGTCCCCAACGCATTCCTCACATGAATATCCGACTGCGAGACTTGCGAAAACACCAACAAGATCTGTATAATCTTCGTCTTCATCTCCGTCGACGAAGGACCTCTATTCGCCATAACGTTCAGAAGCGCAGAAGACAATGGGTCAAGTAACCCCTCCCGGATGAACATCCTGCAAAAATCGTTCTTCGTTGTCGGGCTCTGAAGTTCAAATACACTCCCGATCCCGTTGAGCGCATGTACGACGAGTTCGGTTTGCTCAGAGTAGTCTTCATCGAGGAGCTCAACGAGAACTTTGAGGCCGCGACATCTGTTGAATTGGTGAATTGGTGCGGCGGAGGACGGAGAGAGGCAGATAAAAGGCTTACGATATGAACATCTGAAGTGTGAGGACAGACGTATGACATAGTAGCCGAACGAAATTTGATGCCTCCAATCTACATTCCGAGGGGTACTTTTTCCCGGTGAAGCCTGAATAACAACGTCATCCCATGTGCAACATATAGACAGAAAAAGCCGCATACGCATCATGACAGGTATACCACTGCACAACAGAACGAGATAAGCATAAGCCATCCAGCTCAAGAAACAAAACACCAACCCAATCAAACAAAAACTCTCCAAACAATCAATACTCTCCGTGACTAGCTATTCAACCCCAAGATCAACACCATCGAGTCAAACGCATAAACACCAACTCACGAGATTAATTATTTGCAGCAGCTTCATAATCGCATCTCTCGAGGTCTTCTCATTCTCCAGCACTTCCAGAATCGCAAGCATGCCATGTGACGATACAAGTTGCGTCTGCATCTCGGGTGCATCCAGTAAAATGGATACCTGCCATCGAGAGCAATTGTCAGGTCCTTCGATATAGAAATTAGCGAGCATAGGAGACTCACCAACTGATCGCACGCATCACAGACCTGAAAGTCAGGTGCAGCAGGTGTTAGCTGGTCAATCAGTGAGTTGACCTGATTACACAGCCGAGCGTATTTATCTCGCTGTAGATTTGCCTCCAGGTCCTCCTCCGAAAAGCCTTCATCAATCTAAGAGAACAACGTCAACGATGAAGGTGTGACTAGATATGTGCAAGTATACCTCGGCGAATGGATCTTCCTCATCGATATCCTCGTCACCCAGCTACAGCCCAAATCAGTGTAATGCCAACCATAGAATGACCTATCACGCACCCAAGACTTGTTCGATAGCCTGGTATTCAATTTCAGGGCTTCAATAGGTTGCTCAGATGCTGTGGAGATACAAAGTCAGCACCAACGCATCTTTACCCCCAACATATAACCTACTCGTGCCATTCGGCTTCCCAAAGACATCCTCATAATCTTCATCATCATCCTCAGCGTATTTGTCAAACTCCGTTGCACCCTGCATTTGCTTCGCTTCAGCTCTCCCAAACGACCCAGCACTCGACCCGACAGCCGAGGACGACCGCGTATGCGAGCGTAACGAAGTAGCAGACACAGGTCCATTGCTTCCCGAAGAGCTAGATGACGCCGTTCTTATAGGACTCAATGAGGGTCTTGTAGACCTGCCATTGACATCAGGCAGGGGTGCAGTTTTAGGGCCAGGAGAGACGTTTCCAAGACCATAGACTTTGATGTCGTCCGGGTGGTAGACACCTCGCCGGAGTGAGTTTCTCATCTAATCAGTGGTATACAAAAGTCAGCGTTAAAACGAAAAGAATTCGTCAACCTAAACAGGAACACGTGCCTTGAAGTCGGCAAGCTTGTTCTCGAGGATGATCTCGTCTTCCTCTGCGGCGAGATCTGAATAATCTTCAATGATAGGATTAATCTCTGCCGATGGAGCTTTGGCGAGAGGTGCAGTGGTTGGACCTGGACTTCGATTCGGTTTGATTGTCTGAGCATTGTCTTCCGTCTCTGCCTTATCGTCGTCCGCAGATGTCTTTTCCAAAGCTTGTATCGTTCAGTCAGTATACACTGGTCTACATAGACCCAGCGATAGACTGACCTTGTAACTTCGTAAAAGAGATGCCTTCTTCAAAATCATCATCCCAGTTATCAGTCTGTTCTTCGGGCGCACTTAGAACAAACGACAGAGGCTGGATCTTTTCCACAAGATTCGCTTTTAGCCCTGGTGCTGAGCCGACTTTCCATGCTGCTCCTGATCCAACAGATCCGGGAAGCACAGATCCAGCAGAAGTCGATATAGGCATCGATTCAGAGGGTGATATTCCTGGTACCATTCGGGTGGGAGATGGCGGGCGGAAGGACTGATGTTGAGCTCGACCTGGGTGTTTAGAGGGACGTGAGGGGGCTACCGTACAAGTAAATAAGTCATCAGATTGATTAGAGCTAAAGCTAATGCTATGACACCTACATTTGAGCGCTTCATTCCATTCCTGCACTTTCAATACCGCCTCATCATAGTTGTAGTTACTCAACGGTCGCCTTGCAACATCCTGGGTAGACTTGTCCTTGGCGCCCTCCGTACCTCGCGCGTCTGTCATCTGCTTTCGTGCAGAAATCATCCATGGATGCCGCAGCAGTTTCTTCGCCGATATCCGAAGGTTACAATCCTTCTGAAAACAATGATATAGAAAGTCCTTCACTATCGGCGAGGCACCCTCTGGTATTGGGGGACAGTCGTCTTGGACGATGCGGAAGAGTGCAGGCATAGGATCAAGATCGTGGTACGGAGGGCGGCCTTCAAGAAGCTCGATAACTACGCAGCCAACGGACCAGATATCTGACGCAGTCGTTGCCCCAGACTGCTCGATGACCTCGGGAGCCACTGTATATCAGAAGGCACGCTCATGAGCATACGCACTCGATACAGTCGCATTGTACGTACTCCAATATGGGCTCCCGACCACAGCATCGTTACTGACGCCTCCAGTAGTGGTACTACTTGCCACTCCAAAATCCGCGAGCTTGACGGTCCCATCCTTATTCGTCAAGATGTTAGCACCCTTGATGTCGCGATGGATGACACCCTGGTCATGCAGGTACACGAGACCTTCGAGCACTTGAGATATGTACACAGCGACAAGATTCTCGGGGAACTTTCCAAAGCGCTTAGATATTCCGTGTAAAGAGCCGTTTTCACAGAACCTTGAGTGTCGAATGGTGAATGAGATGCGAAGTTCACAGGAAAGCTGCACAATCAAACTGACTCTAAGATAATGTACAAGAACTCGCGCGTCTTGACGAAACCCTTGTACTTGACGATGTTTGGATGCTAAAGCCACTCGTGTGAGCGATACACGACTATGATTGCAACGCAGACCTCACGTTCAAGTTCTTGAGCAAGTCAATCTCGGACTAGATCCAAATATCAGCATATAGCTCAGGAAGACATCCACAGTAAACGTGCCATGATTTCCCCGAGATCACTCTTCGGGATGTTGCTCAACTGAATCTCCTTAACCGCAACGGTTTCCCCAGTAGCCCAGTTTAATGCACCTACGCCACCATAAACATTTCAACGCACTGGGGAAGAGAAACAAATAGACGCACGATAAACTTGGCCGAAAGCCCCCTTCCCGAGAGAATCCCCCAGTTGCTACAACAGAAAACGCCGACTCAGAAATGGGAGATACTTGGACATTCGGAACATAACAGACATAATCGTGCAACGGCTTGGCAATATTAGCTTTGCCTATGCCCGAACTCGCTTTCGAGGGAGTCGCCATAGCCAAAGATTCTCTTTCCGTTCGCTACACCGGTCGTGACTCGTGGATAGGGCGGTCGCAAGTAGGTTCGACCTGAGTTGAAGTGAATAGCTTGCTGCTTTGCTGTCGTGGGTCGTGAATAATAATGAAGAAAAAGAAGGTAATCCGTCGCGTTTCGTGGAATAAGGAAGAGAAGGACAGCTAAACGCGTAATAGTCGCGTCCAGCACTGACTTTCCACTTCGGATTGGTGGTAATGAAAGGCACCGAGTCTTAGCGTGGTAAAACCTTCAACTCAAAGTGCGGCACCGGCTACTTACAACAGCTCACATGGACTCTAAGCCACGAAACATTCATTACAACTCATAATTATCAACATATGTGGCACACTGTGCATGCAGGTTTCGTGAAAAACAGAAGTACTTTTTAATATCACAGGAAGAAACAGGCTGAGCTAGGCTGAGGTGTATATGAGTATATATGTCGTTAATCTGATCGGTCCCTCCTACGATTGCAAATATCTTTGCACATAGTCGTCATGACAACCTGCCTGAGTCAGGTTCGTTCTGAAAAATTCGTATCGAGTTGTGACGCATGACGCTCGAGGGGCCCGTTTCTGTCCAGACTTTACATGGCTTTGATCCTTAGAGCAAGTATTCAAAGTCAATCCAGCTCGGGCGCTCGAGGAAGACTTTGTCAACAGTGAAATCTTTCGCCTCGGTAGCATTCAGTATATGCTCCAAAGGTATACGTTCGCTAGTATTTCCTCCAGGACCTGACAGTACACAAAAACACATCATGAGCCTTAGATTCTGTGATCTTCTAGCATCCACATACCAGATGAATTAAACTCTGCATAGAACGTAGTGTTCATGATAACCGGTCTAGCACTATCAAACGGCGTCCAACCCGCTGGTCGTATGATGTTCTCCATGAAAGTATTCAAAAACACCGTCGTCGCCAGATCATTCCACGGACGACCCAAGAAACACGCCTCCGTGATATTCGTAGTAGCGTTTGCATCGGGAGACTGTCCACCGGAGACGTCAGTAGGGTCAAAAGACATCCTCATGAAAACGCTCACCCGTATGATCTGGGAATCCGCGATATATGCTCCATAGCGATTTCCGGGTGCATCCGTCAGATTCGTCCCTTTCCAAGCAACAATCCCACCTCCACAAGCGCGATTCGCAAGTATGATATTCTGGAACCAGCTGGAGAACCGCATTACGAATAAACCAAAAGACATTCTTGCTAATTCGCGACTTACGCCGTACCAAACCCGAAAATGTCTATGGCTGATGTTCAGAGCTCAATCAGGACGAGAAACATTCAAGTCACTCACAGTCCGTTTGACCAAAGATAACGCTATCCACCACGTATGTGCTTGCGTTGCGACCTGTGTACCAAGTATCCTGAAAACTCGAAAACCCGCACCCATAGAACGATGCATTCGCATAAGATATATCCGTTGCTAGCGCTTGCGAAACCGCAAAATTTGCCTAATATCACCAAAAATTCAGATCACGCGCACAAGTAACGGTAGATAATCCAGACTCACCGCTCTATTTTGAAAGTCGATGTTATACGCTTTGAAATCCGTGTTCCCAAATACTGGCTGAAGTGGCGCGCCAGTAGGCCCCGCACCGATAAGAGCTCCAGCAAAGTTCGGTGCAACGGAAAGAACTGCAGTTGTAGCATCATCACTGCCATTCTGAAAGAGCCCATTCCAGATTTGCACGAGATTGGGTACAGAGGCATTCGCGAAAGGTAGTGCGACGCGATCAGCGGCAGACGCGGGCAATTGACCCTGGAAAGTTCTGTGAGCAAACTGAGCGTTGAACAGATTTATGTGGATTATACATACAAGAAGCGTCAAAGGCCCTGAGCGCGTAACGTTCACGCTTTCGTGATATTGTCCCTCCGCAATCAGAATCACCGCTGGACCTTCATCCGGGCTAAAACACCAGCTCAACGAAAAGACAACATTTAGTACTACATTGTGACCCACAGCGACGAGATAGCATCTTGGACACTGTTGAAATCCGTAATCGGATCGCTCGTGTTCGCAGACACGAAAATAGTCCCTTCAGGACATCCCTCGAGTGGAGAAAGGGAAGGTGCTTTTTGAAGTTGACATTGAATGAATTGAGGTGAGAGGCCTAGTACGATTTGCGCGAGTTGCAGGAGGACACCTGCCGCCAACGCAGAGGAGAGTTTGAAGTGCATGTGGAAGGCTAGCACGCCGTGCAAAAAGCCAACGAAGATAATGTAGTCTCTGTTCTATTTCAGCGGCCAGCTCGACGACAAAACTGGTGCGCGTGATCAAGAACAGACGGTCCGCAAGCAGTACGGTATGAAAGCGGTCCGCGAAGTATGAGAGATTCTGAATGGAGTGCCTGCTGGGTATAATCTAGCTCAACCGCTGAATATGTTATGAAAAACACGACTTGCCTGGAATTTCGATCCAACCTCACAGTAAACCTCCGCAGCACCAGGGAGGTAAATAGCCCCGTATTCCATGGTGCTTAGAGACATCTCGGTCATTAATGCCATAAGAGCGTTTCAGAGATGAAGCAAGCCTGAAGCTCTGAAGTATCAGAGACCTCTCAGTTGAACTTCAAAAAAATGTCGTTGTGGATGTAAACATAAACTGAATTCGTGTTCGACCGCGACTTCGACCGGCCCCCGCGGACCGGCAAAAGAAATGCTGGGGATGCTTCCTTTTTGCTCGTTTTCAATGTCTACTTCCTTCCCTGCAAAGACTACTTACCTGAGCACTCCCGAGCCCTTGCAGACGTCGCAACTGATATGAATGTGAAAGAAGTTTTTGCAACTACCTTTGTCGGACTGCGCAGCCGCAACTCAAAAATTGTACTGTCTTCTACCCGTCAGACTAGACGCTTCCGTTCAGAGCAAACAGTCTCTATCATTTAGACTGTTGTGTTGCTGCATTTTTTCATTAGGATTTATTAAAAACGGATGAATACAATAAATGACTTGTTTCAGTCTGTGCATCATGATATAAAAGGCTGACACAGCACACTTCGAAGCAACTTCAAAACATCAAGATGTTGCCTTCAACTATGAGAAAAGGGACACCAGCAATGGACGGGGGCTGTCTTGTTGTGGTAGACACAAGTCCGTCGTCATAAAGTCCCGTACACTTGAAATTCGTAAAGCAGGGCAAAAGGACATCGTCTATGTGCTGTATATTTGGTTGAATTGTTGAGCAGTTTGACCAGCTCATCATGATGAGTAGAAAGGTCAACTACGAGGCAAGTGAGCACATCGAATAGATCATCAGGAGGAATATCAGTAGTTTCATCTATGAGGCAAGTGAGCGTAGGCGTCAAGCGGAATAGTTGATGTAGTTGGCTTCCGCTGATGCGAATCTCGCCGCACAAGCGTAACGTCTGCAGAGAGCACGCCGATCGTGAAATCATGGTTCTGAACTCTGTTGAAGGCCATTCTAGAGGGTTCATCCCGGTGCACACGATGTGAAGCACCTTCAACGATGGCAAGGTAAAATCGCGAAAAGCATCGGAGCGATGGCTAGAGGCGTGATGGTGAAGCTCCAGCTCAAATATTGAAGGTGAAAGGGGCAGAGGTGCGCGCATCGACCCCCGACCACAACTTGAATCGGGAGTACGGGAACCTGAAACACTCCGGGTGTACACCAAGAAGCGTCAGAGAAGACAAATTGGGAGCAACTTCAAACGCATCATTGGGTTCGTGCTGTTCGTGCCAGATTTTGTGATTATAGACTATTGACAATTTTCGTAGTTTAGGAAAATAACCATCGATGGGTCGAGGTCGTGTTTGCAGTTCATCATGTAACATCTTGCAGAGATAGCCCGGCATATAGAGTGAATGAAAGGATAGCGAGTACCATCTATGAGCATGAGAAAACAGCGGCCGAAGCACCTTTACACATCTACCGTAGTCGCTCGTCCTATCGATATAGATGTCAAGTACGAGAGGAACTGATTGGGACAAGAGGAGATGATGGGAAATTAAGCTGGGATGCTGGACTGTACCGAGATCTATAGTCCAGCAAGTGCCAGCCCATAGTCGTGGCATTGACTTGGTGATATTCCTCCAGCGATGACAAACTTGTGAGATACCCAAAACGTCGGTAGTACCGCCAGAGAAGTCGATATAGGAATCAACAGACTCCTGTAGAATTTCTTCTAGTATCTCAACAGGTAGTCGTCGTACTGGAGCAAACAACCCGTGGACCGTGTCGTATGTTCTCTTCAGGCCCTCGAGAGTCTTCTTGAGCTTGAAGAGGGTATTCTTAAGCTGGGAGTTTTTTTTACGAGTTTGTTGGATATCGCGAATGACAGCCTTGACACAACGGATTTCCTCTGCCTTGTCGTCAAGATATTGGAAGAATCGGGGTTCATCATCAGGGACAAAAGAACTGCGAAGCAGAGCCATGATTGAGGACTCGTCAAAAATGGAGTCGACAGTGAGATCATGGGGATCAGATTGTGAAGGGGATGCACTGCGCGCAGGAAGTGGCACCAGTGGAGGGGTCTGCATTGCAAAAGGCTGCAAAAGATATAAAACTTGAAGTCATGGCCGAATCAGGACAGATGACTCGAATGCGCGACCTCACCTTTGGAATAGAACAATCACGAAGTCCAGATACTGGCTAAACTATTGCAGTAAAGCTAGCTGTAAAGCTTCAGGTGAGAATTCCAAAAGAGATCCCACACTTGCGGCCCGGGTCCGAATGAAAAGGAATTATGTATTACGCCTGAATTCTATTCAACCTCGCGGGAGGTGTGCGTCGTTTGTACACACACAAATACAGAATTGTGATGGGGCGCTCCGGGGACATCATCAAGGTCAAAGCGCCTATGTAGGAGATCATGCAAACTGGGCGGTAGAATACCGTAATCTGACCGTTATCTGATATGAGGAAGTCGTCACAGCACCCATTCAGTAGAAAGGTCTGGTGATTATAACTTGTATTTCGCGGTGATGTCGGCGTTCTGGAGATGCTCTGGATGGTCGAAGACACTGATTAGAAGGATGATATCCAACTACTGCTGATATGCGAATTCATGAATAAGAAAACGTCTGAAGACAAAGAATAGTCAAGATTTACCTTTTCCCGCTCAAACTCCTGCATATCTACTAGCAACGATAGACATTTCATGAGCTGCTGCGCCCTGTATTGAAGAAATTACCCTTTACTTATCAGTTTACACGATCCCCATGAGTGTAAATGAGTGGACTGATGAGAGCCTCGTTGCCGGTACTACTTTCCCACGGGTGTTTGTGTTCTATCCCTTTACCGTAAACTTTACGTCGAGTGCCTGCTCGTTCCCTTGTCATTCCTTGCTATTCTCCCTTTGTTTTTCTTCTTCCTGCCGCGCTCAGGCGACCAGAGCATACACCTCGTGGTTTTCTGGCTTTCTTCTAATCTAATTTCGAGCTCTTATGGCTCTCACTCAATCGGCAAGGATACCAGGACTGGGGCCATCTTGGGATGAAGAGGTTGTTCCGGCATTGCGGAAGAGTACGATTTATATGAATGGTTCGTAGTCATATATGATATACTTACAGGGGTTGTTACAGGGTTGGAGAGCGAGAGCCGAACGTTAGCTCGACGAATCTCTGCGGTGTCCGTATCTTCTGCTGAAGGCTCGCCAGACGATACAGCGTATCGTCAAAGGACGGTTGCGAGCCCAACCTTCTCAAATTCCAACAAGACCAATGCCACCACGCGTCCAAGCAACGGGCGAAATGCTTCTGATCATACCATAAATTCGGCACGCGTAAACGGAAACGTCAATGGTACATCGTCGAGGCCTTCATCGCGTTCACGGACTTATTCTCAGCCCTATTCTCCTGCAATGAATGGTTCGACAAGTGGTTTCTCACGTACGAAAGCTAGTGACAGTCTTTCCATTTCAAGTTCAATTCGACCAGTTTCGCCTGCTCAAGCTAAACCTTCTCGGATTCCTCAACCGACTCGTAATCGAGCAGATAGCGTGTCTAGCTACAGCCATTCGATTACTAGTCCTTCATTGAATGGTCACAACGGCTCAGCATACCGGTCTCCTCGAACACCTACCCCCGGAGACGTGGCGTCACCTTCTGATCTTTGGGTGGTCCACGAGAAATCCTCTGCATCCACAGTCTCGGTCAAAAGTCATCCTCAACAAGTAGTTCTTCTCAATGAGCCTGCCCCATTCAAAGCGGACTCTGCGACGTCTTCCAACATGTATTCCTCTAAGGAAAGCTTTCATACGAGCCACGATGACCTTGACGACACACCACCTCGGCCGTCAACGGAATCGGAAGAGCGCCCCTTTGAGCATTGGTATAGAGGAGAGGTTTCACGGAATGGCGGAGTAGGCGAGTATAGAGTGGCCAAGAGGCAGGAGATGTTGGAGATCGCTACCTACGGCCACTCATTGCAGAAGCCGGCTGTACGAAATGCGATAACCGATGCCATTGATCAGAGGAGGAGGATGAGGAGACGAGCGGATAGTACGAGTGGCGTAGTGGGCGAACGAGCGAGTTTCTACATGGACGAAGAACAAGCAAAAGAAGCCGCGAGAGTGTTAGATGAAGGTCCTCTGACTGACTTGGACGGAGAGACGTCCGACTACGAGGCAGATAATGCATCCGACTACTATGACCCCATCGAGCATATGAACACCACAGACGTTGACATGTCTACCTCTTCTGCACCCCTCCCGTCCACTTCAGATTACGACCCCCGCAGTACCACACCCACTCCTTCTAATTTACAACGACCTTCTTCACGTACTCAGCATTCAGCTTCGCGATTACCACGCTCAACCACACCCACCGCACCCATTCAGCGTGGTTTGAGCGAACCTCCATCTATGCCCTCCACCTCAACTTCACTACCTTCCACTCCTAAAACTTCCCGTACCCGTCCTGCTCAAGCCAGTCAATTAAAATCCCCAGCAAGCTCATCTACATCCACCCCGCAGTCCCGGCAAAAACGAGAGCGCGGTAATTCTCCTTCATCCCCCGGATCGGTAATGGACTCGAGCAAGAAATCCCGTTTAGCTGCGTCCAAAGCAACACAAGCCAAACTAGCAAAGAAAAAGGAGGTCGAGACTGACGCGAGCAGGAGAAGTATTGCATACTATCCTGAACCTGGTGATGACATGATATATGCGATACCGACATGGACACAGCCTGTGCCGAAGGCGGGGAATTGGGATGATGTACGTTCTTATGCTGTTTTTTAAGAGTTGCTGGCTTATTTATGTCCGCTTTAAGGTGGTTCTTCCGGTGGTAGCACGGAAGAAAGGGTTAGATGGTCTCTACGAGCAAGCAGACGGCAGCCCTCGAGCAAAGCAAACGGAAAATACAGTAGCACCCGTACGTTGCATATTCATATACCTTCTCAATCTAACTCGCTACGTTATTTTAGGCGCCCGGTACTTTCGGGTACGACCATTCAAAGTATCGCCCTCCACGCCAACACGGCGAGTCCCTACCCATGGATGAGTTCGGTCAGACTGTCGTTCAGGAGGATCAAGAGGAACCAGAATCACCACAGCGAAAGCAGCGGCCATTACCACCTCCAGTATCAACCGCTCACGATGAGACCCGACTACCTGCTCGTCCTGAGCCCCCAATGTCTCCTATGCCATTCTCGCATTATGTTTCGAATAGTCATGAGACGATCACGACACAGCAGCCTATTCCCTTGATTGCGGTGAATGGCGACTTGGAGCAGGGTCGGAATGCTCAGAAGGACGAAGAGGACGACGCTGGCGGCGGGTGCTGCAAGTGTATTGTGATGTGACCTGCGGCCCTTGCTGCTGTCGGGATATATCGCAGTGGTAGCCGCTCGACCTGTTTCGTTAAAGGGGTTGAGATGTTTATCTGCGAAGCTTTCTTTCGTTCCGCCTTCCCGATACTTTTTTTTCTTGGATTATTCGTCTTACTTCTTTCTCTTCCTTCTCACGGATTTTGTGTGTAGATTGCTTTTTTCGGTCACCCCTCAACTCCTCTAGGCAGGTAGGTTTTATGGCCTACGATGCACAACTCAACCCTTGCTTCACGACGCGCGACATTCCCCCCTTCCTCCCCCCCTCTTCATCATCCCACTTAAAACTACTAAGTATAGCTCTCGACAGTCCTTCCTTTAGTCATTTTCCGAATAGCATAATCATAGTTGATGCTCCTCCCAGCTAACGTCTTCCATAATATCACTTCCAGGCGGTCCTTCGCCTTTATGCATGTTCTTCTTTCTCTAAGGCATCCGTTGTTGGGTCATCCCCACAACCATTCATCCCTCCACAATTGTATTTTACGTGTTCCTAGCTGCATTTCTTTTTCTTTTTGCCTTTAGCTTCACACGCACCCATCTTCTCGCTCCTACGATTTCTGTGTTCCCCGTGTTACTCGTTACTCGTGCTCTTGTGCAAGACTTTCGGTATATCTTTCTATTTTACTTTGTTTAAAAGCTTTTTTCCCTCCTGGTTTTAAGTTTCATCCAGAATACCCTACAGTCACAGTTACCAGCTATCATGCCGCTCTCAACTATTATCGTCCAGGACCAAAGCATTTTGATATCCTTCTGCGATTCTTTGGTTTTTCTCTTATACGCTGCAAATTGAGAAGTCACTAGTCACTCCGTGTGCCTCGTAAGGTACTGAGAACGGTATGCTGAAATTACTTTCATCTTTCGCGCCAAAATTGTCCTCAGAGTGTTGCTGGCAAGGAATGATTGAATTGTCGCATCTGAAATAGATATACATAACTCCGTGTTCCTGTCTTCTTGAAATGCACTAGACGCAAGTTTTCTCGACCACCCAATCAACCTCATCTTCCAGGTTTCCTTCTTTGTCAACGATAACTTCGGGGGTAGAAAGTTTGACATTCAGCGTGTACTGTGTCCCAACTCCCGGTTCTCCAACCTCCACCTTTGTCTGATTGGTGAAGTCTTCCAGCACCTTCCCGTTTTTGGACCACGTAATAGTATAACTTTCTGCGGCAATGGGTTCACCTTCACGGAACTGTGCCAATGGAACGAGCGTAGCGTTCAGTACAACACCACCGTCAATGCAGGCTTCTGATACGCTATCAATGAGGTTTACGCGGCGCAGAAGAGCATGCCATAAACTCTCCAAGCAAACTTTGCAGAAATTCGGAGTTGTGACAATCCGCATGAGACAGTCCTCGTTCGTAGGTCTGTATGACGTTTCGTTCTTGTCGGAGTAACTGTCAAGGCATTTGTTTCATACACACAAGAAAGGGCAACACAATGACTTACGTCGGGAAAACGCCGTAGTAGCCAGGAGAAGAGACAAATCTAAAGGAGAAGACTCAGAATCAGTACAAGGGAGACGAAAATGTAGATGATAAACCCAATTCGTTCTCATCCCCAAACTCCAGAATCTCCGTACTACAGAGCTGAGCAACTCCCTCTCTTTCACCATTCAGAAGCGTGAACTTGACTTCATGTTCACCGCCCGACAGTCCACGATCAACATGCAGATCGTAATGCCACCGGTCAAGCCCCAGACCCACTTTAGGTTCCCAGCCAAGATCAACACCGTCTAGTTCGACCTTCAAATCCGCTTTCTCCGGTAAACCAGACAGTGAAAATCGAACCAAATGCCGAGAAAACGTCCCGGATGATACAAAATTGGTTGACCAAGATGTAGTGGTATTAAGCAAAGTCCAAGGATATGCCTGCATGGGCATCACGGAACGTTCGACACGAGGCTCTTTCTCGTGATCTTCCGGACGTGAAAGCCAATGAGCCCAAGGGATCGGCTCGCTGAGGTTATGATAAGCATCCGCGCCAAAGTATGCGAATCCGCCGTCGTATTCTTCTCCGACAGGAATGATGGAATGGCCAAGTTCATGGCGGAGGATTTGAGGACCGTTCAGTACTGATGAAGTAATGACTCTGTTGAAGCCAGGTCAGCCAGGTAAACACCGCAAACGTGCAAAGCAGCTACATACGTAAATCGACCACCCAGACCTAAGTCCTCACACACTCTCAGTCCTCCGCAGCGAACTCGATGGAGAGAAAACACATACCTCCATACAGAGGATCATTCCCTGAACCAATGATATCAATTTGCGTCACCGAGAACTTGATGATTTCAATACTCACCGAGTAAGATGGGGAAATCGCATTGATCGCCCATGGAAGAGCATGCTGCACCTGCTACCTCAGGGTGTGCATAATACACAGCTCTCAGTTCAGTCCCGTCGCGGTACAGCCCATAGGGCGTCCTATGAACAAAAGAAACCAAAGGCCTTAGGTCAACGTAGATGAAACGCTTACGATCCACTCACTTCTTCGGTTTTCCACCCACTCCGACGCCACTCTTTACATATATTTGTTATTCAATATAATCGAAACATGATGAAATACATATATCCCACCTCTTCACTTGGAGTGAATGCGGCCCAAAAGTTCATCAATGGTTTCACAGTATTGAAAGTTTGGTTCCCCGAAAGATCCTCCGCAAGGCGCATAGCATCATCAATGAACTTTCCCTTTTCTTTCTCGACATCTGAGTTACATTGTCATTCAATACATGAATCTCGTTCAGAATATGGTGAAAGACTTACATCCGTCAGAAAAGAACACAAGATCAACACGATTGCTAAATGGACCAGAAACGATCAGTGGCTCAATCTCCAATGGCGGACTTGGTACAGCAAGTCCGGACTCCACAAGAGGTATCTGCTCATTCCGTATCAAGTTCATCGCCCCTTCGTCGGCGAGCCCACTGATACCGAAGAAAGGCAAAGTTTTCTCAGCGCATTTCCCGCTTCCTAGTACATGATGAAGTTCCCTTGGAGAAGCTTCACTGGAATCCGACTCTGAGATCCCAGCGGCTTTCCCAGTTGTTACACCGCAAAGCAGAATAACCCAGAAGAGTTTGAACATGGGAGAAGACATCATAGCAGAGATGATTGAACAGGGCTAGATCCTACTTATTTGCTGCACAGAATTCACATAGATGAAGAAAAAAATAGATAGCGGCCCGTACCCTTATCATTTGCTGGTTAATGAGAGAGGTAGCGGCTTGCAGCGGATACGAACAGGCGGCCAGCTGACGGTGGTTATTACTAAGCAAAAGCTTCAAAACACAACAAGCGTCAATACGAATTTTCGAAGGCTTTTTGATTTTCAGCCAGAACTTCCACTACTGCATTCGCAATGGCTCAGGACGAATTACTCGACACACGCGTGTCGGTCGCGCAATGCAAACATGCGATAGATACTCTGCATAGCTATGCTACCAAAAAAGCCGAAAAGGAGGCCGAAAATCAACTTTTACCTGCGAAGGAACCTGCGGTATGGTTGACTGTGGCCTTGAAAAAGCAACCGAAAACTTCAAGTATCAAGCCTATCAAAATGTAAGCTTTACTTTTAATAAGTAAATTCTTATTGCTAACATAAAGACAAATCCCGATAGTCCATCCAATCGTTGATCCTCGAACAAACGGTGTATGTTTACTTACAAAAGACCCGCAAAGGAAATATAAAGATTTGCTAGAAGACAAGGGGATCAAGTTCATCTCTAGGGTTATCGGTCTCGAAAAACTGAAAGGAAAATTCAAACCTTTTGAAGCGCGTCGAAAACTATTGAAGGAGAATGGACTTTTCCTCGCTGATGAGAGTATCATTCCTCTGCTGCCGAAATTACTTGGTGGTAAATGGATTGAGGCCAAAAAGTGCGTGGTTCCCCCTTCTTACTTCCCTTGCTTTGTCGAAAGAAATATGGACCTTACTTTTATTCTATTTCCAGGCAGCCAATACCTGTTTGCCTCACCCGACAGGATCTGAAAGGCGAACTAGAGCGTGCCATTTCGTCAACTTACATGAGTTCAATTCGCGGGACTCAAGTGTACGTGTAGTCTGTGATCATTTTACACCAAAAACATCATATTCATCTCACTTTCGTTCACAGTTCTGTCAGGATCGGAACTCTATCACATACGCCCGCACAAATTCTTGCAAACCTTAAGACCGCACTACCTGCCGTCGCCGCTCGTGTGAACGGTGGATGGGATAACGTGCAACGCTTTGGTGTCAAGACCAGCACGAGCGTCGATTTACCGATTTGGACGTGTAATTTGGATGATAAGGACGGCGGGCGGTGGGCTGGTTTGACTGCTGTTGAGGATGAAGATGTCGAGATGGATGAAGACGAAGACGAGGAAGAAGACGAGGATGATGATGATGATGAAGAGAGTGCGTCTGAGGAAATGGGATTAGAATTAGAAAAAGCGCCTTCGAAAGCTAGCGCTAAGGCTGCGGCACTGGAAAAGGGAAAGAAGCGTGTTGCTGTTGATGATGATGGGGAGGAAGCAGAGAAGGAGAAGCCGAAGAAAAAGGCCAAAGGCTCTGACTCAGCAACTAAAACGACTCCAGAAATCACATCCACCACCACAAGCCTTGAGGCCTCTTCCACCAAGTCGAAGAAGGCGAAATCTTCGACTTCAACGGCCCCTTCGAAAACAGCACCAGCACCAGTCCCAGCTCCTACCGACGATATGACTTCGACAAAAACCAAAAAAAGAAAATCCCAAGCTTCGTCAGACGCAAAAGCTGACGCTACACCTGCTATTCCTACCCCTTCTCCTTCCTCGACTTCTCCTGCCAAAACTGGGAAACCCAAGAAGAAGGACGCAACCTCCGCACCTTCTCAGTCCGTTGCATCTATGGAAATTGACTCTACACCTGTATCTGCACCTATCTCTACCCCTGCACCTAAACTCAAAAAGAAGAAATCTCAAGCCTCCGGTCTAGCAGATTCCGCCACTGCATCAGTCTCAGCTCCCGCAACTGATGCTGCCACTCCCGCTACAGCAACAGCTACGCCTAAGAAGGAGCTCAAGAAGAAGAAATCTCGTGCTGAGGGGTTGGCAGCAGCAGCCAATACTGACGCCGAACCTTCTCCGGCTCCTACCGCTTCCGCTACCTCGAAAGTGATCGAGCCCACCACGGAGAAACCTAAAAAGAAAGCTCGCGCTTCAGAGTCATCAAAAGTTGACTCCGGAACGATCGAGCCTGCTCCTACTCCGGCTGAAGGTGTACCTGCTCCTGCTGCTCCTGCTCCTGAAACGTCTTCGAAGAAACCTAGAAAGAAGGCGCGAATTTCCGAAGTTGCAGCGCTGGCGTCAGAAGCTGCTTCCGCACCCCCTGCTGTGGACCTCGCGCAAACGTCTACGACTGCGGAGACATCTGATGTTGCGCCGAAGAAGAAGAAGAAATCTCTTGGTGGGGCTGAAGCTGAGCAGCTAATTGCATCTGCAATCGCGGAGCCTCAGACTGCGGCGGAGTCTACTCCCGTCGAGGGTGAGTCGAAGAAGAAGAAAAAGGAGAAGAAAGATAAAGGCAAGGACGTCGCAGCTCCGTCCATCGCACAAGATGGCGCAGAAACTCCTTCGAAGAAGGAGAAAGCTAAGAAGGTTTCGAAAGATACTAAAGCAACTGCAGATGCAGACGCTACGCCCGCCACGCCAGCGCCTGCTTCCAAGTTGAGCAAAGACGACTTGAAGCAGAAGAGGAGTGGTGGTGCGGGTGAGAAGAAGAAGGAGAAGGTTGTTAAAGCGAAGGGTGGTAAGAGTGTGAAGGATGGACTTTTGGGAAAGAAGGTTGCTTAAGCTTGAGAACGTATGATGGGATTCTGAGAGACTGCTATTGCTTGCTATGCTTTGTTGCCAGCCGGTACATATGTCAATGCTCCTAGAGGTTATCTGCCCCTATTCGTACCTGGGTACTACTCGATACCAGTACATACTTACTTTTATCTGACTCATATGAAATCGTATGTTTTGTGGTAGCTCTCATGTATTCGTGGGAACTCATCGGGTCATTAGTACCCGAAATCAATGAATACTATGTCGTTTTCACAATCTTGTTAGAAAACATACTACATAGACGCTTCTTAACTTTTCTCATTCATTCATTCTTTGCATCTACCCTTCATTCTTAAAGCTTGAACTAGAATCTAGAAACTCACCCAGAGCCAGCCTCCTCCATACAACAATGACAGAACGTACATCAACAAAACTCTTCATCCCTCATCCCACAGAACCCGATTGTTCTATCGTCGGCGTTTTAGAACAGGTGGAATCAAAGGTACCTACTGCTGGTCGAAAGATAGCTTTGGTGAGTCTACCATAAGTATACCTATCATTCATATCTATCCCTCATGATCACATTTCTTCATCTTCATTTCTTCATCCTCATTTTAGATATTACATGGTGCAGCGGGGTCAGTAACTTGAGCATATCACGATCATGATATTCCAATCCGGGCTCATTCGTTGGACGTGTTCGTGCTTGCGTTGGGGATACAGACATAAAGACTATCTATTCCAAAAACGCCTCGCTCTACGTCTCCCAATGGACTCTTTTCGTTTCGATTTCCGGTAAGTAACTCACATCCTAAACACCTTCCGAAGTTATCCTCAAAACCTATCCTCACATCTCACAACTCACTCACTCACCCACAAAAAGAGGCAGCCACGAAACATCTGGAATCTGGAAACAAGGAGGTCTCTCCGAAGACCTCATAGACCTCCAAACAGTAGTAACCTATCTCAAGAAAACCTACGACTACACAATCGATCTCGTCGTAGGTCATTCTCGTGGAGCAATCGTTTCATTCCGTTGGGTATGTACTTCGGAAGAAGGCAAGAATGTTTCTGGGTTTGTTAATGTTTCCGGGCGTTATCGGATGGACGTACGTGGGTCCCTACTATAGTCATTATGCGGCACACCAAAAACCTCTGATCCCCCGTTTGTTTGCGGGTTTAACAGAAAATTTACGGTCCGTCAGTCTACGACAACCTGAAATATACTCCCCCCTCCTGATTGATTGATTGATGGTGCTTGATGTACCTTTCTTGTCATTTATTTTCACAGAAACACCTGATTCAAAACGATGGCAAGAAGATTTCGCCTCACATGGGTATCACATCTGGACTCCAACAGTAGCTAGGAAGAAAGTACATATCAAGATATATCCTGAAGACCTCAAAAATTTCGCTAGTTGGGATACTTCGTTGGTTTGGGGATATTTCCCTGAATCTATTGATGCGTTGACTATACATGGGTTGGCTGATGAGAAGGTGCCTTCGTGAGTTTCCTTTTTGCTTTCGGCGTTCTGAACACACCCTTGTTGAACCCTTGCATAACAAATTTCCGAATTATACGCTACTCTAGGTATGATGCTATCATATACGCACGAGCCCTCAGTGCGAGGGAACCAGGCACACATAATCTACATCTGGTAGAGGATGCTGATCATAATTTTACTGGGCGTCAAGACGAGGTAGTTGATGTGATCCTGGAATGGTGGGAGAGAAGACAACAAGGTGATCTTAAGACTGGAGTTTGGATGACTGGTATTAGAGGCAAGCTTTGAGGAAGAAGGTTCTAGGAATTAGTATTTTCTCATGGATGATGGGATTGGGGCCAAGTCAGTCAGTCGGTCAGTGAGTCAGGTCTTCTAGACTTGCGAAATCATTTGTACTGAATCACTTGAAGATTGCCGTCAATATCCTATTTCAATCATTTGAAGCAGCTGCCAGTGTTCGCGGGTAACAAACCAAATACCGTTGGAGGTTCGGAGGTATCAGTGTATTCTATCGCATTCTATCTGTCAGATATACGAGGGAACCTGGTACTTATATAAGTTATGTACTATATGTATCTTTTTTTGCGGCAGTGACCTTCAGTGAGTTCCGAGCAGGAAATACGCAACTTGCGATCACTTACTAGCGCTGTCGATCCAGTGCATTCAATGAAGCATGTTCACGTACTTTACTGATTTCTTGTACCACCGTATGTGGGGGCAGTGGAGGTAAGCGAACCGTCTGTCAAGAAATCATTCTTGCTATCGATCAACCTCAAGAATCCCCGACGAAATCTCCGTTATCATCTGAGGTACTTACTTATGTATCATCCATAATGGATATCAATGTAATATGTGGGAGTCACTGCGTAGATCAAACGACCTTGATGAAAGAAAGACTGGATACGTAACGAGGGGTGCCAGGTGTAACTGTTTTTACACCCTTGTGAGCGTAAATCTTATGTATGTAGACGATAATTCTCCTCACACGATACGACCCCCAGAGTCACAGACGACTAAGGGGTGAATCAGAAGAGAGCAGTGAAGTGGGTTCAAGTTAAGATTACTATATGTAAAATGGACAAAACAACTAGATATGTACTATGTGCTACTATACATACATTGACCCAATGCATTGTATACAACGATATTTAAATCTACTACTAAAATAAAAACAACAACGACGCGCAATATATAGCCAAGGTAGTAGGAGTACGAGCTGGTAAAAGATACATAAATAGTAGCATATATGCGCGTGCAGTGAATGTTCACGAATACAATTGAAGTTTACGTTGACCGGTCGACCTGCAGTCCGTCCGTCCCTGTCCGTTCGTCCGAATCAATCTGCGCCCTTCCTTTCTTCCCCAGCGAAGCAGCCCACTGCTCCGCTTCGTATTAGTATTCCCATCAGGGGGGACCCAAGAAGATAATATACAGTTCCAGTTCCGCAAGAAAGTCTGAGGTGGGCCTCGAGAAATGGTTTGTGGCACTTCTTGAATGCCAAACTCGGAGTGCCCAACGAATAGCGATAGCGATGGTGGATGAATAGGTGTGCTCATGCACGGATTATAATTAGAGTTGGATTAAGGCATATCCATAATGCCTAGGATTAGAGCTGGGTGCGTGTATGCAAGCAGGTGATTTGGAAGATATGATGATGAAGAAGAAGAATCACGACTTCGTGTGTATGTGTGTGTGGGGGGGGAGGGGTCTAAAGTGATGGGGCGATTGGTCACCAAATGTTCAAAAGAACACTGGGCCATTTGTAGTTGCGCCACCTCGAACTGTTTGAGATCCTCCAGCGGATGGTTTAGAGCTCGACTGTTGTCCAGACATTGTGATGAAGAGATAGGATAGAGAAAGCTGGTGCTGAGACGAGAGGAACAGGCTAGTAAGGACTAGTGAAGACCTGTCGGATGAGAGAGAAAAACGACTGGAGTTGTTGGAAAAACGATAGCTCTTTACATAGCTCTTATATAGACTTGCGGACTTGGGGGTACCAAAAGGCAAAATGGATGGGAGTGACACGAGGTGACTCGAATAGGGAAGTGAACGGATCCGTTTACCAATTTTTTTTTGTAACTGTTACAACAGTTTACAGTAAGTTTCTCGTAATAACAAGAAAAATAGCTGATGATCTCGGCACCACGTCAACGCCCAGGGGGGAGGGAACCCAAAACCGAAAGCGAAAGTTTCAGCATTGCAATCTGGGAAACAACAAGACAATCAAGCAAAACACCGCAATTCGCGTATTTCTCCAGAGTCCAGAAATAAATCAAAAAAACATTTAAAAAATCTATTTCTGAAAATTGAGGGGGAAAAAAAGAAATCAGGTACATCCCCGGGCATTATGCCTGCATCAAATTGCCCGTTTTTGTGTTGAGAACCGGTGGTCGCGGAAGGAAAGAGAAGCGCCGCTTTCAAGATGAACTTTTTGGATCGAGCAAAATTCGAAGGAACCACAGGGAACCAACCACGTTGTTTTACCCTTTCGTATCCATCTCTATCGAGACCCGGACTTGCCCTCATACCGATGTATAACGACATTGGTGGCAGGCATCTCAACTTGGCGCTAAACAAAGGTGTACATACGCCGACCCAAGCAAGGAGCTGCCAGTGGATGCTTTGTACGAATCACATCTACACTGGTACAGTCAAGCACGGATATCACACGGTCTCAACAGCATTTGATTTACGCACGCAAAGAAACGGTCAGAAGGACGTTGTGGGCCCATTTGGCTGCCTTCTTGGAACCCCTCAGACTTTTCTTCCATGAAGTTACAGCCTCCTTGGTTAGCCGCCCGGATGACGAACCCGTCGAGGAATCTGTCTTGCCGATGCCATTCCTCAATTGTCCGAGTCATTGAGCAAATTCAAAGTCACAGCAACTTTGAAACGGACCGGCGGGAAGACACTCGACACTCGATGTGGCACTCCCGAGTCTTTCCATCTTTGAACTTTCCACCAATTCCACCCCTTCCCGTCGGCTCGCAGTTGCATATGCATTGCACACCTATACAGTACCGGAAAACAATCCATAAAAGTAAAAGTGCAAAAGCAAAGGTATTAAATAAAATGCATGATGGGTTGGGTACATCGCATTTCAGAACACGTTCCATCCGGCGGCTTTAACGGCAGCAAAAGCTCGTGGCTGTGTTTACGCAAGTATACGTAGTTCCAACTGGCGACTCGCGAGACTCCGAACTGGGACGAATTCCGAATATTCTGGGGGGGGGGGGGGCAAGACTCAATTAAATATAGATTTAACATTTGAGTCGTTGTTGTACGAAACATTACGATAAAGAAACTACAAAACTCGGAAAATCGGTCTTTTTTTCCCGGGAGGCCAGTGCTAGGTTAGTACAGTAACTGAGTATATGATGTATTGCCTCAACTCAGCCTATTGAACACTTCGACTGCCGAGGGGAGGGGCGCAATTATATATGAGGATCTTGAGCTAGTATCTGCTAGTATAACTTACATACATAGCTTTGGAGCGATCCTGAGCAGACCAAGACTTGTGAACAATATCATCGTAAACGCCAACTTACTTACTTACCTTACATATATTGCGAAGACCTCGCTGGAAAAAAATTGTATGTACTTACTCGATAACTTCAAAGATCCGCATAGAAAATATTCAAAAGGAACGAACGGAGGATGGTTCGTTCCCACAAGTACTTACCAGTAAACTTACGCGTACGGGCCGGTAAGTACAGTACAGTACTCGAACAGATTTAGCCTAAAGTAGACAAGCACATCATCATCATCATCATACATACATATCTTAGCGTCCACTAAAAGAAAGAATGGACAGTGGACAGTCCGCTCAGCAAGGAACGAAAAAATCATGAATATACATACACCCCGCTCTGGCAGGGCACACAAGCCCATTATTACGCCGCAGGAGCGCAACAATTGAAGGGGGGGGGGATCATAATCATCTGCACATCAGTGAGAGTTTGTGAAAGAGTTGATCCAAGAAGAAGCCCAAAGTCCATGGTCATCGCATAACTTTGGTCATTTCACAAAAAAGAAACAGACGCCCACAAATTCCATATTTGTCAAGGGACGCTAAATGAGAGCTTAACAACTTCCAACCCTTCCATGAGTTTGTTCGTTCGAAGCACCGGAAATCGCACGAGCGGAGAAAGTATATATGGTGCAAACATGCGATGGGCGATGGCGATCATAGCTATGAGAATGCTGTACATGCAACGGGGTCTTGATTGACCTAGGATGAGATGGGAAAAGATGTGCGTGTTTCTTTCGAGTTCGGGAAGTCATCCTTGATATTTGATGCCAGGCGGCCCAAGCGACCGACTCGGACTTGCGCAGCGTATCGCTTCGCAGACTGCCGGAAATGCCATGCCAAGCAGAGTACGATACTTCTCGTACATACGAGCGGACATCTCTTGAGAAGATCCCCTAAATGGATGATTGAAGCGGGTGACAAGACAGACAGATCAATCGGAACGTACATCATGGCAAGCAGACGAGTATACATAGATGGATACGTACGCCCTGAAATTGACTTGACACAGTTAAATGTAAGTGAAAATTGACACGACGCATGATAACGGATAGGTCGATAGGTCTGGACCGACACATTTCACTCAAAGAGGGGAAAGGGTGTTATGCGAATCAAGGGGGAGCTATACCAAGACCACAAATAGACAGATTGCAGTCTGCAGGGACTTGCTATATCACGGATTTTTCTTGCCGTAGCACGGTTTGATCTGTTCAATGATATACATTGACCTTACGCGACAGTGAGATAATAATACATAGGGCGCGAATAGTAGCAACTAACCTGTTAACGTTCCCAAATAGCTGAAGTAGCCTCATAGGTTTATCGACGCGCTGTCGAGACATGAGGGGAATTGAAAACTTAGACTGAAACCTCTGCGCATGTATTTCCAGAAATACAAAGTACACGCGTATTCGGTATTCTTATACTCAATTCACTTCAGCGATGAGCTTCCCACTGAAAAGATGTCAGAAAAAAGATGAAAATAGTTGAAAGGCGAACTCACATAGTTTGATTACCCTCCATTTCTCTATGCGCTTCTTGGATATCCTCCCAAGAATAGACCTGGATGTAACGATATACACGTGTGTTGGCAATACCATAGATTGATATACGTTACCTTGTGAATGTATGACTTGATAGGTCCATTACCGTCCTGCCCCGTTATTTTCTGAAGAAACTCGCGGGAGAATCTAACAGATATTTTAAAAAAAGGTCCAGCCTTCACCTTCAGCTAACTAAAGAAAGACTTACTCTGCGATAAGCTCGGCCTGATACTCTTCAGTTCGCGATCGCAATGTTGACCCTTGAATGCGCAGGCGCTTGTAGAGTATGTCGCCAAGGTCAAATTCAGTGACTTTCGATCCTAAACTCTGGGTCAATTCTAATCTGTTCAATTGAACGGGCTCGAGTCAGGTATACGCACCGCTCAGCAACGCAAGCATTGTCATACGCCCATCTTTAGCCATCGAAGCGATGTTCTTCTTCCAATGACTCTGCGCAACAAAATCGACAATAACATCTACACCGTGCCCATCAGTTATCTTCTCGACCTCTTCGGCAAAATCTTGCGTCTTGTAGTTCACCGCATGAGTAGCACCATTAGGTATGCTTAACAGCCAGTCAAGTTTGTCTTTCGTCGACGCCGTGGCAATTACATTCCGACTGAGGTTTTTCTATAGAGTTAGCAGAGTTTCAGATTTACCGAATGTATGCGTTACTCACGCGCCCCTCAAGCGAGCTAATTGAATAGCAGCTATTCCAACGCCTGACGCAGCAGCGTGCACGAGGACATTGTCACCTTCCTTCGTTTCGCCATACTTCACAGCTCCTTGGTACGCTAATGATGAATACATCAATTTAACACGGAATATCAACAGGCAGATATCATCATCATACGTACGCTGTCAGGAACACCTCAGGAATGCTGGCTGCCTCAGTCCAGCTAAGGTATGACGGTTTACGCAACAAATGAGTCTGATTAACAGCGATATATTCTGCATAGGCACCCTTCGAAAAACAAATCTTGTGAATTCACACTACAGGTCACCATGAACATGACTCACCCCGCTGGCCAAGCCAAAAACTTCATCATTCACTTTCCAATCCGATACATCCTCCCCAAGTTCGGAGACATGTCCTGAGAATTCAACTCCAAGGATTTCTGAGGCACCCGGCGGGAGAGCGTATTGCCCACGACGTTGAAGGATATCCATGCGATTAAGTCCAAATGCTTTTATCTACAGAATTTTCCCTTGATAAGTCTCAAAGATCCTTGATAACTTCTGCGATTTGAACAGCACCTTCACCATCACCTGGCCTTGACGCAAAACAGGTTCTGGAGCCTCTCCTAGGTACAGATTTTCGATAGGACCCTTTCCATCTTTAATCAGGATAGCTCGCATACTGATTTAATGGTCGTTGAATGTGAAGGTGTGAGTGTACAGTAAGCAAGTGCGCTCACCATGGCTGCAATTGGGAGAAAAAGTTCCACCCGCCAATGGCTGACGTCATCATATGCGGCTTCCTCCTTTGCCCGGGCCGCGCTAACACTCTTACCAAAAGCATTGCAACTTAAGCTACTTACTCAAATACTCAATCTCCATGCCTCAAGTTTGAACGAACGGAGTACACACCGATTCTATCGATCTTCGAGTGTTCGTGTACTTGAAAGCGGAACGAAGAGAAAATATCGGATCATTCATCATTCATGCAGAAAGATCGACATCCTGAAGGAGATTTTAATCATTAAAGAATACGACACTCAGCGCTACTCAGCGCTAGATCTAGCCCTTCCAAATTCGAATTCATGTCGGTCCTCGGACGTAGCCGCAGCACTGCGTCGAGCGCGGGGACTACGGGAGTAATGTATGTAGATGGGTGACATTTGCGCAGCCCCGAGTACACAGTCGATTGGTACTATTCGATC
The DNA here is from genome assembly GCA_028554645.1 of Omphalotus guepiniiformis. Classification (NCBI taxonomy): domain Eukaryota; kingdom Fungi; phylum Basidiomycota; class Agaricomycetes; order Agaricales; family Omphalotaceae; genus Omphalotus; species Omphalotus guepiniiformis. The sequence continues at coordinate 2,477,589 of JAQOOI010000021.1, forward strand.
GCATCAAGAAGTGCCAAAAGAAGAGAAGCAAGCGTCCTGCCTACAAATCCAGCTCATGTACGTGATACAAGTTGTAAGTCGTATTCATTATTAAATGAGTAAAGAATGAGTTAATAGTATTTAGTGCTGAAAAAAATATGTAGCGTGACTCTGACCGTGATCTCCATCTTAGGGGCCACTCGCCTCGTTTGCAGCAGAACAACATGCAAGATGTTCTCCATCCCTCAACAAACTCCCTCTATCTCAACTCTGCCTTCGCCCGTTGTGACATTTGCCCCACATTGACGACGGACTAGATCTACGCCCTTGAGCCGCGCACGAGCGTTTGAACTTGATGGAGGGATAATACAGGCTACTCTCACCCAAGGCTTCAGGGCAGGTTGAAGGGAGGATTTCGTCTGTGAGTCATTACGTGCCTTTCCTTTGCAAGTGGAAATGTGAGAGTGCGGGTGTGTTTGGCAGTGAAACATGAGGGAACAACATCGACGTCACTGTATGATTTGCCACTGCAAAAATGCTGCTGAATTCGTTAGTTGTAGTTCCGGGACGAAGAGCCTGAGTGGAACTTGCCTTTCCAGTGCTATTTGTCAAACGGCTAATTGTCAAACACTTGGCTGGCTAAAGAGAGGGGGTGGTCAATGGTAGTCAACAAAAGCAATGAGTTGAGGATGTCAAACGGCTAATTGTCAAACACTTGGCTGGCTAAAGAGAGGGGGTGGTCAATGGTAGTCAACAAAAGCAATGAGTTGAGGAACAGGGCAAGGAGAGTGCAGGAGGCACAACCATGAGGACACTGGGTGTGTTGCGCTTCCGGTGGATTTGCATTGGTAACCAGTTTGACCCTCTAATTCCAGAATTGAAACATACAGGGAGGCACTGGTGATTCTTGAAGCTCCCGTTCTAGAGTCTTTGACGAAACCCACAGTTATCTCATTAGTAGAAATATGGCAGAAACCAATGCATCAAACCTTTGTGTTCTCCTCCTTAAGTAACCCGAGTATCTTTGTTGCATTCTCTTGGTTGAACTTTGTATACCCTGTGTCGACGCACATACGACCGATCGTGACTGAGAGCTTAGTATGCCAGGTTTGGTTTTGGGATCAATGGATGAGTGTATTGCCAGGGGTGAGCGCGGCCGTGACTACCTGCGAGTGAGTACAGGTTAAGCATTCAGGCCTCAGGTTACAGGTGGTGTAATGCGAGTGAGAATGAGGGTGAGGGCGTTGAGAGTCGTGTTCTGTCGATATTCGCTAACGCGGCTCATCGAGAAGGGCGAGGGTGGTATGTCAATCCAAGAATTATAGTTGACTTGTTACATCATCTAGTTTCATGTTTTATGTGTAGGCAACAGTATACCTGTTTGCCCTGAGCCACTTCTAACCAGGCGCTCACAATGCAACACCTGCTTTTGATATGCTACTCGACCTACCTTACAGCCATTCTCCTCTCGGGTCTCGAGCTCAGCACTCCTCGGACTTCGAAATTTCCCTAAACCAGAACAAATTGAACTTCTTGAAAGGTCAGAGGTGACAACAGTTGAATGTAGAGAAAAACCCACAGTGAATGAAGGCAAACCGACATGTTGAAGCGTAGATGTTGTGCTGTGGTCGCTGTCATTGCAGAATAATGGTCAGTGTTATGGTTGGTGACCTTTAGTGACCTTTAGTGACCTTTTTCGTGACCTGGCCAGAGCGTGTGAAGTAAGATATTGAACCGCCGGATTTGGGCGAAGCAGCGAACGGACATCGGACAGCTTCGCTCTTGACAGCTCTTGACAGGCGATCGAATAGTACCAATCGACTCTACCCTCCGCAGCCCCCTACGCGCCTCCCGTCTGACGACCTGGGAGTCGGAAGCACTTACGCGGTGAGATGGGACCGGTACTTACAGCATGACGTGTCGCTGGATCGTGACATACGTACAGACATTCAACAACTGACTCATTCATTCGGGGAAGGTACGGACTACCACGGCGCTTGTCGATAAATCTCAGTACAAACTCGTCCTGATGAGGAAGTCAGGAACTTGGAGGCGGTGCAAGGCTAAAGAAATACTTGCAATGTGCTATACTTGATCTACACGCGATCCATAATGATAGTGAGCTACACCCGTGACAGTCCTTCCCAACTAATGCAAGAACACTTGTTTCAGCCTTCAGGCCTTTCCAACTCGGAGTTTTTGATACAGTACAGTCGACTGTCAAAAATCCCATGTAACACCGTGAAACCGCAAATCAACAACGAGTCCCCCATGGGAGTACTTACACTGATGTAGATGATGATTGAATGTTCGGACACCGTCGTCCGATCGAAAGGTCCGCGTCCATTCGGGGAACTAAAGGCCGTTCGTTCACGGTTCAAACCTGGGATTTGCGAAAGACATGAACACATACAAATAGAATATCTAACGCCGAACTTGATTATCAAGTGAACATGATTTGCGTGTTGAGTCAGCCTTCAGGATTTGCCGCTGTACGCATATAGTAAACAATTGAAGTCGCCGAGGACCTCGGTGAATGTACTCGATGACCTGTCCCAAACCTGTCCTCACGACGGTCATTTGGGGCGCATCCAAGCTGGAAGATGGTGTTAAAGAGCCCCCGAAAACAATTGGAGACACAGGGGCGGGAGCATATGAGAACCTAAACAACTCCGGTCAAATCATAACTCCAATCAGGACCTATCAGGACGCCTTCCCGTACCGGTCTTGGGATGAGCAACAGCTTTGACTACAGTCATATATCAGCTCGTTGCAGCCCGCGGGCTCCCATACTCCATATGTTGAAAGGAATGAATAATCCCACCCGACTCCTTCCCCGGGCCCGCAGCTGAACAATTCCTGTTTCAACCTTGAATGATTAACACCCTTTACTATGTGTTGGTAACAAACCCTGAAGGAACGCTTACTCTGACGCATATGGCATAGCAAGATGGACCCAAGGCGGTCAAAACGTGCAACACGTTTCTGTTTCGTCTATTTAGGGTTCCTTGCATGACACACGGGTCATTACCTCGTTCTTTATTGAATGTCTTCACGACGACAATCCCGGTTGGTGCCTAATGGGCAGATCAGGAGATACTGGCTGATACTGGCCGCCCAATCACTTAAGTAGCCAATAGGCTCCAGTCTCTCTAATTGCATAGGATGCGTAATGATTGACGCTATGCTACAGTCGTGCCAAAACAAATGACATACCAAATCAGTCAACTGACAAATCTTTCGTATGGACCACACATACCGATAGCACTGGATAGACACCCATGTATGCATGTACATGTCAAGCCACCCATCGGAAAATTCGCCACATCATGTAGTAAATTCCCGAGACCTGGAAAGAAGCCAACACTAGGACATACTCCAAAGTCACATCAAAGAAGACGCAAAGGACAGAAATCACATCGGACTCCCGAAACTTCGGAAATTGAAGCGCTCAAAACTTGATTGAAAGCAAGACCTAGTAAGACTAGCCTAGCACATAGCACATTCCGAGTCCGACTCGTCGGGGCTTTGCTTTCTCGAACGGAGTAGAACGAGAAATTCTGTCAAAATTTTGAACCACGCGTGAATTAGAACAGCTCCAACTTAGCTTCTCCTTGACATTGACCTTCCTCCTTTTCTGAAATCGTCACCCCGTGATTCATGGGACTGTGGCGCGCGTAACACGACCGATCGCGTACGCACGAAAACTGCGAAAAGCCAGCGAGCTATGATACATACGTTCAAGCTAAAGGCCGAATCTTACGATTTCCGAAGATCGATTACAAATGCCTACAGGAACCCTCGGGAACCCTTCGCAGGATCCTCCGAGCTTGATAAGTTCTTTGCTGACGAATGAGCAAAAGAACAAGCCTTTCCATATCCAGCCAGTATAGTACAGTATCACTTCGTCCGATGTCGAAGGAACATCATGATGTTATGCATATGTTCAAGAAGCCGAAAGTCCAGGGCTCAGCCTTCCGCGGACTAGTTGGAGGTTTTTGCGCAGGATGACACAAGTGAGGAAGTGAAACGGCTAATTACCATCCTCCGGTGGGAGAAGCGAAGCAGACGCGAGTAGGAGCCTAGGAGGATTCGGCCAATCCCGAGCTTTGGGGTCAGAACCGTGCCGAGACGGCAACACGATCACGTGACTCTCGGACATCTAACATTTAAAGCTCCGCCGATGAAAGAAAAATTTTCTGTCGTGTCACTGTTCGTCAGAAACCATTTCTTTTCTTTCAACCTTCACACCTTCGTCTGGTATTTGGTAAGTCCCCAATCTCCTTTTTCTCAACCCACCCACATTCTTTCATCTTTTTCCCATATGATGATCTTTTGCTATGGTCCGTGTTTCCAAGAGGTGACTAGACATCACCGCTTTAATGTGCCGAAAACCTATTTTACCTGGCTTTCTGACTTTCGTTTCGTTTATAAATATCTCGTTGGATGAGAGGGCTTTTGCTTACTGATGGCCGTTTATTCTTCATTTTTTTTAGGAATCAAGCTCAAGTTCAAGGTCGCTCTTCGCTCAGTCTTCATGTCGCCGAATTAGTGTCCGTCCGTCTGTTCAAGATCCCCCCTCTTTCCTCTTGTGCTTCATCCGCGCGTGGAATGATATTGTTGATACATACCTCCGTTAAAACTTCTCAATGCTCAATGATATTCAATCTTGGACCTTTTCTTTTGAGTGATGTATAATGTGCGGGCTTGATGTTGGTGAGGGGTCGTCCCAGGGTCGTCAGGCTTGGCTGTACTACCCGCTGACAGAATTCATCCCTCGGTTTTGCTCCACTGACATTGCTTTGAGTTTGGTTGCTTTCCGGTTATGAGAGCTCTCTATTTGAGTGATGCTGGAGTGATGTATAACGTGAGCCCTCGGGTTTAGTGAAGCTTGAAGGGGGTTGTTAGGGCTGTATCCAGTGCACAAGTACCTGCCCAGCACACTTGGAGAAACGAAGTTCAATCCGCGGTCTTGCTTGGGGTACATAGACCGTAAAACTCGTTACTCCACTAACGTTGCCGTCACTTGGCAATGAACCTCCAAATCCAAGAATAAGTAATACTGTGATCAATCGGTTTCTTCCTTCATCATGGATCAATAAGTAAGTGCAGTAAACATCAAGGGGGGGGAATAACTAAGTAAGTAAATACGCAATAAGTAAATCAAGGCAACCACGCAAGCACGGTTTCATAGTTTCATCATCCCAACCCCAACTACATACTCAACCCAGCATCCCCTAAGTTATCGGCCCAAATTGCCCAAACGGCACCGCGGGGACACAACACGCATCAACCGTCTTCGCACATCAGCGTGGGTCCGTAATACTAATTTGATGTCAATGAACGCGTGTTGGTTCACTGAACAGCAGCGAGCTGGGCCTGATGAGTAAGAAAGACAAAGATAGAGAAGGGGGGGAGGGGTATGCATCAGAAAGATTAATCAAATGATAGTTTTTCAAAGGAAACCAACGTACAGAGAAAGTCGTAGACGCAGCAGGACATCCAACACCCGGTCCATTCAAGTTTTGCAACGTAACAATCGCAGCTTCGATTCTCGCAGCCTTCTCAGCATTGCTATTTCCCGTAGGGAATGAAACAGCAACAGAGGGGTTGTTAGTTGCGTGGCCAGCAGCGACATTGGCATTCAAATCCTATACCAACCCAAAAGGTCGTTAAGATTCTGCATAGATAGAAATAAGGAATTTTGGAAAAACTCACAGCAAGGAAAGTATCCCGGTCAGGAGGACAACTGCAAGGAATTTTGATTCCATTAATACCATCACAGTCACCGGTACCAGTTGGGTTTTGCCCCGCCGTCACACCAAAATCGGGTACAAGAGAAGGATCGACACCACCCGACGTAGACGATGAAGACGACGTTGAAGCTGCGGGTGTCGAGACAGCAGCTGCAACCGCGGCCGAAGCAGGTGCTGCAGTGCCATCTTGAATAGCTTTCTGCTGTGCCAAAAACGTCGTAGAAGAGGCCGGACATCCAACGCCTGCTCCATTCAAGTTTTGCAAAGTTACGAGAGCAGCTTGTATACGAGTGATCTGGGAAGCCTGAGAGTCATCTGTAGGGAAGGAAACAGCGACGGAAGGGTTGTTGACGGCGTGTCCTGCTGCGACGTTGGCGTTGAGTGACTGGATGAATGGAAGGGAAGAAAGAGGGGAGTTGGTAAAGTCAAGGTGTGTAGTACGGCAGTCGAACTAGGACTAACCTGGATGAAAGTATCACGATCAGGAGGGCAAGAGCAAGGGATCTTGATCGGTTGACCATTCGTTCCATCAATCCCATCGCAGTCACCTGTACCAGTCGGATTCTGTCCGGCAGTCACACCAAAATCAGGAACAAGAGAAGGATCAACACCACCCGACGACGAAGTCGAAGCGGCAGGTGCAGGAGAACTTGCTGCGGCAGGAGCTGCAGCGGGGGTAGTTGCAGCAGTACTAGTTCCATCCTGAATAGCTTTCTGCTGTGCCAAAAAGGTCGTAGATGAGGCCGGACAACCTACACCCGAACCATTCAAGTTCTGCAAGGTAACAAGAGCAGCTTGAATGCGAGTTATCTGAGAAGCTTGAGAGTCGTCGGTAGGGAAAGATACGGAGACAGAAGGGTTGTTGACAGCGTGTCCTGCGGCGACGTTGGCGTTAAGTGATTGGATGGATGAATGAACAAATGAGGTCAACCGAAAGATTGTTATAACACGTACTTGGATGAAAGTGTCGCGGTCAGGTGGGCAAGCACACGGAATTTTGATGGGTTGACCGTTAGGTCCATCAATACCATCGCAATCACCAGTCCCGGTAGGATTAACTCCTGCAGAAACACCAAAATCGGGAACCAAATTTGGGTCCACGTCGCGTCGAATTGGCACAGAAGAGACAGAGGCAATCAAAGCGCCGGTAGCAAAAAGGGCAGTCGCAAACTTCATTTTTGTTGAGATTAAAGTCTATTTAATCTGAAAGCTTTTCTTGGATATTGACTTGACTTGAATGAGTTTGATGTGTACTGCGAGAGAAATATGAAAAGAATGTGGATTTGGATGGAGTCCTGCGTCAAGCTAGGCCAAGAGCGACTCAGTCGAAAAAGGAATAAAGAGAGAAGGAAGATGAAGGAAGAAAGGAAAGATGTGGTTCCCATTGTTTGGAGCATTTGCCTTTTTATCCTGGGCCACAACCATATGTAAAGGTTTGTAGACAAGGCACGCTTTACGGATCACCAATATGGCAACCGACTGACGTGAATCTAGGCGGTCACTCAACCTGAGAAGACAAGCTGCACGACCGAATACTGTCAATATTACTTCGACATTATCATATTCTCTGTTCACTCATACGTAGATGTACGTAGTCTCGATACTTGAGGAGCTCCCAACTCGACAAAGAAAAAGAGAAATACGAATACGTTGTTGCGATTTCACCAAAGTGAGCATGAGTTTATCTTCCAAGCAACCACCATCAACAGACTCGAGTGGGTATTGTCGCCCTTTGGATTCCCTTTTGATTCTTGCAATTGATATACGGCACTGCCTCGATGATGATCTTGACGAATGTATTCAAAGTTCAAACACATGTGCAGCTGTGCTCGCCGCTCTCGGGTCGTCGACGCATCGACAAGCGTGCTTTTTTCCCAGCGTCGTCCGTCGTCGTCCCAGGTCGTCCCTGTCGTCATCTGGGACAAATCTTCCGTTCATCCGTTCAGTTCATCCGTTCAGTTCATCCGTTCAGTTTGCCGTATGTGGAGGTCAACTTGAGAATCCTGAATAATGAAAATTAAGTTGATTGACCAATGACATTTGATAGTTCGAGGTGTTAGCACATCATGATTCATGATCAGTAGATGGACCAGGAAGGGTATGTAAACACCATCACCAAATGTCAATCAACCTCGAAATGATTACCTGGAGACTTTGGAGCGCACCCATACGACATTACTGGGTAAGGAAGCCTTCAATCTGCTAGGCTCTGATAGGTCAACCGTCTTGTATTTCCTGTATTCCAGGTGCACTTTCAGACGATAGCTCGATAGCTCGACATCAGCGAGATTTGAATGGTCGCCATCTTTTAGCGGCTTTGACGATGAGTCGTTGGAAACTTCTGCGGGGTCGCTCGATGTACAACCACCATCTAGGCTGCGTCTGCTGTTCCAGTGAAGCGGGTCGGCGGAGTCGATGCCAGATACATCACAGTATTGGTACGGTGATGTTGGACGGGATGGGGTCGCATATTCGTCAAAGCGGTTGATAGCTGTTATATATCGATTAATGAAAGTCGAGAGGCTTGGGGTAAGTAGAAAGCAGACGTCTGATACATACAATAGTTTGCTCGTACCTACAGACGACTCGGATAGTGATCATATGCGCATCCATTTACAAAACTCGGTCGAAACAGGGGCTCTGCAAGACAATTTACAAAAGGGTCAGAAATACATACCAACGAGGGTAGTAACGACGGATAACATTTAGATATCTTGTGCTGTAGGAGCAAGTGCGAGAATCTGAATATATGCGCACTGGCAGAGAATGAGTATGTCTCACCTTGACCCTAGCGTGGGCGCGCGCCTACCTTCCCTCTCTTTTGCCTTCACTTGCACGACTCCTATGTCAGATTATCAGTACCTCAATACCCCTCAAGTACTCTACAAACAACAAGTACTTAACTCAAGAAGAACAGAACCATCTGACCATCAACTTCAAACAAAGTTGAAGCCTAAGGCGAATCAAACCCGAATCAAACACATCATGGGTTCTAATAACCCTTCGGCATGTCCAGGTCCTCGAGGACGGCTCGAAATCACCGGCTGTGTTTTCCTTTCAATTAATTAATCAACTTGGCAGGAACTTTGGTATGACGGCCCAGTGAGAAGAGTATTGGAATTGGCGAAGGAGAGGAGGCCTGCTCGGACAGGAGACACGGACTTCGGCACCCCGGAAACATGTTTTTTTTTTTTTTTTTGTCTTTTTCATTACCTCTTTACATACATACAATACATACTTGTTTTCTTTCGGGTTGCTTGCGTATGTTTCTGTTCCTGCCAGCAGCCCATCATTCCATCTAAGCCTAGTCAGGTATACTTACTTCCACAGCGGTGCTACCTTTCTTCGTTCATCTCAACGCTGGATGCAAGTTCGTTCTTCTCCTTCGCCATAGTCGAAAGTTTCGCTGGGTCTCTGCTGCGCTGCGATGTGGGTTTTTGTGCTGCTATCGAGTTTACTCTATGGTATGTGTTATTTCAATGACATTTGGAATTTTGAACTCATTGGCTCGAATCAATAGGCAGAGGATGTGCAGCCCAATTAACGTCGAGTGGAGTAACCCTGTTTGGTGTCGTACCCTCGGAAACCTCGTCTAGTGCGACCTTTCAAGTGTCTATTTCAGCAACGCCAGTCGGAACTGCGAGCGATGGTTCCGCGACGACGTATTCCGAAGTGGTGGTTTACTATGGCTCAAACAGTAGTTCTTCGGGTGCTCGAGGGAGTGTTATTCCTACGAAAACACAGTCGGGTGCGCACCGCTCAAAGCCTCGTGATTTATTCCCTCTTTCTAATTCAGTCCCTCTCTATTACCCAGGTATTCTAGTAGAAAGCGCGTCGGGATACGACCTCATTCTATCAGATTCAAATTCAGGATTCCGTGCTCACTGCAGCTTCAACGGGTGCATACAGTCAGAGTATGCCATCTTTGAAACCACAATATCTTCAACTAGAACTTCAACATTCACGAGTTTAGCATCATCGAGTTTTACGAACGGAGTCACGGTCGCTATTGTCACTCTCACACCTCAATTTACTCAAGTCGTTCTCCCTTCTTCAGCAAGTTCGACAATCGCAGTTAATCCTACCCTTCAGCACGCGTCAAGCATCCAGTAAGTTGCTCTTTCCCCCTTTTCTCACCTTCTCGCAGTTTTTCCGGCTCACACTGCTCTTCAGCAGCGAAAACGTCATAGGACCCGCGGTCGGTGGCGCAGTCGGCGGAGCAGCATTCATTATCCTCCTAACGCTCTCCCTATGGCTCATTCATCGATGTAGAAGACGAAGACAAGGACTACGCGAGATCCGAGAGTTGCCTATATCGACGAGGGAGTTCAGATCAAATTCATCAAAGATGAAAACGACGTCGATTTCAAAGAGCTATGTTACTCCTCAATATAACGGTCTTGGTGTTTATCAGGATCTTATGAATAAACCGTCTACGCCTCAAACAACATTGTCGTCAAAAGTCGCGGAGGAATCTATTCGAGCTCCGTCGCCTTCGGTTTTGTTTCCGAATTGTATACCTTCGTCTACGCCTCCGCCTACGGTGGACCCTGTTGCACCCCCAAAACCAGCACCTCTCCCAACTAGAGAAAGAAATCGACCCTCGCGGTTCGTGGAACGGTTATCCCTTAACTCGACGGATTTGAATGTGCTGATGGCTCTTGCAAGGGGTGAGTACTCGTACTCTTGACGGAACTTTCAGTATACTGAATATTAATTTTTCGCTTGATCCCAGCCGAATCATCACGTTCGACACAAAAACGAAGACAGGAAGCCTCACAACGAGATTCCGCTCCTACTCCTACTCCTACTCCTCCTACTACGCGCGGCGGGAACCCGAATGACTCTTTCGACCCGTATCTATACCCATACCCACACCCATATCCGAGTCTACTACTCTCTCCTACACCTCCACCTGCACCTCTACCATTTGCTCTCCCGCCGCCGTCAAACTCACCTACTGCGTCCTCCTTTCACTCTGTCGCAGTATCTTCACGAGAGAGACCGAAGTCTATGAGTGGTACTATTACTCTCGCTAGGGAAAGGGAAAGAGATATCGAAAGTCCCGCGACGTTCCATTCGTTCCCTACTACATCGAATGAATCATCAATGTCGCGTTTTGAATCTCCTCCGCCGCCGAGGACACCTTCGTCTGTTCAGTTTGATTGGAGAATGTCGACCTGACGTTGCAAGTTGTTCGGTCTTATTACGATTGCCAGCACAGGCCACCCTTGATTCTTGGACGGGAATTTGGGAAGTTGGGAAGTTGGTTCAATGGGTGCGGTTAATTTATCAAAGTGTATGTTATTAGTGTAACCCTTTTCATTACTCTCACCGTGTCACCGTGTGTTCTATTTGATTTACTCTTTCTCTTTCTCTTTGGATGATTTCCGCTTTGTTCTGGATTTTGTTTTGCCCCATGCTGAGCGTGCGTTGTATTAGATGCCTTTTTTCTTTTTACCTTAATGAATTACTTTTACGTCTTTTTTTTTGTCGAGGTTATTGGTGTTACCGAACTAACGGACTACTTATGGACTATAATGTACTCACGTTGATGATCGAAACAAGTTTATAAATCTATTGGGGTATCCCGGAAAGTGTCCTTTATGATTCTGAAAGCAAAATGTACAGTACGAATACAGAGAAAACAAGGTTGCATCGACAATGAATTATAACCCGTTCAACGAGCTCGTATATCTAAGTTGTATGCAGATGGGGTGTGTAAACCCATACACTAAACAAGATACTTTGTCTAGATGTGTAGTAGATGTGTCCGCAGGAGATAACTCTATATCGTCCTCCCAAATTAGCACATAAGATCGTAGTCCTCCAAGCAGATTCTATCCAAGTCCTACTGCCCAAACCACAACGCAGCGAAAACCCCAACAACAGCAAGCAACGGCGAAGACCACGTCGCCCACGCGTACGGACTGATATTTGAAACCGCACCACTCGTCAGGATAGTATTCGTTCCGCTCTTGCTATACACCCTCACTGACCCAACGTCAAAGTACGCATTATCGTAGTTGGATGGGCTGCCAATGACGTAGTCGTTGTAACATGTCCCAGTACATGTCTCTGAGAAGATGTTTGAAGCTCCTGCGAAATCTGTTGGGGACGATAAGAGAGGGGGTTTGTAAGTCATGTACGAAGAGGATATGGGACGTAGCACTGCGTACCTCCGCAGAGAGTGATATCGAATATGAGGTTTTGAGCTTCAAAAAAGCTGTCAATGGTACATCCGGTGCTTGGCCAGTTTGCAACGGGTGTTCCGAGGTTGGAAGTATCGATAGAGCTCGAGTTGGACGTTATTATGTCTGGGACAGACGAACGAGAGAAGAACCAGACACTATAGATCATGAAACGTGAGTCAGAATTCCAATATCCACTGGCTCCCCAGCTCCAGCATAGCAGGGCCAGAAATTAAACCGCAGTCACAATTGTAGGCTAAGCCACAAAATGAACCGAAAAAAAAACTCACGATATACCGCTTTCTGCAAATTCAGTAACAAACACGCCTCCACCAGCGGATGCAAAGTCAGCTCCGTAGGACTTGGTAGTTGGGTTGGTCACGATACAGCCTTGATTACTGTTTGCTTCAAACGAACAGTCGGTCGAGTTTATCAAAGTAGAAGATTGTGTTGGGCTTTTCTGAGTGCAGCCAGGTTCGGTGTGGAGACCCATCTGGTTCATCGTAACTTGGTTTACACCTTCAAAGGTATCGATTTCCCTATGAGAAATGAGAAATCGAAAAAAAATCAGGGTCTATTTTGAGAATTGGAGCATCAGGAGCTTACCCTCCGGTCGGCCAATTAGGTGCTTGCGACCACCTATTGAAAGGATGATGATCATTTACATTGTTGGAAGCACAATTTGGCGTGAGACTCACCATGCAGGCCAAACTGAACACTGCACAAAGTCACCGAGTTAGCCCTATACTTACGAATACTTGAACAGAGTTACTTACTCCAAAGGGAACATGGTACATATCCGCAATCCAGAGACTGCCAACTTCATATCTGTCTTTAGACGAGATACGTATAGTGTTACGCTTTTCATTGAATGCAACAGTGGTGGTGTTATCCACTTTCATGATGGCACGGTTAGTTGTGGAGTCGACATAGGCGAGTTTCGATGACGATGCAACGGAAGAAGAAACGAAGCTGATAAATGGTAACGGGGGTGATGAATTCTTATGAGCTCCAAAATCCTAGCTCGTTGAGTGCCAGTCCACCTACATAGCGTCTCCGTTGGTTAGGTTGTCAACTGGATAGAGATTTAGTTGAGTATTGGCTGTAGTACAGAAAACTCAACACTTACAATGGTCATAGAAATCCCAATCGTTGAAGAAATTCGAGCCCGCATACTCCTTGACCATATCATACGTATCCGTTGCAGCCGCCAGCTGTAAAACAGCAGGAGCAATTGCAGCAAAGAAGACAAAAGACCGCATCTCGAAAGCAGGGGGTGAAAGACTGAAAGAAAGGGAAAATGGTTGATGAAGCAAGTGTTAAGAGTAAAAGACAGTGAAGGCCGCTAGGGCTGGACTTGCTGCGTATTTCGACGAAAGCAGAAGTGGATAAAAGAAAAAGAAAACCCCCTGCGCTGCGGTGGATGATGTATAGGTTGAAGGCCTGGACGGTGGAAAAACGCAGGATTTCGCGAGCTAAAGTGGCGTCGAATTTGATTGCCGACAATTTCCGGCCCGGCCAATTTCGGGGGCTGCGCACTATGCTTTCAACTGCCTTCAAGCAAGAGCAAAATCGACCATACTGACTCTTCAGCATTCAACGGGGGATTATGAGAAGAGAAGTATGGACTTTATCGAAAGAAAATATGCTAAGTACGTAACTTGCAGCTGGGGTCATGGTACTTCGTAAGGTTCTATCATAATCACCTATCCGCGCATATGTAGGACTATCACTCACAAAGTGCAAAGGACTAATCGAAATCACTCATTACGGTCCAATGAGGTTGATATATTCAATTGTCAGAAGGGTAAGTACGTACGTACGTGACTTCTACCGGTACAATGAAAGCGGAATGCGGGGTAATCAACGTCATTTCCAGAAGACACGAAAACAGCAAGAAGATCACTCGGAGCTTTTCTTCTCAGGTCGACCTCGGATCATGACTGGACCATAAGCTCACTCCTTGTACGATATGATAGTTTTGAAGATTGAGAACGAGTGATCCGTGGCGACGAGAGCATATCTACATCAGGTGAAGTTTGCTGTAGTCTTCGTCGAGCTGGCGGTCGCTGAAATATCATTTGCCAGTCATCCGTCGCTTTTAATTCCGGTTATGCAGAAGTTGGTGAGACCGATGACCACCAACAATTGACAACAATCGGCCCTACGCTAGGTCTGAGTAATGGAATTCATGACAAATGGAGTGTTGACTTACGGAACCTTGCGAACGTTGGCAGAAACTATAGAACAGGACATTCACTATTGAGGTTAAATGCCTGTTGCGTTATCGCTCTCGAGAAACCTGTTCAGCTGGTTTCCCCTTATCGCACACGCAGCACCGGTACCATAACCGCACCCTGCAGGAGTTCGACACAAGAGCTTCCTCCAAGGCTGTCAAGAACATATTCGAATCACACGATTACTCACCGGCAGGTCAGATAGCCAGAGTCACTCACAGCCGTCCCAGCTGACCTCTTGAACACAAAGAATAATCTTGGAGTTGGCTAATGTGCTAGTTGTACCATCATCAAATGACACTCCTTCGGCGTTGAAACAGTCATCTTTACCCCGGGGCCCTTGAAATGTGGGGAAGAGCAGTGAATAGTCAAACAACTTTTAGGCGTATAATTGACCCAGTTCTCGTCACCGTCATACCGGTGCTTCTACCTCGTAACTCAGCTGACCACCCCAAGAAGTTGGTATAAGACCCAGGTCTACATCTTGTCGCCTTGATCTTCCCATCCCACGGACAATTTCATCGATTCATTTATCTTCATAGATATGCCCAACGACATCTCTGACATCCCTGACATCCCCACCGACCTCGACGTCCTCGTAGTAGGAGCTGGTTTCGGAGGTATACACCAGCTCTACAACTACCGAAAGCTTGGCTACTCTGTCAAGATCTTCGAAGCTGCGAGCGACCTTGGTGGCATCTGGTACTGGAATTGCTACCCCGGTGCTCGCGTCGACTCTGACGTTCCTCTGTACGAGCTCTCGCTTCCCGAGCTGACGGGAGACTGGTCGTGGAGCGAACGGTTTCCAGGTTGGCAAGAGATTCGCAAATACTTTCAGTACATCGAACAGAAGCTCCAGGTGAGGAAGGACACGTATTTCAACAAGCGAGTCGTCTCTGCGAGCTTCGATGCCGAGGTCGACCGCTGGATCGTAACCACCGAGGACGGAACAGTCGTTCACCCTCGCTTCCTAGTGCTATGTCTTGGTTTCGCAGCCAAGACTTACACGCCTTCGATCAAAGGGTTAGAGACATTCAAGGGAGCTGTCCATCATACGGCCAAGTGGCCGCAGGAGGGACTTGACGTGAAGGGAAAGCGTGTTGCTGTCGTCGGCACTGGCGCGAGTGGGGTTCAAGTGATCCAAGAGGTCGGACCAGAGGTGTCGCACCTCACTGTCTTCCAGCGCACGCCAAACTTTTGTCTGCCTATGCAGCAGAGGATCCTGACTGAAACGGAAAATGAGAAAAACAAGAAAGTGATGAATGGCGTTGTCCACCGCCGCCGTAGACAGACCGTTGGTAGGTTCTCTTTTGTTTCGTCCTAGGTGATGCGCTTCATAATGTCCATTCCTCTCCTAGCTGGGTTTTCGTTTGACCGAAACCCCGCAAACTTGTTCGACGCGACTCCAGAAGAACGTGTGCTGTACTGGGAGGACCTATGGGCCAAGGGCGGCCTTCGTTTCGCAGTCTCCAACTATAACAACATGTTGACCGACCAAGACGCCAACAACGAGATCTACGCATTCTGGCGAGACAAGGTCAGAGAGAGGCTGAACGATCCCGAGATGCAGGAGAAACTCGCCCCGACCATCCCGCCTCATCCGTTCGGTGCTAAGCGTATGAGCTTGGAACAGCGCTACTACGAGGTGTTTAATCAACCCAATGTCACTCTCGTTGATCTCGAAAAGTGCCCCATTTCGGAGATCACTCCCAAAGGGATAGTCACCAGCGATGGTATCGAGCACGAGCTGGATGTCATCGCGTTTGCGACCGGTTTCGATTCTGTCACTGGTGGGCTGACTCAGATTGATATTCGAGGCGTAGATGGAAGGAGTATTGGTGAGAAGTGGGCGCAGGGAGTGTATACGACTCTTGGAATGACAACCGTGGACTTCCCGAACATGTTTTTCATATACGGCCCGCAAGCGCCAACGGCATTCTGCAACGCGCCGACTTGCAACGTATGTTCTCTTCTCATTCTTTGTGTTGATAGTTGAAGCTGAGCAGAGAGCAGGAAATCCAAGGGGAATGGATTGTCGGCTGCATAAAGCATATGATGGACAACCACATTACACGTATCGATGCTACACGTGAAGCCGAGGAAGATTGGCGTCAGCAAGTCTTGAACACGCATAACCTGAGAGCTTTGGCTTCCAAAGCGAAGACCTCGTGGTACATGGGTTCGAATATTCCTGGCAAAGTCGTCGAGCCGTTGAATTACAGCGGAGGAGTGAACACCTATGACAGGATTATTATTGAGAAGGCTGCGAAGGGATACGAAGGCTTTGTTTTTTCGAGCATTACCAAGAGCGAATCATAAGAGATATGATGTTCTAGAATCTAGATATCATTGTAGCATCACGGAAGTTCGGAAGCTTGCGTAGTTTGTATTTTTACAAGTAGAAGTTTTGGAAGTAGAATAACTGGCACAGAGTCATCAACACAGTTGTCCTTGAAAACCTTGATCTGAGCTTATTCACCTTATGGCAGCGAACAATTCAGAAAGGGGTATGTGAAGGTAATCATTCTGTCATGCTCGACAACTATGGGTGTTAAGACCGCACAAAACGATTCTGTGAGAGACGACTCCAGTGCCGGATTGAAGTTGATTGGACTCCTGGCTGCAAACCGGGTCATGGATTTGCCTATGAAGCACGAAGCAGTGATTTTGGCATTCTGGCTGGGAAGAAAGGTGCATAGACAGTACTGAGGACCCCATTTGCGAATTTTGTCACGTCGGGGCGGCTCCGTCGGACGCTGAAGCACAAGTTCTCGGATTGAATTACGATTCCGTATCCTCTATTCACCTTGACACATCTCGGATTCCCCGCGCTACCATCATACGTAGTGTCATGGATGTACACCAGCAAAGACCCGAAGTAGTTTGTAGCAAGTTTTGAGTCAAAGCTTGAGCGCAGATAATGGTACGCCGGGGTGGTGAATCAGCATGAAGGTCAGGGTGAATCAGCGATGCTGTATAAATTGAGCATTGGATATTGACACCGGTAGATTCATCAGCCAGGACTGAGTGAACTCTGCTATTGCAGGTCCTAGTGCGCTAGTCTCGGGCTCAAACGAACTTCTCGATTCATGATCTCTTCGCATTGACCCCAGACAGTCTTGAGAATGACGAAAGCACAAGCTGGATGCTTGAATCAAGTGACACGAACACGCAAGAAAGCTTATCCTGCCACCGGGATACCAGTACTCTAAGTTCAAAGATCAGCCGAAGAGACTCAGAATTGAGTACATAAGAAGAGCTTACAGCTGGTATCGTCTTCATCGCCTACCCACAGAGTAGTCATTTGAAATCTCATGTCCAAGGTTCGACAAGATTCCGCTCAGCTCGATATCCTCATAGTCGGTGCCGGTTTCGCAGGCCTATACCAGCTCTACCTATACCGCAAACTCGGCTACTCTGTCAAGATTTTCGAGGCAGGTAGCGATCTCGGTGGAGTCTGGCACTGGAACTGTTATCCAGGAGCTCGCGTTGACTCCGACGTCCCCGTGTACGAGTTCTCTCTTCCAGAGCTATGGAAAGAGTGGACTTGGAGCGAGCGCTTCCCGGGATGGCAAGAAATTCGCCAGTACTTCGAGTACATCGATCAGAAACTTCAGGTGAAGAAGGATATTTGTTTCGACAAGACAGTCGTTTCTGCCACGTTCGATACTAGTGTCGATCGCTGGTCCGTCACAGCTCAGGACGGAACGATCGTGCACCCCCGCTTCTTCGTCCTCTGCCTTGGCTTTGCTTCCAAGCCTTACACTCCCATCATCAAAGGGGTTGAGACGTTCCAGGGAATTGTCCATCATACGGCCAAGTGGCCGCAGGAGGGACTCGACTTGAAAGGAAAGCGTGTTGGTGTCATCGGCACTGGCGCAAGTGGAGTTCAGGTAATACAGGAGATCGGACCAGAGGTTTCATATCTCACGGTGTTCCAACGCACGCCGAACTACGCTCTGCCTATGCAGCAAAGACGTTTTGATAAAGCAGAGCAGGAGAAGAGCAAGAAGTTGAACCCGGTGATATACCGCCGTCGTAGACAGACTGGTGGTAAGTTCAATCCCTTGCTACTTTCTTCGCGCTACTTTTTGATGGTGTACACTTTTATCCAGGAGGATTTTCGTTCGACCTATCTTCGAAAGGTCAAAGCGACACAACTCTGGAAGAACGTTTGCTGCATTGGGAAGATATATGGTCCAAGGGCGGTCTTCGATTTGCCTATGCGAATTATAGCGACATATTCGTCGATCAGAATGCCAATGACGAGGTTTATGCATTCTGGAGAGACAAGGTTAGAGAAAGGTTAAACGACCCGGAGATGAAGGAAAAACTTGCCCCAACTATTCCTCCTCACGCATTCAACGCCAAGCGGCCGTGTTTAGAACAGCGCTACTACGAGGTCTTCAATCAATCGAACGTCGCCCTCATCGATCTTGAGAAGTGCCCTATTTCTGAGATCACCCCCAAAGGCATCCTTACAAGCGACGGTATCGAGCACGAGCTCGATGTCATTGTGTTTGCTACCGGTTTCGATTCTGTTACTGGCGGTCTGACCCAGATCGACATCAGAGGGACAGATGGCAGGAGTATTGGTGAGAAGTGGGCGAAGGGAGTGTACACGAATCTAGGAATGACTACGGCCAACTTCCCGAATATGTTCTTCACCTATGGACCGCAGGCGCCGACAGCATTCTGTAATGCTCCAACGTGTATCGTATGTTCTTCATTCCTTTGCTTTTTTTGACCAGAGAGCTGATCGTCGTAGGAGTTGCAAGGGGATTGGATCGTCAATTGCGTCAAGCATATGTTGGGCAACAACCTGACTCGCATCGATGCTACACGGGAAGCCGAGGAAGAGTGGCGTGAAAAGGTCATACACACATATAAGATGGCACCCATGTTGGCCAAGTCGAAAACTTCATGGTATATGGGATCGAATATCCCTGGAAAAGCCATTGAGCCACTGAACTACTTTGGAGGAGCAAGCACGTACCATAGAATCTGCACTGAGGTTGCGGAGAAAGGATACGAAGGATTTGTCTTTTCGGGCGTCAGTGGATGTTGAACGATTTGTACGTGATTGGAGCGGTACAATATTCTTGAATATAGGTGAATTGGGTCAATAGAGGGGTTGTGTCGAAAGAAATCATCGGCTGAGACCCAGGAGTTTTAACGTTGACTTGGAACGAAGCTGCAATGTGTAGGATTTCATACTACGCCCTCAGTACTCAGGTGCCCATGCGTATAGCGTGTGTGAGAGACGATTGCAGGTGTTCATCTACATGCTAGCTAGACAAGGTTCCTACACCGGGGCATGGGAGTCCAAGAAGCTCTCGAGTGGGGTGTCAGGAATTGCTGTTGATATAGTCGAACCATTCTGAGGGGGAAACAGATTCAGAGAACATGTAACACCGCGGAAAAGCCATAAAAATCGCACTAATAATGCCCAATTCGCTTCTGTTCAAGGTGTAGTCAAAGTTAAAAGTTGATGTCCGGAAGACCTTATTGAATAACGCCAAAAGTCTTTTGGAAAGGTAGTCTTCGTCTCCCATGTTGATGAATGTAGCGAGGTATGCAAGGTGATCAGCCAAAGGCTTGTACAGAATACAGAGGAATCATTTCTCGAAAGACGCTCCGGGTTGGGACTTGCAAATTCAACAGGAATTCTGCTCGATGAGGTGGTTTGTGCAGCCATAATTATGGCGCATATAGGTGGGTGGGCACGGCCCTGCACGGCCCGGGAGGATTGGGACCCGTACAGTGGCGCTAAATTTGAACTTGGCCTTCGACCTATACTTAAGTATGTATGAGCTCTCACACTGTATTTTTATTGCAGCTCCACGACTTACGAAAGGAGTACACATGTAGTACTAAATGACAGGTGTGGGTTTTTATAAAGTGGCGATATACTGACAGCCTGCTAATTGATTCCCATACAGACTATCTTCATGTCCGACACTCAAACCGCAGGACCAGAACCAGAATCTAACTCCACGCTTGATGTGCTCATTGTAGGCGGTGGCTTCAGCGGTATCGAACAGCTACACAACTGCCGCAAGCTCGGGTATTCCGTCAAGATATTCGAGGCTGGAAACGCCTTGGGGGGTATATGGTACTGGAACTGCTACCCTGGCGCCCGCACCGATTCTCGTGTACCCGAGTACGGGTTCTCGAGTGAGGAACTGTGGAGGGATTGGAAATGGTCTGAACGATATCCTGGATGGGAAGAAATGAGGAGGTATTTCGAGTTTGTTGATAAGAAGCTTGGGTTGAAGAAGGATGTTTACTTTAACAAGCGTGTGGTCTCTGCGAGGTTTGATGCGAGTGTGGATCGTTGGTTGGTCAGTACGCAAGATGGGACAGTGGTGAAGCCGCGCTTTTTGGTGCTTGCTGTTGGGTTTGCTGCGAAACCTTATATCCCTGACTTTGCGGGACTGGATCGTTTCGAAGGGATTTGTCACCATACTGCATTGTGGCCTCAAGGTGGTGTCGATATGAAGGGAAAGCGTGTAGGCGTGATTGGGACGGGAGCTAGTGGCGTTCAAGTGATTCAAGAAGTTGGCCCGGTGGTGGAACATCTTACGGTGTTTCAGCGTACGCCGAACTTTGCGCTTGCTATGCAGCAGGAAAAGTTGGACGATGCCTCGGATGTCAAGTTGAAGAAGATGGCGCCTGCGATACTAAGAAGGAGGAGGCAAACCACTTGTATGTGGGATTTTCTTTGATCCGTGTTTTACTTCTGACTTTCCTTCATTGTTAATTACAGTCGGTCACCCATACGCTTTCTACCCTAAAAGTGTCTTCGCTGCTACCCCAGAGGAGCGTTTTCTGTATTGGGAAGAACAATGGGCTCAAGGCGGGTTCCACTTCATCGTCGGCAATTATAACGACGTCTTTGCCAATGAAGACGCTAACGATGCGGTATACGCGTTCTGGAGAGAAAAAGTGAAGCAAAGAGTGAACGATCCCTTGACATTCGAAACACTCGCTCCAGCTATACCCCCACACCCATTCGGCGCGAAACGAACTTGTTTGGAACAGCGGTATTACGAAGTATTCAACCAGTCTAACGTTGATTTGGTCGATATCAAGAAGATGCCTATTAGGGAATTCACGAAGAAAGGTGTTGTTATGAATGATGGGTCCGAACGTGAACTTGATGTTATCGTGCTTGCGACGGGGTTCGATTCTCTTACGGGTGGTTTGACGCAGATTGATATTAGGGGTGTGGATGGTGTTGGGATTGCGGAGAAGTGGGAAAAGGGTGTGTTTACGCAGTTGGGTATGACGATGAAGGGTTTCCCGAATATGTTCTTTATGTATGGGCCTCAGGCGCCTACGGCGTTTAGTAATGGTCCGACATTAATCGTGTGTAAATTCTCACTTCCGCCTCGCTCTGTGCTCACTTCTTTGCGTATATGTAGGAGATCCAAAGCGATTGGATAACCAACTGTATCTCTCATATGATGAAGAATAACCTCACGCGTATCGAAGCTACGCGTGAAGCTGAGGAGAAATGGAGAAGTCTGGTGTTGGAGTTTGATTCGAAAGCGTTGATGAAGAAGACAATGTCTTGGTATAATGGGGGTAATATTCCTGGGAAGGTGGTTGAGCAGTTGAATTTTCTTGGAGGGGTTGATACGTATGATGGATTGTGTGCGGAGATTGCGAGAAATGGGTATGAGGGGTTCGTTCTTTCAAGATGCGATTAGTGGTGCAGTTATATAGATGATGAATATTTGAATGGTAAGTTCGTTGTACAGTACTTTGAGATATATACATTTTCCATTATTGTTCACATATCCAAGGACTGTCGCGCAGGATGAGACGGCGAAGAAGCAACATGTATTGAAACATCATGATAGATGAACAGAGCAGAGTGCTCGGCGCTAACATACTCAGGCAGTATGGCACTCAACGCTAATCAATTTTCTGCTTCCTTCCATCATGACCATCGAGGACAGAACACTTCAACAGCACGTACATACCTGATACCGCTTTCTCTTTAATTGAGAATGGTTTCCAGAACCAACGCCCTTCCTTGCGATAAATTAGTGCACTTTCTGTTTTCAATCGATTCGACGCATGTTTCCAAATCCCGCACAAGTGACGGTGCGTAGAGACCAAAGCTGGGAGATACAGGACTGATTTCAATGGCGACAGATCATCTTTCATTGTCGAGTTGTACGACAGTATAGCCCGCTTGATCACCCGGCCTACATAGCAGAACGAATTCCAAGCGAAGTTCGACACAAGTTCGACATTGATATTTGTTAAAGCGCTTAGGTGTTACACACGTGATCGTTTATGGTGACTCATCTGGTGTCGGTGGCCCGTGCCCCCTGACTCTTCTCTTAAACGCTCACGAAGACATGTCATAAACTGACACTTTACTGGTAAGCTCATACTGCTTAACCCAGCTTTCTTCTGAATTGACCTGTCTACATTCGTGCTGATCATGTTCCAGTTGTAGAATTATCATTCAAAGTCTTTCAAACCCAAGATATCCATTACTCGAAGGATGCCTATCAGACGCCGTCGGACTACCAAAACATCAAAACCACTTCCTCCTATTCCGCTCTGCGAGGGATGCGGCTATGCAACAGTTTTTACACCTAGTAGACTCATGAACAGGTTCAAGCCCCCGAAGGTGAATATTTCATCTACGCCCCTATGTGAAGCGACACCACGGGACGCGTCTGTGATCTCCAAATGGCTGCCTCAAGCACGTCGCGACCTTACGCTATATACTAGGGAGCTAGACCGACTTCGGTCGCGTCTCCTCAAACTCGAGGATATGCGAGACAATCTGCAGCAGCGCATCGACCATCACGCCTCGCTCGTCGCACCTGTCGCTCGCCTGCCCGCTGAGGTACTGCAGATGATTTTCCGTATGAGCATTCCAGATGATAGCGAGGGCCCCCATCACAGGAAGCGAGGTGTCAGTTTGATGTATCCCGCCGGTCGGACTGCTCTTCGTTTGGCATTGGTCTGCTCGCGGTGGAGGAGCGTGGCATTGGCCAGCCCGGAGATGTGGTCATATATCAATGTCTCGATACTCAGTCACCGCGAGCTAGGACCTATCTTGGAGTTGGCTGAGGATTACGGCAAGTTTCGAAATCGTGATGAGCTTGCGCAGTGTATGGAGGCTCATCCTATCCAGGGTGTTGTCAAGCTCTATCTCGAACGCTCTCAGGATCATCCTCTTGCCATACACCTGTCCTGTCCATTAGACTTCGAGTCCACTCCTGAGTGTGTCATGGAGCTCTCACCAACAGAATGTATCTGTGATCATTTTCTCTCGAAGGTGTTCAAGATATTCTGTGCACATTCACACCGATGGCGATCCGGTCACATCAACTTAGCTCACGGTCCTCAGCCTCTGCCTCGAGCGCACGCTGATAAAATGCGGCATGATGACGATGAGATGGAAGTAGTCGCCGAACTCAAGTACTCATACAGTGAAACTCTTAATGTTCCCCTGCTCGAAGTTTTGGACATATACCTTGGGCCTACCAGAATACAGTTCTCAGAAACCCCGCGCCTTCATACGCTACGACTAACTGCGATGCCCTGGGGCCGCCGCCATCTCTTCGACAGCGAAATTATCAGCGCTCCCGTCCTTCGTTCGTTGACTTTACGCAAATACAGTGCTTATGATTTGGGGAGGATTCTCCCAAAACTTGCCGATCGTCCTGGAGTCGATGTCTTCTTTGAGCTGCCCTATAAAGAGAGGTATTCGTTTCGCAGCTTTCTTCACAGAAATGGTACATACACAGCTCCAGCGGTGAAATCACTCTTGGTCGATGGTAGTATTTCAAGAACCCTTAGCTCCCTCGACAAGCTTTTAGAATCGTTAACCACCCCGAACGCTACAAGGATGGAGTTTGTGCTCGGTTACCGGAAACAAGCAACAGAGTTTCCTCACAAGCTTCTGGTTGGGATGATCAATCGTTCAGCAATGCCGCTGACAAGCCTGAAGTTCGACGGGTTTTACATGCCGACCGAGGGGCTGGTGGATGTATTGAAGCTATTACCGACCATTGAGGTGTTTGAATTGGTTGAAGGTTGTATTGGGGAGCTCAGACGTATGGTCAGGACGTACCGCGAGGGCAGTGAGGATCCTCAGTGGAGAGACAAAGTATGCAGTCTTACGTGTATTGAAGAAACCTTCATCTGCTCTAATCTCATTCGGGAACTCACGCTCTCTTCCTTCTTGAATGGCTCGCACTCGCACATCACCCCCCTCCTGCCCAACCTGACATCCCTCAAATTGAAGTTTCGACCTGCATGTAGTTCTCAAGATCTGAAGAACATGGTGTACTCCAGGCGGCGTGATCTGGAATTACCTGCCTCGAACACTATCCAATCTAGATTGGGCTCTGAATTCGTAATTCCAAACTCCAACACCGACTCAACTCGAAGCGCAGGAGGTTTGACGTCACTTAAACTGGTTCTCATAATGGACACGCTTATACTTGACAACCTGGAGCGAGCAGGCAGTACTTTTGAAGAATATGAGGGTGTAATAAAGGAGCTGAAGGATGAAGGATTGGATGCACAGATGCGCGGTATAAAATACCATTGATTCTGAGTCTAGAGTATAGATTGTGGCTTTCGCGAACGATGTTATTCTAAATTCATGTATATTTTGTGCAACGCGCAGGCTGTGGTATCGACTTCTCCTCTCCAGATATTCGAGGGAACTAAACGCTTCCGTCTTGTCGCATTGACGAACGACGGTTCGAAAGAAGGTGATGATGAATTGGACTGAAGCGCCGTCATATTGCGGAGGTGCGACAATAAGGGTTGGACAATTCCAGACCAGCGAGTAGGCGGTCTATAGATTTTGAACCGCAGCTACTTGTACTTATCCTGCGGTTTTTAAGGGTTTCCTCCCACGCCCCACGCGCGTAGCGCTTGCCGACGTTACCTCTGCTCTTGTCTTGCCAAGGGCGGGATCCAAGTCTTGGAAGTGGCGCACTGCTGCCTTACTATGTACTGACATCATAGATATTATCACGAGCTATTCACAATACAGATACACACATAAACACGATGTATATATATAGACTCTCTTCACTTGTAGATCCAATATCTTTTCTTTCTCTCTCTTCCCATCTCTCTCTCTCTCTACACTTGTATCTAGTTTTCTCTGCCCAATTCACCTCACCACCATGAACATTCCTCCTGCAATCGTTCCCATCCCTCTTCCTGGTGCTGCTGCCGGCGCCTGTCAGCGACTCGAGTTATAAACTCAAATAACCAAACACAATGATCTTAGTTTCACACGAGTAAGAGAAAAGCAGAAAGTAGAATTGAGAAAAGAGACGATACAAGGAAAGTATACTAAGTAACAAGTCTTAAACTCGAGGAGTTATTGACAAGATCGAAGCTAAAGAAATATCTACCTAAGCGGACTTGTTATATACGTAAATAAAACCCTAAACCCTGGGCTATAACCCTTGACTAATCCACCGTGTGTCTACCATGAGTTCGATCGCCTCAAGTGTTTCATTAATGATCGTGATCGCCTTGAGGTCTACATGCTTGATCTCGATCATTATGCTACCTACTGTGTATTTAATATAACCCTAGATCTATAACTTAAGATGCTATCTACTGATAATAAAAGTGTCCATATGTACAAACAATGAGATAAGATGAAAAAAGAAAACGTTCGTAACATGACCCCCTCCTTAGGGACGATGTCCCCATCGTCCTAACTTCACTGCTAATGCTTCTGTCGGCATCTTCTTCGTTTCTACTACTTCCGTATATGCTTCAGGGATAGGTCGTAACAATGATGTCGGGGAATAAGGAAATTGGAACCTCAATCTTTCTTAACTGAGGTGGTCGTGGTTTAGTGGGAATTTTTTATGAAACTCTTCAATTGCTTTCTTTTGCGTTTGCAAGGTTTGCTAATGGTTCCCATGTTTGTTTCGTGCCGCGAGTATCCCTTCCATTGGACTTTGTATCCGAATCTCCCTCCCCTATATTTCCCTGAATCTACTATCTCTTCCACTTCAGACTCCGGTTCTTCTCCTTCTATCACTGGTGGCGGATTATCATTCTTAGGCTGTTCGGGGAATTCAGGCGGATGATAGGGTGACAGTAAAACTTCGTTAAAGACTGGATGTATCCTCTTCCAAGTCTTCGGTATATTTAGTTGATACGACGTTGCTCCAACTTCTTTACGACTTCAAAAGGACCAAATCGTTTATCATCCAACTTCTTCATTGGTCGATCAGAAGTCAGGTTTGTCGCTTCAAGCCATACTTGTCATTAGGCTTATATTCAACTGATGGTTTTCCTCTTCTTGTCGTAATACCGAGTCATGTCTTCCTTTGCCTTCTAAGCGCCGCCTCTACTTCGTCCCTGATCTTGATCATCTTATCGGCAAATTCCTGTGCTGTGGGATTTGCCGACGGAGTTCTTGGAGCTGTTCCCTTATACGGATGTCGTCCCATATCCGCATAGAACGGAGTAACACCCGTGGCTGAGTGGTATCCTATCATTCAACACGAACTCTGCTGTTGGTAACCATTCATGCCAGTCGTTCTGATGTTGATTGATAAATAACCCGAGATAATGTTCAATCTCTTGGTTCATCCGTTCCGTCTGTCCATTCGTCTGTGGGTGATATGCCGTTGTGAAGCTTCCTTGAATGCCTAATAACCGGTATAGTTCCTTCATGAATCGGGAATGATATTGGGGTCCCCGATCATGAATAATCTTTCTCGGTAATCCGTGTATAGGAAAGATTTTGTCCCTATAGATTCTGGCCATTCCTTCAGACGTTAACGACATGTGTGTGGGTACCAGACGTGTTCGTTTCGTGAAATGATCCACAGTCACACTTATGGCATTAAAACCTCCAGCTTCCGGTAGTTCTCCGATCAGATCCGTTCCTATGACTTCCCAGGGACCTTGTGGAACATTGTTTGTGACTAGTGTTCCCGTTGGTTTGGTTCGATGAATCTTAGTGGCCTGACACTTTTCACACCCTTTAACGTATTTTCCGTACATCCTGAGTGATTCCCGGCCACCAATAGTTTCTCGTCACCAATTCCATGGTTTGAACTGTCCTGGATGTCCCGTCAGAACGGTATCATGATGTAGTCCGATGATCTTTCCCCGTAACCTATTATCAATAGGCACGGTAAATCCTATCCTGCCACGTCACAATTCCTTCCTCTGACTCGACCCAATCCTTCTCTTTTCCTTCTAAAGCCTTATTCACTAGATTATCCCGCACTTTTGACTTTTCTTGATAAGATCTAAGATCTCGTCCTCGGGCATCTCTAGTCTGTTGATCGAAAAAGTTCCGGCTTTAAAAGTACCACAAATCCTCATTGTCTTTCTCCCCCGTCTCATGATTGGCCATCCTGGACAATGCATCTGGCTTTCCCATCGACTTTCCAGGTTTATGAATCAGTGTAAAGTCGTATTCAGATAATTCAGTGATCCATCGCGGCTTGTCGACGATTCAATTTCTGAGGTTTTTTGAAATACTGAAGATTTTGATGATCTGTATAGATCTCAAATGACTCTTCCGCACCATCAGATACTGTCTCCAATCTGCTAAGGAATCCATAATGGCCATCATTTTCCTTATCATAGATCTCATAATTACGTTCCGTTTCATTTAGAGATCTAGATCTGAATGCAATAGGCCACCATTTTCCATCTATCTTTTGCGATAAGACAGCTCCGTTCGCATAATCTGAGGAAATCTGCCTCGACTCTGAATTGCCCATGATCACGGGGTATGGTTAGAACAAACTTCTTCGGCAATTCTACTTTGAGTTCTTCGAATGCCTGCTGTTGCTGCTCTGTCCATTCCCACTTTGAATTCCCAGTCAGTGATGACAATGGTTTCGCCACTTGACTGAATCCTCGGATAAATCGTCGGTAGAAGTTGCAGAAACCCAAGAAGGACTGTACTTCCTTCTTGTTTCCTGGTATTTTCCATTCTTTTACCGCTTTGACTTTCTTTGGATCCATCCGCACTTGTCCGTTTCCTACAAACACTCCAAGGTACTCGACATTACTGGTCTCGAATTCGCACTTTTCAGGTCTAAGATACAAACTTTGTGTTGTCGTAATATATCTAACACCTGTTTTACAATTGACTCGTGCTCTTCGATTGTATTTGTGAAAACCAAAATGTCGTCTAAGTACACCATGACATGACCTTTATTGATCAAATCCCTTAAGATATGATTCATGAACGCTTGGAAGGTCGCCGGGAGAATTTGTAAGACCAAAGAACATAACCGTTGGTTCAAAGAGCCCCCGATTAGTCCTAAATGCCGCCTTCCACTCATCACCTTCTTTGATCCGGATATATTGTATCCCCATCGAACATCCATTTTCGAAAATACTTTCGAGTCCTTCAGTTTATCAATGAGTTCTTGAATGAGCGGCAACGGGTATTTGTTCTTTATCGTTGCTTCATTCAACTTCCGATAATCCTGAACAGGTCGAAGTTTCCCATCTTTCTTTGCCACAAAGAAGAATGGTGAGGCCATCGGTGACTTTGATGGTCTAATTCGTCCAGATTTCAGATTTTCCTTAATGAACTCATCTAAAACTTTCTGTTCCGAAGGATTTAATGGATAGACCTTGCAATCTACTGGCGTAAAGTCTGGCTTCAGCTCAATTGCATGGTCCCAGGGTCTTTGTTCGGGTAAATTTTGGAAATCGGCTTCATCAAAAACATCCTTGTACTCATTGACGTACTTGTCTGCTTTTGACTCAGTCTTTTTTGCCTTTTCCACAAAGTCCATACTCCGAAGATATCCATCCCAATTCAGGTAAAACAACCGATCCCCTTCTTCTAGTTCCCGGACTTCGGCATCGGATTCAGGTTTTAGGTAATATGGTATGTAACCACACTTCTTAGGACATCGATCAAACTTTAAGGTGAGTCATTCCCAATCTATATTGGGATTATGACGTCTTAACCAATCGAGTCCCAGGAATATGTCCGTTTTGCCTAAATTTGTAACAGCAAGTTCAATGCGTTCTGCATGATCTCCATTACTAATCTGACTTCTATGAATCCTTCAATTGAACCGTCCTCGTTTAGGGTACCATCAGCATGGATACCGGCATTTTTTACTGGTAATCTCTTAACAGTTAAGCCATGTCGCTCTACGAATTCTTTATTGACGCAAGAACCCGTTGCTCCACTGTCAAGTAATGCCGATGTTTCTATCTGCTTGCCACTTTCGATGTCATCGATTGTAACAGACAGCTTGGAGATCTCTGCCTTTAGTACCTTTTACGAACCGCAAGTTTTTCTTGAGTGACTTTACGGCTGTGACGGCTTCGCTAATGTCCAATGACCGGATTCTGGGCAACCGTTTCTTCCGATGCTTCCCTGGCCCGACAGGTTGGCATCCATGCTCTCAAAATTCCCACCGCTCGTTCTGACTCATCCTCCCTTACTCTCTGTGCTATCCATTCTGGTGAATTCGGCGGATAACGTTTCTCTCACAGGTTTTGAATCGGTCTTTGTAGATACTGACGCAAATTTATTCTCAGGATGATTAAATACAAAGTGAAAATTGCTATCTTCGTGATCTACACTAGACTGTTCCGATTCCGACTCAGAAGGACCTGTATTCACTTCTGAGCTTTGACAAAACCCGTGTCCCGATTTCAACCAGTTCAAGAACCAGCTCGGTGGCTGTTCTTCTTTCTTCTCTTCCTCCTGCACGTTCACCTGCCTCACTCTCTGACCCGCTTCGCTGGACAATCCCGCGAGATGTGTCCCTTCTGTCCGCAATTGAAGCACTGCCCATTCCTTCGGGCCGCGTCAATGTCCATGGGTTTACCTATACCCCCAAAGGTTGTTCCTGTGGCGTCTCTCCGATCACCACTTCCTGCCGCCTGTTGCGGACTTTCTCTTCTTGGCGTAAACGCACGGTCGGTTCTGGTTCTGATTCTTGCGCCATTCCTGACGCCTTCTCCATAGTTGATCAATCTTGATCACTATGTCCTCCATTCGTCGTTACACTTTGGGCAACTCGTCCCTCGTGTAAATGGCATCAATTGTTTTCTCATTAATGCCCTTCTCGATGAGCCGCACCACGTACGGGTCATCCTTCTTGTAATCCGCCTCCGTCAACAGTATCTCCAAACTCCTGGAAATACTCCTCCGCCGTTCCCGCTCCCTGCTTCAACAACTCCACCTTCTCCTGCGCTGTCCTCTGCAGACCGGAATCTAGGAACGCCTTGTTCAAGGCTTGCTTGAATTGCGCCCAGTCCTTCTGCCACTTCTCGTTGTCTTGGTCAAAATGGGTGTTGTAGTAATTATTCACCCATCCGTCCACAAGCTTTCCATTCATGAAAGAGATTGCAACATCAATCCTTTCATCGTCGGTCGTGATACCATTTTTCTTATCACGGAATGTATGTAAAGAGCCTTCGACGCCAATTCTTGAACTCAGATTTGACGCCAGTGAAGTTGTCGGGTTTGTTGAGGAGTGATTTTCCTCGCGAGGTGTCGATTTCAGACATTCTGATAGGGGAGAAGGTCGGTTAGAATAGGGAGATGATGCAAGAGATTTGTAGGAAGGTGTGATAGGTGATGGGATAGTGGTTTTCTTCGAAGAGACTGCTAAAGTTCCCCAAGATTCCGTAATGGTAGAGTTTACTTCGGTCCGTCAGTAACCTCACGAAGAATTTCGGGACCTTTTCTACCTCTAATAGACGAGTTCCTAATCTGTGCTTGCTTGCCTGAGTAAACCTGGGCGTGCCTTTCTAGGAGTGCACCTCGTTCCCCAAGCGCAAAGTCCCCTCCCCGAAGGTTGGTTATCAGACGATGCTTTCTGCTGCCAGTACCGAGTCGGACTCAACGTTACTCGTTTGTACTATAGGCGCAATTACTCTAATGGAGCACAGATTCCTAATTCGGACGGAAACCCGAATATCAAAGGAGAAAATGAAGTAAGCGTGTGAAGGGGTCAAGAGAAACTTACTTGCTACTGAAATAGCAACAAGAAGGCGATTTGAATTGTGTTGGTCGGGTGAGTTGTGTAGCTTCAATCTTATGTCAGCGACTCGAGTTATAAACTCAAATAAACCAAACACCAATGATCTTAGTTTCACACGAGTAAGAGAAAAAGCAGAAAGTAGAATTGAGAAAAAGAGACGATACAAGGAAGTATACTAAGTACAAGTCTTAAACTCGAGGAGTTATTGACAAGATCGAAGCTAAAGAAATATCTACCTAAGCGGACTTGTTATATACGTAAATAAAACCCTAAACCCTGGGCTATAAACCCTTGACTAATCACCGTGTGTCTACCATGAGTTCGATCGCCTCAAGTGTTTCATTAATGATCGTGATCGCCTTGAGGTCTACATGCTTGATCTCGATCATTATGCTACCTACGTGTGTATTTAATATAACCCTAGATCTATAACTTAAGATGCTATCTACTGATAATAAAAGTGTCCATATGTACAAACAATGAGATAAGATGAAAAAAGAAAAACGTTCGTAACAGCGCCCCACAGCCTAACTGGGCAAATATTGGGAATTCTCTCAACACACTAGCTGCTGAGCTACCCAATGTGCCCAACATGGTATATCTCCAAGCCTTTGACACTACTCATATAATGACAAACCTTTCCACTCAGAACCCGATGGCGGCTATCCTAGCAATGCATGCCAATATTTTGCAGCTTGTTGATGGTGTGAATGCTATCCAAGGCAATATGGTTGCTATCCAAGAAGAGTCAGTGTTTTTCTAATTTGCCTTTTTTTTTGGTATCTGATTTGACTCATCAAGGCTTCGGCTTACTCCTATCCGCATTGCCAATGGATGTGCATCAAATGATGCACCAATTCACTACCCAGCACCATTCGTCGGTGGTGGGCCCCTACCCACTACACCTGCGCAGGCGCGCAACCTCACCGGTAATTGATGATCCTTACTGGATATACAGTTGTGATTTCTTATTGAATACTTCAAGGTCAAGCTTGCACAGCTGCCCTTGATGCTTTGGCTGGTGCTCCAGGATTGGTGTTACTTCCGCCCAATGCTCCAACAGCTGTGCAGAAGGCTCATCTATTGGCGTATTTGGGCATTCTCCCTTAAAGTGTTATATTTCTCTCCTCAAATTGTTTTTTGTCTGGATTGCAATAGGATTTCCAAGGTTGCTATGTTATGCCCTGTGACACCTGACCCTTCTCCTGCATCATGTACAACCTGTTGTATTGTGTATCACAATGACAAAGATGCATAAGGAAGCATATATCATGTCTTACAACGATACCAAGCTTGTCATATATGTAGCTCATGGTAAAAGTGTAGGCAAATAACAATAAGAACAGGAAGAAGTTTTCAACATACCTAGGCTCAACACCGCTTAGCGAACAATGTAATTCTGAATTGATGTATATGTCACTACATGTGTTTAGCTCCCTCTCCGTGTAAATGGGAGCTTTCAGGGCTGTTGTGAATTAACCTGTAGTCTACAAGTTTTAGTTCCATTCTATTAGCTGACACGTACTCCAAGTCGGTGAATGCTGAAGAGATAGCCATTCATTACAACACATATCCGTAAGTGCACATATTTATTGTTTAGCATACACTTTGCAGAGAACCATGCAGTGACCTGTCATCCATATAAACCCCGAGTACTCACAAATACATTCTCCTCCCTTTAGCCCGTAGCATAAATTACTCAAGGCCTCAAATCATCAGCTAAGTTGTTCAACAATTCAACGAGCCTCACAGTCTCATACTCCACAGCAACAGCACTCTTCTCTTCCGTGATAGCTTCCGTGAGTGCAGGTAAAGTCGTCGCACCGTATCCTAAACATCAACAATACTCACATCAGTGACGGCTCCGCTGTCCAACGCACGCGCAAAAACGAACTCACCAAGCCACTTCCCAGGCGCAACACCCAAATGCTTATACCACTCTCTACCTTGAATCCCCTCCTCAGAGATAAACCCGCGCTCGAACGCAATGAGTTTCTTATTCGCTTTCGATACGCGTTTTGCTGCTTTGATGAATTCGAGAATCGGCGGAATTCCAGGTAGGTGACCTGTCGTAGGGGTAGATGATGTATCTATTTGAGTACGAAGACGATGTTCGAGCCACACAGCGGCGGAATTGATATCCATATGGTCCCAGTCAGCAGAAAGATAATCTTCCCATGCATGGAAGGAGCGATATAGATGATGATGGTGCTGAGGATGAACACCGAATAGGCTCTTAACCCAATCGGTTACACGCTGAGCAAACGCACTCCTACATTTACAATGTATATGCGCATGACTCGGGCCAGGGAAGGAAGGCATCCTGCTCAGAAGATCTTTGAACCGTTCCTCTGCGTCGGCTTTTTCAATGTCAAGCAAGATACTTGCTTCTTGAAGGGCGGTGATTGATTCGCGAAGGATTGTGAAGTCGACGGTAATTGAGCCTGGCTCTGACTTGGCAACGTCAGGTATGAGGCTTTCAACTCTGTGATAGATGGGTGAGGATATTTCAACGAAAATATGCAAGTGTTGCTCACTTATCCAGATAGCTATCAAGCTCGAGCGAATACTGTGTAGTGTTGAGGGGTATGATGATCGAGTCCGTGACGCGAAGAGCCAGCAATCCGAGGTGCTTCGCAACAGCGACCTGATCCCAAGTCCGTCAGCGATACACTCGCAGTCACGTTGAAAGGTGACGCCAAGTACGCACATGCCGCAAAAATCCCGGATCGGCATATACCTCCTGCCACCTAAAGCTATCATAAATCGAATGTAAATGATACGGTGCATCATAAGGCGTTCCACCGAATCCTTGATCTGTGCTAGCAACCTTCATAGCAAGGGAAGACATAGACGTTAGTCAAAACATCCTTTCATGAGGGAGGGAAGCTAGCAACCCCGAGCCTCTGCAAAAACACCGTATAATCACTGCCACTCCCGAGAGGCCCGACACCCGTTTCAAGCTCCTCACCCTCTTTCTTCTTCTTCTCATACGCACTCAAATACTCTTCGTCAACTACAGCACTGCTATTCCCAACCAGTCCTCGGAAGAGATTTTGGAAAGGACCCTCATCATCCCTCGCATCCCATAACGTCCGACTTGGGTCAGTTGGATGAGATACATCCAACGCGGTTTGCTTGATTATATGCGCAAGTGATGGCGAGCTTTTAACGCCCCATTGTGAACCACCAGATGAGGCGTCAACGTTTAGGTATGCGACGACGTGCTCTGAGATCCATTCGGAGAAGTCTTCCCCGTATTCGGTGCTTCCGATTAAACCTTGCTAAATGAGATAAAGGATTGTCATGAGGAATATAAAGGGAATAGAAGAGGAGATAGGACTCGGTGTTTAGCGTACCTCTTCTGCGTCCCAGCTTGCGATGATGATGGTACGTAGGGGTTGCCAGCCTTGACGGAGTAGTTCACCGAATCCACGGACGATTTCACGTAGAGACACTGTCCCACTGACAGGATCGGCAGCACCGAGGACCCAAGCTTCAGAGAGGATAAAACATCAGCATTTGGGCAGGAGATACGTGCAACTCGGCAGACCATCTCGATGACATCCCACAATAACTACTTCATTGCGAACGTGTCCGGGTATAGCAGCCATAGTGTTCCAAATAGGAGTTATCTTCGAGTTGACTGTCAAGACACACACAAGTCATTAGCAAAATCATCAGAGGGGACAGAACCATCGCCCAAACCATGATTGACAATCCTAATCTTCTTCTCGCTAGCTTGACCGCTAAGCCTTCTCTTCCCATCAAACGATACCTCACTACCATGATCAACATATACTTTCCCAATCTCCTCCAAAAGCCTCTGAGCATTACTCCACGAAATAGGTAGACTCGGGATTCGAGGTAAATTTGTCGCTTCCTCCCGTTTGGCATGCTCGTAAGCGGGATATCCTGGTGTAGTTGGGTCTCCGGGGTAAAGAGATAGGTACATTGCGCTCCCGCGTTGTACCGAGGTGGGATTTCGAGCGGGACCTTGGGGATAGGGAGTGAAACCGTTTGATACGGTAACGTAGCCATCGTCTCGAGGGTCAGAGTAGATGAGGACCGCGACTGCGCCTAGTTCTTCTGCGCGTTGAATCTGAAGGGAAAAGGCGATGTCAGTGAGATGTAAAATGGGTGAGGGAGTGCAAAAGGCAGACCTTGAGACCACGGTAAATTGAATCGACTCCACCGTATCGTACGATAACGACTTTCTCAGTAAGGTTTTGTCCAGATGAGAGGATATCCTCGTAGTCATTGTAAGTGCCGTAGTTCGCGTAGACGAGCTATGATCAGACGCTATCAGAAATCGCCTCCACCGTCACATGAGAGCAGAATCTTTCTCACGTGCCCCTGAGCCTCACCATGTCCACTAAACCCATGCCACGCCGGTATATCATCTCTATACTTGTGTGCATCCTCATCCAACGGATCTCCGTCTTCCTCCAAATCCGCACTCCAAATTGAATTCCCATCTTCGTCAAGGATATCAAGCGACCTATCAAGCGGCGTATCCATCTCGGGATAATACACATCAATCCATGCTGTGGGTTTACGAGGACCGAGACGTGAAGTCAGAGCGATAGTCGCTGCCCGAGATTTTGGTGTGCCGGCGGGAAAGATTGGGTCAGAGGTTGGAGGTGTTATACCGAGCTCTGATTGGAATAAGTCTAAGATGGTTAAGGCGTCGTGGTAGTCTTCTAGTGAACCGGCGAGATGGGGGTGCGTCGAGTATTGTTTGGCAGCGGCAGAGGCGCTTTCACCGTTTGGAATGGATCTTGTGGAACGAGTTAATAAGGTAGGTTGTTGATTGAAGCATGATGCTACAACTTACAGAAAAAGATTCTCCTTCTCCTTCGTCGTCAGAGACATCTTGGCTGCATCTCGATTTGCGGTGACCTCAACGTTTCCCTGGTTGGACGGATGCCTGTCGAGATATGCAAGACGCAAGCCGTTGAGACCAAGAAGTAAACAGGCAGAATATACGATTGTCCTTTTCCATTGAGGCTTCCTACGCAGAAGTGGAGGGTCTTTGGGAAGTTGTTGCTTTTCAGTGTCCATCGTGATGGACGAGAAAAAAGTTCGAGTCGAGATTGACTCGTCCTAACCTGCAGCTGACACGACATATCTGAAATCATTTGCTATGTAATATATTCCGTTATAATTGCAGCGGATGGTGACGGAGATGCTTGTCAAGTCAAGCAGGAAGTTACTCGCATCCTACTCTGGCCATCGTCCATGAATGGGGAGCTTCTTCCAGTGAAGTGGCCCGGGACACCGACAAGATCACTGAAAAGTGTGACGCTCATTACAACGACTTGAAGATACACCATCGAATTAGGATTGAATATTGAAGGCGCATCGACGAATGTATACGCACCGTTTACGTTCTACAGTGAGAAATTGGTTGGAAGCTTCCTTGGATCTGGGTCACACGCGCCGTTGAATTTTGAAAATGTTCAACGGAACCCGAACGGAACTCTTACCTAGAACAATTGTTGCTTGTTTGTTTTGAACTCGTATTCTTTCAATGTCTAGCTGTACATACTGATAGTTTTCGTACTTTGAACGAGACATATTTTCCTATCTAGATATAATTATCCCCCATAAACCCATATCGCATATACATTTCATGTGCCATTCTTATTCTATTTTGCTCGACACGCAACTATAATTACAACTCCCTTCCCCCCTAATCTAAGTCAATCTAGCTGATGACAACACCACCGTTGGGATGAAGCTGCGTGACACAAATCTCAGTTACATTGTCAAATGAGCGCCAAACTCAAAAGCCACACGTACCGTATTGCCAGAAATAAACGAAGAATCCTCACTAGCCAAAAACACACAACACGTCGCCACTTCAACAGGTTGACCAGGTCTACCCATAGGTGTACTATCGAACTCAGAAACATTCTCTTTGCTGAACGTCGAAGGCACTAGTGGTGTCCAGATCGGACCAGGCGCAATACCTGTATGATAGATTCAGTGTTGTACAATTTGGCGATTCTCGAGATCAAAACGTACAATTCACCCTAATCTGACGCTCCCCCACAATCTGATTACTCAACGCCCTAGTGAACGATACAATCGCTCCCTTCGTCGACGTATAGTCCAACAAATCAGGTCTACCCACAAATGCATTGATCGAGCTCATATTGATGATAGAACTACCTTTCTTCATATGCGGAAGCGCAGCCTTGACAGCATAGAAGAATGAATTGATATTGAGGGTAAAGGTCTGTTCCCATTGTTCCGAACTGAGGGTGTTGATATCTGTGTTTTCGAGCTGCTGAGCACAGTTGTTGACGAGGATATCGAGTCGGCCGAATGTCTTGATGCATTCGTTTATAGCGTGAATACATTGTGATTCGCTTCGCAGATCGGCTTGAACGAGGTGGACTTTGCGTTGGTTGGTTGTTTTCTTGGAGCTAGAGTACAAGGAATTGAGTATGAATAACCTCACTTGAAGTATGGGGCTGCAGAGCGAACATGTAATCGCGAGTGTTCTCCGCATCTTTCTGCTCCTTGGAAAGGTACACGATCGTGCTGTCGGCTCCTTCGAGCGCGAAGAGGATTGCAGTCGCTCGACCTATGAGTCCTTGGTAGTTGGCAATAGAATTGCT
Source organism: Omphalotus guepiniiformis (assembly GCA_028554645.1). NCBI lineage: Eukaryota > Fungi > Basidiomycota > Agaricomycetes > Agaricales > Omphalotaceae > Omphalotus > Omphalotus guepiniiformis. Next base: position 2,515,390 of record JAQOOI010000021.1, read on the forward strand.
CAGCTGGTTTCTAAAAACATACCGATGCCCTACACGCAGTCACGGCGTTAGTACGTTTACGATTGCTCTCAAAGTCACTCGACTTACACTGTCACCACCAGAGATCCACGCAACCTTTCCCTCAAGCTTCCCACTTCCTTTGTCTTAGCAACACCATGAGAATGCCTCTGACTAGACGATACATGTAGAGCGACTCACACGGTTTCCCATTCGCATAGATATCATCAATAGGCTTCAACTCGAGGTTATGCTGTTCACCGGGACGATCTTGAGGTTTGTTCTGCCTGTCAACGTCTTGCTTTGGTTTATCATCGGGAGAAGTAAGATGTCGCGTGAAGATTTCAACCGGGTATTGTTCGGTTTCGGAAGACATGTTCGTAGGTCGTAGGTCGCCGTTGGTTTCTGTGTCTTGTTTTATACGAGAAAGGGAGATGGCGATGATTCAAGAATGCACGTCATAACAACCTCATTGGAGAGCCGGATCAGGTCTACAACTTTCGTTTTTGTAGGAAGTTTGATGGGTAAGAGCGAGCATAGTAAAGTGACCGTGCAGCGACATACAGCAGTGAATCAGAAGAAGGAATTGAAATGAAGGACCACTTACGCAAAGGGATTCTTGGTAAATAGCCAGGCCGCACCAAGGCCGCACTGAGATCACGTCCGATGTAAGTAGCAGAGAATCATTCATGTTTTGCCATCCTAGCCTTTAGCTGCGAGCCAACATCTACGAAAGTCTTCAGTACAAGAACTCATTTCACTGTACATTATTCACGTTGAGTGAACCTAGGACATCGCGAAAGATGGGAAAGTCGACGCCGATCCCAAGATCCTTCTTGGATCCTTCTGTGAAAATCAGCCCTTTTTTACCAGAGTTTGTGTATACGTGCTAAAAAGCTGAACGTTTGAATAAAGACTGAATCAAGAGTAATCAGCTCCCAATATGACTTTTGAAACGTTCTCATCTTCAATATCGTTTATCAACGATGATAACAAATATAACAGATAGTATAGCCTGAGGTAAGGAGCAAAGTACGAAAAAGACCGTCGTATAGAGGTTTCCCCCGTTCTAAGACCCAACGGGCGATAGTCGTACGGAACGAGGAGAAAAGAAGATATTTCATTGTCCGCACTTATATACATCTACGTTGTTTATGACTGTAGTGCTACTGGCATGACTTTGTTGATTGCTTATCATCGTCGCATGCCTCCAGGGTCCTTCTCGAACTAATAGAAAGTGACGAAGACAGCTGGTTTTAGCGGTCGATTGGCTATGCTACGCTACGATAAATCCCTCGTATCCCCTCTCTGCTTTCTCACCACAAATACGATCATACTTTGGTACACCACCAGTATACAACAATATTTCCACCTTCTTCCCAGGAATATTCGCACCTGTATACCACGACTTTGCTTTCCCTAAAAGTCCTCTATCAGCTTCCTCCAAAACCTGCCTCCGCCATTCCGTTTCGGCATCACGAGCTGCTTCGATACGAGTAAGCCGGTTGTTTATCATGTATCGAATGCAATCTACAATCCAATCTCCTTGCATTTCCTAGTGGGAAGTAATGTTCAGTACCGTCAATATAGAACTCAAAGGAGTTGCGACTTACACCACACGTAGGTCCGTTACATAGACCACTCGGCGCCTGTGGTCCATGAACGAAAAACATATTGGGGAAGTTGGCACATGCCAACCCAAGATTCGTATACACGCCTTCCTTCCACTTATCCGCAATAGAGCTCCCATCAGTACCTCGAATATCAATCTGAGTTATACTCCCCGTAACACTATCGAACCCCGTAGCGAGAACAATCACGTCTAGCTCATGTTCCACCCCGTCAGCCGTCAGAACACCCTTCTGCGTGATTTCCACGATCGGATGTTCGAGAAGATCTACGAGCTCGACGTTGGGTTGGTTGAACACATCGTAGTATGTCACCTCTAGCGCAGGTCGTTTGGCGCCTAGTGGATGAGGCTGGATCGTTGGCGCGAGCTTTTCTTGCAACTTCGGATTCATCAATCGCTCCCTCACTTTCTCTCGCCAGAATGCGTATACTTCGTCGTTTGTCTCTTGGATCCCGAGTAGATCGATGAAATTTGCAGCTAGGAAATGGGGGCCGCCACGGTCCCAGAGATCTTCGAATAGCAGATAACGTTCTTCGGCGGACGTCGTGGAGAGGAGTTTGGAGTATGGATCGTAAGGCAAACCACCTGAGAATCTGATGAGTATTACCGAGCTTTATCGTTTATGTGGAAAGACTCACTGAGTGTTTGCTTCCGACGAGTAAATATCGCTGGATATCGAGTCTTCAGCTTCTTTTGAGTTGGTTCATTCAACGTTTCTTGCCTCATGGGCATGCACAGATTCGGCGTGCGTTGAAATACTGTGAGGTGTGACACCTTTTTCGCGACCGTCTGGATCACTTGTACGCCGCTCGCGCCTGTACCAATGACACCGACGCGCTTCCCTTGCATATCCACTCCACCCTGAGGCCACTGTGCTGTATGATGATAAATTCCTCGAAAATTCTCGAGACCTCGGAAATTCGGTATATAAGGCTTCGCAGCGTATCCCACACAAAGAACCAAAAATCGAGGATGAACAACGATGTCATTATCAGTTTCGACTACCCATCGATTGGTGGATGTAGAGAATTGCGCCCCAGTGACTCGAGTATTGAATCTGATGTCCTCGTTTAAATCAAGCTTCGAAGCAACATAGTGGAAGTATCTGAGAAGTTCGTCTCGCGAGGGGAACCGTTCAGACCAATTCCATTCCTCCCATATCTCCTGAAGAGATAACTCGTACACGGGAACGAAAGAATCGACGCGAGCTCCTGGGTAACAGTTCCAATACCAGACGCCTCCTAGGTCAGCGCCGGCTTCGAATATCTTCACGGAGTATCCGAGTTTTCGGAATTTATGGAGCTGGTATAGACCCGACATTCCTGCTCCGACGATGAGGACGTCGAGTCCGGAGTCGATGTTGGGCGGTGGAGATGAAGACATTGCAGGCGATGGAAGTGGAGGTTTCCGTGGCGGCTCCATGAGCTTTTTTATGGAACGATGGACATCGGTCCGGTAAGAGTTTTGGTACCATTTTTGCTTTGGTGCTAGTTATCGGAGAACATTGTGGCTCGAGCTTCGCTCCGAAGGACAAGTATACAACTAGGTCTAAAATTGAGGTGCTACACGTAAAAAAGATGGGCCATTTACATACCTTGTCCTATTCCTAATCCAGGTTTGCGCTGGTACTATTGAGGCCGAGGTAGTGGAATCTTCAAGTTGATATTGTGGCATGGCATCCGACAGGTATCCCGATACGAAATTTGAGGAGTAGTCCCGATAGCGAAGTGAACCGACAAGGCTGCATGCAAGCTGCCAGGAGCTGAAGTGGATGGAACCCTTTAATCGCGAGCAGATTGCGCTGAGCACCAGAACTTGCAATTGGAAGATTCCGAGCCCCGTAAATTCAAGTTGTCCGATTCCAAAAATATTTCCGTTCTCGGAGGAGCGGGAGGTGAGTACTTTGAGGTTCCTTAGGTTACTTGAATCTCGAAGGAAGGGCGTAGTTCGGTATATGTACAGCAGGATACGGTCTGGCAGTGACGAGGGAAGTCCGAAGCATTGCACGTGTCGCTTCAAGTTCGCGACTTTTCACAAATATTATCATGTTACTGCAATTGCACCAGTCTTTCTCTAGATTCAAAACTACACAATCCATGAACTATATCTCCCTTCACTGATGTCGATGAGCGCTTGAGCTCCGATTGTGGGCCATCGTCCTCGTCACCTATGGCCATCTGCTTGCTCACCTATGAGCTATCAAACAACGGCGAGTCCAGCGGATGCAATTTCATTCACGACGTGCACACAGTCTGTTTCGGGCCAGTTGTCAGAGCTGAAGCGCTTCATCATCCAAAGGGAATTGAGTTTTTCCTTGCGTATAGTACCCATATCATCCCTCTCCTCCATGTTTTGGCGTTTCTCATCGGACGCAGTGTTATACGCCTGGTGCACCTATCGATCTCATCCTGTGTGGCAGGCAGTTTCTCCTCATATCGAATTGTGAGCACGGTCTCGAGATCGCACACCAAACCACGGAGCGCAGTCGCAGGCAGATCAGCGGACGTTCTCATGAACTTTGATGAGATTTGAAGCTTCTTCATCTTTCCACCTTCAACTCCTCCAGGAATCGAGCCGATTTCGTCGAACGACTCATTTGAATGTCTTTGTGCGTATTCTAGATTTATACTGCTCTCTATGACACTGAAAACGATTTTTCAAACGATTTTTCAACTTCACAGGCTGTCATTCTGTACGATGTCTCCCAACTGCGACAATTCTGCCATCCCTTCACCAACTACTCGGTTCCTCAGTCGATACATGGCTCAGAATAATCGCTGGACTACATACCAAGGAGTCAAACAGTCATGTATATCCTCCGACGAGCTGTGAGCTTGAAACCGAAGCCGGAATCCAGTGAGTTCTTACAATACACTGATTCGCTTGCGTACCCTACAAATTCTCTCAGAAACATCTATGTACCGCACCCCCGGAGTCAGATTTCTCAGGTCCCAATTCTTCCTTATCCCCTCGAGATCATTGAATTGATAACCGCACAATGCGACGACAGGAGAAAAAAGGACTAGCAATGAGCATCCTCATAGGTTTATAGGACATCGAGAGACTTGATAACGTGTTCAAAGCATTCCGAAGCACTCGCGACGTGTCTGTTGATGAACAAGCTTGGAAGCCATGCTTGAAATCGGAGTACGGGCCTGCGGAGGTGTTCAAACAACCAGTCTCTGTATAACTAGCACGTCTTCTGGCGGACGTAATGGGTTCAAGGCATGCCTGACAAAGATACACGCTCTAGAGGATGATTAGACCTGTGACAGGTCTAGATGACGATGAGCGTTACTTAGAGAGTTCTGTATCTATAAGTTGAGAAAGGAACTTAGGAAGGAAATACTATAAGCAATGATTTGTCGTACTCGGAGTCAGCTGCGTTCGCTTGAACTCAATCTGAACTCGAACTCTTTCCTTGTTCCATCACGATGGACACTGAAAAGCAACAACTCCCCAAAGACCCTCCACTTCTGCGTAGGAAGCCTCAATGGAGATGGACAATTGTAAATTTTGCCTGTTTCCTCCTTGGTCTCAACGGTTTGCGTCTTGCATATCTCGCTAGGCATTCGTCAGAGGGAAACATTGGGAGTGCCCTGGCCAAAGTATCTTTGACGACGAAGGAGAAAGAGAATCTTTTTTTGTGAGTCGTACTTATCACCTCTCATCTGATCAACACCTTAACTTGTTCAATAAGATCCATTCCAAACGGCGAAAGCGCCTCTTCCGCAGCCAAACAATATTCGACGCACCCCCATCTCGCCGGTTCACTAGAAGACTACCACGACGCCTTAACAATCTTAGACTTATTCCAAACAGAACTTGGTATCACACCCCCAACCTCTGACCCAGTTTTTCCCGCCGGAACACCAAAATCTCGGGCATCAACTATCGCTCTGACTTCACGTCTCGGTCCTCGTAAACCCACAGCATGGGTTGATGTGTATTACCCCGAGATGGATAGGCCCCTTGATAGGTCCCTTGATATCCTCGACGAAGATGGGAATTCGGTTTGGAGTGCGGATTTGGTGGAAGATGGGGATCCATTGGATGAAGATGCTCACAAGTATAGAGATTATATACCGGCGTGGCATGGGTTTAGTGGACACGGTGAAGCTGAGGGGCAGGTGAGAACGCGACCTATCTCACCTGTGCTTGGACTGATAGCGTCTGATCATAGCTCGTCTACGCAAACTACGGCACGTACGATGACTACGAGGATATCCTCTCATCTGGACAAAACCTTACCGGAAAGGTTGTTATCGTACGATATGGTGAAATATACCGTGGTCTCAAGGTATGCCTTTTGCACCCCCTCTCCTCGCCCCCACTCAATTTACATCTCTGACATCGCCTTTTCGTTCAGATCCAACGTGCAGAAGAACTCGGCGCAGTCGGGATCCTCATCTACTCTGACCCCCGAGACGATGGCTACGTTACCGTGTCAAACGGTTTTACTCCCTACCCCCAAGGTCCCGCACGAAATCCCACCTCGGTACAACGCGGGAGCGCAATGTATCTATCTCTTTATCCCGGAGACCCAACTACACCAGGATATCCCGCTTACGAGCATGCCAAACGTGAGGAAGCGACTAATTATCCTCGAATCCCGAGTCTACCTATTTCGTGGAGTAACGCTGAGAGGCTTTTGGAGGAAATTGGGAAAATACATGTTGAACATGGTGGTGAGGTATCGGTAGGTGAGAAGAGAAGGCTTAGCGGTCAAGCTAGCGAGAAGAAGATTAGGATTGTTAATCACGGTTTGGGCGATGGTTCTGTCCCCTCTGATGATTTTGCTAATGACTTGTGTGTGTCTTGACAGTCAACTCGAAGATAACACCTATTTGGAACACTATGGCTGCTATACCCGGACACGTTCGCGACGAAGTAGTTATTGTGGGATGTCATCGAGATGGTTTGTCAAGCTATGCATCCCGTTCCGCCCCCAACTGCTTATGTTTTTTTCTTTCTTTTTGAAGCTTGGGTCCTCGGTGCTGCCGATCCCGTCAGTGGGACTGTGTCTCTACATGAAATTGTCCGTGGATTCGGTGAACTACTCCGTCAAGGCTGGCAACCCCTACGTACTATCATCATCGCAAGTTGGGATGCAGAAGAGGTACGCTAAACATCGAGTCCTATCTCCTGTTCTATTCCTTCATGTTTCTCATAACAATCTCTCATCTCATCTAGCAAGGTCTAATCGGAAGCACCGAATACGGGGAAGACTTCTCCGAATGGATCTCAGAGCACGTCGTCGCATACCTAAACGTCGACGTCTCATCTGCCGGCTCAAAATGGGACGTTAGAGGCTCGCCCTCACTTGCGCATATAATCAAGCAAACCGCACTGGATGTACCTCATCCAATTGACCCAAGCCGGACGTTATGGGATGCGAGGGATGATGAGGGTCCTTTCCAAGATCTCTTCCGAGGACCGGTTGGGAATAGCAGTGCTGTAGTTGACGAAGAGTATTTGAGAGCGTATGAGAACAAGAAGAAAGAGAGTGAGGAGCTTGAAACGGGTGTTTGGCCTCTCGGGAGTGGCAGTGATTATACGGTGTTTTTGCAGAGGCTCGGGGTTAGTAGCTTCCCTCTCTCATGAAAGGATGTTTTGACTAACGGTCTATGTCTTTCCTCGCTATGAAGGTTGCTAGCACGGATCAAGGATTCGGCGGAACGCCTTATGATGCACCATATCATTATCATTCAATTTATGATAGCTTTAGGTGGCAGGAGGTATATGCTGATCCCGGATTTGTGCGGCATGTGCGTTCTTTTCTTCACCTTTTAACATGGCTGCGAGTGTGTCGCTGACGGACTTGGAATTAGGTCGCTGTTGCGAAACACCTCGGATTGCTGGCTCTTCGTGTTACGGACTCAATCATCATACCCCTCAACACTACACAGTATTCGTTCGAGCTCGATAGCTATCTGGATAAGTGAGCAACATCTTCACATAATGTCGTTGAAATAATCTCATTCCATCTATCACAGAGTTGAAAGCCTCATACCTGACCTTGTCAAGTCAGAGCCAGGCTCATTCACCGTCGACTTCACATCCCTCCGGAAATCAATAGCCAACCTTCAAGAAGCAAGTATTTTGCTTGACATTGAAAAAGCCGAAGCAGAGGAACGGTTCAAGGATCTCCTGAGCAAGATGCCTTCTTTCCCCGGCCCCAGTCATGCGAATTTGCATTGTAAAAGTACGAGCGCGTTTACTCGACGTGTAAGCAATTGGATAAAGGGCGTATTCGGTGTTTATCCTCACCACCACCAACACCACCACCATCCATATAGCTCCTTCCATGCATGGGAAGACTATCTTTCTGCTGATTGGGACCATATGGATCTCAAATCCGCCGCTGTGTGGCTCGAACATCGTCTTGGCACTCGAGTAGATACCTCATCTACCTCTACGACAGGTTACCTACCTGGAATCCCGCCGATTCTCGAATTTATCAAAGCAGCGAAACGAGTCTCGAAAGCGAACAAGAAGCTTGTGCATTACGAGAGAGGGTTTATTTCTGAGGATGGGATCAAGGGCAGGGACTGGTACAAGCATTTGGGTGTCGCTCCTGGGAAGTGGCTTGGTGAGTTTGTTTTGGGATTGCGTTGGATAACAGAGCCGTCGCTGACGTGTTCTTGATATTTAGGATATGGTGCGACGACTCTACCTGCACTCACGGAAGCTATCACGATAGAGAAGAGTGCTGATGCTGCAGAATATGAGACTTTGAGGCTCATTGAATTGTTGAACAAGTTAGCTGATGATTTGAGGCCTTGAGTAATTTATGCTATAGGCTAAAGGGAGGAGAATGTATTTGTGGGTACTTGGGGTTTATATGGATGATAGGTTACTGAATGTTCTCTACAGAGAGTGTATGCAAATAACAATATCTATGTGCACTTGCGGATTTGCGTTGTAATGATTGGTCTTCAGCAGTCAACGACGAAGTACGCGCCAGCTAATTATATGTAGGGCCTGTCTTGGCTTGTCTCATCCTCTACCCCCCACCTTTCGTTTTTCGTTATTTTCTGGACGATGACACAATCTAGGTCTGGTTATCGGCGTGTTCTAGTGGTGCGAGAGAGCACCGAAGCATATGTCCACGAGTCTGGAGGCATCATGATCATAGTCACTGATTCAGCGTATCGATTTGCTGAAGGGTTCTCCACACGCTCTCAAGCATGATTACAGAAGAGATGATGAATCTATGGTTAGTCTCACGGTTGCTACGATGTGCCTTGCTTACAACTGGCTGACTGCCAAATAAGTTTGTCTCTTCTTCGTGGTCAAGGGTTTGTGGAGTTCCAGGTCATGTTCCCCAGCTTCTGCGGTGTGGATCGCGGAGATAAGTACGGTAAAAGGTGAACATTTTTGCCGGTGAAGAAATAATAAGTTGACCATTGAAGGTTTCTCACAGGTTTTATGCATCCGTTATAGAAGGAACCATTCGAGTCGCAAGTTGGTTCAGAGTGTCCAGACTAATTCTTTCGGTAAGCTACTTTAACCCTTAGATCACTCTCCCGCTCACAAACACTGTTAGAATCTCATCTCTCATTCTCTCGAGGAGATCCTCTCTCTATATCTAGTGCCTTTGCCATGTCCAACGATCGAGATGTGGGATTATCACCAGACATGGAACTCGATGTTCTTGTAGTCGGAAGCGGCTTCGGCGGTGTCCATCAGCTATACAACTATCGCAAACTCGGATACTCTGTCAAGATATTCGAAGCCGCCAACGACTTGGGTGGTGTCTGGTACTGGAATTGTTACCCCGGCGCTCGGGTTGACTCTGAAATCCCGGTCTACGAGTTCTCGATGGAGGAGCTATGGAAGGACTGGAACTGGTCTGAAAGATTTCCAGGATATGAAGAGTTGAGGAAATACTTTGCGTATGTGGATCGAAAACTTGATTTGAAGAAAGATATATGCTTTGGTAAACGAGTTGTATCCGCGAGATTTGATACCCATGTGGATCGATGGACGGTCGTAGCTCATGATGGAACAACTGTACACGCACGCTTTTTCGTGCTCTGTATTGGGTTCGCGGCTAAACCCTATATCCCTTCCTTTTCTGGATTCGACACATTCGAGGGTATCTGCCATCACACTGCGTTGTGGCCTCAGGAAGGGGTTGAATTCACTGGGAAAAAGGTCGGCGTAATCGGTACTGGGGCTAGTGGGGTCCAAGTAATTCAAGAGATTGCGCCAGTGGTGGAATATCTGACAGTATTCCAGCGCACGCCGAATTATGCTATCGCTATGCAGCAGCGAACGTTGGATGAGGCATCACAGATGAAGAGGAAGGCAATGTACCCCATGGTGTATCGTAGGAGAAGGCAGACTTTCGGTACGCAGACCGCACCGATCTTTGTTGACTGTTAGGTTTAAAGTATATTTCATAGGTGGCAGCATTTTCGATCGCTACCCAAAGAGCCTCTTCGCTACTACGCCTGAAGAGCGCTTACTATACTGGGAGGAAACTTGGGCTAAAGGGGGCTTCTGCTATATTGCTTCCAACTACCAGGACATTCTCACCAATCAGGACGCAAACGACGAGGTTTACGCCTTTTGGCGGCGGAAGGTCAGGGAAAGATTGAATGACCCGGGGATGCAAGAGAAGCTAGCTCCGGCTATCCCACCTCATCCGTTTGGTGCGAAACGACCATGCTTGGAACAACACTACTACGAGGTTTACAATCAATCAAACGTCAAATTGATCGACCTCAAGGAAATTGCTATCACAAAGTTCACGCCAACAGGCATTCTCACACACGACGGGACTGAGCATGAATTGGACATTATCGTACTAGCGACAGGATTCGACTCTGTTACAGGTGGTATCACCCAGATTGACATTCACGGAAAAGACGGCACTACGATTCATGACAAATGGGCACAAGGCGTCTACACGAACCTGGGAATGACAACTGCAAATTTTCCAAATATGTTCTTCATGTATGGGCCACAAGGTCCCACAGCATTCTGCAATGGTCCAACGTGCATCGTATGTCGTCAGCGCTGCGCCTCTCCCAGCTCCTGTTCTCTGTTGAATTTCTACCTGTAGGAAATCCAGGGAGAATGGATTGTCAATTGCATAAAGCACACTATCAGCAAAAACCTCACTCGTATTGAGGCCACGCGCGAAGCTGAAGAGGAATGGAGGAAGCTGGTGCTTCAAGCTGATTCCCTTTCCCTCATGAACAAGGCGAAGTCGTGGTATAATGGCGCTAACATTCCCGGAAAAGTTGTTGAGCCTCTCAACTTCCTGGGCAGCGTGAAAAACTATGACTACATATGCATGGAAAAGGCGAGGGAGGGGTATGAGGGGTTCACACTGTCGAGGAAGGAGTAAAAGAACGGAATATGTTGTTCGCACGTGCTATATTCTCTAATAAAGTCTCAATACTCACGGCCGACTAGCTCAGTTGGTTAGAGCGTCGTGCTAATAACGCGAAGGTCTTGGGTTCGATCCCCACGTTGGCCACTATATTTCAGTGTAGATGATTAAATTTTTGGCCCCAAAAAAAGACACCTAACATATATTACTTACTCGTGAAGACAAATTTTTAAGTAGCTCACTGACATTGACAGGAAGATGGACTATATTATACAATAGTACTGATGCGAGGACATTACCGAACAACACAATCTTTTACAGAAATGGAATGCAGAAAATGATACTTTTTGTAGTTCTCGAACGCAAAATCTACTTTGAAAGGTCCCTTGCGAAATGGAAAAAGTCCACACTGGATCCATGCACACCATATTTATAAATCTGTCGCAGAAAAACTCACTCAGACCACTCCTCTATCCAATAAAGAAGTTGAAAACACTCACAAAATGCGACGCAACCCAACTCGAGAATAAAGCTCTTTGATACGGCTCCGGAAGCCTCTCCAAAAGGGTCTCCAATCCAATCTGATCAACCAACGTCTTGGGCACCGCACGTCTGATCACTCCATGTCGACTGGGCACATCCTCAAACAGGTCAGAGCTCTCCAGCTCTGCCTGCAGATTGTTCAGCGTGGACGACAGTTCGTCCGAAATGACAGTACGCGGCTTGGCTCCCTGCAAACGCGTGTGTTCCCGCCATATACACTGAAACTCTGCCGCGGCGTTCTCAGTGATTTTCTCTTGGATATCTTTGACATAGTTTTGGTAGAAGTCCGAAGGTTTCCCGTCTTTGAATACCATAAGGTCGATGTATTCTTGAGTGGAGAGAGCAAGACCAGCAAGGACTTCCAGGGAAGAACTCGTCACACCACCTAACAGACGTGAGTCTGCTCAGTACGAGTAATTCAACGGAGACAGCTGCAACGCGTACCCTTGTTAGCACTTGAATCCTTGAACAGCACTACTTTACGCTTCTCCAGGAATAGCCGAGCTTGCTGGGTGAGGAACAGATTTGCACCCTCAACGATGTACTTGAAATGTGGCTTCCCTTCAGAATCAAACAGGGCTGCCACATTTGAGATGTTAAGTGCTTCAGGCCTTGAGAACAGAATCAGCCAATTCAGTCAGTCCGATATCAGAATACACAGTCGACAAAGAGAAACTCACCGTCCACCGCAAGGTACGAATATATCAGACTTGAACCTGAAATGCGCTGCATTACGGAAATCAGTCCCATCAATGATAACTTCGCCAGCTTGAAGAGGGAGAGTAACATTAATCCACAGCAGCGAGAACTGGAAAGAAAACAGGAAACGAACAAGGCAGCTTCACATCATGTTCCTCGACCTTGACCAAATACCCGTCCTTGCTAAGCTTAGACTTGTCGAAGTTGCATACAGGCACACGGAGTTTCGCAAGACGAATCAGTTCTTCACGGTCCAAACCAGCCGGGTCAGCCAAAACTCCGCTGCCATCAATAATCGCCACGGTCTTGTCAGCGCTCAAAAGGATCTCATCTTGAGAATGGGAAACGTGTAAGGGATGACGGGAAAAGAATCCAGTAATTGCGCTAGTACTCACTTGAACCAAGATCACCATCTGTTACATAACAAATAGTCAATAAGTCAATGGACAGATATTTACTTCAGGATCAAAACAACTGACCTGGTCCGCCAGTCTGCACCTTCGTGATATCCTTCTCCCTCAGGCCAAGCTGCTTATAGATACCCAGCACGTACTGCCTTATAGACAGTGAGGTCATGCCATACGTGTCATGAGGGATACCTCCGAGCGTCTCGGCACTCTTCCCAGTCGTGAAAGACTTCCACCACGTCTCGGCACCGCGATCTCGTGCATGCACTATGAGTGTCCAAAACCAATTAAAACATGACAAAACTGGAAAGTGCTAGACTTACACGCAGCCCAGTCCATCATGTCAGCAGTACCCTCTGCGCAGAGCAAATACATTTCGTCAATAACCCAATTCCTAATCCGAGAAAGCACAACATCGCACCATCAGGACCAAAGAACAACAACTCAGGCTTCCCATACAAATCAACGAGTTTCTCCTTGATGCCTGGGCTTTGTCCAGGGATGAGGAGATCTATGACAGCCTGAGGGTATATCAGCACACCCAACTGCAACTTCATGAAACACCAAGTCCTACATCGACATATTTTTCGAAGCAGACTCTAGGTGCAGCGCCAATTGACGGCAATATTGTACCTTTCGCACCACCTTCAGGGATATCCTTGTTCTTCAGGGACTGCGTCGAAGCCAAGTTGTAATTCTCGTCGAACCTATGAAACTTGAGACGTCAACAGCAATTCTACCAGCGCAAATAGCAAGCACTACTGACAGCATTCTCTGATTGATAGAATATGTCTCCTTATTTCTAGAGCTAACAATCCTGATACCACCGCGAGCGACATCCCTGAAGCGAATATGGAATCCTCGGAACTCGTTACCTGCAAGTGCAATTGAAGAAAGAGTATGAGAAATCTTGACAGCACACTCACCAATGACAATGAACATGCCAAACGGCTTCTTCGGGTATTCGACCTCGGGCAAGAAGCCTGGTGCGAGGCGGAACGATAGTGCCACTTTTGTAGGTTGGTAAAAGTTAGTCTTCAGTACGTGCCTAACATAAGGTAATGGAAAGAGTTAAGCAGTAACTGAGAAGCTTAGGACGAAAACGCACTTGTTGAAGATTAAGAAGCTCTCCAGAACTTGCAGCTCATGCTTATTAGGAACCGAACGTCTAATCTTGTCATACAATTCTTCATCTGTGAGAGGTTGTATTGTCTGGAGACGCTGGTAAGAGAGCGTAGGCCTAGTAACAAGAAATTAGAAGGACAATTGAAGGCCTGAGGAAGACTCGTACATCAACTCAGACGCATTATCCGATGTAGGATAGTGAATCATTGCAAAGTTGACATAGAGGAGGCGAATTAACAGTAGGTTTTTGTTAGGTACAGCGCCCAACTCAGTAGATTTGACTTACTAGATCAGGGTATCCCTGAATGACCTTCTCAATACTTTCTCTGGTGAAAGTCTCCTCCCTGAATCGCCTCTTGATGTCATTCAACACTTCGGCGTGCGCAGAGTCGTTCTCATCCAACACGTTCTTGAGCTGGAGATAGGCCGGTCCTAGACGGTTACAGAAGTGTTGTGCAAATATCCAACCGCAGTCTGAGGCCAACATTTAGACATGACAAGAAAACACGATAACATGAAGGTTGAACTTACAGGCGTAGGTAGCTTCTTGGACGGCATGAGTCCCAGGGGCTTTGGGTAGGAAGAAGGGATTATCGGGAAGACAGTAGAGTAGCGATGCCTCCTTCATGACTTGGAATATCGAATGTTCAATAGGAGGTGCATTAGCGCCAGGAACAGGATTAAGGTAGAGCGAGATAATCGTTACGCCGTTGGAAAATTGTTCTGCAGGCGGGCACAAAAGACATCAGTTAAATGGTAGCACTGATGAAGAGAAATGATGACATACCGACATATTTACGAGTCGAGTATAGGGAATAGAAGTGGTAGAGATTCGAGAGAGCGCTAGGGAAAGGAAGATTAGCACGGGCCCATCAATAGATCTAGATGATGGAAGGAGGCAAACCTAAAGAATTTAGAGGTGCCCCCCATCTTATATCCGATAACGAGCCTTCTCTCCCTCGACCCCTCGACCTCAAACACCTCGATCACAGGTCCATCTCTTTTCTCAACATTCCACATAACCTACGCGCTCAAACATTTCATTCCCACTCTAAGAATCAAATCAAACACAACCCTTACCTGCTGGTAAATCTCCAGCGTATTCTCGCTCGCCTTCTCAAGGAAAGACTTGTCCGACACGCTCTTGATTTGTGTCCTCCCAAATTCATCTCGAGTTTCCGGCGTGGAAGGGAACACACATTTGTTCACGAAGTAGCACCGAAGCTGTTGAGACGCGGTAGCCGAGATGGCTCCAGCAGAGCGAAATGTCTCGAGCCTATACGCGTTACTGGGCGTAGAATTGTTGAGGAATAGCGTGTCTATCCTGAATAAGAAATAAGAACGTTGTTAGAAGACAGACACGCAAGGCGAATATGAAGCCAAATGAGGAAACAGCTCGCTGTCCTCCAATTAGAACGCGCATATAAGCGGCGAGGAACGTGCAGAAAAGAGAACTCAGTACGTCAGAGTTCGAACGATGTACTCACCTAGTTTCACATGTCGCTCCTGGACCCTCAGTGATACTCAAACCAGGAGGACTGGTATGGATGAACGTCGCCCCATTGCCATGCTCATCAATCCTTTCGAGATCAATGACCAATTGACTAGGGTCATGCTTCGTGTAAGCCAAGATCTTCGCCCCAAAGAGAGCGATTATATGATCGCAAATAACGTCGCGAGATTCATTCTGGAAGTATGTATCGTCGATCCCCAAGTTGGAGTAGAACCAGTTCACTTCGTTGACTACGAGTTCTTGAGGGATGAAACCCTTTAGATGATATCAATTACATGAGCTGATCATAGGAGAAAGAATGACGGGACACCTTTGCTGCAACTTCCGCCTGTACAAGAGCTCGCTGCTCTTCCTTGCCCTTGAATACCGGCGTCGTATATCCAGGGAGGTTCTTAACCCGCTGAAGCAGAGGATCGCTGCCAGTCCGTGCCGGGGTACCCGGTACAGAAAGATGTGCATCGGACGGGTGTCCTGAGCGTGTCGGCGCGTCCATCAAACTAGGAGACATGCTGCTTGACGCTAAGAACGACGTGCTCGTTTTTAACAAACTGAAGAATAAAAGATGCTGTAAAGATGGAAGTAGAGGAGATAGAGCAGTGGTCGATCGATGTTTATATACAGAAATCCCATTTCGGTTATGTCAATATGTATAACCCAAATTCTACCCGCATTTTCTTTCGGGCACATGGACATGCAAATAATTGCAGTGTCTCCAGCTCAGCCACATACCGTTATTCGCAGGAAAATGTATAGCTTTTTGCGGGCTTTTTGGCCATTTCGCTATTTGACATAGGACGGAACTTGCTGCAACCGGAAAAAGCTGGCGACGGCCCTTGCAACGCTGGCGGGAAATTACCTGAGTATTATGTAAGCTATTACTGCGTTGGGATTCTCTTTGGACCTCCTGACTGCAGACATGCTCCTAAATTACCTCGAATCTTCTCCTCACCACTGACAGTGGCAATTTCGCGACAAGTTTCAGGTTCAAGGAACATGTAACATGTTATTTACACGGAACTTCACTCTCCCTTTCGCAGTTTTCACGGAGCTTGAAGTTGTTCGGACGGGCATTTGACATCGACATCATCACAAGCAAGCACCTTCTCGCCCTCAGAATCAATATTACCTAGCCTGAGCACCATAACGGAACTCATAATAAACTCATTTCAGCTCAGATGAGCCCACTCGTTCGTTCCATGACGCATTTCCTTCCTTCTTTTTCGTCAGAATCAATCAGAATGACCTTTGGGGTACACATCGTATATGGGGTGACAATACTGTAACAATACTTAGGACAGTCTGAATCGTCTCGGCATCGTGCGTTACCCTTTTTTTTGCCCATTGTTCGGAGTAGCGCTTACTTTCACCCCTTGTTACAGTACGTATGTACCGTTCAAGAAGGATCGGCACTACAGCGAGCCTCGCGCCTGCTAGCACACCTGACCTGGCCAGTGACTATCCAGCAACGGCATGTAACATGTCTCCGGAATTACCATGGCCAAGGAAACCCCATGAAATCGGAGTTGGGATTAAGAGTATGCGCTCGAGGATGGATCGAGGACGATAATTTACATAGCAAGAGCGCTGACGACGTTCTATTCTGTATTCACTGACGATTGACGACATCTTATTCTTAGCACTCATAAATATATCAAGTCTCGTATGGATACACGGAACTTGGAACCGATGATGATCCAAGTGAATCAACCCTCCACGCCACCTCGAGATTCGTAGCTATCCAATAACCGTACGAGAAACAGGTCGTACGACATGCACTAACCCCTTCACCTTCAACGCGTGCCAGTGAATGATATTAGAAAGACCGGAGACCTTACATACCACACAAATGTTAGAGCAATTACTATTCAATTCACTAGTCGGGCATCCCTAATACCGAATTTATTGATTTGCGGGACTCAATTCACGGTCATAAGACGCGGGGGAGGCGTAACTGGGGAATGGCATATGATCTATTCAATGTATTGTGTCAGGGATGAAGACGATCCCAGCATCGAATGACCCAGTTTGAAGCAGGTTTGAAGCACAAACCATTCATCCAAGATCCGGACCTGCCACAGTACAGGTACTACTTCAAGCTCCGTGCCAGCTAAGAAAGCAGAGAATTCACAGTAGACATATTTGCTTTATTTCCGACAACATAACATTATACATCTACGCCAAGCGTGCAAGAAAAAAGAAGAAAACAATTCAACATTCATTACAAAACACAACACAACCGTCTATCATTCATTCTTTCATTCCCCAGATCTTTTGAGTACACCCCCACACCACTCCCTCAGTACGATCTCGAACCCTCATTCGCGATCAACCCTGCCTGAACATACTCCTCAAAGAGCGCTTTATAATCCCTATGCCATCTACTCAACGCCGGCCTACCCTCAACAATATCCCCAGCACTCCACATAATCCTCAACTCATCCAATTCCCTTCTCGTCTCGTTGTCCGGAACTAGCACGTAAAAGTCTCCCGCGCGTACCTTGTCGAGCATGTACAGTACCGTCTCTTCCGCGGTCCAAGCACCGGCAGGCTTCGCATTGGTGTCCGCACCGGTAAGTCCAGTATGAGTCCATCCGGGACTACAATCAAACAGAACATGTCAGCATACACACGCAATACAAATCCCTTCCCGAATCAAAGAATACTCGGAAGCGAACGTTTAGAAAATTCAACACACGCACATAAACAAGTGAGCGGTAACATTAGGGTCTGGCCTTTCTCTGAGTTCATAGGCCAAAGTTTCCGTGAGAGATTTCACAGCAGCCTTTGAGGCATTGTATGCTGCATTTCCACTGTAGTACGATTATTGCACGGCAGAAGATCGCCCACGTAGATTTGCAGCCCCAGCATTTATCAACCGGGGTGTGATGAATACCGCGGCATAAGCACCCCATTCGTCATTTGGGGGCGTAAAGATTATGCCGAGGAACAGCCATCGTTGCCGCGGAAGGTCAAGAACAGGGGCACAAATAGACGTTCGGCAGGCCACCACAAGAAAGGAGAGTTTGGCAAGTAGGATAAGTCACAAAATTGGAAAAAGGAGAAAACATAGCAGAAAATGACGTCAGATATGTGCGTTTTTGCCAGAGGAAATGCAATACTGACGGTGGATTGGTGATACCTTGTTTCGAGCCCGTGTTGATGATCATCGCCTGGTTCTCCTGATGTATCATCGGCTGCAGTTTACATCCAGGACATTTCATCAACACGTTTTCACAAGGACTAAGATCTGACGTACAGGTACAAACGTTTGTTGGACATTTACAATCCTAAACCAAAAAAAAAAATGAGCAAAACGTTCTGATTATACTGGAAACAAGATGGACGAAAAGAGAACGTACCCGAAGAGATTAACGTCAAACACCTTCTTCCAGTTCTCGATGCCATCCCAAGAGGCACCTTTGTAACCAACCCCAGCATTGTTCATAAGAACCGCAACCTGTTCGGAGGTGAGTATCGTACATAGTGGTGTAGGGGCTGCTGTAGATGGCGGGAATATGGGAAGGAAGAGGGGGGGGGACGTTACATGACACCAAAAATACATGCTCAACAGAAAAACAGAAACATATATCAAGAACCGATCACGAAGGAAACAGCAGATGATATGATTCGAAAGATTGAGATGATGATGAGGACGATGAATATCGTTTGGGTGGTACGCCCGCGGGTGTGGACCAGAACATATGCTTCATGATCCTCACCTCGCCCCAGAGTTCATATACTCTGTCTTTAAAGTGAACGACCTGGTCCAGCTTCGACACATCAGTCGGAACGACCAGCACATTGGAATCGCCAATAATCGCGGCGACTTCCGTCCCAACAGCCTTTAGCTTGACTTCCTCGACGTCGGCGATGGCAATCTTTAGCCCGAGTCTATTCATATACCGATCAGATTCAAAAATAAATAGATCGCGATTAGGATCACACATACTTGGCCAACTCGAGCGCTGCTGCTCGTCCGATTCCACTTGCTGCGCCAGTGATGACAGCGACTCTGCCCTGATGAATGACTGGGTGTACATCGTCACCGAGGCCAGCACTGTCTGGCTTGTACGATGAAGCAGTAGACGTGAACGCTGGCCTTAGCGGCGACCCGTTACGACTTGTGTGGTTCGAGAGCGCTGGTGGACGGTCGAGCATTGTGACGGCAAGAATTTAACAAGAGAAAAACAGAGACCTAGTCGAAAGCAAGTAGACGATATAAATATAAGAGTAAGACTGGTGCGGTAGAGAGGGAGAATGTATTTTTGATGCCTTCATAAATTTTGTCGACTTTATATATGGACACCTGTTGCGGGGGAAAGGGGGTCACTTATCTGCCTTGAGGCATAAAAAATAACTAATTAAATAACTATTTAAATAAATGCATAATGTATGCGCTATGCCAAAATCTCCTCGAGATTCGACAAGGTGTATGTACATACATTGAAGTGTAGTATAGATCGACGGGCGGTTGTTCTAATCTTTTCTGCCGTGAATATAAATTCCCTGAGAATAGACGTCTTCCAGAGGCACTTAGTGCTTCTGACGAGCCGTATTGCTGGGTATACATACAATAGTACGATATAGTCTCTCCTCTCCTTACAAAGGAAAAGCGTTTCTTAGAAATCACGTACCTTATAGCTAAACGCAGAGGAGATATGAGCACATATGTGTTGGCCACGACTTTCGCTTAGCTTAGATCCAAGACACCCCCCAGTCGATAGCGAGGCGCTGAGAGATCGTGACTTTAGAATCGTCGACATGCGGCGGCGGCAGGGCGCCGTTGAAGCGGTACGTCGAAGAAGAACACTGTGTGTCCGCATCGCGGATATAAGAACAGTTCGCAATAGACTCCATTGGCATCATTGGAATAATCTGTCCCAGTTTGTTCAATTAATTGTTTGCTAACCAAATGGCTCCATGATACTGTAGGCCTGCAGAAACCGTGACGTTAAGTATCCACCGACGAGAAGGCTGCCCAGTTCAAGATCCAAGAAACACCGGCTTCCGTGCGACCTGGTCCTACAGAAGCCTGCCTCATGCATACTGAAAACGTTTCTCTTCGCGGAATGCGAGTCAAGTTCATGCATTCAAGAAAACAGGTAAGTCGACTTACCTGAAATGAAATTCGAAGGACGCGTCATTTCCTTTGTGCATCACGTTCGTTAATCTCCAGTCCAACAAAGGCTAGATACATGCCATCATTATCGATGGTGATTGTGGAGTATCCCGCGACCACGTAGGAGTAGGTGTGTACAAATATCCGAACCAGGCTTTGAGGGCACGAGTAGATGCCAGGGGTTTTTGCGTCGAGATTATTTGTGTTGTTCAAGTTGCCCCAGACTATGTAGAGCCAGTATGTCGGCCAGACAACGGCATTTGTATGCAAGTGGGCAAGCTAGTAACGTCCTGAATGACCCCGCTGGCTTGAGAGGAGCTAAGTGTATAATTTATTTTGACAATTCAGAGCATGAGAGGAAGAGGACCAGGTGAGGGTGAGTCCAAAGAAACAGGCTTACATAATATATCGACTTCTTGGTCCTCCCTGTCAGTCTGTGTCTGCGATGAAAGACTGAAAGACTTCAGAAGTTTGGATTCAACTATACGCCCTAGCGATTGAACAGGCTGCGAAGAACACTTTCTCCCGGATTGACAACTTGATTCTACAAACTAGCCCTCATATTGAACAATCCATTCACCTCACTGGGTGTACCTACGCAGCTTTTCACTTGTCGACGTCAACATCTCTTTCACGGCCATACACGCCGAGAGACGAGGCAATGTCATCGGTACTTCAACTATGTAGAGCCGTTCGTCCCATCGGCAACGATTCTAATGTCGAGTCAGTCAGTCTGATGGTCGGAAGAGACTTCGAACCACTTCCGAATCAAGAGTGGGAGAATTTACTATGTGGAAAGTGAGTATGACTCGGAGAAGGGATGGTCTGGTCTTACACTGGCTTTGAGATTTCTGTCAAGCTTTCAAACCGTGACCCCCGGAGCCATAGCACTGCACTCTTTGGCATTACTTTCAACGGTTAGTACTCATATTATATGCTTTCTACAAACACTGAAGCTGAAACACAGCCTAGAACAAGCATAGAACATAATCTTGAAGAAGTTTCAATGTACCACGGCACCAACCAGATCCGTCGGCCCCGGAGGATTCTTCAAGGTCTTTTGACTCGTTCTGTACTCATCGCAAGTCAACCATTCTTTCCGTGCTTCACGTATGCATACTTTGCAATTCACTACCATGGTCCCTTTCGCTTAAGGGATACGGAACGATGTCCATGGACGTGGGCAGTCGTAGGCATATATATACTCGACAAAGACGATTGAAAGTGCATAACACAACAACCTAGAACCCTCCAACTCACCGTACACCTTACAATGACCTCCTCTGAACCCATCGTCTTATACGACATAGCTTCTCGTACACCCTTGACTCCTTACGCTCCGAATCCCTGGAAAGCGCGGTACGACATCCCAATCATAACAATTGCTCACACAAAAACTAATCACTGATGTCCATTTTTAACTATGCAGATATGCCTTGAACATGAAAGGCATACACTACCGGACCGAATGGGTCGAACTCACCCAAGTCCCAACAGTACGCAAAAACCTCGGCGCCGCATCAGTTCGTTGCCACTGGGACGGAAGTCCTTTCTATACCCTTCCCGTCATCACAGATCCCTCCACCAACAAAGTCATCGGAGACACATTTCTAATCGCACAACACATCGACCAAAAAAACCCGTCCGACTCCTCCGAGTCCCCAAACGGCGGCGTATCGTTGTCGTTGTTCCCACCTCTAACCAAAGGCCTCCTCGCGGCGTTCAACGCCCAAGTAGACACATCCTTCAACCCATTCGTCATCCTTTTCTGTCACGGAATTCCATTCAATCCAGAAACAGCTGAAGAGTCCAAAGCTGAATTCATATGGAGAGCTCGGGCAAAGACCTGGGATGATCTCACTCTTCGAGGTGAGGAGAGAGTGAAGAAACTCGTGGAGTTCGAAGCGGCTCTTGGGGAATTCTCCAAGTTCTTCTTGTATAGATCGGAGGGACCATTTCTGGAAGGGAAAACCCCAACGTATGCTGATTGCATCATAGGGGGATGGTTAGCTTTTATGAATGTGACGTTAAAGGAATGGGACCAGGTTCAAACTTGGCACGATGGCCTGTTGGGAAAGCTTCATCGGGCACTGGGAAAATACGCTGAGATTAAGTAGGTGTTTAGGAGTAGCGAATTCTTTGTGGCATTTTAGTCTTTCACTACACAATTGCATCCATCATCGAAACGCACCTCGAACTACAGTACATGAAATCAACTGGTCTCGAACCCAACAAGATAGTTCAATGAGTTATTCAAACTTCATGATCATACCCATGACCTCCCACCTCCCAATAGCTTAAATTCCGCTTATCTGCATGAGCACAACACGGACAGATCCAGACTGACAACTCAAAACCCATAAAATTAATTGCTTCAGCATAGGTACTCATAATACAAGAACAAGAAGTAAAAAGGAAAGAAAAGGAAAAGAAAAGAAAAAGGGAAAGAAAGAAAAGAATAATCGAGGTGGGTGGGTAAGGCGTACGTATCAAGAGCTCGAGGGGGTAAGAGCTTAAGAACCTCATTTTACGTAGGGAATAGGAAAATGTGTGTGTGAGTGTGGATCCCGAAGGACACAGAGACAAAACCCCCCTGAGTGTAGAGTAGGTCCACTGTAGAAGAAGACACGATGGGGCGGAATAGCGTTTGGTAAATATGTTTCGTGGATGTACTGACAACCGTGAGGGGCCCATCCACGTAGTATAAAGGCGGACCAAAACAAGAAATAAAAGAGGAAGAGGAGCGCCGAGGTCAAAGCGATAGATAGAATAGAACAAGAAAAAGGTATCCGAGGTCACCTATACACCTCCATGCATGTCGCGTCGCAGTCACTCGTTTTTGGTTTCAAGCAGACTTGACCGTCGCACTAGGAGGTAAACTCGGCGGACCACCTTCAATTCCCATCTTCTTCCTCACAAGCTCAAACGTCTTCAACATCTTCCTCCTAGCTCCAAGTGCAGCAACGCCTTTCCCCTCAAGCGCAGCTTCATCAAGCATAACCATATCCTGCCACTTCATACCTTCGAAATTAGGAGTGTACTTGTGTAACCTCAAACTCCTCAACCAAGCTGGTATATCACTCAACAACGCCGGATCAACATCCTCTTCTCCCTTGGGCGTAGACGCACTTCCCGCGCTCTTCAAGCCACTGGATGACCTCGCACTAGGCGGACCTCTTCTTCCACTTCCAAGACCGGCACTCATAGGCCCAGCACCCTGCATACCCAACCACCCAGGTTGTCCAAATCCATTCGCAGCCATCTGCGCCGCAAGTAGCTGTGCCTCAGGCGAAATTCCCATCGCACTAAGCATGTTCATGTTGAAACCCATGGGCGACATGCCAGCCAGGTTAGGCATGCCCATAGCCCCAAGACCAGGACTACCCATTCCCATCCCAAACCCACCAACACCCATCTGCATACCCAGTCCATTCAAGCCAGCCATGCTATTAGCTAGTCCACCATCATCATTACCTCCGAATCTGTTCGACGACGTATTCGAGAGCGCCGGGCTCCGAGCCGCAGCCCCAGACCAGCCTGCCCCGGGTGCACCAGCACCAAAGTTTGCGTTCCTCATCCTGCCTCCGTTGTTGTTTTGTCCACTTCCTCCGACAAGATTACCATTGTCATCGTAAATACCGCCGTTCTGACCATTGTTGTCCCCACCATTAGCTGCCTTACGACGATGGATGGTTGGGTCTCCCATACGGGGAACACCCGGCGCAGCATTTTTGGTCGCACTCCACTCGTTGAGCTTGTTAGCAGCAGCATCAAGACCGTGAGGATTCAACCTCGTGTCCTTCTGGAACATGGGAATAAGAGGCGTGTTCACCATACTCGCCCAGCTGTCGCTACTCGGAGGTACAGTGGCATCCCCGCCACTGGTAGCGTTGTTAGCGCCTGGTCTAGGAGACGCTAGTGAGCCAGAGAACTCGGTGCTCTTCGGGCGAGAACTGTTGACAACAATCTCCTGGGATCCAGAGTTTTGTTCAGCCACCTGACCAAGCTGAGAGCTTGCCGGCCCCCAAGTGGTACGACCATCAGCACCGGCGGAGGCAAGGACGGGGGCAGAGATTCTGTGTGCAGCCTTGAACTTTGCACGTTGTTGTGCTAGGGTGGCAGCTGCGTCAGACGGTGGGTTGGCCGCGGAGTCAGGGGACAGGAAATTGGTGGAGCTGTCTAGAACAAGCGACTGGCGATTGCCTGGGCCTCCTCCACCCCCGCTAAAGTTGCGGGTAGTTGGTGAGGCAGGAAGACCAGATTTCAAGCCAGGAGACTTGAGAGTCGCAAGCTTGGCTTCCATCTGGTTTTGCATCGACCCTACAAGAGATATTTGTAAGTTTCCATTCATGACTGACATAGCACTCTCACCACCCATTGCGGGACTGAGCAAGGCAGTCATAGGGTCGGACCTCGCCATCTGTTGGAGGACAGTGATGAAGAAACGAATTTGAACTTGAGTTGAATGTTGAAGAAGACTGTAAAGAGCGGCTGTGCGCTCTGCTTCAGAGAGAACCTTGAACCCTGCCACCGAGAAAAGATAATCAGCAAGAGGAAGAGCAACACAAAACCAAGACACACATTGCTCGATGGCCGACAGTTCTTCCTTAAAATTAACGTCCAAAGATGCGGCAGCCATTTCCTCTAGGGTAGCTTCATAATTTTGAAGGTTTTCGAACCATTGATCGAGGGCCTCCGCTGAAAAGAAAACCCATTTTAAACAAAGAGCAATTAACAAGGAGCTGGGCCAGCGCACCTTCTGGAGTCTGCTGGAACATCCCCGAGCTCCCTAAAAGCTCGCTGGTTGGGCGTGCGCTGGAACCTCCTCCAGGACGAGGAGAAGGCGGAGCAGCGAGGCCACCACCGCGAGTGGCTGGGCCTAAGGACTGACGATTCTTGCTATGATCATGAGGACCCGGCGAAGGACTGGGACTCGAAGGTGGTCGAAGACTCATGGCGATATATCAAGAAAAATAAAAAGGTTGTTGAAGTTTGGGGGGTGGGGGGTAAGATAGGACTAGTAAAAAATGTTCAACCAGCGATTTCGGCGAAACTTTGTACTCGTCAGAGTCGTGATATTTATTTGTCCCTGACTTCGAGCCTGTGGACTAGCTAGAAACAAAACTGCCTTGACAAGAACACTGCAGAATTTGTGGTTCTAGACGAGACCAGCGGAACCTGCCGGTCTAGCGAAGTACGCAAAAGAGGTTACCGCAGAGAATGGCGAGCAGAACGAGCAAAAAGTCGTTACAAAAGTCTTTCAAGGTGAAGGACCTGGTAAGAAAAGGAGAAATCTGAGCTGGCGGTTGTTATGAGGAGGCTTGCGAATCCGGCGGTCAATCGCCACACGGTCCAGGCCATCTCCGGAAATTACTAAACTCGTCACTATCTCTTTGTCTGACCTGACATTTCCACAGCCATTGTGCCATACAAAGGTATTGTTTGAACTGCCAATACATCTCAACAAAGTTATTTTCAGAAGGTGGGGCCTGGGGGCTCTGCTTGGTGAGTTTTTTTACAACTTTTCGAACGACGGATCATGAACAGCGGAGAATAAGAGCGACATTCAAAATGCTTTGCTTTACAGAGGAAAGGGAACGCTGTGACTGTAAGCCTGTGGCGGTAGCAAATTGTTTGCCATCGTTCATCATTTGAAACCAGGAATATTTCGAGTGCTCGTCCCCCGATGAATACGGTCCAACAACCGGTGCTTTGAATAGCACACACCTGTAGTAGACACCGGGGGACGTTTCGACAGCAAATCCTGTTCACATTCATCATTGCCTGGCATTGATCTTTGGAGAAACATGTTTCTGTCAGCTAGATGACACTGATGCTACAGCGTTGACGGTGATATATCATTCACGATGAACTCCGGTCAACCTGAGGAGACGGCCAATTTGCTGCGCAGACCGTTGATTATTGCGCATCCGGATCCCACATTTTGAAACCGATAATCATATTGGGCCAAGTAATCCAAATCTTCACTTGAAGTGCGTGTGCTTGATATTGTCAGTGACGGCGCTGTTAATGGGCGCTGTTCACAGATCATGTGGCCTTGGGCCAAGGCTTTAATGAGTCAACGCCAGCGTCTAATCATGACGTCAATTCATTAGCAATCCTCCTTCCCCACACTTTATAACTTTTCTTTTTCGTCCACCAACAAATTGAACAATGTCCTTTGAAGTCCCTTTCAAAATCTCCATTCCGGACTCTCAACTCGATCTATTACGCCAAAAGCTAAACTTGGCGACATTTCCAGACGAGCTCGATGGCGCAGGATGGAATTACGGTGTCCCACTAGCAGACTTGAAACGACTTGTTACGCGATGGAAAGAAGGATACGACTGGAGAGCTGAGGAAGCTAAAATCAACGAAGAGCTTCCGCAATTCACTAAAGATATCGACGTGGAGGGATTCGGAACGTTGAATATCCACTATGTGCACAAGAAGAGCGATGTCGAGGCTGCTATACCGTTACTGTTCGTTCATGGATGTAAGTTCAATTTGTAACACTTATATCTCAACAACGCGGTGCGTGATGCTAATACGCTCCGATAGGGCCTGGCAGCTTCATTGAAGTTCGCAAGATACTACCTCTATTGACACAATCTTCGCCCAAACACCCTAGTTTTCACGTAGTTGCGTTGGGGCTCCCCGGATATGGGTTCTCAGAAGCTCCTCATAAGCCTGGATTTGGAGCCGACCAGTACGCTGAGGTAGGCTTTACTTCATACGCAGGTTCCTTTCTCACCAGACATTCAGGTTGGCAACAAACTCATGCTTGCCTTGGGATACGATGAATATGGTACGAAGCTTCTCTACTCTAACGATCACAACGTCTTTATGCTGTTCATTCCTTTCGTTCAGTCACGCAAGGAGGAGACTGGGGTGTCTTGGTCAATCTCTCGCGCGTATTCAGGAAAGGTGCATACACTGACGACCCGGATATAGGTCACTCGCACAATAGCGAAGCAGTACGGCCATACTCATAGTAAAGCATGGCACTTAAATGGACCTCAGTCAGTCGCTTCCATCATCTAGAATTACTCCAACACTAATCTCATACTCTCCAGAGGCGCACCTCCACAGTTCACGTACCAACCTCTTCGATTCCTACAACACTTGATAACACCGTACTCCGCCGCTGAGAAAGCAGGCTTGGAACGATCTAGTTGGTTCGCCTCTCTAGGAGAAGGTTATTTCCACGAACAGACTACGCAGCCGCAGACTCTGGGATATTCGCTTGCAGATTCCCCCGTAGGCCTTCTTGCGTGGATTTACGAGAAACTCGTTAACTGGACTGACTCGTACCCTTGGACTGACGATGAAGGTATATTGACTCTCATAATACTATAGGTGTATACTGACTTGTATGCATATCTAAAGTCCTGACGTGGGTTTCGATTTATTATTTCTCGCGTGCGGGGCCTGCTGCCTCTATCCGAATCTACTACGAAGCTGTACAAGGCAAACAAATCTACCTTCCCCCCTATGCGAAACCGACAATTCCGTTCGGTGTTTCCCAGTTCCCTAAGGATTTAAATGTTCATCCCCGAAGGTTAGTATCACTCATTCATTCGTTCGTCCCACATAACGTCAACGTTTTACCTTCCATTTCATGCACATAGTTGGCTTCACGCCTCAGGTAACCTCGTATTCGACGCCTTTCATACGCGCGGGGGACATTTTGCTGCGTACGAAAGGCCTGAAGTGCTCGTTGGAGATGTTAGGAAGATGTTTGGGAAGAAGGGACCGGCGTTTGGTGTTGTGCCAGGTAAGAGTGGGTATGATTCGAGGGTGGGTCGGGTTCGTTCGAAGTTGTAGTGTTGTAGCCAACGGGTAGGAGTGTGTACTTTTAGATGTGTTTTGGTCGTTCTGAATCGACTCAATCTTTGTATCAGTGAAGATCCTCATCCTTTGATACAAATTCATGGTTGAATGTCTTGGTTGGATTTTACTTTTTGGCCGTCTGGCTACCGTCTGGTCACTGTCTTCAGTCGGCACTCGGGTTTCATCTGACTCGATGTGGAAAATCAGGCTCGTAGGAAGTCGTAGGGTCGTCGTACAAATATTGGCTTCGCTATGGCAACTTGACTCTTACGACAAATTTTTTTTGAATTTCCTTGCAAATACATACCTACGGAATATCGGCAAATCTGTATTCGAGGGAAGGGCAGGATCCGAGTGACGACTCTACCCTGCAAGGTCGGTGAGCTCAAGGGACCACATTTGGTGCATTTCCTTCCCAGAAGAAAGTTCGTCAAAGTCCATAGTATTCAACATTCAATTCTATACTTACTAGCGGATCCGTTAGTTACTTACCAAGTTACTTACACAACGGGTGCAATGTAATTTGCCAGGCCAGAACCGTTGATCAGCTGAGAGTTCTGGACTCCAGCCCATCAAAACCTTCTCACGCCATCGCCTACGGTGTGTTCCGATCGTGCTTAGTAATCCTCCTTTTCTCTCCCGCTTACTTTCAACAACCCCCGCCCCGTATTTTTATCTCTTTTTCGAACAAACCAACAGACTCATTGACCATACGCTTTGACTAGCTGGACTATACCTCCCCCAGCACACACACACAAACTGTAAAGGAAATTAATACAAAGCAAAAGAGCTATGGCTCAGTCGTATTTTCCTGGCCGAGTGACATCACCCGTCAAGGAATTAGCCAACTTCAGTAGTATTTCTGGAGAGAGGCAGTTGAAAGTTGAGGATGTTCAGGGAGCTTATGTTGAACAGAAGGATAGGTGAGTTGTTGTTTTTGGTTTGAAACTATGGATTTTGGGATTGACTGTTTTACTCAACGCGTTCGTGTTGAATAGGCTTGTGAATGCTATAGACGCTACTAGTTCTATTCTTAATGAGATTAGAACTTTCAATAAGGAGGAGTGGGTCGTTAGGTACCCGCAATTGCGTGAGGCGGTAGAGGCTGTTTCACCTCCACCTACCTCTCGCCGCAAGTCCTTACGCCGCTCTCTATCCTTCGCCGACGATCCCTCTTCCGAGACTGAGGTTTTGGTCTCGCGCGGCATGACGCGGTCTACCACCGTTACCTCTCTTGCCGAGCTAAAGGAGGAACAAGAGGACACTCCGAACGAGGAGCAAACAAAGGAGGAGGATGAGAAAGATGACCGGCTTCTTCCTTCCTCTGATTTCCATGTTCTTCGTCTCGATCTTAAACTGGGAGCAAACGGATCTTCTACAGCTGCGTCTCTGGTATCTCAGCTTGAGAAGTCGTCTATCGCCAATCTCCTCGACGAGCGTATTGGAGCTTCTCTTAAACACGTTGAGAAACTTCGTCTCCGTGTGGAGGATACTTCTTCCAAGGTTCTTGTTACTGGTGATCTTAATGCCGGAAAGTCTACCTTTGTGAATGCTCTCCTTCGTCGGGAGGTTATGCCTGTTGATCAACAGCCTTGCACGACTGCCTTTTGCGAGGTTCATGACGCTGCTGAGAACGGTGGTGTCGAGGAGGTTCACATTATCAAGGATGGTGCTACCTATGATATCAATAACGAGGCTACGTTCACTCGAGCCTTGCTCTCGGATCTCGAGGAAATTGTCGCTGACAATGAAGATTCTCAGCGTATGCTCAAGTTGTACCTTGCGGATACTCGTACTCCCGCTGAATCTTTACTCAACAATGGCGTCGTCGACATTTCTCTTATTGATGCTCCTGGTCTTAACCGTGATAGTCTCAAAACGACTGCCCTTTTCGCTCGACAAGACGAGATCGATGTCGTCGTTTTCGTCGTTTCGGCAGAGAACCACTTCACCCTTTCCGCTCGGGAGTTCCTCGGTAACGCTAGCAAGGAAAAGGCTTACTTGTTCATTGTGGTTAACAAGTTTGACCAGATCAAGAATAAGGACAAGTGTCGACGGTTAGTGCTTGAGCAGATCAAGGAGTTGAGTCCTCGCACGTATGAAGATGCTGAGGATCTTGTTCACTTTGTTGATTCTGCTGCTGCACTACAACCGTTCACTGCCAACCCTGCCTTTGATGACCTTGAGTCGTCATTGCGGTCTTTCGTCCTCGTCAAGCGGTCCAAGTCAAAGCTTCACCCCGTATCTACCTACCTCAGCAATTTGCTGGGAGATATCGAGCTTCTCGCTGGTGCTAATGTTCTCTTTGCCAACTCTGAAATGGAGCGGGCTAAGGAGGATTTGTCTCTCATCAAGCCCGTCTTGGAGAAGATGAGGAACAGCAGGGATTTGTTGGAAGAGAGTTTGGAGGCTTTGGAAGAACATGGTGCGAGTAGCGCGACTGATAAGACCAAGTCGGTTTTGGCAGATGCTCTTGATCGTATTGGGCAAGGGAAACTCGGTGTTGACAAGCCTGAAGTTCCTATGCCTTCTTACCCTGGTCTTCTTGGTATCTGGGATTACGCACGGGATGTTCGTAGGGCTTTGGTTGCTAGTGTTGACGCTGCTGTTAAACAGGCAGAGGATGAGGCTAGGGTTATTACTAGCTCTGGTGTGGATAAGATCAAGTCTTTGGCGGAGGAACATCTTCCTGAGGGCGTTGAGAGGAACAAGAGGGTGTTTATGCCTGAGGCGATGTTTAGTGCTGTTAGGAAAGGTGGAAAGGGTGCTATGAAGAGGCGTTCTTCGTCGTATAATGGAGCTGTCGTGGCTGGAGGTGTTCATGGTCTGGGACTTGGTCTTGTTCAGCGACCGGATATGCTTGAGACGACGTTCTTGGACTTGTTCGATGTGCACCACCAGTTCTGGCTTTACTTTGGCGATGGAAAGAGTGAAGGCAAGGAGGAAGACGAGGGTACGGCAACTGCGTTGGGTCTCGTTAGTGTTGGTGTTGGTGCCGTGACGATGGTCGGTGGACAGGCTATTGGTGCCAAGGGTCTTATTGAGGGTATCATTCGCATAACCGACCTCTTTGGGAACGAAACTGCAAGAAAGTGGGCTGCTCCTGTTTTAGGTGCTGTGACGATCGGTTTAACGGCATACCTAATTCTCGAGTTACCAAGTTCGATTCCAAAGACGGTTGGGAGACGTGTTAAAGCGTCTGTTGTGCGAACTGATGGGGAAGAGGTACCGTTTGTTGATGCGCATGCTGGTAGGATTGGTCGTGAGACTAGGAAGGTGTTGAGGTTGGCTTCGTGGGATTTGAGAGGACGGTTTAATGGTGCTATGGAGGAACGCGGTAAGGAAGTGCAAGTTAAGGAGGAGATTGAGAAGAAGGCGAGTAATGCGAAGGTGTGGTTTACTGGGGTTGGAAAGAGGAGTGGAGAAATTCGTGTTGGTGCTGGATTGGGTATCGAGGCTTAAAATGTCTTCCTTGTTCCCCCTTCCTGATTTCTTTTACTGTCCGTGGTTTTTTCATTCCAATCTAAAATTCCGGATACCTCAAACAGGGTTTGTGTATGTTTTCATTTCTCCCTACCCCCACTCTCATCTTCGTTATTCACAAGTTTAATCCGTCTTTGTTTTCAATTTCTGTCCTCTTTTCTTCCGACGATGTTTTTAGTGGATCGTCGCTATCACTCTCCTTGTTCAACTTATCGTTGTCAATTAGATTTTTTTTTCATAACTTTATGTTGTGTTTATGTTCCTCTCTCATGTGGTTCGCCCCTTTCAGTTACTCACGACGCTCCTTGATTTCTTTTGATTTCTCTGATCTGTTTTTTTTGCGCTCAAGCGCTATGACGGCAAATGTAACACTTTGTATGACGTACGAGTATATTATCTACTTACATACAGTACTCAAGTAACGACCGTTTTATGATGACTACATACGAATGAAGAAATATTCATTCCCTCACCAGCTCACCAGCTACTCATTGGTGGACTAGTACTGTGGCGGTGCATCGTGCTCAGAATATCTAAACTCACAACGGAGCGTTTGTTCTACGAATTCAATTCCTCTTGCGTCGAAAACGAATAGCCAGCTCATTGCACAATTTTGCTTTCTCCATATCAGAAAAATCTGCATGGAACCGTGAACGAAACCTAGTTCATTGGAGGAATGGTATGTAGCTGGAATGATAACTTATAAATGTTCTGTTGAATCCTCGTTGGTGCTGATTGATTACTCTGACTCCAACAGTTTGTTCTGACATTGACCTTGCCGTGTTTGTGTTCTCTGGCCTAACGGACGCCTGTTCAGTACTTCAGTTGTCAAGCCAGGCTAATACTTGCTCTCAGGCATTGAATTGCAATGAATTCGTATCACATTTAACAGCAAATGGCAGGGCCAAATCACTACCAACTCACACTAGACGTTCTTCTGGTTCTCTATTCATTCTTTGCAAACTGTACTGCCCGTTTCCTAACGACCATCCTACTGGATTCCAGAATTAGGGTTCACATCTTTCGCGGTCCAGTCGCTTGCTATCTCAAGGTGCACCGGGACAGTTGCAGCCCGACTCCCCCCGCATCTACTTGCGTGTATATCGAGTCTGGAGATGATGCGTGCGTACAACTGCTGGTGGTTCTCAACACATTGAGTGCTATGCTGACCGCACTGCTAAGCGCGCGTCTACTATAGATGTTCAAATTTGACACTAATCTTCCCGCGACAGGTTTAATGATTTTGAACAGCATACATTGTGAACTCAACATATAACAAAGGCCTGAACCTTAAAGTGACCCTGATCATGTTCTCCCTCAGACCTCGACCACCTCGCAGAAATGAGAAGCGAGTCGTATATGCCTATCCAAACGACAAGTCAATATCTACAGAGGTTTCTGAAGAAGTCTCAGATGAGTCCAGCCAGTAAGTAGCTACAGCATTTCATTCATTTGAATCACGATTGATACCCTCTCAGACTTCCTCTGGCAGGCAACCACTGCATCGAATCTGAAGAATCTTCCCTTCGGTTTACTTCCATAAAGGCAACAAGGCCTTCTCCAATTAGCACCCAATCACGGCTCAATCCAGTTTCGAACACATCTTCGAGCAATATTCCTGGGATCCCGCTCACCTCATCACCAACATGTCCCCTTCACCATGCAATGAAGCTTAGTGGAATACTCGAAGAAATGACTTGCAATATAGATGACGTATCGAGCATTTGCATCCCTCGTTCACTTCTTTCGTTCCCCCGCCAGGAAGTGGTCCCATGTACAAACCAACCCTCGGCGTTAAGTGCTATGCTTAGCTCCCCGAGTGCACCTATAATCAACCCGTTTGCAAACTTTAAAGCTTCAGCTCAGGTCCCTCCGGACGCTGACTCAATGGTCGTTCTCGTCTATTTCCCTCATGCTGATTACCCAGCGGGGGAACCATTAGAATTGCACGTGGGGACGGAGGTGAATGTTGCTACCCTCATGGGTCTGGCTTTATGGACATACTGGGAAAGATTTTGGCTTCCTCCGTTACCGTTGACCGACCGCACTGATACGTGGCCTGCTGGTGCGGCTTCAGCTGATATGACTCTTTCTAAATGGCGTCTGCGTCTCGTCAGAGATGAGTTCGTCGATTACGAGAATGAAGGTTCGTAGTGAACAAAGGACCAAATTCCGTGGAAGTGACGTGCTAGAACTTCTCCCTTGGTAGCTCCTGACCCCTCGGATAAAGTCAGATTACTAGGTGCCCTAGATTTCGCTCTTCTAATCAATAATAACGATATAATATCTGAAGGCTAGTAAATGACGATGATTTCTCACTCAATGTTCTACGAATACTGACTTCCCAATTAGACAGAATTTCTCGTCGTAGATCTCAATCTCAATCGAGGCAACGCTTCTCCGTCCCTGGACTTTCAATCCCGAAGAGATACAGTCTTCCGTTTCGACTTGGTGAAAGCTCCACATCCTGGTATACGCCAATTAAGTTGTTCTACGTGAAAGAGATCAACGACGACGAGCAACCCGTTTCTATCGAATGTTCGATGTGAGTACTGGTCTTCATGTTCCCGTGCCTCGCCTCGCCTAGTCTCGCGCGAGCCTTTTCAAACTTCTGACTCTTTGTGAATAGACATGCAAGTATGAATGATGTACTAGATATAGCTTGTACTGCGCGTGGTATAGAGCATTCCGAGCTGTACATATTGATGTGTCACAACGTTCGACGGGTTCTCCATGCTGTACCTCTCGAACGACGCGCGTCGAGCTTGGCAGACAAGACAGAGTTTGTACTAGTAATTAAGAGTTAGGACTAAGGTTTGTAGCTTTATAAAGAAGTATCCGTACATGTATCATTATACATTAGACTTTTATCAATATCTTCTACTGAGTCAAACTGATAATTCAAGTACGTCCTCCCCAAGCCAAATTGCTGCGTAAAACAATAGTTTATACAACTTATCAGATTGTAGTGAAGATTTTCGCATTAAACTTATATGTATCACGGCAAGATTGATACGCTCGTATTTCAGCATGATCATATGCTACAAGTGGATTATGCTACGTACAGATAAATCTGAAATAAATCAAAATACTACTTATGGACGAATATGTTAAAGTATCCATGTCCAAGACCATGAAAAGAGTCCCCTCTATCAATAACTACTCGCCACCGAACCTACTCGACCCCCATCTATTAACCAAACGGCGCCATTCACATAAGCACCAGCCCTACTAGCAAGAAATAGTATAGTCCCGGCCATCTCCTGTACATTCGAACTTTCATGTCAATCACCCGTTCAAATAGTATTAACAAAACCCTTACCTCCTCTGTGCCGCTTCGCTTGAGTGGCACAGTCGTTGACAAAGCAGCAGGATCAAGAGTCGTTTTCGTAGTTTTGATCGTTGTCATTTCTACATTCAAAATCGCAATTATTTCATGTCAAATGTCAATTCAGAGCGCGAATAGAGCATACCAGAAGGCCATACACCAGGTGCAAGAACATTACTTCTGATCCCCCAAGGTGCCAACAAGTTAGCCAGACACTTCCCAAGGTGCGTACAAGCAGCTTTCGAAAGCGTATATGACATTGACAGGATTTTCGCGTCCACTCGGAAAGCTCCTGATGACGACACTGACAGTACTTGCGACGTTCGGAATGGAGGTCGAGGTATGAAATCGTTTACCACGTCTGGTAATTCTGCTTCTTGCTGGCGCACGTTGCCTTTGTGAAGCAAATCCAGAAATGCAACAGTGGTGTAGTACGGAGCAGTAACGTTCGTAGCAAACGTTTCGGAAAAGTCTTCGGGTGATCCTGCGTCCCATAGTGATGCTTGGAATGCTTTGATAGAGGGAAGCGTGGGCTCGCACGACGGGGATGGGGGAGGGGAAGGAGGATTATGTGTAGACAACGAAGAATCATCTGGGGAGGGTAACGGGTGAGGGTAGAGATTTCGAGCAATCCCAGCATTATTGACGAGAAGGTCAATGTATCCGTGTCGAGCTTTCACGGATTCAACCAAAGATAGAAGGGAGTCACGATTCGTGATGTCACCTTGAAGGGGTATTATATTGTTGTACCGCTAAAGAAATCTAGGTGTGAGATCATATCAAGAAGAGAAGACCTCGGAGTCGAGGTCTTGATCCTGACGACACTCACATTGTTTTCCCGAGCCGCTTTTTGAAGTAACTCAAGTCTCCTGCCGATGATATATACAATGGCACCGTTGTTTTCGAGAGCCGTAGCCATCATAAGACCGATGCCTGTTTACAGAAGATTGATATACATCAGGATGCAACCTCGCCGCGCGGATGATAAGGCTTACCACTTCCTCCTCCAGTCACGACAGCCACTAACCCTTCCACATTGAAGATATTGAGGGGATTGAATCGGTTATTCTCGGAAGTATACAGCGAATCAGATGCCAGAACCATGATACAAGGCCACCCTATGTGTAGGGAAGTAAAACCACCGAGTTTGAATGAGTCAAGGCTTGACCGCACCTCAGGTCGATAATCATGGGCTTTTTATATGGAAAAAGCTTGAACCCTTTAAGCCTTCAGGGGGGACGAATCTCGATCTAAATCATGATGGCTTTGACAAATCCAATTGTCGGTTTCGGCCTCGTTGTCGTTGTAACCTCGTCCTCCGATCTCTACATCTCTCCATGACTAAAATAAATTGAGTTAAGAAGCAAATTCGAGGCGGTCAACTACGGAGAAGGAAGAAGAACTCGAAACGCCCTGAAACGCCCTATACATTTTGAAAGCACGCACCTGTTGATTGTTGGGGAAAGATTTCATCGGGAGCCCTGTGCCACATTAAAGAGATTACAGAAGATGCTAAGATGTTTCAGACATTTATCACTTAAACTGAATTGTACCTTACCCGTCTAAGTGGTAGTTACACAACCACGCTAAAATAGTTTGATTCAACTCTGAAGCCGCAGTACTGGGAAGCCTGATGTGGGATTTTAAAGCAATGTAAAAAAGTGGTTGAAGGAGAGTCACTCGGAAACCCAAATGTAGCCGGGTATCACATGATCTTATTCTGCCGGCGGGAACGCATGAGCAATGGCATTGGCCTACGTATCCGGCAAAGACTGCCACCACTTAAGCGCTGCTCTCTGACTTGTTCACGTTCACGGTCTCAATACGGCTATGGTAGGCTAATTCTAGGCTAATGGGATGCGCTATCAGCAGTGTAGATCCATTAGTTCAACTCCCTTCTCATGCAATCTAATTGTTTCTAGAAAGTTTGACGGAGGAATGCTCTCGGAATGCACGCTTTATTGAAACATGAACGCAGAGTTTCACGGAACGTTCTTTCTTCAATACCTCAAAGAAATTGTGAATTCCCTCTGAGCCAAGCATATGAGAGCATATGTAGATGCCCGGTTCCGTGAAAGGGCCGTCGGCAGTGTAATTGCATCATGCAACTGCCAGCACAGAGTCCAGAGACAGAAACAAAAGCTCGGAATAAACCGAAGACTATATGTATGTCGCGAATAGAACGGACCAGTAACGGACCCATCATAATCAGTAGACTCATTGGCATCTTGTCATGACCAACATGCGATACGTCTGTGGTGGACACTAGTGGCTGGCTGTGACTGGTGACTCTAGCTTATCCATGCCTTACGATATGTCATATCTATCGCTCACGAGCGCTTGAGCCATTAAGATCAGATGATTCAGCGACTGCTCCGGTCAAGGAAAAGAACATTACATGGCGCCTTGCGCGTACGGATCATGAACATGCAATATCCGACCTCGGCTTCAAGTTCTGGTGTATCCTCTTCATATCCTTCAGCGGGCGTAATCAGCGGGCGTAATTCATGGCGGGCCGGAGTGATCGCGAAGGAGCTCTCTCTCGCGGTGAATAACCTTGAATAGCTCGCAAGTCTCTAGCGCTCAGCTGCGGACTCTGAGACGTTGCATGCGGTCAGGATTCAAAGGTTACCCTCAGTCCCCGGAATACCCAGTGCACAATCTGAACATCAAAAGTACAGTCACCAGACCCACGTAAAAGCTGTATGTTGTAACAGTGCTGTAACAGTACTGAGTACAGTGTACGCGACAGAGGACTCGGCCTCGACCGGCTAGGCCCTGAGATCTCCTGGGATTCGTACTTCAGGGAAACTAGATATACATGGTTAGTCGTGCGCGTAAATCATATAAATCATACAAGGAATATAATTCTTCCATCGTTCTACCACCGACGGCAAGGACAATTCTGTCATTGAAGGTCGCCCCCACAAGTGACAGATCAGCGATCTTCCAGCCACCATTCATTCCTTCACGGAATGAGCATACGTAGCTTCCAGACGAGATCTAACGTATTCCCCTGCCGTGACTACCTCATATTTCGCAGGCGAGTCAGAGGAAACGCAGCTTGGTATTGGCTTTAACATGTCAGGCTATTAACATTCTTTCCGAGCACTCTCAATGATTACTCACCTCTAGCAGAACGTCATAATTTGTCCCAAAAAACAATGGCATTGAATAACGCTCTTTGCCTGATCTATTGATTGCACGATGAACCGTCGACTTGAACACGTCGTCTGAATGAACGCAATCAGTCACATAAAATCATAGTTAATGCGCTGCGGCGGCGTTTTCGTAAAAATGAAACGGTTACGATAACGACACTTACTCGTCCAGCGCGCGAACTGATCACCGAGATTCAAAACGAGAGTCCCTGGGATTGGAACTGCGTCAATCCATTTTCCCTCATTATTCTGTACCTGCAATGCCCCGACAGAATCTTGCCAGAGAATCGTAAAGCACTAAAGGCAAACGCGCGTCAGTCAGAGAAGAGGTCGAGCTGAGTTGCATTCGGGACTTGCGATTCCCGGTGAACTCTGACTTACTTCGTAACTAAGGACTAGTTTTAGTGCTGCACTAAAGAATTGGAGGAACGAAATGGCCCCACTAACTCGGTATGCGCACCAATGCCAATCATGCTCCCGTCTTCTTCTACTTTTGTAGCATTTTGCGGGGGATAGTGGAGGATTCTCATAATGGCAGCTGGTTTCGATGTCTGGTAGGCACAACGAATCGCATGAGATCGATGATGGATCGCTGAGAACTCAGAAGATGACCTTATCCTCGAAGAAATTCTCTGGAAGATCCAATGCCAGAGCGAATAGCGGAAACAGTGCTCGACCTAGTCGAACGACAGAGTGGCTGAAAGGAAAATACATCAATTGAAGCTCAGAGCATAGAAAAACGTCAAATAATACAAGAAAATAAACGAGGACTACTTACTAGTATGCCAGTACTGGTTCCTTAAAATCTGGTATTTGTGGCCAGACGTTCGTGCCTGACATGGCACCTTCCCCTAGTGACGCAGACGAAGGAAGCTGGCAGTCGCTTCCGGAAGGCTCCTCCCAGCCAATATCGAACCCTTCATGTAGGTCTCCCCGTCCGTTTGGATCGGTATTCTCCCCAAGCAACGCCGTGTATCCTTTAAAGTTCGCACTCTCGTGGATGTCCAGCTGAACGTAAGGAATTCCACGATCCAATTTGAGTTAATGCCAATACTGAGGTGACTTCAGTCAACGCACATCCATCTTGGAAGAGGTTGGTAGCGTAAAGAATCTCTTTCCCGCTTCTACAGCACCATTGATGAGATCTTGTGGTATACCGTGATTATTGACTGTTGTGAGACAGGCCGAATTAAAATATGTACTGGCAGTAACAACATCCCGAGGGAATAACCTACTGTAAAAGAATCCAACTAGTTACTGTCATAAATCAGCTCTAATCGAATCAAAGCATAGCTAGCTGACCATTGACACAAGCGTCACGTATCTCATCAGCTAAAGCGCGCCGTAAAGCAGGATCCGGGCTCGTAGCATTGCTAAAGTCACTGTCGCCGCGAGATAACGATGACGTTCAACGAGGACAAATTAATTGGACATGCTAACATGATGGGTATTTGCTCGAATGTGCTCTCTGTTCGGTGGCTTGATAGTAGCATTCCAGGAGCCACAGGCTGAGGTGATTCAATGTAAAGGTGGTTTCCCATTGAAACCAGTGGACTGATAGAAGGACGGCCCATCAGTAAATCGGGGGAAACGTGGTGAGGCGTTGTGGGAATTTGAGTTTGATGTAGATAAGATATGTCATGATCATGGATTGTTTTACCATATATAGACCGTATCACAATTGCTCGAGATTGTGATGTGTTATAATTGTGCTGTCACGATTATACCGTACTACAAGTGTGAGTAATTCTTATTCCATTATCATGTTTGGCTATAATTTGAGGGATATATTTGACATATCTATATTACTATATATTCCTTCTGTAATTACTGTGTACACTTACCAATTCATATAATTCACCACAAAATATGAACCATTTTTGCTACTAATGTAACCCTTGCATACTAGTAGGCGCAAAGTAGGCGAAGAATTCTTAAAACACCTTTCTCACAGCTCAGAGCTCAGTGCTCAGCACTCAGTACACAGTGTTGCCAGATCGCAGCCTTGGAAATTATGGTACACGAATACGCAGCTCAGGCGGCTCACCTTGTACACTCGGACTTATACAAAAAAAAATAGCGGAGGAATTCATTGTGATGTCGGAGCTGGAAATGATAAGCATGAACCGGGCAACCGGCATTCCGCAGTAACACGGTCAGGTGATCGTCCCGTTACAAAAGGCCATGACTTCGTTGATTTATTTCCATCTCCTGCTTCTTCCTCCAACCATCACTTTCACAACACTCTTACGGACAGCTGGGAAAGTGCGTCTCTTACCTCTCGACTAATATTATTCTTCTTACTCATCGGATTCAGATAGCATGGGATTGTGAACAGCCTGAGCAGGTGTTGATGGAAATAGGTATGTATCATTCAATCTAGCTCTTTCGCACAACTTTGACTAATGGCCATTTCTTTGCTGGATATAATCTTACAAGAACATCCTCATGCACATTCCGAGGCCATGTATCAGGCCTGTTCAAGGTGTTTCGGCACCCGAAATCTTCCATTACAACCATGCACCGTGGTCCCTGGTAAGTTCCGCCTCCCTCCACCAGTATCTTCTCTCTGGCTTCCGCTGATTCTCATACATTATAGCTTCCATCAAGCAGACCGGACCACATTAGTACGGCTTTGGATTTGAGGGATGCGTGAGGTTCGTACCAAATTGAGAATTCGATTGATCAGCAACACGACATTTGCTGGTATGTACATTGTATCCCTTATGGTGATGCTGAATATATACTGATGATTTACATAGGTAACAGTGCCCTCAGAGCCTGCTCAGATGGGAAGCCGGACAGATAGGAACAGTGTTCTGTTGAAAACTTGTTGCCTGTAATTAGAAGTACCGTCAAGGGCAGACTCTCATGTACATATGTATGCTACCTGTGCAATGATATTCATATTTCATCATATATTTCTATGTATGCAAAAACCTGAGTATTATTTATTATTGCATTGAATGAGGCACATTCTTGGCTCAAAGTGAGGATGTCATATAAAGATTTCTTGTTGTGCTGTCTTGACATAGATTTTGTGTGTTGTGTAAACGAGGTATAATAATTGTCGAAAAAAGTCCAAAGGTGTAATGAGTTAAAATTCCTTACAATTTTATGTATAATATTATGGTCAGATTATTCGTGTTACATCAGATTACACGTATTATGCGGACTTATAATGCGTCGCGGCAGGTCCCTGGATTTAGTGATGGGCCAATCTGCCTGCCGCTAATTGCCATTGTCTTATGACTGATTACGTGATCGCCGTGAGCAATGAGGCTCGATCACGTGGTTCCTGAACCATCTCATAATCGTGGCGCCGAGGCTTTGAAATTTTGAAAACGTCTCTGGCGTTTGCCATTTTGCCAGCGATATCTGGGTGCTGAACTTGCTATCGAAGTTCTTTCACCTTCTCTTACCACATTTCTCTCACTTTCTCTCCGCTTCTTTACTCATGGCGACTGTCGGTTCAGTGACGAGGCAGATAGCTGCTCTAGAGCTGTCTAAACAGAAGACGGCCCCTGCGAAACCTACACACACGAAACAACCCAGTCAGACGAACGTGGCGAAACTTCTCACTAAATATGCTGCTCCGAACCCTTCGCAAACGAACCTTATGAAAGCGAAACCCCTAAAGCAAGCGATACCCCCTCCGAAGACGAAATTAACTCCTTCACCACTTGCGCAGGCTACGGGAAATGCACAGGAACTTGATATAGGAAGATATGACGGCGGACTTGAAATTGAAAATGAGAAACGTGGGGAGAGAGTTACCGGTGAAGCTGCTAAGCAGTTGGCATTGGATTCTAGCGCTGCAACGTGAGTCCTACCCGTTAAAGCTCTCATTGGATACACTGAGTCTGACATTGTTACTCCAGACGTTACCCTACTCGCGAGTGGTCATTGCACGATTTTGATATGGGCAGACCACTAGGCAAAGGAAAATTTGGCCGAGTCTATATGGTCCGCACCAAAGCTGAACCCAAATACATCCTCGCTCTCAAGACCCTCTATAAATCTGAGATTGTCGCGGGACGAGTAGAGAAACAAATACGGCGCGAGATCGAGATTCAGCAAAATCTGCGCCATCCTAATGTTCTACGGCTTTACGGATACTTTCACGACGAGAAGCGTATCTTCTTGATGTTGGAATTTGCGGGGAAGGGCGAGCTGTACAGGCAGCTATCGAAGTTTGGGTGTTTCTCAGAGAAGAGAAGCTCCAGGTATATTGATCAGATGGCGGATGCGTTGTTGTACCTTCATGGGAAGCACGTCATTCATCGGGATATCAAGCCAGAGAATTTGCTACTAGGTCTCAATGGGGAGCTCAAGATTGCTGATTTTGGATGGAGCGTGCATGCACCAGGCAATCGGCGGAAGACAATGTGTGGGACATTAGACTATCTTCCCCCGGAGATGGTCGAAGGGAAAGAGCATGGCGAGAAGGTGGATCTTTGGGCACTGGGGGTTTTGACGTATGAATTTTTGATTGGAAACCCGCCGTTCGAAGACCGAAAAAGCGTAAACAGTGAGTCTGACCTGATATGATCTCCAGATATGTCGCTGACGCCCTTGGTTCAGATACATATCGACGAATAATGAGAGTTGATCTGAGGTTCCCTGCGGGTATGTCCGAAGAAGTCAAGGACTTGATTGCACGAGTAAGTGTTGCAGGCAAAGCTTGATCTCCATGATACTAAGATTATTTCCAACAGCTACTACAACATGAGCCTCAAGACCGGCTTCCCTTGCCTGAGGTCCTTCGACACCCTTGGATCGTGAGATATAGACCCAGTGACTGTACCCGGGGCAGTCAGTTATACTCGAGTTGACGGCGTGGAAGACCTTCATTCGTTAGCAGCTACCCGTGGTCACGCGTCGTCGTCGTTGACGCAGCCCCAGGTGTACACTTAGCACTCTTTGAGTGCGATTTCGACTTTCGCGATGATCCAAAAACTTTCTTCTTCACATCTCTGTATATATACGCCCGTGTACAACATCCTTGCATCCGAATATTAAAAAACTTACAGTTCTATGTTTGAGTTACGACAAGCCGTAACATGACCGATGCGGTACGCCTGATCGTATCTACCAATCAGAACGGGGTATTCGTGTAAGTATTTTGATCACGTGACTGTATGGGCGCTTGGAAATCGACTCACGTGGTATGCCTTGATCAGCTTATTTTTCTCGTCGAATTACATCTTTCTACAAACCATAATTCTCTTATCCAAGACGTGGTCTCGCAAGCCTTACGGCTTAAATAGCTATCTCAGGCTTCTAGTTCTTCCCATTACTGCATCTGTGTCCTCAAGTAATAACAAGCGTTACTCTACAAACATGGCCCCAGTCACTAACGGTAAAGTCGAGAAGAGCTCGAAGATGCATTCTTCAGTTGTGCGTATCTATCATCGATGTCAGACAGTACTCGTTAAACTAGCGTATATTCCAGGTCATTATCGGCTCTGGTCCAGCAGGGCACACTGCAGCCATCTATCTCGCTCGCGCTAACTTGAACCCCGTTCTGTTCGAGGGTTTTATGGCCAATGGTTTCGCTGCTGGTGGTCAGCTCACTACTACGACAGATGGTACGTTTTTTCTCACTTCTACTATCGTCACCGTTTCTAAAACATTCAACTCTATCATAGTCGAGAACTTCCCTGGGTTCCCGACAGGAATTTTAGGGCCTGAGCTTATGGACAAATTCCGTGAACAGTCTCTTCGATTTGGCACGCGTATTATCACCGAGACCATATCTAAGATTGACCTCTCTGCACGACCCTTCAGATACTGGAGAGAGATGCAGGAGGACGAGGAGCCCGAGACCGCAGACACTGTGATTGTTGCAACCGGTGCCAGTGCAAAGCGGCTTGGGTTAAAGGGTGAGGAGACGTATTGGCAGAGTGGTATCAGTGCCTGTGCTGTCTGTGATGGTGCAGTACCGATCTTCAGGTATGTTTCAATTCGTAAAGGGTGTATGTAAGTGTAACGTTTGTAATTGTTCTACAGGAACAAGCCCCTGGCTGTTATTGGTGGTGGTGACTCTGCTGCTGAAGAAGCTACTTGTGAGCAATCCGGAAATTACTGATCATCAGGTTCGCTGATTCGTTTTCTAGATCTGACGAAATACGGCTCTCACGTATATGTTCTTGTCCGCCGGAGCGAACTTCGGGCTTCCAAGATCATGGCGAAAAGACTGATGAACAACCCAAAGATTGTCTGTCTATGTCTTTAACTCCCCTAGCTTGAAACTGACCCAAGAAATTGTCCGTTTTCTTGCATTAGACGATCCTATGGAATACTGTTGCAACCGAATGCCAGGGTGACGGGGACCTTCTCAAAAACCTTCGGATTAAGAACATCGAGACTGGCGAAGAAAAGGACCTTGCCGTGAACGGACTTTTCTACGCTATTGGTAGGCGAACCCCGTTCTAATACAGCTGGTGTTCATGAGACCTGATTCTTGTTTGAAATTATACAGGCCACGAGCCCGCAACTGCTATCTTCCGCTCTCAGCTGCAGACTGATCCTGATGGTTATATTGTCACCGTGCCAGGAACGACACAGACTTCCGTCAAGGGTGTCTTCGCAGCTGGCGATGTCCAAGATAAGAGGTATCGACAG
The DNA here is from genome assembly GCA_028554645.1 of Omphalotus guepiniiformis. Lineage (NCBI taxonomy): Eukaryota > Fungi > Basidiomycota > Agaricomycetes > Agaricales > Omphalotaceae > Omphalotus > Omphalotus guepiniiformis. The sequence continues at coordinate 2,560,201 of JAQOOI010000021.1, forward strand.
GCTATCACCAGTGCCGGCAGTGGATGTATGGCTGCCCTGGAGGCTGAGAAATTGATCGCTGAAGAGGAGGAGCTGGGCGAGTGAGCTTGCTATGAAGGGACCATGAAGGACGTGTTTTGCACGATATTATAATCTATAGACTTTGTATGGCATTACTTAGAAGTACGAGAAATAAGAATTTGTATACCAGATGTATGCTATTCTAGGCAAAACAGGCACAGGGACAGAATAACACCAGAATAATAGCGCATCAAACCTTCGAACCTTTACTCCCACCAGGACCCACCTTGTTGGTCTGCTGGTCTTCGCCTCTACACACCAGGATGCCTACACCAAGATGCCTAGAGGAATTATTTCAAGCGCACAACAAGAGGCAGTAATAGCTGTTTTAGGTGAATGGTCCCTGCAAACAACACGGCAACAATCGCCTTGTACTCCAACTTGACCCTCAAACACTTGTTCTGTGGCGGCAAAACAAAACCTGGGGTCAATCCTGTAGCAAAAATCCAATTTACAATAACACCTGAATAATACCGTCGTCAACCAGCCACTAGAGGTCTTTTCATCGTTCAAAAAAACCCTGGACCCTTATGTGGCTTTCAGTTATGAAGACCGCGCTCTGCTCAGTTTCGGCGCCCTCTACTCATGTCACCCGCCCTACAAATTTCAAGAAGAGCTACTGGTACTGGCACCGAGCGATGCCGATGGTATGGCGACGCTGAAGAGGGAAATGAAATCCAACATAACGGAGCAACGGCGGCGACAGGACACGAGGTCGTTGCAACCATCTAATATAATTTCATTTACGACCGACCAACTCATGAAAAATCTATCTTCTTCATCCAGCTTCGATTGTCGACTTCTACTGCGTCGCCCCTTCCGCAGCTCGAAGCTGGTTCTTCCGAATGTGAAATTGTACATTTCTCAACGCTCAAGACGAACAAGCACCAGGTATATACATCATCCCTGGATCACCTCGACACCATGCGAATAGACCCCGAGCCACCGGCAGAAGAGGAGGACGAGGAAAAACTGTCTACGTCTCCGACGTCTGCGGCGTCATCCCAACGAACAGACTTCACTGCGGGTCTTCCTGACGATCCAACGAGGCGTGATGGTTTAGCGAGGTCGAGGACTGCGTTGCAGGAAGCGAGGCTTCGTTTGTATGAAGAGATGATTTTGGGTTCTGTCGCTCCTCAGTTAGCGGTTGGTAAATTGAGCAAGCCTGATGCCTATGGCTGGAGATGGCTTCAGTGTACGAATTCTCTACAGGTGCGTAATCTTTCCCTACTTTCTCCCCAAGTTTAATATTGAGTCGTCGTTAGGTTCTTCTACCACCAGATGCGGCCAATCGCTACGACATCTTCTTAAAAATAGAGAAAACTCTCGCTCTGCAAGGAGCGTCTTCTGACCCACAATATAGAAAGCTACACACTGCCCGACAGGAATTGATCACCCTATGCATGACATCCAAACCAGATCATCCTGTTCGAGGTATCACACCTTCTTTTAAACGATATGCACTTCAACCAGGATTCAGGTGCGAGAGCATTGACGCTTTTGTTGGACGAGATGACTCGTCTCTTGAGGCGTTAAGCATTGGAGCGGCTGATACGAGGCTTGTTCCTCGCTCCGATCTTGGTTCTCTTGGGAAACCAGATGATCGAGGACGCCGGTGGCTACGTTTGACAGATGAGATACAAGTATGTTTTGTGTATACCATGCGATCGCTATTTATAAGCTGACCACTTGTTCCAGGTCCTATTACCTGCAGACGTAGCCTACCAATATCAAATCTTCCTCGACAGCGTCGTCAGCACTGAAATCAGGCTGTCTGGTATCATCCAAGACCACGAGCTCGCCTTGGCTAATTTTGTTGGAGAGTCCCTCGGGGCTGCCACATACATTGGGAGATTTGACGAAGACGGATTGTTCGTCCTAGATAGAGACTCGGCCTCACCGGTCATATCTGCCCTAGACCCTACGGTGAAGGCGAGAGATAATCAACTTGCCGAGGAAGCTCTGGAGTATGCGAGGGACGCACCGTCGAACCCTTCGATCTCGGAAGACGATTCCCCAAGATCATCTACTCGAGTCCGCGTAAGCTATGATGCACAGAGATTATCTGTGCTCAGCGAGAAAGACGAAGACGAAGACGAAGACGAGGAAGATGAGGACGAGGAAGATTCAGAAGTCGATGATGTTTGTTCTCACTCATCAACCGAGAATTCTCGTAATTCACTTCATATGCAGAAATGCTCATCGCAGGAGCTTGGGAACGGAAGAAAATGGGGAAAGAGGCGTCTAAAGGCCAAAGCCTATTTTGTAAAGTTGACATGTCAAGTATTCAAGGTCGTTTTTTGCTGGCCAGGATTCCAAATGTAAAAGTAGATACCAGTGTCCGATAGATTGCGTACCATAGTGTAGTGATAATAGTACTGTACAATAGAATACACACATCTAATGAATAGTAATGATCATGTTCTGTGTTCCTTCCAGCTCTCATCATTAGCGTCTTGTATCAAAAATCGATACCACAAAATGGCAATCGGCACTGTGCTGAGGTGCCAAAGACTGTGGGCATCGATAACTCTTCCGACGGGAGGGAAGTCAAGCAGTTCGAGAGACATGGCTGCGGACATGAGAACGACAAGCAAAGCAGCTTTATAAGTGAAAGAAGGCCGATATCGCTTCGACCTGTTAGAAAATCTGCGGAGTACAGATATTGGAGCAGGCAGGGAGTACAAGATCCAGAGAAGATTGTGCGCAAGCCCGATGACCAAGTTGAAGATGATATTATAGGAATAATCGAATCTTGGCTGCGAGGTGAGATAAAATATATGTCCGAAATACGTGAGGAAGCACGCAGCAGACCATAAACGGAGAGGAACATTATTCTCTGGCGAGCAAGTCTCTCCCGAAAGAGTAAGCTTGCTCCGAGCTCCAGGGGACGAGTAGAGGTGAAAAAGACGGATGACAGTGAAATAGAACGCTGTCATGATAGTCAACGCAGCCGAGAAATAATCCAATCTTTCGGTAAACGGTGTATCTGAATTTTCGTTAGCCTGATGAATGTTTTCCTTGGACTTGTTGAACCAGATATACCTCGTGTATGAAAAATAGATGACCATACCCATGTGTTCATGCTAACGATCGACCACAGTAGATAGTATGGCTTCATAGGATGAGAATTCGAGATCTCCCTCAGGATTTTGCACATTCCCCGTCCATGAGCCCAAAGATTCAGAAGTGAAAATGCCACAGATGCAGGTTCTTGCATGCCAGAAAAGCGCCAGAATGGCCATTTCCCGTAATACTGAAGGACCGGAAAGCCATAAGCGATATTCCTCGTTGTAATCTCGTGAGTGCAGATGTATATGCAATTATCTGTGCATGTCCATCTCGTGAGGTGTAGTTCCAGCGGCAAAATAGGTGTTTGAGGCCCCTCGCATTCTGCGGTGTTACATCGCTGAACACAATGCTGAAACTCGTTGGAACGGTCACCAGCCGACGCGAGAGCAGATGAGGCGGTTGCACCAAGAAATAGAAGGAAATACTGGAAGTATCGCATGTTGGCTCCTGACGAGGTTGAAGGTTGTTATCGAGGAATATCAGAGCATTAAGAGCTCGAGCGTAGACAATGCGGGCTGATGGTGGTAGTGATTCAAGGTTGAAACATGGCAATGTTGCTAGACTTAAACTCGCCGGCTGCAACGGACCGATCTTCCGATATGATCGAACGGCCGGATTGTGCCATGCCGGCACGAGTGGCCAGCGCGGCGGGAGTTCAACTTTCTAAGCTCAGCCGGCGCGTCGCTTCGTGTACAATGAAGTTCGAATTGAACTTGTATTCTCTCATGCAGCACCCTCTTTAGACTTTCTCTGTCCCATATTGTTTCTCACTTGTATTTGCTCCATTGGATACCTTCCTGTCTTGGAATTCAGATCTAGGACCCCCTTTGCTGTATCATATTTTCATCTCCAAGATGTCTAGAACAGCGTTAGAATCACCAACGTTCTCCTCGTCTCCTTATTTTCTCGATAGAGGATCTCATGGAACTGCACAACCTATCACAGAATTCATAAATGCAAGAATTTTCTCAATCTCTTAGGACCTTCCAAACTAATTTGGTTTTCTGAGCAGCCGCATTCTCGTCCAATCGTCTCTTACTATTTCCCCAAAGGCGTCGGAGCCCACCACTATGGGGTGAAATCTCTAATGTTTTAGAACGATGATCAACTACTTATTGATTTGTAGGAACGTCACCCTATGAAACCTGCCAGACTTACCCTAACAAATGCACTTGTAATGGGGTATGGTCTTGACAAACAGATACACAATATATATGATGTGCGCGCTGCCACCAGAGCAGAGCTTGAGGTGTACCATGATTCTGATTATCTAGACTTCCTAGCAAAGTAAGCGTAATTCAACTTTGAGCGTGATTTCAACAAGCATTGACTATCTAATCATATTTGAAGGGTCACACCTGCAAATCAATCGGAGATGAAACACCTGATCGAGAACTACAATTGCGGGGAAGATTGCCCAATCTTCGCGGACTTGTATGACTTCTGCAAAATGTACGCTGGCGCATCGTTGGCTGGAGCTCGCAAACTCTGTGCAGGAACTACTGACATAGCGATCAATTGGTCTGGTGGTCTTCACCATGCTAAGCGGGGCGAACCAAGCGGATTTTGCTATGTAAACGACATTGTCCTGGCAATACTCGAGCTTCTGAGGTAGTAGTAGATTTCCATGTCGCGTTGTCGTGTGCCACACACTAAGATTTTTCAATTCAGGTACCACCCCAGGGTCCTCTACATCGATATCGACATCCACCATGGGGACGGAGTTGAGCTCGCATTCTATCAGACCAATCGAGTGATGACCGTCTCGTTCCACAAATACACAGGGGACTTCTTCCCAGGTACAGGCAAGCTCGATGACAACGGTCATGGACCGGGAAAACACTTCGCTCTCAACGTACCATTACTCGATGGCATTGACGACGAGATGTACCTGACGATCTTCAAAAGTGTGATCGAAGACACAGTATCCGCCTTTCGACCAGCAGCTATAGTTCTACAATGCGGAGCCGATTCTCTAGGCTGTGATCGTCTAGGTGCTTTCAACCTTTCTATAGCTGCTCACGGCGAATGCGTAAATTTTGTGCGTAAATTCAACGTCCCGCTTCTAGTGGTAGGTGGCGGTGGATATACGTTACGAAACGTTTGTCGGTGCTGGACCTACGAGACTTCTGTGCTTGTCGGTGCTTCCATTCCCAACGAGCTACCAAGAACTGTGTATGATTCCTTCTTCGCCGACTCGCAATGGAAACTACACCCACCTCTGACAGGTCTAGTAGACAACCAGAACACTCCTGCATCGTTGCAAAAGATTACAATAAGTATCAGAAATAAACTACGGTATCTTCAGGGTGCTCCGAGCGTTGCAATGCAGGAAATACCCCCTGATATAGAAGGCTTTCTTCGGGACGAAGAGAGAACAGTGGAAGAGGTTGAAGAGGAGGCAAGCACCGCTACTGCAGGGGAACAGAGAAATGATCATACGACAGCTCGTAACGAGTTCTACGATGGCGAAAAGGACGTCGACGTCAATTCAATTCTTCCGGCTCCTAATCCAAATCGGACCCGGGGCGGATCTAGGAGAGGGGGACGAGGTTCGAGAGGTGGTCGTGGAAGGTCTAGAGGGAAGGGCCGTGTCTCAACAGCGTCGGTAGTAAATGATGAAGATGAGGAGGATAAGCCTGTTACACCACGCAAGGCGAGTAGAGCGAAGGGTCGTGGCGGACGAAAAGCCGCTAGGGTAACTCGAGAAAAATCGGACGACAATAATGCAGATGTCGATTCCGATGCGGCTATGGAGACAGAAGACGGTAAAGGAGGTCCAGCTGATTCAGAGCATTAGGGAGGTATGGTCGTTAACTTGCACAAGCAGGAGGCATGTCTGGAGTCTGGACTTTGATATTCACTGTATTGTTTAGTGTGGTAATTCGAGAGGTGTTCAGGTTGGGAGCTGACTTGGGCATTCAATCCATCGCTTAGCAGGCTCAGCCCGAGTCCCAAAAGGTTATACTACTTCAAATTCGCATTAAAAAGCAGTTTTTTCACTATCAACTGAGCACGATTAGTGCGAATTATGTGGCGATATCGATATCTCAAGACACCAGATACACATGTTGGGTCCGGGGCTGTACTGTGCCTTGTAAATCTTTTCATTTGAATTCCGGGCCGGACGAATCCGCCCGCCAAATTTGGGAGCAACATCACCACAATCATGTTCAACACGTTTGATTCGCGCCCACCAACTCTTTTGCAATGCTTTCGTCTCTTATATCTATGCACCGACTTGTAATACTTCTGTGGATTCACAGCTTAATAACCTGTCGTTCTACTCGTTGAATTAGGGCGGACAACACTGGTTGCGAAACACTGGCGAGCACAGAGCAAAACCTCAAGGCTTCAACACCTTCCTTGTCATAGGCGAATGACCATGACCGTAACTGGAGTGAACTGGCGCATTTAATTTACGTATTAATACAGCTAGGCTATTTTTTCACTTCTCATCACAACACCCATCATGTTCAACGGTACCGCAAAAGGCCAGCTCAGCGAGCCCGACCATCGAGGTCGTAGATGGTTGCAGTGTGGCGAAGTCATGGACGAGTGTAAGGTGCGTATAATGCCATTGAATTTCTCGAGTAGATTGTCTGATTTGAGTACGAAGATTCAACTTAGTGCTTTGGAAGCTAGGAAATACCGGAAGTGGTACGACACAGAAATCGTACGACAAACGACAGACGCTTCACGGCCAATGCCGGATGACCCTGTATCCGACTTTTTTCGGAGTCTGCATCTACACAGAGATGACTTTCGGAGAGAATATGCTGGGAAAAGCAAAGGCCCTTACGATTTTAGGCGTGTACCAGTTCAGCAAGCCACAGATGCAAAGAACCTGCAGGAGTTACGAAGGCGGTCATTCGAGGAGGAAATCATTCTCAATGGTGCGCCACACAAGTTAAAAGTGGGTCAATTGGGGACTCCCGATTCGTTCGGATGGAGATGGTACCAGTGTGCCGAAGATGTGCAGGTAGAAGATTTGCTCTACGCTCGCAGCTTCACAAATCTAATTATCTTTCCCGTAGATCCTACTTCCTCCCGATGCTGGAGTTCAGTACTCCATTTTTCTAATGCTTGAAGAGAATGAACTGCGGAGAGCTACTTGTCGAAACCACGTTCACAAGTTTAATGACGCCCGTAATCGTTTCAATGACTTGTGTATGAGGTCAAAGCTGGATCATCCTGTCAGGGGCATAAGTTCTTCCCCAAGCCGCTTCGCTCTTCCCTATGGGTTTCAATGCCGTCACATCGACAAGATAGTAGGCCGACAGCAGGATAAGGCGGAGTACGCTCTGCTCGAAGATGTCGGCTCGATGCCATCTGAAGTTGGCGCACTCTCGCAGGCCGATCAGTACTGGCGGAGATGGCTTCGGATGGATAATGATACTTGGGTCAGCATGCCGCTTTTGTTACGATATTTCACCGCTGACCCTTTACTCAACAGGTCCTTCTACCGGCGGACGTCGCCTCACAATACGACTTCACCTGCAAGTTTTCCAGGAGCAAGTCGTTAGATCGCCATATGCAGAAGATCATTCAAGAACTTCACTACGCCCTTGTTCCAGTCGATGGTGCATCCTCGCCGGCTTACGCAGGCACACTGTATTTGCTACGGCATGATACGCTCTACTTCCTTGGACAAAGCAGTTGCTCGTATTGAACTTAGGCTCGCAGAATTGGCGGGGAAGCACTCCAGGAACGTGAGTCCGCTCCCTGATTGGCGTAACGACATCTTCGAAAGCGCCAGGAGTGATTCTAAGGAGGCTGGCTCGCTCAACCGCTCCCCAAAGTACCTGCATGTTGATGTGCTCAGGAAGTCTTCGCGCGGTCATCGGAAAACCATGTCGACACAAGAAGCGCGAAAATCTTACTGGGACAAGGAATTACCTCCACTTCCGCTGACCGCCTCTGTTGTGGATTTGTCTCAATCTGATGAGCGTCGGAAGTACTCTCTCGATCGTAGGAACAGTGTTCCGGATTCTCCTATTGAGAGGATACGGAGGACATTTGCTCGTTCCATCTTGTCTGCGAGTTCCAGTTAGTTCTTTTCGTTACTCGACATCTTGCCTCTATTTGCCACATGTTTCTCCGGATGCTCAGGTATCTCGGAAGACAACTCATACCATTGCATGTCTTTTTTCTCATATTCTACAGGATATGACGTATCGATTTCGTGTATATAACTTATAAGTTACATATCTCATGGACAGTACATTACAACAAATACCACTAGAAGACGGGATCGCAATATTTACAGCAACACCATATTGGTGGGGATGTGTGTTAGACAAGTGACACTACTGTGGAGGTGATAAATTTTTATCATTACCAAGCTTGTACATCATCCATCGGTATCGGTATCAGTTGAACTAGCATCATAACACGTCCACCTGTAAGCCCACTGACCCTAATAAGACATATGAGAGATCGGTTCCTACCCAAGAACAGAGTTGATAGCGCTAATGATAGCTTTCAGCGTGGCTTCTGCCTGATATTCGGCCCTGCCTACTCCCCACCAACTCTTGTCTTGGTTTTCCGACCTCGTTACCCTCACAAAACTGGCGATACCAAGTGAAGAAGTTTGAAGCTGTTCTTCTACGAGCACAATTCCCAGTCCCAAATGCTGATTGAGCGTGTGCAATAGATTCTTCACCGCCTCAACCTGAAGGTTCGAGTGACACGCGAGAGTTTTCCCGTCGAAGATGATAGACGCGTCGAGTATACGAAGATCAAGATCAGGTTCGTCGTGAATGTGGCATGATTGGACGTAAACGCGTCCAACATCTCCCGCCGATTCATGGAAATGGAATAATCGGGTGAACTCCAAGCATATCTCTTCCGCGCTCAGCTCTCTGGATTCTGAATCGCAGATAGCCTGAACAGCACTAGAGAGTTCAACTTGCATTGGTCGAGGTATGTCGAGGTCCAGATACTGTTCCACGACATGAGCTGCACCGCCCTTGCCAGACTGTGAATTGACTCGGGATACGTAGACGCGTCCAATATCTGAGGGATCAACAGGAATATATGGAACTGTCCACAGAACGTTCCTGTGCTTGCCAGTGGTGGCCGCAGCTTCTGCAATACGCTCCTCCATCAGATGTAGACCTTTTCTTATGCCGTCTTGGTGTCCGCCAGAGAATGCGGTGTACACCAACTCACCAGCATACGGGTGTCGTGGATGAACGGGAAGACCGGTACATTTAGTCATGAAGTCAACAAGGTCATTGAGGTTATTCATGTCAAGTCCCGGCGAGATTCCTTGGCTGTAAAGATTGAGGGCTAAGGTAACAAGATCGACGTTCCCGGTTCTCTCTCCGTTACCGAAGAGACATCCCTCAACCCTTTCGGCACCAGCTAGCAGAGCATGTTCGGTTGCTGCTACTGCCGTCCCTATCGAGAACCAATTAGAAAAACTTCCCTAGATTGTAGACATACTCACCGCGATCATTATGAACATGCACACTTAGGATCGTCTCATCTCTTTTCGGCAAGTTTCTGTGGAAGTATTCAATCTAGAAACGAAGGAGGTTATATCACCTATCTAATCAAAATAACACATTCATACCTGATCAGCAAAGTGATTAGCTGGAGCACATTCAACAGTAGCAGCCAAATTGAATATAATCGGGCGAGTCTTGCTGCCATGCGATTCCCAAGCATTCTTGACCTGAGAGCAAACCTCTATAACGAAATCCAATTCCGATTGCGAGAAACCCTCGAGGCCGTACACCAACTGGAATTCCGTCCCGTATCGAGAAGTATATTCATTAGCCATCAGGCGAGTCAGATGGGTATACTCGGCGGCACAGCGTATGACATCGTCCTTGGTAATCTTGTATACAACGTCCCTGAAAATCGGAGCACTGGAACAGTAGAGTTGCACCAACACATGTTTAGCGCCTCGAGTTGCTTCAAAAGTTCGAAGTATATGTTCCTTCCGCGCTGGCATCATGACCTGAACATAGACCGTCAGTATCTTTCATGCCAGGAGGCGTATAGGAAGACCTATGTTATCCACCTGAATGGCGACGTCATCCGGTATCTCTTGATTCTCAATCAAGCTACGTACAAAGTCAAACTCTGTTTGACTAGACGAAGGGTAGGCGACCTCGATTTCCTTGAAGCCTCGTGCCACCAGAACACGAAAAAGTGCCAGTTTCTGAGGAACAGTCATGGGTTTTGGAATTGCTTGATTTCCGTCTCGCAAATCCGTAGATAACCATGTTGGATGCTGGGTCACTATACGACTGGGCCACTGACGTTCTGGAAGATCTACAGGCTGATAGCGCTGGTATTTCTGAGCCGGGTTCGCTCTAACGATGCAAGTAAGTCAAAGGCAGCGTCGCGCCTGGACAGGATTCACTCACAACATGATAAATGTCCGTAAGAAAGAACAGGGTCAAAATGGTCCTAGTATTTACAAAGTTTCGGAATCACCATTCTGCATTTAAATGTTGAAGAAGAATGACTGACTGTGCCTTGAGAACAACCCTCTCCGGGTTTGGATATTTGCGAGGGGAAGAACAACGGAAAACGCAAACTATTGATATATGAATTGATCTTGAGAATGTTAGATTCAAACTTCTAGCTAAAGAGGTACTACTCACTTCTGTGCGATATTCAAAAAAAACATTTTGCATCAGGAAAATTCCCAAACATCCGGGAACTACGCGAGTGAACATTTCAGAGTGGGAAGACATCTATCCAATCACACTTGCATGACGTCGTAACAGTAGGCCGCAAGTAGGCCGCGAGAACTACAGCAGCCAGTCGCTATGCTGGTTTACAATTGATTCCAATCTACGAATGTGTTCGGTCCATATCTGGTGAGGGTAGATCTGTATCTCAGCATCCATGCTTACACGGAAGAATCAAACAAACCTGATATCAGAGCATGAACAGAATTTTGAATCATGATGCTCCAGAACCAATTTCTATATATTTCATTCCCCAATCAGTGTTCGTTTCAAAAAAGATAGATTGGGTTGAGCGAATATCTCACTTGCAAAACGGCAGAATTCTTGTCTCCTGAAGGTAAAAAACGAAATCAAATCGGAGAGACAAAAGGGAAAAAAATGTACTGAATTGAATCATTATGACAGGACTGTCGATTGTTCCATCATGACCGGAGATCTTTTGAGGAGCGGACCGGCTACGCCGCGGCACATCGCACTTTGGGTACTTTGAGTCTTTAGCTTGACTTACGAGCCGTTTACGAGATCTACTTTTAACAGATTGGGTACGTTTTGAGTTACTACAGTTGGGGACAATCAAACACGGTAAGTTTTCGGGACCTAATTGTGGGAGGCCGGGAAGCGTCTGGAATCGACAGGAAAGCATACAGAGAGTATTTCTAAACTAGTTAAACGAGATTTCAACGGGCGGATTTGCCTCAAACTAAAATTTATTTTTTTGACCTCAAAAATTTGGCCGTTCACTAAAAAAATCGGGAAAAATCTGAAAAAATGCGCAAACGAACGTTCTCGTTAATCTAATGAGTTTCCCAATAAAATAAATGGGCTCAATCACGACGTGTGGTGCTGCCTAAAAAGGAAATCACCTGCAATCCGCCCGCGTCAACACCTCCGGCGTTTCTGTTTAGGGACCATGCCGTAATACACTTCCTTCCTTCCTTCCGACGAAAATTGTACAGCCAGTGTCCACTACATTTCTGCAGTCATGGGTCATCAATGCCATCCACAAAAACGGAAGTACAACATTTCCGGCTTACTCCAGAATCAACAAAAGCTTAGTTTCCCTTCTGTTGAACAAGAAGTTTCACTGTGAAGTTAATCCAATTGAAATGGTGGGTGTTTTAACAATTATCTTCATACAAGTGCTAACAAGCTTCATGTTATTGAGGTTGGGTCCTTTGAAATACAGATACTGAGAAGTGACAAAGAAATCATTTGCTGAGGTAAAAGAAATTGAATTCCGCTACTTGAATGCATGCCCAGGAAAGGTGATTCAAAGATTCATCAACCACTCAAGGTGTTTCATGAGTGCTTACCAGGCTGTCCGGTGGCAGAAGGCACACAGATCGGTTCCAGCTCGAGCCATGATGCAATTGGACACTGTACTTACTCCATCTTAGGCAAATATTTTGCATTTTTTTGGCCCAAAAATTTGGCCGTACCTAAGAACTCGTGGGAAAAACTTCGGAGGTTGATTTTTAGCATTATCTCGATGGTCTGAGTCCAGAGCCGGTATTAATTTGGCTCCGGAAGCTTTCGTCGGAGCTCAAGCAACTTTACCGTGTTTGATTGTCCCCAACTGTAGTCACTGCTAGCAATCAGAAACAAATAATGCTCAAGCGTTCTATAAACTCCACTCACGAATCACACGCGATTGACAAGATGGCAAAACGTCAGAATGTCAACTATTGTCACTATTGTTACAGTTCGAGCTACACCTCAAACCTTCGCAGTCCTATTTATCACTTTGAGCCAAGATATTCGCAACACTGGATCTAGGAATCAGATCGACTTTAAACGGCATAGGATGGCTAGTAAAGCAAAGATATCAAGAAACAAATCAGCCCATCAGCATCACGAATTAGAAGCAAAGTAGATGGACATACAACAACGCTCCCTCAGAGTATTCAGCATTCTTCCACGCGGCGGCAGTATCATGAACAGGGTCTTTAGGTTTGATGACGAATGCCCAAAGAACACTCGCAGCATATATCCAGATGCCCGAGTCAGCCAGATGCATACCTGGACAAATACGACGCCCAAAGCCAAAAGGTAGATTCCCGATGGCTTGTTCAGATTGACCCCGTATGTTGGGATTGGTGGGAGTGCCATTCTCAGGAAGGAACCTCGCGGGGTCAAATAAGAATGGTGAAGCATACACCGATTCGTCGTGTAAAATGCCCCTACGAAAACGAAAACGAATGATATCAATTGTATGACTCTGAGGGAAGTAGCGTGATGAGCTCAGCTCACCAGAGATTAGCAACGAGCGTGCTTCCTTTAGCAATGAAGTATCCGTTGACAATGTCATCTTTCATCGCACGATGCGCCACACCTTATGTTTCAATGGATGTGAGCGGTAAAACGGGAGACAATTAAATTGAGCACGAACCAACAGGAACTGCGGGACAACTTCGCAGGCACTCTTGTACGAAAGCAGACACATAAGGCAATTGAGCTCGATTTTCGAGTGAAGGCATGCGATCTGGTCCCACGACTTGGTCCAGTTCCATCTGAGCGAGCGCTTGCGCTTCTTGGTGCAAAGAAGCCGCCAGGAAGAAGGTCGTGACCATGCCAATTGTCTGAGCGTATTCTCAGTTCATGCGCAAATTTGAAATACGAAAACTCAACATACGGTATCAGAACCACCTGTATACGCGCTCATAGCTGTCCATGCGATGTGATCCAATTCTTCGGGAGTAGGATTCGGATTGCTACTCAAGCAAAAGTCAACGTAACAACTCTGGGAGTTCCCGGACTTCTGTTATCATATGCGTTCAGTACGGTGCAGATTGTCACAGTGACGTAAAGAAAGGTAATTTACAATTCGCTCCAATGTCATTTTGAAAGGTCCCATTGTGAGATTCTCCAAGTCTTCTCGTGCAAGTCGGGCTTCTCGCTTAAATCCTGCAAAAGGAAACGACTCGGGGATATACTTCACTAGAACCAACAGAAACTCAGTGACACGCAGGAGAAAGATCATACAGAGGACGAACACCACGGTAGCCAGTCAACCATATAAGCAAAGGGAACAAGCGCCTTTCCGAAGAGTGCATGCGCCACGTCCGCAGCATGAATATACCCCTCGACATCCTTTTCCGTCATACCGAGGCCAGTACTACCTTCAGGAGCCAATTCCGCCCCGAAAATAATCCCAGCAACGTTCATGCCAACACTCCGTCTCAGTAATTCCAAGAATCTGTAGTCATCGGCATTTTTCTCAGTGGAAGCGGCGGAGCATTGCTGTAAAAGCTCGCGGACGAAATTACGAGCAGCGCGTTCTTGGACAGGCCAAAGATTCTTCGTAGCATTTACAGAGAGTACACCGTTGACCAGTTTTCGGTAGTTGCGGTGCCTGGGTCCTGCCGGGGCAAGAGCGATACCGCGATTCCAAGACATTCTATTTCGACACCTCTAGCTTCAGCGCAAGGGCGTGATGAAATGCAAGCGACGTACAATTCGCCACACATGACTTGACTAGGTCGGTCCTGAGAAGTCGAAGAACGTTTTTCAAGCACCTCATACGCAATTTCCCGTTCATTCAGCACAATGATATCGTCCGTGACCAAACGGTATCGAACGATAGGTCCGTATAATGTACTGTGAGCATCCTTCAGCATAGATAGTCTTCATTTAGACATACCGTATTGATCCCCCCACTCTTTGAACGCTCTGTGTTTTTGCGTTGCTGGATTATCGAACACGTTCCCTATGATAGGCCAGCCAGGCGGGCCAGGCGGCTTGTGCGATTGAGACCTAACACGCCGACGAGTGATATAAATGACAGAGAGAAGAACTACAGCGAGAAGGAGAAGATCTGTGGCAACAAACATCTTGGAAAGAGTGTCCAGTAATGACGCGATGGCAAGAACGGTCCTAAGCAGGTCCTAAGAAAGACTTCTGAAGTACTTCAAGGCCTCGTATTTTGTTGTCATCAACATCATCAGTTGATCGAAAATTGAAATGAATCCAGTTCCAAGAATACGGGTAGGCCTGTGACTGGCCCCGGCACTCTTATTTCTACACGGTGGTGCTCCGCAGCAACGTTGGAGGGTGAAGCGCCCAGGTGCCCAAGGGCAGTGGTAGCGTTGGGCAGGGCAGCGGAATTCCGCTGACTTGGTGAAATTGGTATAAAGGTTAGGCGCGCGCTTAGGCCTTTAGCTGGATTTTCACATCACATGTTATTCGGAACTGTAAATCTGAGTTTGAAATGAGAAGCGTGCGCGCTTATGAGCGCTTAGAGATTTTCTGGAACGTCAGAATTGGGCGAATTTTCTTGTTTAGGGTAGATCACGAACAATGTTGGCGGGTACTGGTGACGTAGAATTTTTCCAGCGCTACACTAACCTACTCTGTGTTATCCACAGCTCGTTTCAAACTCGGTTTCTTTCCGGATTCCGACTGGAGTGAAGCCGGAGTGAAGCCGAGAATGAGTCAGAACGATGATGAAAGCACCTGAGTCACGTGGTCAACTCCAGACCCTGTAGCTATACATTCTGTATACTATTCTTGCCTTCTTAATCTCATGATGAACCGTGAACGGTTCGATTTCTTTTGTCATTCTCTTCAAGGCATAACCGTTGATATTGATCTAATTGAACTTTACTCTCAGCACGACTTCCCGGCGGTGATACAACATCATCTAGTCAACGAGGCATTGACGAAGCATTTCCATACAAGTTTTTTTCTGATCAATCTGCTGGATCTCAGAATCCAAGGCCCTGATGTGGACAGTGCCGGTAATGCTACGTCGATGTCAAAGAAGAAACCACTGAATGTGTGGCGAACCTCTTCATGTGTTGGCCCGCTTAGGACAATCTACATCCTGATGTTCTTTCGACTGCGATCGTACCTCAAGCCAATAAGCCTCAGTTTCATGTTGGCCTGTTGGCGTGAGTGGGCGTGTGTGGGCGTGTCCAAGCGTATCATATTTCCAAACAGGAGTTCTCAGGAGTTCCGCGGGCTTCGGCTCAACGATGAGTAACCGGTATATGGCCAACAGATTTTTGCCAGCAGATTCGCTGTGTCGTCGATCTTGGAGAGCCCAGTAGAGCCCAGTGCCGACTGCACCCACGGTCACCACGAACGTCCTTTTTTCAGAATCTTCTCATGATGGCGACGCTGATAGCTTTTTTATTTAGTGACCGAGGGCTTCCATTGTGATGTCCCATGTCTGAAGATCTGATTATTGGGCCCGCAGAGGCCCCGTAGCCCGCTGTGCTACATGTGCTTCTCACGCTCAAACTTACCGTTCTTGACGCCGTTTGGGGTTTGTCCTACTTCAGGTCCAAGCGTTCAGGCTTCAAGCTGTGAGGCCAATTCCTCTGTCGTCTCCATCTTCCTACCACTTTCACTTGAAGATTTTGTACCATGAACGTTGGTATCGACAGAGCTCAGAAAACCGAGACGAGCGACGTGCCGGCTTCGCAGTCTCCCAAGTCGCAGGATGCGGAGTTGTTGAAGCCAACGTCTCAGGAGGTTACTTTCCCTGAGGGAGGACTTCAAGCTTGGATGACCGTTGCCGGAGGGTAAGTTATTGTTTCTCTGGTGTACTAGGCGTGGTCTGACGATCTGACTTTGTTGGACACAGGTGGATGGTGGTATTCTGCACTTTCGGTTGCTCACGGTCTCTTCTAATACAAAGAATCTTTTGTTGAATTTTCACTGAGCAGGCGCCATCCAGTCCTTTGGTGTATACCAAGACTACTACACTCGAATCTCGCTTAGCGACCAATCCCCTTCCCACGTTTCATGGATAGGGTAAGCTATCCTCAAATACTCATCCACCGGCACCTAAGTTCCATCCGAAATTTACTCAGTTCTGTACAAATATTCTTTCTCTTCGCTGGTGGAATACTCAGTGGCAAATTGTTCGATGACGGTTGGTTCAAGGGGCTTCTAGCCGGAGGCAGCCTGATCTACCTTGTTTCATCGTTCTTGCTCTCCCTCGCTAAACCGCATCACTTTTATCAAAATTTCCTGGCGCAAGGTGTAGGTATGGGCATTGGGATGGGAATCCTGTTCCTCCCAACCCTTTCTGTGACCGCACACTATTTCAAGAGGAAAAGAGGTCTTGTAATGGGTATTATCCTTACAGGTGGGTTCTGATCTGTACGTTAGGACCGCGTAATCTTGCGCTTACACTGTTGGACGTGAATCTTTGTTGACAGGCAGCTCGGTCGGTGCTGTCGTCTACCCGATTATGGTCAACCATTTATTCAACGGGTCTACTGGATTTGCATGGGGAGTACGAGCTGTCTCTTTCCTCGACCTTGGATTCTTGGTCATTGCAAATCTCATCATGAAGACGAGACTACCTCCTCGGTCGCAAGACCCTAATGCTAAACCTATCAACGTGCGAGGTATCTTGACCGATGTGCCGTTCTGGATTGCTCTCTTTGGGTACGAAAGTCATTACTAGTTTGCGATGGGCTACTGATGGAGCGTACGTACTACTAATTAGGATCTTTCTCGCGTTCTGGGGCCTGTTCGTACCTTGTAATTCCCCTCCATTACTTTGAGAGATCATAATCACTAAGCTACGTTTCTTTTATCTTTCAGTCTTCTACATCCAAACATTCGCAGTGAGGCACAACCTTCCACTCTGGCTTCAGACGTATGCTGTACGTACCTCACTTCATTGCCCGACGTGCTCATGATCATACATCCTTCTTTTTCTCCTGCCCACACCGACCGCCTATGTGTGTAGCTGTCAATCTTGAACGCAGCCGGTTTCTTTGGCAGAACTCTGCCTATGGTCATATCTGACATGTACGGACCATTCAATGGTGCGTCTCTCTCTTAGTTCCTGGACCAATGACCTCCAACAATGTCTGTAGTGATCATTCCAGTCACTTTCATCTCAGGAGCTCTTGTGTTTGCTTTTCTCGGTGCGACTAATGTCGGAGGAATGCTCGCTTTTGCTATTATCTATGGATTTTTCAGTGGTGGCTGTGAGTATTCCAAGCTTTCCCAGAATTGGGGTGCATACTCATGGATTTCCTGTGTACAGTTGTTTCACTGTCTGCCCCTACAGCAGCGTCTTTCTCTCGTGATGTAGGCGAAGTAGGGTGAGTCCTCTATTTCTGTATCATTCAACTCGGAAATGAATTTGCTGATTATCATATCTCGTGTGCTCATACAGCACTCGACTGGGCCTTATGACCTTAGCTTCCAGCTTCGGACTACTCACTGGCAACCCAATCTCTGGTGCAATCTTGAAACCACCTCAGTATATCTGGGTACGGCCGGTAGTATTTAGTGCTGTACGTCTGTTTCCTACTTCGGGTCGTCCTTCTGACATAAGGCGTCCCATTCGTATATCCCTTTTGATGTTGATGTTGATGTTTGATTTCATAGGTCACGGTGCTATCTGGAACCATCTTTATGATTGTCGCGAGACAGATGCAGGTGAAGAGGAAGGGGACGAATCGGTTGTAAAGGCCTTTGAGCTCGAGACTTGTTTTGCCAACCTTATAGATAATAGTGCAGATATCGATCGCGTGTCGGGACTTCTCTCAATAGTTTGAAGCCATAATCGTTGAGTGTTTCTGGTCTATAGTTATACATGATTGACGGTTTACTGTGGTCTAGTGCTTTCTTTGAATGCGGTTTTTTTTGGTTGATGAGTATCATCACGATCAGTGACAAGTGGCGCATTAGATATGAACGATGTCTCTCTCAGGGCCAAGATACCCGTCTGATACCGTTCGAACCTTGCTACTTTCTGAAATGACAACGTCACGAAGATCTGGGGCCGCGAAGTTCGAACCTCATGTTCACTTGATGCATTCATTCATCCAGGTTGTGTCGTTTTGCCTGCCCTGTAGCGTACTTCCATCATCAAAGATCGAATATACATACAGGTAGATTGCGATGAGAAAGGAAAAAGACCTTAAAATACCCTCAGGTACGTTACCATCCTCTGGTTCAATCCAAAGTAAAGGACTTTTCACAGCTCGGCCGTCGGTCGCTTTTCATTCTGATCGGTATTGTCGGGATGTTCAATGAAGTTGGCACAACGAAGTGAGGTCATGACACAATTCAGATCAGGTCGGCATGGTCCGAAGGACATATCATACATATGATAATGTGCTGAAGATAAGTGGCAAACCTGCATCAGCTCCTAATCGCCACCATCATCTTCCTCGTTGATGATGAGAGAAGTTGCGGGCCCGTATACGTTCCGTAATCTCAAGATGCTTGCCCACAGTGATCATGTTTGTTCCCGCCCTGGCTGTTGGCGTCTGACGTTCAGCGCAAACTTGCCTTGACGACTTCTACTTGCCCACAGACTTTCTCGGCCTTCTCAGTTTATGATCAATATCATTGTTCCAAGCTCTGGCCCAAGGCTTAACAATTGCATTACCTCAGTTCTCAAGAGTCCCTTCCTGCGAAATGAATACCTAAATCAGGAAAATCAGAGGAGATTCCACCATGTCTGGATATGTACTGGGGCTTGGTTTAATGAAGAAATGCCCTTTCCGAGGTACAGGTACGAACATAAGTTGACGAACAACTGCTAATACTAACTTTGTACTCGTTGCGCTCTCAGAGAGCTTCCTCGTGAGAAAGGACGCTCTGGATTCATTTATACAGAGTATTCGGGCAAACAATCATTCTCGTTGGAACCATGGCCATCGCGTTCGATGTGACTGCAGCTCAGATAGTCGCGCTCTTCATGGAGTCCATCCTATACGGGGTTTACCTCGTCTCGCTAGGATTCTGTTTCCGCGCTCTTCTCTTTGAGCCAGGCGACCAGGGCGTCAAATGGAAGAAGAACATCAACTGGATCATGTTGGTGGTCTCTTTGCTTCTTTGTTTGTTTGCGACATTGGATGTCGCCTTCGGTCTCCGACACAATCTCGATGCCTTTGTGTACTACACTGGATCTGGCGGTGCCGCAGAGGAACTTGAAAACATATCCTACTGGGTAAACGTCATGAAGGTTAGTATAATGTATCCCCGTTTCAACGTGCCCGAATCTCACGGATGCTTTACAGACAGCAGATTACGTCGCGCAAACTTTCATCGGTGACGGAATGCTGGTAGGTCGAGGTCGAAGTTCTTATGTGGCACGCACTCAGATCGCTAAGCTCTGGTCATTACTTCCTAGATCTATCGCTGCTATATTGTCTTTGGGAAGAATTGGAAGGTCATAATTGTTTCAACTTTCCTGTGGCTAGGTGGTGCCGTCTGCGGGGCGCTTCTAACCTACACCTTTGCCACACTCAAGTCGCCTGCACTGATTGACACGACTGAGGCGGTGCCTTATGTTGATTCGATGATTGCCTTGTCTTTGACAATGAATGTGTTGACTACAGGTAAATGTCACCATTAACCATGGGCATACTCTATAGCTAACCTCTATGTCCGTACCATAGCACTGATCGTTTGGCGAATCTGGTCAGTCGATAGACAGAACGGGGTTATGACGAATACAACGTCAAGCGCAGCGCGCACCTCGAAGCTTCACAGAGTTATGCGAATAATCATCGACTCAGCCGCCCTCTACACCGTCGCAACCCTTATCTTCGTCATAACATACGTGACGGGCAGTAACTCGAACTACGGTACATCTGATAATGTAAGTTTATCTCCACATCCTCGCTCCTCTCTCAAGGTTCATTTCCGGTACTTATGCATCCATAGGTTGTACAAATCATCGGCATCTCTTTCAACCTCATCATCATCCGTGTCGATGCTGGCAAATCATTTGAGGGTAGTACAGCCAAGAATACAACCAGTCGTCTGCCTTCATTCCTGCCTGCTTCTCAGAGGAAACGACAACAGAGTAGTTTTCCTCTGTCCTTGTTCCAGAGCACCGTCGATACGCCTGGAGATGGTACCGAGACTGAGCTTGCGGGATCGAAAGGCATCACCTTGGATGTGGAAGTTAACGTCATGCACGATTTTGGCGACTCGGCGCAAGAAAGGAGCACACACCATGATGTTGAAGGACAGAAAAGCACGGGTTACCCCTGATCCGTTCTGCAAAGTAAGGTAAACGATGATTCACTTCATTATTGGTATCTTGGTATTCCGTCAGGCTTGAATTCGCATTATTTTATTTCTTGGTCGGAATTGATGAGAATAGCAGTCGTTTTGCTAGTAGTTTAAATCGGGCTTGTACTGTATATGTATATGTTAGCAACATCGTTCTCTTGTGTACCCTCTTCTCGAGCACGATCCGAGTACTTTCACACGCTGGAACTTTTGCCACAACTCCGTCTGAAAAAGCGTCGTTGACGCTTTACCCCCGGCTGAATTTACGCCGTAACCGACGCTGTATCTCAAAGCATTCTTCGTGCACTCTGATCTCGGTGGTTGACCTATGTGTCTTTGCCATAGGCCGTCTTCAAGACCACTCTTAACAGCTCCAGAGCTTTCCGACACTAGAAGTGTACTTCAGCCCCTCTGAATCGCACGCGAGAAAATAATCCTCGAAATAGATTGATCTTAAAGTATTAGACAGCATCTGGCATCAAGAAAGGCCTAAGGCATACTCCGAATACGTGCAGTCGGAGCTACTGAGAAACAAAAACAGTTGTAGCGCAAGAAAAGGAGCGCAGAAGAGGAAAGGACCAGTGTTTGAAGGAAATCGAGGACTTGTAGGATGAAAACATGTAAGGTTGGCGTAAAACAACCCGACAATTAATTTGAGGTCCCTCCCTATCTTCACTTCTCATTGCCTAAGAATCTTTATGCACACTAGTAGCAAAATGAAGGCAATCAGCTCAAGGCGACACTATCGAAGAGGGGGAATAGACGTACTACTGATCCCATGTCTCCGGATGCGGTGTTCATGATCAGGGCAACGATGAGACCATATAGACCCAGCACTTCAGCGAAAATGAGAATGAGAATCTGTGATGCAAAAAATTGATGTCAATGTAGGAAAATGAGTCATAGACAGACAAAACATACCATGCCGACGAACAGCCTTGGCTGCTGCGCAGTACCCCTCACACCAGCATCACCAACGATACCAATGGCGAAACCAGCAGCGAGACCAGCAAGACCCACAGAGAGACCGGCACCGAGTTGAACAAAGCCTTGAGCGAGCGACATGGAGACTGACACTATTGAAAAAAGTCAATAACTGAGGCGGCATCATGGGATGAAGGGCAAAGATAATCATAACAGAGGACTGAGCTCCCGACGGAGAATCTGATGATGCTCCAATATACGTCTGTACGTCGTGGCTAGTCGTCGTTGTAGGCACGCCATTGGCACTGGTCGGGCTCAAAGACTGGTGCTCGTGAAGCCAATTCTCGTAGTTTTAACTCTCCGAGAAGGTATCGAGAACCGACGATTCAAAGAACACAGGTAGTGTCACGAGGCGAAAGCAGCTAAACCGCAAACTGAAGGAAGACTCACAGTCACCAGCAATAAGCACCGAAACGACGAGACCGTAGATCTAAAGAAACCATCAGCACCAGAGAATAGAGAAAAGTTCAATAAACGCACAGCAATAATACCAGCCATAATGACGGGGACAACACACTTCATCATCAGGTCCGGACGCAGCACTGACATGGCAGAAATGCCAACTCCGGATTTTGCGGTACCATAACTACATTCAAAAAGCAAAGACAAGAAACCAAAAGCGAATTAGTTTCACACAAAGCTTTGTTGAGAAAGAGAAAAGTGTTGGTAGACGAACCTTGCTCCTATGCCTATATTAACCCGACAACAAACAGCAAAAAGGTGAGATCATTCGCGTTCACACTTCCTGAGCAGGAGATGACAACTCTATCTCTGTCAAAACGTATGCTCACATGTAAAAACGATAGCACTAGTGCAGCCCTAGAAATAGCTCAATTTGTAAAACTATTTTGGAAACCATATTGAAGGTGTGCTTACCATGGCACTGAAGAAAGGGGCGTATACAGGGCAGAGGTCGGACATGGTTACAGTAATAACTTGAAAGGGTATTCAGAAAGAAGCCTGAGAGACGAAGGATACGGTAAGAGGATGCGCGGTACGAGGAGGGCGACGAGGGGTTGGTTCGGACTCTGTGACGGAGATTGAAACGGTACATGGACTTGCTGCCAAATATAGTGCTTAGTCCACCTCACCCAATTTGAATTAGTTCAAACTCAGTGAAGTTTGCTTCTCTCTCTCACTTAATGAGCACGGAAGAGCATCACTCTGAAAGGTTGGCTATTGCAGCGCATCACCTCTATAACAAGCTGGAGGTCCGTCATCGTTAACACAGAAATACTGCCCGACCATTTGGGCTATAGTCGTGCTCTAAGCTCAACTGACGAGATCAGAATGCGAGTATATCGCCATGATCAGGTACGGCGTAAATTCAGACAGAGGCAAAGCGTCGTTGACGCCTTTTTTCTGATGGAATTGTGGCAAAAGTACCAGCGTGTGCATAATATGCATGGGTACACAAGAGAACAATGTTGCTAACATATTATATACGTATACAGTACAAACTCGATTTGAACTACTAGCAAAACGACTGCTTTTCTCACACTTACCAAGAACAATACAAACCCAAGCCTGACAGAATAATACACGAATAATGAAATGAACCATCATTTATCTGACTTCGAAGATCAGGCTTCAGGGGTAATCCGTGCTTTTCTGTCCTTCAACATCATGTTGTGTGCTCCTTTCTTGCACCGACTCGCCGTAGTCACTCATGACGTTAACTTCCACATCCATGGTGATACCTTTCGATCCCGCGAGCTCAATACCATCTCCAGGCGTATCGACAGTGCTCTGGAACAAATACAGAGGAAAACTACTCTGCTGTCGTTTCCTCTGAGAAGCAAGCAGGAACGAAGGCCGAACACTGGTTGTATCCTTTGCTGTACTTCCCTCAAATGACTTGCCAGCATTGACACGGATGATGATGAGGTTGAAAGAGATGCCGATGATTTGTACAACCTATGGATGCATAAGTACCAACGAGAGAGGAGCGAGGAAATGAGGATAGACTGACACTATCAGATGTACCGTAGTTTGCGTTACTACCCGTCACGTATGCTATGACGAAAATAAGAGTTGAGACGGTGTAGAGGGCCGCCGAATCAATAATTATTCGAATAACCCTATGAAACTTTGAGGTGCGCGCTTCACTCAACGTCGTGTTCGTCATAAGAGTCCCGCACTGTCTATCGACTGACCAGATCCGCCAAACGATCAGTGCTATGGTACGAATATGGAGATTAGCTATAGGGTATGCCCACGGCTAATGGTGTAAATTTACCTGTAGTCAACACATTCATTGTCAAAGACAAGGCGAGCATCGAGTCGACATAAGGCGCCGCCTGAGTCGTGTCAATCAGTGCAAATGTCTTGAGTGTGGCAAAGGTGTAGATTATAAACGCCCCGCAGACAGCACCACCTAGCCACAGGACAGTTGAAACAACTATGATCTTCCAGTTCTTTCCAAAGACAATGTAGCAACGATAGATCTAGGAAGTAACAACCAGAGCTTAGCGTTCTGAGTGCGTGCCACATACTGACCTCGACCTCGACCTACCAGCATTCCGTCACCGATGAAAGTTTGCGCGACGTAGTCTGTTGCCTGTAGAGCATCGGTGAAAATTCGGGCATTTTGAAAACGGGGATAGTACAGGATAGTACCAACCTTCATGACGTTTACCCAGTAGGATATGTTTTCAAATTCCTCTGCGGCACCACCTGGTCCAGTGTAGTCCACAAAGGCATCGAGATTGCGTTGAAGACCGAAGGCGACATTCAAAGAAGCAAACAAAGAGAGAAGCAAAGAGACCATCAACATAATCCAGTTGATGTTCTTCTTCCATTGGATGCCCTGGTCGCTGGATGGATCTAAGAGAAGAGCGCGGAGACAGAATCCTAGTGAGACGAGGAAAACCCCGTACAGGATGGACTCCATGAAGAGCGCAACTATATGAGCTGCAGTCACATCGAACGCAATGGCCATGGTTCCAACGAGAATGATTGTTTCCCGAATACTCTGTATAAATGCATTCCAAATAGTCCTGTCTCACGAGGAGTGACGGCCACACAACTTCAAGCAAGTATATCTCTGAAAGCGCTGGCCACAGCTTTCGATGAGACTACTTACTGATAATCAGCCCTTTCTACGCCGCACCAGCTATTTCTGACCGCTGTACGGGTTCGCCCGTCACCCTTGTCCCGGTCAGTTTTACGAGACTGGTGACGCCACATGAAGAACTTTGATGATGATCCTTCACCCAAACCATACGTGCTCGTCAACAGACCTTTCGTCACCTCAAGACCCGAGTGCTACACGAGAGTTCTCCTTCGACGCGGTCAACAATATGAAGAACGACTCGGAGATCGGCTTCGTCGTAAATGTGGCACGATCAAATGATGTCTATGTATATGCGTCTCGTTCGAGCAATTATCGTCCGCCAGTTCGTGAAACTGAAGCGAATAAAGTTGACATTATTATGTGCGCTCAGCCCACAGTTCCGTGGACGCGGTTACATTGCATGCCTTGTCGCCCACCTCGAGGGTATCTAACAAAATAACAGCCCGTGGTCTTCCGTAGCTTCCATCGAAGTTATGCGTAATCACTGCTGGCCCCAGTGTGTCCATCCGGACTATCAATACATTCGATATCTTGGGAAAGGGGAGGAGAAATGGCTGCGGACGCTCGGCAATGCGGTGTAGTCGTTCTAAGCAATGGCCGGTGAGTTCTATCAGCATCATGAAGGAGTATATGTCTTCACATTCAAGTTTGTATTCTGGCTATCCAAAGTCGGCCGTTCGACGCCATGCTCTCCAATCTGTTCAGCTGATCCAGAAGATCGAATTGTAGACAACATGTGGAACCATCAGCCTCGTGCTCCAGCACAACAGTGATGTATCATGATGGAAAGGAAGGAAGGAAGGAAGTGTATTGCGGGGCCGGAAGACACGGCATTAATGGCAGCCCCAGGCCCGTTGACCCAAAGCACCAGATGAGAACTAGCGCCGCGTGCTATAGATTTTTGGGAGCCTGGAATAAAGAAAGTAGATGATTATCCATGCAGTGTCCAAGTACTTCAAGAGCCTTACCTGAATCCAGTCCCATTCGCCTCTCCATGTGGATTCTCTCGTCAAGTTTGGAATTCCTGAACCGACTCGACCCAGCCCATTCATCCAAAATATGACCCTCCAATGCGAACCCATAATACTGCCGGCTGCAAATACGCTGATTTCTTGTGCTGCACCGTGACTGTGCAGACTCCAGAGAACCTCGCAAATAATCACGTGGTGAGGATTGAGTATGCAGCATCTTGCGGCTGTGGCGTGCTAGCGTCCTCATCTCAGTTCATCGACATCATTTGTACGTTTGTTCAAAGTGAATCGAATCTCAAGCTCGTGGAAAATTACTGATAGACGAGATCTTCACCTCTAGATTCACGCTGGATGGGAGAATACTGCCGAGTCTATTGGTACTTTCAAAACTCCCACTGTCTGGCAAAATGATTCCAGAAGAGGATGGACTTCTCATCAGTGTGATACGAAAAAAAACATATTATAGATGGCCGTTTTATGGCCAGATACGCAACTCAATCTCTTGCACAGAGCTGTGAATGATGGAGTCTACGACATCTCCGTCTACCTTGTACGACAAGATTTGGGACAACCACATCGTATTCAACGATGCCGACGCGAAAGAGAATACACCGAAACTAATTTACGTGGATCGGTGAGAAGCTCAGCTTTTCAAGATCATTTGATGTGCTCAGTCCAATTGTGAAGACACCTCGTGCATGAGGTATCCAGCCCTCAAGCATTCGATGGACTGTGAGTTCGTGTTGGATTGTATGAACCATTAACCATGCGCTCAACATCTCAATAGCTGGTCAGCAAAACGATCTGTCCGTCGACCTGACTGTACACTCGCTACAGCTGACCACAATGTTCCGTATGTCATTCGATAACCATACCTCTCGCATAACTCGCGTTAACTTTATTTTGCAGCACATCACCTAGATCTGGCTTGTTTACAACCGACAGCTACATTCGGGATACACAGTCTCGTGCACAATACCTGGCGTTAGAGAAGAACGTGAGACGTGCTGGAATTCCGTATTACGGTCTTCGAGATACCCGCCAAGGTAATTTATTTCGTGCTGTATACCAGCTGTCGAAATTGACGCCATATACCATTAAGGGATTGTTCACGTCATTGGAGGAGAGCAAGGATTCATTGTATGCATCCCTCATCTATCTATGAAACCTATGCCATCTGAACTCAAATTCAGCTGCCGGGAACTGTATGCGTCTGCGGAGATTCTCATACATCTAGTATGTTCCCATTTCCTATCTCATTAAATCCCTCCCCTGGTACTAACTCGATGGGATTTGACAGCCCTAGGTGCATTCGGAGCACTCGCCTTTGGCATCGGAACCTCGGAAGTCGAACACGTCCTAGCAACCCAAACCCTCCGACTCCGCAAGTCAAAGAACATGCGCATAATCGTCAACGGCGAGCTCGGTCTAGGCGTCACGTCTAAGGATGTCATCCTACATATAATAGGCAAGATCGGTACTGCTGGCGGGACGGGCTTTGTGATTGAATATGCAGGCGAAGTCGTTCGCAAGCTCAGTATGGAAGCTCGCATGACAATGTGTAATATGACGATAGAAGGGGGTGCAAGGGCAGGGATCATTGCTCCTGACGACGTGACCTTTGCGTATCTTCGTGGCCGCCCGTTAGCGCCTGCAGGAGCCGAGCTATGGGAGCAGGCGGTAGAATTCTGGCGTGGACTCAAGTCCGATGATGGTGCTCACTTTGATAAAGAGGTCATCATTCAGGCTGAGGATATCTTGCCTACTGTTACTTGGGGCACTTCACCGGAGGATTGCGTACCTATCACTGGATGCGTGCCGGATGTCAGCGCTATCGAGAATCCGCAGCGTCGCGAAGCGGCCGAGCAGTCGCTGGCATACATGAATTTGACTCCTGGAACGCGTATGGAGGATATTGCTATCGACAAAGTCTTCTTAGGTTCCTGCACGAACAGTCGTCTTGAGGACCTTCGCGAAGCGTCGAAGGTTCTCTTGGCTGCTGGCCCAGATGCAAAAGTGGCACCTGGAGTCCAAGCTATGGTCGTACCGGGTTCTGGAGTAGTCAAGCGGCAAGCAGAGGAAGAAGGTCTCGATGTGATATTCCGAAGAGCAGGATTCGACTGGCGTGAGCCTGGATGTTCGATGTGTGTCGGGTTGAATCCTGATCAGCTTGGGTCTGGGGAGAGATGCGCTAGTACGAGTAATCGTAACTTTCGTGATAGACAGGGTGCGGGTGGACGGACGCACCTTGTTAGTCCTGGTATGGCTGTTGCGGCTGCGCTTAATGGGAAGCTGCATGATGTTAGGAAGTTGATAAAGAAGGGAGAGCTGTCGACACCGATCTCGGAGGCTGCGACGAAGTCACTTCCTTCCATGCTGTTCGGGAACCCTAATGACGCGGTTGAAGAAGACGCTTTTTCTCCTCCCGGTGCTGTCAATACCGTTGAAGAAGGCCACGATTTCTCTCGTCAATCCAGACAACTTATATCCGTTCGAGGCATTGCGGCCCCAATGCAGATGGAAAACATCGATACTGATATGTTAATTCCGGCCCCTCTGGTAAAAGGATTAACTCGTACGGGGCTTGCATTCGCTCTGTTCAACCGTCTTCGAGTCGATCCCGTAACGGGCCAGGACACAGACTTCATCCTCAACCGACACCCGTACACGAATTCAAAGATCATCGTTTGCTCTGGGTCTAATTTTGGTTGTGGAAGTAGCAGGGAACATGCCGTTTGGGCGTTGTGAGTTTATTTTCCGTGTTCAATGCCTTTTTTTCTTGTTTCTGACTGGTGATCTTCTACAGAAAAGATTTTGGAATTTCATGTGTTATTGCCCCAAGCTACGGCGACATATTCTTTAACAACTGTCTCCAGAACGGTGTACTTCTTGTCACTCTCCCCAGATCAATCTGCGAAACTCTAGTGGAGTACGCCAGCACTGGCGGTGAGATGGAGGTGGACCTCCTGAAAGAAGAGATCAGATGCGTTGACGACGAGAACGGTTTCGTTGTTTCGTTCAAGACAGATCCTGTGAATCGTGATCGGCTGTTGAAGGGGACGGATGATATTGATATGACGCTTGGGAATGCTGATAGGATTACGGCGTATGAGGATATGAGAAGGATGAAGTGGGGTTGGTTGGAGCTGAATGTTGGGGGTAAAGGAAGACGTGTTGTCGGGACTGATCTTAGTTGGTAGATTGGCACTTGGTATTGGTGTATCTGTTGGGTTCCCAAAGTTTATGTCCAATGATACGAAGACTGAGATTACATGGAATGGTATTTGTTCGCGACTTTTCAACGAATTGGCAGTCGTTGACAGATGACAGAGGTGTAGCGGAGCACCTGATGCTGGAAGGAAAGAACGCAAGCGTGGCTTAATTTCAACAAACAAAAAGTTACAAACTGACTAAACCTATGCACAAGGATGATTCATGCTCTTTATACCAGCATCAAACGTGTTGGATGCTTTCACGCGAGTTCCCGTAGTCACGTATAACTTCGACATCAAAGGTGATACCTTTCGCTGTCGCGAGCTCATTCTCGGGACTGTTGGTCTTAAAGAGGGACAGAGGGAAGCTACGTTGTTGTCTCCTCTGATGACCTGAGTGGACGGAAGGCAGAGGCGGGTTGCTTGCACTATTCTTGGCTATGCTTTCCTCGGATGGCCTGCCAGCATCGACACGGATGATGATGAGGTTGAAGGAGATGCCAATAATTTGTACAAGCTATCATCATTGCATTAACGTTGGCCATAGGGAACAAGGAAATGACGAAAACTGACATTGTCGGATGTACCGTAAATTGCGTTACTGCTAGCGAGGCCTGTTATAACGAGAACGAGAGCTGAAATCGTGTAGAGTGCAGCAGAATCAATGATGATTTGCATCATTTTATGAAGCTTTGAGGTTGTACCCGTGATATAGACCCTCGGACCGCTGTCTCTATCAACTGACCGGATCCGCCAAATGATCATTGCTATGATACAAGTGTTAGCTCGAGATGCACACAACGACCTAGTAATTAATGCCAATTAGTGCACTTACCAGTGGTCATTATGCTCATTGTCAATGACAAGACCATCATCATATCGGCATAGGGCTGCGCTTGGCTTGTGTCAAGCAGAGCTGCCGAATTAAGTGTAGCAAACGTCCAGATCAGAAGAGCGCCGCAAACCGTGAAACCCAGGAATAACACAACAGAAGGAACTATGACCTTCCAATCTCTTCCAAACACAATGTAACAGCGGTAAATCTGACAAAGTTGTTAGTATGCTTGACATGGTGTGTGGGGACCTACGCCTACCAACATAGCATCACCTATGGTAATTTGCGCGATGCAGTCTACTGTCTGGAGGAGGGCTCCATGAGCCTCGAACGCTCGGGATACCGGAACGAGTGCTGACCTTCATGACACTAACCCAATAGGATAGGTTTTCAAATTCCTCGGTTGCACCACCAGGTCCAGTGTAGTACACAAACGCATCGAGGTTGTGTCTAAGACCGAAGGCGACATCCAACGTAGCGAACAAGCAGAATAGTAAAGTGACTATCAGCGCCATCCAATTGATGTTCTTCCTCCCATGAAGGCCTTGCTCCGAAGATTGAAAAAGCAGAGCGCGGAGACAGAATCCTAGCGAGACGAGGTAGATTCCGTACAATATGCACTCCATGAATAGCCCGACTATCTGAGCTGAGGTTACGTCGAACGTGTTGGCCATTGTCACTTCAAACTGGATGCCTACACGAGTAGCAATCGTTGTATCCCAGAGGGCGTAAATAAATGAGTGCCGAGCGCCCTTTCAGTTGCCCTAAAATTGGGATGAGTGCTGCTCTCTGTCAACTACATCAAAAGATGTTCGTACTCCAACAGCACAACAGCATGGATGAAAATCAAACACTGATGGCCACTAAGGGGGAGGTTCCCCAAGAGCATCGTACAAGGCGATTGAAAACGGTGTGCTTTTCCGGTATAGGCAGTTTCTTGAATTTCACGATCATCAGCTTGGAGAAAGCCTTGATGACAGGGAAACAAGTGTTTAAGCTCAAGCTCCTACAAGTATGACAGCTAAGCACGATCTGTTGCATATAATGATGGAAGGAAGGAGGTAGGAAGTGTATCACGGTACGGACCCTGGACAGAAAAACCGCTTCTGGGGCCGGTCGACGCGGCATTCATCGCACCCCCAGGCCCGTTGACCCAGCGAAGGCCGAGCTCGTGGCGCACAGACCATGGTAGTATTGTGCTCATCTTTGATGTATTCCAGTAGAGTGGCCTAGTGATCATGCTTCGTATTCTGAGATCATTGATCACATGCAAGTCCAAGAGAGACTGCGAGACATAGTACATGGGTTGCAAGTCCGTAGTTCAATGACCAATGAATTCCAGATTCTTGAGGACAGATGACCATTATACCCGCCTCAGTAGATAGTGGCCTTCTCGCGAAATTCCCTTGGAAACGAAGAATAGAGTGTATACCGTCAGGGGTTGAGCTTCCCGGCTTTTCCTTCTTGTAGGCCAGGTATCCGCCAAGAGATATGCCATACCGACGAAACTGTGTGCCTCTTGTACGGTTGTCCTGGAGGACAAGGTCTGTTTTGACTTGATCGGATGATGTTTAGCAATGACGGGGTCCTATAGCATAATGTCACTCACCGATGTGACATACCCCATGAGTCGCGTCCATGGACCGGGTGAACAGAGTGCCACCGACGTGCGCAGGTGGCGGCTGGGTGGCGGGCTCGATACGAGGCTAAACGGATGCCTCAGGGGTCCTAACTGAGGTATCAGCTAAGAGGAATGGTCTCTCGAGGGCCCTACTCACTGCGCTCACGATCCCTGATCGGGAACAACGCTCGTTTACGCCGCCGTCAGTTATATCAGCATTAACTCGAGAGGCCCTTTTGCACACCGCCCTCTTCCTCGCCCCGTTCCTCTTTTTCTTGTCCCTCACTCAATGAGCACTGGGACCTCTCCCTCCTTCACTCCTCTATACCCCCAGCGACAGGCGCTACGTTGGGGTCAGCCAAGAGCACGGTGGTACCGGAAACAACAAAGAAAACTCAGGCCCACCCTCAACATTTACACCCGCGCATCCCTCGCCCAATGACACCTGAATGACACCCATATCATCGTTCCCGGCAGCTTCCATCGCTCGTCTTGTGAACGGAACATGGACCACGTTCTATGGTAAATGTAACACGGAATAGTCACGGAGTGCCAGGACCCCAAGCGTATGTACCTAATCAGGAAGGTGTCATCAAAAGCGACGTTCGATCAAGTCAAAATAGACCTTGTCCTTGAGGTCAACCGTACTCTTGAGTATGTAGAGGCAGCAGATTGTGGGACGCACGGTTGTGCATAAAAGGTTGAGTGTTGTGAAGTAGTACGTAGGTACCCGGGGCCGCCGTACCATGTAAAGTGATGAAAGGAAGCGGACACAACGGCGGTGCCAGGCACGAGATCCGAGGCCCTGCCTTCCGGTGTTTCTCCCACCAAAATGAGTTTAAGCAACCTGTGTTCTCTTGAGGTTGCCTATGGAGGGACAGTTGAGGGTGGGAGAGAGACGTGAAAAGAACAGTAATGCCAGAACTTTTTCGTTCAGCATGATGGCAGTAAACAAAGACCCGAATTCTTCTCACTTCCAGGTTCCGCCGGGGGTGCAGCAGGGAAGAATGGTGCATTTCTTCTGTGCGATATCTTTTGCTGATACAGAACTTGCGAGCGTGTTGGCCAGCTAGAGCTCAGCGGCGGTATCAGGGCTGCGTGAAGATTGAGGACCTGCGAGCATGTCACCGAGCAGAATTGTAGCAACGACGGTATCAGGGGTTAACGAAGCTTCAGAACCTGCGAGCGTGTCACCGAGCCAAAATTCGGCGACGACGGTATCAGGGCTGACTAGAATTT
Organism: Omphalotus guepiniiformis; assembly: GCA_028554645.1. Taxonomy (NCBI): domain Eukaryota; kingdom Fungi; phylum Basidiomycota; class Agaricomycetes; order Agaricales; family Omphalotaceae; genus Omphalotus; species Omphalotus guepiniiformis. The sequence goes on from JAQOOI010000021.1 coordinate 2,592,985, forward strand.
CTTGAGAAAGGGGTATCCTGGCTGGCCAGTACACGTTCTTCTTTTGAGTTTAATTTTCGCAATTGACTTCCTCCGAGCCGATACGAACAACGCTCCTTCTCTTTCGTACAAAAGGCTTGAGAATGACCAGCTAAGTACTGTAACACCGAGGCTGCGTACGGTGTCCACCTAGTTATCCGTGGGAAGGTACGAGATGGCGGTTACAGGAAGAGATGTATGGGCGAGATGGAAGCACGCACGCACAGCGTAGAGAAAGGAGAATCGGGATGTACATTGCACACAGTGATATCAACATAACTTGCTGTGGACCTGGACCAGGAACACTGCATTTAAGTAACTGCGGTTCAGAATGTTTAAACCCGCAGGTTTCATCCCTGTTCCATCTGTTAGAGAGAGCAAGCACTTTGGTAGCAATAATTACTTACCTTTTAGCACGAGAGCGACCGAACTAAACATCCTTTGAATTCCTAGGCGCTGACCAGGACTTCGTGCCGCATTTTGACAAAGTACCGGTTGAACACTTATATATGTCCCTCTTTGACAATCATTTAGGTGTACGGGACACTTGAAGAGGTATCAAGCATCAAGCACGAGCGTTTGAGCTTGTGGGAAGTTGAGGTTCGTTCCACTACAAGTCGTTGGATGTGAATCTGAGAAGATACATGTAAGTGACCGGTCGTAATGGGTTGTTTAGGGCAGGCTTGCATGAATGGCGTGATCATGACTGCATAATCATATCGTGTGACATGATACAGTCTTGGCCCGCCACGAATATACTACGAAGTTGCGCACCCACCGGGCTACTAACTCCATACCCCCTGCAATTCCCCTGAGCGTTTCCTAAAGAACTAAGGATACTCCTAAGAAAGTAGGTATTCAAAGCCCTGCATAAAGTTGATCCTTGACACGGGTATTCTTACTCAAGATGGGTCACCCTACAACTCTGGCAACCTAGTCTTTCAATCTGAATATGCCAGCAGCGGCCAATTTTCTGCACACGAGAACTGGTGAGCGATCTGCGAAAGAGGTCTGGGAAGAAAGGACCCGCGTTTTGTGTTCCTGGGAACGATGGGTATACTGCCGCGACGTAAGTATGAAAAGTATCAGTATCCCCTAATTACCATGCAACAATCGCAATTTGTACTTGTACTTATGATATCTCTCGGAGCGAGAAATTGCGGTGGATTGGTACTTGTAAGACACTCTACATAGAGTGATACTTCGGCAGGTCATTTCATACCGAGGTCATTCGCGCCGGGACTTGAGCAACGGTAGGAATCATAAAGATACAAGATAAGGTGGTAAGTACGAAGTGCGAGCGCGCGGTGCTTTCACTCACAGACAACAAGTTTTGTTGTGAGAATGGTCTGGAACGGAAAGAGCTGTTCTGAAAGATTAAAGACGCAGAGAAAGTCTTTCGGGTTTGACCAGCCAGTCATTCTCAAGAAACCCCTACTTAGACCCGTCTCTTTCTGCCTTCGTCCAATCCAACCACAACGACTCCCTTTCCCTCTCATCCCCTATCCTCCTCACAAACCTCACCACATTCCATACATCCTGGAAATTACTCCCCAGTCCCAAACTCACTCTCACTACCCCCAATTCCCGGCCAACGACTAACTCGAAATCTTTGAGCGTAACACCGGGATAAAGCCGTTGCATATCTTCCTGTATACCTAGTATCGCCGCGGCGCCTCCAGGGTTACACATACACCCCGTACGAAGGGAGATGTTGTTCTTTGAGGCGGAATATTCGATGAATGAGTTTGGTATTGGTTCTCCGGAAGGCTGTTGATTATATATTAATAGATGAGGCGCTCAGTGGACCATGGCCCAGTAGGTCCGATAGTAAACGGACTATATAGTATGTACTTACCAGGAAGAATATCATAGATACAGTCGACCCCGTATCAGACTGCTCTCCTACGGAACGTATTCGCGTTGTCGGAACCCGAGATAATATTCGCACCACGGGTACACCACTAGACGCGTGCTTCAGCTGTGACAGCGATGCTGTTAGATACTGAACCAAGCAGGAAAGGCGGAGAGGAAGGAATGGTAGGTACGCGGAGAGGAATCGTAAACCGTCTGTCACTGCAGGTAGTGTTAAATAGTTGATTGTACCATCCTGCCAATGTTCGGAGTCCAACATTGGAACAGAACGACGCCTGAGTCAGAAAAGAGACGTACAAAATGAATTATAACCCTCACCTCGAACTGTTCGTGAAGCTCAAGAGATCGAGTGACGATGTTCCCTGGCACCTGAACAACATCGACAGTTCCTCCTGCAAACCAAGGGCGTCTCAACCGAGTAAGAAAGGTTTTCTTCACAACCAGAGCTCCTACGCCAGTAGGAAATCCAAACATTTTATAGAAAGATATCGCCATAGCGTCTACAGATATCTCTGTGAGCGATATGGGGGAGGTAGGGGCGAGAGCAGCAGCATCAAGTAAAGTATGAAAACCTAAAGAAGCTGCATATTCAATGATGGAGAGAGGGTTCTTAGAGTTTGTGATATTGGACTGCCCGGTAAGCGCGAACAAGCTTGGATTTAGGTGCTTCGATTGGGGACGATGACGCGATAAAACAGCCTATAAATAAGGTACATGGATAGGGGAAGATTCCCGTGTGCGTAAATAGAGTAACTTACCTTTGCTGCCGATAAATCAAACCCTCCATGATTGGTAGACGGAATGTAACAGACAGAGCCTTTCCGGCGTGTAGCAAATTCACGTATACCGTGAACACTATTGTGAGAATCAGCGCAGAGAACGTAGCTGCTGCCGTCCGTGAAAGGATACGATTCGCCAACGAGCTTGAGCGCAGCAGTAGCATTCTGTTGAATATATCGACCGTAGCTACCGTGTATACTTGTATATAGCTTATGTAACGTAGTCCGTATATGCTCACGAAGGTCAACTGCTTCTTCAGTCTTTGACCTTCGTGCGCAGGTATGTTCAGTATCGTACACTCACTTAATACTATAGTCTTTGACCTTCGTGCGCAGATCTAATAGGTTATGGGCCCCGTGCCAAGGAAATAAGACTGATCATCAAATTTCCATACACGGACACGGGTTCAATCTTTTTTTTCTCCCCATCTTTTCACACGTCGACGTCGATTCTCATTGCCCCCAAAGGGCGAAACATTCACACAATGTCTTCAGAGTTCTCTAGACGAGGTTTTGACAACCTGAATGCCTCGAACTATGCATCATGGAGTGTCTCTATGAAGTCGTACCTCCAAACCCAAGGAATCTGGCAACATGTAACAGGAGAAGAGACTGAGCCTGAGCCGGCTATCCCTGACGCCCCTACTCCGCGTGAAAAAGGCGAAATTCGGGCCTGGCGCCGGGAAAGGGGACAGGCATGTGGGTTTCTCCGGCTGGCGATTGATGAATCACAAAAGGCACACATTAACAGCATTGGAGACAACCCAGCCGAGATTTGGACGAAACTTTCTGCCATTCACAGGCAAAAGAAGCCGGGAGGTCGGTTCAGCGCATTAAACAACATCTTTTCCATTCGGAAGGAGGACGACGAGAGTCTCGTTACTCTAACTGGACGAGTTTCCCAGGCTGTTCAACAGTTTCGTGACCTCATCCCACTTGGTTTCCATCCCACCGAATCTTCCTCGTCACAGTCTACAACACCACCCCGTCCGCTCTATGACTTACCTGACCTCCTGAATGAACTCGAAGCCATGGCTCTCATTCGCTCCCTACCTCCCAAGCACGAAAATTTCGTCTCGTCTCTTATCGTATTGGATACGGTTGAGCTTGAGGCTCTCAAGGTTGCTTTCCACAATCGACAACAGCAGCTGGACTCTCAAGAAGCGATGGCTGCGGCGTTTGCGGTCCGACACATGCCTCCTACTTCGAAGCCAATGATGATGCCTTCTTCAAGTCTTCAACCACCCACGAAGTGCGCCTGGTGTGGTCGTCCCGGCCATGTCGAAGATCACTGTTACACGAAGGATGCATCACGACGCCGTGATCATAAGCGTGCTCAAAGGCCCAAGGGAAAGGCAAATGCAGCAACGGAGGAGTCAGCCACTAAAGCAAGTACTTCTCCCATTGCCCTGCTTGACCATCGCTGGAACACCGATACAGGAGCCTCTGCACACATGACCCCTCACCGTGACTGGTTTACCACCTATACTCCAAAAACAGTTGCAATCCGCCTTGCAGATCATTCGGTAGTCTACGCTGAGGGAATTGGGACAGTTCTGTTCAGACCAAAAGAGGGAGGGACTATGGTCACATTTCTTGATGTCTTGCATGTACCATTACTGCGAAACAATTTATTTTCTCCTTTGCGCTTCATCTGCACCCAGGGTTATCACGCCACCATTAACAAGACTCAAATCTCATTCTTTCTAAAAGATTCACTCCATTTCCGAGCTCCCATCAGTGACCGTTTTGTCAGTTACCTCGACGGTGAGACTGTCGTTTCACGAGCGCAAGCAGAGACTGCAAACATAGGTTCTACCTGTCCCTTAGATCTCTCGCTCTGGCACCGTCGTTGGGGACACATCAATTCCAATCTCCTGCACCGTGTCCATAAGGATGGCTTAGTGACTGGATTTAAGATGGTGGGCACCAAACAACCAGACCATATCTGTGAACCGTGCATCATGGGCAAACAACATGAATTCAACATCCCAAGAGGTCCTGGAAAAGTGCCAACTGAACTCTTAGAGGTGGTTCATTCTGATTTAAAGGGTCCCATGCCGATTCCTGGTCCAAAAGGCGAACGCTATTGGATCACTTTCATTTGCGGCAAGTCTCGATTATATGCTGTTCAATTTCTCCGCCACAAAAACAAAGTTTTCCAAGCCTTCAAAGACTTCAAGGCATATGCCGAGAACCAGCAGCCAGGCCTAAAAATCAAAGCATTTCATGAAGACGCAGGGGGAGAGTACATGAGCAAGGAATTTGATCAGTTCCTCCGTACTCATGGGATTCGACGTTTACACACTGAAACTGACAAGCCTTACCAGAATGGAGTAGCTGAACGTGCAAACCGAACTATTCATGAAGGAGCATTAGCTATGTTGGCTGAATCTAAACTTCCGCCCTCCTTCTGGACCCATGCCGTAGCTACATTTGTGCATGTGCGAAATCGTTCTCCCACCTCCCGATTCCCTGACACCACTCCATACACAGTGTGGCATAATCATCCACCGGATGTCTCACACTTTCGCGTTTTTGGTTGCCTTGCCTATGTCTTCATTCGCAAAAACAAGCGGAAGGCATTTCAGTCGCACACTGTGAAGTGTGTTTTCATTGGGTACCCCTCTGACTCTAAGGGTTGGCTGTTCTGGAATCCCCTCACTCGCCGGCACATTGTCTCCAGCGATGCTATTTTCGATGAGCGAGTTTGTCCCGGTAATGTTAAACACCTCGTCAATCCTTTCGGTGATCCATTCATTCCAGTGTCTGATCAAGGGGGAGTAACACAGAATAATCCTCCACCTTCATTTCCTTCTAAACCAGTACAACTACCTCCGTCACCATCATTTTCACCTCTAGTTGATGAACCTTCACCACCGATTGCTTCACCACCAAACTCGCCGCTATTACCTGCAGTATCAACACCTCTTGAATCACCATTGACTTCACTACCTTCCGATTTTGATTCACGCTCTCCGTCACCAATACTACCTCTACCTGAACGAGCTCCATGCGAACCATTGTTCCGCAATGACGGTCTTATTGAGCCACTTCCGAATACAGGTCGTGGATACCGGCGTCAACCCACAACCAATAATTCGCGTCCGCCGTGGAACTACCAAGGAGCATGGGATGCTGGTGATGTTAATGCAGATGTGGTAGAAGAGGAGTGTGATCTTACCCAGTTCGCCTATCACTCCATTGAACCTCGATCACTCAAAGAGTCACAAGCATTACCACAGGAGGAAGCATCAAAGTATCATCAAGCTGCAGTTGAAGAAGTAAAATCTCTCACTGATATGGGTGTCTTTGAGCTTGTGGAGCGGCCCAAAGATCGGAACGTTATTGGGAGTCGTTGGGTGTTTAAAGTGAAGCGGAATGCAGACGGCTCTGTCGAACGCTACAAAGGCCGACTAGTTGCACAAGGATATAGCCAACGTCCGGGTTTTGATTTCACCGAAACGTTCTCGCCTACTCCGAAATGGGCTGCCCTTCGTGCAGTCCTTGCCTTGGGTGCTCTTGAGGATCTCGAATTGTGGAGTGTTGACATTTCCTCAGCTTTCTTGAATGGTGACCTGGAGGAAGAGGTCTACATGGAGCAGCCGGAGGGTTTTCAGGAGAAGGGTCCTGGCTGGGTGTGGAAATTAAAGAAGTCCATTTACGGGCTGAAACAAGCTGGTCGTCAGTGGCACCAAAAACTCCATCGCACACTTACTGAAGAGATGAACTTCACACGCGTGAAGTGTGAACACAGCATCTGGGTTTACAAACGCGATGATGTCCGAATCATCATACCAGTCTATGTCGATGACATGACAATCGCCACTAAATCCACGGAGGATGTCCAGAGGGTGATTTCGGAACTGCGTCGCCATTTCAAGCTCCGTGATCTAGGGCCACAAACTTATCTTCTGGGTGTTGAAATCAAGAGAGACCGTGAAAAACGCACTCTAACATTGTCCCAACGACAATACATCCTCGACGTCCTCGAACGGGCCAATATGGCTGACTGCAACCCAGTTCAAACACCTCTAGATCCGAATGTGAAGCTCTCTTCCGAACAGTCACCGAAAACACCTGAAGAACTTGCAGACATGCGAGGAGTCCCTTATCTGAACATTCTTGGCAGTGTTGCATATCTCGCAATAGCCACTCGACCAGATATCGCCTATGCTGTCAGCGTGCTTTCCCGCTTCAGCAAGAATCCAGGACACACTCACTGGGCAGCCCTCAAACGCCTACTTCGATACCTTAAAGGATCCATTGACTTGTGCATTCAGTATGGCCCAACTCTAGAAAACGAGGGGGAGCTATTCACCTCGTATTGTGATGCTGACCACGGAGGTAACCCTGATAATGGCCGTTCCACCAGCGGTTTTGTCATAAAAATGGGCACTGGAGCGATCAGCTGGTCGAGTCGACTTCAGAGTTTCGTGACACTCTCAACTACAGAAGCAGAGTATGTCAGTGCTGTAGCCGCAGCCCAAGAAATCATTTGGCTACGAAACCTCTTCACTGAACTCGGGTATAATTTCACTGTTCCCTCCACACTCCACATTGACAACCAATCCGCAATTTCGGTAGCGAAGAACCCTGACCATCATGGACGTGTCAAACACCTCGATTTGCGATTCTACTGGCTGCGAGATGAGGTCAGTAACCAGAGGATACAGGTTAAACATTGTAGGACAGACGAAATGCCTGCGGACTTACTTACCAAGTCACTTTCTCGAGACAAATTCTTGCATCTTCTACCTCTTTTCGGTCTCATACGCTTTGAAGGAACTTCTTTGGTTGCTACGATCGAGGGGGAGTGTTGAATATATCGACCGTAGCTACCGTGTATACTTGTATATAGCTTATGTAACGTAGTCCGTATATGCTCACGAAGGTCAACTGCTTCTTCAGTCTTTGACCTTCGTGCGCAGGTATGTTCAGTATCGTACACTCACTTAATACTATAGTCTTTGACCTTCGTGCGCAGATCTAATACATTCGAAGTAAAGACAACAGTGTACTCCTCCGGCGGAGCTTCGAAGAATGCAAGAACAGTAGTACGAGCTTCTTCAGCATATCTTTTAGTAAGCTGCGAGCTGCCAAGAAAAATCAGAGTGGTTGCGAGGGAACTTAGGGAATATGCTTACCTGTTGCTGAAAGAGTGGGTATTTCCAAGGATGCTATGACTGAGGAACTCGGTTTGTACTCGAATGAGACTCTCAGGATACAACGCGCCGCCCATATAGTCGACGTAAGTTTCCCCAGATCGCTGTAATCGTACATAGTCGCTGCGACGGAGTGTATCGAGTATCCAGGTCAGACGATATTCTGAAAAAAATTGGTATGCAGTGTATAGATGCGAGAAAGTTAAGCTCACCTAGAAAGTCACAGAGGAAGTCGTGGTACGCGATAGAAGCGTCTTCTGATACACCATTCCCGCTCGCAGGAGCATAGGCTATATTGGAGTGCACTGATTGAGACGGTCGATGTGATTTAGCATCATCATTCCTTGACTTCGAATCCTTTTTGTGCACGAAATCAATATCCAACTCCGAACTCTCGTGAGCCATTGTATCGGAAGCGCAAACAGTGGTGCTTGCTGAGGCACTGCATCCTAAGCTCATCCGGGATACGAATACTGCAGAGTTATGTCGCCTGATAGTACGGGAATTTGAGTGTAAGTTACCCATGATATTAGATGATTCGGAGCCGTCTGAACCAGCAAGCCACAACAGATCGCGAGTTGTCTTCGTCTTTATAGCTGTATCAGGCTGAGGCTGTATCTGCACCAATCCGACGACTCGGAGTTTCTGATCTGTGACACTTGTTCTACTGACCCACAAACATCAATATGAAATACCTAGGAAGTCCGTGAAGTTTTCCAAAAACATTCTCATGCATCAGGTGTTCTAGGGTTCGTGAAATGCTCGAGAAGATGTGGATGGTATAGAACATAGAACAGCATTGAACATGACGGTTATGGATTGACGACCCTGGGAAACGTGGTCAATTGAATGTTTACGTGCACTTGCTTACTCGTCGATCCGCAAGTGGAATTCACAGCTTGGACACTACCACCGCCGGTAAAGCCCTCTATGTAAGGGTACGTATCTTCGAAGAATCGGGCTACATACAAAAATAAGGATCTAGGGATCCGCCGGTAAGGAACCATGTAGATTGAACTGATAACGACCCAGAACATAATCAGTTCTGAAAAGATTGTATCAAGAACTGAACTCCCACCTAGATTTCAACCGCCTTACTGGGCCTCCACATAACATCAAGCGCACAAATTCTATCAGCTCTCCCAGCATCATATCATTATTCTTATCACGGGGAACTGAAACCTTCCTGAACAGTTCCATGGTTTGTCGACGGACTTCATCACTTACATCTCACACCCACTGGTGGGCGCACACTCCAACTAAAATCACGAGTTGAGCGTCAAGAAGCACACCATTCTGTATGCATATGTTCAAGGATGCGACCCTGTACACGAAATCTGATGTACTTGTACTGAGTGTTTGAGCCCGTTTGGAACAAAGTTCCGAAATCTTCCTGTGACCATCACGAGTCAAAAACAACCTTTACTAGTATCACGAAAAAAGAAAACTAACCGAAATCGAGAAGAACCGAAGGTGCCGGTGAGCACCCACAAAATCGATCCGCATGTCTCCTACCGCTTTCATGTCCAAACGTACTGTAGCCCGAGACGCAAACAATGATCTACGCTTCGTGAAAAGGTAGTAAAAAGTCCGTGTCTTGGCGGCGAGCGACTAGAAGGCGGAGAGCAGATTATTCACTAGGCTCTCTGTAGAAGATGCTAGTGCCCTTTCGAGATCACAAAATCGAGGACTAGCTCATAGCTCGTCGAATGATTGTTTTTCGCGTCGGTGACGTTGAATACTCAATACGATGTGATTATCCCAAACCTTGGTCACAACTTGTCGAAGACTTCGAGTCCATCTGTGCTGAGCCTTATGTGGGCCTAGGCAAGAGATTTGTAGGATGCTTGCTTGACCACCCAAAGTCCCAGAAACAAGAACCTTCAACACAGAGAATGATATCCTTCATCATGGAAACATATCAGAGTGAAACTGGGGATTGAACTGAGAAAGAAAGTGGGCTTCGGGCGAGAAGAACCCGACATTACCCACGTGACTTAGCAGTGCTTCCAACTCTTGACATGCTTGACAATGAGTCTCAACTACTCTAAGCTCAGCTCTCTACTCATTTGACATTGTCATAGCTTCAATGCATAATTCTGTTCATACGGGGTCGCTCAACGGATAAATAGCTCTCAGGGCTCGGAGCTTGTTTCCGCCGCTGTTTTCCTGGCTAATTGGGGACTGGGAAGCAAAGAAAGATGGTCATCGGCGCTTCAGTCACGACGAAAATAGTGCAAGTTCTTCTGGAAGTTTTTGAAGTCGCAGCGCTTCCAGATCCTTGTTTTCTGTTCAAGTTGCCAAATACGTTCAATTGAGTATATTGTCCGAACGATGTCCATAGCAAAAGATTCTGTCCTCTCGCGATTACTCTTTTCGTCACTCATCGTAATAGGTCTCGTTCTACGCATAAGCCTGGCATAGGGAACGTTTACATATACAGTTCAAGGCGCGTGGGAGTCAATACGGTCAGTCTTGTTAAGCACTCTCTTCGATTGCCAAAGGGATTCTTATAAATCTCTACAGGTCGTGTCATTCGATCGTTTGGTCACGGAGGGATATTAATGCTGTGAAGTTGCCTATGAGATGCTTGAAACGTTCTTCGACTTCTCAGATCTCAGGATCGACCTGGTCGAGTCATGTGTTTCAAAATTGTACGTCGTTATTTATTCCTTCGACTGCGCTGACGCAGGAAGTGTTATAGAAGGCTGTCCTGGAACCGCACCAAAGCCTATCTTCTTCTGGGCCAAGACGTTGTAAACTGGTAAACGACGTGTTCTCAACGCTACGAACAACTTCTGGACTATCGAAGGACACACGCTGCTTGTAACTTTGTTCGCGGACTATTACGGCGACGTCCTTCCGTATCGATTGATTCAAATGACTACAAGTTTTTGAAGCTACTGAGACGTAGTGTTGGTACGAACGTTGCGGGAACCATTTTGGCGTGGAATTGGCATCTGAGGGTAGTATCGGCCAAGGAATGACGGAGAAAGACATCGAGGAGCATACATGGGCCATACCCCAGACGTGGCCCTGCACTATTCGCCCAAGCCCTTGTTCCTTTCGCTTACATGGTTGACTGGCGTTCGTCCTGGTTCTCCCTACCTTCTCTCCTCGATCTCGCTGACTCCCCATTAATTCTAGTGAGATACATCCTAAGCCTTCTGGAAGCAATGAACGACATCGCATCGGCAAGAATGAGCGCATATACAGGCGGTTCTGATACGAGAACCACCTCACCTTTACCTAGTTCCACATTGATTGGATCCAGGCAATTTCAATGGTTACCAGTTTTCCCTGGCAGTATCTCTGTGCCATGAAGCCCAATCCGAGCGTAGGACTTGATCGCATACCTTCACTCGGAGACCAAGCTCAACTGCCCTATGTGTCTGGTTTCGTTCAAGAATGCCTTCGAAACTGCCTAGGTATGCACCTCATCTGGACACACGCTGCGAGCATTCTCTGGGCATTCAAGGTGAAGCCTAAAGATAAGGTCGATGATACTGCGGCAGTCTGGAAGAATGCCGAGTTCTCCGACGGAACCTCTACTTCTCTCTTCCTTTACTCCTACATAGATTCAGCGTCGCAATTTTTTGGGCGCGATTGGCAAGCGATGTTTGCTGTAAGCGACTGTAATAATCAATGCCATTTTATCGCTGATTACCCACCAAGGCTCATTGTTGCTGCATTTGCCTTGCAGGAATATGATCTTTGGCGCAGCGGTACTGGAAGAACAAGACTTACTTTCACTTGGTGATGCCACTTCCAACAAGCATGTCTTCAAAGTCGTCCCGCTTTGCTTGTTTTTGGTCTGCTACCCGACGGATTTCAAGCATCGGAACACGATATACAAAGCAGAAACGCCCTGGATAGCGTGACGCTTCTGATAGACTGAAGCAGCCCTCGCGGTTTCGTTTGGTCTCTCTCGAGAACAGTTTGCCTGCTGTTGCATGACGAACCAGTACGTACATTCATCCTCCTTTCCCGGTATTCTGTTACAGTTCGTCACTCAGGAGTCGGGCTCTCAACAAATCCGGTTCTTTCCTTTCTGAAACTCGGTTTCTGCATCAAATACAGTCTAGCGTTTTCTAGGCAGCTTTAGTCAAGACTGAAAGACCCGATTCACAAAGTACTCGCAGTAACACTTCAACCAACAAAAGCCGGAAAATCGCCATAGTCTCGATTTAGCAGCTGTACGTCGAGGATCCTCCTGCCCAGCCCTTCTTGGGCTGATACTAATAGAATTCTTCATAGCATTTTTATTAATTACCGTCTCAGGACTGGTTCGTTGTTGTGCTTGATGCCGCGGATATTTGAAGATGGATAAAAGGCTCAGTCTTGGACCGTACTCAAACGATCGCGACGAGGCGGAGGAAGCGAATGAGGTTCTTGGCTCTTCGATTCCTCTTGCGAAGAATCTAAGGTTCATACGCACTCCTAGCAAGTTCGTTCGCCTTGATCTATTCTTTCTGTAAATGCTGATAGGGGTCAATAGTTCATTAAGTTAGGGGGTACCATTGTAACTCTGCTCTCAACTTGATATTTCAAGTCTTCCTTTTACATTGGTCTCATTATGATTCTAACTAAAGACGGCGAGTAATTGCCAGTGACGATGCAGTTGTCCTATCATTAATGCATTCTTTCTGTATAGATGCTTGCTACTCAGACTCACCATGGCAAGAGTTGCTTGCTGGGAAGTTTTGATGTAAAAGTGTTTGATCACCTTACATCCGATAAATGAGTAACACTTCTTCACTAGAAACATGATTCTGGCATTCCCATGACCAAATTATAGATATTGTTTGACTTGAAGGAATCTTGGCTTTGTCGTTCACCTCCGATTACCGGAAATTTTACGCCCCGAAAAAGGCACTGTCGCTTTCTTCAAGACTTAAATATGGACCGCTCGCTAGAGCTCTTGCATTACCAGCATCCCCTTTACGCTCTACGATCTATAACATGTTGTGAGTACTTGCCAGGTGCGAATCTCTCTCCGACTAATCCGTCTTTAGGGCGCACCCGGCTCAAAAATACCAGCGCTATACGCCGATAACTCTTCCAGACCGTCGATGGCCAAGTCAAATAGTGAGCCAGCATCCGACGTGGCTGTCTACAGACTTGCGGGATGGAAATCAGTCGATTTCAAAGCCCATGAGCGTGTCTCAGAAACTGGCTCTTTTTCGCGTGTTGGTAGCGCGAGGCTTTAAGGAAATTGAGGTTGCCTACCCTTCGGCCAGCGAAACAGAGTTTGGCTTTGTGCGTAGATTGATCGATAATCAAGAGATACCAGATGACGTCTCCATTCAGGTGGAGAGCTTGCCATGTCCGTTCTATCATTGATACTGACGAATAATATCCTAGGTCATGATGCCAGCACGGAAGGAAAACATACGTCGGACGTTCGAAGCAACTCGAGGGGCGAAGCTCGTTCTGCTACATCTATACAGCTCCAGTGCTGCGCCGATTTTCAGGGATGTCATATACAAGACCAAAAGGGACGACGTCGTAGGCTCAGCAGTCGAGTATACACACCTGACTCGCCTGCTTGCTAATGAGTATAGTGTTCGATACGGGACGGAATTCCAGCTGGTATATTGCTTTGAGGGTTTCTCGCAGTCGGATATAGACCTCGTCATCGAGGTGTGCTCTCAGGTCAAGAATGCTTGGGACTCGCATGGAAGCAAGACGCGTCCGATTGTGTTTAACTTGGCTGCTACCGTTGAAAATGCACCGGCCAATCACTTTGCCGATCAGGTAAGGCATGCTGTTTATTGGGGCTCTGAGAAGATGACGAACTCTAGACTCTCTAGGTTGAATACATCCATAGAAACCTGCCGAAAAGGGACGAGATTATCATAAGTGTGCATATTCACAACGATCGCGGTAAGTGTATTTGCTGCAATCTAACGAAACGTTGTTGACAGATTTCGCTTTCACAGGCACCGCTGTCGCAGCAACCGAGCATGCTTTGTTAGCTGGTGCCGAAAGGGTCGAAGGGTGTCTTTTCGGTAACGGAGAAAGGACCGGGAACGTCGACCTCGTTACCTTGGCCCTTAACCTCTACAGCCAAGGAATCCCACCAGGGCTCGACATGAGTAACCTCAATGAGCTAGTTGACTTCATGACTTCATGTACCGGCATTCCCGTTCATCCAAGACACCCTTACTCCGGCGAGTTGGTGTATACCGCATTCTCTGGCGGACATCAAGACGGAGTGAGGAAAGGTCTACATCTGATGGAGGAACGTACTGCAGAAGCTGCGGCCACTGCTGGCAAACATGGGAACATTTTGTGGACGGTCCCATATCTTCCCGTGGATCCTTCGGACTTTGGACGTGTCTATGTAGCCCGAATCAATTCACAGTCTGGTAAAGGCGGGGGCGGCCCATGTAGTGGAACAGTACTTGGACCTCGAATTACCTCGACCTATGCAAGTCGAGTTTTCTAGTGCTATCCAGGCTATCTGTGATTTAGAATCCAGAGAGCTGAGCGCGGAAGAGATTTGCCTGGAGTTCACCCGTATGTTTCATCTCCACGAGTCGACGGACGATGTTACGCGTGCTGGACGCGTTCATATCCAATCGTGCCAGATTCACGACGAACCCGACCTAGATCTTCATATCATTGACGCATCTATCATCGTCGACGAGACGTCCCTTGCATATCACTCGGATCTCGAGGTCGAGGTAGTGAAAAGTCTGTTGCCAGTGCTCAATGAGCCACTGGAATTGGAAATCGAGTGCGTCGAAGAACATCGTCAAGCTTCTTCCTTTGGTATCGCAAGTTTTGTGAAGGTTACGAGGTTGGAAGATCGAAGCAAGACTTGGTGGGGTGTAGGAAGGGCTGAATATCAGGCAGAAGCTACGCTGAAAGCTATCATCAGCGCTGTCAATGGGGTTATCGCTTGAAGAATGGGGATTGGTTTCACTGAGCAAACATATACTGGCAATTTGTTGTATCTGAATACATATAATGGTTAAGCATAAGTACACATATTGTTGTCGTTCGTGAGATCATACATGGAAAAAATATCTACAACTCATCAAAGTTCCTGAAGAGAAAACCAGCATCAACAGTTCAATATCTACTGCGATGCGCAGCATCATCCTTCCGGCTGTGTCCGCTTTGCTCGTTAGTATACAAAACAACAGCATCGGCAATGTCCTTCACGCTGCGTCCGCTTTGCTGAGCGACTTCATACACAATACAGAGCATCGTGTCCTGGAGCTGTGCCAGGGTGGTAGGCGTCCATATGGCGCTCATATCAGGCCTCACCTTCGATGCCTGTTTCGCGAAAGCCCTGATCATCCGATGGGCATACGGGCCATGGTCCTCCCTATCATGATACAAGGTAGAAGAAGCGAGGAGGATCCTGATAGCCTCCACATGCTCGATGGACGAAAGTTGAAAGATGAGGTCGCGGAGGCAAACAAGGACGCAGAAGTCAGAGAGCATTCCTTCCTGGTATAATAGTCCGATAAAGCTAACAAGTCGGAAAGCACATTGCAAGTATCCTGGCATGCAAGGTTCAGTTGGATTGAAGCGTATCGCAGTGTCATTCTGCAAATCCCAAGTTCATGAGCGAATCATCCCGTCCACCCAGCGTAAAATGCTTACCTCACGGTGCCAGCACCTCTGAAAAATCCCAAGCACATTCACCTTCAACCCCGTCGCAAATGAGTTCCAATTCTCAATCTGTCCCTCTAATTGAAACCGATTTCCGATTTCCCTTGCGAATACCGCGAGCGTGTGCGGATTAACACACGAAAAGGGATCAGACGCTGGCCAGATAAAATGCCGCGCGAGGTCCAGAAGTTCCTTGATATCCCATTCTCGCGAACGCACCAACGTACTAGCATGCGCCTGGAGCGCATCAAGCGCTTCCGGCTGCTCCCGTACAGCGATATCGAAAATCTCTACCACCCGAGCCGGCGGGAGGTTGTCCCATGGTATGCTGGCTAGTGGTGACACGGAATAAGAATGCGGAGGAGTATAATTGGGTGGCGTAGGATAATTGGGTGGAGTGGTATAAATGGGTGGAGTGGTGTAAATGGGCGGATTGGTATAAACGGGCGGAGTGGTATAAATGGGCGGAGTGGTATAAATGGGTGGAGTGGTGTAAATAGGTGCGCCGGGACCGCAGGTACCGAGCGAAGCTTTAGGCACAAACACCGAGGCTTTAGGATCGAGACGCTTCTTCGGTTCAGAGACATGGGGGCACTTTTTGGTATGACCATCCCCGATGGCCAGCATGGCCTTAATGTTCGTGGCAGCATGGGGAGGGATGCCATTGTCGTACATTAGCCAATCCGAGTCGAAGATACTGTATTGGTCATCCCTGAAGAGCTTGGTTTCGGGGCACGAGTTTTTTGAGACTGGCCTTAAAGAAGCACCGGGTGTGTATAGGTTAATGAAGAACGCCTTCAAGGCATCTCCTTCGGCAGCAGTGTTGAACATAGCGAATATTGATGATTGATGAAGATATTTCGGTGAGATGGATGAGATGAGGAAAAATTAAGATGAGCCATTATGGGGGTTGGGCCTAGGTTATTATATGTTGCGCTCTATAGCGCTTTGACCAAAATCCGTGGCCGCTGCCACATTTATATGTCAAAGCGAACGCAGCCCAGCGTAGTCAAAGCGCAAGAACTATGGGAGATGAAAGGGACAAGCGTAAGTTGATTGTTCAGAAAGACAGACTTTCCACTCACGCTGTACCGACAGCCATGATTACAAAATATCTGGGCCACTGAAGATATGAGACATCCAAAGTCAAAGCTGGTATTGTTAGAGAACAAAGTTGGAACAAAGAGAAACGTGACCGAATATCACCCATTACGTAAACACATTTCACAAAGTCGAATTGCGTTGGGTCAGTTCTTTCCCTCCACCATCATGATCAGGATTCAGTATTCAAATCAAAGCGGAGAATCGAAGAAATCGTTTGGATGTCGTTTCGGACAGCCACAGTGGTGTCAGACTTGTCTATCCTGTCTCACTGCTCACACTATATAGAAACAGGCAGCTCAAAGGCTGGTGCGCTTGTTCTACTAGGTTTCACTCGCCATGAGCTATGATCCTTCTGCACACGCGCTATGGGCCAAAGCATGGGGCAAAGATTGGCCCAAGTCATCTGGGAAGGTTTCTAGGTCGGCTCTGTTTCTCGACGAGAACATGTTAACTGCATACGCACACAATCAGAGTGTGGTTGGCGCTGCCGATGTTGACGAGAAGGAGGAAACCGAGTGGGAATACGACTGTTTTTGTGGCATGAAGTTTGTTGTACGGGCGTGCAATGGGAACAGAGATGCGATCCCGGATGTCCTCATCATTCGTGACGAATACGTTTGGTTACGGGAGGCTATGGAGTTTGGCCATTTGGCGGAGGTGACGAAAATGGCGGTGACAGGCCAGCCTGGCAGTGGTGAATCAAATCCGTTCTACGTCGTCTATTCGACATGTGACTAAGATTTTTCTAGGCATGACTGTCTTTCTCTTTTACCTTCTCATACATCGTCTCCAGAGGGCACTTCCTACAGCGATCCAACTGAGAAAGGATCATTTCTACTACTTCGATAGAAATGGCGTAAGAATAATCAGCACAAGCGCTATAGTCGATGTCGATGAGGGTCCCGTTGTTTGGGCTCTTGTGGACTCCAACTACGACGTTCATTCACCATCTGCAGCCCTCATCAACTCGGGAGCACGCGTTATTCAAGCCTTGCCTCCACAGAGAGACCGATGTAAAGAGTGGCTCAAGCAAAGCCACGGTACGCTCGTCATTTCGGAGCTGCCGCGCCTCCTCGAGATTGGGGCCATTGTGTGAGTACATTGTGTAGCTCGTAATTCGCAGCAATTTCTCACAGCGTTTAAATCCTTAGGCATGAACAAGGTCTCAATATAGCCCGGGTGGGTGAATTGGTCGTCAAATGGGGGCCGTGTACTGGAACAATCGTCGATATCTTGAGGTCTGTCGTCGAGGAGGAATATTTAACCAGAAAAGCGGCGTATGCAGCATTCACCTTCTGTGGCAATCCCCTATCTTTCGGTTTTGCACCAATGCTGCCCGTCAACACTGAAGGCTCTACCCTGTTCTATATTCGCCCTATTCGTCGACTGGTGCCAGGTCAGGGACATGTTCGGAAAACAAATCTCCCCAATTATTTCATACCTACTGCTTACCTCGCCAACATCTTCAACGAAGCGAATGCCATGCTCACAAACAACCAAGCTTTGAACTTGCTAGATGATCTCAGTTCAAACCTATACACAAAGACAACTTCCTGCTGGACATATGAGCGAACAGTACACGCCACCTTATGTAATCCCTCCGCCAACGCTCTCGAAATCTTTTGCATCAATGATACTCGGACGATCCAACCCACATCGGAGCTTCTCCCTGCCACCTTTATCGGCCTTGAGCAACACATTCAAAAAGATTCCTTCTATTGGGTTCCTTTCCATTCAAATTTCCCTGGCATTGACGGTGTTTTTGCTGATAGAGACAATTTCTATGCTGTACAGGCAACGAAAGCAAACGAGTACACGGATCCTATGGCTGGGGTTCAGAAATTATGGTCATCTCTTCCACCAAATGCCCGAACAGAACGTTCATGGAATGTCGTTGTATTCTCTAATGATCGTGCAGTGGCAGAGCAACATAGGATCATGTTCTCGCGAGAGCGCGTAACTCTCGGAACAGCAAGTACTCCTGTAGAGGTTTGGGCTTGTGTTTTTCCGCCTTCGGTTCAAGCTCCTGGTCGTCGCGCTATAAAAAGGGTTAAGCTCGAGTCGCGTCGCGTTTGACCTAGGGCTGCCTGGCATTCTTTCAAACTTGTGGCTGCAGAACGTAAAGTGACTTTGTGTATTAAAGCAAAGTTTGATACAATGTAGGCTTTGTCGATGGACCTGTCCTGCAAAGAAGTAAATCCAAATACTATGTGTACAAGACACGCAGACCTCTCGAATTAAATAACTATTAACATACAAGCCTCCTAGTATATATATGTGGTGTAAATGTCGCAAAAATCAGTAGAAGCGGATACTAATGGGTTCCTTTCCATCTACTAAACGCATATGAACAATGTTGCTTGTGAATGATGACCACTGTAAAACAAAAATCTTAGTCTTAGCGTATACGAGAGAAAGTAGTAAGGCTTACTCCGTTCCCAATAAATACAGCAGCCTTCCTCGCGATGTCCATATCGATAGCCATATTGACATCCGTCTGTTCCTGGTCGAGGGTCAAATCCCGACTCGTACGAATAGTATGCCACCCGTCCTTTCGCAGCGTGTCCTTCAACTGATCCAACCACTCACTATCTTCGTTAGTCAACAGATAAAGTACATCCAACGTCCTTTGCATCGCCTCTCCTTTCTCCTTCCCAGCTCGTATATAATCTGCCTTCGAATCCTTCACTTTCTGCACTATCGCTTCAAAAGTCGGCAAACAATGCTCCATATATTTTTCCGTGTTTTCAGGTGTATTTTGACCCCAGGAGCCACCTGGAGGAGGGATAAAGCGATCGGGGAGGACGTCAAGTAGATTCCAGCTGTAGTATGTCGAGTTCCAGGTGGCAAGACTTATACAGGCTTCTTTGAAATCACCACGACGAACATGCATAGCAAGCATACGGTCGTAAGGGTTGTTAGAGGTAGGTTGAGATGGACGTGGACCGTGTGGAAGGAAGAGGTATTCATTCCTGTCGACGGCGCTCGTGACGATAGGAGAGGATCCGAGAAGGCGAGAAATGGGTGAACGAGAGAATGGTTCCCAGAGCGACAAAACACGGTAGCTGCCCCATAACCAAAGATCGAATGTTTGTGGATAATGGTCGTCTTCTGTATCACCAGGTATGATTTCAATACATCGCTCGGTAGCCTCTAGGAGTAATGTTTTCCATGTATCGAAAATTTCGTTACCCATGAGCCATTCAATAGGAGGTTTGATATCACTGGTGTTAATCAAACGACGTTCTTCCTGCGGACAGACGACGTCGAACCATGCATCACTAATGGATCGCGGGGCTAAATCGCCGGGTTCCCATAGACCACCAACGACAGGACCAGAGATGATAGCGCTGAGAGGGGTACGGGGAGGTGAATCGAGGAATTCTTCCTCAGGCCAGGAGTAATAATCAGGTTTCCACACGTAATCTTGGAATACATAAGCCCGTTTAGACTCATAAGCAAGAAATGCGTTCATAAGACTAGTTAAAAAAAAAAAGATGTTGCATTGAGCCAAGGGCGTTGAGGAGACCAAGGACCACTCACAGTTCATTAAGAGCATTATTCCACCCAAGCCTCTGTACTTGATTCGTGAACTTGACATAGCGCCCAGTTTTCCCCTCCGGAAACGGCAGGTCCAAATTATGCTGCGGTAACTCTTCCTCCCACTGTCTCAACTTCGCGTAACTCGGTGGGCCGAACCCAAGCTTGGCAGAACCTTTCGCATCAGCATTAGGTTTATTCCCTCCCATCGACAGATCAGCCAAGTTCTGTCCCATTCCTCTGGTAGTAGGATGTGCAATGAGTAATAGAGAAGTGAATCCCAACACAGAAACAGCAATGAATATCAGTCGTCTTCGACCTGTTCCTATGAATTGAGATAGAAGAACAGGAAAGGATTGTCGTGAATGGGGAGCGACATTGGTAGGAAGTCGTTCGTACGACCATCCAGCCATTTTGGTATCAAAGAGAGGTGAGTGAGCGGGGTGAATGGCTGAACCCCAACCCAAGCAACATTTTTTTTTGTATAGCTTAGGGACACGCGACACCGCTTCTGCAACGAGCGTCTAAAGAATGCGTTTTTTTTTCAAATCTCATCAATTCAAAGCGGTGCCGGGTTGATAGGGTGTGAATATTTTGCGTTTATGAACATCAAAGTTTATTTCAGTATGTAGTAAACGGTCAGAACTCAAGCTAGGGGAAAAGAAATCTAATCCAAAGGTGAGTTGTTCCATGAATTTATGGTCTACTTGACGAGCTTTCGGCTTAGAAGCCGAATACACTCAAGATCAGGAGTTGATGGACCTCCTGGAGTAAGTATTCAAATATTGAAATGTGGTGGTAAGTATGACATCTTCTCTTCCTTACACCCGGCTTGAGGATTCCATCTTTTCGCACTGTCTCCTACTGTCGCCGGACAATTAGGACAATTAGGACATTCACCCATATTTTAAGATCCACTGTCGGAGGTCACGGTGCAACTGCATCAGATGCACATCAGCCGTTACCAGATACCAGAAGAACTATCATAGATGCATATCAATTGGCCAAGAGACTATGGCCCTAACCCAATCCGAATTATACTCCTTGTATCGTTGTCCCTGCATGTGTAAAAGGGGGGAAGCGCTGGTCAACCGTTGAAGGGAAGGATGTTTAATACCGGCATGGGTGCAAATGCTGAACAAGGGAAACATGCATTCTATGATACGTTTGATAAGCATCTAAATTCTTTGGAAGGTAACGCGCGACGCAGAATGCTTGAACCTGCTTGAACGCCTATGTAGGGGGATGATCTGGGGATTATGCAGATTTTGTAAGAAGATGTGAGACCGATAATTGTGCAGACAAACACCAAGTCATTCCTGTCGATTGGAGGGTTGCCCATGCAATGCGAAAATTCCTCGCGCCAGCGTAGAGCTCTTGTATAATCGTGATCGCGAAAAGAGGTAGTTTGAAGGAGAGGAGCCACCTGTCTTCTGATTTGAGGGTCGTAAAAGGTCGACGCGGACGCTATGCGAGCGACGGGAGATGCTGAAGAAAGGGATATAGTGAGGGGTAGGAGTAATACCAATCAATATGTAGAAGGCTGGTAAGAGGCGCTGGCGCTAAGCGCCTCAATTCGATGTCCGATTCCACTCCCGATTTGCTGGCCGGGGCCAGGGGCTTAAGTTACTACACGCACCTCCACTCCATCAATTCTCGAGCACAACCTCAGTACGGAAACTACAAGAAAAGCGGTCAAAGGCTAGCAGGTCAATTTGAGCGCTTCCTGGAGAGCCCAAGATGTCCATCCCAACGCTGCTCTATTGAAAAAAACACGCTTTTCTCAAATGAAGACGGGATTGAGTACAGGCTCCGCGCAGTCATCAAGTTTTCACACTGTGCAATCAGTACTGTTTTCAGATTCAAGATGAACAGAACAGAAATTGCGATTGCCAAGTTGCAAGTTGTGCAACCTGTAACAACCCAGGAGTTCGTTCACCCGGACCTCAGGAGCCTTCTTGTTCATTTGTCGAACTATCTTTCCCGCAGAATGATACAGTATTAATCCATCCAATTCTATCAAAGCAACCAGAAACATGAGATGAAGTAAAGAATCGAAACAAAATGATAGTTTTCTCAGTTTCCATCCAAATCTACATCACAAGTCGTCCTCACGCGCTGGGGCCAGTCGAGTTGAGATAGTTGGTGTTCGTGATATCATAAGAAGCAGAAGAGTTCACTCCGACCGCTACAACGAACAAAACACTCAGACATCGGTAATAAACCACTTTGGAAGGAACTCACTGATATAACCGAGGATACCCTCAGAGATGTCGTCACCGAGAAGCTCGAGGTCGAGGTAGGCATCATTTCCATCAGAATTTTCTTGCGCAAGAATGTAATCCCCAGTATTAAGAGTACGATTATTGGTATTCGTGGTGTAAGGTGAAACGCTATAGACCCGGTCATTCCAGCTCTCGTTGAAGAAGAATTGCCCGATGTGTATGAGAATTCCAGAGTGTGAGATGAGGGTGCTTAAGAAGAAGATTATATCTGAGTCACGCGATTCTCAACGTAGAACATAGAGTCTTACCCATTTGCAGCTTCAGTAGTGTTAAGGTGGATCATGGTGTGTATGTGAGCGGTACGGCCTTCGTAAAAGCCAGGGTAGATGGTGACGAGTTCGACGATACCGTTGTCGTCAGTGGCAAGTCCACCACGCAAAAAGGTTTCATTCCTGACGAGCGGGATGTCAAATGCGCCGCCAGGTACATCAGTCGGAGAGGAGCCACCACTCGTGCTAGAAGGAGGAGGAGGTAAGCCAGATAAGGTGGCACTGTAGCTTCCGTAGACTCCGGTGGCATTAGCTATGAAAGATCGATTAATATTGAGTCTTGCAAGGTGAACGCGGTGTACTTGCCACTCCAGATTTCAACGAAGGCGTTCGGAAGCGGCTCGCATGTCGTGATATCGAGGACACCGATATCCAAGATCAATGAGATTCCCCTGAAACCGAAAGACGTTGACGATACGAGACAAACTCAGGCAGATACTTACGGTTGGGTCTCAGTCAAGTTTCCACGAACAAGCTCGTTGTTGATGTAGTACGGGCCCTCAGTAACTTCCGGAGCAGTGATGCAAGTGAAGCTATCGAAGCGCGATGGTCCATTGCCCGTGCTTGACTCAAAGGGAGGCTACGTACTTTTGCAGCTCAGTGAAATGAGGGCTAGAGGCACTAGTGGTGGAGCTCGCCACCTGTCTCTTGGCAAGAGCCCTCCTGGCTTTTCGTTTGGCATTGAAGGCGGCGACGCTACCAGCGCAGGACCTGGCGGCCAAGTGACGGTGCTGAGCAGCGAGCTCCCGACGGACGATCTCCGCCTCGCTGAATATTTCGTCAACATCACCGGGGTGAGCTAAAGACACTGGTCAGTGAACAGACCATTGTTACGAACGACATCAACACTTACCTGCAACCATGGCAGCAAGGGTGACAAAGGGCAGCAATGTAGAGAAAAGCATGGCTAGAGGCGATTGTTGAGAGCTGGGATGGTTTTGAGTGTACTAAACTGATTAAGTGGGAGTACTCGACGCTTTTCTGTTCTTTTTGCCTGCCCTCTTTTTATACGCAGGCGTACAAAGGCTTGCACTCAAGAAAACGAGTCCCATCGGAGAAGATGAGTCGAGGAATATTTAGATACATATTCAGCTACTCACTCTACGTCTTCACTGAGGTTGCCCCTGACGTACTCATTGTTGACGTAGTACGGACCTTCAAGGACTTCCGGAGAAGCGAGGTAAGTAGAGTTATCGTTTGCGCTGCGCACCGAGGGAGAAGTGAGGTAAGTCAGCTTTGCCTCATATTCGGAAAGGATAACAAGCAAGTAAGATTGAAGTATAGACGTACTGTTCAAACGTAGAAGAAGCATATGCTCCCATGAGACTTTCATTACATGTTCAGGTCATAGAGATCTCAGGTAGATGTAAGCCCATTACAACTCTGAGTCACGCCGCGCTCCGACCACAAAATAGATCCTGCATGCTGAAGAAGAACAGATACATCATTTGAGGTGAGGGCCTTCGCCTTTCAAAGCTGAAGACAATACTTATTGAGGTCTCTGATAAAATAGTACATCTCAGAACGAATCATATGAATAGAACTCACAGGGACGAGTTTAAGGTCATCGGGTCAGTGTCCACTGTCATGAGGCTTGAAGCTGTCGGCGAACGGCGATTAGCGCACCAGGATCTAACGTGAGTCCACCCGCAAACGGGACATCGTATTTTCGGACTTGTAGATGCATTTGTCGCCCAGTGTAATTTGCTCACCGTAGTTGGTGGGGCGTGATGAGAGTGTGGCACGATGGCGTGGCAAATGCTCGGCGAGCCTAATTTGACTCTCAGCCAAGGCGCCGCTCTAAGCACCGGCATCTTTTTTCAGGCTATCCGAAAGTTCTTTCTCTCTCCGCGTTGATACTTTCAGAGCTAATTCCTCTAATGCGCCAGTAAGGAGCGCGTGGTATATATGCTCTTGTCCTGCTCTATAAATAAAATTTCTGATTGATTTTTTGGTCTCATAGGGTCATTTTCGGACTGAATATACGGGCATTTTGTACCTTTGTGATTGCGATCGTGACATCAGCTACAGATGTCAGTGAGATGGAACGTTTTTGTGATGAGTTCTGGTCAGCACCGGTGCGGCGTGGATTTCCTGCGCCTTTTCACTCGATGTACTCGTTCACGGTCTACATGTGAGAGGAACGTTTGGTTCAATAAGTACTCTTCCAGGTGTGTAGACCGAGTTCCTATCGCTTATCCCTGCTTATCATGTGTACCTCAAACGCAAATAGTTAACTGGTGATACGCGTTAAAGCGCATGTGGGCTTGCTTCCAGAAGTCAAGACGGGCCGCAGATCGACCTACTGAGGCCACTAGCACCATACATTTACTCAATCTGAGTCTTGAAACCTTCCCATCTTACCACTACCAGCTCCCCCCGAGATGCTAGGTCTCTCATTCATCCTCGCTGCCTCTATTGTTCCAACGTCGGTGCTCGGCATTTGGCCAATACCCCGGTCGTTGCAGACTGGTACACAACTCTTGAAGCTATCACAGAGGTTCGACATATCAGTCAAAATTCCCGATCCTCCCCAGGATGTACTAGCGGCGGTTTCTCGAAGCAAGGGATTCATTCATACGGATAATCTCGGGCGACTCGTAGTTGGGCGTGGCTCGTCAGACAGCGAGGGTCTCAAGAGTGCGGCATCATTGTCGAGCCTAGTGGTTATGCTCGAGAATGGCGCACCCTTGGCTCGCCCTATCGCAACGGAAGCAGCCGAGGACTTGTCTACAAGAGACGAAAGTTACTCCCTTTCGGTACCATCGGATGGTTCGCCTGCCGTTATTACGGCTAATTCAACACTGGGCTTGTTTCGCGGCCTCACTACATTCGAACAATTGTGGTATACCTACGAAGGGACTATATACACCACGGTAGCTCCATTGACCATAACGAACGACTCTCCTGCATACGTGAGTTGCCTTCGTTAGCATTGAGTCCTATCCTCTGAGTTGAGCGATATAGCCGTATCGTGGATTTATGTTGGACACCGCCAGGAACTTGTGGGTATATGCTTTGCTTCACCGTAGGAACAAGGAGCCTAAATTCACGCAGTTTTGGAGTCGTGGATATCAAACGAGCCTTGGACGCGATGAGCTTGGTCAAGGTGTGCTTAGCCTCGGAGTGTTTTATGGTCCGTGTTGATTGACGCGTACATCTGCAGATCAACACATTCCACTGGCATATCACTGATTCGCAAAGCTGGCCTCTTGGAATAACCGAGTTTCCTGAACTAGCCCAACAGGGAGCATATTCTGCGAGTGAGACGTTTTCTCCCGCAGATGTCCAAGATATTGTCACCTATGCCGGCGAGAGGGGGATTGATGTTTTGATGGTGGGTAGTGAATTGTGTGCCGAATGGCCCATTCATACTGACGCTGACTCTAGGAAATTGATACTCCTGGACATTCGTCTATTGTTGGCACCTCTCATCCCGAGCACATAGCCTGTTTCCTTTACACCCCTTGGTCAACATATGCCGGCGAGCCTCCAGCAGGTCAACTGCGTCTTGCATCAGCTGCCACGACCAATTTCACTGCCGAGGTTCTTAGCGCGGTTGCAAAGACGCTACCATCCAGACTTTTTTCGACTGGCGGAGATGAATTAAATACGGCGTGTTATGCTGCGGACGAGGAGACGCAGGCCTCGCTGAACGCCACTGGGAGGACGCTAGAAGAGGCGCTGAGCGATTTTACGGTTGTTACACATAACGCTCTACATGTGTTGGGTAAAAGTCCTGTTGTGTGGGAAGGTGTGTCGGTCGATTCTTTGTCCGTCTTCTATGGTGGCGATAACACGTCCCTTCTAGAAATGGTCCTTGAACATAACGTTACGCTGTCCAACGATACTGTGGTGATGTACGTGTTTCACAGCTTCTCGGTAGGTGTTTAGTGATAACTGTTTGCCTAGGGTTTGGATATCCTCTCAAAATGCTGCTTCTGTCGCTGCAAAGAATTTCCGCTTAGTCCACTCTCCTTCGGATTATTTTTATCTGGTATGTTTATGTTGTTGCCGCAAGACCGCTAGCTGATTTACGATAATCAGGATTGCGGTGCAGGTGAATGGATAGGCAATGATCCTTCTGGGTATGTCAAATTTTAGTCTCTTGACCTTTGACATACCGACAAGTATTGCCATTGCCTGCAAAATCATAGCAATAGCTGGTGCGACCCATTCAAAACCTGGCAAAAGGTAAGTTTTCGAGCGCTTCTGGCTCCGTGGATATCGTTGACGCGTGATCTGTATAGTCATATACCTTCGATCCTTTGGCCAATATATCCTCCGAGCATACCTCCCTTGTTCTCGGTGGTAGGTGGATCCTTTAGCGCCTCGCAGCGTTGTTCTCATTCTTGTTCTTGCCGCCCATAGGTCAACAACTCCTCTGGACCGAACAATCCGGGCCTGAAAACCTCGACTCTATCGCGTGGCCCCGTGCTGCGATTTCTGCAGAAGTATTTTGGACGGGAGCTACATTGCCGGACGGCTTTGACAGAGTTGGGAACATTTCTGAGGCACTTCCCCGGCTCCATGAGGTGAGGTATCGGATGGTACAGCGAGGTATAGGAGCGATTCGTCTGCAGCCTCATTGGTGTGCGTTGAGGCCTCATGAAGAATGTGACGGGTGAGAAGCTTTGCAGCCCCAGAGATGGATGGATGCAGGGGGAGATAGGCGGTGTTCAAAGAAGTCACCGGGTCCTATAATCTTGCGTTGATCGAGTGACTCATGTAGAATATGCAGCTTAGAAGTTTGCGCGATCACATATGGGGCTGATGTACCACAAATGTTATTGCTCATGACTGCCTTATAGTTCGAGGCGTTTACAACAACAGCGCTTATCCGCAAGCCGATCTCTATCCGCCGGTGCCTACACACGACTCGTGGCGGCATTACACTGCAAACAACAATCCCGCATCACTACATCGCGGGAACGACGGAGGTGTGACGAAGTTCTGTAACATACCCCAGGTCGCATATATAAGAGCTTTCGAAAGAACAACTTTCCGCCCGAACAACTCGCCACTGCACCACCACCATGAGTGTGAGCCTCAATTGTCATCGTGTGTGCAGCAATCGTTGATATATATTTTTTCTTCAGCAATCTACTGCTTGGAGCGAGTTGAAGCCTATTATGGTCGTGCTCATTGTCTTTGGTATATTGGTGTTCTTGCCTAGTGAGTGTTGTCAACATACGAGCTTCTTCCTCTATCTGGAGCACAGTGGCTTTATTGACACCTTCTTCGAAGTCGGCATCTACTTTCTAGGTATTCGCTTCGGTCTCAACAGTTTTAGGGTTCCTTGGCTACAAAGGAGTCGTGCTCAGCATGCATCTTCAACGTTTTCAACTGATGTACGACACGACAACGATGTGTATACAACGTACGCCGTCGATTTTCCTCGACAATCCACGTCCACCTTGGAGTCGTTGGATTCTATTTCTAAGCACGACGACATCCTTCCGCCTCCTGTCGTTGATTCTCGGGTTGTTGTGGGACGAGGCGCTTGGTCCATTCGGAAGTTATCGTCGAAGGGGTAAGGGTAAGTCGTTTTGACTTCCACTGTGTTGATACGAGCTACATAATTTTTTTTTCTTTCAGGATGTATTTTTACCTCGTCAACTCTCAGTCTCAAGAGCTTGAGGATGTGAATGCCAAGTTGGCTGCTCATAATGGACGCATAGGCTCCCCGAGGCTGGTCCTTTATACATGCAGGCATGGATGTGTATGTTATTGTGCTGTACAGAAGCGGTGGGTAATGTAATAACGGCCTAGTCGCTGGAGGATACGGTCTTTACTGTTTTTTTGTCGTTTCGAATGTGATTCATGGACGTGTTAACTGTAATATTGTTTCGAGGGATGTGAGAGTAGACTAGACAGACAAGAAGGCCGGGACCGCGTTCGAATATGTGCCTATTGCCTTGGGCAGGTTGCGTTCGGTGCACGACAGGGTCGCGTGTGGTAAGTGACATGATGAAGGCCCTTCCTACATGCCCGACACGCAATATCTACATGATGTAGGCCCTAGTCCGGTTTCAACTTTTATCTTTCTGTCTAACTTTAGATGGATGTTTTTCATTGAGCGGCTGAGGAAGTTGCTTTGTTTCTAGGTATGTATATCTCTTTGTCAGAAAATACCGAGCTGTGATACATGAGATGATTTCGAACGAATATAATAACTGGACGACACTTGATACACCTTCTCCTACTTACTCGAGTAACTGTTCCAGCCTGGAATTTGCCGGGTGCCGAGTGGCGGCACTGACTTTAGTCACATTCGGCGCCAATGCGGCCAAGCCTATTCAACAGCAGTTCAGTTCAGCAGCGTCTCACGACTGCTCTCTTCAGCTTCTATTTCTGTCAAGCTCCTCATGTACTCTCATGTCAAGCTCCTCAAGGTCTCTAACGCTCTATCTACGGATGCAATTCTCTTGGAAATTTCGTGAGGCACTGTCAAGTTGGCCAGAGTTGGCGGTGCATATGTACGGCCGTAGGACGATTACGGCACAGTATAATCCTGCAGTGAGTTTCGAGTTTCGACACGACACGAGACAGCTTTGCCACCTGTCGTTTACTATCCTACTCATACTCCTACCACATACAGGGCTCAGACTGTAAAGATTTGTTTACAAGGTTCAAATCATGAAGAAGAAGGCGCGTCTTGGGCGCGTCAGTGCGTCATAACGTTGTTTCAAGCAAAACAGGGCCTGTACTTAGCGACAAACGACTTCCGAATTGAAATACAGTTTATTACAGGAACATAAACCGATGCATGGCCGATGGCCGATGGCCGAGGTGCTGGAGTGTGCGTGCTGATCTTTATCATCTTAAAATGTTTATTCGCATATTCACCTGCTATCGATTGTGAAGGTGGTAAGCTTTTTTTTCGAGAGAGGGCATACGTTCAAACTCTCAGCCTCTCGTCGTCCGTGGTCACATTAGCTTCCACAACTCCATCTGCATCGCCGTCAAAACGAATGAGCAGCACAAGAATTCATTTTGTTTTTCAATTCGACTTCATCCTTGATCGTTACTCTGGCTCACTGTGCCCCGCAGTAGTCATTATTGGAGAGGCGGTGGTCAGGTCGGAAGTCAAAGTACCGGATGTGGATAGTCTTCCGTTTGTAATTTCGTAGATCTCTAACAGCGTTTCTTTTAAAAAGAGGTCAAGATTTGCAGTAATGCTACAACGTCGACTCGAACCGTTTTACATACTTGTTTCTCTCTGACGCCACAAAATGTCGATGCTATTTCTACGGGACAACTCTCAGCTAGATCAAGAGTCATCATATGGATACGTGCCTACATTTGCTGTTTGTGTTCTGTTTATCGCTCTCTTTTCGTTGTCTACATGTGAGTGCCTACCTATCTACCTCGTATTGTGCTCAATACAAACGTCCTACAGTTGTACATTTTGTACAAGCGATATATTTCCGTCACTGGTTCATTCTTCCCACCGTCGTGTTCGCTGGTCTTTTGGAGATTCTCGGATGGTCTGCACGACTATGGTCGAGTAAAAATGTTCTAGCTGATGCCCCCTATTCTATTCAGTAAGCATCTTCACTGTTGAGTGATGTTCAAGCCTCGTAACCTTCTTCTTTGTAGAATCGCCATCCTAATCATCGCACCTACCCCTCTTCTTGGAGCACACTTCATTATATTCAGCAGAATAGTTCAGATTCTTGGCACACAGTACAGTCGTCTCTCACCAAGACTTTGTAAGGAAATTAGTCTCTACTGTACTGCCTTGACACTTACTTCAAATTATATTCGCGATACAGATGCAAGACTATTTTTAACCTGCGTACGTTTTCTACCCGTGTCCCTGTTCGTGAAACTTACGTGTGTTGCATATTCAGGATATCATCTCTCTCTTTGTCCAAGCGGCGGGAGGTAGTTGGGCTTCCAGCAGTGACGATGATTCCGATTCTGATGATTCCAGTGATATTAGCGTCAAGGGAGTGAGTAGTTGAACCACTGTCTACTGTATCGATTCATTCTCATTCTCATTTGAACCTGTCTTCTTTCAGGGAACGGATCTTATGCTAGGTGGTATAGGCTTCCAGCTTGGTACGGTCAACACGAATAGGCAATGAACAGGATTCCTGACTTTTTTTTTCTCTTACAAGGTGTCATCGTGACGTTCGCCATCCTCGTCACTGAGTTCTTGATCCGATACGTGCATGACAGACCTGTACGCCGTTGATGTGCTTGGTATGGGGTATGAATGAGAAGAAGTGCTAACTAACTCGAATGAATCTATCAAGCACTCAAAACACACACACAGCACACAAAGACTTTTAAGTTCGTGGGGTTTGGGGGACTAACAAACTCTGTGAAGCGAATAAGGTTGTTGTAAGAGGAACGCGGAGACACAGTCAAAACCGACGCGGCACAGATAACTCTATGCTACACACCACTCAAACGAACTAACGCGTAACTTTAACAAATCACCGCGACCAGTGACTACAAACGATACAACAACCAGACGATTGTTGGGAGATGCCAGACGACTTCTCACTTAGTGGAGTTGGGTATAGGAGGATTTCAGAACTGCCAGACGACGAGTTCAACGAGTGACCAGACGATCCACTCTTATTCGCACTACACACACAGGCTCCGCGGTACCAGACAATCCCGCTTGTAAACACTTAGGCACACTGACTTATGAACTAACGCGACGGTTAACACTTTAAAACTTCTAATCACTCAGAGGGACTTAAGCTTTTCCACACACAAATGCTATTAGCTCTATGGGGGGGCTCGGGAACCTGTCCTTCCTTGCCCAGGTTCTATTTCTTATATACAGTATCTCTATTTACATAGTACAAACAAATGTCGCGATACTTGACAGTTATGAGATATATGGTGCATATGGTGCACCGCGTAAGGTAGGGATGAAGTATAGTACGCGGTAACAGGGTATCCTATATCGGGTTATAATCTTGCCGCTTTTAGAAAGTATCGCGGTAGTTCGCTAACGCTGTGTCTCCTTACGTGTTCTACTTCCGCGTCGTCGGAAG
Organism: Omphalotus guepiniiformis; assembly: GCA_028554645.1. Taxonomy (NCBI): domain Eukaryota; kingdom Fungi; phylum Basidiomycota; class Agaricomycetes; order Agaricales; family Omphalotaceae; genus Omphalotus; species Omphalotus guepiniiformis. The sequence continues at coordinate 2,624,669 of JAQOOI010000021.1, forward strand.
TACTTCGTGTTACATCGTACGTCTAGACCCTTCTGTGGCTCAACAGTGGTCATTAGATATGACTAGTGCACGGAGCTACTGCTACCTGGTTTCTAAGTCTGGCCTTCTGAGTAGTGCCGCGGTACCTCGTTACCTACGCGTTGGTTTATACAGTATTGGGGCCATCAAGTTATACACGTCGGACCTTAGAACAAGTGCCGCGACACTTTACTTGAGTGCATACTTAGGTAATACCTACACTGAGAAGACCCATTTAGTGCCGTTCTACAGTCTTGTACACCTTTGTACACATATACTAGTGGTTGAATGTGCGTAATACACCGCGGAACTTAGGACTATACAGTGTACTTAGTAGGTTTGTACTGGAGTGATCAATCCCGCGAGGCCGAAAATGGTAGTGGTATTCCCGCGGTCGTATCACCGTGTATCCGAGACCAGTACAAGAGGCGTGCTGGACGTCCGACGAAAATACGCTTTGGTGGCTGTCGCGCTCGCTACCTTTTTCTTGTTTGTGCGGTGAGTAGAATCGCTCCACGTAAAGTCGCTGTACATGCTGACTTTGAACAACTTCAGAGGTACCTATCGCTTGGTTGAGCTTGGCACTGGATGGGGAGGGCCGGTCATGGATACTCAATGGCTATTTGGTATGTTTTACTTCCTATGTGATATCACTATAGACTTCAACTCTCTTTCACTGGCATTTTCAGGCTTCTTGGAGGCAGGTATGGTGGTGTTGGCATTCTACACTTGGAACTTCCTTCATCCTGGTTGGACCTTAAACAAGCCTGCGACATATCCGGTCGCTGATCCAGAAATGTCCTCCTCGTATAGTGGCTCTGGTGTACCATTGACATATCCTGTCAGGGAGACTGGACCGTACTAGACTTGATTCGATTCGATTTTTTGTTTGTTTCCCTGGTACTTTCGGCGTGGGATTGGACAGTATTACGCTCTTCATAATATTTAATTTAGAACGACACTACTAGTGGCGATACGTATATCACTTTGAAGTCGGACTGTTGTTCATGTGTATTTAAAAAATTATTCAATGGTTACTTACTACAGTGTATCCTTTGGTGTTTCAATCCGATGGGTAGTAATCAGTAGAGCCAGTCTCTAGTTGTTTTCGTTCCGAGCGTGATACATGTCGGATATTTAAACTTCAATGCCGTTTCGAAGGACAGTGAGAGGCAGACGAGACAAGACGCCCAAGGACACACAGGCGGCTGATATTTCTTATCCAGGACCGGATCCATGTTCGACTCGGAACTCTCAGTCCATTGCCTTGGGAAGATGCACGACAGGGCCGCGTGTGCTAGTGACATGATGAACGCCCTTCCTACATATGCATGTCCGACACGCAATACCTACATGATACTTACTACATGATGGTCCAATTTCTTTCATCTTTCTAACTTGGAATACTTTCTCATTGAGCGGACGGAGCAAGTCGGTCTGCATCCAAGTAGATAAATATCTTGCTGGTTGCAACACAAATGCATCCCGAGTTGTGATACATGAGATATTTCGAACCTGGCGCCAAACTAAACGCCCGAGTATTTCGGCATGTGAGTGCCGCCACTCGGCATGCTCGGCAGATCGTCCTTGCCAAGCCTATTCAACAGCTTTTCACGAATCACGACTGCGGTCTGTCCCTCATCTCTGTCCTCTATGTCCTCATGTCAAGCTCCTCAAGGCGGCAGGCCTCTATTAACAATGCAATTCTTTTGGAAATTCGTGAAACTTGCAAATCAATAAGCGCTCCCGCTGTCAAGTTTCCGATTCCAGCGCGTCAGAATCTTGCAGTGAGTAAAGTCGTGGACGCGAGAATGCCTTTTAGCCGCAAAGCGAAGACGCCTGGAGTGACAAACGACTGGGAAACGACTTCCAAATGATGTTTTCTTCGAGTTGGGATTTGAAAATAATACAAACCGATGCTTTTTGTTACACATGGCCGAGTATTGGAATGGGTATGTGTTGATTTTCTTCATCGTAAACTTAAGGGATTTTCTTCGAGATCTAGAGAGAGAGCGCGTTACTCTCATCCTTTCGACATTCGTGGCCACATTAGCTTTCAGGTCATCGTTCGTATTGGCGTCAAAGTGAATGGGCAGCACAAGAACTTAGCATTCTTCAGATTTACTTCATTCTTGATAACGATCTTTGGTCCACTGTGCGCCGCAGTTTAGGTGTCATTCAAGTTGCAGGCGATATTCAAGTGCAACTTGAAGGCGATGTCAGGTCAGTCAGCTTACCGGTAGCGGTAGCGGCGGGCTTTAACAGCGTAACCTTTAAAAAGAGTTCAAGACATGCATTGGTGCTACAAATCAACTCGAGCTGCTTTACTTATTTCTCTCTGAGTCTTTACAATATGCCGATGCTTTCTCTACGCGATGACTCTCAGCAGCATCAATTTTCACCATATGGATACGTGCCTACATTAGGTATCTGTATCCTTTTCGTCGTTCTCTTTTCGTTGACCACACGTAAGTGTCAATATTGCCCCACCTATCTACCTCGTAATGTGCTCAATGAAAATGTCCTACAGTTGCGCATTTTCTGCAAGCGATATATACCCGTCACTGGTTCATTCTTCCCACCATCGTCCTAGCTGGTCTTTTGGAGATTCTCGGATGGTCTGCACGACTATGGTCGAGTGAGAACGTTCAGGATCATACCCCATTTTCTATTCAGTAAGCATTACCATTGAGTGATGTTCAAGCTCTAAAATTTTCCTCCTTCGTTGTAGAATCGCCGTTTTAATCGTCGCACCTACTCCTCTTCTTGGAGGGATCTTCATTGTATTCGGCAGGATAGTTTCAATTCTCGGCACACAGTATAGTCGCCTTTCACCTACGCTTTGTAAGGACATTCGTCTCTGTTGTGCTACTCTGACGCTTACTTCAATATATTGACAATACAGACGCCAAGATATTTTTATCCTTCGTATGTTCTTCACCCTTGTCTCCTTACATGAAAAACTTAATGTGTTGCATATTCAGGACATCATCTCTCTTGTGATCCAAGCGGTTGGGGGAAGTTGGGCTTCCAGCGCTGCCAATGATCCCAAGCATAACGTCCGGCCAGTAAGTCAATGAACCACTGTCTATGCATCGCTTCTTTGTTCTCATTTGAACCTGTCTTTCAGGGCACGGATCTCGTACTAGCTGGTATAGGCTTTCAGCTTGGTACGATCAACGCATTTAATCAATGAACAGGAATCCTGACATATCTTTCTTACAAGGTATCATCGTGACGTTCGGCATCCTCGTCACTGAGTTCTTGTACCGATATATGCATGAGAAACCTGTTCGTGTATCCGAGTCCAGTACAAGAGGTGTTTTGGACGTCCGACGAAAACTTGGTTTGGCGGCTGTCGCATTTTCTACCTCGTGTTTATTTGCGCGGTGAGTAAAAGCGTTCCATGTATGCCGCTCTACACGCTGACTTTGAAACTTCTTCAGAGCTATCTATCGCATGGTGGAGCTTGGCACTGGATGGGGAGGGCCGGTCATGGATACTCAATGGCTTTTTGGTGCGTTGTATTCCTATCTGCTGCAATTAGACTCTAATTCTCTTTCGTTGGCATCTCTAGGTTTCCTGGAGGCTGGTATGGTGGTGTTGGCATTCTACACTTGGAACTTCCTCCATCCTGGTTGGATCTTGGGCAATCCCGTGGAACATATGGCTGTTGATCAAGAAATGTCTTCCTCGTACAGCGGCTCTGGTGAACCCTTGACTTATCCCCTCAGAGAGACTGGACGGCTCTAGACTTGATTCAAATTTTTGTTTCCCTTTCCCTAATATCTTTGTTGTTTTCTGGCGTTACATCGGATGGTGGGAGGATTGGTAACTTTATCATGCTCTTCATAGATTCTTTCAAATAAATTGGGACTTTTAGCGTTACGTATACCTTTTGTTGGACTGTTGTTATTGCGTGCAATACTTACCACGTACAGTGTCTACATACTACAGTGTCATACGCAGGTTTTCGTTCAATGCGATTATTCAGTTCCACTTTGCCGGCTACCGGATCGGCCCGGCCATTCCACCGACTTCTGGCGCCCGGTGCCCGAAACTGTTACAACCGCAGCACGGTGCCAAGACTCGAACTTGATGATTACTTCTCTAAAGTTCGCGAGCGTTCTGATTTGACTCTGACTAGAATTGGCAAAGATCCCGAACAGTCTCATCTGTTCAAGTTATTGAAGCGTGAAAGCTGAGCGCTGCACCTTTACATTTTTAATTTGGATACTGACTTGGTATTATAGTTCACCACTCTATCGATGGGGCTACAGAATTACCGACAATTTTTGACGCAATTTCACGAGAAATACACCTAATTCCACCTGGTATCGACAATTTTATGATTCACTCCAGTTTCTCTCTGCGAAATGTCGCAAATCCTTTACCTCGCTTAGAGGCCGTTGAAGGGTTCCACACACCATCACATCATCACCTGCAAGGATACCGCGTCCTCGGCATAATTCGAGCTTTGCGATTGGCTCTCTTATTTTCCGGGGTGGAGCCTCTTGCTGCGGTGGTCATTCACTCATCGAATTTTCATGCCTTTCGAAGGCGTTGGCATAGTACACTTCGTATGCGCGAGCTCGCATCCTGCAAACTTATGGCATGTAAGCCTTTGTACTCCTACTGTATAAAAAGAGGGCAGGCAAAAAGAACAGAAAAGCGTCGAGTGTTCCCACTTCATCAGTTTAGTACACCTAAAACCATCCCAGCTTTCAACAATCGCCTTTAGCCATGCTTTTCTCGACATTGTTGCCCTTTGTCACCCTTGCTGCTATGGTTGCAGGTAAGTGTCGATGTCGTCCGTAATGATGGCCTGTTCACTGACCAGTGTCTTTAGCACACCCCGGTGATGTTGACGAAATATTCAGTGAGGCGGAGATCGCCCGTCGGGAGCTCGCTGCTCAGCACCGTCACTTGGCCGCCAGGTCCTGCGCTGGCAGCGTCGCCGCCTTTAACGCCAAACGCAAAGCCAGGAGGGCTCTTGCCAAGAGACAGGTGGCGAGCTCCACCACTAGCGCCTCTAGCCCTCATTTCACTGAGCTGCAAAAGTACGTAGCCTCCCTTTGAGTCAAGCACGGTGATGTGCTTGGTATGGGGTATGAATGAGAAGAAGTGCTAACTAACTCGAATGAATCTATCAAGCACTCAAAACACACACACAACACACAAAGACTTTTAAGTTCGTGGGGTTTGGGGGACTAACAAACTCTGTGAAGCGAATAAGGTTGTTGTAAGAGGGACGCGGAGACACAGTCAAAACCGACGCGGCACAGATAACTATATGCTACACACCACTCAAACGAACTAACGCGTAACTTTAACAAATCACCGCGACCAGTGACTACAAACGATACAACAACCAGACGATTGTCGGGAGATGCCAGACGACTTCTCACTTAGTGGAGTTGGGTATAGGAGGATTTCAGAACTGCCAGACGACGAGTTCAACGAGTGACCAGACGATCCACTCTTATTCGCACTACACACACAGGCTCCGTGGTACCAGACGATCCCGCTTGTAAACACTTAGGCACACTGACTTATGAACTAACGCGACGGTTAACACTTTAAAACTTCTAATCACTCAGAGGGACTTAAGCTTTTCCACACACAAATGCTATTAGCTCTATGGGGGGCTCGGGAACCTGTCCTTCCTTGCCCAGGTTCTATTTCTTATATACAGTATCTCTATTTACATAGTACAAACAAATGTCGCGATACTTGACAGTTATGAGATATATGGTGCATATGGTGCACCGCGTAAGGTAGGGATGAAGTATAGTACGCGGTAACAGGGTATCCTATATCGGGTTATAATCTTGCCGCTTTTAGAAAGTATCGCGGTAGTTCGCTAACACTGTGTCTCCTTATGTGTTCTACTTCCGCGTCGTCGGAAGTACTTCGTGTTACATCGTACGTCTAGACCCTTCTGTGGCTCAACAGTGGTCATTAGATATGACTAGTGCACGGAGCTACTGCTACCTGGTTTCTAAGTCTGGCCTTCTGAGTAGTGCCGCGGTACTTCGTTACCTACGCGTTGGTTTATACAGTATTGGGGCCATCAAGTTATACACGTCGGACCTTAGAACAAGTGCCGCGACGCTTTACTTGAGTGTATACTTAGGTAATACCTACACTGAGAAGACCCATTTAGTGCCGTTCTACAGTCTTGTACACCTTTGTACACATATACTAGTGGTTGAATGTGCGTAATACACCGCGTAACTTAGGACTATACAGTGTACTTAGTAGGTTTGTACTGGAGTGATCAATCCCGCGAGGCCGAAAATGGTAGTGGTATTCCCGCGGTCGTATCATCTCCCCCTGACTAAAATATCGACTGTCCCAGTCGCTGGGGTCCTACTCAGGGTCTATCCCGGAAAGGCGCATCAACCTCCCTTTTCTGGATATCACAAACTTCTTTCTGACTCATGTAGCGCTCTCCCTCCTTCTTGTCACATCACATGCCATCACGTTACCTTATTGGTAAATCGCCGCGTCTCTTCATTCCTCATCGTCCGGTTACGTTAGTTCCCGGACATACCGGTTATTCAGTTAATGGATTGCCATCGCTTCTTTGTCAAAGCTGTATGTCGTACCCTGAATAAGTGTGTAATACATCAAACTTTTGCTCTCGCGTCTTCTAGGAATGGAACTTGATACTGGCACCATTCTGAGGACCCCATCGCCGCGAGGTGTATATAACCTTCAGCGCCCGGGTGTCGAACTTCAACTTTTTGCTCCCTCTTTCATCACTGGTTTATGCCTATCAAGGCTGAACCCCTTGACTATAACTCTTTAATAGTAAGTGACGCGGTACTTTTTGCGTGTCTTCTTTGCTTAGCTCCGTTTGATAGGCTTTTTCTCCTACTGCTTCTGAGGCCGCCTTTATTATGCTTTCTTCTCAACCCTCGACTTCACGCGTACACAAACGAAGACGACGCGACGCTTCGCCTCGACCCTCTTCTACTTTGCCTTCCGTCCCGGACAGCTCACAGCGGTCTATATCCGCCGCGGAGCTTATCTTGCTTGAACAGATCCGTACCGGGCAACTTTCCGTTCAACCTTCCGTGGTACTTCCCATTCCTTCGAACATTCCCGAGGCTTTAGCACCCGTACGCCGTCGTCGAGAGCGCCGTGATAAGGCTTTGTCTGTTCTCAAGAAACGTCGTGCTCGTCATCCTAGTCAATCTGCTCTGGTTAGTTCCGCGTTCGTTTTATCTGTTGTATTTAACTAACTTGCGGTAGCTTACTCCCGTTACCGCTGAGGATCAGGCGAAATTCGCCGATGACTTTTTGGCGTCCCGTGACGAGACCTATTCGCTCCCTCCCGCGACTCCTGTGCCTACTGCCGTTACAACTCGTCCGCGGCCTCCTCGTACTTTGTCTGACTTGGAGCGCCAACCCTGGCCCACACGTCTAGTAAGTACTCCTTTGTTCCTTGTCTACTAACTCTTCTTCTCATTCTTATCCTTAGTTTGACGACGAGGCGGTCGAGTCTTCCAACGAGGGCTCTCCTCCTGCTGCCAAGCGTCGCCGTGGCCCTTTGCGCAAACGAGTAGAGAGTGATTCTGAGGCTTCCGCGGTGCCTGATAACTCCGTTGGTATTGTGGCTGCTGTATCCTCAGTGACGCGAGACTTGCCTCCCACAGCGCCAACTCCTCGCTTCGTGAGTAATTCCTGTTATTCCAACTAGTTTTACTCACTCTACTTCCCAGTCTTTTTCTCGTTCTCCCCCTCCTGTGGACTTATCGCAAGGGTTCACTGTTACTGCCGCGGAACCTTCGGTTCCTACGAACCTTATTCCTGTCACTCCTACACGGTCCCCACTGGTGGAATCTGGTCCCGCGCCTCTCACTCCTTCTGGTGTCCCAGCCGCATTTTCTCCTCTGACTAGTACCGTACCCGTTCCTCCTGCTGTACCTGTGCTACCTTCAACTTCCGCGGTTCCTTCTTCTGTGGCAGGACCCTCGACTTTCGTGGAGCCTCCTGCTACTACTCAGGTTGGAACCAAGGTGAGTTCCTTCCCTGTTTAAGCTGCTTCGTTGCTTATTTCTTTTTCAGGGCAAAAGAAAAGCTTCGCGGAAGTCTAAACTAGCGACAAAAACTACCGCGTCAACTATTCAAGAGGCCGACCGCTTTCGTACTCCCTCTCCTCGCCCAGGCGACCTCGAAACTAGACGTCGGTTTCTTCGTGAAGTCGAGGGTTACCCCCAATATTGGTACGAGAAAGTTTTCCCCGCCGCGGAGCACTTTGGTGCCTTTATTCCTCACAACCTTCATCCCATCGAGAAGGGGGACAAAGCCACCGCGGTGCCTACTACCGTAGGTGGCTCTTACGAAGGAGGGGTCCGCTGGTATACGGCTAACAACATCCCCGCAAATGGTTTCATTAACTATGACCTACCGGGTATGGTACCTCCGCTGATGACAAGTCACATTCGCCTTCGCCAGATTGTGGCTTCTTCCGTGAACCTGGTAAGTTCTTCGATACTTTTTCTTCTTACTTCTCTGATTACTTCTTAGCCCTCCATTCGCTGTGGGTCGTGCATTATTCACGGCAAGCCTTGCGTCTTCGTCAAGGCCGGGGAGTCATGTAACGAGTGTCTTAGCAAGAAGGACTCCGCGTGCACCTTTCGTTATGGGATTCGCAAGATCGCGTTGGAGGATGAAGCTTTTCACAACCGCGGACTCTTTTCTGCGCGCCGTATGTCTTCTCCCTTACTACTTTCCCTTTTCTCTGATCTTTCCTTTAGATGCTATGTCTCTGCAACTTGAAGCGTCAATGCTTACTGACCGCTTGAATGAACAAGTTGCCGCGATGCACGGTATTCAGAAAATGGCTCAAGCCAAGATCGACGAACTCGCGGATGTTTTAGTACAGGGTTACTATAACTTCGGTCGCGACTATTTGACGCAGGTCCGCCTTAGTGGTGACCTTGCTCAAATGATTGTGGATGAGAAGATCCTGCCCGCCATCGAGGCTGGGCAGCTCAAATCAATCAACGCGGCATCCGAACATCAGGCATATCAGAAATAGTGGTCCCTGCCTTCTCTGTTCATTTTCTTGCTCTGGTTCCGCGGAAGTAAAAGCTCTTAGTCTCGTAGTGTTTGTAGTATCGCGGAGCTTGTTTTTTCTTTATTTTATTACTTGGAAATGTTATTAGCTTTGTCTCGAGTGATTTTAAACTGTGTGACATTTTCCTTGTTCTATAAAATCGAAAATATTCAAGAACTTCTACGCGGCACTTTTCCCAAATTCACGCGATTCTACGCGGTACTAAACTGTACGCGGTGCTTTCTATTCCTACGACCCTTCCCCATCTTTGAAATCACAACTGTCCCCAGTTGTTCAGAACACTCGCGACGCTTGGTAAAGTACCATATGTTCCACCGCGTCAACTTTGAAGGACGGTGCGCGGAATTAGAATTCTACGCGGACAAGGTTCCTTCTGGTCCAGACTGCCCTGGCCAGTTATAAAAGGACCTCCAAACACTAAGTTCTTCCTATCTGAATCACTTATGTCTACTGATACTTCTTCTGTTGACGTCCAGTTTCTCGTGGAAGAGGTAGCACCTCTTTACAAGTCGTTTAGCGAGCGTCGAGTCAAACGTGGTGCCGACGATGCTAATCGCGTCGCGATGTCGTGTGCACAAAAACTCGCAAGTTTTCTAATGTTCTGCCTTCTGTTCCTGCGCCTTACTTCACTCTTTTTAGCTCGAGCTCTGGAAAGCTCACCCTGATGCCGCGTTGGCTAACGCTGACATTCGTACTTTCACTCTGTTCTTCTTTGAACAACTGCCGCGGGACCCAGTTACCGCGAAGTATACACCAACTCATCATTTACTTGGTCCGTACCGCGGTAAATGTGTTCAGTTTGGTAAACCCAAGGAGGTTCCCAAAGTCGCCGCGGCTGCTCCTGTTCCAACTGCTGTAACCCCAGCGCCCGTCAAAGGCAAAGGTCGCGTTCGTACTAGCCGCCGCGTAAGTAATCAGTTCTTTTTCTTGAATAACCACTGGTATTAAAACTTTTTCCTAGATTCGCAAGCGTATTGCATCCCAAGCTCGTATTGATAGTAGTGACGAGGAGGTTGACGACGACGCGGCGGGTAGCGATATTGCTATGGGTGACGATGAATCCCCCTCTATTGCAGATTCCACTACTAATACCACGGTAGGTCGCCACCCTACCCCGAGCCAGCTTGCTCTGTTGCTAAAACTATGTACCTCGCTTCAGACTCTCGACCTCGCCGCAGTTGAAGAAGTTACCCGCGTTGCCCCCTTTACTCCAAAGGTTGAGCCTAGCGTCGCGGCAGTTAAAAGGGTACGACCACCATTCCTTCTCCCAATGTTATTCTGACATAACGCTCCTTTCATAGCCTCACGCGTCGACTAATCACCCCGTAAGATATCTCCACTTTTCTGAGATACCACGCATGCTTATTACTTCACGGCAATACCTTAAGGCAGTTGCCGCGGTGGATAAGAGTACCATCAATCCTCCTGCCAAGAAAGCTAAGATGGAGGTGGTTAGTGTCGCGGCAGCTCCTCCTACTTGGGCGCACAACTTCTCTATGCTCGATCCACCTCTGGCACCCCCTAGTACGTGTCACGTTTTCATACTGCCGCTAGCGACTTTTCAACTAACCTATCTTTTGGTAGACCCTGTCTCCACTTTCTCTAACTCGGTTGTGCAGTCACTCGTTGATCGTGCCAATCTCGCGGTGCTCGAACCCGTTAGTGGGCCTACTGATCGTAGCCTCACCATGCTGGAGTTCGAGACTCGCTCTAAACTTATCGCGGTCAACCATCAGATCAGTCTCCAGCTCCAAATGCGGGATTTGCTGATGAAGAGCTACCAGAGCATCGCGTCGCAGCAGAAGGAGCTGGTTAATAAAACTAACGTTCCCCTTATCGATATGACTGGCGACGAAGATATGCCCTCCGTGACTGATACTTGAACTGCTTCTGGAACTTTTCTTGTGCTTCCGCGACACTTTTTAATCTTCTTGTCGTGAATAGAGGTACCGCGTAACTTTCCGTTTCCCTTCCGCACTTGTATTCAACTATCGCGTAAACTTATTTATTTCCAATTTGTCGCGTATATTTCAACATAACACGTACAGATCATACACTCGTTTTTATAATAAAACTGCCATGTGGCCCTATCTTTTGAGTGATTTACTGAAAGATCTTCGGCTTCGATATCCAGTGCTTCGCGTCGTATACTGAAACGTCCGCGTGAATTTCACCATCTAGGTCTGCTTGATCGTGTTCTACGGATAAATCTTCTTCTTCTTCTTCTAGACCTTGTTCAATTCTCAACAAGCCATCTTCTGACAAACCAATCAACTCACTTAGGTTCTCAGGGAGTTCAATGTGCGACCTTGGCCAATATGGAATTACGCGGAAGGCTCCGATTTTATTCTGGAACACCGCACCATTTAGGTCTGCCACAATGTAACTGCCACCTGTGGTACGCCTGAGTACTACCATAGGTCCTAAATAGCGCGGCTTCGTTTTAGAGTTCAAAGATTTTTCAATCTGAGTATTCCTAACTAATACCAAACTACCTGGCTTAAACGCGTAGTCCTTAATAACATACTTATACTCTTTTTCGAACTTCAACAACCGTGACCTTTTCTCGCGTGTTACGCGTTCCCGCAATTCAACTACGTGCTTCGCGTGCTTAGCCAATGCTTTCGCCCGTAGTCCAATTAGTTCCGCGTCACTTATGAAATGATCAGGATATTCTACAAGCCATGTTGCCTCAACGATATCAAAAGGTAGCGAGGGGTGCGCACCAGTTACTGCGAAGAATGGGGAGCACCCAAATCTCTTTCTTATGGTACACCTATCAGCCCACATTACTAAGTAGAAATAGTAAAACCATTTTGAATCGTCACCTCCCGCGGCCTTTATGAGACTGTGTCGCACATCATAATGCGCGTGTTCCACGATACCGTTGGCTTGGGAGTTATAAGGTGATATGCGAATACCGCGCACGCCATATTTCTTCTCTAACCATTCCAACGCCTTTAGAAAAGGTCCGCCATTATCTGTTACTATCTCTATAAGACAGCCCCAGCGGCATATAATTTCTTCCCACAACCACTGCCCAATCGCTCTTGCGGACTCTGCTTTCAACGGTCTTCCTTCCATCCAGCCGGTTAACGCGCACCTACCATGTACAATCAGCTTGTAGCCATTCGACGCCGGCATATACATGGTGTCAGCGTGAATTTTCTGAAAGATTGACGGTGTCTTCGTCTCGGTAGGAGGAATCCTGATCTTTGTCTTTTGTCTTACTTGGCACGTATGACAGGTCTTCACATACTCATAGATGTCTTTCTCCATTTCAGGCCACCAAAAGCGTTCCATAAGTAAGGATTTAGTAGCGAAGAAGCCGCGGTGCCCCAGACTATCATGACAAGCATGGATCATGGCGACGCGACGCGACTTCTCAACTACCAGCTTATGTTTTGCCTCAATTCCACGTCGATAGAGTTTTCCGTCTTGTATAAAGAAGTTCCGCGCTAACCTTAAAAAGTTCTTGAAGCGTTTGTTATTCTCATAGCCTACAGGCCTCTTAGAAGTGTCTGTTAGCCATTTGAAAACCTCCGCGACTGTTTTATCTTGGTTTACCGCTCCCTTCGATCGCTTAGACTCATCATACTCTGTTTCGTCAATATGCTCTGGTGGCTCCTCGAGTTCTGGTACTTCACTAGCCAATTTCGCGGCTACAAACTGTTTTACTTCTGGTATGTCGCGGAACTCTCGTTCTTGCTTATAAGCACGCGTCAATTCTTCCTTAAAGTCGTCTACTGACGCGGCTAAACCAGTCATATAATTACTTTTCCATTCTTCTTTCTCATCAACTAATACGTGTGCGTAACCATGCTTAGAGTCGATCTTATCTACAAACTCCTCTAATTTGTAGGGTTCTTGAACTTCACCATCTTCAGGATTGTCATACTCATCATCACCTACTTGCTTATCCCGCCGTGATAGTCCATCAGGTCCGTGAACCTTGCCTGGTACGTGCTTCAGTTTAAAATGAAACATCATGATCGACTCTATCCACCTATTTATCGCGGCGTTTGGCATTTGATCAGGATGCTCTAACATGCCTTTAATGTACTTCGCGTCAGTTTCGATTATAAGGTTGCGAATACCAAACAACCAATACTGGCACGCTCGTAACGCGCGATACAAACCAAACAACTCCCGTTTCGGCTGTGAAAACCTAGCTTCGCGATCACTTAGTGTAATCGAACCGAATCTGGAGTAGAACCTTCGTCGCGGATTCTCTGGATCCACTTGACAAATATAGAACCCAACCGCTTTCCACGACGTATCTACTGCCAATATAACAGGGTCTTCCACATCATACTTTAGTGGTCGTAATGCCTTGCTATTCTTTACTGCCTCTTTCAACTTTGCCAACGCGTCACTTTGCTCTTGTCGCCATTCGAACGGAATATCTTTACGCGTAAATCGGGTTAAAGGCTCCGCGATCTTTGCATAGTCTTTGACGAACATTCTTACTAGTCCCGCGGTGCCTAAGAATGGTCTTATATCCTTCTCTTCTAGGATATTCTCAGGTCCACCCCAGTTGGTAATAGTTTTCGCTCGTTCCGGGTCGATCTCTCTCCCTTCTCGTGTACACCTATGTCCGACCACGGTAATCTCGCTTTTACACAATACAGCTTTGGGGCCTGAGAAAGTCCCACCACAGTACTTCATTCTTTGAATGACCCTATTCATATTGGTGAAATGTTCCCAAATAAACCTCCGTATCCCATCATTACCAGGAATGGTCTCGTACGTACCATCTTCACTTTGATAAGTCGTTTCAGGACCGCGTACAGGAACATCATCGATGTATGGTTGCGTAAACTCCGGGATCTCTTCTTGTAATATGTGTGTTACATCATCGTGGAAGATTGGTACTGAATTCGTCCATCCCATCGGTAGTGTTACTAACCTCAGGGCTCCAAAGGGAGTCTGGAATGTAGTTAAGTCTCGCGATGCTATTGCCAACTCTCTTTCATCATAGCCAACATATAAATCTAGAATTCCTCCACAAGCTCTACCACAGAATTTCTCCGCGAGCTCTTCAGTAGCAGGCGGTATACCAGAATGTGCTATTGTTACCGCGTTCAACGGTTCCAAACTATGTACTAGTCGAATACTCTTTCCGTCTTTCTTTAACACCGCGAACCACTTCGATCGGTAAGACGAGTTCGATGGTTCGTAAACTCCCGCGTCAATCTTTCGTCTAACTGCCGCGCATACTTCATTAAAAATACCAGGGGGAATAGGAATGTTCCTCTCAACCCAAGGTGTATGAGGTATCACGGGCATCTCTACTGAAGGAAAGAAATCTGTTCTGAATCTTCCGCGTTCACTGTCGTCCCACGCGAACCCTTTCTCTTGCTGCATCATCATATGATGCATCAACTTCCGTTCTTCTGGCCAAAGGAATTCTTCCTTATGTATCTCGTCTATTATCTCTTTACGTTCCTGAGTATACCTACCAGTCGGCGTGAATTCTGGAGGATTAGGCGAAAGCTGCGGCATATCAGCCAATGGATCTCCTTTAATCTCTCTTATGATTCTAAACTTCGATGGTAAATCTCCTAGAACAGGGCGTGTTTTCAATGCGACAGGTTTGTATTTCTTCCCTGCCAAGATACTAATTGGTTCGTAACGTTCCTTCCACAGCCGCGACGCGTGCCTCCTCACTTGATCTTTCATATCAGGGGATACATCAAGCATCGCGATGCTCCTTACATCAAACAGGGGAATTTGCTGTAACTCTTCTACGCCGTCTTCTAGCTCTACTTCTTGCACCGTGAAATTTGCTTGAGAGTACGCGGCAGGATTTTGCGCTCCATACACCGAACTCAAATAGGATCTCAATACGGGTCTCGTCGTTTCTTTATCACTTTTTAGATCAATATACTTTTCCACGGCAGATAAGTATAGATCGCGTAACTCTCGCTTCTCAAACTTTGATTTTTGCTCTTCGTTTATATCTGCAAATACTACATCACTTATGCCAATGGGAATACCTTCGTCATTTAATTCAAAAACCACCGCGGCTTCTCCTTGATCTGGGATCAATTCCTCGAAGCTGCTGAAAAACCCTGAGTCTGTTCCTTGTCTTTGCTTATAGGTACAGAACCTTTCCCTCTCTCATAGGTAGGTACAACAGCTCGCTTCTTAGTGTTAGGGTCCTGAATAACGAGGTCCTGCGTTCCATCTGCATGATTATCCACTAAACTCTCCGTGATCGTGTCAAAAGGCCGTCCCAGTAGCAATTCATATGCGGGGTCTCGAATTACATGTACTTGTAAGTACACGGTGATTCCGCCTAGTAAGAATGGTACATTACGTGCCAATCCCAAAGACTTCTCAACACCCTTGTTAGCCGATTGCATAAAGATTACTATGTCCGGGTCCCACGATAAACCTGCTTCGCGAGCTCTTTTCTCCGATGTAGAGATAATCTGTGAACCCGAGTCTAGTAGACTTTCGATCTTCGCGGTACCATTTACCAAAGGATACACGCATCGAAGCGACTCTGAATCTCTTGCCACGTAGATCTGAATTGGGTTATCTTTGCTTCCCAGGCTTTCCACGTACTGTTCAACTGGATCGCTAATCACAACTGCTCCTGCTGGAAGATCTCCTTCCGCCTGTTTCAGAACAAAAACTTCCGCGGTGACATTAAGGTCAGCTAACGCGACTGTATTTGCTGTTACGTGATCCTCTCCTACATTTTCCTCGCTAAAAGGTAATAGGGGGCTTTTGGCTAGGATCTCTCTCAAACCTCCCGCGGTCTCTTCAGGCTTCAATTTGACTCTTGACTTGATCGTTCCTCTGAGTGAAATTTCTGATTCCACTACTGTTTCTTCCGCGTCAGGATGTTTAGTTAATGGAATAACAGGAGACTCCGCGGCCTTCTCATTCCTTGTCTTCCAAATTATCCCCCTTGGGTTCTCTAACCGCTCTTTCTGAGCTTTCAGTTTCTCTTGCTCAGTTGGCGAATACGACACATCAGGTACGTTCGCGTAAGGAACCTCTGGTACGCGGCTCTTCTTCACTACTGTAGGTAGCGGAGGCATCTCGACACCATCGAATCTCAAACGTTTTTCCCTCTTGACCAACTCCTTATACTTATCTTTCTCTAGGCTCGCGTCCTTCTCAGGTTCCGCGTCCTTTTCTTTCCACAACCGTCGTTCATTACCCTTGTTTTCAGTATCGTTCTCAGGTGCCGCGGCCCTAACAGGATTTTTCTCTTTTGTAGGGGCCTGGCTTTCCATCCTCGAACTTACCGAAAACCCTCCTCGAACCTTCCTTTCTCATTGTTACTAACTGCCACGTTACTTATTGAATCTCTTGCCGACCCTCGAATATAGGCCGCGCTGAGATTGGATTCTAACACCCTTTCTTGAGCACGCTTCGCCTCTTCATATTCTTGCCAAACTCTAGTGTACTGTTTATTGTACGACTCGACCTCCTCTAGTTGCATCTGTAGTACCTCAACCTGAGAAGCTTGTACTTTCTTTTCAGACAGTCTTCGATCTACAAAGTCTTTCTGAGGAGGCCCATTTGGAGCTTTCTGTGCTACTGGCTCTCCATCTGGCATGCAAGTGATCCCTTCTTTCAAAATGATCTTTCCATCATCTACGTACTGCTTGCGTACCATACATTGCCCTGCCATATGTCCGTTTAAGCCACAGAACCAACACGTCGCGGCTCGAAAGTAGTCGGGACGGTTGTCATTCAACGCGGTTCTCCCATAGTCCCGCGGCGCCATATATGGTATACGTTCTGGATGCCTGGTACCGCTACTCGTTCCAGGTGCCGCGAGCTTTAATTGCTCTAGCAGTTTACCCATCATTTCTTCTTCTCTCGCGGCTCTCTGGGTAAGGTTCTTTGTTTGGATCGTGATTAGATCTTTCAATTCCGCCACCCATCCTTCCGTTTGCTCATGCTTCACTTTTTCTACCCTCTTTCCTCTATCTTCCTTCGCGGCCCTTACGTTCCCAAGACTAATTACTTCCTCAACCTGAGATCTCGCGTTAAATTCTGCCTCGTCCAGAATCTCTTCTGCTGTATAGGCATCATCTCGCGGTCTAGCTTCTGCAGGTGGGTTCGCACGCTTTTGTAACTTCAAAGTCAACGTGATGGATCTCCAAAATTCATCTTCAAACATTCCGCGGAGGACTCTGACAATTTCTCTGTTAGTATACAACGCGGTCGTAGTGTAGTGCTTAAGGAACGGCCGTAGGGTATTCCTCATTCTTAATACATCTTCGAGATCTTCCATCGTTATATTCTTATACTTCTTCGCGGCTCTTTCAAATTTTGCGAAGGAGAAAGTTCCCTCGTCCGATCCTCCATCATAACTCTTCAAAATCTCGTCGCGGAACTCGATAAACGTCCCTTCCTCTTTCTCGTACGTAGGCAACGCCTTCCATTGTTCTCTTATAGTTGCGGGTAGGTAACGCAACGCGACTGATTTCTTATCCGCTTCTTCCTCTATTTTGAAATCTTGGATAATATCCTCAATCTCCCCCAGATAGTCTCTGACGTCGTCTACATCATGATCGCGACGCAAATCTGGTGCTCCACGTTCTCTTCTCCTCGGAATCTTATCCATAGCCGGCATTTTTATGATATTTTCTTGAATTATAGGTAAATTAGGTGCAGAGTTCGGTGAAATATGTAAATCAAATAGAAGTGTGTGGACTTCGGATAGTTCCTCGTCCGAATGAGAATGTCTATCAATAGTTGGTGGGACTACTGAGTTTCGACGCGACGGTGGGTCTGGCCTAGGAAATTGAATTGAAGTACCTTCTCCGTAATCAGATAGTTCTTCGTCAAAGTTCCGCGACTGTCTAATACTCGAATCTTCCGCGTCAACTACGTTAATCGATTCTCGGGGTTGAGCAACAACTTCAGGATGTGACTTCCTGTAGCTACTAACTCTTTTGATTGCCTTTGCACGTGCTAACGACTCTCTGGTATTCTCTACCGTTGAAGGCCGTGAACTTCGTCTAGACGTTTTGTCTGATTGTTGGTTAGACAACCGCGACTATAACTCTTCGGTCTCGTACGAAACCTAAAACACTTCACTTAGTTTATTAATCAGAAACCCCTCGCGGTGGGCTCCAGATGATGTGCTTGGTATGGGGTATGAATGAGAAGAAGTGCTAACTAACTCGAATGAATCTATCAAGCACTCAAAACACACACACAACACACAAAGACTTTTAAGTTCGTGGGGTTTGGGGGACTAACAAACTCTGTGAAGCGAATAAGGTTGTTGTAAGAGGGACGCGGAGACACAGTCAAAACCGACGCGGCACAGATAACTATATGCTACACACCACTCAAACGAACTAACGCGTAACTTTAACAAATCACCGCGACCAGTGACTACAAAACGATACAACAACCAGACGATTGTCGGGAGATGCCAGACGACTTCTCACTTAGTGGAGTTGGGTATAGGAGGATTTCAGAACTGCCAGACGACGAGTTCAACGAGTGACCAGACGATCCACTCTTATTCGCACTACACACACAGGCTCCGTGGTACCAGACGATCCCGCTTGTAAACACTTAGGCACACTGACTTATGAACTAACGCGACGGTTAACACTTTAAAACTTCTAATCACTCAGAGGGACTTAAGCTTTTCCACACACAAATGCTATTAGCTCTATGGGGGGCTCGGGAACCTGTCCTTCCTTGCCCAGGTTCTATTTCTTATATACAGTATCTCTATTTACATAGTACAAACAAATGTCGCGATACTTGACAGTTATGAGATATATGGTGCATATGGTGCACCGCGTAAGGTAGGGATGAAGTATAGTACGCGGTAACAGGGTATCCTATATCGGGTTATAATCTTGCCGCTTTTAGAAAGTATCGCGGTAGTTCGCTAACACTGTGTCTCCTTATGTGTTCTACTTCCGCGTCGTCGGAAGTACTTCGTGTTACATCGTACGTCTAGACCCTTCTGTGGCTCAACAGTGGTCATTAGATATGACTAGTGCACGGAGCTACTGCTACCTGGTTTCTAAGTCTGGCCTTCTGAGTAGTGCCGCGGTACTTCGTTACCTACGCGTTGGTTTATACAGTATTGGGGCCATCAAGTTATACACGTCGGACCTTAGAACAAGTGCCGCGACGCTTTACTTGAGTGTATACTTAGGTAATACCTACACTGAGAAGACCCATTTAGTGCCGTTCTACAGTCTTGTACACCTTTGTACACATATACTAGTGGTTGAATGTGCGTAATACACCGCGTAACTTAGGACTATACAGTGTACTTAGTAGGTTTGTACTGGAGTGATCAATCCCGCGAGGCCGAAAATGGTAGTGGTATTCCCGCGGTCGTATCAACGGGCAATTTACCATCACGCTTCGATAGCTTCACTTGCATCACTGCTCCGGAAGTTACTGAGGGGCCGTACTACATCAACAACGAGCTTGTTCGTGGAAACTTGACTGAGACCCAACCGTAAGTATCTGCTTGAGTTTGTCTTTTTTGATCGTATCGTCAACGTCTTTCGGTTTCAGGGGAATCTCATTGATCTTGGATATCGGTGTCCTCGATATCACGACATGCGAGCCACTTCCGAACGCCTTCGTTGAAATCTGGAGTGGTAAGTACACCGCCCTTATCTTAAAGATCAACTCTAATCGATCTTTCATAGCTAATGCCACAGGAGTTTACGGAAGCTACAGTGCCACCTTATCTGGCTTACCTCCTCCTCCTTCTAGCACGAGTGGTGGCTCCTCTCCGACTGATGTACCTGGCGGCGCATTTGACATCCCGCTCGTCAGGAATGAAACCTTTTTGCGTGGTGGACTTGCCACTGACGACAACGGTATCGTCGAACTCGTCACCATCTACCCTGGCTTTTACGAAGGCCGTACCGCTCACATACACACCATGATCCACCTCAACACTACTGAAGCTGCAAATGGGTAAGACTTTATGTTCTACGTTGAGTATCGCATGACTGAGATATAATCTTCTTCTTCAGCACCCTCATCTCACACTCTGGAAGTCTCATACACATCGGACAATTCTTCTTCAATGAGAGCTGGAATGATCAGGTCTACAGCGTTTCACCTTACACGACGAATACCAACAACCGTACTCTTAATACTGGGGACGACATTCTTGCGCAAGAAAATTCTGATGGAAATAATGCCTACCTCGATCTCGAGCTTCTCGGTGACGACATCTCTGAGGGCATCCTCGGTTATATTAGTGAGTTCCTTCCAAAGTGGTTTATTACCGATGTCTGAATGTTTTGTTCGTTGTAGCGGTCGGAGTGAACTCTTCTGCTTCTTATGATATCACGAACAGCAATTATCTCAACTCGACTGGCCCCAGCGCGTGAGGACGAATTGTGACTTGTCCTTTCTCACTCGTAATGTAGATTTGGTGGAAACTGAAAAAAATCATCGTTTTGTTTTGAATGTTTACTTCATTGGCTCATGTTCCTGGTTAATTGTGTTGAATTGGATGGATTAATACTATGTCATTCTGTGGGAAACGATAGTTCGACAATTAAACAAGAAGGCTCCTGAGGTCCGGGTGAAAGAACGAACTCCTGGGTTGTTACAGACCGCAACTTGGCAATCGCGATATCTGTTCTGGTCGTTTTTGAACCGTCTGAACACTTGATGAGTACGCGGAGCCTGTACTTAATCAGAACAGTCTGGTATTCATACAGAAGCGTTGAGATGGACGTGACGTACTAGCTGCAGCTCGTTTCGAACACGAGCCGGCGGAAAGAGTTGTTTCTGGAAATGAACAGCTGAATATGTATCTGACCCCAGTGCCCGCTCCGGGAGGCATGGATCCCAACAGAATCCCACTTAGATATTCTTCGTGGCCGGGATGTCAGAAACGTTATCTTGGGCTCTCTAGGAAGCGGTCAATTTGACCTGCTAGCATTTGACTGCTTTCCTTGTAGTTTCCGTACTGAGGTCGTGCTCGAGAATGAATAGAGTGGAGGTGCGTGTAGTACTTAAGCCTTGCGTGTAGTACTTAAGACTGGCATCGAGTATTGCCGGCCAGCGAATCGGACATTGAATTGAGGCGCTCAGTGCCAGCGCCTCTTACCAGCCTTCTACATATTGATTGATATTACTCCTACCCGTCGCTCTATCCCTTTCTTCAGCATCTCCCGTCGCTCGCATAGCGTCCACCGTATACTTTTGACGACCCTCAAATCAGAGCGAGACAGGTGACTTCTCTCCTTTTCGTGATTACAAATTGTTCAAGAGCTCTACGCCAGCGCGAGGAATTTTCGCATTGCATGGAGCACGGCGTGACTCAGAGTTGTAATGGACTTACATCTACCCTGAGATCCCTATGACCTGAACATGTAATGAAAGTCTCAATGGAATCTGGTATACGTGTAAAGGCCAAGATTTCTTAGTCTCTTCTGAGCCGCTAAGCATAAAGATACAGGGAACCCTGTGAAGGACCCGGTTCTTCAACCTCCGAATCTTCATTTTTCTCGCTCCTTCTGGCAAACCGACCTCCCGCTGTGCAGCCCTTCTGTCCATGCGTCGACGTTTTTGATATGAAGTAAGTTTACTTCATTTTGTTCCTTGATTGAATTACGAACAAGTTCAAAGGTTTCGTTTTAGATTAACACTTGCTTGCATATGGTGAGACGAGATCTTATTATCGCGCATCCAGTTCAAATGCATAATTCGTTGTATCCCTTCGAGGCAGCCATTGATTTGAGTGCAGTCCAAGCCGACAAACTCAAACCTGAAGGTTCACCGGCATCATTCAAAAGGACTGGGTACTTAGGTGAGTCAGACATGCAGTATCGGCTTGCTACAACTTCTCGCAGCTTTTTGTTGACAATTTCTTCTTTGGTGCGGGAGCGACTGTTCATTCGCATACCATCATCTCGTAGATTCTAGGTATATCATGCTCTCGGATGATCCGAGAGTATTGACCTCTGGCCTTGCCTCGCAGATGCCATCAATATTTCACTTGCATTTTACAAGTAGAGGAAACATTATACAATGTCTCTCGCATCAATCGCTTCACTGAATTCCAGTACCCTTCGGTCTCCGGTGAGATCTCTGCTGCGTGTGAACGAGAGTTCTCAAGCCGAGTACCTTCAAAGATTTCAAGTCGTAGTAGGGCATCGCAATGGCTGTATACAACCAATGACCGGCTGAAATGGTAGGCAATCTTTTCTGAATTCCAAACACTCGAATTAATATCGCACGAGAGACCGCCAATTCCGCCGAAGCCTCGGTATGAAGTGACAACCGTTCTACGTCACCGGATGAAATGTTCAATGTAGCCATGGATGTTTGATCGTTGAAGCTTGAAGCTTCACTGGGCAGTGTCCATATCAGGCCAATTCTGATGATCTGTGAAGCTTTCGTTTGATGTATAGGTCGAGGCAAGGTGCAGAATCTAATCTCTCAGACATCTAACAGTCCATACCCTCATTGCTGCCTTCTGTGATTTAGCAGCGCCTCTGGAAATATGAAGATTATCTGGTCCAAATGATTCGTATAGCTTTGACAGTTTAAACGCTTACTGCTGCCTTCGATGATTCAGCTGTGCCTCGGAAGTACGAATACTACCTGGTCCGAATGATTCGTATAGCTTTGATCCCATCGACATCACAATCGGTGCCTCGGAGCAAAACGCAGATCACGATGTTAGCTGCGACAAGCGTTCAGACGGCTCCAGTCAGATCTGTGTACTACGTAGACCGGTGAGTAGACCAATCGGTCGTACCTTATCAATAATGATTACCGGATGTAAGTTATACATCATTCTAGCACTACATATCCAAAGCACGGAGCTAATTTTTCCATCCTTTTCTTCGCAGGGAACCAGGCTTTTTCCAGGATCGTGAAGAATGGCATATTCATGTTGTGAACTTTGCTGATGAACTCACTACCAGTGATACAAAGAGAATGAGCTGATACTTTGTAAGTATTTAGTATGGAGTATCATTTTGTCCTTTTTTGATTCTGCTCTTGCATTTCTAGTGACTGGTTAGTTCCGCAATAATTCGTAGTGCCATGGAGGATGCGGTGGCTCCAACCACGTCTCAACTTCTCTAAAATATGCGATCCTCCGAGCCTCTTCATCACCAACACCCCGACATCGACCGTGAAGAATTTTGAAGGCACAGAACGAAGATGCTACCTCGATGGAAAGAGGTGTATAAATGCTCTCTATGTGTACTATGGAAGGTCAGAAACCGTAAGCAAACTTGTCTCGTCTTCGCCTCTAATCCAATCGAACATACAACTCAACCAGCGGAGAAGTTTGTATTCATGTCTGATCGTAAGTACCACAACCTACTGGCTCGGAGGCGATTGAATATCCTAACGGTTTTTAAAACAGATCCACGAACAACACTCAACAACTGGGCTCAGTCCCTAAAAAAGACAGTGACCTATGAATGTGACCAAACTCCCAATGGACGTAATAAGATACCGGTCTGGAGTGCCAAAGTCTATGGTGAAGCAAATTCATAACTGGTATCGTGCACGAACTAATGTTACCTACAGTTGACGGTGTGTTACAGGGGACCGGAATAGGTCTCAACAAAGGCGAAGCTCTGGATGCGGCTGCTGCTACAGCTTTGGAAGCTTTGAGAGCTTTAGGAATTCCTTAAGCAGTGGTTGCGAGTCAATAACGCAAACTGAGCTTGACGCGTACCTATAGGTTTGAAGGTTGGTGATACCTCACCTCAAGCCGTACTCCTTATTTTTTCCTTTCTATACTAACATACGTAAACAAAACTCGTTATTTCCAATAATTCCTGTGCTCTGTGATAATGAGCTACTATACTATGTAGATAATTCATATATACGATACTCGCGTTTACTTCTGCACTTAGGTGCAGTGATTGTATCACTATTCATGTAGTTGAACTGCAAGAGTTGCAATCGCAGCGTTTGTTCCGGAAATTCCGACCCCTGATGGAAAGTTGTAACACCAGATCTGCTAGAGAGACATGTCATATGCAATCAGGAAAGGTACAAAGGACTTTCATAGACTTATCACTACGATATTGAAGAAATCAAGTGCTTTGCCTGGTACTTACAAGTTATCCTCCATCAGCGCGTCTGTGGCGTGAGAAGACAAGCACGTGACCTGTGAAATCGGATTCCCCCGCCCAGCCACAACGTAGCGCAAACGCCCATGACCATTGTCAAAAGCACAAATGTACATCAATAGTCATACTTTCTAGACTACTTACGAGGTGAGTACGGAATCGCTGTCCTCAGGAATGTATCACCGCAACTTACGTGCAAACCAAGTCTTCCTTGAAAGTGAAGTCATAACTGTGGCGGGGACTGAAGCGATTCCGAATGCCTTGTGTGGACCCTTTTCTTTGTCAAAGCAGAAATACATACCCATTACCAAATACTCTATATCTCTATATATTTCTTGCCAAGACTTTACGAGGTGAGTGATGGATGGAAGTTCTGTCTTCAGGAATGTATGTATTGCCGCAGCAGAAACTTACGTGCAAGCCAAGACTTATACTGTTCGGGGACGGGTCCGAAGCGATTCCGAATATCTCAAGTGGACTCAGAAGAGCAAAGTAATACGTTTACACCTCAAACGACTTGGGGAATGTCAATATTCTCAGCGAAATGGGAAAAACTCAGAGAAGTAGGGGTTCCGCCACTTCTATGTTAACGCTATCCTAATAGCACACAAGCTTCAAAGAAAGCTAGAGTTCGTTGAGGGGATGAATCGTAGGTACAAACTATAAGGTACATAAAGCACTCGGCCTGCAAGGTACTGCGGAATGGTCAACTCAAACTTCTAGTCAGCTTTTTGGCCTTATTCCCCAAGCCCAAATTCAATCCGGAGTTTTGATAGAGCGGGAGAAGATAGGCTCGATCATGATTGAGCTGTGTTAGGTGACTGGGTTCAAAAGTTCACTGTTCGTGATATCATATTCGCCTCCGTACATAGAGGACTGATGTTGCAATGTTAGAACATTGATACTCCAAACCCAACGTTCAATGAACCTGACGATGCAGGGTGTGACCCGTTTCGCAAAAAAATTGTAAACTACACTGCGAATCTTTGAAGTAAGTAAGTGGAGGATGAATTTACTTACGTTTTTGCAATACGTTGTACATCTGTACAGCAAGGGAGGAAGTAAGGTAAGCTCACCTCACGGCGCTCTATGCGAATACAGCATATATTCTTCTAATCGACTCCGTAACTTGATTATTACTTACTTTTATATTGCAGAATGCCAGATGCCAAACGTTAGACGTACGCATGTTCCAAGTCCGAAAATGGTAGAGACAGTATCGCTGGAAAGTATAAAAACTTACTCGATGGGGGCGAATAAGACTCAGCTCGAAGGCTCGTAAACCCGCTCTCCAATTCCTCACCCAACCATAACGCAGACGCGCAGAAGACCTCTCAATGATTGTCTCTAGTATCTATACATTGCTCTCGTTCGTAACAGTAGCTACCCTCGTTGTAGGTAAGTAAAGCCCACAAAGTTTCTATGCCAGTAGCCGACCGGTACTAACGATGTGTCCTTCTACCTCTCTTCTCTAGCACACCCTGGATCTGAACCCTCATACAGCGGCGAAGAACTCGCGCGTCGAGAACTAGAGTCAAGCCGTCGTCATCTTGCTGCTAGGACCTGTGCTGAGAATGGTGCTTTGGCCGAGTACAATGCTAAGCGTAGAGCCAAGAGGTCCGCGGAGGGAGCAAATGCTTCTTCTACGTTTGAACAGTACGTCTATACTTCAATCTGACTTTCTTGTTATGAGGCAAAGCTGACTTACCTCACTTCTCCCTCGTTGCGCAGCGCAAACGATAACTTCACTTGCCTCGCTTCTCCGGAAGTTCTTGAAGGTCCGTACTACGTCAACAATGAGTACGTCAGGGGCAACCTCAGTGAAGACGTAGAGTGAGTAGCTGAATATGTACTTAAACATTCCTCGACTCATCTTCTCCGATGGATCTCTTTTTCTCGTACTGCAGAGGCCTCGAGTTAACTCTAGATATTGGCGTAATCGATATAGCAACCTGTGGACCAATCCGAAACGCATTCGTTGAGATCTGGAATGGTAAGGTTCCTCATTTTGTCGTAAACTACTTATCTCCTAATTGTACGTGGTCGTACATAGCCAACGCTACAGGAGTCTACGGCGGCTACCCACCCTGGAACGATTCAAGTCTCCCTTGGGATAGTCCCCAGCACTACAGCGGCGAAACTTACTTGCGCGGTGGACTATTCACGGACCACCGTGGTGAAGTTGAGTTGGTGACAAAGTACCCTGGGTTCTATGCGAATCGCCCTCCGCATGTACATATCATGGTTCATCTTAACAGTGTTGAGGCTGCGAATCAGTGAGTCAGTTCCACTGACAAATGAATTTACGATTGTTAAACTTACGATGAACCATCTTCCCTCTCTTCTTCTCACCGCAAGCACGATCATCTCTCACTCCGGCTCAGTAGTCCACGTCGGTCAACTATTCTTCCACGACTCATGGAACGACCGAGTACTCAACACCTACCCATATACACTCAACACATACAACAGAACTTACAACTACGAAGACGAGTTTGTACCTGCTGCTAATGCGGATAGGAACGCTGCGATGTTTCACCTCGAGTTGCTTGGGAAGACGTTTGATAAGGGGTTGTTGGGATTTATTAGTGAGTGATCCTGAGTGAGTGAACTTGGGGAGTGCGATAGGCTGATTTGCTTTCGTCTTCTCCTAGCGATCGGAGTAAACTCTTCCGCTTCGTATGACATTCAGAACGGAAATTATCTCAGTCAGACTCCGACTCCTACTCCGACTCTGGAACCATGATGGGTCCCCACGAGCGAGCGAAAGAGCGAAGGAGTTTTTAACTTTCTTTACGTTGAATCAGAATCTACATAGAAATCTTGAGTAAATGCGTTTCTTTATCTGATTTTGGATCTATACCTCCTACTTAATAGCGTTGTCCATAAGATTCTGGGTGATGAAAGAATAAGTCCCATGGGAAAGTGTTAGTGATTTAGCGTTCATGAAAATGTCTGTGAAACTTCACCTGCGCCGGAATACCTACGATTTTGAGCGCATATAGTGACTCGCCCCTCAGTCACTGATTCCACTCCCAACTCCTGCTCTTGTCGATCCAGAGGTGCCACTAAGCAACATCTGCGCCTCCTCGTCCCTACTCTCCATCTAGTCAAGCCACCTGGCTGGGATCAGGTTCTGCAAGTGTTGGAAGGAGAGGTTTTGACTTTCCAATAGCTTCGTACTCCTTTGGTGACAGTCGTGGTGAGAGATACTGTAGCTATCGAGACAGTTTCGTACCTAGTCTCATCCAGACTACGTTGCCGTTTCGTCGCGTTTGAGCAATGATATCGATGTTGACGTTGTTCAGAAGTTTCAAGTTCCTACCGAGTGCTTGAACAGTTTCCGGATTGGTGAGTCTTGTTAAGCCTGCTTCCATCGTTTAACGTTTAAAGATGATTCTGTAGCGAGGTCATCGTGTTGGATTCCAAGGTTGAACAACGCGAGAACGACACGAAAAGCCAGGGCGTTGGACGACGAGGGGCTGTAGTCCTAGAAAAGTGGAAGCAAAAAACGCGTGTTGCTGAATTTGGTAACGTCACCGTCCGGCCTTCCGGACTCCGGGGGCGACCGCCGCCGACGTCTGATCATGATCTGGCACGCGTCGGACACAGCCTCGTCGCAATCTTATCTCATCTCAGATCGAGATTCTCTTGGCACCCCTTGAGCCTTCCTTTAGAGTGATGGATGTATCTTTCACCAGTATTTCATTCTGACTCCTCAAAACATAACTAGATGTATATACTTTGGAAGGTTACTACTGAAGCTAACCTGTATTGCCAAAATGTCTCGTGAGGAGAAGTAGTTTTGTGCGGTACTACTTACAGACTGGTCGGAGCCTCAGAGCAACGGACAGAGTTTATTTTCCCTATATCATTGTCAATTTTGTTTCTCGGCTGGATATAAACCATATCGAACCAATCCTCTGTGAATGGATTTTTGAAAGAGAACCGGAGAATGGGAATGTTGCCAGAATACTTCGTATTTTGCCCTTACCCCGGGTTTCCTTTTGTACAGCTCAGCCCGGAGAAGCAGTTTGGAAAGATTTCTTGTTTTTTGCGTGTAAGTATGTATATATGACAAGCTTTTGCACATGCCTTCTTGCACATACATTCAC
Organism: Omphalotus guepiniiformis; assembly: GCA_028554645.1. NCBI lineage: Eukaryota > Fungi > Basidiomycota > Agaricomycetes > Agaricales > Omphalotaceae > Omphalotus > Omphalotus guepiniiformis. The sequence goes on from JAQOOI010000021.1 coordinate 2,652,976, forward strand.
TACCACATCTACCCTCCATAACTTACAATAATGATACACCCCTGCCCCGCGCCAATGCCCCGAGATCTACCAAAACCTACACGTCCTAGGTTCCTTCCCACTCGCCAACCTCTGATGCACGATATTCGACGTAAACGAACTCCATCCGTTCCCTATGAACACAGCTGATCGACGTGCGATCTCCATGTCGATTGAACCGCTTACGGAGCGTGACCAGCCGTGTTGTGATGGTGGGAAGTTCGAATATGAGGAGAAGGGGGACGGGGAGGAGGAGGAGGAAGACGAGGGTGTTGTTGGTGGCGCCGGCGACGGCGGTGGATCCCTAGATGAAAACGAAATAAAAGGAAACTCCCAATCCCCCCAACTCCAACTCCACCATCGTCTAGTTTTCTCGCGTTCACCAATTTCATCAGGAAAAACAATATCATCACTCGTCAAAACCTTCTTCCAACCTCTCCTATAAAACTCCTCTATAAGCCTCCCCAACACCTCATTCTTTTCATTCGTCAAGATAAACACCATATCCAACTTTCTCTCTTCTTTCCCGTTTCCTCCTTCTTCCCATTCCTTCTTGGCACCCTCAACAACCCCAAGAACCCTCTCAACACTAGGTTGACACCTCTCCAAATAAGTACTGATATTTTCTTCAGAATTCCACCCTGGGTGACCCGGTGAGCCTTCGCCACCAGGTGGAGGAACGAATCTATCTTCTTCAGCGAGAAACGGTAGATTATTCCACGAATAAAACGTCCAGTTTCCTGCTGCGAGGTTGTTAACGCACGCGTCTGAAAAATCGCCTAGACGGAGGTGCATCGCAAGTGTCGTCGATAGTGGGTCCTTCCTCTCTCCCTCCTCCGAATGCCCCCCAGCATCGCCGAACAACCCCAACTCCAAATTAAAGGCCACCGCCCTCTTAACAATCAAACTAGCATCCAAAAGCCTACTAACCGGACTCCCAACAAACGCCTCCCAAATCCCAACAACCCTCGGCGTACCAAACATCATTAAATCAAACGTCTGCGGATACGGATCTTCATCAAGCGGAGCAGGTAAAACTTCCACACATCTCTCCTTCTCATCACCCCCACTCAATACTTTCCTCCAGGTCTCGAACGTCTCTACCGCGCTAGCGTTTATTAAAGCGGGTTTGATATCGCGTGTGTGGATGAGGAAACGTTCGTTTGGAGGACATACGAGGTCGAAATATCTAGATGAAACTGCTCGTGGTGCGGGGTCTCCTGCGTCCCATGGTCCACCTGCTGAAGGACCAGAGATGAGCGCTGTTAAGGGTGTACGTGGGTGTCGACGTGTAGATGAGAATGTTATGAATGGGATTAACCAAGGATGATATTCGGACTTCCAAGTGTAATCTTGGAACACGTAGGCGCGATTTGAAGTGTAGGCGAGGTAGGTGTTCATTAGTCTGCGCGTTCCAACCGCAATTGCCAAGGTTAGTTAATTGGGGGTAATGTAAGTAGTTGTAATGAAGAACTATAGAACCAACTTACACCTCATTAAAAACATTATTCCAACCCAACTGCTCAATTTGATTCGAAAACTTCACATACCTAACCTCCTTCCCCTTCCCTTCCAAATAAACCCTCTGATGCTGTGGTAACCCATCCTCCCACTCATACAACCCCCCATACTCAGGTGCCCCCTCCCACATAATCTTCCCCCCCTCCCAAAAGTCAACCAAACTCCTCGGATACACATACGTCTTCACCCCAAACAACTTCAAAAACACAAACAACGTAATGAGAGTCGAGATGTAGATGTATATCTGACGACGACGGCGGGTAGCGGTTGATAGGAAGAGTCGTAGGCGAATTTGATGTTGGTGGAGGAGAAGTGGCATTGGGGGAAATGGAGATGCGGAGGTGGCATTTGGGGTTTTTTTTTTACTTGTGTATAAGTGTAACTTGTCAGATGCTTGTCAGAAGGGTGACCGTATTGAATGGATTACATAAGTCGAGGGACTGGATTTTGTCAGTCGAAGACCAAATAAATGATAATCTGATGGTGAACCGTTACTGCGGCCATGTTCGAACGACTGTCGTGTAGGAAATCCTTTCGCCTTCAACTTCATGGTAAATGAACCACAAAAAAACACATATCAAGATCCAAAACAGACCCAGCATAACGATAACGAGTACCCCGGCGCATCCGAGTCGAAAAGAAAAGAACTCCGAGAAGGCTCAGGCTGTTCAAGATGCGCTGCGGATTGATTCAATCCTGCTGATTCCGAGAACATTCAACCAAGCGGAAGTATCGAGCAGTTCGTCTTGCAAATGAATCATTCGATTATCTGACTGGGACGAACAGACTTTCTTCGAGGGCTCGCTACTTCAAGTTAAATACCTCGCTCAGTCACACTGGATCCAGACAGTCTCAATACCAAAGTCATCTCGCAAGATAATCTTCATAATACATTGTCTATACAAATCGAAAAGGTTAAGAAATACAAGTACAAGGGTGGTATACATCCAACAAGGTCGCGGTCCCATCACAAAACGATTATCCCAATTGCACCTAAAGAATGGCGAATTACCAGGCTGCCTGAGTCCAGGCCGTACCCACAATGCACGCAGCTACTACTGTAACAATGCCATACAACCTACTAGAGAAGTCCGAGAGGAAAACAGACGGAGGTACGCCATTCGAGGCCAATGCACCATTTGCGCCGTCACCAGAGGAAGCCTGCATTGATGGTCCAGTTTTCACTACCGTGTCGGCCCCGATGTATTCTTGTCCTAACGAGTTCAGGCTTCCATCATCGTTCATAAAGTCTACAAAGAGAAAGGTGTGAGAACGACAGGAAACCACAATCACAAGGTGCCTGCACATCGCAGATACGTACTGTATCCATTTTTATGATCCGGTCTCTGTCATTAACATCAGTCTATGGCCAAATAGCACGAGAGGAGCAGACATACGAAGAAACCAAACCAAGCATACCGTTCGATCCAGTCCAACGTGTCGAGGTAATTTATCGTGGCGTTGAGGGCCGAGCTGACATCTATGAAATGCAAGCGTAAGCTCAATGAATTTCCTGGAAACAATCGTCAACGACTAACCTTCAGGATTCGTAGAAATATCTGCCCATTCGGTCACCCATACCGTGGCATTATTAAACTGTCCGTGGATTTGCCAGATATAATTATAAAACCCTTCAACTCCCGCGCCATACCTTGATAGGGCAAAGGTTACTCGTCGAAACACAAACTCGCTTAAAACCACATTTCGAGCACTTACCAATGTATCGGAATGAAATCAAACGTGCAGCCTGAACACGCCGAAAAGAACGCAGTCAACCACGGCACACCAGTGCTGTCACTCGACACGGCGGGTGCGCCAAGGCGTATGCCGGTAGACTTCAGAGGCTCGATGTACTTCTTCCATAACTCTGCAGCTTTCGCCGGATCGATATTAGACTGGTCATTGAAGTCGGGCTCATTGAATGTCTAAACCCACAATGGCGATGATCACAAATCACCATTAGAACACACCATATATGCTCACAAACTCAAACGTACCAAAAGAACTTTAGCGTTCTGGCCTTTCAAACCCGAGGCCAACTTATCAATCCCTTGTGAACCCCATTGCATCGGAATGAATTCAAGACCTGAAGATGCGAGATCTTGCGTAGGCGTGACGCCCCAGTTATACACCCACGAAATATTGCTGTTTGTTTGATTAGCGTTGGCTATATCGCCTGGATTGTTAGCGGAAGGGTATGAAATCCCTCGCTTGGGGTTTCTAGCAAAGGCGGGCAAGAGAATACAAGAGTAATAGAGAATGGCGGCGTATTTCATGATGAAGTCGTGTGGGGATGGAGGTGGCGACGCGGTGGTAGGAAGCAAGAAAGTAGCCGCGCCGTGACGCCAAATTTAAAGGTAGGATCGACGGTCCCAATTCGTCAGCATGACAGACATCACTATTTGCCCAGAAATGTACTTTACCAAGCACATCAATGTCACTAGAGACAAAACTTTGAACGAGCTCATTGCATTCAGGGAACCCAGGGCTCAACGCCACGTATAGAGCTCCTGAAAGAATACTCAACTACATGCGCAGAGTCCACGACAGCTATGCCAACATGTATGCTGCATCAGGTCAGATCAATGAAAGAAGCATAATCAGGCAAAAACTTGTGATTTCAACACCTAAGTTGTACCAAAAACGAATGAGCGACAGAAGCAAATGAAAAGAGAAAAGGCGAGAAGAAGAAGAAGAGACTGTTCCGAGATCCTGATCAAGAAAAATGATTGTCTTTGAGTTTGTGGAGGCATGCAGTGTGTAGAACGAAATTGAAGTAAGAGTAAAGTTTGATGTTGTAGGTTCAAGATGTAAGTAGTACAATGGATGCGATGCGAATGAATGAATGGATGAATGTGAAGGGAAGGATGTGTCTAGATGAGGGGTATCTTGAGCTGCCATATATGTATAGAAAGAGTGAGTGAGGCGCAGAAACCGAAACCGAAACCGAAGAACGAACGCTTGACGATAACATGATGACGAAAGGTATAAATGATGCGATAGGATACGATACAATAGAATAGGGAAGGGTCCAGTAAGGTGATGGACACGATATAAATTAGAAGAGGGCCAGAAAGCTCTCAGGAAAGCATAGAAATAGAACTGAAGGAAAAACAACAAAATTGATCCGGAGGAAAAGCGGAATAAACTTGAGGAGGGGAAAATTCTCATCCCCTCGTTCTCGGAACAAAAACAGCAATAAGAACGATGAATGGGACATAAGTGATTAGAGACACAGCAGCCATGATACGACACCTGGTCCGCCACGACTTTGCATCTACACCAACCAACAACGAGTCACACATTCCGTCAATTGACATAAAAAGGAAAATAAACAAACAGTGACACGTACCATGCTCCAACTGCGGATCATCCAACAGCACACCCTTCTCCTCATCCCCCCCACTTCCACTTCCTAACCTCCGCGTTCTAGGAACAGCAACTAGAAACCCCGCAACCCACCAAACGGGAAACACCACAAACCCCAAAAAGAACAACCACGCATGAAGCGGACTCCCACCGCTCTCAGTCCACCTCACCGAAGACCGACGCGTCGCTCGCTCATCATCAATATCCCGTCTATCAGTATCACGCTCAGCATGAACGGGATCGTGCTCATCACCATGCATCCGTTTCTCCCCAACACCTACTACGTCCATTTCCCTACTTTTCATCTTCTTCCTCGTAAGCATCCCACTCAACCGTTCCACAGCCCCAGACAAAGTAATACAATCACCCCACCGCGCTGCAAAGAAACCCCTCTCAGGCAACGACAGGCTCCACGACGTGTCTTGCACCCTCGGCGGTTTCCTCGGGTCCCGCATATGGTACCCCGCCCCGCGACCCGTCACCGTAGAAGGGTGTTGAGAACGAGCTATCGAAGGCGCATGAGGCGTCACAAACGCAGAGATGGGTATAGACACCTGTGATTGTTTAGAGATACTCTCGACTCTTTCTCGACTGCGGTTTGGGAATATTTGTGAACGCGATTGTAGTTGCGAGGGATGAGAGATAGAACCGTGTTGTTGCTGTTGCTGTTGCTGTTGTTGTTGTGAAAGTAAAGAGTGACGTTGGTAATGAGGCTGTTGATGCGATGACGCAGATGGAGAACGTGAAGGCTGGCTTCCACTGGGTACACGATGTGAAGAGTGGGATACAGATCGAGCCCTGCTGGGCTGACCAGTTCCACGGGATGATGGCCTCGAAGTTGACGCGCTCTGGCCACCCACTGAGGAAGGTGTGCTACCAGAACTCGATATTCTAGCGCGTTTTCGGGTATAATGGGGGGAACGGTTGGAAGTTTGGGAGGTGGTAGAAAATCTATGAGCTAACAAAGACCACGTTAAGCTCTCAGCCATTTCTCACTATTGAGATACACTCACGTCTAGGATCCTCAGCAAACGTCGCCTTGTGCTGCTTTTTTACCTCAAGCGTACCACCCGCTCCAAGCCCAAGCCCAAGCCCCAAGCCCAAGCCAATAACACTATCCACCTCTGCCTCATCCGCTTTCCGCTTGCCATTGCTCGTGCTCCTGGCTACCGGAGATGGAATTGGAATTGGCATACCCGGGTTCATCATATTTCGCCTTGGTGTGGAAGGGGGAGAGACAGACGGTAGAGGAATTGTCATTGATCCTGCCAGAGGAGAAGAAACGCTCGGCGTTGTGCGAATAGAAGACTTTCTAGAAGAAAGTGAAGGGGATTCCGAGGCTCGTTCCCTACCCTTCCCTTTCGCGTTGGCCCCAATAGAAGATATTTCGGTGACCATGTTGTCTTGTTCAGAAAAATGAGTCTGTTGATGTTCAGAGTCTTCGTTGATGTCACTTTCTTGTGAAGTCGAAAGAGCGGCAGGGTTTTCGGTGAGTATTGGTGAACTACCACTACCACCGGATAAAATACGCGTGGTTTGAGTGTCTGTATCAGAAAAATTAGAGTGAGGAAACGAACGAGAGGAAAGCAGAAAACAAGGGAGACAAGATGTTTGTTGAAATCGCGTACACCTGAGAAAGTTGTATATGTATACAAAGCTTCGTGCTAAGACTACACTTTGACCCTTCACGGGACACGATCATGCTTGCATGCGCAGGCAGGAATTCGTATGACAAATGTGTCATGGGGCCTACCCATCGAATCCAAACAGAAGCAGAAAATACAAAGGGAAAGTTGACAACAGAAGATCCCAGAGAAAACGAAGAAGGTAAAGAATCACTCACCGATTGATCCTAGTGCAAGCGAAGGACCCTGCTCACTGAGACTTGCGCTAAACAGCCTTTCGGGTGACGATGCAGCAGCCTGCAATGAATGAGGTGAAAGAGTGGGTTTATATCAGTATCGAGATACCCCATTCCAGAAGCACGCCACTCAAGCACGGATGATGAAAAACAACACGAGGAAGAAAAGGAACAAGGGTGAAATGACAATTACTAAAAAAGATTACGTACCTGCACGTTGTCAGCGCGTGTCATATTTCCAGAAGTGGAAGAACCGGCCGGCTCTCCGGACTTTTCCCCAATCCCTCCAATGTCGAAAGCACCTGCCAATGCCGGTCGAGCAGGCACTGGACGCGACCCTCTTCGCGTTCGACGTTTAACACTACTTCCACCAGAGCTCCGGGTCGTGACCGTTCGCGTCCTGCGAGACCCCGTACCAAGTTGCGAAGAAGACGACGAGCCGCCCAACGTGTTGAAAATATCCTGTGCTCTCGGCCTCGAAGATGAGGACCCTGCTCCGGACGTAATCACATTATCTTGGATGTGATTATCATAATCGGAAATGAGGCTGAGTGTACGATAATCCGACATCGATGGCATGGAGGTTGACGTGCGTGGGTGCGGTAGCACTAAAGAATCAATGTTAAATTGAAACGCCCTTTCCTGGACTTCAGCCCCTACACCCTGCTCGCTCACGCTCACGTTTTGAGATTTCTCGTCTTCTTGCTCTTCCGCCGCCGTAGAAGCAGATGCTTGTCGCCGTCCACCAAAGAGACTAAGCCTCAGGATTGAAGTGGGAGGAGGACGGGTAGGACTGGCAAGATCCCCGGACCTCTGACCCGACCCCATGGAACCGAAAGTGAACCCAGACACAGACGGTAGCTGTTGGCGATGAGATGGAGACGGGGTCATTGCGACATAGGAAGGAGACCGGGATTGAGGTTGCGAGTTTGGCTGGGATGACTGAGGTGATTGCGGAGAATTGGGAATGGAGTAGGGCACAGAATATGAATCCGGTATTGAACCGGCGCGCGACTGTGAGTAAGAATACGAGTTCGATTCTGATCCCGACGTGTACCCCGACGCATCACCCTCATGCCGGTGCAATGGAGTCGTATTTTGCGAACTCTCTTGAGAACGCTGGGAACTTGCATACGAGAACTGTCCTGCACCTGAACCAGAACTACCGGCACTGGTACCAAAATCCGACATATGCGGTACGGAGTTGACTCGACGTGTTTTCCGTCGTCCGAAGGTATTCCATGCTGAAGGGGGAGTTTGTTGAGATTGAGATGTTGGGGTTGACCGGAGCCTAATGTTGGTCAGTCGAGTTAAAATTCTATTTGCGCGCGAAGATTCGGGCGGGTTATTTGATGGTGCGGAATTAGCGGAAGAGGAAAAAGAGTGGTTTTGAACGTCGTGATCGTGAGAGGTATCCGCCGCAGCCTCGAGACCTGCAGGATCAGAGGTCGAGGCTGTAGATGATAATGATTGGGGTAAGGGGTTCTCCGATTGAAGATTATCATTCGAGTTTGAATTGTTCGTCTCCGTCTCGACGTTTGCGTTCGTATTCGTATTTGTCATGTCAATCGTAGTTGGACCGGTGGTCGGCGGTGGAGCAGACGGTGCATTCATATCTGCAGGTCCGCCGGTGGAGTGTCGTCGCGAGCGTAGCCATGGCGTCAAGGAAACGAAAGGAATGGTGCTGTCCGAAGAGGGTGTGCGGGTTATGTTACGGTTTTTGTCAGAGATTTCATGAGATCGGTTTTCCACTGGATTGGGATGTGAAGTAGGGGAAGAAATGGATAGCTCTTCAGCAAGGGCATTCAGGTTTGGATGTATCCTCCGCTCAAGGGGTGACGTGGGCGGGGACGGTGAAGATACACTTAAACTGGACCTGGGTAAAGCATGATCGCTCTGTGAAGCTCTAGGAGCTCTAGGATTCTGCTCTTGTCGTGTGTTTGAGTCCTCCGTCGCCGTCTTTGAAGACGATGAAGGTGTCTCGGACATTGCACGTCTCCTAGATAGGAGCGTAAGCAGATTCAAATTCGGCATCGTACGTAGTGTTCCGCAACGTAGATATGATTCTGAAAGCGACGATACTCAATACACAGCCAACATACACCATTCCACCATTCATGACACGCACCAGAGTAATGTTACTACTTTCATCGAGCTCTGCTCTTGTGCTTCCAGGTCAACCGGGTGTATATGAACCGTTCTGCAAGATAGATCAGCTATTAGCACTCAAGCATATAAAAAGAGGTATACCATACCTAAAAAATGAAACACGAAGAACGAAGAACGAACAGAATAGAGAAGGACAGACAGTCACCGCGACTGGGTGAAAATGACCCGTCGAAGGTTGATCGTCAACCACGTGCGCATGCTTCCGTTTTGGAAAGTGTGGCGCTTAACGAGGCGCTTGCTTCGTCGAGGTGCGCACTGACTCAGTCTAGGCCGTGCTCGAAAAGCTCGAATAAATAACCTTTCATCTTCATATGTATTCTAAAATTCCTCTTTCACCCACTCATGTATTTGAAGTTTGCAGACTCAATTGAAGATTGAATGTGTGAGAATGTGTGAACTTTTTTCCTCCGTTAATTTAACCATACCCTTGACTATCACTGTGGCGCTCATTTTCCTGGAAGCTGGCGCTGGAAGGTACTCGGAGCTAACGGGATGCTTAGAAGCGGGGAGGATGAAACACCTCTCAGATTAACCTGACAGTTCCTGAGCGTCAAGAACGATAGCATATAAGCGGCTAAATAATTATTCGACCATCAATGCATCACGAGCAAGTCTCCCCAAAGCACCGCGCAAGCACAGAAAGCACCTCCCCGACTCTCCGATCCCTCTCACTGACACCTGGCATAACATTTCTCCTCAAAAACACACTACTACCATTCTGCAGCCCAGCCGTCTTCGCCAAAAATTCACGCTTGAAGATGTTCAAAGCCTCAAAAGCAACGCGTGGTTGCTCGGCGACCATCAGAGGGAGTGGGGCGAGGAAACTTGTTGGGGGCGAGGGCGGTGGGTTAAAGTGCCATATCGTAGGTCCGGCATGCGAGAGGAGAACCCCAGTAGCTGTAATGTGCTCGAGTGAGTTGAGCTCTTGCATGAGAATGGATAGACAGAGCCTGATGTGCTGGATCAGAACGAGGTTGAATCTGAACAAGTCGCCTATGAATGCGCAGAGATATGTCGCAGAAAGGACATATTCGGGAGAAGGAGGGAAGTGGTATGAGATTGCTTTCGAGCTTTCCTGCTCATGGGAAAAAATTCAATAATTAGATTTGGGTTCGTGGCGTGGCTAAGCAAACGCTATAGAGACATACCTTTGCACACCAAGCAGCCTTGAACGTCCCAACAACCGACTCCCTCAAGTGCCACACAAAAGACATAGCAGTCTCTTCGTCATACGTGTTGAACAATGCTCTGTAAACCTCCATCGCAAACGGCGCCATCGTCTCGCGAATCGCGACCTGAGGGACAGACATAGCCGTTACCATGGAGACGAGCGCGCCCGCGTCAGGTGACGACGCCGTCCAGAGAAATTGCTGCGAAAGTTCGCCGAGGGCCGTCGGATGCCAGACATTGCCGTGCGCAAGCTCTAGCGCATGTGAGGCGAGTACGGAGGTGGCGTCAGGTGAGACGAGGGATGCGGCAGAAAATATTCTGAGCCATGGTGCTTGAATTCGAGGTTTAGATAGAGGGATGGACGATAGACTGTGGTTGTCTTGGGGAAGCGAGGGAGAAGGCTCGGATACTGTGATGATAGGCGGAAGTCGAGGACGAGTGCCAGCGAGAAGAATTGGTTGTTCAACGGGTCGAGCATCTGTAGGGGTAGGTACCCCAGAAAAAGTGCCCGAAGGCACGAACGAAGGTGCTTCAGGATTGAGCTCCTTATACTGCTCAAACCGCTCGTCAAACGTGTCAGGCTCTTCCAGGAATTCCTGTATTTTCGAAATCACAGAAGGAGGAAGCTGGGACTCGAAGTCGTAGACTTCTTTGTCAAGAGAGAAGATGCTGAGAGGTTCGTCGTCATCAGAGGGAGCGAGAGTGCTGCTACCGGAGCTGCTGGGGCTTGAAGGAGAGGAGTCACCTGACTCGCTCTGATTATGAGGGTGGCTGAAGCTGTGTAGGCCAATGAAGAACTGTTTGAGATCCTCCGAAGAGGAATATAGCGGGTCATGATGGTTGGGATATTCGAGGACGTCATGAGAGCGACAGGGTATAAGAGGTGCTGAAGCAAAGGGTATAGTGTTCATTACAAGAGTTTACTAGAGATATTGATGAACCAGTCAGTGGTGTGGTGAGATGGGTGGACAGTGAAGCTTTTCCAGACGCAGTCCATCCTCAAATACTCGGCCAGGCGCCCCAAAGGATCAATAGACCACGCAAACGAAAACAAGAACGAAGCGAGAACCTAGAAGAAAAGAGTTTGATGCCTGAAGGAAGACAGACAATTATCAACTTCTTCTTCCCAGCAACGCAAAACCTTGACAGCGACGGTTCTGAGAGAGACAAAAAGCTTGAACAATTAAGAAGCGATGATCTTGATCCGGAACCATAGGAAGCTTTGCGTGTATTCAATCCATAATTAAAGGCAGAGCCTCAATCTGAACAAAAGTGTTGCTTTCGAAAACTTGGCAACTGCCCTTGTGGACTGTGAAGCTGATGAGCGTCTGGAAGGAAGACTCTGGACTCTGTAATGACGGAAATATTGGATGAGTCATAAACTCAACTCAATGTCCGATTCGCCGGCCGCCAGCCTGTTAATCCGGACACTTTCACGGTTTGACCGGGCCCTTCAACCGTGACTTTCACCAGTATCTCTCACTTTTCAGCGCTGGCTTAGCATTACCCTCTACCAAATCGTCCAGTAGTTGAAGAAACTCATTTTGTCATTGGGATCCTCGTGTATATCCACATATGTCGCTGACAATGCCGGAATACATCATAGCATACTGCACAACCACTTAGGACGCGATATCGGTCTCCGTAACTTGTAAGTACCACTGTATAAAGTCATCAAATTCTTCTGGATCTTACATGTATCTGGTCCAGTAAACGTTTCGCTTGTCACTTAAACCATCAAATACACGCCTGTAGCTTTCAAGTCAGGGTTCGGAATTTCCGGGACAACTCAAGTTCCCTATGTATGTATGCCAAACGCTGCAGGCACTGAATATTGATTTTGCGTACAGTAGCGCAAGCAAACAAGCATGTACCCAAAATTATATATATATTATATGTTTCTATTAAAACTGTGTCACAACTTGTACCGCAGTTCTACGTACATTAAAAAGAACTGCAGCCGACTATCGTATAAATGAACAAATACATACTCTAGTAGCCCATCTATTCCCGAGCACAACAGGACACGAAAAGAACTGGAAATGATTAGTTTTGTTTTATATATGTAGGAAAAGGGAAAAGGGGACAAAGGACAAAGTCGGCTTGAGGGAGCACCAGACTTTGAATTCTCTATACAGTACAGACCGCCTCAGTATGCGTTGCTGGCTTGAAATCAATCAACGCTGCTGGTAGATGACCTGCAAAGCTTGAGCAGCAGCAGCATGCTCAGCATCGACCTTAGTGCGGGCCTTTCCGAACCCACATAGCTGGCCATCGACTGTAGGTGCGTTAGTACTGGACAGCGCAATGATAAATTCTATGTTTTCGCTTACTCAGGACACGAGAACTCCAGGAAGGGTTGTGGTTAGGACCTGCGCAAGTCGACTCGTATTCTACACGTCTCCCTACCTCCTGACGCCAGTTGTTCAGGTCTACTTTGGGCTCTATCATTCATAGTGAGCGAATTGGACGTCAGGGCATAAGTATACTCGATTGCGCCTGAACAACCGGTTATACTACTTACGGCCAGTAAGTGTAAAAGGCATTGTGTTATGCTTCTTGGGTTGTAAGTTCGACTGGGTCTGAAGACGACGAGACAAGGCAGGTAAGTCTGCTAGTGGTTTCTGACCTTCCATAGTGCACAGAAAGTGCATTTATACACCTCTATCCATTGAGTGTAGCGCATTCATTCTGTCCTGTCCCGAATTTTCCTGGTCCATATCGCGGTATGCAAAATGCAGAGACCTAAAAAAGACACGAACACAGAGGATCAGACATCGCTGAAGTGAGTCTCCGTGTCCTACATGGTACTACGGAGTAAGTAGAATTGATCACTGGAGAATGCAAAAAGCAAAATCAGCAAACAGGATCAAAAAAAAAAAAAGGAACACAAAGTGAGGTACGGTACTCACCTCGTAATACTTACAAGGGTATCAGGCGCTCTCTTGGAACTACCGATAATTTGTATAGGCCATGACCTATGATGTTGGAACGCATATGATCGCAATGGCAAGCGTCTAACCCCCTGCATTGAAGAAGTTGGGCTGGTCCCATTGGTCCGGGAAATCGCTGGCTTGCATCCGGTAATCAGATTCAAAATTCGGAGTGAGGTGTAAGAGGACCCCGGATAATGGGAGGGAGTGTCAGATCCTAGTTCGGACACTGGAGACCAAAAATTTACTGGGAACCCAGACTCCGGTTCGGACATCGAGCCCGCCGCAGGCGGAGCCCAAGTGCCATGTTCAGACATGGTGGGCCAGATGGAGGGTCGGATTCCCGATGATGAAGCGTTGTAGTGCACAATGAGTAGACAATTTTTCAATGAACCCATTCCCTCTCACATCTCGTTGCTAGAGCCAGAAAGGCAATCGGGTGCTACTATAGGGCTAAAAAGCACCAGGCAAATTCTGGCCTACTACACTTGGCCGTATCCCGGTTCGGACACGGACGGCCCCAAACGAGTGAAAATCGGTCCAGACACCAACGACGTCGGAGGGCTCTTTTGGGAAACGGCCTCCCCTCCCATTATCCGGGGTCCTGGTGTAAGCGCTCCACATAGATGTCCAGCTCGAATTGCTTCAATGCTTGCAGCATATCATGATGCTTGTAATCGATCGAGATGGCAATGGCGTTAAAGCTATCCGTTGTTCTAGGAAATCATTTGGACCGGATATCCGTATTTCGAGGCACTGCGGAATTATGGAAGGCAGTAAGCAAAATTGTTAGGTATCTGAAATCTGAGAGAATAAGATGTTTTTTATGCCCTTCGTTTTGCCCTCGACCGAAAGATTGCAGAACTCTTGTCAGTTTCAGATATCAGATACTAGAATAGAAAACTTCCCAGAATATCAAGCTTGGTCTGAGACGAACACTGCCACGGTGTTATTCAAGCGTTACTGATCAAGCCTTTCTCGACTTCATTCGGCGGCGTAGAACATGATGAGTTCATACTGAGGCCTCGTCGGGATTGAGGTTGATGTAAATCGCGAATGCATGACCAAAATCCTGATAGACATTGCTTGTTGACCATTGGTTGATCATAGCCGCCCAACCGCGGCGCCGAACTATGAAAGTAAGCCTGAGCGTTCTCATTGACGCGCAGCAAAAATGGAAAGCAAGCACCGCATCCATCGGAAAAGTACTGGAAGTAAGACACCTCTCATCCTATCGAAGCATGAATTTGGACCATTGATACGATAGTCCGTCATACGGGAAGCACAGTGGTCCTCGATGGACCTAGATACATCGAACCTACGATGAACAGCATTAGTAACATCGTAAAATCCCGAGCAAGCAAGCGCCCTGCCTCGTAAAATGTTACACTTACTCGTAAAATGCAAGTGAAATATTGATGGCCTAGGCAAGTCAAGTCACCTCGTATCTATATCCTAGGGACTAACTTTTCTGCGAGATGATGTTCACGCGTACGCACAAGTCACTCGAAAGGAAGGATCCAATATCATCAACGAAAGGCTCGGGTGGCGGAAATGGCATTTATGAACCAACGTTATACCTGCCCAACATAAGCCTCAGGCCTCAAGGTCCAATCATTGACTGTGATACCCGGACCATACGAATCAACTAAACGAAATCAGCACCGCGCCTTGAAGATATACAACGGAAATCATAGCTTCAAACCATCCAGAAATTCATCGGCAAGACTCTCTGACTCTGCGAAATGATTGTTATGAGAATCGATAGACGCTAAAGGCTAAGCAACCGCACGCTAAGCAACTTTAGCTAAAAAAAATGCTCACGATGACGCTGCATACACCGTTGACCCAGAATCGACACTCACCCGAGCATGTCGGGGTAGGTGAATACGCAGTTCAAGCGCCTCGAGTGGGATGACATACGACATACAAGATACTCTGATCTTCATTCAATCAAGGAACGAAATGAAAGACATTTTTTACATACCAAACACGCCGACGTATGAACAAGTGCATCATGCGCGCAGCGGGAACTAGAATTTAAACAGAAACGAGGAGTGAAAAACGGGGATTCGGAGGTTTCAGAACCGGGCCCACCACAAGGTCCCTTGAACTTGGCGCTTCTTGATTGCATTTACATATCCAAAACTTCATGGTGTGCTTCACTCCAGAGAAATCTCTGCGCCAATCTTGTCTCTGGTCCAGGATCATACTGTAGCAGCCACTGCTCTGAATCGAAACCACGCGGCCACGATCAACCTGAATGAGAATTTGCGCAACAAATTTCAATCATGCTGTTAGCCAAAGAGAACATAAGGCTTACAGACGCGTAACATACCACTAGCGTCTGTTGGGTCCAGGAGCAAGATTGTCTGCAGCCAATGACAGACGCTCGGCTTGCAGACCCCAACATAAGAAGTTCACGTGATCGCGCTCACTCACGAAAAAATATTTTTGGGTAGTCACCTAACTGATTTAGAACTTGGGACCGACGACACGGTCGTCTTCTTCCGCCAGCTTAAAATTTAGTCAGGAGCTTCACGGAATACAAGCTCATAGTATGGAGATAGACAGAATATTGCACCTAAATACCAGTGTAAAAGATATAGAAACCTTTCCCGTTCCGTTTTAACCCATAACATCCTCCAGATCACTCTTACTCCTTACTCGAATGCTTAGCATGACCCCCAAGCACTCATCATATTCCATTTGAATAAGCTATCCTCTCCTTGGCCCACTTCGCTGTCCCATCCTTTGCATTTATTAAAGGATCCAGCGGCTCAAAATTCCACGAGGCAGAGATAGGATCGTCTTTATCGAGCGGTGGAGGGAACATCGATAATGCAGCTAGAGAGAGGTAAGTGTGGTACGGGTCTGCATACAGTGAAACCAGCGTCAGATATCAGAGGCACGTAAAGCCAAAAGTACAAAAAAACACACCAGGATGTTCACCAGGCGCTTTCGCTATCCCTCCAAACCTGAACTGACACTCCGCAAGGAACGACCCTAGCGCCCTCGTATCAACCAAGTTCCCCGCACCAAGGATCTACGAAGAAAGAGGGTGGAGGGGAGAGAAATTTCAACAACGATCAAGGACCGGACCACTAGGTCATGATAAGAAAAAACCAACTTTCAACGAAGCTCCCATCCAAAAACAATAACACGCATCAGCGCCTTTATTCGTTCTTCCACTGAACCCTCCGGATGTATGTTGATTACCCAATAACCATCGAATCGTTTGTTGTTTTTGTTCCGTTTTTAACGGGACGGAAGGTACGGGAGCGAGATGTATCGCTGCTAACGCGATATAAGTCGTTCCTCCTGTGTTACTGAGGTAAGAGGGAAGCAGTATCAACAGCTCGGAGCCAGCGCGGAGGACGAACCCTGGGCTTCGCAGTAAGTAGTCTGGCCGTAGCCACCTTCGTATGTCTAAAGTAAGGGGTAGAAAAAGGGGGTAATGTAACCAGTTCAGGGTTTTAGACGCCGAAAGCGAATGAATTATTCACGTACCCGACATGAAGCAATAAATCCCAGAGCGCTCTCTACATCCACACCAGACCAGTCATTCAATAATTTGCAAATCACGAATGCACAATACAACGTTCGAAGATCCGTATCGCCACTTTGAGGGACTGTAGAAAAACTAAGAGCAACCGTATTCAGAAAACAAGAATGACAGCAATCAGCATTTCTGCCTTTCGATCCACCATCCACTTACCTCCCATCTTCCCTCTGACAAGCCTTGAGAAACTTTAAAAGACCTCTTTTGTCTAACCGGGTGAAATCGTCACGGAGGATAGCGAGAGTGAGGAGTGCGGTATATGTCATGATAATATGTGGTAAATCATGATCAGAAAACGCTACTTCCGTTCCCTGCAGTTGTGAAAGAAGTCACCAAACGCGGAAGAACACGAAAATCGAAACAGAAACATGCCTTTAGGTCGTGTTGAGGTGAACCAGAAGTCATGAAAGGACTCGGCCTAAATCCCGTCCCATGTTCCCCGGCTACGTATAAACGAATTCATCCTCGTTAGCCATGCTCCTGGTCATAGAAAGAAAAGCACACAAGCAAGACACACGCACAAACTTGCTGTTCCCAAATCCATTCGCGCCACATCTTACGGTCTCCCTCTGAAATCTTATCTTGCACCATCCCCAACAGATCCAAACTTCCTATACAATAAAACGCAATAGCCAACCTAGGTTCAGACATTCCATATTCATGTCTTAGCAAGATCGTCTGACAAGTGAGGGACAAAACGACAATTCACCTCGACGAATCTAAATCCACCTGACCACTCGGAAGTCCAGTGAGACATCTCTTTACATGTCCAGCGTGGCCTCCACGAGCCAGAGGAGGTAAATGGTACGGTTCAGACGACGGACTTGAAGCCATTCTTGGATCTCTAGGACTTGTATCGTTTATGAGGGCGACAAAAGGAAGACTTGACGGGAAACGACAGAAAGAGAGTTATATAAGTGGAAAGAAAGCATGGTAATTATACAAATCGCGAGGTGAAGAGGAGTTCAAAACAGGCCACCCCCCCTCGATCATCACCCATTCCTTGTCTCATTTAGCTTCGGTCCGTTCGATAATTCTCTCTTTCTTACATACCACTGATCCTCTCGGGGAATCTCTCGACCCGGGCTTTGGATATTGGATATTCTTTACTTAGCATGAACGGCGCAAATGGGAATGAATCATGAAATGAAGCAGCGGAACGTTAAAAAGAAGCGACGTTTGCTAAAAGAAACAGTTTTACTAGCAGTAGACGTACACAGTTCGAGAGAGAGGAGGTCGAACTTGGGAAGGGGACAAAAATAGAAAAGAAATCAGAGAAAACGAGGGAAGGAGAGTTGCAAAAGAATGCTGAGCGGATGAAGGGCAGCAAATAAAAAAGAATTCGCAGAAATAAATTTCGTATGTACGGCGCATTGTGTGTATGTGAGTGAGCGAGTGTCAGGGGGAGGAAAACAGTGAAGATTCAAGAGAAAGAAGGGGGGGAAGAAAATAATAAAAAACACATCAATCGTCACAACCGTCCGCCGCTCATACTACATATGTAGCTCCTTCCAACAACAAAAAAGGGCTTCATCCAATTTATACCGCCACACCCATCTGGAACGACCCCCTCTGCGTCGTCCCCATCTGACCCTGCTGCCCACTTTGCATCCCCGGTAACCCCTGCTGCCCCGTCGTCGTCTGCGGTGCAGATATCAATCCAGGTCCAGGCATAAACGCAGGAACAGTCTTCTCCTCCAAGTCCGCATACAGAACCGTCATATCCTTTCTCTCTTTTAACCAATTTTCCGGATCCCAATACGTATACTGTCCAGACTCGCCACCAATCACCTTCTGTGACGGTGCGGCGCCGCTGTCTTTTGTGATCCACAACCGCAATTCTTTGTGGAACCGCCAATTCCGGTTCCATCTGACAACGTGACATGTCAGCGAAGATTGGAGTAAAAAAAACGAATAAAAAACATACAACTCTTGTGCCGCGACTTCTTGAAGTGCGTCACGAGGTGTTGAGTAGAACATGAAGAACAGCGTCTCATCACTGAACGCTTGTGCCTTGCTTGGTCCAGGTGGTGGTGGTTGCACACTATAACACGCCGGTAGGTGAAAATCAGGTTCCACCGTATGTGCCGCAGACTGGTCTGCCCAAGGCGTGATAAACGTCGAGTACAGATTTCTGCAACAAATAACAAATCAGCAACACCATAAACAACCAACCCTCCCCCCACAAGGAAAAAAAAACCTTACCCAGCATACCCCATATCCAACCCCATCGTCCCAAGGTCAGTCCCAACACTACTCAACCCCTGGTCAACATCAGCACCAGCATTCTTAATCATCGCCAACAGTCCCAACAACCCCCATCTATCAGCAGCACTCATGAGTATCTGCTGCGCAGGCGTCTGTGGATGTTGATGAACATGTGCTGTCGAATTCGGCATCGAATTAGGATTCTGAGTCGAGTTCGCGTTCGTATGGTGAGGGTTCGGCGTGGGGTTCGTAGGGTTTGGATTAGGGTTAGGATTAGAATTTGCTATAGGACCAACGGAGGTATCGACCAGCCCATTTGAGGTGTATCCAGATGGATTCGGGGCATTCGTTGATGCGCCGTTATTCCCATTCCCATTGTTGGCGCCTGAACCTATTATATGTGTCGATGTAGGATTCTGCTGTTGTGTCAAATGCGTCCCATTCTGCTGCTGCTGCTGCGTCGAAGGCGAATTAGAAAATGCGCCGGTACCACCGAGTCCGAGATTGATAACGCCTGCTGTACCAGGTTGTGATTGCGCGGAAGGGTTTGCATTTGGAGAGCTCCATGCTGCATGAGCGGATTGATTTAGCTTGAGAGCATAGTTGTTATTCTATATCAATCCCTGTCACTCGATACACAGCACCCAAAAAACCAAGAAAAAAAAACTCACCCGCTGCTGCTTCTCCGTTTCAAACCCTAAATGCCCACTTCTCCCCTGCGGACCCAAATTTAACATCCCAGGCGTCTGCTGCAAAGCACCACCACCCAGCGTCCCTAGCAGACCCTGCCTATGTTGCTGCTCAAAACCATTCAACCCAGGCGGATGAGAATGCGAATGCGAAGTTTCCTGATTCGATTGCGACTGAGACTGTCCACCACCAAGTGCAGGAAAATCATCCGGTGTGAAATCCCTCGGTTGACTACTCCCTGCTCCTGCCCCTCCTCCAATCGCCGAACTGCTACCTGCGCCCGCACCAGTACCAGTACCAGCACCACCGGCTAAGCCCACAACCCCAGTCCCAGCCTGACTAGCATAGCTCGTCGTAACACTACTCCCTATACTCCCTCCATTGGTCCCACCAGACCCATTATTATTATTCGTCGACGTTGACCCGAGCGCTGGGAAATCGTTGGGGTCAAGTCCTAGCTCGCTCGTCGATGATACAGAGGGTGCGTTGCCTAGACTTGACGTCTGTGATAAATGAGGCGGTAGTGTACTCGATGTCCCATTCGGTTGGGGTTGCTGTAGTCCCGTAGGCGTAGGCTGATGTTGCTGTCCTCCTGCTCCTCCTGCTCCTCCTCCAATCCCTCCTCCAAACCCAAAACCACTCTGCGCCCCCCGTTGTTGTTGCTGCTGTTGCTGCATATACGTCGGTGTTGGCTGTGGCACCATACTCTGTGCAGGCGACTGTGACTGTTGTGCTGGTGTCCTATGATTACTAGGTTGCATCCCAGGTATGAATCCTCCCGCTTGCAGAACATTAACGTTCCTCGGTGGTGGTAAACCATACGAAAAAGGCGACCGAAATTGACTCGCTAGAGCTGGATTCGGAGCGAGATTCGGTGGTCTTTGTTGTGGTTGTCCTACATGAACAACTTTAGAATCGACAATTCCCTTTTCAGAACCCACACCCTCCAGAGAAGAGCACCCAACCACAAGCCCATCGTATCAACCAAGAAAAGAATTTCGTTCAGGCTCACCTTGTCGGTTCATGACCTTTTTAGTGAACTCGGTTCTGCTCTGGATACAGCAAACGAAAAAGGGCATCAGATTAGGTTTGAAAATCCACGCAATATAGGAAATGCATACAATTGCTTTAGGTGCTTCAGGTAAGGACGGAAATCGTAGAAAACGATCAAGGAAAATAGACGAATTATGCTCGTATTGGAGAAGAACCCGACGTTTTGTTTACGCCCATTGGCCAGCAAGAAATATTACGTAATATCTTGTCAAGGTTGCGGTTCTCTCCTGAAACGTTGCTTGTTGCTTTGGTTTCTTGGGGAGACAGCAAACACAAAATTAGGTCTAGCTACGGTTTTGAAAAAAGTGTCCTATGGCATTTATGATAAAGTGCGCATGCATGAAGTGAATATGAACATGGACTGAATACACGACTCGTACAATAAACCACCGTGACTACAGCTCCTCTCGATCTCCTATAGAAAGAGACTCAGAAGTATCCGTCAACGAGGAAACACTCTCAGAAGCCGTAGGTGCCAGCGAAGACGTCTCCGACGAAACCATCTCCGTCAACGAAGTCTTCAAAGCGGTAGAAACAACCTCCGCAGCAGAAACAACAGCCGTAGTCACAGCAGCCACTATCTCATCACCACTGCTGGACATCGACGTACTCATGTCCTGCTTCAATAACTCCGCATCCCCACTGAAATCAGGAAGAAACCTTGTCCACCAAAAAGCCACCCTCACGCTTCTATCAAGCACCCTTTGCTTGAGTATCCACAGCGTAACGAGCCCAAACACCGCCAGGCCAAAGAAAACAATCATCCGATCGATCCAGTCGGCTTTCTCGAGTGCGGTTATTAGGTTTTTTGAGGTAGCCATAGAGGTTGTGAGGATGTCGTGTGTTTTGGATGTTGAAACGAGGGTTGAGGTTGAGGTTTCTGTGATGTGGGCGGTGGTTAGCATTTCGCTACAAGACAGGTGTGTGGACGCATATACGCACCCAGGACTTGAGTGGCGAGCACCGAGCGTTCTAGCTCGCCTTGCATTAAACCTAGTGTACGGTGTAGCGCTTCAGTAACGTCGTTGTTTGCTTTCATAACTGCGTCCTCCCTGTGTTCAGTCAGATTCAGCCCGTTAGCATCCCCATGAAAACGATATGGTACGAACGTGACCTGTTCATCCAAAGTCTGCCTCTCCTTCACAGCAGACGAACTCAACAACTCTGATCTATTTGACATACTCGACATGTCAGTTGCGCGTTTAGATGTGAGAATTGCTGCTCGGTAGTCTTTTCTTAACCTAGTAAAACGTAACTTCTTTAACCAGTGAAAGAAAAACTATACTGAAATATGAAGGTGTTGAAAACACACACCTACCCAAAACCCCCTTCAACTCCCCCACCACACGCCTCAACTCTTCCCGATTTCGTTGACCTCGTTGATCACCAACTAGAACATCTAAACCCTTTTACGAATGAGAAATTGGGTTATAACACACGCGCAGAATATACGTATACTCACCTCAACTTCTCTAGCAAATAATTCAATATCCTCACGCAACTCCGCGGCAAATTTCTGTTGGAGCGCAAGCGGACCTGGGCAGTCCCTCAGGCGGGGAATTTGGTATTCGGCGAGATCTGTTTCGTGTCGACGAGCGGAGGATAGTAGGGTCGTTGTTTCCGAGTCGAAGGTTGGAAGAGGTGGCATGGAGTCTGAGGATGCGAGGCGCAAGGCAACGTGGCCTGACATTGACGCCCGTGGAATCACTCGCTCACAGACGCCGATTGGATCCTAACGTTGCAACGTTGAATTTCAACCTCTTTCGTGTTCATAGTGTCTCATTGAAATCTTCAGCAGCTCTGGCCCTAGCAACATTCTCATTCCCTCTGATGATGGCGAACCTTTCGGCGTCTTCGCTTCCGATCTCGAACTCCATGGCTTCAAGTCTCATCTCAATCCAGGAATTCCTCGATGAGCCCGACACGTTTGACGAGCGGTTTGAGCAGTATAAAGAGCTCAATCCTGAAGTACCTTCGTTCGTGCCTTCGGGCACTTTTTTTGGTGTATCTACCGCTGAACACTCAATCTGGCACTCGCACTGGAGCTCAAAGTACTCGAATTTCGTCTTGCTTTCGTCTATCCGAGATTTCATCACAGTAGCTGAGTTACTTCCTCGCTTCCACAATTGTATCGTCCATCTCTCTCTCTCAACCCAAATTCGCCATGGCAGCATGGCCCACAATATTCTCCGCACCCCTCGTCTTGCCTCGCTACAGCTATAGCTTGCACAGCAACGTCTGGCATGCGACAGTCCACGGAGAATATCTGCAGCACTTCCTTTGGACGGCGTCAGCGACTCAATGGCTACGTCTGTCTCTCAGGTAGCGTTTCGCGCGACGTTGGCGCCGCTTGCGACAGAGATTCATAGAGCATTGTTCAATACATACGCCGAAGTATGAGCACATTCTCTGGAAAATATTCCAGACGCGAGGCCGGTGATCCAGTTGCAGAAGACCAGTCACCGAGTTGCAGGAACCAGCACTTTACTGGGAAACTCGGCCTCGCACCTGGGATATTTGCCGAATAATGTCGTCATAGAAATCCACTTACAGAAGCTGTGATTCGTTTGAGTTTCGCAGACGATGGTCTAGGAGTGACCAGTGACCGACGCAAATGAGCGCTAGCGGTTTACTTCTGCTCATTTGGCACCTGATGTATGCTGAACTTCATATGCCGTGACCTTCGGCGCCTGCGCATCAGAGAATACTGCCACGATTCGAATATGATACACAGCAAAGGATGCAGATTTCAGTCAGTCTATGAAGATGAGAATGCCAGGTGAAGCTTCTGCCTTTTGCTGCATGACCATTGTTTCTCGATCAGCCACGCTTCTTCCGCATAGCTATGTTGAGCTTTGATTAAAAATTCACACCCTCTTAAACCTTCAGTAGACCCTGGCTTGCTGTCTCCCACTTTGATGCCCATGTCTTCCTTCCTTGACCAACATCCTGATTTTCGTCGATACTTCCAATCAGTTCAAGAATTATTATCAACATCTTACGGTGATTTTGTGGCTGCAGTCAATAACTGGTGGAGCAATAGGTATGTTCTACTGCCATCGATTACCAGATCATGAGCTTATATATTGATGTAGGACAGAAACTCCTCTTTTCGTTCAAACGGTAACAGTGTTGCTGTCATCGAGCGCACCACTATTGGAAGAACTCGAATCTCTCATTCAATTGAAACACAAGTCTAGCAGGCTCTTCGTCTGCTGGTCCCAAGATTACGACCGACACTCCGAGACGGCGACCTTCACAATCTTGGCAAATACCAGTAATTCTTATATTTTCCCAGTATCGCCTGACGCACAAGGTGTGGCGCCCGAAACACCAAGAAGTACTGAAGAACTACGGCGTATATTGAAACTACCTGACGCGCTGGAGCAGCTTCTGCGGATTGATTCTTCATGGATTCGTCCGATAATGCAACTATTACAATTTGTGTGTCCTGCGACTCCAGTACAATAAGGCTCGGCCTTGTCCTTATACTTTCGCTACAGGAGTCAGACGACAACGATGCGGACGGTAAATACAAGAAAGCATGCTTCAGATACCTAGAGCTCGCCAAAGAATTTTGTGTCCTTCCACCTTCTCTTTTTGTAAAGGAGATTGTGAAAGAAAGTGATGTACCAGCTGCTAGAGGCGGGTTCGCAGTCAGTTTTATCATTTCATCCGTTGGCAACACTCTTTCTACTGAGATAGTAATGCAATTTTATAGAATATCTATCGCGGCCAATATCGTGACCAAAAAGTTTGCTTGAAAGTTCTTCGCACGTTCATTGAGATTGATGAGAAAGCTCGGAAGAATCTTCAGTATGTGAGTATGAGCATTCAAGTTCTCCCATTAGACTGATTAGCCTGACTGTACCTGAATTGTGGTAAAGGATTTCTGCCGTGAAGCACTGATATGGAAACCGCTATATCATCGGAATGTGCTCGAATTCCTAGGTGTAAACACTGAACTATTTTCTCCTGGATTTTGTCTTGTTTCGCCGTGGATGTCAAATGGTGATATCATCTCTTACCTCAAGAGTCATCCTGACCATAACAAGCTCTCTGCTGTACGTTCGCGAATGCTATCTTCGGGTAGGTATGTCACTGAAGGCCATTGTATACAGATCACTGATATTGCTCGCGGAATGGATTATCTGCACTCGTTAGATCATCCCATTGTACATGGCGATATTCGCGGGGTGTGTAATGATAGCCGTTACTTGCGTGAGCCTGTGCTATATATTGTATAGGCAAACATCCTTGTCAAAGATGATGGTACCTGTTGCCTCGCTGATTTTGGTTTGGCACTGATAGCTGAAAGTCAAATTTCAACTGGTACAATCCACGGATCTCTTCGCTGGTTAGCTCCAGAGGCCATCCTTCCCGATGCTGCACCAGACACGGACAAACGACCGAGAGATATTTATGCTTTCGCTTGTACGATACTCGAGGTTTGCCCTTCATTCAACCATGCCCGCAAGGTGCACACTCACATGCCTATAGATCATCTCTGGCAAAGTACCCTTTGCGGATAGGCCAAAAGAGGGTACTGTCATCATCGACGTTAGTGATGAACGCCGACCTCCTCGCCCAGAGGGTGTCTGGTGTTCAGATGAGATGTGGGCGCTTGTTGAGAGATGCTGGCCGCAGAACCCAAGAATGCGCCCAAACTCGAAGGCAATCTGTGATAGTCTGGAAAGGATGTCCCCGCCCAAAAAATCTGCCTCGTGTTCGTCAAGCACGTGAGTGCTCTGCATGGTTGATTTGAAAAAATAAACGGCTCACGCTCGCAGTGTTTTCTCTAGCCTTTACTCAAGTAACTTCAAGTTGAGGTTAACACGCAGGGTTCGCGCGTCCTTGCCTAAGTCTTCCTTGAACTTGTGGGCAAGAACGAAGGCTATAACCTACTATTCCTATTCCGTTGGTCAGAACATCACTGTATGGACTTCCCATGTCATAAGTAAGTGAAGCCATGATATTCGCTATGCTATCCCATAACTAACATACGGGCCTACAGTTGACGGTATACAATATGGGTCCGGAACTGGTTTCACGAAGATCACTGCTGAGGATGCTGCTGCTAAGCATGCTTTGCGAGTTATCTCTCAGAATTGATGACCAACTGCGAGCCAACAACACATAAAAGTTTTCTACTTTGTATCCTGTTGTGCTATGTATTTTGTTCATCTATACAATAGATGGCTTCAGTCACCTTTTCACATCTTCAGTTGTTGTGTAATGTGTACTCCATGTGGGTAGTACACTAATTTGTTTACGCTGCTATCTAACGAACATCACTCGTTCAAAAGTGCATGATTAGTGAGAATTGAAGATTGAGATCAATTACTCAACATGAAGAGGAGTACAGATGCACATTATGATACCCAAATGAAGGGGGGTATGGCCGAAAGCTGAACCTTCTGAGTAGTGTAATGATTCTCCTCCCTCTCTTCACATCAGCTAGCATTGAAGCGGATGTGCTACCAAGACCACGCACATGCACCGGTAGCGCTGTGCTGTTTGTGTCAGTCCACTGTAGAATCTCCGTACTCCAATGTGTGTCAAACACAATACTATGTGACCTGCGGAAACGAAAACCCACATCTGTCACTAAAGAGAGGCATGCTTCCAGTGGAATACCTGAAGCTTCTGATATATGAGTGTAAAACAATTGCCTTGCTAGCAAAGTATGCTTGAAGTATGCTTATGATGTCTTGCAAGTTTTTTACTCATACCCAATGATATGGCCAGCCCGTGATCCCTAGTACTCCAGTTATAGTGTGAATTGTTGGATGTAGTCTAGTATCTGTACATAGCGCCCGAGACTCCCGACGAAGGTTCTACCATGGTCTAAGCACCATGAGCTCGGCCTTCGCTGGGTCAACGGGCCTGTCGTCCGGCCCCAGAAGTGGTGTTTCTGTCTAGTGACCGTACCGTAATACACTTCCTTCCTTCCTTCCTCCTGATTCGGACTCATATTAGACCTCGGACTGTACTTACTTGTTTTGTTTCATGTAGTCTCGGACATCTTGAATACTGTGCGGGATCACGATCCCGGACGAACTGGGAACTCGGTCATTTGAGGAATGCGGCATGAGCGAGGCCATAAAGAATACCTTCGCAATCTAAAATTGTCATATGATATCTATAGGAACCCTGAGTGTATTTGTAGATGGATAATTAGGAATACTGGACACCCGAGTTGTTCAGCCATGAGGAGCGTGTCTTAGATTACGTAATCTTCTTATTTCCTTGCCAGCAAAGAGGCCACCACTTTTTCATTTCCTCACTTCTTGCCTTCATTGTATCCTCAAAAGGATTGCGAAAGCCGGAGGAATGTACGCACCTACCTGGATCAAGATACTCTAAGGTGGAGAATACCTTCAACTCTTTCTTGCCTTTTTGCTGCATGTCTGATGATCCAGACAAGGTTGACTCTGAATTCCCTCCATGCATGTTCAACGTGTACTATAACGAAATGAGCAGCTCAAGGGTGGTATCCTGCAACAATATCCCTGTTCAACATATTTTTTATGAATTTTTTCATAGCTCTATTCACCATCTACTCTGGATAGTATGGATAGGCTCTGCACCCAAAGAGGTGCAAGAATGGGAGGAATAGTGAGCAATGACAGGGTTCTTGTATGTCTATGAGTTCTATTATATGGAGTCAATGCTAATTGGGTGATGTACTGCCCAACAAAAGCTTTCAGAGGTGCAATTCAAACCAACAGTTGTGTCACTTGTACTCATGCTTTGCAGTACCCAATGTCAAGCTTGGAGAAGACTATATCATCCGTGAGCGTCGTATCGCTGATCACTCACATGGATACTGCTGATCTTCTTTATAGTATTTCACAATTCTGGTAATCACTGCCACAATTCAAGGGATATTGTATGATACAATGCGTGTAAATGACAGGAGCAAGGTTCATGTACGTCTACATATTGCTTCCTCCAGTATAGATGATGCTGAAGTGTTACTACAGTTAGGTAGTATTATGCCAATACTATTGTTTCTCATGTGTGCAATGATGTGGCGTAGCAGAGACAATGATCAACAACTTTGTTTGAGTTCAAAGAGTAATAGTGCAGCCTGGTACTATCTATGTTGCCTGGTGTTTCATTGGTATATAACATCTTTACCATCTTCATCTCTTGCTCATAGCCCACATCTTCTCAATATTCTGTGATTTTGTTGTCTCTTTCCACTTCTGCTATGAATTCTCGCACTCTATCATTGTCTCCTTCTACAGTCTCTGACTCTATGTATACCGACATGCCAGATCTCGTACCTGTTGAGCCAGACGAGCTCCTTGATGACATCTCTATTGGATTACACGACAACCCTTCTCTTGCTCCACTTAGTGCTGTTGTTATCAGTGCTGACTTTTGCACCTCGACTTCTCTTGGGCCTGACACCTCTGGTGCAGCATCTTCCAATTCAACTCCTGTTGTTTTTGTTCAGGCAGATGATCTTGATGTCAATAATCTGGAAGAGTTGGACCAGGAGGCACATATTCAAGCTGTGATTCGAGCTATTCATATTCAGCACGCTGTAGCTAGTGGCAAGACACTTTCCACCTGATCTGCTGCAAAGGCTTTTCTGGTTCCAAATTCTACACTTCATGATCAACTGAAAGGTGTTGATACATGAGCTGAGGCTCATGCTCATCTGCAGAATCTTTCGCCTTCTCAGGAGGAAGTGCTTGTTGAGTGGATCAAGGAGCATGGCCGTTGTGGTGTTCCTTTGACTTATTCTGCTATCCTGGATTGTGCTGCGGGTATTGCAGAAAGACCAATGGGCAAGAATTGGGTGAAGCGCTGATGAGAATGAAACGGGGAAATGAACTGCTAAAGGGCTAATGAACAAAAAACCCAAAAACAACCAAAACAACCAAGTCACTCGAAAGGTGCAAGTCTGAGGGGGCGTTGTCGAAGGTCCCGCACAACCAAACTTATGGCTTCTTTATTAGAACTTTATATCTTTATCATAAGAACTTTATAATTGAGCTTTTAAAATGCACTAAGGCAAAAAGTAGCACAAGACGGTTTTTGAACAAGACAGGTGTTCACTGCACAATCACAACCAATTGACCACAAGATCAAACAACCAATCCCAATAACACAACCAGTTCAATTCAACCAACAATGATCTTTATACAATATCACAATAAACACCGGACTATAAACAGACCAGGACAACTTTATGTTTTTGGTAGGATTTCCCTTCACAGGCACAATTCACGTTATAAAGACAATCCCCAGTGACCCTGTGACTCTATGGTACTCTCCTGGATTTTCTCTCTCCAAGTTACTGCCCTTTTATACATACTGCCAGTCCAAAATTAATAAAAACGGAAATTATAGCTAAACTGTCCTGTTCTATATATATACCTATATCCGTGTACGTAGGTTGTAAGTATCTGTATCAAGTATGTCCATTATTACTTGTTATAGATCTATTTTATGAGACAAACCTCAAAAATGTGTTTTAATTCCATTATTTTTATTGTGGGCAATATTCAGCCCCTTTATTTCATTTTTACGGATTTCCTTGACCTTTCTCGGACATCCGGGTTCCATAGGATTAATCACCTGATAGACATTATACCCCTCAAAGTATCACATTGTTCCGTCAAAGGAACTCCTTCAATTCAGTAGTATTCCAAGAAATTTTACTGATCGAGTTTTTACACCTCCTAACCGGTTTCTTGTCAAGCACCTTTCACCAGACAATTAATCGAAGCAAATTTCCTTGATCAACTTTTGTTCCTGGCAATTAATTAAGGAGTAAGTACCCCAAAACTATTCTAGATCCATTATTCCAACTCTATTTCACGTTCCATCCATTTTTAGTTTCCGCCGGGTTTTTAATCTTTATTGACTGGAGGAAGATGTTCCCCTAATAATTATATGATGCAATTGACGTTGTGATGTCAGAGTTCTCATTACGAGATTGGGTGAGTCTGATTCAACAGTGGATGGCTATTGATCAATTCTCTACATCACAACTATACTGACTAGCCTAGAATCTTGATACACATGTTGTACCGTAGGTAATAGAACATGCTTTATTACTCAATTCACAACACATTTTGATTGACAAGGTAGGCACCTTTCAACCCTCTATATCCCTCACTGCAAATGCCTAAAGTGATTAATCACCTGGCTTTTAATGCAGATGCCGAAAATCGGTGTATCATCTCCCCCAAACTAAAATCTTGACTGTCCCCGGTCAATTCTTCAGCCAATCTACTGACTTTAGTTTATAGTACAGCAGTTGTTAAGAGTTCAATAAAGTTTTCCTTCAACATTATTCACCCAGTCAATATTCCATTATTCAAACACCGGGTTGAAAGCCGCTATGGCACGATCACGTGACTTTTTGCCAAACTGCCAGAACTGAATACAAACAGCTTTGGCCTCACGAACTCAGAAGTGTGTTTTCCTAACTCGTTCATTTTAAAGTTTTTCTGGAATATCGGCCCTCAACACGAGCTGTTTCCCATCATAGGTGAGTCATTATTACCTTATACGTTGTCATTTCTTTTATTCACATCTTTTTCCTTTTCACGCTCGTCACTTCATTATATATGGGTTCAACTTCGCTTTTTCTTTCTTCATATGATTCCTATCCCTCTGACTCTCAGAATTTACAGAACGAGCAGGAACTTGGTTCTCTCCCTTCTGACCTTCATTCTACTGCTTTCAATTGTTCTATCCTTCTTCTTTGTTGGTTGTATTCTCTCCCTACTTCGTTTGCTCCAATGGCTCCCAAGAAAGACGGCTCAGGTAACAAGAAGAAACACGACTCTGGGCAGACGACTTCTGCAGGGACGTCCACTATAGCTCCTCGTAAGAAAGCTTCCCCTGTCTTTTCACCGGTTTCTCTTCCTCGCGTGCAGCATATCACGCTCCAAGAGGCCATGGTTGCAATCCAGTGCCATGTCTCAGATGTTTATATTCGCCTCTTCGAAAAAGACAACAATCCTAGCTTCCGAGTCGCTCATCTAATCACGCCCTTGAATAACACTTATACTGCCTGGGTAAGATCCATTTAGGTTTTATTCATTATTTCTTTACTAATGTCCTTATTACTTTCTAGCACACGTTTTATGAAGACTGGACCTCTGACGACAATTTCCCTTACTACGCGAGATGTTTTTGGTGGTCTATCTCTCGTCTAGCTTGGCGTCTACAAGATACCGGCCTTTCTGACTTGGAAACTCTCGAACCGATGGTAATCCCCAAAGCAATGCTCCGTGAGCTAAAAGCGCTCAAGTTCAAGGTTCGTTTTTCTTATATCCTTCTTTTTGTATCGTTACTTACGACTCATTTCAGCTGTATCCTTTATCTCGTCAACTTCCTCCCATCGAATCCTATCGCTTTCAAAACGAGAACTCCTTTGACTTCTCCTCCCTTCCAGAATTCGATGTCTCGGTGCTTCCTGAGCTTCTGTCCAAAGCTTCTCCTAAGAAACTCAAGGAGTCGCCGCCCGTTGAAGAATCTTCTGACGACGAAGAAGAAGAAGAGGATGAGCTGGAGTCTCCGCCAAAGAAAAAGGTGAAGTGTGTTCCTTCCCCGGCACTTCGATCACAGATTCAAACTCAGTCAACTACTTTGATTCCTACATCTACCCGTTCCGGTGTTTCACGTGGTCGAGGTTGTCCCAAAAAGGTCAAACCTGAGGTAGATATCTTTATTCAATCATTTTATTAACATTATTTTTACTAACTAATCCCATTTCTAGGAAACAGTTGAGGTTAGCGCTGGCAAAGACGACAAAGTAGTCGAAACTGTTACTGTCAACCCCTACAGAATTACATACACTACCAATGCAGTAAGTTCCACATTATATCTTTATTCTTGTTTCTTAACTGTTCTCTTTAGCCAACCAGTAGCAAGAAGTCCTTTATCAGGGATTCACGCCTCGCCACCTCCGCAGCTACGATTCCCTTCAATTTCGTTGATCCTACCGGCTTACGGCACAAGTTCAAGGATCTTGTCACCATCAATCGGTCTCTCCAGGGTTACAGCTTGAATCCCATCTGTGCTGGATGCCTAGCCGGCAATCTCCGTCAGCCATGCATATGGCGCAGAGAGGACAACAAATGTAGTGTCTGCAAGAAATGGAAACAACCTTGTTCCTTTCAATATTTGCTTGATGGTATCACGAAGGTGCGCAACCTTGCTTTCCAGGAAGGACGTCAACACCCCGCTGGTACGTAGTCCCATTTTTTTAATCTTTTTCTTTCATTCTAATTTCGTTTCATTTAGCGATCAACACACACATTTCGGGGTTACTACAACTTCACGCTGAGCTCGACAACCTCATTTGACAACCTCGTTTAACAATCGAATCAAACTCGCGAGTCCGCTAAATGTTTGAGTTCATTGATCCAAACAGAACAACAGTGTCTTTGCGAATTGTGTGTAGATGCTTGCAGCGTTCTTTGTTCTCTCGAACCGGATGCGGAATTCCTAGTGAGTAAAGGCCAGATGGAATTGCTAGCAGCAGCTCTCGGGTGGCAAGTCGATGACTTTTGGCTTCATAGTGCAATCAGCACCAACAACCAAGGCGAACCCATAGCCATAGATCCCGCGTTTTTAGACAGGGCTAGAGAAACTGCAAATCAAAGTGCAGGAGTTGGGGAATTGCAGGAGGTAAGTCCAGAAGCTTAGGCACTGGACTTACACTTTCTATTCATTCTATTCACCCCAGCTTCTTCTTTTGAACGTGTTTATCTCTGCTTTTCTTGACGGTCTCATTTCATTGTAGGTTGCCACTCGTCGAAACAAACACTTTATACAGACAATATCTTTACCATACCGCTGTTTGTACCTAAGTTTAAGTTCTACCACTTGCTTGTAGACACTTAGTGTACTGAATTATCATTGTCATTGTGCTTTCTTTTATTGATTATGTGTGAATTTAAACCTTAAGACTCTAAGAAATCGAAGTCGCAGCTGACTTTCTGAAGTCCAGCTGAAATTCAAAATCAAAGATTGACACTCAGCGCTTAAATTTCATATTAAGAAATGACCACAACATTCAATATTACCATTCTTTTTACTTTGTTTTTCCCTCTATTCTTTATGTTTTTTTTAATTTGAAGGACGAATATACACTGGATAATAAATATATTGATAAGTTTTCCGGAACTTGTCACCCCTCCCCCAAACTAAAAATTTCAGCGCCCCCGCTGAACATTATACTCCTAAGACAATTTGAAGACAATTTTTCGACCTCAAAAATTTTTAGCCAGATACAATACATTTTCCCGCTATAAAAGAACAAATATATGGATCCAAAAATGCACTGAACCATCATTCATTCGTTCTATAACCCGTTATCACAAGCTCTTACTTTCTCAATGGCACCTACTCCCACTTTCATCAAAGAAGACTGGCTTGCGCTGCTAGAACTTCATCGCGGCACCTTTGACCGTGCTTGTGCTCGTAATGTTTCTGACAGAGAGATGTTCCAATTTGCTAAGACACTTTGTGACTTCTTGGTACGTTCTTTCATTTTTAATAATCGTCCGGCATTTAATAATAAATTGAGTTTAAGGTTAAACCCCTCGATATGACTACTATGGCTGCCGACGATGAACTCTTCAAGAAGTTTGAAGACAACGTCACTGCCCTTCAGGCAGTTATGGCGGCTCGTTCTCAAATGTCACCTCTTCGTTCTGTAGCTGGACTTCAGAAACACCTTGACCGTATGGTTCAAGAACGTCTCAAGAATGCTGCTGCTGAAGCAGTTGCTAAGGCTAAGGAAGAAGGTAACAATCGTAAACGCAAGGTACGAATATCTATCGGACTTATATTCATTATCTAACTTTATTCCAGGGCAAGGAAACTCCCAAGTCTAAGGCTGTTTGTGACAACGACGACAATGTTGAAGTCATTATTACCCCTCCTCTCGACAAAACTGTCGGTGAAGCACTTGTAAGTAATTTTCACCTGGTAATTAATAACTTTGTACTAACATTTTGTACCCATTGTTCTTACAGATGACTGATGGTACTAAGGACTCTAGCAGTGCTAAAGAAGCTAGTGCCATCAAGAATCTTACTGTAAGTCACTTATTATTTTCAACCGGACATATATTAATTCCTTATTGCAAACCAACACGCCGTTGTAAGCATGTCATACTCAGCAGTTCCTGGATTGGATCAATTCTCTGGCGCATACAGGGAGGCTAACCACTACATTTCGAAGGGTTTTGCGACATCCGGCCAAAAACGACTTAAGCTGGAAACAGCTGTTTCAAATCTTAGTGAAGAAACTGACTGTAAGTACACACTTAATAGTATTCATTATACATTCTGATGTTATTCTTTATAGTTGAGAAGGCCCTACATGATATGGCTCACACTAGTGTTCTTAAGACACTTGCGTTCATTCCATACTACGATTACGACCAACTCACGCTCGAATCTCTTAAGGCTATTCACAACTGCCTTCGTACCGAGTGTTCTACTCTCGCACACATTGTTCAAACCAACGGCGCTCGTTATCGTGACATGCAGAAGTTAGCAGACAATCTTTCCTTAGTTATTAAGAAGAAGTCCATTAAAGGTAGTTCCGATGTTGACGGAGATGACTCCATGGACTCTGTAGATTCTACCTCTACTACCAACATGACTACTGATGAGTAGTTCCCTTGGTACCACTTATTTACAACGTTCTTTTAAATGTCCGGCATATATTATATATACCTACACACTGTCTTTACTATACATTATGTTCATACTCAGAGTCGGGTAGTGACTAGATAACTTTGTAATGAAGGATACTAGTTGCAACTCCGAGTTCAAGTCTTTCTTTTCGACCTGGTTTTAACTCCTTCGTCCCAATCTGGCTCCTCATTGTCTTCTAAGTCATCTCCAAGATCCAAATCACTGTCTTCTGTATCAGAATGGTCCCCTTTAAGCCTAAGATTGGGTATGGCATCAAAAATATAGTCTGTATTTTTGACCAAGTCTTTATCTTCATCCTCAATCATAGCTTCCAATTGTTTACTATCCAAGTCTATTAGCTCATGAATATTGTGTGGCAATTGTATAGGTCTGTATCTGGCTGCATGTGGTAGGACTCTAAATGCTGCAACCTTTTCTTTGAGCACTGATCCATCCATTTCTGCAATAACATATGATCCACCTTGTGTCCTTCTGATTACAATCATGGGACCCTTATATCTTGGATACATCTTTCTGTCTAAACTCTTTTCAATCTGAGTATTCCTGACTTGAACCAGAGTTCCTGGTTTAAAGTCATAATCCTTTATAGTATTTCCATATTCTTGTTCAAACTTTCCTTTTGTTTTCATCTACTCTTCCCCTCATTTCATTCACATGAGTTCTATGCTTAGCTAGAGCTTGTGCTCTAAATCCAAGTAATTCTTCATGAGTCAGAACTCTGTTTGGAGGTTTAACCAACCAAGTTGATTCCACAATATCCAAAGGTAATATTGGTTCTGCACCAGTAACTATGAAGTATGGAGAACATCCAAGACCTCTTCTAACAGTCACTCTATCTGCCCAAAAGACATGTTTCAGAAACCAGTACCATCTCTTCAAATCTCCACCAGTTGCTTTTGCTAAAGTCCTGATATCAAAATGAGCTTTTTCTATCTTTCCATTTGCTTGAGAATTGTATGGAGATATAGTAATACCCTTTATACCATACTTCTCTTCCAACCATCTCAACATTGCTCTCATAGCAGGGGCATTATCAGTGATAACCTCATCAGGGCAACCCCATCTACAGATAATGTCTTCAAAGAACCATTCACCCATTAACCTTGCTGTCTCTGATTTCAATGCTCTACCTTCTGACCAAGAAGACAATGCACATCTACCATGAACCACATTTGAACAGCCATTACTAGGTGGTGACACTTTAAACACATCTACATGAACTTTTTGAAACAAAGAAGGTGTATAAGTAAGAGTGGGTGGTATTTTCAGAAGTTCCAACTTTCTATTTTGACAAGCCTGACATGATTGAACAAACCAATTAATATCTTTCTCCATATCTGGCCACCAAAATCTTTTGTCTATGACAGCTTTAGTTGCAAACATCCCTTTATGACCCAAATTGTCATGTGCAGCATGCATCATCTACATTCTCTTTTCTTTAGATACAACCAACTTATATTGACCATCTAGTTCTTCATTCCTTCTATACATTTTACCATCTTTATCAACAAAGAACTTAACAGCTTGTCTTAGAAAAGATCTCTTTTCAGTTTTATTCAAACTTTTAATAACAGCTGAGTTCTTGTCTTGATGCCAATCCTTTATTAAAGGTAAAAGATTATCCATCTTCTTTCCTTCATCCCTTCTATGTACTTCACTATAAGAATGAGAATTACACCACTCTGGATCTCCTGGTGGAATTACTAAAGTTTGAGCAAAAGCACTCTTCACCATTCCATGAGCTTCTAAAACTCTAATCCTATAACATTCTGCAATTCTTTCTTCTTCTATGCATTCTTGCAAATCATCTTCAAAATCATTCTCAGAGTTTGCCATTTCAAAAAGATAACCACCTCTATTGTCTATTTTATCTCTGAAAGATTCAAAGTCTAGTGGTATATCATCTTCTTCATTTTGCATTCTAAACTGTAATGGTTCTCCATTATCTTCATCTACATAGTCTTCATCATTCACAGGTGGTCTTTCAGTTGTTATACCTCCAGGACCCCTTCTAGATAGATCATCTGGTCCATGTAAAGTTCCCTTAACACGTACCAATGTAAACTGATATTTCCTTATATCTTCTATCCACCTGTTTATAGTTGCATTAGGACCTGAACTGGGGTGATCCAACATGCCCTTTATATAGCTAGCATCTGTTTCCACAGTCAAATTCCTACATCCATAAATCAAGTAATAAGAAGCTTCTAAAGCTAATTTCAGACCACACACCTCTCTCTTTGGTTGAGAAAACCTTGCTTCCCTTTCATTCAAGGTAATTGAACCAAAGTAGTTAAAGTACTTCTTCTTAGGATCTTCTGGGTCAGTCTGATATATATATAATATCCCACTGCCATCCAAGAGGTATCTACAGCAAGTGTAATCCCATTTTCTGACATATAGTCTATAGGTCTTAAACAAGGTGCAACTCTGATAGCTTCCTTAAGAGCTACTACAGAATCCCATTGTTCAGCCTTCATCTCAAATGGAACATTTCTGGTCAAATATTGCAAAGGTGCAGCAATTTTAGCATAGTCCTTTATAAATTGTCTAAGTTGGCCAGCAGTACCCAAGAAAGCTCTGACATCTGTCTTAGAGTCAAATCTTTGCCATGTAGTAACCACTTCTGCTATCTTATTAGAAGGTGCTTGACCCTCATATAAATATAAACAACGGTGACCAACAACCATGCCTTCTTTTACACAAATGAATGCCTTTGTACCAGAAAATGTACCACCAACATATTTCATTCTTTGTATCACTCTATTCATATTCTGCATATGTTCCCATACAAATCTCCTTATACCATTGTTTTGAGGAATAGTTTCATATCTGCCATCTGGTAACTCATATCTTGTTGCTGGAACCCCTTACAGGTACATCATCAACATAAGGTATAGTCACATGTGGAATTTCATCTCTTAGAATGAAAGTAACATCATCATGAAAGATAGGTACTGAGTTAGTCCAACCCATAGGCAGTTTTACTAGTCTATGTGGCCCAAATGGTGTTTGGAAGGTGGTTAAGTCTCTAGAATCATCATCTATCAACCTTTCATCATATCCAACAAAGATGTCTAGTGTTCCTAGACATGCTCTTCCTGCAAAGTTTCTAGCAACATCTGCAGTAGCTGGTGGAGTTCCTGAATGTTGTATAGTAACTTTATTCAATGGTTCCAGACTATGCACCAATCTCAAACTTTTTCCATCTTTCTTTAAAACACAAAACCATTTTGATCTATAAGAAGAACTTGAAGGTTCGTAAACTCCAGAATCAATTTTTGCCTTTATAATTTTACACACATCATCAAATATACCAGGTGGTATTGGAATGTTTCTTTCAACCCAAGGTACATGTGGTAAGACTGGAAATTTCACAGATGGGAAGAAATCTGTTCTAAAGTTTTCTCC
Organism: Omphalotus guepiniiformis; assembly: GCA_028554645.1. Lineage (NCBI taxonomy): Eukaryota > Fungi > Basidiomycota > Agaricomycetes > Agaricales > Omphalotaceae > Omphalotus > Omphalotus guepiniiformis. The sequence continues at coordinate 2,690,647 of JAQOOI010000021.1, forward strand.
TTCTGCAGGTTCCCAAGCAAAAGCTTTTTCCTGTTGTTTCATCAAATGATGAACTAACTTCATTTCTTCTGGCCTTAAAAAGCCTTCATCATGATTTTTGTCTATGATATTCTTTCTTTCTTCGTTGTATCTTTCACCTGGTGTAAACTCGGGTGGATTTGGAGATAATTCCGGCATTTCTGCTAACGGATCACCAAAAATATTCCTTTCTACACGGTGTTGCGTCAAAAAGCCTTTCAGTACTGAAATCTATCAGATTGAAGTAAATATGGAATGTTCAAGCATTGGAAACTGAACATAAAGGATTAGAGTCACCCCAGACTGCTAGTTAAGACATGAAACATACTTGTACTCACAATACCTAAGTGTAGTGTTTGCTACAGTACTGAATCTGGTACTAAGCAACTGTGACCAATGGGTTATACAAAGAGATACTAGTTATGCCTCTCCAGATGTGTTGGAATTCCAATGTTCCATACCAGATTGAGTTGGTCAGACCCACCCTCTAATAACTAGAGACTCTACCAAGTATTGTTGACTGTAATCCAAGGGGTTGATGGATTTTCACTTCAATTGAACAACTATCTAAGTCCTTTGGACTGATCAAAAGTTCCAGCTGGTCTTGCTAACTAAGTTGGCACTATAAGATTGAATGCTGCGAATATGGGCAATCTTGAAGATTGTATTACCAGAGAAATATTGTACATTGAGTACTATGTGGATATAATGTCACTGAGATGAAATGCCAATCTGTGTAATAATGGAAGTAGATTCAAAAGTTACATCTGCATAAATGAGTTAGATACTCAATACTCATGCTGGAAGGAGTTAGATACTGAAAATGAGTATCTCTCTGGATCTGAGTATCTCTCTGAAATTCAGTAACCCTCTGAACTTGATGAAAGACAAAGGCGCTCTAATGGGAGGTCTTAGACGAAACTATGGGATAGAATACTGTCCTAGGAGAAGCTGAGAGCTATCCTAAACAAGAAATATAGCCTGAGTACAAATCTGACCAAAAAGAGATGTATAGGGGTAAAACTTGAAATGAGCAGTTACTGTACCTTACTGTGGCTGATAGAAACGATGAAGCATGGTCTAGATAAGCTCTAGAGCTTCTACACAACTCCTAATGCTGCCCTAGTAGAGGAGAATGTGCCAATTTTGGAGAAACTTATAGGGGACCAGATTTGCAATGCACTAAGGAGAATGTCACCTGTCAGGATACTGGTTGCTATTTACAGGATCTGGACCTTTATTTAGATACCCTGGGTACGCCCTAACACACCTAGAACGCGGACAAAGCGATATATTTCTGTTTTTATACCAATCTATACCCAAAGTTCCTACATTTTGACTATCTAACTGGAAAATTACCTAGAAAACTACCTAAAAAGAATCCAATCTCTGCTCAATTGATACTTACTTACTTTTGACTCATTTACTGTTCAGATTACTCTTTTAATTTCAAGATATATGTTTGATTTTATGATTTAGTATATATAGCTTACAGAGTATCTATTTAGATTTTCTTAAGCAAGTACTGCCCAAAGCTACAAGCCAAAGCAGGAAAACCTTCTTAGACGAAATATAGCCTGGCTCTTTAGAGTTCAGTTCGAGAAATATCCAGTTGTGAAAAACTTCTGTAAAAGTCCCTTGTGGCAGATAAATTGAAAGAGATACTGAATCTTTGCTGAAACTGCTGTTCTGTCTGTGCTGAATCTGCCTGCTGAAACTGTCTGTGCTGCATCTGAAACTGTTCCCTGCATTGTCTGACCATTGGATCGAGTTTAAACATCGAGATTGATTGTCCTGAATCCCTCCTGAACCCTGAAAACCACCCTTACCTTCTGTCTGAATCTTGTGTTTTGAGATACCCTCTGCCATTTTTCACCCAGATTGAGATAAAGACATCTGTAACCCTGCAGATTCAAAGTTCAATTGTTGCGTCTAACTGTGCGGAATCTCTGACAACGCCAGTCACACCTCACCCTACATCATTTTGATTTGAGTTGGATTGTGCTCATTTGAGTATCTCTCTCGTTCATTTCATAGTCACTACATCTGGAGCCCACCGCGAGGGGTGGCTTTAGACTTGATAATTGAACTATCTGTGTATTTACACGTGTCTGGAAATAAATCTGGACTTTTTCTGTGTTGAACTTTGCCCTGTTCCTCACTTAGCAACAATTTCCTTGAAGTTGTTGAACCATCTATAAGTTTTATAACTTAGAGTTTGCTTGTCAAAATTAGCAGCTCACAGAGAAACACACGTCCTAGAAAGACTAAGAATTCTGAGAGAGCTGGAACAGAAGAATTGTCACTGAACCAGTCATCCAGAAGGAAAAGTTCCAAAGGAAAAGAGAAAGAAGTCATACCTGAACCAGATTCAAGTTCCCTTTCGTCTCTTTCGTCCCTAAGTACGATTCCTGAACGGAATACACCTCCAGATTTATCTGAACTCTCAGCTAGATACAAGAAAAATAAGAGGAACTTTGTTAACAGTCCTCAATATTTTGCCTTGACACATAAAAGAATCCCTGTTAAAATAATAAGGAACCCGAGAAACAATATGTCTACTCATGACAATGCTACTGGGAATGAAGCTCCCCAACAACAAGGACCTACCCAAGGACCTGTTGAGATGGAAGAGATCTTCATTTTTGGAAATGCAACAGGAATGCAGATTCCTGTTCCTGCAGCTAAAGAGTTGCAAAATGAGAAACTACCTAAAGTCTCTAAGCAGGCCCCCATCTTCGATAAGAAACATCCATCTGAATTGGTTGCATGGTTGGCAGAGCTGGAAGGCATCTTTGTGTCAACCGGAACTAAAACAGATGCGGCTAAAGTAATGTTGGCTCTCAGATACATGGAGTTCCATACCCGTGAAGAGTTTCAACGGCTTCAAGCTGTTAAAGATTTGGATTGGGATGCTTTTAAAGAGGCATTAATGAAAAATTTCCCTGAATCTGCAGATAGAGGACTGGGATCTAGACAAAGATTGTATGCTATCATTGATGCATATAAGCTCATAGTGCTTGGTGCTATTCAGAAACTGATGGCATTTAAAAGAGAGTATGAGATTGAGTATGAGAAACTATCTTCTGGTACCACACCTGTAGTATCAAACTCAGAAGCTGTAGCTGGTTTCTTGAGTGCACTAGATGAACCCTTCAGAAGGAAACTTCTGGACCGCTTAGAAAACAAAGTGATCAATGGCCACTTACAAGTTCAGAGAGAGGATGACCCTTTTACTCTGAAAGATGTAATGTCTGAGGCTGAAAAACTCTGTTCTGTAAAAAGAGCAGGGGGATACAACTTTGGTTTATTCTTGAATGGTCCAAATCTGGCAGAAGGATACTCTAGGATACTCCCAACAACTGAGCAGAGTGCTACAAGGAAGTTATATGATCCTTACCAAGTAGCATCTACTGTGAAGTCAGAACCAGATCAGTGGGCAATGAAATTGTCTGCAACAGTGGATAGTCACCAGAACCAGTTTAACCAGATTAGACAAGCCCAGGAAACGAATCTGGCAGCTCTTGCAAAGCTATCTGAGACAGTTGCTAACTTGGCAAAAATGACCCAAGCAACTTCTAGCTCAGTTAGGATGAACATGAATGCTCCAAATTCCCAATCTGGACCTGGAATGAACTCTAATGGACACAATAGTGTACAAAGATCGTCCCAGATGTCATCTGTGAATAATAATACTCATGCTGACTCCAATTGCTATATGTGTGATGAGCCTGGACATAGATCTATGGACTGTCCACATCAACTTAGATTTATCAGGTTGGGGTGGATGATCAAGAATAGTGCTGGTAAATGGGCATTGAAAGATGGAGTATATTGGCCAAGAGCTGATCCGTCTGATACTCGGTCTAAGAAAGAGAAGATTGAGGAAATTGCCAAAAGACATGGATGGGAACAACCTTCCTCTCATGTTGACCAGAACTTGTATGCTTTTGAAGATGAGGATTCGGCTATAGCAGGTCCCTCTCAAAGTAGTTCATTAGATGCTATCAACAGCCTTGTGGCTCAATTCAGTCAGGTTTGCAATACTTTGCAGAATCTGGCACCAGCAGCTAAATCTGAAACTAAGCAGATTTTGAAACGAGAAAACAACTCTGAGTCGAAAAACTAGAGTTTCCAATGAAGGAGATTGGTGAAGAAGCTGTATATACTCAGAATCCTTCTCACAAAACAGGTCAATCTCCTGAGGAAAATAAACTTGTAAAGAAAAAGAGAGTTGAAGTGTTACTACCTACACTAAGACCATCTGAAAGGGAGAAATACAGACCCCCTGCTATGAGAAAAGAGCCCGTTCGTTTTGAACTACCCGTTGATTCTGACACTGAGGAGATTGAATCTCCCTCTGAAAATAACAACGATGTTGCACGGAGAGTATCTAACCGTCCGTTTGATCATGTAAAGGCAATAGATAGGCCACCTATACCAAAGGGAATGCCTGTAGGGAGCCAGAATAAGTCAAATGAGACTGAAGGAGCTCAATCTGGAACTAAAGATGGAATGAGTAATGATACAAGGAATGCTATTGTATACACAAAGCCTCCGCGTAAATCTGAGCCCGATTTCAAGCTTAGAAACTCACTATTCAAACCGGGTCTAGCAGAAGAAATTGCAGACAAAATCTTTAGATCTGAGATAGATATAAGTAGTGGGGACCTCATTGCTATATCTCCGGCACTTCAGAAGATTATGCAGAGAAAATTGAAGAACAACAGGGTGTATAAGCGTCCTGTAAAGGCTTTTGTTCATGAAGTAAGGGATGAAGATGATCCTGATGGTATTCTACCAGAAGAAGATGTCAATCTGGTACAGGCAAATTATATGGTCTTTATTGAAGATATGGCCTATGAAAGGGAAGATGTGTTTATTGTCCTAGATGAAGACACAGATGACCTTAAGAAAGGCTCAGTGGTACACAAGGATGTTGTGGACCAGTATCAGAAAGATGTACCTCCAGATGAGAGGAACAAGATCATTATAGTAGCCAGCCAGACTGACAGTCTAAAGGCAATCTACCCAAAGATTAATCACTCTGATCAACAAGTTGAGACAGTAGTTGATAGTGGTTCTCAAATCGTGTCCATGGATACAAGAGTAGCTATTGGACTTGGTTTAAGATGGGACCCAGAGACTGTGATCCATATGCAAAGTGCAAATGGTCAATTACAGGCTACTAGGGGACTAGCAAGAAATGTACCATTTACCTTTGGAGAAATAACTATCTATATGCAGATCCACATAATAGATAAAGTGCCTTATGATGTTCTTTTGGGAAGACCATTTGATGTGTTGACAAGCAGTGTAGTCAGAAACTTTGAAACTGGAGAACAAGAGATCACCATTACAGATCCAAACAGTGGAATGAAGTGTACAATGGGAACATATGACAGAGGTAGAGGAATTAAGGTTAAACCTATTCCTGGTGAACCAAAGCTTGTCCCAGAAACACAGAAATCTGCGAGTGTCCCTGTGAAAAATGAGGGAGACTCTCAAAATTTTCATCGGACCTCAATGAACTGATAAGAGATCAGGGAGAGGTAGCTGTTTGTATTGAAATGGATGAAGATGGCAATGCCACAATTGCTGGATATAAGCTGCCAGACAATGAATTGTTTTCAGAACCTGAAAAGGCTGAGGCATTTGTGTTTGCAGCTGAATCCATCATAAGAGAAAACGATATAGCGGCTGCAGATTCGGTTAGATCGTATTTAAATCGGTCTGTAGACTCAGAAAAGAAACAAGTGTTCTGTACCTGGCGAGAAAATTTAAATTTGAATTCAAAAGAGCACTTAGATACTCAGAATTCAGACTTAGATACTTGCACGGTACTTAATCACACTTCGGAACCCGCATCTGGAACTGAAAAGAGGATGAATAAGGGTAAAAAGGTCAAAAGGGAACCTAAACCTGTCCAATCTTCAAGACCCAGATGGAGTAGAGATAAGAATGGCAACAAAATGGCCAGATTGGTGACTGTTTTGGCTTCTAGAAAGTACAAACCAGTTGCTATTAAGGTCAAACCTGTTAAAGCTACCTTACCTGCGGAGTTCCGGATTGAAAGAAAAATAATTGGAGATCCGTTAAAAGATATGCCTGAGTTACCTACTCATCCTCCAGATTTCACTCCTGGTGAGAGGTACTCTCAAGAAAGAAAAGAAATTGTAGACAAGAATCATAATGAGGGTTTCTTATGGCCTGAAGAAATGAAGCTTGTACACCATCTTATGAAAGTCCAAGAAAAAGCATTTGCATGGGAAGCATCTGAAGGAGGAACCTTTAATACAGAGTTCTTTCCTCCAGTAAAGTTTCCAGTGTTACCACACACTCCTTGGGTAGAAAGGAATATTCCTATACCTCCAGGGATCTATGATCAAGTGTGTAAAATGATTAAGGACAAAATAGATGCTGGTGTATATGAGCCTTCTAGTTCATCCTATAGATCCAGATGGTTCTGTGTCTTAAAGAAAGATGGGAAAAGCTTAAGATTGGTCCATAGTTTAGAACCACTCAATAAAGTGACTATTCAACATTCAGGAATTCCTCCTGCAACTGCAGATATAGCTAGAAGCTTCTCTGGAAGAGCATGTTTGGGATTACTGGATATCTTTGTTGGTTATGATGAGAGGCTGGTTGATGAAAGTTCAAGAGATCTTACAACCTTCCAAACACCTTTTGGCCCACATAGATTAGTGAAGTTACCTATGGGTTGGACAAATTCTGTACCAATCTACCATGATGATGTTACATATATCTTCAGAGATGAAATTCCACATGTAACTAAACCTTACATTGATGATGTACCAGTAAAAGGGCCTGTCAGCAGATATGAAACTGCAGATGGAGGTTATGAAACTATCCCTGAAAATTCTGGCATCAGAAGATTTGTGTGGGAGCATCTGCAGAATATGAACAGAATTGTGCAAAGAATGAAGCATGCTGGTGGTACCTTTGCAGGTACTAAAGCTTTTATCTGTGTAGCTGAAGGAGATGTTGTTGGACATCATGTCAGTTATGAAGGAGAAAAGCCAGTTGAAAGGCTAGCTGAAGTTGTCCTGACTTGTGATGCATCAAAATGGTCTGAGAAGAAAGATATCCGGTCATTTTTGGGCACTGCTGGTCAGATGAGAATGTTCATAAAGGATTATGCCAAGAAAGCAAAACCTTTGACAATCTTAACTGGAGATGTGCCTTTTCAAATGGGTCCTGCAGAACTGGAAGCTGTAGAAATGATTAAAGATGGGATCAGAAATGCTCCGGCACTTCGTCCTATTGACTATGATTTAAGTACTGGAATCACCCTTTCAGTAGATACTTCCTGGATGGCAGTAGGTTTCCAACTATATCAGAGAGACCCTGCAGATTCAAAGAAAAAGTTCTACAATTGGATGGGTTCTATTACCTTAAATGAGAGAGAAGCAAGGTTTTCTCAACCCAAGAGAGAACTATATGGCTTGATGTTGGCCTTACAACAAACATACTACCAGACATATGGATGTAGGGATCTTACTGTGGAAACAGATGCAAGCTATATTAAAGGAATGCTTGACAAACCCAGTAGTGGTCCCAATGCAACTATAAACAGATGGATTGAAGAAATAAGGAAGTTCCACTTCACCTTGGTACACATCAAGGGCACTGAACATAAGGGACCAGATGGACTATCTAGACCACCTAGAGGAACCATACCAACTGAAAGAGCGGCATCTAGAGATTCGGATTCATTTGTTGATGAAGATGATGGTCTGCCGGTGAAATTCAGAATGGGAGATGGTGAATCTGAGGTACCCTTTGATTTTGAAGCCTTTAAAGATGAAATAGATACTCGAGGTGGTTACTTGCAGGAAGTTGCAAAGTCAATAGACGACTTTGAAGACGATTTGCAAGAAGCTCTTGAAGAAGAACGTCACTTGAATTCCATTAGAGAGCTGTTAGCAATTCAACATCCAGTATCTAACTCGATGTTGCAGTTTGCACAGACCTTGGTTATACCTGAAGGAGGTACTGAATGGAAACATGAACACCCATATAGAGAGGATCACAGATCTGCATCTACAAAGGAACTGGATGAACAACTCGGCCTAATCAAAGATTGGTACCTGCAGGGCAATCAGCCTCTAGCTCACCTAGGTGAGACTGCTATGAAAAAGTTCATTTCCAGGGCTGTAAAGTTCTTTGTAGACAGAGATGGTAGACTCTATAGAAGGAATGATGATACAGGAGGCCAGCATAGACTGGTTGTGCCTAAAGAGAAAAGGATGTACATGATGCATGCTGCTCATGACCATCTGGGACATAAAGGAATGTTTGCAACAAAAGCTCTCATAGAGAAGCGTTTTTGGTGGCCAGATTTGAATGGAGATGTCAATTGGTTTGTCAAATCCTGCCAAATCTGCCAGAACCGAAAATTAGAATTGTTGAAGATTCCTCCCACTCTTACACACACTCCCTCCCTGTTTCAGAAGATTCATGTGGATGTATTTAAAGTATCACCTCCAAGTAATGGTTGCAAGGATGTTGTACATGGCAGATGTGCACTCTCATCCTGGTCTGAAGGAAGAGCCTTAAGATCTGACAATGCTAGATCATTGGGGGAATGGTTCTTTGATGATATTATATGCAGATGGGGATGTCCGGATGAAGTAGTAACTGATAATGCACCCCAGATGCGAGCTATGCTTAAATGGCTAGAAGATAAATATGGAATTAAAGGAATTACTATATCTCCTTACAATTCCCAAGCAAATGGCAAGATTGAGAGAGCCCACTTTGACATTAGAACTGCCTTGGCAAAAGCTACAGGTGGAGATCTAAAGAGATGGTGGTGGTTTCTCAAACATGTCTTCTGGGCAGATAGAATTACAGCTAGAAAAGGACTTGGATGTTCACCATACTTCCTTGTTACTGGAGCTGAACCTATCCTACCCTTGGATATTGTTGAATCTACATGGTTAGTAAAACTTCCAGATAGAATCTTGACATATGAGGAACTTATTGGCTACAGAGCTCAAGCTCTAGCTAAGCATAGAACCCATGTGCAGGAGATGATATCTAGAATTGATACAACCAAGAAAGAGACTCTTAGACAATATGAAGAAGAATACAGAAATGTTATCAGAGACTTTGATTTCAAACCTGGTACACTTATACAAGTCAGAAATACACAAGTTGAGAAGAACTTGGACAGAAAAATGTATCCTAGATACCTGGGACCCATGATTGTAATAAGGAGAACCAAAGGGGGATCCTACATTGTGGCCCAGATGGATGGCACAGTACTCAGAGAAAAGGTTGCTGCCTTCAGAGTACTACCCCATGTAGCTAGATATGAACCAATTCAACTGCCTGAGAACATTCATGAACTTATAGACTTGACTAGTGAACAACTAGAAGAGATGGTCAATGATAACAATGAGCTAGACCCTGAACTTGAGAGAGATTACATCTTTGACAGTATTCCTCAACTGAGAATTCCTGCTGAAGATGAAGATCTTGATGAGTCCAGTGATGAAGAACTACAATCTGCAAACGATGCAGATGAAGAGGAACCAGATTGGGACGCTCCAGTCCAGACTAGGTCCCAATCTTCACAAAATAAATGATAAACACACTATATTTGAACAAAGTACGAGATAGACACTGAAAAAGTGACTACCTAGTTGCAGATGAAAGTAAAAAGTGGGTAACAGTAGTATGCACTACTAAGATAAACATAAAGGGTGTCTGAAGATGTCCTATACGATGTACCAATACCGTGTAAACTGCCCATAAATGATACTGAGATGTCCAGATGTAACATTAAAGTCAGAAAATGTCTGCAGATGGGAAGGCATGGAAAGGAGCTGGATCATCAGCAGTACCTGGGCCAGACTCCAAGGGACTCTGGTTGGCCCTGTAAGCCTTCTCCTTCTGTCTTCGGAGCAATTCCAGACGGGAAAACTCCTTGTAGGCAAATCTGTACTGAGAATGATGATACTGAATGGCATGTTGATGAACACTGAGTTCTGTCTTCAAGAAGTTGGAAATTGATTGAAGAACCTCAGGAGAGAAGTGGTCCAAGTCCATGAAAGGGAACAGAGCAGTGATACGAGTCACAATCTCTTCTCCGCTCTCCCGGAGTTTGCGCTCATCTGCAGGATAATTGAGTTAGATACTCGAAAAAGCCGCAGATTGGGTGACTACTCACGGTCTGTCTCCTCTCTAAGGTTGACGATTGGGTTCTCAATCCGAGGCTTCTTCATGACAATCACCTTGTGGGGCTCAGGAATAGGTTCATTCTACATGAACATTTATAGTCAGTACATAAAACTGCATGAATATCTCCAGATGGAACTAAAAACTTACATCTTTGGGTCCAACTGAGGTAGCCTGAAAAGTTACCAAGGTACATCAGTCAAGAGAAACGAATGAACAGTTCTGAACATAAATCTGCTTACCCTTGGAGAAGTAATTACTACTTTTTCCTTGGAAGACTTATGAACTGTGGTAGTAGTGGGAGAACCTTTGGTTTTGTCCTTGCTAGAGTCCTTGTTATCCTTATTGGGAGCGTGGATCGACGCAGAAAGCCCAAGGGAAGGTCCATCTGCCATCTGAGAAAAGAAAGACCATGTTGGGATTTGAGTTAGATACTCAGTAACCAAGGAGTTAGATACTTACAGTAACGTCTCCGTCACCAGTAATGACCTCAATCTCTTCATCGTCATCATCGTCATCCTCAATAAGTTCGGGAGTTTTAGCTGGCTACACACCGATAGGCAGTTAGATACTCGAAATGAGAGGGATGGTCAATAAAAACGTACTTTGCGCTTCTTAGACCCACTGAGAGTCTCTCTGCGCTTTGCCAAGTCGTCCCGGAAAGCTTTAATGGCGGAGAAAGTGTCAGGTTCACCTACAGATGGAAACTTTTTGACTGCATCTGCGACCAGATTGACACCTTTGTCGAACAAAGTGAACGCTTCCTCGGACTTAGCAACTGCATATGCAGGCAGAGACTTCTTCTGTAATAAGAAATCAAGTTAGATACTGGACCTGGAATCAAAGATTGAACATTTACAAGATGACTAGCAAGGGCTGTAATAAGCATCCCAAGCAGTTCAGTATCCGCATCTTTGGCCTCCATGGCTCCAGTAGCTCGAGAAAGATATCGCTGCGTTGTGGCAACCCACTCAGGACGCTCAGGCCAAGTCTTGGGACCTTTAGGGGCCATAACTGTAAAATATAGAGATAAAGAAATGATAAAAGTGGAAGGGATGTAGAACCAAGTAATAGATGGTGCTGAGTCGTTCTGAATCTGCGCTGCACCTTTTATATCTGGTCTACCCCGTCTAAATCTGCACGTTGGTCATTACTCCTATGCTGTTCAAACAGGCACCATGAGGCCTAGCCAGCGTAGCAGATTGATCAACGGGGACGTTGAAGTTACTTTTACTTGGGGGGAGAGAGCACACAAAGTTGACAAGGCCAAAATTTTGAATTTTTGAAATTTCAAATATCTCAAATCTGGAGATCTAGACAGCTTTGACCGCAGAGGACTTAGCCGAATAGCATTGCCGAGTAACCGAGAGCTCTCAACCTTGACAGAAAGGACTTATTAAATTCAATGTATCCTCAAAAAGAAACGATACTTATTGAAAATTGTGGGCTTAAGTCATTTAAAGAATTGTTTCCCTCTAGAATCGAGTTAGATACTCAACTTGAAGGAGACTCTCAATATGATTTCTTATGTTTCACACCAGATTCATGCCAAGAAAAATGAAATATGTATTTTTGAGCATAGAAGCTCAGGACTATAATAAGAGATACTTCGACCTATACTACTATAAAGTAAGTACAGGGAGTATCTACAGAAAAAGCGATGTATAAAATTTTTATATATTTGGGCAACCTGGTGTGTTGAACACCAAGGTCACCCGCGACGAAATACGAACGGATACGGGAGGTCCCAGCCAAGGGAAGAGAACGACAGATCTGTGAGATTGGGACTGAGAGATGGAGAAAGTAAAGGGAAAAAGGGGTACAAACTATGTGCGCACCCGAGCCTTGAAAGTCACTCTGAGAGGGGATCGTCCCTCCCAGCTAGTGGACTGCTTTCTGGCACTAAGACCCTGCCTGTCGTCTCCTCCTCCAGCTCGTCTTCCTTGTCCTCATCCTCTTCGACCGTGACTTGCGAAGCACCGACCGCCTGAGGCGATTCGTCGATGTCAGCTGTAGCAACGGGAGTGGAAGGAACAAGGGATGGACCAGCTTGCTGCTCGACCTCTGGATCCACCACGACGAAACGACCAGATTCGTTCCTAGCGATATAGCTTGCCCGAGACACCAGGTTGATGTCCCATCCAAGCGCGGTAGCCAGTAGTTTGAGCTGTTCGTCCGAATAGTCGAATGTCGGGTCGCCAGTCTGAACCTGATGTAAAACGAGACGAGGATCGCGACACGGAGCCTTGATATGATCTTGACACTGCAAGATCGTCCGGTGTACCCGTTCCATCGCTCGCATCTGCGCGGAGACGCTGTTCTGCATGTCCTCGTAGGTGTCGATGAGAATCTGCAACTGCTCAGCTTCCTGAGAGACAACTAAGAAACGAAGAACCTTTAATAAAAGATGTCTAAGGAAATGAAAGGAATACTTACCTGTACTGCCGCTACGAGCCAATGTGTATGAAAGGCATCGCAACTGATCGCTGCCTTCCAAACCGTACGACCAGCTACAGGTATGGTTGTCCTTTGCACAGGTAGCGCAGCGCCATTCGAAAGTCTTGCTGTTGAACTGAGGACGACACTCCCTACCTTCTGTGTGTGTACCGCCGACGCAGGCAGCACAAATGGAGTCGCCGAAGAACTAAAAGAGTGACGAAAAGAAAATTTAGCGGGTGTTAATCTCGAGTCAGAGAGAGGCGTACCCGATCGAATGTGCGATTAACGGAAACGAGCTGTTGTAAAGTGACAGGACGGCCGTAAGGCCATCCAAAGACAACACGACCTGTAAAAGAACTGTTAAACAAACGCTAGAAAAATGAAAGTGAAGGATACTTACCAGGTACCTGCTCAAAGTCCTCCTTGGCACGATTCTGCGGCGTACGGCCATCTGAGCGCTAAGGAAGACATTGTCAGTAATAAGAGCTGAAATAAAAGAAATGATGAGACTTACGTGGAGATTTGGGGCCTCATGACGGGTGCCCGGGGCTAGAGAAACAGAAGATGTTGCGAAATCGGCGCGAGAAGCCCACAAAGGAGCCTCAAAGTCGACGTTGAGATTGACTGGGGCCTTAGCACCCTCAGTCTTGACCAATTTCTCCTCTTCCTTCTTCTCCTCTTCCTCGTCGCTGGATGCAGGAACAGTAATTGAAGTCGCCTTGGAGCGAGTCTTTCGAGACGCTGGTTCATCGGCAGGCTCTTCCACACGCATCTTCCGAATCTTCGGTTTTGGCTTGACCACCTGTTTACCCTTGCCCTGTGTAAGAAAACATGAGAAAAGAATAAATAAATCTATAAGGAAACGTACCTTTGAAGCTGCAGCTGCAGGCTTCTTACCCTCAGAAACGCGAGACTTCTTGACCGGAGGCTCAGAGTTCTCGGACTCGAAGTCAGTATCATCATCGTCGTCGTCGGTCAGCTCAGTAGATTCGGCCGTGGCTTCAACGTCGGAGATCTTGCGTTTCATCTAAAAATGATAAAATAAGAAGGACCTCTTCAAACAAAAAGAAAAGACATACCGAACGACCCGGTAAGGGCGTTACACTAGTCTTGGCCTTTGGCTTTGGCTTTGGCTTTGGTTTTGAAATCGGTGCCGAAACCTTCGAAGATTCAGCGCGAGCAACCTTGGCGGACGAAGCAAGTGTGGCGAGAGGCGGGAGTAAGATCTCATCGTCGTCGTTGTCTTCCTCGAGCTGCGGAGTTTGCTTAAGCTTAGGAAATGGAGGTAGTGGTTCCCACAAATTGCGAAGCTGTAAAGAGTTAGCAAAAGAAATGAAACCAGTCTGAGAGATACTTACTGTATACTTGAGGCAGAAAGAATCAAGTTTAGCGCGGTTTAGCCCCCAGGGCGGCACAATAAATGAAGTCAGTTTGGCCTGATGAAGCCATAAAGCGAGATTGCATACAGAAAGAAAAGAACCGGTAAAATAGTCGGGGAGATGTGTATGTGCTCGCTGGCAGCGATTGAAAGTCAAAGCAACGCGAGTCTGTCAAGATGAGGTTAGCTATAACGAAGATGAAAAGAAATGATGCCTACCAAGGCGAGATTCAAATCGTCGAAAGCGGATGTAATGGTCCTCAACCTAAGACCCTTTCCAAACTCCTTGAACGATTGGTCCCGTAGACGTCGGTCAAAGTCGCCTAGCCTTGAAACGATGGCGGAAAGAGCCTTGTAATCCTCTTCGTTCATGTCTGAGAGCTGTGAGAGGGAAAAGAAAAGAAAGAGGCCGTCAATTGAGAGCGGTTCTCGAATATATATGTGACACACTGTGAAAAGCAGCGCGTGAGAGAAAGGAATTAAAAAGGACTTACCGGTACCTCGGAAGGCTCCCTACTGAGAGTAATAGAGGAAGCCAATTGCCTTGAAAAGTCATCCATCGGGGGACGAAGTGAGATGTGAAGAGAAAACGAGAATCACTGTCTGTTTAAGTCGAAACTTCGACAGAAGTAGATTGCGGGTTTCGCCGAAGTCTGACATTGCCGTCACATGCCGATGTAAATGTATTGACTGGCGATCAATCGAGAAAAGTTTTGCCTAAAGGCAGTCCGTGAAACGTGATATTGTGATATTGAACAGTACGAAATGCGCTTCTATGACCAATCTGCTAGTAATAATTGTATCTAACTCGATTTTGGCCCATCTGGTACGATCGAGGACGATCTTATTTTACTTTGGGGGAGATGTTGCGTCAAAAAGCCTTTCAGTACTGAAATCTATCAGATTGAAGTAAATATGGAATGTTCAAGCATTGGAAACTGAACATAAAGGATTAGAGTCACCCCAGACTGCTAGTTAAGACATGAAACATACTTGTACTCACAATACCTAAGTGTAGTGTTTGCTACAGTACTGAATCTGGTACTAAGCAACTGTGACCAATGGGTTATACAAAGAGATACTAGTTATGCCTCTCCAGATGTGTTGGAATTCCAATGTTTCATACCAGATTGAGTTGGTCAGACCCACCCTCTAATAACTAGAGACTCTACCAAGTATTGTTGACTGTAATCCAAGGGGTTGATGGATTTTCACTTCAATTGAACAACTATCTAAGTCCTTTGGACTGATCAAAAGTTCCAGCTGGTCTTGCTAACTAAGTTGGCACTATAAGATTGAATGCTGAGAATATGGGCAATCTTGAAGATTGTATTACCAGAGAAATATTGTACATTGAGTACTATGTGGATATAATGTCACTGAGATGAAATGCCAATCTGTGTAATAATGGAAGTAGATTCAAAAGTTACATCTGCATAAATGAGTTAGATACTCAATACTCATGCTGGAAGGAGTTAGATACTGAAAATGAGTATCTCTCTGGATCTGAGTATCTCTCTGAAATTCAGTAACCCTCTGAACTTGATGAAAGACAAAGGCGCTCTAATGGGAGGTCTTAGACGAAACTATGGGATAGAATACTGTCCTAGGAGAAGCTGAGAGCTATCCTAAACAAGAAATATAGCCTGAGTACAAATCTGACCAAAAAGAGATGTATAGGGGTAAAACTTGAAATGAGCAGTTACTGTACCTTACTGTGGCTGATAGAAACGATGAAGCATGGTCTAGATAAGCTCTAGAGCTTCTACACAACTCCTAATGCTGCCCTAGTAGAGGAGAATGTGCCAATTTTGGAGAAACTTATAGGGGACCAGATTTGCAATGCACTAAGGAGAATGTCACCTGTCAGGATACTGGTTGCTATTTACAGGATCTGGACCTTTATTTAGATACCCTGGGTACGCCCTAACACACCTAGAACGCGGACAAAGCGATATATTTCTGTTTTTATACCAATCTATACCCAAAGTTCCTACATTTTGACTATCTAACTGGAAAATTACCTAGAAAACTACCTAAAAAGAATCCAATCTCTGCTCAATTGATACTTACTTACTTTTGACTCATTTACTGTTCAGATTACTCTTTTAATTTCAAGATATATGTTTGATTTTATGATTTAGTATATATAGCTTACAGAGTATCTATTTAGATTTTCTTAAGCAAGTACTGCCCAAAGCTACAAGCCAAAGCAGGAAAACCTTCTTAGACGAAATATAGCCTGGCTCTTTAGAGTTCAGTTCGAGAAATATCCAGTTGTGAAAACTTCTGTAAAAGTCCCTTGTGGCAGATAAATTGAAAGAGATACTGAATCTTTGCTGAAACTGCTGTTCTGTCTGTGCTGAATCTGCCTGCTGAAACTGTCTGTGCTGCATCTGAAACTGTTCCCTGCATTGTCTGACCATTGGATCGAGTTTAAACATCGAGATTGATTGTCCTGAATCCCTCCTGAACCCTGAAAACCACCCTTACCTTCTGTCTGAATCTTGTGTTTTGAGATACCCTCTGCCATTTTTCACCCAGATTGAGATAAAGACATCTGTAACCCTGCAGATTCAAAGTTCAATTGTTGCGTCTAACTGTGCGGAATCTCTGACAACGCCAGTCACACCTCACCCTACATCATTTTGATTTGAGTTGGATTGTGCTCATTTGAGTATCTCTCTCGTTCATTTCATAGTCACTACAACGGAACTCAGCCAGTAAAGTAGCTTTAACTGGTCTAACTTTATCCTTTACAGATTTGTACTTTCCATACACATCTACAAACTCTTTATCCTTTTTCTCTTTTTCTATGGTACAAGAATTTTCCTCTTGAAACATAGTATCCTTCTTTTCTTTCAACTCTTCTCTCCAACTACAGAACACTTGCTTGTCTTTTCCTCTACTCTTTATAGTAGTAGAGTTTATATAAGCATCTAGCACTTCTGCAGCTTCTTTATCTTTTTCCACATACTCTTTAGCAGCAAATACAAAAGTTTCTGCCAATTCTTCTTTCTTAAAAATTTCATCTTCATCAGGTAGTTTATACCCATCCACAAACAATTCCCCATTTTCTTTCAGGCCAACTCTTAGAGCTACCTCTCCCTGAGGGCCAATCAGATCATAGAGGTCTGAAAATTTACAACCCCTTCTTGTACATCTTTAGGTACCACAGGTGGAGGTCTACAAATCTCTTTAAGAGTAGATCCTTCTTTTTTCTGTTCAGTTTTAACCCCTCTTCCTCTCAGATAGGTTCCAATAGTACACTTGTAGCCAGAATTTAGATCAGTTATGGTTATCTCTTGACCTCCATCCTCAAAGTTCTTTATTATACTTTGAGTGTTTACATCAAAAGGTCTACCAAGTAAAACTTGATACAGAGCCTCTTCCACAATATGAACTTGCAAGTAGACTGTGAAGTCCCCAAATACAAAAGGTACATTTCTAGCCATACCCTTAGTAGGCTTTAAACTTCCATTTGCACTTTGCATGTGAATCACTACATCAGGATCCCATGACATTCCAAGTCCCATTTCTACCATTTGATCCATTGATATGATCTGAGAACCACTATCTAGAACAGCTTCCACAGTTCCATCAGAGTTATTGATTTTTGGGAATACCACTCTAAGTCCTTCTGATTCTCTAGCCACCAGTATAACTTTATCTTTCTTGTTAGGACCTAGATCTCTAAGAAATTGCTCAACTACATCTTGGTGAACAATAGTACCAGCTTTCAATTCACCAGTATCTTTTGTCAATGTAATGAAAGTCTCCTTTAAAGACCAAACATCCTCAACATTTACTTTCTTTATTGGTTCCACCTCAGAGTCTATTTGAATAGGATTCAAATCATTCTGATTAGGTTCTATCTGCAAGAAAGCCTTTTCTGCTCTCTCAACAACCCTTCTATTTCTAGCTTTACTCAAGATAACAGCTCTGATGCCTGGAGACACAGCCATAAGGTCTCCAACTGGAACAGTAATATCCATATTGAAAATCTTTTCTGCCATTTCCTCTTCTAGACCTGGTTTAGATAATGTAGAAGCATGTCTAAAGTCTCCAATCTTTCTAGCTGTTTCTTTATAAACTATAGCATTCTCTTTATTGCTTTCTTTCTGAACATTTCTAACTTTTTCAACTACTTCATTTCTAACTTTGTTCAAAGCTTGGTTACTAGGGATAGGATCTCTTTGTAATGGTTCCACTCTGTCAAATGGTCTTTCTTTAGCAGGTTCAACATTAATCTCTTTTTGACCTGGTTGAATTACCATATCCTTTACAGAAGGATCCATTATATCTTCTTGATCTCTTAGCAAAGCCTCTTCATTATCCTTTGTTTCTTTCTCTAACTCCTCCATTCTCAATGGTGGAGGTACATACAACCTTTTATCAAATCCTTTAGGCCTTATAATTTCTACTTCCATTCTCTTTTTAATACCAACTCTTTGTTTATCCTCAGGGACCTTCTTTGCGGTACTGTACACATTTCTAGTACTAGATCCCATCATTGGAACACTTAGTTTCCCAACTGGTTCAAGTAAGAAGCCTGACCATTTGAAGTCTGGCTTTTGTCCTGATTTTCAATTCTATCCAATCTTTCTGAAATCTTCAACAAGGTGTTGGTAAAGACTGACATATCAAAACTATTATGTTGAGATTCAGAAGGTCCACTAGGCGTATTATATCCCATATCAACTTTCTTCTGCAAAGATGAAGGCATTTTTGCCAACTTCCTTATCCCAACCTTTTTGTTTAGCAATAGCTTCAATTTTGTCCTTTCTAGAAGAATTCATATCACCAGATGGAGCCACTTGTCCATCTTTCATGACTATCATTCCTCTTGCATTTCTAACTAAATATCCCTTCTCAAACTGTGATTTTTGATGAGGACAACTTGTAGCAATATGCCCTTTCTCACCACAGAAATAACAAGAATACTCTGTAGGTCCTTGTGAGTTTGCATATCTATTACCATGGTTCTGACCTTGCACTACTTATGTAGATTTATAAAAGAAATTCATTTAGCCAATCACAGCCGACCAAGGTCGGCTGCTTTTGGCTTTGCATGACTGCGCTGACTAGACATTCTGCTGAACAGATAATATGAGGGGGGTATGGCCGCAAGCGGCGAGGGCTGAACCTTCCTTGCAATTATGTTACATAGTCATAATAACATGACAATTGTTGTTTTGTATTTCTTTATCAAGCGCACTGTGCCACATATCAAAATCTAGAGCATCCCGCCCCTGGTTTTCGGGTTGGTTTGCAGACATACTAATCAGTGAATGGAAATTATGGAATTGTAGAGAGCGAAAAAAAAAAAAGGTCGATTGAGAATACGGATGATCCTGCTGAGTAATTGTTCCGTGGAATGTTATATTTATAATAAGTTTATATATGTACTGTGGGACGTGGGCAAAACGAACATGCCATGAACAGGATTCTTGTACGGAGCCAAACCTAAAGGTTCAGCAATAAGGGAAGTGGGTGAAACACACAACGTAAAGATTCGGCAATAAAGATAATTAGAAGTTCCTCCTGCACATATCACAAATCATACAACTTCCTCGCAAGCACAACATAAACCGCTCCAAATCCTCTTTCTGCCCGAGTTCATTAAATGTTCTTTCAAACCCAATGTCATTATTTTTCCTATGGGTGTCAACATGTCAGATGCGTGCTAAAATAAGTGCTCTGCTCATTCCTTCAGTTATACAGATCTCTAAGTATATATACTCAGCTCAATATCAGGACATTCACTCTCTTCTTCATGGTCATACAACCTCCATCCTTCTGTCTCTTCCTGCTCGGCTCTATATTTGTCGCCATATATCTTGATACGTTGGGCAGTCTTCTTGACCAGAAAGTCATTGGCTTGTACCCTGTGCTTACTCTCACTTGGCTGATCTTTTTGATTGTTTCATCATCTGGCTTCCTACATCTTTGTCGCAGTCTGACCAAGGAGAGAAGCACGGTGTTGATCGCATTCATACACCTCTGGCTCATGGTCAATAGATTGCTAGCACGTGAGCATTTCCATCATGACCTTCCATTGCGTACTAAATAAAATGCCACAGTAGGCCTCGGACAGAATAGTAATCAGAAGTGGACCGGTATGAGCATATTTCATACCACCGCACTTGCCATGGTATTTGGTGAATTCCTCAACGCCATTGGCATCAACGAATTGGGCTACTTCGGCAACATCCACAGAATGATTTGGGGCCTTCTCAGAGCAATGGTCACGATTGTGAGAGGTATCGGGAGGTTCTTTCAGAAGGGATTGGGGTAGGCCATGAGCGCTTGAGCTCGTGTATGAAGAGAAGTTAGAATGCTTGCTAAATGTAAGTATATTTGTAGATGCTGAAGTTTATGGACTCACCAAAACTGGCATGCAACAGGAGATTCACGAGTGTGCAGCCAATGTTGTGTCACCTAAAATCCAGTGAGGGGTTGAATTCGAACCATTTTATACGAACGTTTTTCGATGCGCGGCAGCTGAATGTACAACGAGTAGCCAGAGCTGGCGCGAAATGAGTTCCCGGCCAGAACATGGGCCACATCTAGTCCCCTGTGCTTGTTCGTCTGCAGAGCTCAAGCAAAATCCTCAATTCCTATCGCTTTGCTTCGAGCCGACAATCAGAACAACCCAACAACCGGCCAACATTTGCGAGCGCGCAGTGCGCAGACGTGAGATGAAACGAGTTTCATTGTAGCCTGAGATACAGATATCTCACGATTGGGTAGAGCAGAGTTTTATGCGGAGCCTGCACTGCACGACAGATACAAATTTGAACGTGGAGTAAGGTGAAGAAGAAACTTAGAAAGCGTGTGACTGACCACCGTGTGAAGCCGCCCGACGCCGGCGAATCGGACATTAAACTAGACTGCAACCCCTTTCGCTCTCGACAAAGGTTCAAATTTCAAAGTTCAACGTTCAACGTTCAACTTTTCAATATTCAGTATTCATCAAGTTATCATTTCTGAAGTAACACCTTTCCTTCTTTGTCTCCTCAGGACCGGATACTGGCAAGGTTTTGCGTCGCTGGAAAGAAGATATTGATAATCGTCTCTCTTTCTTCAAGCATCAAACTCTTTTATTTGAGGTTTTTCTCTTATACCCTGTCCGTCTCGCAATCTCCTCGAATGCTCCATCCGTCACTGTGACCTGCTATCTTCCTCTTTGGAGGATCTAATATAGTCCTTCATTGACCTACACAGCTTCAGCCACCCTCAGAATCGGAGCGAATTCAGGTAATCCTTCAAAGTTTCGAGCTTCAATAGTCAATGGCAACATTCTCGTTCCCTTCGATGACGACGAAAGGCTTAGCATTTCGCCGACAGGGAAGTCAACAACCTCGAGTACCAGCTTGATGCTTCTATGATTCCAAAATACACGAATTCCTGGATGGGTCTGGCGAAATTGACGAGCGGTTTGAGTACCCGAATTACCCTCGTTCATGCCTTCGGGTGCATCTTCTGGTGTATCGACCCTTACGGATGCTTGACCCGTTGCGCAATCAATACTTCTCGCTGGCGCTCGCTCTCGACTTCCGCCCATCACGGGAACCGAGGTACTTCCCTAGCTTTCACAGTTCTACCGTCCATTCCTCTTTCTGGACCATTTCATGTATCATATTCCGCCGCATCCCTCGTCTCACCTGACGTCACCCCCATACTTGCCTCGAAAGGGCTATAGCTTGCGCACGGCAGCGTCTGGCAGTATATGAGGTTCTCGGAGAACTTTCGCAGCACTTCCTCTGAATGGCGTCGGCGCCTGACACGGACGCGGACGCGCTGGTCTCTATAACGACGTCTATGTCTGTCTCTCTGTGAGCTCCCTCGTGAGACGATGGCGCCGTTTGCGACGGAGGTTCATAGAACATTGTTCATTACGTATGACGAGGAAACTACATTAATGTCTTCCGTGTGGGACTTGGAGGAGTTTGGTCGTTGAGTAGATCAAACCTACTTGGTGTGCAGCAGACCCCGAAATCCGAACTTTTTCGCAAAAACTCACACTTTGGTTGTGCATTGCTCTTGTTCATAACGTCATTTTGGTATGTAAAGAAAAAAACGGACCATTTCATCTTGTGCCTTGATTGAACGAAGATCGGGTGTCATTCCACTCGAGGGTCACTCGGGGCGCTTCAAGCATAATTCTGAGGTGATTCTTTTCCTCAATTCTATGCATATATATGCGTTTGCGTTCTTATGGAGTCTTTTCACCGATCACTGACCCGCCAATGATACTCAGATGCCTGGATCCTGGGAAGGGTGTATGCAGCGTCAGGTGTAAGCAGCGCCATCGTGAGCGATTTCACTTATTAATATCATGCAGCCAAGTTGCTTTGCGAGGGGTGCTGGAGCGTCTATCGATTCTCATAACAGATCGTTAGAATCAGATCTTGCCTTTTCAAAACTTTGGATGATTTGTCAGTTTCGGTAATGTCGAACTCGTGGTTCCCGTTGTATATCTTCGAGGTAGGGCGTTAATTTAGTTTAGCTGATTTATATGGTTCAAGGATCTCAGTCACCGACCTTTTCCGTTGAACCGTTAGGTTCATTTCTGAGTAAGTCAGACATGTGGTATTATAGTGGTTTGTCCCAGCGGGTTATTAATGCCAATTTGCAGCCCTCACTGACGTCTCCGTTCGAGCAAAGTCAACGTACAACGTACGTCGTACCGCATGACAATCATCCCGCAGAATCGTTAGACCCTAGGGTATAGACCCGAGGTGATATTTACCTTTGAAGTATGCCTCGTGGATATCTGGATGCTCATCATTATTTCATGTAAATATTAACATGTAACAAGGCAGGGGGCGCTTGATTTTTCGGTATTTTGTGAAGTTACTAATGCCGTACCTTAGGTTCTATGCAGTCAGGTTGATAGAGAACGCTATTGGAACTTCCTAAGACATACAACAAATCGTACTAATGGTCCCATTTTCTCTGTACATCGATGATTCGATAAAAAACCGAGAGAGAGGTGTCTTCTGCATTCATTTGGCTTCACTGGTGACTGAATTCCAGTCGCGCCTCCGATATCTTCGGTGTTTGCTTTTTCATCTCTGCTGCGCGTCAGCGTCAATGAGAACAAGTGCTTAGGCTCACTTTCATATTCATAGTCTGGTATCGAGGTTGGGCGGCTGTACATAATCGATGGCTAGGTGAAATGGAAAGCAACGTCAAGTTACAAGTATCTGGATACCGAAACCGCTCGGCAAAATCCGAGTCAAGAGTAAGTGCAGTGCATTCGCCTCAACTGTGCTAACGCCTCGGTAGTGACCCCACCACCCGTTCTATGCAGCCGGACGAACAACCGTGGTTTGAAAGATTTGACATTCATTAAAGCTTGAAGAACACCAGACGAGGATTATCTGTGAATCTTTTGTTCCATTACTGACACGAGTCAGAGTCCGAGTCCGTTGAATCCAAAAGGTGCAGCATTCTAATTTTTCAGACATGAAACAGCTCACATGCTTACTTCCGCAGCGCCTCCACCTCCCGTACGGAAAATTCAGTCCGAACAGCGAACAGTGATATCCTGGAAAATCGGATAGCTTTGACGCCAATCATCGATGCATCACTGCCGCCCATCTCAATCGATGCTCGCATGATAATGTATAACGTTGCATGCAGTTCAAGCCGCCGGCCATCTATGAGCGCATATATCTTACTCTGCATAATGATTACCGGATGTAAGTCTTCCGCGCGCTTTCCCGGGCGTCTCACCCATTTTTTTTTCCCGTTCAATGCAGGGAGTTGGATGTTGGACGTTTTGCCATTGGGATCAAATGCCAAAATCTCAACGGCGTACGTAGCCTATGCAGAATACTTTTACACGATATACTTGTGATCGGTAATTCCAAGTGAGCGGGCTGAAACCCGTGTAAGTATTAGTATTACGAGGTGTCAGTGAGGACCCGTACCACACTTTGTTTATTTTGATCCCTTTTTTTTCTGATTTTGCCTTGCATTCTTCCGCTGATCAAATCTACTTATTCCGTAGTACCATGGAGGAACACGGTGACTCACTTCAGCGATGTCTTTGAAACCTCACCAGATTCGCGATTTTTTTTAGGTCTCTGCATTCTTGCATACCGCGATGGAGAATCTTGAACGGAATAGAATGAATCTATCTCAGTTATGTGCTGCTGAGCACTCAATGGATAGAGTCGTATAAATGCACTCTTCTGTGTACTATGGAAGGTCAGAAACCACAAGCAAGCAAGCAAAACTTACCTGCCTCGTCTCATCGTCTTCACATTCTAATCCACTCGAACTTACAATGTCTAGTAATAATCGTAAGTACCCACAACCGTCTTGCCCAATTATTCATGCCCTGACATTCTCGCCTCGCTCACTATGAACAACAGAAGCCAAAGCGAATTTGAACAACTGGGCTCAGAGCGCAAGAAAGGTTGTAACCTACCAATCCTCTTCCTCAGGTCCTTTGAACAACGTTGTCTGGACTTCCAACGTCTTCAGTAAGCGAATACTACAGTATTCACCAATACGCTGCGCAGGACTAACGCACTTACTACCCTACTAGTCGACGGTTTGCAATATGGGTCCGGAACTGGATCCACTAAGATCAATGCTGAGCATGCTGCTGCTGCTCAAGCTTTGCAAGTCATCTCTCAGAGTTAATCGTCAATTACGACCTCGGAACCAACAACGCGTAGAGTTCTGAGTCCGTTGTGCTCTGCATTAGATAAAGTACTACTAGTAGAGTTCGTGTAAGAATGCGGTTACAAGTTGTGCCGCAGTGTTATTAGATACATACATATATTGATTCGTGTGATATTCTGTTCGTGCTATTAAGTATACGTTCACCGAACATCAACCAACTGCAACTCCGAGTCGTCTGACAGTGCGTGAGCTCGAGGCTGATGCAAAGTCAAAGCGTAGAATATCACCCATGATTCCGGCGCCGGGGCCCGAAGTTCTCGTGTCGGTCAAAGTGTCGCCGCGTACGGCCGGATGTTCGGCTTTCGGCACTTGCAGGAGAATGTCAAGTGACCAGTTCGCGCTTTTTCGTGGAGATGGAAACACGTAGGGGAAGCACATTCTTCGGTGGCTAAATCCTCTATGATGGATGGATCTAAACGGCGGTAAGACGGTTAGATCCTGGCATCGGAGGAGGAACGATTTCGTCGATCTTTTAGTCGGGAGTGTATGTCAAGTCCGATTCGTGATTGTATGTATAGTATCGTTCCAGTTTGACATACCTGCAAAGCAAAGCGAAAAGCAAGGCACGAAGCACAAAACAAAAAAAAACTCATCAACCATGAATTCGAGGAACAAAAGGGCAAAACGTACATGATGCCGAGGTCCGAAAAGCAAACTAGCAAAAGCCGGTTGACTCCAGCTCACACCCTTTGGATCAGGTAACCTCAATATCTCAACCCATCACCCACACCCACACCGACATCATGACCGTCGCGACCACCGACCACCACCACTATTCGTCGGCGCAGCACCAAAACCGAATCGTTCCCGAGAGATCCCCCAGACAGCTTCATGTATCGTGTTGGGGAAGCACCTTCTTCGGTGGGGAAATACTCTATGATGGATTCAAATGGTGGTAAGAGGGATCTTTTCGTCAGATGTGTATGTCAAGTCCGGTTCGTAATCGTGTGTACTGTGCCTTAACATACATACCTGCAAAGCAAAGCGCAAAGGAAAACCCCCAATATCTGAGGAAAAACGCAAAAAGGGCGAGACGTACGTGCATGACACCGAGGTTCAAAAAGCAAGCCGAATCAGGTAACCTCAATTTCACCTAACACCGACATCGACACCGGGACCGCGACCATTGCGACCACCACCACCACTATTCGTCGGCGCAGCACCAAACCCGAATAGTCCCTGAGAGATCTTCCACACAGAACACGCAGACTTGACGCAGGCAGACCGACTCTTCGAAGTTTCCTTGAAAGACGCAATATGTCCGAATATCTTATGTATGATAGATAGTATTATTGAGAAGATGAGAACTTCGAAAAAGACACGTCACTTACTTCAAAAGCAAATCCATATAGGAGTTTCAGACTTCAGTTCACGTCTAGCGATGGCACTCCCAGGCCTACTAGTACGCGTCTTTCCGGGGATTTTACTCTCCCATCGAAAAGCAAACGGTTGAAAAGAAGTCGGAGTCAGTGTCGTCTGGGGTCGAAGCATCGAGTTTAAATTTGAGTCGTTGTCGCGGTTTTCTACTGGAGGTTAGTATGTACTAGATGCAGACGCAGGATGTTCTCGTCGTCATTGGATATATAGGAGTGGTGAGTAGCAAACAAATGAGAATTACATAACTTTCGGTTTCGTGGGGCCATGTTCGCCGCCGTCGGATCATGGATGGATGGACCTCTTACGTAACCACCATATTTAAATTTTACCCCAAAACTTACTCCAAAACATCCCTCGAGCCACCGTGTCACCGACCCGAGCAACAGCCCACAAAGCCACAAAGCGCTACCCAAGCCCAACCCCAAAACTATAACTAAACCCAACTACACTAAAACCAAATGTCTCCTGCTCAAACATGAGCAGCGTATACTTCCCAGCTCAAATCGCACTCGTGTTTAAGAGAATTGTTAATGTTATTTCGACTTTTTCGATTTCGCAGCAGTATGTTTTGATGCGGAAGCAGAAGGAGAAGGGTGTGGGTGCGGGGAAGGTTGTGAAGGCGGAGGCCGCGGGGGATGTGGATGTGGATGTGCAGAATGATTTTGAACTGGAACCTCCGCAAGAACGAGAACAAGAAGATCACGGAGGAGGAGGAGGAGGAGGCGGAAGAGGAAGAAGAAGACATCTGGATACAATCCACCAACTACTCATAAACCCAGCACTCTACGACCCTCTCCGAGTCCCACGTTACCCTATAGTCCTATGTCATGGTCTATACGGATTCGATAGTCGTGGTCCTTCTTCGTTCCCTAGTATGCGTATGCATTATTGGTCGAATGTTTTGAGAGTTTTGAGGGATAAATTGAAGGCTCAGGTTATTATTACTTCTGTTCCTGGGTGAGTTTTTCTCCCTGCGTTTGCTTCTTCCCCTCTATCCCCCTTCCTCCCTGGAGGAGTTCGTGTATTCACGGTGTTGACTGTCCAACGTATACGTGTAGGACTGGCTCAATTGCCTCACGAGCCTCATCACTCGACCGACAGCTCCGTGAAAAAGCTCAAGCTCAAGGACCCAATCGCGGATTAAACCTAAACTTCCTCGCTCATTCAATGGGTGGGTTAGATTGTAGATATCTGATTTCGCATGTTAAACCGGAGGAGTATACGCCTTTGTCTTTGACGACGGTTAGTACGCCTCATAGAGGGAGTCCGTTTATGGATTGGTGTTCGGTGAGTTTAGTTAGGGGTTTAGCTTTTTTATTTGGTGTACTCATGTTATCTTCGTTTCGGTTCGGAGAATCTGGGTTTGGGGAGGTTAGCTAGGGAGGAGAAGGAGTTATTGGCTAAAGCTAGTTCTTCCACCTCCACCACCTCCACCTCCTCCTCGCGTGCCCAATCCTCCCCCTCTCCCTCTCCCTCCCCATCTCCCTCAACACTAACCCTCTCCTCCCTCCCCTCATCATTCACAACCCTCCTCCTCTCAATCCTCGATTCCCCAGCCTACGCAAACCTAACCTCAACCTACCTAAACCAAGTATTCAACCCCGCTACACCCGACGACCCACGTGTAAAATATTTCAGCGTTGCTGGACGGACGAAGGGTGTTAATATCTGGCATCCTTTCTGGTTACCTAAGATGGTTATTGATGATTTCGAGGTTAAGGAGCGAAAGAGGGCAGCGAAGGGGTCTCAAGAAGGGTTGTGGAGCGAGAGCGGGGCAGAGCAACAGTGGGAAGGGAGGAAACCGATTTGGGAAAGAGATGAAGAGTGGGGGAATGATGGGTTGGTTACTGTACAGAGTGCGAAGTGGGGTGAGTTTTTGGGTGTTATGGAAGGTTGTGATCGTGCGTGTCTTTCTTCGTCTCTAT
Source organism: Omphalotus guepiniiformis (assembly GCA_028554645.1). Classification (NCBI taxonomy): domain Eukaryota; kingdom Fungi; phylum Basidiomycota; class Agaricomycetes; order Agaricales; family Omphalotaceae; genus Omphalotus; species Omphalotus guepiniiformis. Next base: position 2,718,694 of record JAQOOI010000021.1, read on the forward strand.
CTCTTTTTTCTCGTCCGTTCACACCCCGCCTCATGTAGATTGGGAAATGAGAGGTGCAAGAGGGATAGAATTTGGTGTTGATTTACCTGCTTTACCTGCTATTGGACTTGGACCTGCTTTATCTTCCGCCTCCTCCGCCTCCTCCTCATCATCCTCTACCACCAGCACCACCAGCACTACCACCTCCTCCGCCTCCGCCTCCGCCTTCTCATCGTCGTCATCTGGCACCTCAAGCGGGAACGGGGGCATAAGCGGATTAGGCGGGTTAAGGGATTTAACTTGGTTCCTTAAAGCTTGGAAAAAAGAAGAAAAGATACAGAGGGAGGCGGAGGCTTCCTCTTCCCCCTCCCCCTCCTCTCCTACCTCCGCCTCCTCCGCTACCTCCGCTACCTCCTCCGCCTCCCCCACCACCTCTTCTTCTGCCCCCGCCCCCACCACATCATCTCCCCCCTCCCGCCCTAAACCAAAACGACGAGGAAAAGAAGACGAAGATGAAGATAACGCAGATGCGGTTGTGAGAGCTTCGACGGATAAGATCTCGGCTGTTTTTGATTGGTTGACTGAGAAGGTTCCTGTTGGTGTTGGTGGGGGTGGTTCTACTGCGGCTTCGTCGGGGTCGGGGGTTGTGGCTGGTGGGGTCGAGGGAAAGGGAAGGGGAAGGGGAGAGGGCGGTGTGCGAAGGGGAGAGGATAACGAGGATGGTAATGGTAATGGTAATGGTAATGGTAACGAAGGGATTAGGGAAGCTGGGTTGAGGATGGTGTTTAGTAGTGTTAATGTGAGTAGTGGGTTTGGGGGGAGTAGAGGTGGAGATGGAGCGGATGACCTTCGGGAGAGCGGGAACACAAACACGACAACGGCGACGGCGACAAAGATGAAGACAACGGATAAACCAAACTCAAACTCAAAGTCGAAGACAAAGACAACAAAAACGAAAGAAGTCAATGAACTTGGGACGAAAGAGGATTTGGAAAGGTTTTATGTTGCGATTGCTAGGAAGTTGTATGATGAGGGGTTGTAAGAGGATGGTAATGCTATTTATTTTTTTAATTGAATGATATACAAGATTCAAGTAGTACTATCGTTATGGACTGCATGCTATCGTGCGCGGTCGAACACGGTGTTGGGCATTCGCCGCAAGCGCGGCGTGCTGCTAGTACGTGCCACGCGAGCAAATTCATGGTATTCAAGCTGGTTGACCATTCGAAGGTGCGTGTGCTGCGTGCTGCATAAATCCAAGCCGACTACATCCAAAATTTAAATATAGTTACTTGAATATATATTAATGTATTAGAAACTAGATATCAAACAAAAACAAGAGAATGTGTTGAGGAAAGTGAATGAGACACATATTACTGCTCAGGAAGCGTGACTTTGATGTGTGACATTCTCTAATATAGAGGATTATCTTAATAGGATTGCTCAAGAAATTACATAGACATATGAGAGTATACAATACCAGTCCATTGTTCTGGTTCTCAAGGTGGTACAAATAGTTGAAGGTGGTATACATAAAAAATTTAGGAAAAGTCAATGCTCCACATGCTCAAAGGCCGTGCTGAATCCCGATACATACACACGTACAGATAACGTGCCGGTGTGACAAGTGATATGGATCTAGAGGATGATGACTTTGAGATGCCAGAGATTCCAAAACTGCTGCGTTCTCTTGGTCTGAACTAATAGGTGTATAAGTTTCGATATGAGCACTTTCAATCCCCCCTCTTCATGGTCATACAACCTCTGTTCTTTTTTCTCTTCCTGCTCGGCTCTATATTCGTTGCCATATATCTTGATACATTGGGCAGTCTTCTCGACCAGAAAGTCGTCGGCTTGTACCATGTTCTTACTCTCACTTGGCTGATCTTCTCGATTGCTTCATCATCTGGCTTCCTATACCTTTGTCGCAGTCTGACCAAGGAGAAAAGCACGGTGCTGGTCGCGTTCATACACCTCTGGCTCATGGTCAATAAACTCCTAGCCCGTGAGGAACACGATGTTCACGTTCTTTCATTGCATACTAATACGCTGCCACAGTAGGCCCCAGAGAGGATAGTAATCAGAAGTGGGCCGGTATGGGCATATTTCCAACCACCATACTTGCGCTTGTATTTGGTGAATTCCTCGACACTATTGGCATCAGCGAATTGGGTTACTTCGGCAGCATCCACAGAATGATTCGGAAACTTCTCAGAGCAATAGTCACGATCGCGAGAGGTATTGAGAAGTTCTTCCAGGCGGTATGGGGAGCCTTGGAGTTTTTCAGAAGGGATTGGGGCAGGCCATGAGCTCGTGTATGAAGAGAAGTTAGAATGCTTGCTGAATGTAAGTATATTTGTAGATGCTGAAATTTATGGACTCACTGAACCTGGTATGCGGCAGGAGATTCAAGCGAGTGTGCAGCAGATGTTGTGTCACCAAATATCCAGTGAGGGGTTGGATTTGAACCATTTCATATGACCGTTCTTCGATGTGCGGCGACTGAATGCACGATCAGTAGCTAGAGCTATAAATTCCAGATTCGTCAGGTGCAAGATGTCGATGACTTCCCGGCCAAGACATGGGCCACATCTAGTCCCCAGTGCTTTCAATCGTCTGACGAGCTCAGACCAAAAGCATTTCTTTTGTAACTGAATCTTCGAATCCTATCGCGACAATCAGAGCAACCTAACAACCGGCCGACATCTGCGAGAGCGCGCAGTGCGCACACGTGAGATAGAGCGAGTCTTATTGTAGCCTGAAGTCCAGCTACTTCACTATTTGGTAGAGCAGAGCGACACGAAAAAGACGACTAGGAACGACGAGGCTGGTTGATGAGGAGCGGAAGCAAACGACGTGTCCAGATTCGGTCACGTTTACGAATCTGGTCACCGTCGGTCACAGCCTCGTCACAATCTTATCCTCTCTGATAAGATCTCGCTACGCTGCTTATCTCGGACCTTGATTCCAAATCTGGAAATTAACTGGACACAATCATCTTTTGTTGTCCAGTGGCCACAACACCGGCCACCTATAAAGGCCACTCACCGTACTTCCTTCACGTCTTCCCTTCGCGTCTTCCTTCGCATACATACTGTCTTACTACCAAAATCCAAAATGGCGACGCGTTCTAACGATTCCGAGCAAGAAGATCCTGCGTCTGTGTCTAGTACTAGTACTAGTACTACGTCTAGAAAACGTAAACTCGATGATGTTGACTCGGTTTCGGTTTCGGTTTCGGAGAGTACTACGGAGAGTACTAAGGGTAAACGACCACTAAAACCGCGTAAGAAGCTCATCGCCAGACGTGGATTCTTAAGAGCTATAACTGATACTCCTATGGACGTGCTCTATGAAGTGAGTGGCACGCGTCTTTCTCTTTATCCATTCATCCATTCATCCATTCATCCTCTCAACACCACACCACACTACACTAGATATTCGGCCACCTCGACCCATACGATCTCCTACGTCTTTCAAGAACAAGTAAAGACCTACGACGAATCCTAATGAGTCGGTCTGCGTCTTTCGTGTGGAAACTCTCTCGTGAACGTTTCGGTATTGGTGCTGCCGCGAATGGTCGTGGACCTGATGTCAATGATGACTTGGAGTCGGAGTCGGAGACGAGGTTGTGCCACCAGTTGCCTGATCCGGAGGGTGTGATGAGTGAACCGGCTTTTGCTAGTTTGGTTTTTGAACCTCGGTGTCATGTATGTTGTTGTCTTTTCTTTTGTGTTTCTTCGGATATTGTGATTAATGGTTGCTTTGCGCTTTGCAGGTATGTCAAACTGGAAAGGTACATACGATCATATGGTCGTGTCTTATGAGGTGTTGTAAAGATTGTGTTTCCACGAGGTACGCAGACCAAACCCACCGCCCCATCCCCCCTTTTCTCCCTACTTATCTATCTATCATCCACCTTAGCTTCAAAGAATTCACCGAACTCCTTAAATACCCCGTTTTTGGTCAAATCTACAAAAACGGAGAGGAAGAAGGATATAAAGCCAGAGAAATAGTCAGCATTTTAACACCAACCTGGCAACCTTCAGCACGGACAAACACTCGTAAGTAAAAAGAAAGTACTTCTTGCTAGGTCCCGTACTACTTACTCGGGGGTTTTTTTTTTCTTTTTAGCGCACAATCAACTGAAGGTGTATCTGGAATCGACGTTTCAGAGTATTTGCGACGAGTTTTTCAAGGTGAAAGATGATCCTGATGCGTGTCGTGATTTGTTTGAAAAGTATCGCGAGGAGAGGGAGGTTCAAGAAGCTGTAAGTCGAGTCGAGTTTCGATCGTCATCAATTATTCAATGGCCTTACCTATGTTTGTTAGTTGATTTCGAAATGCCAAAAATGGCAATCTGGAAGATCTTTGAATAGAGGAAACGAGTTGGCTTCTGCTCGTGAGGAAAGGTTTGATGCGTAAGTTTTGGTTTTCTTCATGTTTTCAATATCGTGTTGCTTACAGTAATATGGGGACGTACCCCTACTAAGGATCGTCGAAAAACTCAAAGCTTCGGGATGGGAGGACGAACTTGCTATCGGTACTAACCTCACAAAATTACGTTCGCATAGACTCGTTAATCAACCGAAACCTCTTACGGACCGAAGTAAGTCACCCCAAATGCTTCATACATCCATAACCTATCCACTGACACCCGGGGTGACCCAGTTTGGGGAAACATCGAGTTAGAACTAACAACCTTCTTGGAATCCCTCCGCAATACACGTCTAGAAGAACAACAGCAACCCATATCCCGTCATAGATTCAAAATCCTCGTTTCGCTTCTCGAACAATACGAAATGTACTTGGCACGCATTTCCTATTCCAATGTGAAAAGGATCATCGTTCCTCCTCCGATGGATATAGCTCTCTTACAACCTTTTAAATCCATCATAGAGGATTTACCCTCCTCAAAGGGAGCTTCACCAGCGCAATTCCTCGAAGCGATGAAAGATCTGCCCATCTTGATCCCCCAATGGATTTCTACGAAAAAACCCGAACTGGTTAATCTCTTACGGGAAATCGACCCTATGGCGAATGAATCGACATTGGAACTGACGACGACGGTATTCCGATGTCATCACCCCGGTTGTAATGAACTTTTATTTTATCCGGAAGTGTTGGGACATCAATGTAGACTTACAATTGCCGATCTTCGTCTTGTTTGTGAACTCCAACGTAAAGGTGAAGGTGAAGGTGGTAGTAGTAGTACTCAGAGTCGATTACCGAAATGGGCTATACAACCTATTTTACATCATGAACAATTAGCGAAGGATTGTTTCCCTTGGAATTTTGGTGGAGAGAGGATTGGTGTTGATGGGAATTGGAGGAGAAGTGTTGGGAGGGTTGTTGATCAGAATGGGTTTAATATTGATAGGGGGGGTGTGGTTGGGGGTGATATCAATGCTTTGGAGGTTGTTCTGCTTGGGGATTGTGTGGAGGAGGAGAGGGAGGAGGAGAGGGAGGAGGAGAGGGAGGAGGAGAGGGAGAGGGATGAGTTGTTTGAGAGGCTTGCGGAGGTTTTTTCGGGGTCTTTGATTGAGAATTCTTTTGATCTGTAGACACTTTAAAATTTCTTTTCTTTTCGTTTTTTTTTTTGTAATTCGTTTTTGATAAATGAATTGGATATGTTTTTACTTTTCATTGAGATATCGATACCTTCCCCGAAACATGCGGAAATGCATAGCGCTCAAGCGCTTCACCGGCACCGGCAGCACATTGATTTCGGTTCGGCGAAGTTCGGCCGAAGAGTTGGGTTCAAAGCTGGTGTCACTGGTATCGAAACATGCTGTTTGCACTGTACGTTGAAGAAATAGAAATCAATACAACACCTGGAAGTCTAATACAATACGACTCATACCTCCTCGGTCACCTTTCGCCTTTCGGATTCCGTCCATGGGTTGGAATTGGCAGTAGACGACCGGAATATACCATTCCTTGTCGTACTTATCCTCCCTCCTTTCCTTCCTTCCTTGCGACTATGTCACGTATAGTAAGAACTTGATCACGAAGAAGGACCCGGGGTCGATGAGTTGCAGTTGGAATTAGAATTGGAATTGTGGAGTTGTGGAACTTGGATCATTGGATGGTATTGGTCGGCTCGGAGGAACAGAAGTTGAATATTGAATATCAGATTCCCGAAGATCGAGTTTTGAGAACATAAGGGGTAGAAGGGGGTAGATAAAAACGATTTTAAGAAAAGGACTCGGGAAGCCTGAAGGAATTCAAGGGATTGTGCCCAACCCAACCTTGCGCCTTGGGTTAAACCACCAGTTCGAGTTTCGACAGGTTCGGTTCCCAAGTCAAAGTTCAATTTTGTCAAAACGGAACAAGACCCACTAAAGTCCCCTGGTGCCGCTACGCTGCTGCCTGACTCAGCTCAAGACTCTTCTTCTTCTTTGATCCTAATCCTGATCCTGGGATGGAACGAATACATACATTCGAATGGTGACTGGTCAGCGGGAAATTTTCGAGATTGAATTAGGCGTAAAGACACCGAAGACACGAAGCATGAACCACGAAGCTGGGATGTCAAACTCGACTTGACTACATAGTGTCGAGTACTGAACCGTAAGAACTTGTCATGATGCATGAAGAAGGACTCGGGGTCAATGAGTTGGAGTTGAACCTGGATTTGTGAAATTCGGAACCCTTGGAACCTTTGGATGGAAATTGGTTACTGGTTACTGGGATGTTGACGTGGAGGAATACTCGGAGAAGCTTGAACGTAACACTCAGATCATATAGTGAAGATCGAGGTTTGAGAACGTAAGGGGTGGATGATAACGCGTAACGATTTTGGGAAAAGGAAGGATTTGTGGATTGTGGGTCCATCGACACTCGAGCTGACTCGAGTTACATACGCCGGATACGATAAAGATAGGGTTGATACGGCATGCGGAGTCTTGCATTAATGCGTGGACGATGGACTCGCCGATGTCGATGAACCCCTACCCGATTTTCCCCGCTTTTCCGCCCACCCCGCCTAGATCCTGGGGGTTCCTTAACACCACCACCAACTCCACCACCAACTCCCCTCATTTTGCTTTGCTGCCTGGTGCTATTACCACCTCACCACACCATCCCACCATCCTGCGCCGCACCGCGCCAATACGCGCTCGTTTCGTTCGGTCGGTCGTTCGTTCATTACGACCCCTTGGAAGCTTTCTCCAATGTAGGTCGTGGTGAGTATGCCGAGGCGCAGCCAGGGCCTACCTCAGGTGGAGGAGTCATTTGAGCCCGCAGCGCATGAGGTCACCGTCGTACGGCGTAAACCAAGCTGTGTTGGGGGTATAGGCTGATATAGGGAATCTGGGGAGTGTCCATCCGGTGATCACTGTTGAAGGGATCGAGTATGCGTGTGTTACTGTGCAGCGCGCAAACAAAGCTTCGTAAAGTCGCTGTCGGTCGCGAGTCTAGCTTGACGATATGAGATGCGCACAGTTGTCGGGCGGGAGTTCCTGTTGAGAGAGATCTGCCATGAGAAGAATATGGAATACGCTGAAAGGTGGTGGAAGCAGTCGAGGAGGATACGGCGGTGAAATCAACGCGTGACACTGCCACGGTTAGATTACCTTTACATCACTAAATCGGGGGAAACGTGGTGAGGCGTTGTGGGAATTTGAGTCTGATATAGATAAGATATGTCTTGATCACGGATTTTTGTACCATATATAGATGGCATCAAAATTACACGAAATTCTGACATGTTATGATTTTGCTGTCATCATTGTACAATATTACAGGTGCGAGTAATTCTTATTCTATTATCGTGATTGGCTAGAATTTGTGGTATTTATTCTACATATCTATACTGCTATATATTCCTGCTGTTTCAATATATTTCAATAATTTTTGAATGCTCAAAAATTATTGAAATATATTTATTATTGCATTGGATAAGACACATTCTTGGCTAAATGTGAGGATGTCAGATATAAATTTCTCATTATGCTGTCTCGAGATATAGTTTGTGTGTTTTGTTCATGAGGTATAATAATTGTCAAAAAAAGTCCAAAGGTGTAATGAGTTAAAATTCCTTACAATTTGATGTATAATATTATGATCACATTATTGGTATTGCAGTAGATTACACGTATTACGCGCATTTATAATCCATCACGGCAGATCCCTGGATTTACTGATTAGTACTTCCGAGTACTGGCGGACTCCGACCGTGGGAACTTGAACATTTCTCTTCGGACCTTCATAGCTTCATAGCTTTACTATGGGTGTTAACGATGTGTACAGAGCAAGGAAGTGAACAATTTCATATTTTTCACCCTTCCGCTCAGTTTTGGGTCTCGTAGATTTTATGCAAGATAAATATCATCTATTGTAATCATTCTATGTACTCTGATTGAAAGGATATGTGAGGGAGCAGGAAAGGTTGAGGAATTACCTTCGAAAAGTCCCATCACACTTAGTGTGACTGACCAGGAACAGTAGCATAGAGTAGCCATATAAATAAAAACACTTCACCATACAGTGTATATGCATTAAAACATCTCGTACTACAAAAATTGAGTGTCTACATGGTGAGGAAGGATGCCAGTAGATGAATTAGAATGGTTGAATGAGGAGCGACAGCCGAAGCGTGATACAAGGGTGACAAGTTGAACTTCCACTTCGAAGCGAGTGTGCCGACTGCAAGCCGACGGGCAGCGCGCAGGTATCACATAATCCCGATGCTTACAAAAAAAAGTACAGATCTGCAGCAGCCTACAATGACGCTCCCAAAAAGCAAGAGAACACGTCCTCTTCATCCTTCTGTTCCTCATACACAGCATGCCAAATCTGCTAGGTCACAAACCATAGGCCCAGAGCTCGAGGAGAGAATCCAGGCTGCGAAGAATGACTGGTTCTGCCTGAAGTACAAAAGCATTCGGAAAGCCGCAATTGCTCACGAGGTTCCATATGGGACGTTACGTCGCCGTTGCAGAGGGACTGCGCTGCCAAAGAAAGAAGGTCATTTGACCCAGCAGCTCCTTTCGAAGGCCGAGAAGAAGGTTCTAATTGATTGGATTTGCTTCCTGGCATTAACCGGTCACCCAGTGAGCAAACGCACAATTAGGCCAAAGGTGCAGGAGATCATGCGGGCGAAGGGAATGCAGGTGAAGACAAACACAGTGTCGCAGTCATGGATTCGTACATTCTTGAAGGACCACAAAGACAGACTAAAACTTTCACGAGGTTCAGGTCTAGATCCTAAACGTGCTCAAGCATTCAACTACTCAACGGTCAATCAGCATTTTAAGCTTCTCGATGCACAGCTAAAGGAAAACGACATACCATGGGAGAATGTCTATAATATGGATGAGAAAGGTGTGCAGCTTGGTGGTGGGCGGAAAGGATCACGGCAGAAGTTCTTCTATGCTCGATCTGACAACATGATGTATAAGTTGCAGAGTGACGAGCTGCAGCTTGTAACCATCATTGACACTGTCTGTGCAGATGGGACCGCTGAAATAAAACCAGCATTTGTGTTCAGTGGTGCCACGAAGTGTACAGAGTGGTTCGACGTTCATCCTGATATATTGTAAGCCTATACTCGCAGTCTTTATGGAAAAAACCCTCACCGTTCTCTCCAGAATTGCGACATCTGAGAATGGCTGGACCGACGACGAAATTGGCTTTGAATGGTTCAGAAAAACATTTATTCCCCAAGCCACTGCTCGAAACAAGTCAGGGAAACCTATCCTTTTGATATACGATGGTCATGGTTCACATACCCGTGAATCGTGGATTCAACATGGGATGAATAACAACATCATCCTTTACTGTCTTCCCCCACACTGTACTCATCGGCTACAGCCTCTCGATGTTGGTTGCTTCGGCCCTCTGCAAACAGCATGGTTCAATAGATGTGATGCTATTGTCTATGAAACAGGTGCAGGAATGGAGCTTCGAGATGTGGTGAAGGAGTATATGGAAGCACGAGAGACAGCGTTCAAGGAGACGACCATTCTGACAGCGTGGCGAAAAGCAGGAATCAGACCCTTTAACCCGAAAATTTTTACGGAAGCTGATTTCGCACCCAGTAAATCCACATCAACCACTATGCATGTCCCAGATTCGTTTCCCAAACGCCTTCCTCGTGCACCTGACGCTTCCTCTGATGATATGCTTTCCGATGCTGCTGAGGTCTTGTTGGAAGAAGAAGAGGAGAATGAGCAGGGCAGTTATACCAGCAGTGAACATGGTGGATCATCTGACAGCAGCAACGACTCAGACTGGTATGAATGGGAAGACGATACCACGATGCCATCTCCATCAGAACATTCCGCCGAGAATGAATCGGTGCATGTTGTCTCTCCTCAGCCTCGTCGCATTCTACAACCTCTTGACTGGCTAAGCTCAAAGTCTAGTGCGCAGCCATCTACACCAACCCCACGTCAGACTCGCAGCATCTCCCGACAAATGTCGTCTCAATTCACCCCTACACCAAGCACTTCCTCCACACCCTCCTCGCGTTTCTCAGGGAGCGCTCCTAGTGAACATGGCATCGAGTATTACAAGCATCAGCTTGCGCTTTCTGAGGCAAGAACATCCCTACTGAAAAACATGTATGATTCTGCAATTACACATTCTGTATGCATAAAGCATGAAAACGACGTTCTTAAACGCAAGCTCTACAGCAAAGAAAACAAAAAAGACAATCGGCGAATTCCTACCGGGGCACGCGTCTTGACATCTGCCGAGGGTCTGAGGGTGGCTCAGGAGGAGACGCAACGTCAGCAGATGAAGAAGAGACAATTAGAGGAAGCGCAGGCCAAGAAGCAGGCCAAGGAGAAGGAGGATTTGACTAGGCGCATAAACCAGACACAGAGCGCAGTAGCGTTCTCGGGATCATTGTCCACGAAGAACAAGACAGAGCTAGGTGATATCGCCTCAGCTCTTCTCCTTCCTCTCGATGGCACCAAGGAGGACATCTTGACTCGCATCCGTGAACACTTCGACTCAAATCCCGAGCTGAAAAGCAAAGACCGTTTCCTTGGGCTTTTCTCTCGGGGTAAAAAGCGTGCTGCCCTTGACGAGATTGAGGACCCACCCCTGCCACCTCCTCTTCGTGCCTCATGGACCTTTCCAGCTCAACAGCAATGCCACCATCCTTCCTACCCAACATCCATACCCTCAACTACACTCTTTCATCACCCTGTGCTCAATGACCTCTCCAATAGCATGTATCCTCCACCAGCTTCTCTGATGTACCCATATCAACCCGAGTATCTCAGTTATGTCCACATACCTCAACAGCCTCATGCTTCATCTAGCCGTGAAGGTCTTGACTTTTAGAACACAATAGTTTTGGTAAATTCCATGTATTTCTTTGTTCAATAACAATAATGAGTGAAAGAGTTATAATGTAAAACGAGGATCAGAGACTCGCGACCTCGCGTCAGGCTGGGTCAGCGCGCGCACAATTCACGAAGGTTTGCATCGAGGTTTCGGAGTTTGAAAAGCCTGTCAATGCCGGGCTCTGCCATGTCGTGACTGGCTGTGACCTCTGGTGACCAAAGTTGTACACTTCCTAAATTTTACTCGGTCATTGCCCGACACGATCCTGAGCTCAAATAAAAATACAAGAAATTCAGAATAGCATTATAAGAAGATAAGGAATGTTTTATACTACTCAGAATTTTATTTGAAGTGATGTAGCTAGTGGGACAAATCATTTACGGATTTTGAACACTTCTCGGATACCCATAGTATAGGCTATCGCAGTTCTGCACACAAACTTTGCTTCTTCGAGTGTAACATAACTCAGCGAATACCGATTACGTATCAATTTGGGATTTCGCTGAATTCGTATCATAAAAGATGCTTGAGCGCGATAAAGGTATGTCGTCTGCCCAACCTTCAGCTTTCTTTTATTAGTGCGACGATCCATTGACTTGCTCTACACTGTACACCCTAGTACAGCGCTTTCCACCATCGTTTCAACCATTACTCAAACGCGATTTGAACTCGGAGGACACCAACGGGCTTTCGGACGCTTACTTGTACATCTCCGTGTCATCTCCCCGGGCATGCCTCCGGTTCGGCCACAGCAAACTACCCTTGTGTGGCGTAAGCGTGGCGTACCTAAGAGTCAGAGGCTATGATGCCATCATCCCGGCATCATCCCTCCCTTCCGCTTCCGAGCCGCGCTCAAAACACACAATACAGTTTGAAGTAAGTGGGAAGACATGGAAGACATATGTATACAATGGTTGACTCGATATCTCATTGTATAGAGTTCAGGCGCCCAAGCCCAGGTTCTATTCGAACATTCACCCCGAGCAAATCAAATCAAATCAAATCATGCATCGACATCTCCCGCACCCGCACCGCCTCACCCAATTGCATTGTACATGTGCAAGTCGCACGCACACCTTTTAGTTCCCTCTTGCCTCTTTCTCACTTCTTTCTCCCGGTGACTACATAGATCATGATGATTGGATCGCCATGGAGTCACAATGGAATGATACATAGAAGCGCCGAAGTGAATCATCCACCACAGCTTAAGCACGACCCTGACTAAGGAACTTTCCAACACAGCAAGGGTTATATCAGTGATACAAGTACTTAAGGAAAAGGAGGTCAAGCAGTTTTCTCATCATTCGCCCGCCGGCCCCTTCTCGGATTCACAGCGTGATGTTCATTCCAGACCTACGGACTTTGGCCCCAACGAATGGCGTCGGTGCTGCTAGTACTACAGGTGATGCCAATGTCTACCCATGCAACGACTCCGATACCCAACGTAAGTCCAACCTATTTTCAACCGTCGCCAAACACCAGTGGCGTTCTGACTATTTTGAACTTGACCAGCTAGAGTAAACTACTCCGGAGCAATCATAATCGCAATCCTAATCCTCATCTTCTACGCTCTCGCATTATGGGATAGATGGATGAACCTTAAATTCAAGGAATTCGAACGCTCGCAGATGAAGACTCAGAGTGCCAGTAAGTACTAAGTATCTTCGCTCCCCCCACTGGTGCTGGTGCTGTACCAACATTTATATCATGATATTCTTCACTTCATAGCCCCAAGCACCTTCGCCGTCACAAACTACGGTTCGACACTCCAAGTTCCGAGTCCGAGTCCGAGTCCTGCCAGTGAATCGCCTTATCGGAATACCTCAGGTTCATTATCGATGCATAAAGAACCAAGACCACCGACAAGTCCGAGTCCAGGGCGCCACACTGGCACCGGTCGAGTGAATAGCGGTGATAGTGACCTTAGAGATAGTACCAAAAGTTCAAGTTCTAGATGTGTGTAGCTTCTGAGGTACACTGGACCTGACTAGGCCTGATTACTTCCTCTACAGCATCTCTTTTAAAACCGCCGTCTTTCTCGGAATGCCCGCAATCTCCACAAAGTACGAATATTGTCTAAACTGCTTTTCTTCGCTTTTTTGACTCGGACTCGACTCGGACTCGAGTTCCTCCAAGTTGTGCATCTCTCATTGTTATCTTCTATATATATACCAGTCATCATATTGTACCCCTATTGTATATTTAATACTACCTGTCACTCTGACGACCTATCAATACACCCATCCATACCTACATACCCATATACATACTAGGCCAATAAGCTGTTGCACATGTATGCCATGAGTGTCTAAAAAAGAAACTCGAATCCAAACCTTATGTATATATTTGGGACGCCCCGCGCTTCTACATACAGCTGTACTGTACTGTACCCTATGTAGTAATACATACATACAACAACTTGACACTCAGCGGCGCATCATCCTCACACAACAAATTAACGCTTCGCTGTCAAAACACCACCTCAAGGCCTCACCATCAGAATATATATAAGTAGATACCCCTACATACTCATCTTCATTCGTTCGATCGACTCGGAAAAGCTGTAGAGGGTTCCTACTAAATGAGGTTCATATCTATCTATCTATGCATATCTATCAGCGTCAATCAATATCAATATCAACATCTCATCCTGTCAAGTAAGTATTTAAAACCACCAAGTCTCTCTCTGCCCAGTCCTCCTCCAACCCACCCCCGGACAATTTCGTATGATGCCTCCACTCAGACTCTCCCTCGCAGAACAATGGCATACATACGTAACAAGAGACAGAGACAGAGACACCAACAACAACACGGGCACAGACACAGGTCTAGCGGAATTTGACGAAATTCTAGAGTATATGCTTATTATAAGTAAGTACGAGTACTAGGGTTCGTACACTTCTTCCGATATTGACTTGACCTTGCCTTCTTCCCCCGTTCCCCCCGGTTCGCAGTGGCAACCATAATCCTCCTCCTCCTAATCCTCACAGCATCTCGATACATCGGTACACGACTCTATCTCCTTCATTCTCGTTCTCGTTCTCGTACTCTTCACTTGCCTCCCAATCCACACCCACACCCACACCCACACCCACACCAAGAACGTCAGTTATCCGCATCCTTCTGGCCTTTGCCTTTACGAGTCCTCCAAACACCCCTTAACGGTCCTCATCACCCACCCTCCGTATCCGTATCGGATGCCACACTGTCAATCTGCTCTACAGTCATCGTCGACCGTGACCCCGAATCGGGTGCGGGTGCGGGTGCGTGTCACGATCTTGACAGCGAGAAAGGTCCGGGAGGACTCGGAGTGGGAGGAGTACAGATGGAAATGGAAATGGAAATACCGAAACTTGAAAAAGCCCATCCTCATGATAATGAGTTTCATCACTCCGTCGTTCTTTCAAACGACGTAGAGCGAATCTACTGACAACGACAACCGACAACCGTGACTTCGAACTTCTTGTAGGGTAGGATCCCCTCGGAGGTGAGTGCGAACTTGAAGCCAGTTCAATAGCTCAGTCGAGGGTTCAAACGTTCAATGACAATACAGATGCAGTGAGCTAGCTAGCTCTTCATGACATGAAACGAATCACCAATGAATCTTGGAGCTTGTTATCCCGTAATCTTGCTATGTAGTCAATTATTTAATGTACAATGTATAAGTGCGAGTCCCATACTCACATATTTAAGTTTATCAACGACAATCCCAGTCTACAAACGAAAAACTCTTATCGCCTTTCCTCGCTGCCCAAAAGCGGAATCCTCTCCTCCCGATCTTCCCTAAACACCATCGCACTCTCAGAAGCCCTAAAACATTCCGGTCTACTCACACATCCAACCTTCATCCTACTCATCTCCTCCCAAATCTTCTCCGCATCATCCAAAAGATCCACCCTACTCAACCGATACTCCTTCGGCATAACCCCCTCCCCAAACACCCTCGTAACATGATTCACACACAACAGCGCCACCACAATATTTCCAACATGAACAGCAACAAGACCAAACATACTCGACCAAATCAAATACAAATTCTCCCTCTCAAACCGATAAAGCTTGGCTTTACACCCAGGTAACGAACTCCTAGTATAACACTTGCTGCTAGGCGTCGCTTCATGTAGGGGGTTGTAGTACCCACAACATCGCAGTGAACTTTGAATGAGAAGCCGGCCTAAAGGAGTATAATATTGACTCCAAGAAAAGTTAAGTTTATGATCCAGAGCAAAGGCCCAGCGCTTATAACTGCTGTACCCAACCACTAGCATCGATATCAACCCAGGCCACAAAAGAACCGCATAAGTCGCCAAAATAGGTCGAGAATTAAGCAGAGCCCCAGTAAGACCCAGAAGTGCGGTAAACATAAGAGTAGACGCTGATAATGTGATGAGTATAAGAATATCGTTGTCCGCAACGTACATCACGTCCGCGTGGTCCCAAGCTGTTAAAAGAATACACGTAGAATCAAGATGTGTGTCAAGTACTTATGGATAAAGGTGGGAAGAACGCACTACGAAACCATGTTAAAATAGCACACACCATTATCCCTGCCCCATAGCACAACACCGTTCCCACCGAAATTAGCAAACACCATTTAAACCCTGTCCATCGATCCATCCCATCCATTCCAAGGCCCAATCCATCTTCCAGCGTTGACATCGTTGCTCGCTTGTCAATAGCACTTAATCCCTTCCTGCTCTTCCAAGCCGCTGTTGGGTTTTCCAGGTCGATTATCCTAGTAAGCGAACGAGGCTTTGGCCACTTTTGTGTAAATTTGTCATTGAGGGAAGATTGTTTGCTAAGCTGAGAATCTGTAGTCTTTGACGATAAAGAGGAGTTCAAGGTATATTTTGTGTTTTCAGAGTCTTGAAGTATGCTTGTGGATGGGTGGTGTGAAGATGAGCCGGAGAGTAGATGTTTCATTGAGGGCGCGAGACTGATGACGTCCATTCCTCCTGAAATGAACGAACGTATAGAGGGTTTACGTTGCGCACTTGAATATGAATTTGATGTTGAAGCCGAGGTGTCAGGCTTGATTCCTAGAGAATTGAGTTCCTGGGCAGAAGGGCGATAGGACAGCGACGACAAACTCCGAGGTTCATCAACAACGAGTTCAGTAATATCTTCATATTCCTCATAACGCCTATCATCCTCTTCCTCTCCAACAAAACTCCTCCTCAAATAGCGAGAACTCGAACCGAGCGCCGACGGAGACGATTCAGGTGAACTCGAAGCCGCCACAAGTCGAATCGTAGGTTCAACAGGTTCAACATGATTTTTGACAAGCGAAGCGAACGAAGAGCTGCTGGAACGACGGCGCGCGCGCATGGTTTCTTGGGAAAAGGTTGAAGGCCTTAGAAATACTTTCGGAGACGACATGATGGTAGCCCAAAGAAAGGTTCGTACGCCACGTTCAGTGTCAATTGAATCGGGCCGAAAGTCCGAGTCAAGTCACGGGACGTAATCGGATTTTCGGACCTGGCCAATTCCAGGGTTGTCAATCAACCTTCCAGCTTCTCCGGACCTTCAGCGCTTCAGCAGCTTCACTGAAATTGCTGAATATTGAACTCGTTCCAATGTTCTTCTCGGAAGAAATCCGTCTTAGACTTCTCGCTTTTTCTACCGATGGAGCGGGTTACGTTACGTTACACCCTCTTCTTCAGTATCATCGATCCATCATCCCAGCGGAATGAATTCATCTCTGTTCGGGAAACAAGCTACTTCTGGCGCCCTGTGACTTTATACTAGCGCTGATTGTTCTGAACGCTGGCAGGTTCCGAATTGGATCGTATGTATATCTATTTGACCAATTCAACATCATGACTCTTCACCAATACCTCAACCCCACCACCGACGTCGGAAGCGGACGAGAAGCAGCAGCAGCAGCAGCAGCGATAGGATCTAGTTCTGGACAGTGCGATGCTGAAAAGCTTTCGATGACGAGTCATACGAAGGAATCAGTTTGGCCTCGAGATCAGCAGCAGCAGGGGGGGAGGCATACACGAGAAGATATCGATTCAATGTCTTTTGCGTATAACGAGGGCGCGAGAGTCATCCCTAACTTTCGAGACGCGTCTGGGGTTCTTCAAGCACTTGAGAAGACTCTGCAGGACGTAGCCCTCACAGATTTCCCATCTGTTATGTTATCATCATCTCGAGACCCTCCAACACCACCGATTGCCGCCAACAACTCGGTCGCAAATCTTCCGGCTACACCATTATCGCTACGTTTTCTCATATTCTTCAAACAACTTCTACAAGCAGGCTATATCTCACTCTATCTTCGTCTTCCTTCTCTATATCACTCCAGAGTCTTGCAGGTTTGCAAGGAATCTGGAATCACTCGTTCGGACATTAACTGCATTTGGTCGGCATTACCTTCACAGTTGACGACTGCCAAGGCGACGACGATTGGCTCCGATGTGGGGGGAGGAGTGTCTCCAGAGCTGTCTCATTTTTTGACAACGTGGGAGACTTTTGTCGACGACTTGCTCCAAGAGTGGAGGACATTGAATATCGTTTCCGCTCTGATAACCTCGTACGTGTCACACCTTTCCATACCCACTATCATGACTTACGTCCGCGCGCCGACCCTCAGAGCTACCCTATCACTACTTTCCCTCAGTGGCGATGATGCAGTCAGTTGGACAGGAAGCATATTATCATTCATATGCTCAGTAATTGCTGTACTCTGCGGGTACTTATGTATCCTCCGCTTCAGCTCAATGCGAAAACCGCATAGAGCTGCTGCTTGGTCAATGGTGACCGAAACCTATTCAATGGCGAGGGTTCAAAGTTCTGACCTACCCTTTTCTCAGGAATCGCGAAATGGCAATGAATTGATTTGGTGGAATCCATGGATAATGCTCGCTGCGCCCGCAGCTTGGTTTTCTTGGGCAGTAATTCTATTCCTCGCATCTATTATGTCGTTTACTTGGCGTGCTTCCCCTCCTACCATTTCGGCTGGTTTGAATACCCCACATGCTGTTTCTCCGCGTGCAGCACTCGGTATACGTATTGCCATTTCCTGTGTCCTTGGACTAGGGATTTTGTGCATCGTGCTCACCATATACACGTTCTCGACTTTTGGGGATTCGCTGGATCAGAAATTCCATAGGAGAGTTGATTTTGGGTTTCGGATGCTTAGGGAACGACGTATGGAGATTCCCGGTATACCGACGTTTCTTTCTGGACTTAAAGATTCCTTGGGTTCGTCTATTCACATGCCTGCGGTCACGTCTACGTCGTTTCCTGTATCAACACCTCAAGGACAGCATCCGTTTGAATCTACCTCTGACCTGAAGGCGGGTCGGCGTCAGGCCTTCCCTACCATCAAACTCATGGATGCTCGTAGAACGATGCCCGTATCCCCTCTTTTACCCAGCCATGTTGAATATCAAGGCCATAAACATTCTCCCTGGAACGCCTTCATCAATGATCTACAAATGGTACATCTATTCTTCTTTCCATTTCTGTTCCGCCCGACACCATAACTCACTACCGTCGCTTCGTTCAGGTGTTTAACCATCCTACCCACCCAGCAGACGCTGCTTTTGCGTGCATTAAGCACTGGAACAACGTCGTTCTCGCATCGAACGGGATAGAAGCAATTCTCTGCTTAGAATTCCCCTCGAGTGCCACCACCACCACCACACACGAAGGTCAAACCTCGACTTCCGACCCAATATACGCCGTATACATGATGGACATCCTTCAAGCGCGCCTCGACGGGCGTCAAGCACTAGTCGACATCTTTGGCCCTCTCCCAGAATATCTCCGAAAGATATACCTCATTGACGCTATACCACCCTCCATTTCGAAATCTCGGGGTCACCCTTTAGGTCTGGTGATTGAGAGAGAACTCGAGAATCAGAGTGCGAGTCTGCTGGACCCTAGGGTTCTTGCGTTGGGGCGACAAAGGAAGAGGTCGGATTCTTCTCCGCAGGATCCTGCTGGTAGTGCTGTAAGATCCATCGGAAAGGATAAGGCCGGTGTGGCGGATACTCGACAGCGTACGAAGAAGGCTGGTTCTGACGGGGAGATCAGCCGGGTAGGGAGGAGATAGCCAGGACGGCGGCCATAATGAATCCTCACGCATCTCAGGACATCAGCACAAGTTTGACATTGCTCAACGTTACAGTTCCTAGCTCAGGGAACATATTGTAGCATCCATATCCATTAAGGACACTGTAATACCCCTGCATGACCTCATGTTTTTGACACGTAGCCATTCTATACACATGCTCAATGTTATTTGCCAATAGTACAGGTGCGAGTAAAAACCAAAAGAAAGGGCAAGTGATGGTTCGGATAGCGAAACGACGGACAGGGATGTAAGGGTAAAAAACATTTATGGTGAGAAATGTCACATAGATGTGAAGGGGGTTGCGATAAAAAGGCGTTAAGGAAAGGAATGGAATGGATTAAAATCGGAGGGCACGCAGAATAAATAGACAGTAGTATAGTCCAGATAGAGGTCCGTGACAGAGGGAATATAAAGGAACAGACCACAAGCAGCATTAGGAAGCGTTTTGTGCAAGTTCGACGGGACATGCAGCGTTGTTCACCTGTGTGGAAGCGGAGTGAGAGCCGGGAAGACCCATGATATCCATATCGAGGACGAGACGGAAGTTTACACCTAGATGCATGTGAGCTTCGAGCGATCATGGAAGACAAAAAAGGAACGCACCAGGTCGAACTCCGGATTGATCTAGTGCAGCGTTCTTGCAAGCATCATACCAAAGTTTCCCTATACCATCTTCAATTTCAAGAAATAAAAGGATAATTAACCACTCAACATGTAGTGTCCGAGTCGTTCACAGCGGAGTACGAGAAATTGAGCGGTAATTGGATATTAGTGAGCGCTTTGGCTGGTACAGTGTAGTGACCGAGGTTGCCTGTAGCGACAACTCTACTTGTATCTGCGTCGATAACTTGAGCCTTGACATCGCTGAAAGTAAGCGGGATATAATTCGAGCTAGTATCGACCTGCAAATCTGCAAAAGCAGGGAACGAAAAGTTGGCCGGAGCTCGACTGAACTGGGTTGTGATAGCATCTCCCCAAGAGCCCGTGGCATTCCCAAGCGGGGTGGTACTATCGAAGTTGAAACCAGGAACTCGAGGGATAGTGAATGCTAGAACGAGACCAATACTAAAACAAAGACAGCGTTAGCTACGAGCGAAGGAAAGCAAGCGCGGGAGGTCAAGACTGACATTACGCAAAGCACAAACATAAAAACGACGAGCGTTCTCTTTGTAAACCACCTGCCGCAAAGCCCACGTTCACCTCGATTCCACTGTTTCCAAGCTTTTGTCCGAGCCTCTGTCTTCTTCTCCCTCTTCCCTGCCTTGGTCATATCTCGTAACTCGTCACGACGCCATTCAGGACCCAGCGCCGGTACAGTGACCAACTCAACAGGACCAATAGTGCTAGTCTCTTCACCTTTTGGTGTGCCAGCTAAAGCCTGGTAGCTGTACCCAAAACACAATTAGAACCTGGTATAGAGCGCAAGACGGAGGGGCTCACCCATCAGGATTGCTTTGCCCAAAAGCGTTACTGTATTTTGGACCAGCATTATTAAAATCAGCATAGATATCCCATGCACCACCATTTCCCGCATCGTCTTCTTCGTCACGACCACCTTTCAGCGGCTCCTCTCTTCCAGGCCTAAAGAACGAGTTGCTGTTATACCCAGCAGTACTAACTCGTCCCGTATTGTCCATAATCCTCGACGTTCGATCCGGATTGTAGAATGACGAAGCATCGTCCCTTCCTCGGTTGTGCGAAGTACTGGCAAAATTTTGGGTAGGAGAAGGAAAATCGTTATTCAGTGCATCCAGAGACCCCTTTCTGGCCCCGTAGAACGACGAAACCGTGGATTTACGGTCAGAATCCATTGGATAGGTGAGGGAAACGGTGAAGAGAGGTCAAAGGTCGCCGGTGAGAAATTATGGATGACTAAGCTGCATATGTTAAGAATAGCGCTTTTCCCACTGACCTCCATGTTCAAAAGCATCTTCATTGCAATGAAAAACTCCAGAACGCTCTGATGTGGGTACCAAGTCAAAAAAACTAGCGTGAATCCAGATGTCCTTCAACCTTTAACATCACCCGACAATTTGAACTGTTCCGAAAGTATGACAAGTACTAGCTAGACTGAACTTGTCGGTGTGGGCCAATCCTGGCATGTACGAATCCTATCACCTGAGACCACGCGTCTCGCAAATCTCTGGTCGCATCTAAGCCGATATCATATAGTTGACTACATAGTGTTGAGTCTTGTTTCTGCAACATTGATATGACAACACACTTGCTACAACTTCGAGTAGAACCCAGTGCTGAGCGCTGAGTACTGAGGTGCATACATTTTTTTCTGCCCACATAGATCTGACATACACCTCTACATATGGTCAAGTCTAGCTCGTCCGACCAGGTCTCAAAGGACAGTCTACTCCCGTTCTGAAGTCAGTCGTAAAACCATGTGTGTCTGCTTTCAGTGATGAACCAAGCTGCATAGTTATTAATCCCCGTAATGAATGACGCCGTACAGGAAGAATATGTGCTCGTCGCCTTGTATAGTAGTCGTGATTTGGAAGCCTGTGAGGGAGACACTTATTCATTTGGGGCTAGGGCCAGAGCACAGGGAAGATCTACGTACAGAGAACCGGGTGACAATTCCCATGAACGTGAACCGGTGCGAGCCGCGGTACAATTATAGGCTGTATAGCTTTGAGTGGGGGCCCTTGCCAGCGTCTTTTGCGAGAGAAGTGTTTGCGAGAGATCCACTGGCGGGTGACGTTTTTTCACAGTCAGCGAAAGTGAAGCACACGGAAAGGACCTGATGAGCTGCAATGGGAGGGACGGGCGCAGGCTGTATATATTTGAGAGTAGGTCAAAACACTTTGCTAGGTTAGATGTCACTGAGTTGCTCAAGAGGAATTTCCTATGTTCAGATGCGTGAAAACGGGGCATTCAAGAGAAAACCCGCAACTCACATCTTCGACACCATCCATATCATCAAGGTCATGTCTTTGGTCATATTGCCTTCTAGTTCATCTTTTCAATCTGCTAAGCTCGACGTCTTCCTCCTCATTGTCTATCTCATCATCATCTAAAAAGGGAAGAGCTTTAGAACGTTGAGCAGCTCGCGTGCCTCTCCTGCCATTTCTTCCCATTCGGTCTCGTCGGTCCATCTTTGCCTCAATGGCACGGCGAGCAGCAGCAGAGAGCTCTGCAACGTCTTGGGCATTATTGAGGTCTGCATCAAAGTATCGATCGAGAAGTTCATTCACTTGATAATCCCTATAAAAGGTTTTCCCATGGATACACTGGGTATCTCATGACCAAAAAGAAAGGGAAAAAAAGAAAAAAAAGGGGGAAAAGAGAATTTCACGAGATTGCCGGCGGTCTGATCACATGAGTCAGGCCGCGTTGCCGCGTTTCCAAATTTAGCTATAGTTCACGAGAAATGCCGGCTTTCCGACTTCATGTTCATTGCACATCCGGATTTTGCATCTCTCTTCAAAATATAAGTAGAATTTCAGTAAAGTTACATGGGCTACATACTACAATATATATTCAGGGTTATTACTCCCTAATTATACAAATTCTCAGAGTTTTTTAGTCTGAATTGTAGTAACAGTGCAGTATCATTGAGACTATTCAAATGTACATTATCTATGGGTTTTGCTGCTTTGTAAATGTACAGACCCTGCCCCCATCTACTCCTTTGCAGCCCTCATACCTGAGACATACTTTGCAGGGTACTGTGCAAGGCACCTTGCATCTAGTAATGTCACTATTTCCAGGGCATGTTTCTACATGACATCTTCTGCATGCTCTGACCTTGGTTCTCTTGCGCTGTTCAGCTAGCACAACTCTTCTCCTCTTTTGGCCAGTGTTGCTATTGACTCCTGTACTACTCAGAAAATTTTAAAACTGTTCAATAGTGAGTTAAAAAAAAAAAGCACATACATAGTGTCTTTGACAGACATGTCTACATCTGTTTCAGCTATAGTTTGAGATCCTGATGGCTGAGTGTCATTGACAAACATGTCTACATCTGTTTCAACCATAGCTTGAGATACAGATGGATGAGTGTCATTGAATGACAGTAAGTTGCCTGGTAGCAAGTCTAAGGAATCCAGAGGAGTAGCTTGTGTCTCTGCAGCTTGTATATTCCCTGTCTGAAGCACTGCTGAGGCCTGTTGAGACTCTCTATTAGATGGTGGTAAAGAAGGTATATTGGCAGGAGTAATGCTTGAATATGAGAGCTCAGTGGAAAGTGATGAGGGAGGCAACTGCAAGCTATCCAGCTCAAGCACACCCCTGCTTGGATGAGAAGAGGAGGGTGCACTTGTTATAAATTGTGGAAATGGAAGCTCTGAAGCAGCAAAAATATTTCTGGTTTGTTGAACCAGTTCAATCTTGTCAGAGATCATCTCCTTTGATGCATGAGAATTATTGAGCTTGTCCCAACTCTTTGCATAGCTTAGAAGAATCTCTGTGGTAACATAGAAGCGAGATATTCCATCTGCAGACTGGTTCCACTCTTTTGCAAACAACTCATAATCAATACTCTTTCTATTCTCAACACTTGCTAGTGCAGCATAGTGACGGATCTGGGTGAAGAAAAATTTTCTGGCCTCAGGTGTTGTTGGGGGAAGTGCTGGAAGTGCAAGTCCTTGACGTTTGCGCAACCAGTGATCATTGGAGCCTAGCTTGTATGTTGTTGCAGCCTCCTTACTATATTTCTCCATTGAAAGACGGATCCGAAGTGATTCTAGAAATAGAATTAGCATGTGAGTGTAACATTCTCATTTAAATATGATACCTGGAAAGGGGCTAATGCCAAAACTTTCTTCAGTGCATTGATAAAGATCATCATTGATCCAGTCACAGTATGACCTTGCACCTCCAACAATATCAGAGAGATAGTTTAACAGAAATGATGTTCTGTTGATTAGACCAAGATCATGGTGATAGTTCCAATCAACACCATGTGTGTGTAGTGCATATGCCTATAAATAGAATTTGAATAATGAGTATACATTCAATTTCGCTTCAATAGCCACAAACCTGCAAATTATACCATGTTCTATGATCTGTAAGACAATTGACAGTCAACCTTACACCAGCTAGCATAGATTTAAATTAGTTATGGCTAATTTTACTATAATAGAATAAACTCACCATGCAAAGCTCCAAACTTCCTGTATATATCTCCATGTGGCCCACCTTCAACTTTATTTGTCCCACGAGTACACTTCCACTTTTGCAGCCCATATTTGTCAACACCTGCCTTCTCATATAGAGAGACTCCATCTAAATCTGAGAGATATCCTTCCCTAGCAAGCTCTAAAACAGCTCTTGCTTTGTTCCATGCTTCATCATTAAACAAGGATTTGCCAGTTTTAGAATCTAAAGCATTGCCAAAGACACTGTAAATGTGCTCAATTGCTTTAACAAGCACACTTGGCTGAGGAACCACTCTTGGACATCTAGCAAGTATCCAGTTTGGACTCTTTGCTAGCATCTGATCAAATGATAACTTGAACACCTCCTTGCAAACCTTTTCTACAGCTGTTCTACTCTCTGGATCCCACCTTAACATGTGATCTCTGAGAGCATATAGAAAAGGTGTGCGCATTCCATGGTTGATAGGAAGTGGTATCATATGAAAAGCATGAAAAATGTCTTTCTTGATCCTGGTATATGTATTAGCAGCATCAGGTGGTGATTCAACTATGCTTTGCAGTGCTTTGATCAAAGGATGTTCAGAATCAGATGTTTGAGTAGTAGTGTTATTTTCTGGCTGCCTTTGTTTTCCTTCAAGTAAGAGTAGTTAGCAATATAACTAAATAGCTGCTTAGTATAAATACCTTTGGAATTGTCCAATGACTGTGAGTGAGCTTCAAGCAACAACATAGTAGCTTGCTCACTATAGGCAGAAGGGTGTATGAGCTCATTGCTTGTCATATCTTCTTGCATGTCAGATAGAAAGTCCAGATGGTGGTCAATCAGTGTTTCTGCTGATGCAAAAGTATGGGATGCTAGAGGCAATGTAGGGGATATAGATCTGTTTTCCACTGATAGTGTATGCTATAGAGATAGTACATTAGTAGATAGTTATACTTAGAATTATATCACTTACTTGTTTAGAAACAAGTATAAGCAAGGAGACTGGACATACAATTTGGAATGCAGACATTGGATTTGGACAGAGCTGACCCAAAGTCAAAGCTCCTGATTTTGCATGTGACTCTGGATCCAGGTGAAGAATTGCAGCAGCAGAAGGTGTCACCACTTCTGTGATCTCAATAACCAATCTTTTCTTTGTTGGAACATCAACCCTAATTCCTGCTAGCTTTTTTGGCTGTTCCATGGCAATTGTTCCATAAGCAGCAATTTCTCCACCTTCCTGCACCAGAACAGCTACATGAGACCCTCTAGGTGTGTTGAGATCCACATTTTCTAGAGCAGAAAGTTTGCTTAGTTCTTCAAATACCCATCTAGTTGCAAGTACATCTAGAACTGCATAGTCCAGCAAATACTGAGGCAATTGTGATGATTCCCACTCATTACTTTGCCTGGATGAATCATTCTTGGATAGAAATTTTCCAAGGGTCTTCTGTACCAGAACCTCTAGTGAACCAGATTCCTTTCTCTTGATAACTCCTCTTTGAATAGCATATTCCTTCAGATCAATGATACTGGAAGATGAATACTGGTTTAGCTGTGCAGAGAATTGCTTTTTAATCCGAGTAAGATCAGCTTTGATAGCTGAGCCAACTTTGAATACTCTATCATGAGTAAGAAGGCGTAGCAGAGTGGATGGTAGGGTTTGAAATTTGTGTAACTATTTAATTTTAGTTAGTTTTATGATTATAATAAAATACATCAAATTCACTCACTGGAATGATGAAAACTTGAGGTGGAACACAATGTGGAGCAAGCTGTAAAATTGATACACCTATAGTGCGTGAAATGTTCCACTCAGCATCTACACTTATACACAGTGTATACTGAGGACTTTCAAGTGGCTCTGCCAAATATGACAGTGCTGCATTAACCAGATTATGGCTAGACAATACAGTCACAGGCATCTCAGAAGGCTTCTGTAGCTCTTCTAGTCCATGAGCAATTGCCATTGGAGTGAGCTCCTTCATCAAGGAAGGAAAGGCTGTAGAAATGAGATTCTTATCCTGTAGAAAACCAGTAGTTATAATCAAAGTAGCCAAAAGAATTAGTGAGTTCACCTTGATAGGATCATCAGAGAAGGCAATGACAGGATCCTCATGTCCATATTTTTTTGCAGACTTAGCAACTCCCAACAGAGGCCCAATTCTTTCCTCTTGTGATTTGGTGAGAGTAAGAACTTGTGCTCTGATGTATCTAGAGGTCATGCAAGTCCAAAGTGCAGTGAATATGGGCACTCCATCTAGCTTTGCAATATGTTTGTTCACCTATGTATAGTTGTGAGTAATCTAGCATTTCAAATATAAGACACTACAAACTTTGTGTGAATCATCAATTGCCAACTGATCAGGTGCAAGACATGATGTATGCTGATCTGCTAGCTTCTCATCTTTCTCAATTGCTCTATTAAGCATCACAGAAAGATAGGTGTCACTAGGAACAAATCCTCCATACTTCTCAGGATCAGAGAAGTCTCCAAAAGAGGGAAACTTGTCTGCAATAAATGAATGAAGGGTTGTTTGACCTGGGGCTAAAAGAGCAGCCTTCTCCTCCTGTTCCTTGCAGTAAGCAAAGATAGCTTCAAGATATTGCAGCTGCCTAGTATTGAATCTCCTAGTGTGCATTTCCAGCAATAGTGAATGTACACCACTTGGACCCATTTTGTGTTGATTTGCTACACGGAGTATACTAATTGCATTGTGAGATAGCCCATGCTTTTGGGATAATACTGCTGGGAATGCAAGCCTAATATGCCCAGGAAGACTTTGGAGAAGAGTTTGGCCCCATCCATGAAAGTATCTCCTACAGCCTTCACGGCAGTAGTAGGCCCATGTAACAATATAGAAGTTATCCTCTACATCTGTTATACGGCGTGGAGGAAGAGGACCATTTTTTTCCAAAATCTTCTTCTTACAGTTGGGACACATCAGCTTTACCTGAAAGTGTGGAAGCCACAGGAAAACTCTAGGACGGAACAAGTATTTATAACTCTCATGTGGATGTGAGAGTACCATTGCAGGATCAGGAGGTGTGACCCAATAGGTTGGATCTGAGTGCAGGCGTTGATCAGTATAGCAGGAAGGAGGTGCAATTTTGCGCCTATCTTGTGTGCTTCTTTCACGGATTAGAGGCTGAATAACCTCCCGGAAAAATGCATACAAAGACTCTGACATCATTTTGGGCTTTGGAAACCATGCTAAAAGAAAGATTTTCAAAAAATATAATATCAGCAGAAGCAACTTTTATCACCTTTACTTGTATCATTGCCTGTCCAATCCCCATTGCCTTTCACATTCTCATCAGGAGATTCATCCCCTGAATCACTATCCTCATACTCAAAGAGGTGCTTCTGTGCAGAGAAGAAAGGTTCTAATTTATATACATACTTATTGATTAGCATGACCAAAGAATATAAATAGAACCTACTATAAGAAGAATGGCTTGAAGCCTTTCTCAGCTCTGCCAATTGAGGTCCTTCAGAAGAAATCACTGGAGAGATATTAACTGCTTCTTGATTATCTTTAGGAAAAATAGTCTTTAAAAAGCAACATCATAAGAGCATCCATAATGGAATCAACTCACTGCTACTGGCAGATACTAGAGGTGTAGAATCAGCAGCATTGGGAATGTAGGGCTGCTGTACATCCAGAGCTGCTGCACAGCTACTACTTTGGCCATCTACAATATAGAACATTAGTATGCAGTGTAGTACTTGAATAACTGTATGCAGAGAATTACTGCAAGAACACATACTATTGCTATTCTCAGCATCTAGCACTTCTAGCAGCTTCAACTGATCCTCAGTCAAGTGCTCATATTCCTCTCCATAGTCAGATTCTTCTCCATCTGCTTCATTGCCATCATCTGAGACAAGTTATTTATAAGTAAGTAAAGGAAGTTTAGTAAATACACACAAGCTGTTGTATTTGTAGCATCTGGGTTTTTCTTAGGACGGCCACGCTTTGGTGCATTTGGTGGTCTTGGTTTGTCTTTGCTTCCTAGTGGCCTACCAATCTTCCTTGGTTCACCTGTCTTATTTCTTGGCATGTTTTCTGTAAGTCAATGCATAAGTGCAGGCCCAATAAGTCAGAAAGTGCATACAAGGCTGTATAATAAAAGCAGAGGGTATCCCAACTTCAATAGAGTTCAATGAGAGAGGCTGTAGATGAGTGTATGATAAAGAGAGTATGGCATCGATACACCAGGCGGCACTCGAGAAACAGCCATGCGAGTGCCATGTGGCTTGCACCCGGCAATCCGGATGAGTAACCGGTTTGCCGCGCGCTTGTTATCTGCCATGTTATCTGCCACAGTACAGTGGCAGATAACATTTTGCTTAACTGTGTGAGATACACAGCCCGGAAAAATAATATAAAGCTCAGAGTATATTACTAGACACTATAATTAAGCTATCATAATTTTTTTGAGGCAAGAAAGTAACTACAAGAGGAGGTATACTGGTAACAAAACCGGGATGGCAGATAACATGGCAGATAACATGCGTGGGAACCCAGTGTATCGGCAGTTAAACCCTATAAAAGTAAGGATGTCAATAGCAAGCAAACACGTGGCAATGGTCGACGCACTAGATATATCCTATCAGATAACAGTGCTCGAATCAGACTCGAGGTCCTTCTCGGTCAACATTCTCGGAAAAGCTTTGGCCGGCTCTCTGTTATGCAAGTCAGTACAAAAAATAGTCAGAATGAGAAAGCTTACTCTCTAATATCATACGTCCTCACCACTCCTCTTAAGTCGCCTGCGAGCCTACCACTCTGCTCTCCGTCGTATCCAGGTGTCTCGTCTCCCGTCCAATTCCATCCCTCGCAGTCCCAGGCAAAACTTGAAATCTTCCAGCTTCTGGCTGCATTGCGTGCCCTTAGAGCGAAGCTTACCCTCACCGTGTTGTCCCGCGTAACTCACTGCAAGCGATGCAATTCAGCACTGAGGAGTGCAACAGGGATGATGAAGAATGTTTAAGTACGAGATATTCACAAGTTGTTCTCGCCACTGGCCAGCGAGAGAATAATGTAATCACTTTCTTGGCCAAACAGGCGACAAACCAGCGACAACCTATTGCAGAGAATAATGGCCAAACGAGCGACAACCTATGCACGTGGAGGTTCACAAACATGAGCAACCAGAAAAAGGGGTAGGGTTAGGGCCCAGGGGTGAATAACCCTTTTATGGTAGTAATTCGAGCTTCCAAACCGTCCAAGAACAACGAATCCACTTCGTTAGGATTCGTAACTGGAGCTAGAAGTTTATCCTCGGCGCCTATTTGCTCACTCAGCACCAAAGATAGTACCATAGAACTCCGTGTCTGCAAAATAAAACCTGGCTTGCTTCCCCGCCAGAACAATTACTAAATACCAGCTTTCATTCTCCTATTCGTTTCTCCTAGATGTCCTCGGAGAATGATGATCATGATGTATGATGTATCAAAGAAGCAGTATTACTGTATACTATGAGATGAGTGACGCTTGAGTACAGCTGTACAATTGTAAGTACATGTAAGAAAGCAAATTTCCGCGTATTTGAATGCAATGGTGCCAGTGTCCAACATTTTAAGATCCTAAAGTAAGAAAAACCCTAGGTCTCGAAGAATGCTGCGTGTGTAGATGATGTAGTGAGTGGTGGACAGAAACGAAAAAACAGCGAAAAACAGCGAAAGGCGAGAGATCATTAGCCATTGAAAAACAACGACGTTCCAACAAAGGAGAGCAAGAGAGAGCAAGAGAGCAAAAAGCATACGTAGTCCTCAGTCGTAAACTTTGGGGGCGACCCAGCACCCATCCGGCGCGCCGCGCTCACACATACCTGGTCAACCCACAATCATCACATCCTTACTAAACTGCCCAAGAGGCATCCTACACTGAGGACAGGTCTTCGCTCTCCCATGATCCAACCACCTCCTCAAACACCCTTCATGAAAAGTATGCCTACAAACAGCACTCATAGCACCCAAATCCTTCTCCTTAAACTGCATCAAGCATATCCCACACTTATCCACAGAAACATCCAACAACGAAAGCTTCACTTTTACTTTTCCTTCTTTAGTCACTCTTCGACGATCGAGGAAGACGGGTCCCAAGAGGGGCGATCTAGCCTCAGACGTTGAACTTGTTGTTAGTACGTCAGCCCTAGACGTAGTTGTCGACTGCGACGTATGGCCTGGTCCGAGAAAATCTGACACGAGTAAAAGAGTCTGAAAACGTCGATCAACTCCTGACTAGGACTCTGTGGGGGAGAGGGCATTATGGCATAAACTCACATCGTAATTGGATCCATCTCGAAGATCGACATCATTCATTCTCGAAACCAGAAGATCCAAATCCGTGACATCAGAGTAAACTCCACGAGTTTCATCCGATCTGCCAGACGATGTCGTACTACCCTGATGGGAAGAAACTTGATCGACGTCTCGTATAGAGCCTGCATTCGGGACCGCAGTGGGAGTCGATGGTGAGGAGAAGAACGACAACGAGTTCATTGAGCTTGTAACGCCTCGTTGAACACCATGCGGACTATTCGTCGATCTAGTTCCAGCCAAAGTATGAGCATGATGATCCGTAGAGGTAGGTGTCATAGCCGTAAGACTCGGGCTGCGCTCGAACTCGGAGGCGGAGTCTAATCCCACATGCGAATTATTCACCGACGAGTTAAAATCATTATCACCTCGTCCTCGTGCAAGCACCGTTTGCGTAGAAGCAACCGAAGCAACCGAAGCTACCGAGCTCCTCGCAGAAACGAAAGTCGGGTGAGTCGACAAAGGGGTCGATTCATCAAAGTCAATCAACAACCCCTCAGGACAAGGTTGTGTCCCACCAAAATCAAGGCTCACATCACCATTAGGAGCATAAGTAGAATCAATAACACCACGCAAAGGTTCCGGTGAAGGAAGCGGCGGGTGAGGCAAAGGTCTTCCAGCATAATGACGTCGCGAAGGTGTATGCAAAGGCGTTTGAGTAGTAGAACTCGAATCTCCACTAGAATACGATAAAGAAGGCGAAGCAGGAAATGGGAGTTGCAATGGACTCGGACTAGGCTTTTCCATCGAGCTTGCCGGTGTATTCCTGAGCAGCGGCGCACTAATTTCATCTTGCGTATGAGTAGAACCCGGGTACGACCAAGAATTTTCTGAGCTCCTCGTGGTACCATGTGAATGACCCGGGGAAGGATGCCAGGAATCTGATTTCTTATCGGTCGGAGTAGGAGGTAGTGGTGTATTTATTGCCAAATTCAGTTCATTCGGTGCACTCCGTATAAAGTTCGAACTACTCGTCTGCCTCGTATCAATCGGTAAAGCCGGACTCGGTGTCACCTGCGGAAGCGGCGGAGGCACAACATTCCTAGTCCTAACAGCGACAATAGGTGGTGGTCCTGCATTAGACTGAGGGGTCGCGACTCCCGTCTGCTGTGTTTGTGTTGACGGAGCAGGCCGTTGTCGAGCGGGCTTTTTAACCACAGGGATGGGTTGTTTCTTGTCCGTGAGAGGAGGTAGAGGCATAGGTTCATTCGCTGGCACCGGAATAACAGTAGGCGAAGGAGTACCGGAATCAGGAGTGGGCGGGCTAGTCATAGATTCAACGGCTGACGTCAAACTATGACTTGTGGGATTATCACTCTCAACAACTTCCCATGATTCCAGAGCCTCAAACGTCCTCTCTTTCCCCTTCGAAAACCCCTTCCTAGGCGGCTTCGCTAAAGAAGTGCACGAAGGACTCGATAAAGGAAATCGAAAGAAAGAATTCGTAGATAGAGAAGTAGTGCTTCGGAAAAAAGATGAAGAATTTCGCGAAAGCGAATAAGGTGATGATGGGTGAGCAGAAAGTGCCCGTTCGTGCGTACCCAGACCTAGATTTCTATGAGGGAATAGAGTTCTTAAAGGGGATAATGACATGTATCGTCGTTTGGTAGGAGTAAAAGTAGCGGGGGTCGGAGGCCCGTCACCATTCTCAGAAGAATCAAGGTCGACAACTTCTCGGTTTGGACTACGTCCTCGTTGTACCTCTGAATTGGAAAACGAGTCTGATATCTGAGATCTCTGAATTGAGATCTCCTCCTGTTCTCTCTCGACTACCTCGAGAGATCCATCAGAGTCACTGTCAGAGCTAACATCGGGAGATCGTACTTCGTTCGTCGGAGGATGGGAGGGTGAATGCGTAGATGGATGAGGGTTCGATGATTCTCTTGAGACAGAATGTCCGTTTTGAAGGAGAGGTAGAGTCGAAGTACTAGGACACACAGACATCGCTGGAGTCGATATGGCTTCCCAGAAAGTAGGAGGAGGATAATCAGGTATGTCTAACCAACCAAACATCAGCCTTATCACAGTGACACTGTGATACATCAAAAAAAACACACACCATCAGCATACTCCTCGTCTCTAGTCGGTTGATTAGGCCGTCTAGACGACGTATTCCTAACGCTCCTATCATTATTCCTCAAAGAACTAGGCTGAGGCAACCGAATCATTTTCGGTCCAGTATTAAACCTCAACCCTCCATCCTCCTGCTTTCTCGTTTCCTGCCTCAAAACCTTGGGTTTCTTCGATTTAACCTGACGTACTCTTCCAGCATTGTCAGGTGGTATCAAAGTTATTTGACCATGATGGCTAAGGGTATGGGTAAGGTATGGAGCGATATTAGCTGCGTCCGCAATCCTTTGAGGGGACATTTCGAGCAGTATAGCTCGTCGAGGATGAGCGAGGCTTGCTGAATGAACAGAGCTTTGGCGCGACTTGCGCGAGGCAAGGGGGGACGATCCGTTGGAGCGATCGGCCCGTGAGAACCGCAGTAAACACGTTGAGACACTCATCACGTGAGTGCGCGGCTATCGCCGGGACTCTGAGCCAAAGCTGTGTTTCTTTATCACCTCTTTGATGAGGCTTATGATCTATGGTCTACGAATAAGAACAATTGCGCTTCTAATGGGAATTCGTGGTTCTACAGCAAGATGCTGTGCTTATCCAACTACTTACGATAAATCTCTGTTTCTATCGGGACTGTCAAAGTCATTTCACCTGCTACTCACTATCCACACTGACCCACTGACACCTATCTATCATCAAGCATCCTATCTAAAACAAATCAGGATCCCTAGTCGGGTACCTCGGACACTTCAAGTTACATACGAAGAAGTGGAGCCCACAGCGGACACAGAGCGGAGCGCACTTTCGATTCATGGCAACAACATCCAAGGTAAGTAAGCGGCCCACTATTAGGCTGCGACAAAAATAGTACCCTCAACCATTTCTGTATATAGCCTCTACAGTACATTCCCCTATCACAATCTAGACAACGTCCAAAGTCAAAATACATTGTCATTGTCATTGTCACGGTCCAATCCGTACGGTACGCGTAAGCATCCATGATGGTACACAGTTCCGAGTCATCTATATTCTACATCTCAAGCAAAGTGAGTAAGTAAGTACACTGGGTTAGGTCCGTACAAAAGTATCCAGATTCGGGATAGTAATACAAATGGGAATGGAAAGTGAGCGGCCGGGAAATGACAGAAGATGGAAGACAGAAGACTAGGCTAACTAAGTACAGATGGGAGATATACACACACACACAGTCAAAAAGGTTCGCTGTCTTTTCTTTTTTTGAGGGGTCCTGTCCTATTCCACCCATCCATCCATCCAAGTCCACGCGGATGAACCGAACCCAAACTCGATACGCCGACCATCCATATACAGGTAGGTATACAGATCTCTCCATCATACTCTTTTCGGATGCAACTCCATCCACGCCACCATAGAATCCACCATCGGCCAAGGTAGCACAGCACAATCCGCAAAATACCTCTTCGACTCCGCCCTAGCATTCTGCACAACATTAAGTATGAACGGATCCTTCGTATG
Organism: Omphalotus guepiniiformis; assembly: GCA_028554645.1. Taxonomy (NCBI): domain Eukaryota; kingdom Fungi; phylum Basidiomycota; class Agaricomycetes; order Agaricales; family Omphalotaceae; genus Omphalotus; species Omphalotus guepiniiformis. Next base: position 2,753,040 of record JAQOOI010000021.1, read on the forward strand.
TCTCTGAAGTTCACGAATATACGTATCCTTAAACAACTGAGTTTCTTGATGATCTCTTCTTCCGAATGGACCTATACGTCCGAACCACGAGGGATAACAGACGAGTGCCCAAAGTGGTACTGTCATTGACATTTCCCAATCAATTACGGATATGATCCTCCCTGTGTTTGGTCCTTCGGTCGCGATGATTATGTTCCTGCAAAAGAAAAGAAAGGAACACATTGTGTATCAGCTGCGACTGACCACGGGCGGACGAATTGATGGGGGGAAGAAATACCAAGGGTTGAAATCCATATGAGCTAAAACAAAAGGTCCAGTCGCATACCGATCCAAAGGATCTTCAATCGTATCAACAACCCTATCCCTCAACATCGGCAAAACCTTCTCAGCAAGCCTCCACCTAACCCCCCCATCCGTCCTAAACTTATACGTCGACTGCGCAAGCTCAGGCAACACCCCCATAAAATCAATCTCATCCGACAAAGCCGCCCACAACCACCCAACCGAAGATTTCCACGGTCCACGATCATATCGACAATGTTTCTTCCTCGCAGCAGACTCGTGTTTACACCAAGTCACTGGTCCAAGTTCGTAGTGGCAATGCGGTGGAGAAACAACTGCGCTGCCGCCGCCGCCTCGTTTGAAATAGATTGAACCGATACAGTCGAATTTGAGTTTGGAGAGTTCGAGGATTATATGCGCGTAATCTCGGATTGTACTCAATTTTGTTTCGAGTGGAAGGTTCTCCCAAAAGGAGCTGTTCACGTCTGCGCCTTCGGTCTGTTTGAGGTTTCGTGTGTGCGTGGAAAGAGTGTGTCAAGAGATAAGTTGAGTTTTTTCACATAAACCTGGCACTGAACGAAAGAAAAATGCTCACGAATGAGAGTATTGAAAATGGTTGTCCAATAGCGTTATCTCGGGTTGGACAGTAGCCGTATACGATTGGTACAGGGATATTCGTTCTGGACCTTATAAATGACATCGTAGCAATCTATATAAAAGAAAAAGTTTTCATTGATTAACTCCGTTTAAATGTCGAGATAACAACAACTTGTTATTAAAGGGCTGACCTCTGATTCCAGACTAATATCTGAGCGTGTCTTATCATCTCTTGACACGCGAGCGAGTACTTTTGCCGGAACCGTCCCTCGAAGATGGTCAGGCACGTTCAAATGAAGTAAGTACAGCTGTGGTCCATAGAGGGAGGTAGTCCGAAGGAATCATTAGTGATAAACAACTGAAACGAAAAAAAAAGTCAAACGAACCTCGTTATAAGTTCCCAAACGAAAAGCTTCTTCTGGCGTAGCACATGTAACACCAAAGAGATGTTGAATTACACCAGCAAACTGTGTAGTATCAGGGATAGACGTCGGTTTTCTTCCCTCCCGTAAAGGACAGTTGAGTATGCAAGGCATCTCATAACCACCAAGGATTGTACTAGCGTTTGCGGCCATCACGTACACGGGCGGGGGGTTGGTTGAAGTGTGAGGACAGGGGTCGAGTATAAGTATAGAGAGTGAGGGAATATCCAAGTTACGGATGCTGTCGATTAAAACGAGAGAAGAGAAGGGAGCGCGCCACAAAAGTCCGACTTGAAGGGGAGCAGATTTTGTGTTGTTTGAGTGTATGCGTGAGAAAGATATGAAGCTCAGCGAACGATGTGGCACACCCTATATGACGAACAAGAGCGTTAAATAAGTAAAAAAGAAAAGAAGGTTGGGGGCCAAGGGGACTCGCCACCCTTCGCCCAAACCCAACATGAGGCACCAAAGAACTCGATCATAGGGTTCGTATATATCCGGGGACAATACATACATTATGATGATAAGTTATCCGCTCTCTTGAAAAAAAAGGGGGAAAAAAAAGACACACAAGGGAAGCTGGAACTTTGCGATTTTTTTTGCCGTAAATAAATCCTATAGAAGGGTAAGACTCGCCCATTTCTCCTCTTCTCAGAACCCGAGGGGCCATTTGCCATTTTGATTGAAAAAGCCAGATTTGAATCTCGAATCTTGCTGGCAGAGGTCGAAGAAGAAGTGTGGCCCACCCACCCTTTTCAAAGGGAGAGATCCGGGCTTTTGAAATGGGCAAAACCCAAAGTTAGATCAGGTTCGAAGTTGTCCCTCCACCCCCTTCAGTCATCAATACATCAGGCCTCGACGCCTCAGGTCTCAGTCACCGTGTAATGCCTGAGAAAGAAGTAGAAGCAAGAGAGAGGTACTTTTACATAGATTTAGAATTGAAAAAAGAACCTTGACAACACACGTCGGTGCACGTGTATGGTAGACGCTCGACTCGGCATTTGCCGGTCTAAGGGTGCGACTTCGGAATCGGACGATGATTGAATATGAATCTCGATTTCTTTCATTTCTTCATTTTCTTCATTTTCAGACACGGTTCGACAGCTTGAAGGACGATGCCGCAAAGAAACCTTGATTATTGATCTCCATCTCAGCTGAACGTTGAACTTTTCTCAAACCATCGGAAAGCGCCATTCAACAGCACTAGGCATTCGTTCGCTCAACCAACATTTCTAAATTTTCCCCGATTGCCAGTGAGTCAGTGACTGTGGAACGGTGTGTACCATTACCCCATCGCTTAGTGAGTCTTACCTTCACTTACGAGGTTGACCCCTCTTCAAAAGTACACAGAAGTCATACCATCTCCGAGTCGCATTTCCCCACCCCGCTACCCTTTGCCCCTCCCGATTTACCTCAGCCTTTGCAGATACATATGTATAATTAACCAGGTACGCCCCCAAGCAGCGCTCAAACCTGAATTGGTTAAACGTCGAAGGGCGGTTCCGCCACAGAAAGAAATCGAATAGCCTAAACCAGTTGAAGTGGAAGTGGAACCTTCGCAAGTGAGGCTGTTCAGTGTTCTGTTCTGCGGTCGATCATAGAGTCATTCCTCATCGACATCCTTCATTCCTCCATTCCTCATTCCATATACACCATCCCGATTCCATCGACAATCAAGGGTTCGTGGCACGTTGTGGTGTTACAACTTACACTGCGGCGGTTTTTCGTTTCTTGTTTGGGTCAGAAGTAGTACTCCGACTCCGAGTTCACGTTACAGAGAGCCTGAGAGCCTGAGAGCCTGAGAGAGAGTGTGTGTGTCCGAAGTCACTGGGACTCGGAGCTTTCTGAATCTATCGCTTAAACGAATTCAATTCAGAAACGCACATTGCCAGTGCAAGCTGGAGCTATACATGAATCTTCGGCAAATCGCGACCTCTACAATTTACCTGGCCATGTGGGGGGCCACGATGCATGAGTCCTTTTTTCCTTCCGAGTCCTTCCTTCCTCAGCTGCGCAACACGACTCTTGGTTCGTTCGTCAAAACCCGACAACTTCGAGAAACACCGCTCTTACCATTCTCATGCAAAGTCCTGTCAAATCGGCCTATTTATGTACTGTACTGTACATGTAGACGGACTCCTTCAATGTGGTATACCGGGGGGCGACCATAGGAGAATGCCGAAATATCAACCCTCGAGAGGTGTCGTGAGAATATAAGGCGGCATCCAGACGGCAACTGAACCACTGATGCTCCGACGACTCGCTTCCAGCTTCCAGTTGAACTATGTAGAGCGTTTGCATACTGTGAGTAAACGGCGAACGCGTCTCGTTGTCTAACCTCAATTCTTGAGGTGTATATGAAGTATGATATTATCCGCTCCTTTCCTTCACTAACCCCGTTGTATTCTACCAGCTTCAATACCCCAAACACCAATGTTGAGCACAGATCAAAGGATTGTTCTTCAATATTTCAGCCAAGACACTGACAAGTGTATATGCAATCTCTTAATACATTCATCGTATCCATTACACTTTCTTATAACAAGAGAGGCATAGGGAGGGGTGAGCAAGAATGAGAATCCATCAAGCCGCACAGACTGCCGTAGGAATGCCGACTAGCTGCCGCCTTGTATCCTCTCGAGGGGTTGATATTTCGGCATTCTCCTATGGTCGCCCCCCATGGTATACCGTCGGAAAACTCCTACTTAATGACATGATGAAAAACAGTATAACAATAGATTGATGTATCGTATTCAATGAACTGTATTGCTTATAACATACATATAACATACCTTATGATTTTGACATATAGGCCTAGAATTCGAATTCGAAGTCAAGGTCAAACTCAGTGCGAAAGGCTTAGCGCTTATCCCGTCCTAGTCAGTCCACCAAAACACACACGCACGCACGCACGGCGCAACAGAATAAAAGAAAAGAAAATACGGCATATACGTACGTACATACCCCCCCGTCCTACGTCCTATATAATACATTCTTTCTTACAAGGTTCACCGGTTCGCACCAGTGATTCAGATTCCACTGGAATACCGCTAAACTGTAACAACCCCCGAGCCCGTTATCGTCGTTCGTTCGTCCTGGGCGTATCATCATCATGTGGTTTCAACAAGATAACCAATGGCCAATGGGTTGGGTTGGGAGTTCAATACTTTCTTCCTTGCCCCCGCCCCGCCCCGCCCCGCCCACACCTGAATACTCCAGTACGGTAGTTCAAGTTCCCTTCCCATAAAGTCCATTCACGTCTTGCTCTCACTTGGGCCTTTAGTCGCTTACACTATACTATACACATTTCATACCCGTCCTACACGCACTTTGCTTGCGCTTTGCTTTGCCTTGCCTTGCCTTGCCTTGCTTGCTGCTTCACTGTGCTTTACTTGCGCACAGCACCGCACAGTAACGCCCACACTCGATCCTTTCCCTTTCAATGATCACCGGTTGGACCCCTCTCCCCCTCATGGATGACGCCGGACGACGGTGACCTCATACGCTGCGGGCGGGCTCAAATGACACCTTTAGGTCCCCTCAGGTTCAGGTAGGCCCCCTGGCTGCGCCTCGGGATTCTCACCATGACCTACAAAGGAACTTGGAACTTTGCCGGTTAAAAAGTTCCCAAGCGGGCGTAATGAACACTGAACGACTGGCCGAACGAACGAACGAACGAATGAGTATTGGCGCGGTGCGGTGCGGCGCAGGGAGGGTGGGATGGGGTGGAGACCGTGGGGTGTGGTGTGGTTCCCTAAAGGAAAGCAAATGAGGGGCTTTGGTGCGGGTGGTCACGGTGTTGGGGTCAAGGAATCCAGGACCCAGGCGGGCGGGGGCGAAAAAGCGGGTAGGGACTCGGATTCAGTTTGTTTGGGAACGGGAAGCGCCATCATAGCTCGATTTCTACCGCCAATGCGTATGCGTATGCGTATGTATTGCATTCATGCGCACGTCGGGTTGCGAGGAAGTTGAAACGAAACTTGATGATAGGATTGGAAGGGATAGGAATAGAGATGAGGCGAGATGAGATGAGATGAGATCAACCGAAGAGGCAGACGAAGCCGAAGATGAAGTTGAATTAGACAGGACAGGACAGGACAGGGTCAACGTGGTAGTTCAAACTTCGAGTCCATCCTCCACGCGTCCACGCTTCACTGCAGTGCAGACTCCGAGTCCGATATCCAACGGCATGCCGTATCAACCCTATCGTTATCGTATCCGGCGTATGTAACTCGAGTCAAACTCGAGTTTCGATGGACCCACAATAGCCCACAATCCACAAAACCCTCCTTCCTTTTCCTTCCCCTCCTTCCTTTTCCTTCCCTTCCCTCCCTTCCCTTCCCTTATCCTTCCTTTCCCAAAATCGTTATCATCTACCCCTTACGATCGAAGTTTGAGATCTGGGTTGTTAATCTGATTTCAAAAGGCATGTCCGAGTATTCCTCCACGTCTATCAGTACCCATCGACCAAGGATTCCAGAATTGCCCGGGTTGCAAGAGGTTGCATGGTTCCTAGTTCCACAAGTCTACATTTTCAACTCAGCGTTCCCCGGGCCCTTCTTCAACTTCTTACAGTCATGACAGCAAGCCGAGTTTGTCATCCGGCTTCGTGGCTTCGTGGTTCATGCATCATGCTAGATCATGCTTCGCTTCGTGCTTCGTGCTTCGCGATACGCCCAGGGCCAATGCAAGCCAATGCATTGTCTCGAAATTCCACTGAAATTCCCCGACCCAATGGTTCGATTCGTTCTATGACCATCTCAGGATCAGGATCAGGATCAGGATCAGAGAAGCTTCGAGCTTGATAAGAAGCTAGCTGGGGTATAGAGAGCTCTTTATGAAAAGAAATAGCCACGACGAGGTTCGGAATTTCGAGAGTTTGGAAGCTCGGGGGTTCGGAGGTATGTATCGCAATTGCGTTCCTGCCTCCAGACGAATCTAGGTGTCGGGACAAGAGTCAGAGTCGAGCAGGGCCAAAGTTGCCGAGCGTATCGAAGTTGGGCGTTTCGATTCAAAACCGATCATCATTTTGTAGCATGTCGAAGGAAGGAACGAATGAATGAACCTTTGAAGGATAGGAAAGACTCGGATAGGACTTGAAGGGATGGAGCCGTATGTGTATCTCCATCGTCTACTGCCACTACCCGGGCCCAGAGACAGAATTCGAAAGGCGAAAGGCGACTCGGACGGTATCGTATGTATGAGTCGTATCGTATTAGACTTCCCAGGTGTTGAGTTCTTGAACGTGAACGTGAATAGTATATAGAATGCCTAGATGAAATATTGACCACTGCATGTTTCGATACAGTATCACCCTGGTATTACTTGAGAGCAGCAGTACAAGGCTACAACTTGAAAGATCCAAACAAAAGTTTCGTCAGAAGAACACTAAACAGTAAAGAACAACCGCACTGAGTACAACAGGCGTACATCCGGCGACTCGGACTCGGAGGGGAGTCATTGTGCTTGATATTTGCAGCTGCCGCATCGACTACTTTGAAGCGAATCCTAGGAGAAGAACCGTGACAGCGTAAGCCTGAAAATCACGAATACTGTCAGCGAAGATGGAATGCTTACATCCTTTATCACTGGTGTAAGAATCTCCAACTGACGACCATTGAATTGGCAGAAAAGGGGCCGTCTTGTTACCTGCGTGTGTCTTCGTGGTCCATATTCAAATCTTCACCCGCGGCCGATTGAACTGACTGAACGAAGAGTGCGCATAATGCTGATACCGGTGGGTGCTGAAATTCTGGGAAATAGCGTTCTAGTGATAAGGCTAATGAAATTTCGAGCAGAGGGAACGAGCAGAGGGAACGAAAAGAGTACGAGTATTACGGCAAGGTAGCGAGCAACGCTGTTCTCACGCCGTCTACATAAATGACGATATACATATCTTGCAGCAGTGCAAAATAGAGAGAATGGGTTCTCGATAGAGGAATATTTATTTCATCTTCGGCCAATAATAAGACGCTCTGTTAGGCGCTAAAGCGCAATGACGCATTGACCAGAAATCAGTTTCAACAAGACCTAACGACTGCTTCTTGAAAGTTCAAGAAGTAGAAGTATCAAAGAGATTCAAGTCGAAAAGACGGTACACGAGCAACCAAAAGCGAACGAAAACAATCATGAACTCAAGAGACAAATCAAATTCCAAGTCACAACTTCCAATACACTACCATAACCCTCCATAGCCTCGGTGGCCTCAGTGACCTATGTCAACTGCGGAGCACTCCAAGGATCCCACTCTCCAGGCGTATCAAACGTATAATCACCCGCCGTCTCCGCAACCGTCGTATTCTCCTCCTGATCCAACAAAAACTTATTCACAAACCTATTCAACACATCTTGCTGAGAAGAAGGAAAAACGCAATGAGAATGATTCGCCGCTTGCGAAAATCCCAACGAATCAGGTGCCCCCACAGCCTGATAAATCCTTTGCGCAGCTTTCAAACATCCAAAAGAACTTTCAGCGCCTAGCCAATCATATCCAATATTATCAATAGCGAAGAGACCACGGGGAGCGACCATCCCAAGAAGCATGTGGTGGTCAAAAGGTAGTTTTGTCACTGTCGAATTAGCGAATTGGTCAAACGACTCTGAAAACCATACGTTCTCCTGTATGATTTCCGACGCGGTCTGAGTGTCCAGACCATTCGCCAACAGGTAATCTGATAATCGCCAGCAGTCTGTACCTCCCGAACCAGACTCTTGTGGAATCGTAAGCACAATCCGATCGTCAAAGGCACCTGCGACTAGCGCGCCCTTGCCATCTCTCGAGCACCCAGTCACTCCAATTCTCGCAGTGTTGATGTTGGCGCTAGGCGTCATCTCCAATGCGTCAATAATACGACTAATAGCCCATGCCCAAGCCATCATAGCGCCAGCAGAGGCGTCACTTCCGAATAGCTGATAAAATTTCCCCTGTCCCCGACTACTGGCAGAATCTTGAGCTGCCATGTCCTCAGTGGTGAAGGTGATCATGGCAACACCGGCTGGGTGAGGGATACTACCGCCATCGATAGCTATGAGAGCAGGGAAAGGTCCAGTTCCGGAAGAGGGTAAAGTAATCGTCGGGGAAAATGTAATGGATTTGCCGCCCTGGGTGACTGTGATGGCTAGTGTGTTCGAAGAGTGCGATACGCTGATATTATCCGGTTTCGCAGGCTTCGTACCAAGCTCGTCAAGCTGGATTAGCTGACTTATCTCAGCTTGACGACAGCTCCAGTCATCCAGAGTGGCGACGGGTGAACCGTCGGCAAAGGTGAACGGATCTGGCAGAGCAGAGTCCACGAATTGAGAGAGATTGCTCGGAAGAGAAGGGCAAGTCGCTCTTTTCAGGGATCGTATAGGAATGCTACTGCCTAAGGTGGTGTGTTAGTGAAGTCATCTCCTGCAACAGTGTACCAGTAACTCACATTGTACCCAACGAGGGGCAACCGCAATTACGAGAAGTATCAACTGCGTGAAACACGCCAGACGAGGACCCATTATGAGATACAATCCTCGAGGGAAAAATGGTTGACCAAGTTCGAGACGTATGGAGAACAACGAAGAACGGATTGCTGCTGCTGCTGCTCTTTTAAATAATCGTCCACCCTTTCAATTCCTTCCTTTTTTTCAGGCTCAGCGGTCCTGGTTACTCCGTCATCAGACCCCGCTCCTTCTTGCTTGCTTTTGAGTTGTCTATTTCCGTGAAAGCAGCTGACATACAAAGGACAGGTGAAGAGAACACGGGAGTAAAGAGTAACGTCAGATTTGCATCCTTTTATTCAAATCCTATTTCAAGCATGTTTGACTTCTCCGGACATATTCTTCCGCTGATCCGGGGAAACAACGAGCAATTGAGCCTTGTAGATATTTGTGAAGGAGTGGAGACCGACTGACCTTCCAATTCATGTTTTGAGCTTCGCTCGGTACATTTGACGACGGTCCTAATGCGGCGAGAAGAATGCTGAAGGTCTGCGATTGAGATTCATGAATGGAGACGAGGTTTGCCAAGAACTGACTGACGAGCGTGCGTTGTTGAACGGTTCGACCGCAGTCGTCTACTTGCAGCAATGAGATATAAGAGCTCTGAGCGTTTAAAAGTCGTAAATGGTCACATACCAACAGAAGCTGCCCAGCTAAAATCATGAATGGTGTTTCCTTAGCACCCCGATAGCAGGAATATCACATCCGTCGTCGTCATAGGCTACAAAATTCAACTCTCTTGAACCGAGCCAAAAACAGTCTTGACTCTCGAGGCATCCTTCGCAGAGTTCCGCGCACGATCTTCAATTGTGCCAGTATAGCACCGAAGACATGAGGCTGTATTCCGTAGGCTGCATTAGATTCTGTGAGACAAAAGCAACGAGCCAAAATCCGAGACTTCACCTAAACTTCGTGACCTTGGCATCCTTCATACTCCACCTAGCCCACTTTATATCGGTAGCTCGGTGGCTCGGTAGAACATGCAAAGAATATCGCATCCAAGGCATTGCACCGTCTCCACTTCCTGATAAATCTTCGGTCAAACGACTCGGATACCCTCTCGTAGAACCAACCACGGCGGCCATTATGTTGAATGGATGAACTTGAAGGGTTTGGTGGTTCGCGGGTTTCGAAACATTAACACTTCGAAGGAACTTGGAAGGAATGAATCAGCCAAGAACCTCCGGGAGAGCTGCAGCTGCCTAAAGTCGTTGTCATGATGGTTCGCTTTCAGTGAACCCTACTTCAATGCGCAAGTGAAGGCTAATAAATAGTACAAGGCTTCTTTAGGCAGAGCGGCAGGTAAAGTAAGCATGCAAATACCTTTCTATTGGCTGATACATGCGTGAAGGACTCGAAGTAGGGATAGAAAAATGAGGACCGAAAAAACGTAATAGCTGGTAGGCTTTGGTAGTGTGGCGAATCCGGCGCCACAGCCGAATGCTGGCCGAACTGGGGTAACTTGCGCCTAGAAACGGAGCATAGGATGTGTAAGCTTGCTAGATTATGAGATTATGGGACAGATGGCCCGTGAGTTTCAGGGGAAAAGAATGTAAATAAAAAAGTACTCATTCTCGGAAAGCGTTTTTGGGTATTGAAAACTATTAAGTTATTTAGTCAGTCCAACGGTTGTGCCGAGTACAATTCCGGCATGTTCCATTATCTAAGCAATCGTGACAAATAGGCTGCTCGGGCCGGGTACGACCGAAAGCCAGGGTCCATGCAGGGTCCACGTCAAAGCGAGGACTACGCAACTGCACCTCTGCTCAAATTGACACAACATAGTCGTGAAGAAATCGAAAGCCAAGACTTGATTTACTGGAATACACAAATATCTGGAAATGAGGCGCTACATAGGCACTCGCGTATTAACAATATAAATATTAAAAGAATGCTCTACATTTCTTCAAGTTCAATAAATAAACCCTCCCCCCAAAATCTTCCCCAATTGTGCATTACGCAGTCAAATCACACGCCCCAGGCCTCAGAGCACACCACAAAGGCTGCAACGCAATAGCACCAACACCTCTCTGTGTAAACCTAAACGCAACATCATGTAACCTCCCCAACGCCTCACTCACATTCCCCCCAGGTCCACTCCAAAACAACTCCGCACTAGCAGCAGCTCTAGGCCAAACAATCGAATCTAAATTCGAATGATGTGATTGTTCTGTCCAGAGTAAATGTTGACCTCCTAGTACGAGTTTACTTTCGTCTTCAGTGAGGTTTGCAGTGGGATTGAATGTGTAGGATTTTTGCCAGGTTTTGAAGGGGTCACACCAGGAGTTTCCGAGGGGGTTTGAACCGACCCAGCCTCCGGAGCCGCAGTCGAGGTAGAAGTAGTCGGAGGGAGCGTGTACGAATCGGAAGCCTTTGGAGGCGACGGATGCGGCGTTTTCGGAGGAAATCCATACCATGATGCGCTCAGCGGGTCAGCCTGAGCCTAACTATCACTGAAAGGAGGAGGGTAATGAATGGCTTACATGACGATAGTATTATTTGCTAGAGTCACATTATGATCCAATACCATCTCTAACCATCCAAACACCGCAGTCAGCCTCCACAAAAAAAAACATTCACGACACACGCCCAAAACGTACCTTCCCAAACAACAACCGTCTTATTCCTATCATGCAACACTTTATGCGTCTCCTGCGTAAACGTATCCAGTGCCTCCTCAAGTGTTTTTCCAGTCGAGTTCAACTCGGCCTGAGTATTAAAATCATCGGCGTAGCAATTCGTATTGAGTTCGTCACCGCCTGAAGAAAACATTTTACTAGGGAAAGAGTCGGAGACGGCGGAGAAGACGGCTGCGGTGAAGTTGATCGTAGCAGGTGAGGCAAGACGAAGTTGGCCAGCTGGGGGTTCTGGAGGGGGGATGAAGGGAATTTAATTAAAGGTGATGAAGAGATTACAGGAGAGCCTTGTTGTATGCGCCTTACCATTAGCATAAGTCGCCCAAGGAGTAGACTCCGCGCAAGCTACATGTTCAGGATAAGCTTTTGAAATAACAGACGTATGTCCGGGCGTGTCGATCTCGGGAAGCACATCAATCCCGCGCTGAATTCAAGAATAACACAAAAACCGTATATCATTGTCAATCCTGTGTCGCGGATCCGACAATTTAGCGATAACTCACCGCAGCAGCATACGTCACGATTTGTTGGACATCACTTGGGGTATACACAGAAGAGCTATCGTATGCGCCTTGTGCTGAGAGTTCTGGGAATCCTTTGACTTGGAGAGGAAAGCTTTGACTATCGACGATGTGCCAGTGGAATGTATTTATCTGCGGAAGTCGTCGTTTGAGCCAGATAGCGAAGAGAGGAGTGTAATGATATATACCTTGACCCAGCTCATGGCGTCAAGCGTTCGTAGAATGTCAGATACTGGGAAGCTACATAGAAGAAATTAGCCTCATCCATCCATCTAAACCAAACAAAAAGATAGGGACGTACAAATTCCGAGCAGTGTCCAGCATAAACCCTCGGTATGGCTAGAAATTTGAAAAAAAAAAACCCATCAGACTTCTACGAAGCACCCCAGGCACCCGAAAATACGTAAACTCACATATACCGGAGCATCAAAAATCTCGAACGGAGCCTCCAAAGAATACGTCGTTCCTTCCCAATCATACCACAACTGACCAAACGTAGTCAACCCTCTAAACAACCCCAACGTAGAGTTCGCCTTGAGAACAGCCGGAGAACCATCCGCAGGAACACTCAAACTATACCCCTCAACACGACTCTCAAGATCATCAACAGCTTCATCCGATATACTCCTTACAACCCCACAATGCCCTTTATCAAACGACACGACGAGTTCACTGAGCTCTTTCGCGCAAGAAATTTTCCCAGCGGAAGACGCGCCTCGGTCGACGACTAAAGCTTGGAGTTTGTCATTGGCGAGGTATTGTTTCGTGCGTGAAACGGCAGCAAGAAGATCTTGAGGTGGGTGTGAAATGCCTGAGAGCTTGATATCGAAATGACTAGCGAGTTTTAATGCCGAGGAACCTGAAGAGAGTGTTTGAGGAGCAGGCCAGAGAGCTGAGACGCTACCAGCAGCAGCAACGACCACCAAGACCAAGCAGATTTTTTTAACGAGAGACATCGCTGGAGCTCAGCTGGAGCTTAGACTTGGGGGAACCTGAAGGGGTCAGGTAAAGCCGACAGATACGCAAAGGGTTTCATCTTAAATACTTTTGGTTTTTTAGGCTGCCCTAGGTGGCGGCTATCAGAACCGTCAAAGATCGAGTAAACAGTAATAGACCAGTATCAGTTTTATGTACTTACCACTGCTGTACTGGCATCTCCTAGCATATGCTCTCTCGCTCATGGGCCTGATAAGACCTTCAAAGCGTGTGCTGCTCGAGTGCTATAGATCGATCATGGGTCAAACCATGTGTACGACCAACGACGTGATGGGTTGCGGTCGTGATGCGGAGTAGTAGTAATACCTACTTCTAATAAAGGGGTTCGTATTCAGTTCTATGTATACTGACTTGACTTTGACAGCATTCATATGCTCAATACTGTATCAGTAATATAGTACCGAGTCCTCATCTCGACTTGCAAGGTAAGAAGCATAGAAGGGGGCGGCATGACATGTCAAGCTCTATCTATATATCGCCTACAAATCATTCGTGTGCAAATACCTCCGAAAAAAGACATGTTTCAATCCCATGAAGATAACAGGAAGCTCTTGGACCACTTGTCATCGTTAATTAAGTTATCGTCCCTTCCCTCAATCCCTCCGGAAAGTCGCCTAAAGCATAATTGGCTTTCATCCATTCCATCCACTTCCATAATATAATCTTACCAACGACGCCGCGACAAATTACAACAACAAATCATCCCCTCCTCCAGAACTACCCGCACCACCCGAGCTTCCCGCGAACGAACCAAAACCAGAAGCACCTCCCATCGTCATCGAACCCATACCCGCCGGAGGCTTCGCACCCCCGGACCCCCAAAGTCCAGCAGACGCCTTTTCCTTTTCAAGATCCTTAATCGACTTACTCCCAGCTCCTCCAGCCGAATTAGACGTAGACTTTGCACTCGTACCCAAAGACATAGACCACAAATCGTCAAAGTTGGCACTACCTCCAGCAGGCTTAGCAGCAGCAGTAGCAGTCGTGTTTCCTGCACCCGCGCCAGTCGAGGTAGCATTAGACGCAGTGGGCTGCATAAGCGAAGCCTGCATCGGGGCGGCTCCGCCATAGAAACTCTGCGGTCTCCCAACTTGTGGTTGCATAGACATAGGCGGGGCGGAGGAGAATTGTCCTCCAGAAAGTGAAGGGTTTTGTCTATGCATGCTTCCAGTACCGCCCATACCCATTCCCATTCCTTGTCCCATGCCCATTCCCATTCCCCTCATACCCGCGCCCATGTTGAACGCCGATGCCTGTTGGGCCTGCTGAGGTTGTGCAAAACCAGCGTTACCACCCATAGGTACAGACTGAGGTCTAGCAGGGGTCGAGTTGTTAAGCATTTCCATGAGATTCATCTTTGGTGCTGCAGGTGCACCAGTGGCAGCGGGTACAATCGCTGCTGCTGCTGTCGTTGTGGTCGCTGAGATAGGAGCAGCTTGGAAGTCGGCGAAATCGTCATCTACGCAAACACGAAGTAAGATTATTAGTTAGGTCAAAAAAACCATTTAGATATACACAACACATACCATCAAGTCCAACATTGGACTGCTTCACAGCAGCAGCAGCACCAACAGCAGGCAGAGCCTTATTAGTAGCGAAGCTAGGTGGAGGTTGAACCGCAGACGACCCAGTCGTTCCAAACGCGTCGTCATCAAAGCCACCAAGGAGGTCAACCTCTTGTACTGGAGCAGGCGCAGGTACAGGATCTGGTGCGGTGGCTTTACGCAGAGGAGTTGAGCGAGAGGAAGATGACGAAGCGTTCATGCTGTTAGTGCGGACAGGTGAAGTAGCGACGACTTCGTCATCACCAGCATTGTACTCTTCGAATCCCCTCGTGCCGGCGTCTCGGAAGCCACCTCCCCCGCCCCCGCTGTACGAGTTGCTACGCTCTATGAATTCATGAGTGAGTTACAAAAACACGAACGAATAAGAAGAATTAGATACGAACCATTGCCATAGCTCCCGCTCCCACTATTCCAGTTACTGCTACTACTACTACCACCTCCATATCCACCACTATCACTTCCAAACCCACCATACCTACTCCCCCCACTAGAAAAACTCATCCCATCATTTCCAGTCCCAGTATACTTATTCTTATTCGCCTTCGCCTTCCTCCTCTCAGCACGAATCATCTCAACATCAGACAAAAGCTCCACAATCTCCTTCGCCCTATTGCGTACATTGATCCCTTGGTCTTTGCCTTTATCATCAATATAATGAAAATTCCGTAACATTTTTATAGTGGATATATGCGAACGTGCGTCGTCGACTACGCGCTCTGAACCGTGTTTGATTAGGTATTCGAGGAGTTGGAGGGATTTGTAGATTTGGCGCCATTGGCGGGCTTCTTTTTCCATGAAGCGGGAGTAGATGCTGGGCATGATTTCGTTGAAGTCTGGGCTAGGGTTTGGGTTTGGGAAAGTTAGGTACTAAGGGTTGGGGAAGGGCTTGATGGACCTACTAGTTGAATGTCCTAGAAGCAAATGAGTTAAGGAACAGCAATAAAAACCATTCTTTTCCACTTACCGATTGGCGATATCTTGCATTAAAGTCGAACTCGCGCCCCTACCAACAAGGTCGGTCAGTTAGTCATTCACATCACATCAACTTGCCAGCAAAACCCCAAGCTCAACTCACCAAGGATCATCATTCGTCGCCTCTCTAACCTTCGCCTCAATCTCACTAACATTAAGTACCACATTTTTAGCCTAAAATAAAAAAGCAAAAAACACCCGAAACGAAAACTCATCAGAAAATTGTTAATTTGTTCAGTGTGATTCTAGCGATTCTCACCTGCTCGTAGTACGACTTGAGGTCATACATCGTGAGGCTCGAAAGCGTGCTTCCTAGAGCTTCTAGTTTGTCCATCTTTAGTGGATATGGATATAAGAAAATAAGAGCGAAGAGATTAATGAGTTGACTGCGGTGACGAGCACCCTCTGCGAAAGCAAAAGGACGAAGATGTGACTAATCTGTGACAGTGTGACAGACAAAGGCAAGGCGGAAGCGAATGGTGAGATAAGATAAGATATTAGATAACGCAATGGCATGAAGCTTGGGCTCGTGGGGCTCGTGATGGCTCCCTCCTGACCTCTTTTTCTCAAGTATTCTCCGAGTCCGGCTTAAACGCCAACGCCAACACCGGTGATTGATTCACCTGTCAGATGGATGTATATAAAGACACCACATTTTTGACCTGGTTTGTCATATCCATCTATCTCTGCCTCAGTACGATTACAATGGCAGATTCCACTACTACGGGTTCATCAACTACCACCGAAAGTACACCACGTCAATGGTCTCGATATATCCTAGAGGTATATATGAAAGGCAAGGGACCTGAACCGCTTGGAACGGTGCTTTTTGAGGAAATTGAGGAAAAGGCTAAGGAGAAGTTGAAGGAGTACCCTGGTAAGCTGGCTGCTGCGATGTTTCAAATGTACTCGAGATGTAATAAAATAATCTTCGATTTCACCGTGACAGGAGCATTCATGTACGCAGGAGGAAGTGCAGGAACCTGGACAACCTACTACGGGAACACCCAAGCACTCAACAAATACAGAATCATACCCCGTATGCTCACAGCCGCCAACAACCGTGATATCTCAGTAAGTCGAAAACTTCTTCACCCTTCCCCCCTACGAATTGTCAACCTCTTCGCTTCTAGACAACCCTCTTCGGAACCACCCACCCAACCCCAATCCTCATCGCACCAATAGGCGTCCAAGGCGTCTTCTGGTCAGACGGCGAACTAGCTCCAGCACGTGCAGCTCAGAACCTCGGTATACCATTTATAATGAGTACGGCTTCTACGCGGACTATAGAGCAAGTTGCTGGGGCTAATGGGAGTGGATGTCGTTGGTTTCAGCTTTATTGGTGTGTACCCCCCATCCCCCTCCCCCCCTTCCCCCCTTCCCCCCGGTCCCCATTCACTCTTCGTCTCGGAGTCTCGGAATCTTCGTCGCCGCGGAGGATAGCTTACGTATTGTATTACACCCCCCGCGAATAGGCCCAAAACCAACGAAGTCACTCTATCCATCCTAAGACGAGCCAAACAATCCGGATTCACAGCCTTAGTAATCACACTCGACACAATGTCAATAGGCTGGAGACCCCACGATATATCCCTCTCCTACCTCCCTTTCTTTCACGGGGTAGGCGTATCAGTCGGTACATCCGATCCCGTATTCATGGGTTTACACGGTCGTCAACCCACTCCTAGTACTTCTAGTACTTCTGGTGCTGCTTCTGGTGGTTCTGGTACCTCTGCTTCGCAAGACCCGAAATTCCCCTACGACGCCCAAGCAATGTGGGAATCTCACAACTCTGGTGATACCGTAGCTAGGGAGCAGAGTTACCTGGGTACGGAGTGGCTTAGGGAAACGAATTCGGGGTTGTATAGGAGTTGGGAGGATTTACAGTTTTTGAGGGATAATTGGGATGGACCGTTGGTTATTAAGGGTATTCAACATCCTGAGGTGAGTCGTTTGGTTTTGAGATCTTTTTCTTTGGTCCGTCCGACTGAGTGTTGATTGATTGATCTACACTTATAGGATGCGGAGATAGCGCTGGATCACGGCGTCGATGGAATAATCGTCTCGAACCACGGTAAGTACCTTACCTTTGTTCTTCTTTCACTCAAATGGTGTGGTTTCCTAACGCTAACCACGGAACCCTCCCACCCCCTCAGGAGGCCGCCAAATCGACGGAGCAATCCCCTCTATCTACGCCCTAGAGAACATCATGAGATCAACTAAAGTCAAGGAAGCACAAAGGGAGGGTAGATATACTGTGCTTTTTGATTCGGGAATTCGTAAGTGGGGATTTGTGTTCACTTGCGAGTCTGCGACTTGACCGCATGCTAGGTACAGGAAGCGACATCATTAAAGCTATAGCCATTGGCGCGCAAGCCGTTCTACGTGAGTCGTTCCCTCCCCCCTTGTCTTACCCCCGTAGATGTGCGTGGTTCTCAATACACATATGTATGCGTGTGTAGTGGGCCGACCCTGGGTATACGGAGGGATGATTGCAGGTCAAGAAGGCATCGAACAAGTTATTAAACATACTTTGGCTGATCTTGATATTACACTTGGTCAAGCTGGGTATAGAACTCTTGAGGATATTAGAGGGAAAGGGGATGGGGTTTTGATGAAGGTGGATTTTTGAGTTCCTGATTTCTTTTCTTGCGTTTCTTCTTCTTCTGTTTTTTTTTGTAAGCCAGCCAGCCATTGCCACTTGCCAAACAAGCTCTGTAATTCTATTACTTACTAAATAACCGTGCCACGACATCGATAAAGGTGTGCTGTAGAATGAATGAATGAATGAATGAATACAAGGTTTTGTGGATATGCTTCGTTGTTGGAATGGTGTACCCACTCGTTTCCTTGTTCCTTGTTCTGAAGAAGGAAGAAGAAAGAAGGTGAGGTATTTTCGCAGTACGCAGCGTCCATATGAGTCAGGAGTAGTCTTCTTTTTGATTGCATCGGAGCTGAGCGCTGAACGGGGGAACCTTCCGCAGTTCACTATGTACTTAAGTGAACCGAATAGGTTTCCGTACTTCGTAGGTATCGTATATTCCGTATATTGTTCTTTGCCATTAAGTACCACCGAATCCTCTCTGTTTACGCAATGCATTGCATTCTTTGGGAATTGTTATACACTACATACTAGAGTCTAGAGATACATAATAACCTGTGTATGAGGGATGAGGGATGAGTGGTGTGGGATGTGGGATGAGTGGTGAGATATGATTGTTTGAGATAGCTGTTCCTAAGTAACTGCGAAAGCACGAAAACACGAAAACACGAAAACATGGAAGCGTAGATAGCGGAAGATAATTGTAAAAAAGGGGATAATCAAACTTGAACTTGAACTTGAAGGTATAAAGGACGAATAATTGGAATTTGAGAGCCGTAAGTACTAAGTACGGAGCAGAAAAGACGAAGTGTAAGTGTACGGGTATTGAAGGTTGAAGAAGAAGAGACGTGAGGGTTCGTGAGATTGAGATTTGAGAAGAAAGTGGTGAATATCCGAGGTGAACGTTGAACTCGAGAGGAGGAAAGAGATGGGACTCGGGGGCGGGGGAGAGAGCAGAGCGGATTCAGGGTTCATGAAGAAGACGAAGATGGAACCTAGAGATGATGCCAAGAAGTGCCGGTGCGTGTTAGATTTGAAACAAACAACCAGTGAACCAATCCCATTCTCACCTCACCTCACAGACAAAGCTCATTCCCAAGAAGCCTACAACCACAACCAAAACCATAGGCGCCCAATCCAGTCCAATCCACTCCAGTATAACCACACGGGCGTCATAGTGCGCTATGCACACGAATACTATCAAGACCCTCAGGTTGTTCCCCAGACGAAACGAAATGCTTCGGTAATGCACGCTCCGGTTGAGAGGGACCTATAATCGTGATCATCGAGTCTACACTTTCGGTCCTTCGACCCCCCCATTGACGAGGACCAGCGACCTGAGTGTCGTTACTACGAGCATTCCCACGCGAAGCCGGTACATTAGCGCCAATAGCAATAGCGCGATTCGTTGCCCGTCCGGACCTGGCAGTGGTAGGAGAAGGCTGTAAACCTGAACCTGAATCCTCGTTCTGAGTCTGACGCGGACGTCTGATGGGTTGGGGTTGACGATCGGTCGGACGACAACAGTTGTGGGAGCCTACGAAGCAGAATGCTGTAACGATTATGATGAAGAGTACTGTTCAGACGCGGAAGAACCCAGTGGTTAGAGAAGAGAGGTGATTGAGAAAGGGTTTTGTGGGGGACGTAGTAGTAGGACGACCATACTTGCAGTAAGAGCTGGACTGAGTAGTCTGACGCCTTGTTCGGTATCACTGGAGAGCCTATCGTCGATGGAGTGTTCGCGAGTGCAATACATTCTCGGTCTCGGTCTCGGAAGTGCTGAAGTGTGGGTTGTGATAAAGGCAAGTGATGATTACTTGTGAGTTTGGTGAGCACTGGGGGTGAGTTATATACAAAGCGTGCTTTATAAAGGAACTGAAAAAAAGCTGTTAATGGATGCATGACTCCTCGGCTGTGCGTACTTAAACCTAATATTGAGAAGGCGCTTAAGATACTAAGAAGGAAAGGAAAGTTATGATTCATGGACGATCTTGGATCTTGAATGAAAAGTAGTCCGAGGCCCAAGGAATCATACCGAAAAGGAAAAACATAACCATACCATTGGGGAGGATCTATCTCCGTTCAGTTGTAATCCTCACGAGAGTCACAGCTTGGCCCGGGTACCCTCGGAATCTGCTAGATCTGATCACCAAAACTCCATTGCAAAGGACCATCTCGAAGGAATACAATAAGAGCAGTACTACTTGCCTTGGCCGGTATCAGAAAATGATGAGTGGTGATAGGAAAAGATTTGTATGTGTCGTTATCAGTCCTTGGGGAAGTAGGGCCACCGCTGACGCGTGGCAGGAATGAGTGCAGGGCGCGAACATTCAATAAATGTAAACAGTCCTCCCTCCTTTTTCAGGAGGGCACTCTTCCTAACGCCAACAGACTCCACAATACATATAGACTGCTTATATACGTTTCGTGTGGGCTTCCGTATTGAATACACGTGTATTCTCCACTATACAAATTTACCTAGTAAGAGTACCTGCTGTGCAGCAGCAACGACGTCGTAACTAACAGCGGTCCGTCCCTCCAAGGCATTCATGGCAAAAATAAGTGAGCTGCGCATGATTAGGGATCATGGATGCTCATCAAGCTTTGGACGTCGGACCATCGATGAACCACGAATCAGAGCCTATCAGAGCCTGACTCACTGGACTTAGCAGGGTACTTGAAGAAATGGAAATTAAATAGAATATTAAATATTAAACCTCAGAGCCTCCGAGGACTCACGGCTCTTCGATTAGTCAGCAAACTATCTCTTCCACGTCGACATTGTCATTATCCATCCATCCTTCTACGGACGAGCTACAGGTGGCCCGTTTTTCTCATTCATCCTGAATGCTGTTTAGGAGCTCCGAGACCATATCTCACTTCCACCCAACGTCACTGCTGAACCGCCTCGGTGCTTCTCTTCGTGCTCAAATCCTATTGGACGACGACGAAACGTGGAACAACTAGCCACCCCCCCCCAACAAACAAAACCACAGCGCTACAGCTTCTGTCTCTGTCATGTCGTCAATTTTATTAGGATCATTCCTACTTTTAGGTTTCACAACTCTCATTTGGTCACTCTTCATAACCTATTCAACTCGTTTACGAACCGCCAATATCTTTCAAAAAACGAAAGTTCTGAGAAGTTTGGGACTAGACCCGAGAAAATATCAATATCAATTGGTTGGGTTTTTTCATCCTTATTGGTGCGTAAACTTCTGCCTATTGGTTGGGTTGAAACAGTTCTTTGATTCTACTTAGTATATCTTCTTTGTTCTTGTTCTTGTTCTAGTAACGCTGGCGGAGGTGGCGAACGCGTGCTCTGGACCGCAATTACATCGATTCAGCGAAGTGAACCGGGTTTAGTGTGTGTGGTGTATAGCGGGGATGTTGATGCGACGAAAGAGGATATTATAGCGAAAGTCAAGGTATGTATGGGTTCTACTATCCCACTATCCCACTATCCCACTATCCCACTATCCCCCCAATGTTGATTGTATTGTCCTTCGCGTCTGGTTCTAATCACTTGCGCATATACACAGGCTCGCTTTGATATCACGCTGGACCCTTCAACACTTCATTTCGTCTTTCTTAAATCCCGGAGGTTGGTAGAAGATAGGACTTGGCCTTATTTCACTCTTTTGGGACAAAGTGTTGGTTCGATGATCTTGGCTTGGGAAGCGATGTCGAAATTGATACCTGATCTCTACATCGGTGATTCCAAAATTCATTCATCTGGGAATACCTCTCCTGACGTGTGTTTTGCGTTTTGTGTCTAGACACCATGGGCTATGCGTTCACGTTCCACGTCGTGTCGATGTTGGGAAATATCGCCATCGGAGCATACGTTCATTATCCGACCATTAATACCGACATGTTGAATAGAGTTAAATCAAGGAAAAAGTGGCATACGAATTCGGATGTTATATCGTCTTCGTCGTTTCTTAGTCAAGGAAAACTACTGTGAGTCCCCAACTTCCCAACCCTACCTCAAATCATGGCTCATGTCTCATTTATCCTTCAAACCAGATATTATCGGTTTTTCATGTACTACTACTCCCTATCCCTCCAAAGCGCATCATTCCTAATGGTCAACTCCTCATGGACAAAGAATCACGTCGACTCGATTTTAGCGCATTCTGACCCAGTAATCGATATGGTACATAGGGTTTTCCCGCCGTTGATGGTGGTGAGATATTTATGTGTTCATGGGAATCGACGGGTGGAGAGTGCGAGGATTGTGTATCCTTGTTGTGATACGAGGGAGATGGAGAAGTTTGGGTTGGGGGGGAGGGAGAGGGTTGTGCTGAGTTTGGCGCAGTTTCGGTGGGTCGAGGGTAAAGGTTTATATTGGTTGTGATATTGATTTTGAAGGGTTTTGGTAGACCGGAAAAAGACCATCCGATGCAACTGAGGGCGTTTAGGGAGTTGATTAAGGTGAGGTATCCGGAGTATGAGAGAGGAGAGGGAGAGGGAGAGGGGGGAGTGAGGCTTGTGTTGATTGGGGGGTGTAGGAATGATGAAGATAAGAGGAGAGTGGAGAATTTGAGGGAGCTTGCGAGGGGTCTTGGGATTGAGGTGAGGATGATTCGTTTGTTTGTTTGTTTGTGAGTGAGGGAGTGGCCGATCTTTGGGCGATCTTTTGGACCCTTCTGGACTGTCCCTTTTGTACAACGCTTCTTTTCTTTTTCTGTTTCTTTTTGTTGTTTTCTTTCGTCATCAAGCCAAGTGTCGACACTGACCGCTGACGTGCTGTGTTTTTTCTGTGATCTATCCATCCATCCTTCCTATCATTCATTGGCTATGCACCACTCTCACGCTAACCGGACGATCCTCACCCTTTTGGTTTCCCACAGAACAACGTAGAATTCATAGTGAACGCTTCGTATCCTGTTGTTTTGGATTGGTTGGCTAGAGCTAGTATTGGGTTTAGTACGATGGTTGATGAGCATTTTGGGATTAATGTTGTGGAGTTTATGGTATGTCCCGTTCCTTGTTCTCCGCACTGTAAACCCCTCGTGGGTCATCTGACAAACCAAAAAAAATTCTTTTGGGGCGGGGGTTTACGCAGGCAGCAGGGATGATACCAGTCGCACATCGTTCCGGTGGTCCGTTGAAAGATATTATTGTTCCTTATAATAATGAACCAACAGGCAAGTGTTCACTTTTTTAAATTCTTCTCCTCTCCTTCGGATGCATTATTAATCACTCTTCGTTCGTAAGGGTACCACGCCGACACCCCCGAATCATTCGCAGAAGCCATACATCAAGTATTTTCACTCACAACTGAAGATGATTTAGGGATGAGGAAGAGGGCTAGGAAGTGGGCTGTAAAGAGGTTTTCGGAAGAGGAGTTTGTTAGGGGGTGGGATGGGAGTGGGTGGAGGGGGTTCTTGCCGCCGGTAACGCCGGTACTGGTGGAGGAGTAGAGGAGGAGGAGTAGAGGAGGGATAATGACATGTATCGTCGTTTGGTAGGAGTAAAAGTAGCGGGGGTCGGAGGCCCGTCACCATTCTCAGAAGAATCAAGGTCGACAACTTCTCGATTTGGACTACGTCCTCGTTGTACCTCTGAATTGGAAAACGAGTCTGATATCTGAGATCTCTGAATTGAGATCTCCTCCGGTTCTCTCTCGACTACCTCGAGAGATCCATCAGAGTCACTGTCAGAGCTAGGGATTGGATATGTTTGTTTTTACTAAGTTATTGCGGTTGTTGTTGTTGTTGGTGCTTGTTAGAGTGTGGATTGAAGGATTGATGGCTTTTAGGGTAGGTGTAAGTACTGTGTGGAATTAGAAGTGTACCCCCACATGGTCCGATCGGAGGATACTAAATAAGTATAAGTAGTGCTAAGTATGGGGGTAAACCGACGTTGATGGTGGTGAACGTGCGATCGAGGACAATTACAGTATAGTCGAAGAGAGTCGAAGCCTTGAAGAACAGACATATGTCTTCCTGCCATGGTATTGGCGCCTCATTAACATCGCCTAGACCTCGATGGAAAGGTCCGACAATCACTGGAATACAATGACATACTCTTTCAACTTCTTCGAATTCGCTTCCTTCCACAGTTATTGTCAATTGTTGACAGGGGGCTATTAACTGCTATTAACTACATATTATGTCCCAGTATGTATGTACCGCGAAGGTTTCCGAGTCGGACCTACTACGCATTTGTTTTGTGGCAATGCATACTTTGAAAGTCTTCCGATCCATCATCATGTGGTACTCAGCTTCGATTTGACGGTGTACTTAATTGAATGAGTTAAAGGAATCAAGATGATAATCAGGAGGATGTACCTATCAAGTTGCTGTTGACTTGCGCGGAGTTGCGTGCCGATACTCCGGCGGAGTGAAGCAAGAGTGGGCGAGTTGCTTTTCCCACGAATTATCCTCTCCCAGCTTTCAGCGTTTCTCATCTACAGCAATTATCGGCAGCAGCGCGGCAGCCTCAGCATAGCAGAAATATTAATACATCACCGCTCGTTTTCTTTCACCCACCCCGGGCCGGTCGCTCCCTTTTCAATGCATTCAAGTTACTTTGTATTATGCAGTCTTAACATCGTAACCTATTTTTTCGATGAATGCAATAGATTACAGATCATGATGCACCTTTTAGCAATGCAATGCAATATTTCTCACAGACAGTAGTCAGATCGTTGCAGCTCAGTTACCTGCGAGCATCAGTGAGGGTGAGTAATCGTAGGATGCAAGGGGGCCAGCAGGCGACCCCTTGCCTTAGCTTGTCCTCACCCAACGGCTTGCGCAATGCGTAGACGAAGCTGGAACAGCAATGCACAAAACTGGGCACGTGACGCTGTAGCCATGAGCCATAGCCCTAACCCTAATAGTTACTACTTTCTGAACAAACTCCGACCGTCGTCGACGACGGAGCTCTTTCGATTTTTCTCGTCTTTCTTCCGCTTGGGTCTTCGACGATAATCAACTATATCTAGCTACACTGTGGCTCTCTCAGCAAGAATAGGATTGAATCCCAGTAACGACGTTACATCGACATTGTACCAATGGCGGTCTCGAATAATCATAAACATCTGGTCGTGGAAGGTGTGCTTTTCCAGACATGATATCTCACTTTCTATGTATACTGAGCAGACCTTTTCTCTAGTTGCTCTCTTCGTAGCTTCTCAAGTGGGCTTTTCTCATCGTTTCATTGTTTTTGTGCAAGTTGTACTGACCATTGGATTCGCAAGGTAGCCTTGTATTATACTATGCGCGTAAGGGGAAACCACCCCATGATTCTTGTGTATTTGTCTGATTGGTATCAATTATCTTTTTTATTTTATTTTAGTGGGCCATAGATTCGTTTATGGGAGGAGAAAAGAAGAAGAATGTTAAAGCGAAACAAATGGAAGCTTTGAAGCGATTGGGTCATACGGAGCTGGTGTTGGATGAATATGAAAGTACGTACAATTACCCTCCTGAATCTCCGGATTCCGTACGTGAACTGACTTGACTGGCTCTCAGGTGTCGTAGCGAACGAAGTCATACATCCAGATGAAATACCAGTTCGATTCTCCGGTACGCCTCACTCCCAAAACCCTACTTTCCTTTTTTTTCTCAACTAGACTTTTTTAACAGACATCGGAGGCCTAGACCCAATAATATCAAGTCTCCGCGAATCCATAATCTACCCACTTCTCTACCCAGCTCTTTTCAGTTCCTCTTCTTCCCTCCTTGGCGCACCAAAAGGTGTCCTACTATACGGACCTCCAGGATGCGGCAAAACCATGTTAGCAAAAGCCCTTGCGAAAGAATCTGGCGCCACATTCATCAATATTGCAGCTTCGGTTCTGACGAACAAGTGGTTTGGGGAATCGAACAAGCTTGTAGCGGGATTGTTTAGTCTGGCTAGGAAAACCCAGCCGAGTATTATTTTTATTGATGAGATTGATTCGTTCTTGAGAGAGAGGTCGTCTGGGGATCATGAAGTGACTGCTATGATGAAAGCAGAATTTATGACGTGAGTTTTTGTCGTTTTTAATGCATGTTTGCCTCGGAACTCTCAAACTATATCTGTTCTTTTTTTTTTCTTTAGGTTATGGGATGGTCTTCTTTCTTCTACCGATAGGATATTGGTGCTTGGTGCTACCAATAGACCCAATGACATTGACTCTGCCATTTTCCGTCGACTTCCTAAACGATTCGCAGTAACCTTACCTGATTACAACCAGCGCATCAAAATATTGAATCTGGTGCGCTTGGGTTTCGTCTCAATTTCATATGGAATACTGACCTAACCTAATTTGTGGATAGATGCTGCAGGGAATCGCACTATCGCCTGATCTCTCTCTGGAAGTCCTCGCGCATGCTTCAGAGGGTTTGTCAGGCTCAGATCTCAAGGAAATGTGTCGAACAGCAGCGATGATTCCTGTAAGGGAGTTTATGAGGAAGAACCTTTCAAATGGGGAGGTGTTGACGGAGGAGCAATTGAAGGTATGGTCATTTACACTGTTTTAAAAAGGCATATTCTTACGATTCGATTCTCGTGTTACAGGACTTTAAACCACGTCCCGTGTCAATAAAAGACTTCCTTGCTGATGGGGCTGGGGCTGGGGCTGGCGTCTTCCAGGCGGCGCCTACCCCACCAGTAGAAGAGGACAGGTCAAGAATAGACAATGATGAAATTGAGGTTACCCTTGATTGACCCTTTTTGCCCAAGGCCTTGGCAATATATGGGACTCTAAACATAGATGGATTTATAGTGTATTGTGTTAATTCTAATGACGAATGTTTTTTTATGGTTATATCCACAAATGACATTCACCAAGCCCCTCCTCACGATCATGAACAAAAAAACCTTTAGAATGCCATACAATTCGAGTATGTAGGGTAGATAGAATACAGATGCGTATATGTATACCGAACTATGCAATGAGGAAGGAGAGATAAATAAATGCTTATTATGTACGAGTGTAAAGATGTATGGTCCAAAATTGAGAATGAATACCAGGTGCGGACAGTCAGTAATGAAAAAAGAAGAAAAAAACAAGTTCCATGAATAACGAAGAAGATTGAACAACCCCTAATCGAAACCGAAACCACCTGCGTCTACATCTGCGCTCGTATCAGTGTCGACCCAGATGTCCCCATCACCATCGTCTTCACCACCACCACCACCAACAACGATCACGTTCTCCGAATCAGACCGAGGAGACTCAGGTCTAAGCGGAGAATTGCTCCCCTCCGGTGTCCCCTCAACATTTTTCCACTTCTTTTCATCAAAACTATCTCCAACCGACCTAGTAGAGATGAAGAGGTTGGGATACCGATTTCGACCACGACGACTCGGTGTTTGTTGGTAAAATATATCTTCATCTTCGTCTAAATCCACAGTAAGTCTCTGGGGCGTATTCGTATTTGTTTTCGAAAGTGTAGTCCCTGCGACCATCTTATTCTCCTTCTCCCCCTCAACATCTCCCGGCTCCTGAGGCCCATTATCATCAGACGCTGCATAAGCCACCTTGACTTCATGCAAATGTGCCGTCCTAGCCCATCGTTTCGCACTCTTGGGCACCGGTCCAATCCCATGCCATGAAGAGCTCGTCTCGAGCAGGTACGAGCCCCCACCATGCGAATTGGCACGCTTTAGCCGAGGACGGGATGCCGTCGTACTAGCGGCGGAGGCGATCGTAGTCGGAGTAGTCGGGCGAGGGGCCATGCGAGCACTATTTGCCGCACCTGGGCGGAGGGAGGGAGTTCGTGAGCGAGGTCGAGTTTGCAGGAGTAAAGGTTTTGGCCGTTTGTCCGTCATCAAGATGTAGTTCTTGGGGTGTTGAACAGACTTGGATGGTTGTTTAGTTGAAGAAAATGGAGTTTTCGTCTGTCCTGATGAAGGACCTACAACGACTTAGTTTAGGTATAGCGCACGAAGGAAAAAAATTCTAGGACCTACCATTTGCATGGTCGACCACTCTGGGTGATTCACCCCCTCTTTCCCGACTTCTACTGCGACTCTTGCTATTAGAGGTAAACCGATTGACCCAATCCCCACTGAAGCTCAAATGTCGTCGACTCCATTCTCGCATGGATCTGTTGAATTTCATAGGCGCATGGTCAAGCACTTCTCCTCTTGACCCCCTAGTAAGACCCATGAAGACGATGACAGTCAATAGTAAACACAGCTGCGCGACACCGAGGCGTTTTTCAAGGACGATCTATACCAGAACGTGGTCTTGAGATATAACGAACTCAGAAGAATTGGTGAGATGCATACCTCATCCGAAAGGTAATCAACTCGGGACATGAGATCACGATACTCGGACTCGAATCTATTTCGTTGCTTTTCCCACTCCTGGAGATTCCGCTGGAGTGCTCGTCCCTGAGCCTTACTCTAGTATATAGAAATTAGATGTGCAACATTAGAGGAAAGGTCTTTACGCACGATACCCTCTAGCCGCCCAACATCCTCCCCGAGACGCCGCAACATATCCCGGACACCAGCCGCCTGCTCTTCGACGTATCGAGCATATAGTGTGTGATTACCCTCGAGGGCCGTCAGGCGGTTCATAATGGTGCGGTATATGGACTCTCCGCCAGTAGGTGGACTTTGAATGATTTGCGAACTTGAAAGAGAGGACGCAGACGACGCTGTGATGGTTGTGTCGATTACTATATGAGTTGGTGCAGGTGCGTGAATTGATGAGGAGGATGCGTGAGGTTTAAAGCTACCCGTCTCAGAGACGGCCGGAGAAGGATCAGAAGGCGACGACCCTTCTTTTGACGTTGAGGAAGTCGCCGATGGAGCCATATGTACAGTCGTGATATCATTAATAGCGTCGTTTAATTTCGTTATTTTTCGTCGATGTATGCGTGCCTTCTTGCGCATTTGTCGTTGTAGGATGATAGTGTTCCCGAGGAAAGGGACCAAAGGTGAGAAGGGTAGATTGACTTGTGGAAGTAGCAGAGGCAGCAAGAGGAGAACTCTGTGAGCTCACAGCGCTCTCATTGACTGAAGCACTTGGAACGAGTAGTGGAACGGGCGTTTGAATGCTCATCTCGAGATATAGGAATGGTGCTGTCCGCTGGCGCACTAGAAGCAGGCTTCTGTGTTTGCAGGGGCTCTTCACTGGCAATCTCCAACTGTGAGGTTTCTCCAAGTTCTTCGCGCTTCGCTCTACTCTCTGCCTCCCACGTCTCCCATTTCCATTCTTCGAGATGAGTGAGTCCATATACCCGCAGAAGGGATACAGGACAATAGAATTCGTGCCCGTAATGAGAGAGAAAATCAATTCGTATGAAGCGATAGAAGTCCCGTATGAGAGATGGCGGGGGGTGGAAAGACTATCGTAACAAAAGATTAGAATTGCAAAGGGCATGCACATAAGATCCTATCTCACCTGAATACCTCGAACATTATTCGCTCTATATGTCCCAGCAACCACCCAACCGTCTTGGTTCGTCGTGAGTACGTCCTTAGCGACGCTAACAGTGAAATCCTTGAACACCCCGCTGAAGAACTCGAAGTTGGCAAGCTGTACTGTGTCGATTCTGATATCCTCACACAGCTCGACAACGATGAACTGTTCTT